>CM028136.1:910162857-911365714 GCA_016271365.2 Neoceratodus forsteri
TGACCTCTAAGGCTGACTTGACTTGGCCTGGGGACTGACCTACTAGGAGCCAGTCCTCCAGGTATGGGAACAGAAGGATACCTTGTCCCCTGAGGAATGCCACCACTACTGCCAGGCACCTGGTAAACACCCTTGGAGCCGATGTTAGGCCGAAAAGCATGGTTCTGAACTGATAATGGCCTGAGGGCAATTCAAACCTGAGGTACTTTCTGTGGGAATGTCTGATGGGTATGTGGAAATAGGCATCCTTGAGATCCAGGGAGGCTAGCTGGTCTCACAGAGGGGAGAATTACTCCCAGTGGTTTTGTTAAGTGTTTATTGAGGTACCTTAAATTTAGGATGGGTCGCCATTCCCCTGTCTTTTTTGGGGTAAGGAAGTATCTGGAATACAGTCCTTTTCCCCTGTGACAAAGAGGTACCTTCTCTACTGCTCACATGAGCAGAAGAGAGGAGACTTCTGCCTCTAAGGCCTTTGTCTCCAAGGGGGAGAGGGGGCTGAAAGATCTTGCTTTCATTTTTGGGAACCTTTTGAAACTGAGAACAAGTCCCTGGCTCACTACTTCCAGGACCCATTTGTCTGAGGTAATGGAATGCCAGGCCTGGGAATAGTGAGCCAGCCTGCCCCCTACAGGAATTGGGGAGGTGACCCTGACTGACAACTCAGGGTGTCTGTTTGGCAGGGGGCTTGGACTGAGTGGATGCTGGGGTCCTGGTCATCCCTCATCTGCCTCTTCCCCTGAAGAACCCCCTCTTCTGGAAAGAAGAGGAAGCCTGGGCTTGGTAAAAGGGCCTGTCAAAAGGCCTGCCCCTGCCAGCCCTAAACTGCTGCTTCTGAGGAGTGGTCTGCTTCTCTTCTGCTGCAGCACTCCTGTAGGTGGTCCTGTACTCATTCACCTTCTTCATGTAAGCCTCTGTTTGTTCACCAAACAGAGAGTTACCATAACAGGAAAATCCATGGCTTTCATATGGGTATCCTGTGATAGACTGGTACACCTGAGCCAAGCTAATCTCCTCATGGAGACAGATGTAGCCATGACCCTGGAATGCACATCATTCGAGTCAATGGCAGCATGAAATTGGACCTTGGATGCCTCAATACCATCTGCAGCAACCTTCTCCAGCTTCTTGGCTAGGTGGGAAGGGGCATTCTTAGCCAGTTTCAGAACCATATCCCACCTCGATTTCTGGTACCTGGCTGTATATGCCATGTAACTGGCTTGTCTGAGTCCCAAAGAGGATGCCAAGTATTGTTTCTTGGCCATGGCATCCACTTTACTAAAACCTTATCTGGGGTTGAGATGCCAGGGAATATTAGCTCTTATCACAGGCTGTAGCCTGCACTACCCCAACATGGCTGCAATGAGTTGTAAGAAATTCTATTCCAGGACCTGACAAGGTATATCTTCTGTCCATCTTTTTATCCACAGGAGGTACAGAAGTTGGAAACTGCAAATTTGTTTGTGTCCGTTTCCCCAGGGATTTACGCAGAGGGATAGACACTCTCTTCGACTCTGGGACATCCATTATTTCCATGAAGTTAGGTTCCTCCTGATCCTGCTCATCTTCTTCCACTGGAAGCTGAAGAGTATCAGCCACTTTCTTGTAAAACAAGAAATGGGAGGGGGGCTCAGAAAGTCTGGGAGGAGACACATTGAAAGGCCTGTCTGGGGAGATGTCAGGCTGTACAGGCTCATCTAGGCCTTCATCTTCCTCTTCATCATACTCTTCTTCTCCATCCCAATCGCCCTCATAGAAAGCCTCTGGATCAATGTCAGAAGCGACTATGTCCGACCGAACCGAACCTCTATGAACCGTTGCTGGTTCGGTCGGGACCGGGCACAGTGACTGAACAATAGAAATTGCTTTAGCAATCTCCTCAGCGGATGGACCATGGGAAGTAGGATCCAAACCGGATGATTTTCATTTCCCTTTGCTAGGAACCGATTCCACAGAATCAGCTCTCCTTTTGCTCGAGGAGGTATCGCCTAGGTCAGTGGGCACCCCCTCAGGTTCGGCAACCACCGAACCGGGCTGGCCATCTGGGTCAGCGGACTTTCTCGGCCTCCCTCTCCCTTAGCCTACCCAAACATTTTTCCAGAGTGGCTTTGGGAAAGTTTTTACAGATTTGGCAGTCTTCTTTGAGGTGGTCAAACCCCAGACAGTAAACACAGACGAGGTGAGGGTCGGCCTTAGCAAAGGCCTCCTTACACTCGGTACAGTGCTGAAACCCAGTGGGACCGGTTTTCCTTTTGGGTTTCTCAGACATGCTGGAATACTGAAAAGTTACCCTTACCAGCTATTACACCAGGCAACTAAAAACTAATCGGTTCCAACCATGTCACGGGTCGGTTAAAAAAAACCTGTAAACTGGAATTTTTTTTAGGAACCGATGAGTACCAGAAACCACAGTAATATTTAGAAACAAGACAGAAATACAATGAGGTTCAGTTCCAAACCGGACCAACCAGAGAAGAACCAAAGGCAAAAACAATTTCCACAATAATACAACTACCACCTACTACTACCACTTACTGTTACCGAGACAGAGGTAAGAAGACCAAAATAAAGAAACGGTTAGGTAAAACCAACTGATTTCAACTAATACCGAACCGAAGTACAGGAGGAATCTCCGGAGCGATTTCACAGTTAGGCGGAGTAAAAAATCTGATGGCTACACTTCGGAGTGCTAGAGACAGAGGTTTGAAAACCGAGCTCGAGCTCACCGTTCTATGCTTCTGCATAGAGTTAACTCCTTACTCTCCGGGGCAGTTCAAGTGCTGGAGCTAACTGCATTTAGTCAGAATACAGCAAGACTTCATGTTGTTTGAATGAGGCATCTGCCAAACCGTAGAGATGAGGTCCTCGTGAGGTCCGATTCCAGGAGGAATGGGGACTGGAGACAAGAGACCCAAGTCCAGATGTATGGTTAGTCTCTGTCTCATGGGGTCTTGATCCTCTGACTCCCAGTCGAGGAAATCTTTCATGGACCTCAGAAGATCCGAGAAGGCAGGGTCCTCTTTGGGGGCTTGGGAGAAACCTTGCCTTTCGGACCCTCGGGTTCCTCCAAGGCATCCTCTACCGACTCATCAGCATCCTCATTATCATCTTCCCCCTCGTCAGAAAGATTACGAATGTCCAGAAGGGCAATGTCCTGACGTGCCATCCCCGAGACGTGTACCGTGGATGGAGAAGAGCTCCTCAGGGACGCAGACCTTGGAGAGTGTGGAAGTGGGAGTCTTGTCTCCAAGTCTGACACCAACTCCGAGCGTGCCCCCTGCCTCCAAGACTGGATTAAGGTCTTGAAGTCTGGTATAACCGGAGGAGATGGAAGAGGAGGAGGCTGCGGTTGAGGGGGAGGAGGAGGCATTACTGGTGGGGATGGGTAATGGTAACCCTGAAAATGGCGGTAGGGGTTATAACCAGGGTAGTACTGTCCAAAGGAATGCCACTCAGGAGGAGAACCAGCCGGGAAATAGTCCCCAAAGGGGTAATGAGGGACAGTTCAGGGTATAGCATAAATCTCCGTTGCCAGATCGGACAGAGGGAGGACCCACGTCAGACCCGCTGTAGTGTAAATCGGCGGGGGGTCCAGTGTTGCGATAGCCAATGTCAAGGGGACAGACATCAGCACCAGCACTGCCCGATCCGGTGCCGGAAGGGGATCTGGCGTCGGAGGGTCTGGCGTTGGGGCCGGACGAAGGGGGCCCGATGGCAGGACCGGGTCTAGCACCAGAGCCTGGGGCAGACCACTGGGCCCTGGCTGTGAAAGAGTCAGAGTATCCGGCGTTGGAATCACCGGATCCGACGGTGGGATCGGGACCAGAATATTTGTCGGTTCCAAAGGGATCCCACCTGGAGGAGGAGGAGGAGGAGGATGGGCCTCCACTGTAAGGCCAGAGAGCTGAGGAGGAGCCTCCTTCCCCATGACCCCATCAGGGGATGCAGGACTGACCCCAAGAAATGGTCTACGATGTCGAGGGGTTCCGCACTGTCTTTACCTGAGGTACCCACCTGAGAAGGAGAAGATATGGGCGAAGGAAGAGGGGCATTCTCCCCCTGGTTCTGCCGGACGTTGGGTGAGGCGCCGCTAGGCCCCGATGGGAGAACCATGCCTGAGTGGCCATCAGAGACCGACATCTTACCAGACGGAGCTGGGCGGGGGAGGAGCCCCCAGGCGACTTACTGGCTGGTGCAGGCGGTCCCCAGAGGGCAGGGGCTGACTTAGCAGCTGTAGTGGTGCGGCCGTCAGAGGAGCCAATAGTTCGATGACCCGTAGAAGAATTTTCAGACTTACTGTCCAAAGTCTTCTTAGGCGGCGGCTGAAAGGCAGCCTTGCTCATCGAGGCCTCAGGTTGGTCCATGGAGCACTCCCGCTCACGAGATTTCTCCTTGTGGTGTTTCTTGGAGGGAAAGGATTTCTCAGAAGAGGACTCTGATGTGGTCCATTTGCTTCTCTAATGAAGCTAGACGGACTTTTAGAAGGTGGTCCTCCAAAGCCTGCTGGCTCTGCTTTTTGGTGGCCTGATTAAATGTTCGGCACTCCAAGCAGGATGAAACAGGATGGTCTGGGCCCAGACAAATCACACACTTCAGATGACCATCCTTATGAGGGATCTGCGTGCCACAGGATGAGCACCTCTTCTTGGGTGAAGACATTAAGCAAATGCAGTATTCGTAAAAAAAAATTTAGCGAAGGAAAAAACAATCTGATGCACAAACTAACACGACGATCGCTGTATGGAAGTCTGCAATGCGACTGACGTGAAGCAACTACGGGCATGGGGACCACCCATTATATATGGCTACGCTGACATCGGGTGGGTGGTCCCCTGTCAGGGATTTCTAGAAAAGTCTGCCATGCAGGGTGGCACCAGTCCTATATGTAATGACTTACTGAAGGAACCCTCTCAAAGTAAGATCTGAAGATCTAGGGTTGGAATGCTTGGGGTGGGGTGGGGGGTGTTGAGACCAGTACACTGCATAAGGCTTTAAAGATATTATAAGTGCTGGGCCACCATGGTCCTCAAGCAGATGGTGCACAAATCGGACTAGGGTATTCCAATTCATGTAGTGAGAATATTTCGCTAAGGGTGATAGACTATGGAACAAGCAGCACAGTGTAGCAAAGGACATACAGTACTGCAAGTTTTAAAGTACGATTGGGATTGATATTTAGATGAAACGATTATGCACTGTTTCAACAAGACAGTAGGGAGAAAAGTCTTGATGGGCCACAGAGGCCATTGTTGTCCCTAAATTCCAAGTGTATATCCTAATTAGACTACAGCAGATTCCTGAACAGCCCATGTGCAATTGCACAAATTTCTGTGAGGCATACTTGAGTATTAAAACTTCTCCCACAATATCATAAACTATGAACAAACTATTTCTGCCCAGTCTGAAAAACGCGGATGTAGGCAGTGGTTCACACTGGGGAACTGTGAACACTGAAACAGAGGTTATTCAGTTTTTATTCATTTCAGAAGTGGGCAACCATGTATGTACAGTGCAACTTTCCACTTTGTGTATGAATGCTACTACAAGGAGTCTGTGAGTTCAGTTCAGAAAACCGAGAATTCTAGCAGCCACCAGTGACCTGTTTGAACACTAACTAGAAAAAGCAAGCAGTCATTTTTCAAACTGGATTCAAACAGTAACTGTGGAACTATAAATGCCTATGAACAATAAATATTACCTGTGAAGAGGTGGAGGTTTAATCTTCGGTTTCTCGACCACTGAGGAAGGAGTTTTAATCTGGGGCTTGGTTGTTGGTGAGGCCTCCAAATCCTTGCTCAGCTCAGCCTGAGTTTTCTTTATGAATTCATCGTAAGACTGTGTAAAGAAGCAAAGTTAACAGATATTAACATTATTGATCCACATGGCCCTGAAAATACAACACAGTAATGTTCCCCACCCTGTCTTAAAGGGGACAAGTAGAAGATTCAAGTACTGATTTGTATGACTCACACTGATAGTACAACTTTCCTAACATAAAGTACAGTTACGTAAGAACTTACCGTAACAGTAGATCTTCGAGAACAGCTCTTGCAGCAGGTTACACCATTAGGACCGAAGCCGCCAGGCGCCAGGACCCCACGGAAAAATTCTAGCTAGCTAACTACAGCGGGGACCGCCCCCAACGTCGGTCCCGCCTCCGACGTCAGGCGTGGTACAAAGGGGCAGTCCCCCAGATTCCCCAGTTCTCCGCGGAGACTTCTTGCCGCAGGCTGACATCAAAATGGGAGACCTAGGATTACAGTCAGAAGACAGAAAGATAACAATTCCTGCTCAGAAAGACTGAGCCATGCTTCCTCAAAGGGGAAGGTGGGCGGGGAAGGTACCTGCTGGAAGAGCTGTTCTCGAAGATCTACTGTTACGGTAAGTTCTTACGTAACTGTACTATCTTACTTGAGACACAGCTCTTGCAGCAGAGTCTCGTAGGACTGATTCCCAAGCAGTAGCGGCTGTCAGAAAATCCGGGAGGAGGACAATAAGGATAAAAACCAGGTCCTGAACCTAGGACAGGAGACCTGAAGTACACAGCCAAACCAAAACCAGCCCGGCGAGGAAGCGTATCGAACTATAATGCCTGATAAAGGTATGCTGGGGCTCAAGTGGCTGCAGGCGCATATAGCAGAAGTGGAAACATTTTAGCGCTGCAAAAGTAGCCACCCTCTGGTGGAATGACCCCGGACTGTACCGGGAGGGCTTTGTTTGATACCATAACAGTGAGAAATACACTGGACAAGCCAGCGAGAAAGGGACTGTTTGGATACTGATTGGCCCATCATTCTCTCAGAGAAGGAAATGAAAAGCTGCTCAGAACTACGAAAGGACTGAGTTCTGTTGAGTGAAAACCTCAGGCTGCGGTGAACATCCAGGGTATGGAGCAGAGCCTCTCCTCTATTAGAGTAGTTAGGAAGTAGACGGAAGGTCGATATCCTGGTTCAGGTGAGTGAAGAAACCACCTTAGGCAAGAATTTAGGGTTAGTCCTCAGGGATACTCTGTCCCGGTGGAAAACTAAATAAGGCTCTTTGCACATGAAGGCGTGAAGTTCAGAAATTCTTCTTGCGAGGTAACAGCAACTAAAACAACGTTTTCCCGATAGAAAAGCGTAGACTGCAATCAGCGGCAGGTTCAAAGGGGAAGCGTGAGCTGTTCAAGGACAAAAGCAAATCCCATGGAGGCACAGGGTCTCTAATAGGAGGCCTAAGGTGCAACACTCCCCTAAGAAATTCCCGAGAAGCGTCCACCTGAGCCACTGTACGATTTCCCACCGGGAGGTGGTAAGCCGAAATGGCACAGAGGTGCACTTTAATAGAGGAGTAGGCTAGACCCGAATGAAAGAGGAGGCAAATATTCTAATATTACTCACAGGACAACCTAAAGGGAAAGGTGGCGTGCTCGCGACCATACTAAAGCAGCGCCATTTCATGGCGTACGCGATCGTTGCCGGCTTTCTGGCTGCAGAAAGGACTTCTGCAACCTCTTGCGAAACCCCGTGACGCAAAATGGCTATGTCTCTAGGAGCCAAGCATGCAGGATCAAGGAACGTAGGTCCGGGTGGACAAGTGAACCCTTCTCCTGAGACAGTAAGTGGGAGCTGAGCGGCAACGGGAGCGGGGGTTCCCGAGATAGTTGAATCAACAAAGGGAACCAAATCTGTCTGGGCCAAAATGGGACCACTAGGATCATTATTGCGTGCTCCCTGCGCAGTTTGGGAAGAACTCTCTGGATCAGCGGGAAAGGAGGGAAGCGTGAGGAATCTGTTTGGGCAGAGGGATAGACGATCTCGCCAGAAAACACCAGGCCCTGGATCTAGCGAGCAAAAATTGGGCAGTTTTGCGTTGGATGGGGAGGCGAACAAGTCTAGATCTGGAGTTCCCCATCGAAGAAACAGATCCTCTGCTACCTCTTGAAGGAGTTCCCATTCGTGGACTCTGGCCTGAGAACGACTCAGGCCGTCTGCAACCGTGTTGTCCACTCCGGGAATGTGCACAGTGATCAGATTCGCGCCGTGTCTGATTACCCAATCCCACACTCTCATGGCCTTCCTGCAAAGGGGGTAAGAGTGTGCGCCTCCTTGTTTGTTGAGGTAATACATCACCGCCGTGTTGTCTGTCTGAAGTAGAAGAGTACACGGTGGGATAACTGACTGAAAGGCCTGCAGGGCATAGAGGACGCTCTCATTTCCAGCACGTTGATGTGAAGGTGAGCTTCCATCTGGGTCCACGTGCCCTGGGACTTTACCCGTCCAGGTGTGCCCCCACCCAAGACGGAGAGCGTCTGTGGTGAGGGTGACCTCGGGGCAGGCGCAATGAACAGGGACGCCTGATGAGGCGACCCTGGGGCTAGCACCACTGCCAGTCTTGAATCACTGAATTCGTGAGTCTGACCGGATGCTGCAAGTGGTCTTGCCTTTGGTCCCATTGCACTTTGAGCATCCACTGAGTAATGCCATGTGGAGTCTTGCGAAAGGACAGTAGGAATGGCCGCCATGTGTCCGAGCAAGCAAAGGACCGACCTGGCAGGTACAACCTTGCTTAGTGATAGGTCCCTTATGAGGGATCTGATGCGCTCCGCTCTGTCGGCCGGAAGAAAGGCTCTTCCCCGAACAGTGTCCAGAACTGCTCCTATGAACTGCAGTTTCTGCGGCGGTACCAGGAGAGACTTCTCGTAATTTATGAGGATGCCCAGGGATGGAACAGATCCTGGGTGCTCTTGATTGCAAGAAAGCAACGTCTCTCTGGAGGCGGCCATGAGAAGCCAGTCGTCCAGGTACGGGAACACGTAGTGGCCCTGTCTCCTCAGAGGCGCTGCCACGACTGCCATGCACTTGGTAAAGACCCTCGGTGCGGAAGACAGTCCGAAAGGAAGGGCTCGGAACTGAAGGTGGTGGTCGAGAACTTCGAGCGCAGGAACCTCCTGTCGCCTGAGCCATAGGGATGTGCAGGTAGGCATCCTGCATGTCTAGAGGCAGCTAAAAAGGCGTCCTGTTTGAGCATGGGGATAATACCGGAAGGGTCACCATGCGAATCTCTTATAGTGACCGACACATTGAGGTCGCTGAGGTCCAAGTGGACGGAGGTCCCCTGTTTTCTTGGGAACCAGGAAGAAGTGGGAATAGTATCCTTGTCCTCTCTGGTTCTCTGGGACGTACTCTATCGCTCCCTTTCGTAGTAGCGCGAGTACTTCTTGCCAGATCAAGGCTTTGTGCTGACCCTGATACCGGAGAGCAAAGGAGGCCTCGGGTGGCTTTCCTGTGAATTCTATAAAGTGGCCTAGACTGACCAACTGAAGAACCCACCTGTCGGTGGTAATGGCCTGCCATCCCGGCAGGAAGTTCTGATCGACCCCGACTATAAACTCCCATTGATCCTGAGGCGGGGCCGGAAAGGAGTCAGGCTGTGGTGGCAGATGGACCGCTGGCTGGGCCTGCCTAGAGAACGCTGGCCTCGGCTGGCGGGTGTTTGCCCTGGGCTCTACGAAAACCAGAGCCCCTCTGAGGTGCAGTGGAGTGGGTCTGTTGCCCTCTGTCCGCCGCAGCGGCTTTGGTTCCTACGAAGGAACCAAGCTTAGATCGCACATGGCCTGAACCGACCTTACCGCCTTCCCGGCCTCTTGGAGTTTGGTAAGGATCTTTTCTGTAGGATTACCAAACAATACTTCTCCCTCAAAGGCGTCCAAGATGTTCTTTTGGACGTCCGGGTAAACCGAGGCAGCAACCAAGAGTGTCTCCGAGGTAAACGCTGAAGCTGCTGCTCGCGCCGATGAATCCGCTGGAGTCATACGCTGGCTCTTAGCACTTGGGTCCCCATGTCTGAACCCGTGGAGGGAGCTGAAGCATCTCCTCCTTCTGCTCACCTTCGGGCATCTTTTCAGCGCTTCCAGACCCTGTTCCCTAAGCGTTCTGGAACTGAACCATATGGGTTAAATAGTTCAGGGATCTGATGGCGCAGGTAGCGGAAGCATCCGCGCCTACCCAATCGTCCAGTTGTTTGGACTCTGGGTCGGTGGCAGGGTGCTCAAATGTTGTGGCCTCTGTGACCGGTCATGTGAGCGTGTGATGACCAGAGAATCGGCCTGAGGATGCTGCGTCAAGTACTGGTGATCATAGGGCCTTGTACAAGCGATCAAGCTTTCTTGATCTCGCTGGGGCGAGTGTGGGCCTTCCACGCAGCCTTGGTGGCGTCACGAAAGTGTCAACCAAGGGTGGTACCACCACAGGCTTGGGGTCCTTTTGCCGAAGATATTTGGCGAGTCACACTCTTCGGGTCTAAGTCTTCAGCATCCCATCCCATGTTCTCTTGTATATGTCTCATAATATCAAGGAGCGAGGGATCATCGGAGGAGATCTAGGCATCTCCGTGGGTCCGGAGAAGGGATGGAGAGTGGAGATGGGGATCTAGGGGTGGAGTAGTCTGATCCCGTGTCCTCCGTTGAGCGACGTCGGCGTCTCCTGGATCTCTTGGGGCTGGGTGATCAGAAGAGGAATTGACGAGGTCTCCGTTTATCAGGTCTCCCCTGGGAGGGTTCTAGCTCCCGGGGAGGAGGAACGCCTGCCGACCCGAGCGAGGGGGCAGGAACGGAGGAGGAGGAGGAGGAACCATGTCTTTTAATGGTATCCCACCAGTAGGTGAACAGATCTTTCACCTCCACTAGAGAGAGGCCCGACGGCGGCCCGGGTGCGGTGGGCGGTCGTCGGGTCAGCGTCGGCTCCACAGGGGCTCTGGTAATGGCGAGGATCCTGGGGTACCTACGGGACCGGGTGCGCCCGTCTGGTCCTCGGGCTGCTCTAGGTCCTCCTCGATGAGGCTCCTGACCGATGTCGATTAGGAGGCAACAGGGCCTTCTTCTTTTCAGGAGGGCGGGCGTGGGTCCCCCGGCGTCCGCTGGGATGTAATGGCGGCGTCGGTGCGTGGGCGGCCAGCGCTCCAGGAAGAAGGCGCACGGCTGGCGGCTGTCGAGCCGGCGTCTGGGCTACAGGCCTTTTTAAGGCGTGAGCTCCAACGTCTTGCGTGGAGGCACCGACGAAGACCTGACGTCGGGTACCGAGGCGGAACCCGACTTGCGGTGGTGATGGTGTCGTTCCCCGGACTTCGCCAAGGCCCTGGAAGGGAGGAAGGCCTGGCGGTTTCTCCTGAGATGAAGGTTTCTTGATTGCAGCCGGGAGATTTGAACAGGACTACGGGACTCGAACCCTAGAAGGACCTGGAAGGGCCTTCTCCTTCTCTTCTCCAGCGTGCTTGTGGACCCTGGAGCTTTCCCCTTGGAGGACATGGTCTTCAGTTGTTCCTCCAGAAGAAGCATGCAAAGCCCTCTGGCGCGGATCCGAGTGCGGCTATTGAACCCTTGGCAAGAAGGACAGGCCGGGTATCGTGGTCTGGGCCTAGGCACGGACGCAGGCCGTGTGGGAGTCCTTGAGCAGGATCTGCTTTCCAAGGCGCACTTGAAGGATGGCCCGAAGTTGGTGATGACATCAAGATCTTGTTGAAGAGGATTCTGAAGATTTTCGAAAAAGAGACTATTCGCAGCGTGGCGCTAGACTGGTAACGAAGGGTCAGGTAGCTAAGTCGGCGGCGGGAAAAAGAACAGAATCTGGCGGGACCGCCCCTTTTTGTACCACGCCTGACGTCGGAGGCGGGACCGACGTCGGCGGTCCCCGCTGTAGTTAGCTAGCTAGAATTTTTCCGTGGGGTCCTGGCGCCTGGCGGCTTCGGTCCTAATGGTGTAACCTGCTGCAAGAGCTGTGTCTCGAAGTAAGATCAAGAGATGACTATAGACATATATTAATAGATGTGGAATGCTCTCTCTCTCTCTACTGAGGTCATGGAGTGTGCAGTTTGGTGCCATTTTAGGAGCCAACTGGAACTGAATTTTAAAGCAAGCCAGCATTTATTTCAGTTTTTAAACAATGACAGAAGCCTATAAAAATGACAGGCAGTTCACTTGATCAAAAGGGTCTTTCTCCATTGAACTGTGCTCAGAGATTTATTTTTCCAATGGTCGTCTACCATTTTTACAGGTTTAAGTACCCTTTAACCACTGATTGTGCGAAGTCTAAGTGTATGCTCTCTAGTTCTGCTTACACTCAAACATATGCGTACACCACCCTGTCTATCCCCTTCACTATTCAGAACAGCAACCTTCTTTTTTCTAGGCTGAGTAATTGAGGATTATTTCCATTCTCTCCTCATAGCCTTTTCACCCTAACCCACTAATCCACTTACTGACCCTTTGGAACCATGGTGACCAGAACTGGATGCATTACTCCAAGTGCAGCGTCCTGCCTTGGGAGGCAAGGGAGTCCCTGCTCCAACAGGCCCCCCGCACCTGACTCCTGTAGCCAGCGCTACTCTTTCGGCTATGATGCGGGTAGGCGCTGGCTCGCTTTCATCTTGGTGGCCTCCCCAGCACCTCGGAACTGGGACTTCGGACAAATCACGAGGGAAATTGGGCACCACTGTGCCAGTGCTGCTGCTGGTTTTGGACAGGCTTCTACTGTTGGGACATACTGCAAAGAGGGAGAAAAAAAAAATTGCCCGCTGACCCACCCACCCATTCCTCCTCCCATTAAATACCGGTTGGCCCCTCCTACCAACGTCAGGGCTGGCCTCGTACACTCCATCCCGGTTGGCGCGGTGCTAGGCTACCTTATTCTGAATGTATCCTCACTAAAGATGTTGCATCCTGCTGTGGCTAAATGCTAGCAATAATTTATTCTAGGGAATGTGCATCTATTAGTGTAGTGTGCTGTGTATCCTACTGTTACAGAGTGCAATCAATACTGTTGTTAAGTGCTTGCAACTATACTACTTAATGTCCTGGTGCATGTGGTTATCTTGGGTCTGAAACAACATCTTACTGCAGTAAGAGTTAATGCCAGCTCAATTATTGCAAACTTAGTTAACCTTGTGACCAAGGCAGCTATCTGTGTGTTTTTCTCCCTTGTTAAGGGTTACCAGGTAACTTACCTGTGCTTCCTGTACCAGTAGTTGTGACACCACCAACCAGTTAAGAGTCTCCTCCCTTAGTCTCCTTGGCCCTTCTCACCTCCCCCAGCCTCCTGACCCCTCACCGTTACCCCGAGGAGGACTAACCTAGGGTATACCACCTTTTCACCCAGGCTACCGCTACCTGTGCTCGTCACAGACCTAAGGTCAGTCCAGTTGGACCTCCCTCCTTGTGTCTGTCAAATATGCCGCCTCTGACTGGTTGTGCGGGGGCCTCAGTCCTATCACACGGACTACAGGCTGCCAGGTCCTCTCTGAAGTCCCCTTCCACCTGGCTATCTGCCAAAGGCATGAAGCTGGTGCACCTGAATATTAGAAGTTTACTACCTAACATAACAGAGTTGACAGCATGGGTGGCCCATTATAACCCTGATATTATGGGGATCTCAGAAACCTGGCTGAAGCCACACATCCTGAACTCTGCATGTGCCCTCCCGGGTTACAACCTCCTCAGGCACGACAGAGTTGGGAACAAAAGGGGGGGTGGGGTGCTCCTATACTACAAGACTCACTTCAATGTATCCATTATAGAGCACAACTCTCTCCTACCCCTTGCTGCTGAGTCCTTACATGCTCTACTCCTGCTTGGCAATACCAAAAAGATACACTTGGTATGTGCTTACAATCCACACAAGGGGGGCGTGCTAGGACTCTCCTCTCTCCTTAATAGTCTCAGTCCCTCCGTTGGCTCAAATGAGCTGCTGGTCCTGGGGGACTTCAACCTAAACTGGGTGGGCAACAACGCCCAGCAATATGAGCCCCTGCTGGTGGGTCTCTCCCTCAGCCAACTCATTAAGGACCTCACGAGGCTCTCCTCACGAGGTGACAAGGGATCCCTCATTGATTGAGTACTGAGTAACAGACCAGACAGACTAGTCTCCAGTGGCACCCTCCCTGATGTCATCTCGGATCACTCTCCCATCTACTGCATCTGGGGTATCTTTGCTCCCAAAATTCCTTGCAAAGTGATCCAGATGAGGGACTTCTCCAGACTTATTGTAGAAGATTACCTCTCTGACCTGCGACAAACAGATTGGTCTCAGGTGACTGCCGCAAATGACCCCTCTGTGGCCCTAGACAACTTTCTTGCTGTCTTTACCCCCCTGCAAAGCAAGCATGTGCCCCTAACAAAAAGGAGGGTAAGGGGCACAGTCACTAAGTGGCTCCATGGTGATCTTCTCTCCCTCATGAAGATCAGGGACAAATGCTGGGCTCGCTACAAGGTCTCCCTCTCCAGTACCAACCTTCAGGAGTACAGACGAGTGAGAAACACTTGCAAAACAGCCATTCGCTCTGCCAAGAGTGAATATTGTCAATCTGCCCTACTCTCCTCAGCCAGACACTCGAGAAGCTTCTGGCAGAACATCAAAAACTTGGTCGGTGGGTCCACCAGAGCTCAGGTCTCTGACAAGCACATTGGTGGGGTAAAGTGTAATAACCCCCTTACGACTGCCAATGCTTTCAACACCCTGTTCACCGATCTGCCAGCTCTCCCCTTCTTCGCCCACGTCTCCAAAACTTGGGACACTACCCCAGTCGATGCAAGCCCTCGACCTCCCTTCTACCTCAGGGGCACCTCCGTCCTGGAGACCCAGAAGCTTCTTGATGGTCTCCCCTGTCAAACTGGTGCCAGGCATGACAGCCTTGAGCCTTACCTACTCAGACTTGGGGCCTCCATACTTGCCCGCCCTATCACCCACATTTTCAACAGATCCCTTCTGACGGGCATCATCCCTGACACTTGGAAGGTGGCCAAAGTCATCCCTGTTCACAAACAGGATGACCCCAATGACCCCAGGAACTACCGACCGATAGCGATACTGTCAGCGATCAGTAAGCTTCTCGAAAGGGTGGTTGCTTCGCAGGTCTCCCATTACCTGCAGACCTATGATTTACTCTCCCCTGCCCAACACGGTTTCCGGAAAGGGCATAGTACTTCCACTGCCCTAGCGGTTGTCTCCTCTGAGATCAGATGTGCTGCTGATCAAGGCAAACTGACTGGAGCCATCTTTGTGGACCTCTCAAAAGCCTTTGACAGTGTTGACCACTCACTTCTGCACTCCTCTCTCCAGTCTCTGGGCTTCTCCTACCCCGCCCTTGCCTGGATCAGCAACTACCTCGCGGGCAGACAGCAGTACACTTCATTTAACAAGGCCCTGTCAAAGCCTGCCCCGGTCAACTGCGGGGTCCCTCAGGGCTCTGTCCTTGGGCACCTCCTCTTTTCCCTCTTTATTAATCAGCTGCCCTTGGCCCCGGGCCCATGGGCGCTCTGCTCTGTACGCTGATGACTTAGTCATTCTGTTCAGCTCCCAGGACAGCTCTGACATCGACAACAAGCTGAATGCTGACTTCAACCAGATCCAATCGTGGCTGGATGTCCACAAGCTTGCTATCAACTTGCAGAAAACTCAAACCATGCTTTTTGGCTCAACAGCCAAATTAAAAGCGGTCCCTTCCCCTCTAAGGATCTCATGTGCCGATGGATCCTTCCTACATGACGCTGAATCTGTCAAGTACCTGGGGGTGACTCTTGATCCACAACTGGACTGCACTCTGCACATTGCATGATATTGCAAGGCCTCTAACAGTAGTTGGGCCTTGCGTAGCAAACATAGTTGCCTCCGCAGTATCTCACCCTAGCCAAAGGGTCCTCTTACCCACGCTCTCCTCGGCCTTGTCTCCTTTGCCCTCACCACAAAAACAATCTCTCCAAATGGGATACGGCGTACAATAATATATGTCGCTTTGCACTCTCTGCCCCCTGCCTCACTCACTGCTGCTGGCACTGTTCTCAGTTGGGAGTGGCTTCCTCCGGAAAAATACCGGTCCTTCGTCCTAGGCAACTTCATTGACAAGGTTATCAGAACTGCCACCCCTCCTGCCCTTGCCGCTACTCTCATTCCCCCTTTCTCCTCCTACCACCTAAGGTCCAGCGACTCCCATGTCCTTCTGGTTCCTAAAACGCACACTCAAATGGGTAACTGGGCCTTCACTACTCTTGCCCCTAGACTATGGAACTCCCTTCCAGCGAGCACTCGCTCTTCCACTTCCCATTCCTGTTTTAAAGCTTCCCTCTGGGGCTTCCTCAAGTCTGCCTTTCCCTGCCTCTGCACTTAAGGTACTCCTGCCGCATGTCCCACTGTTTCTTACTGTTCTATGGTATATGATATCCTGACCCTCCCTTCTGGTGAAGCATAAGGTGATCAATGAATCAGCTTGGGATGGATCCTTCCTTGCTCTACTGGATCAATTTGAGCTAAGCCATCTGCTGTATTCCTCTGAGTGATATACTGGCCTCTCCCATCCCCCTTTTGTAATCTCCTTGACGTTCTCTACAACCCCTAACCTACAAATGCCGTGTTGTCTGCTATACTCAGCTGATGGCCTGCCTCCTATGTACTAGGTTATTATCTTCCTGCCACTGTGTAGGTAATGTCCTCTGGTGTTGCTGCATTTACCATGTTTATGACTGATGCCCTTACTTGTACCTGCTCTTATTGTTTGCCTGTTGTACCTGATTGTATCCCTGTAATTCATGAATGTATCTCTGTAATCTCCCGGGTTGCACCTGAAAATAGGCACTTGGTTGTCTAGTGTGCTTACCTGGTAAACAAAAACAAATAAATGAGGTTTTGTACAGTGGGAGGATCACCTCCCTTCACCTTGCTTCTTACCCCTCCTTATACAATCCAACATTGCATATGCTCTCTTGACTGCAGTACCACATTGCCTGGCAGGCTTCAGCAGCAACTAACGGTAGTCTATAATTACCCCTAGATCCTTTCCCTTGTTTATGCTGTCCACTATTGCATCACACAGGATGCAAGTGCAACACGGATTTCTCAGTCATTGGTGTAATACCTTTCACTTCCCCAAGTTAAACCTAAGCCCCCATTACCAGTTCTGTGCCCCTTAATGTACAATATGCAGGTCCTCTCTAGTGCCATTCTCCCCAAGTGCCCACGATTCTTGCTAATTTAATGCCATCTGAAAACTTCAGCAACCTGCTGCCGACCCCCCCTTCTCCAAGTCACATAGACACATAGAAGGTGATGGCATAAAAGAAAAAATTACTCACCTTAGTAATTGCTTTTCTTCTCATGGAGTCTTGCTATATTAGGACCATTGCAGTTAGCCCCTGGCTCTGAACTGCCCCGGAGAGGAAACAGTTAACTCCAGAGAGATCTGGAGTTCCACAGCGCGAGGGCGCTGTTCAAAGCTCTATCTGGTCAGTTTCAAATGAAACTGCCAGGTTCTTTACGAAGCTAAACATAGCAAGTCTGTGTGGAAAAGCCCTACACTAGCCATTGGCTACCTACTAGTAGTAGAACAACAAAACACAACAACAACAAACACAGAATAAAAACAATATACCTATTATTGTTAGGATCACCCCTGACAAGCACTAATAGGCCCCTCTCCCAAAAGACTCAAGTCAGAGGAGGGCCATCTACCAACAAAAAACAAGAATTACTAGTTCTAACACAAACGAAACAGGGGGAACTAGAAAAGCTAAAATGGTATGACACAGTGCTTGTACCAAATTGCCAACCCCATACCCAAGTAGGAATTCTGAGAGGGTAGAGGGGTTGTCCTAATATAGCAAGACTCCATGAGAAGAAAAGCAATTACTAAGGTGAGTAATTTTTCTTCAAACACCATGAAGTCTTGCTATAATTAGAGACCACTGCAGATTATACAGCAGTACCTCCATGGAGGAGGGCCAGAACCTACTTAGGAATAGGCTCTGAGCACAGCTGTGCCAAGCGAGCATCTCTCCTGGACTGGACGTCCAGAGAATAATGCTTGGTGAAAGTGTGGACTGTCTTCCAGGTAGCAGCTTGACAAATTTCTAAAATAGGACTATCTCTAGTGGCCGCTAGAGATGCAGCTGTACCCCTGGTGGAATGAGCCCTCAGTCCTGAGGGAGGTTCTTTACCTAGTTTTTGGTAACAGAACTGGATACAAGAGACAATCCACCTTGCGATTGTCCTCCTAGTAGCAGGTCTCCCCTTACCCACTTCTCCATGGGTAAGGAAGAGTTGGAGGGATTCGAACCTATGACCCTTGGTACGTTCCAAATAGTAACTAAGAGCTCTTTTGACGTCCAAACTGTGCAATCTCCTCTCACCAGAGGAAGAATGCAGTAAAAATACTGGAGAGAGATGGATTGGTTAAGATGAAAATCTGAAACCACCATAGGTAAAAACTTTCTGTTAGTCCTGAGGACCACTTTATCTCTGGAAAGAGATAAAATCCTTTCCACTGACAAGGCTTGTAATTCACTTATCGCCTAGCAGAAGTGATAGCCACTAGAAAACAGTCTTCCAAGTTAAAACTTGAGATCTGCGAAGATAGAGGCTCAAAGGGGTTGCATTAGCTGAGCAATGCAAACATTCAGGTCTCAGGCAGGAGCTGGTTCCCAAAGGGAGGGTTAGTGTGAAGTAACCCTTGAAAAACTTGGAAAACACAGGGTGAGAGGAGAGGAAACTGGTTTCCTGAAGAAACAAAACAGAAACAGCTGCCAAATGAACCCTCAAAGTAGCTGGTTTGAGGCCTAGTGAATTTAAGTGGACCAAGTAGTCCAATAAAATAGCCAAGTCAGCAGATTCTGGACAATCTGCCTCAGAACACCAGAAGGAAAACCTCTTCCACTTGGAATTATAAGTGAGCTCTAGTGGAAGGCTTCCTAGAAGCCTTCAAAATATCCAAGACACCTTGAGAAAGGTGTAAATCAGCAAATTCTAGCTCCTCAAGAACCAGGCCTTGAGGTGGAGGGAATTGAGGTCCGGATACCACACTCTCCCCTGTGCACAGGTCAGCAGGTCGTGGGTCCTGGGCAAGGTCAGGGGAGGGTGAAATGTGAGGGACAGGAGAAGAGGGTACCAGGGCTGCCTGGCCCAGTCTGGAGCAATCAGAATCACTTTGCAGGGCTGAGTTCTGATCTTTACCAGTACCCTGAAGAGGAGGGGAAAGGGGGGGAAGGCATACAGGAACTTCCCTTCCCAATTCAACTGAAAGGCATCCAGAGGGACTGATCCCAGCACTGGAGGCCTGCAACAAAACAGAGGAAGTTGGTGGTTGTCTGGGGCTGCGAAAAGATCCATCTGTGGGGTGCCCCACCTGGCAAAGACAGACCCCAGCACCTGAGGATTCAGAGCCCATTCGTGATGGCCCTGAGAAATCCTGCTGAGGGCATCCGCCAGGACATTGTCCTTCCTGGAAGGTGAACTGCTATCAGGAGGTGTTCAGGAGTAGGCCAGGACCACAACTTCATTGCTTGGTGCACAAGGCTGAAGACCGGGTGCCCTTGCTTGTTGATGTACCACATTGTTGTGGTGTTGTCTGTCCTGACTTGGACTACCTTGTTCTGGACAGTATCTGAAAAAACTTGGAGAGCTAAGAAAACAGCT
The DNA here is from genome assembly GCA_016271365.2 of Neoceratodus forsteri. Classification (NCBI taxonomy): domain Eukaryota; kingdom Metazoa; phylum Chordata; order Ceratodontiformes; family Ceratodontidae; genus Neoceratodus; species Neoceratodus forsteri. Next base: position 910,182,285 of record CM028136.1, read on the forward strand.
CTGAGTTCCAACAGGTTGATGTGGAGCAGAGATTCCTGAGGGGACCACACTCCTTGAGTGGAAAGGTCGCCCAAGTGAGCCCCCCACCCTAACAGGGAGGCATCCGTGGTGAGGGTGAGGGAATGAAGAACGGGTAAGAATGGGACCCCCTGGGTTAGGTTGCTTTGATCCTGCCACCACTGAAGGGCTAGGATCAGGGTTTTGGTCACTGGGACTAATTTGGTAAGGGGGTCCTTCCTTTGAGACCAGTAGGACCTCAAGTGGAACTGGATGTCCCTCATCTGAAATCTTGCTCCTTGCACGACAGCTGTGGAAGCGGCCATGTGCCCTAGGAGTTGCAGAAAGTGCCTTGCTGGTCGAGAGACCCGCAGGGTAAAGGAAGATGCCAGGGCAATGATTCTGTCCACTCTTTCCGAGGGAAGAAATGCCCTGGCTGACTTTGTGTTCAACTCTGCACCTATAAAAGTTAGTACCTGAACTTGTTCGAGAACTGACTTTGGAAAGTTCAGCAGGAATCCCAGAGAAATGAGAAGCTGCTGGGTGACTTGCAAGTGGGATTTTACCTGCTCTGGGGACTGACCCACTATGAGCCAGTCGTCCAAGTAGGGAAACACAGCTACCCCTTGCCTTCTCAAATGGGCCACTACCACAGCTAGACATTTTGTGAAAACCCTTGGAGCAGAAGTGAGACCAAGGGCATTGCTCTGAACTGGTAGTGGCCAGAGGGCAGTTCGAACCTGAGGTACTTTCGTGAGAAGGCCTGATTAAGATATGAAAATAGGCATCCTTGAGGTCCAGGGAAGCTAGCCAGCCCCTGGCCTTAAGGAAGAGCAAAATCATTACCAGAGTTAACATTTTGAACTTTGGTTTCAAAAGGTGCTTGTTCAGGAATCTTAAATCTAGAATGGGCCGCCAATCTCCTGTCTTTTGGGGTCAGGAAGTTCTAGTAAAGCCCCTGCCCTGATAAGTGGGGAACCTTTCCACTGCTTTGCAGTCCAGAAGAGATGAAACCTCTGCTTCCAAAGCAAGGGCTTCTGAAGGATTTGAGGGGAAAATGTCTGCTCTCATCTTTGGAAACTGCTTGAAGCTGAGAACCAGACCTTGATTACCACTTCCAGAACCCATTTGTCCGGGTTAGGGACAACCAGTTCTGGCTGAAATAAGCCAACCTGCCCCCCACCGGTACAGGAGAATCGGCCCTGGACACCCCGTCAGGGTGTCTGCTTGGCAGCAGCAGCTTTAGGCTGAGGAGAAGGAGAGGGCCTGCCTGTGCCCCGTCTACCTCTGCCTCTGAAAAAAACCCTCTGTGCAAAGGCTGAAGAGGCCTGAAATTGGTAAAAAGGCCTGTGGTAAGGCCTGCCCCTACCCCTTGGGGCATGCCTTTGAGGAGTGGCATGCCTCTCCTTAGCTTGGGCACTTTTGTAGGTAGTTCTGTATTCATCCATCTTTTTCATGTAATTTTCCGTTTGATCCCCAAACAGAGAATTTCCTATCACAGGAAAATCTATAGCCTTTGACTGGGTATCTTGGGACAGATTAGTGCATCTGAGCCATGCCAACCTACGGAGAGCTACAGAAGTGGCCATGACCCTAGAAGAAACATCATTAACATCAACAGCAGTATGAAATTGAACTTTAGAGGCTTCAATGCCATCAGCAGCCACCTGTTCCAACTCACTAGCCAGCTGGCCCTGGACCTGCTTGGCCAACTGCAATATAGTGTCCCATCTAGATTTCTGATATCTAGCCACATAAGCCATATAATTAGCCTGTCTGAGTCCCAACGAAGCTGCCATATATTGCTTTTTCTGCCATGGCATCAATCTTCCTGGAATCTTTATCAGTAGGATGTGAGGCCGGGGAATATTAGCTTGTCACAGGCTGCAGCTTGAACAACACCTACATGACTACACTGCTCAGTGAGGAAGTCTGTGTTAGGGCCTGATAAAGTATACCTTCTGTCCATTTTTTTATCTACAGGAGGGACAGAATGAGGATTTTTTAAAATCTTCGTTGTTTGCTTCCTAAATGACTTATGCAAAGGAATAGACAACCTTCTAGACTCTGGAATATCCATCATTTCTACATAATCAGGCTCCTCTTGCTCATCCACAGCCTCCTCTAAAGGGAGCTGGAGGGTTTCTGCCACCTTTTTATAAAACCTGAAATGAGAAGGGGACTCAGACAGCAAAGGGGGAGACTCAAAGGGTCTGTCTGGAGAAATGTCCGGCTCTATGGGCACTTCCAGACCTTCCCAGTCACAAATACACTCATCAAAGTCCTCCTCCCCCTCCTGTGGTTCATAAAAATCCCCAACATCATAATCCTGAACCACTGGACCTGAACGAGCACCCCTTTTCCCAACTATAGGGGGTTCGACAAGTCCCTGAGACAAAGACTGGACAATCTGAATGGCTTTAGCTATCTCTGCAGCAGTAGGAGAGACAATATTGGACTCCAGACCTGCTGATTTCTTTGTCTTTTTTACTTTGACTGGTTCTTCTGAACCAGCCTTCCTTTTGGCCGAGGAAGTCTCGCCCTGGTCAGAGGGCACTCCCTCTGGTCCAGTAGGAGCTGGACCGGGCTGGCCATCCGGGTCAGCGGACTTTTTGGCCTCTCGTTCCCTGAGCCGGCCCAATCTCTTTTCCAGGGTGGCTGCAGGGAAATTTTTACACACCTGGCAGTCTGACAGGAGGTGGTCAGCCCCCAGACAATAGACACAAGTGGTGTGTGGGTCAGCCTTGGCAAAGGCTTCCCCACAGACATCACAGTGTTGAAACCCAGTGGGCCCGGATTTTCTTTTGGGTTTCTCAGACATAATGCCAGCCTAACCAACAAACTTGCCCTTTAAACGGCCGTGCCAGGCAAGACACCCTTATCGGTTCCTAACCGTGTCACGGGTATTGGAAAAAAAAAAATTAAAGGTTTTTTAGAACCGATAAGAACCGGGAACCGCACTTCTAAAGTCAGTAAAGTCAAAATAAGCAAACCGATCGGTTCAGACTGAACCGATAATGAATTTCCACACAGACTTTAATTTTTAGTACTTACGGTTACCAGATAGAGCTTCTGAACCGAAACCGCGGTAATTTTAAAACATTTGCCGGTTCAAATGAACCGAATAAACCAAAAACGAACCGAGCTGAAGGAGCTGATCTCCGGAGCGACTGTTCAGTGAAAGTGGAGTAAAGAATCTGGCAGTTTCATTTGAAACTGACCAGATAGAGCTTTGAACAGCGCCCTCGCGCTGTGGAACTCCAGATCTCTCTGGAGTTAACTGTTTCCTCTCCGGGGCAGTTCAGAGCCAGGGGCTAACTGCAATGGTCCTAATTATAGCAAGACTTCATGGTGTTTGAAAGACTCGCTGTCCAACAAGTCTGCCTTGTAATGACTCAGAACTATGTGGAGTCCTGTAAAACCTATTGCCTTACTGAACTAGCCCTCGTCCATTTGTGCTGCTACCCTAATACTTACTATTCCCCTGTATCTGTCCCACCCAGGCTTGAACCTGCTGACTGTCCCTGCCTCCACCACCTCCCTGGGCAGCCTACTGCACTGCTCTACAACCCTCTCCATAAAAAAGAACTTCCTGACGTCCTTCTACCCTCAATTTCTACTTCCGTCCCCTAGTTACTGTGTTTTCGTTCCTAGTGAATAGTTCCCCTCTATCCACCTTACTTATCTCTCCTTGAAACTTCTATGATTCTATCATGTCCCCACTCTCCCTTATGTCCTCCAGCAAATACATAATGAGGTCCTGAGTTATTCCTTATATGTCTTTCCCTACTGATCCCTGGATCATCCTAGTGCTCCTTCTCTGCACCGCCTCCAACCTGTCCCAGTCCTTTCTCAGATGTGAATTCCAGACCTAGGCACAGTATTTGAGACATGGTCTCACCGGTGATCTGTACGGGGCAAAATCACCAGTCCTTTCTCAGATGTGAATTCCAGACCTAGGCACAGTACTTGAGACATGGTCTCACCGGTGAGCTGTACGGGGCAAAATCACCTCCTCCCTTCTGCTGTCAAAACCCCTGCTAATGCACCCCAACATTCTGTTCTCCTTGCTATAAAGCTCGTTTACACTGTGTTGAGACCTTGAGGCTGTCACTGATAATTACCCCCCAGTCATAAGAATGTTACACAGTGGCCAGCCCTGTGGCGCTAAGGTGCTGGACACCTTAACTCACACCACACCAGTGACAGAGGTTCAAGAACGACCTCAGGTCATTGGGGAGTCGGCAAGGGGAGGAGGGAGGCGGGACTGAGCGGACGAAAAGTGGGTCTCGCCACCTCCCGTAGTTCCACTGCCATCAGGTGGAGGTCCAATGGAAAGCGAGGTGGAGGGGCGGAGGCGATTGCTGGTGAGGGGCAGAAAAGACCAAGCTGGTACCCAGCGTGCATGCACCTCCACGTGCACACACCCATCTGCCAGGGTTCTGGGGCCTGGGGAGCAAAAAAGGGGAAAATCCGAAAAAACTACTAATGAGAAAAAAAAAATGTACAGAGTGCAGCAATGATCCTCAGGGTACTCCATTCGGCACATCCTCTCTCTCTAAATGATGACCATCTGCCACTACTCTTTGCTTACTACTTGCATGCCAATTTGCCATCTACCTCCTGTACACTTTGTCGACTCAACATTGTATTACTGTCTCCAGGAGTTTTCCAAGTAGTACAGTGCCAAAGGATTTGCTGAATCCAGCTGAAATCCAGATAGCCTACATCTATCACCTGGCTCCAATCCATCTCCTTAGTTATCTCCTCGAGGAAGGCAGTCAGGTTGCTCTGGAAGGATCTTCAGTGGAGCCGACTAGGATGCAACAGTGTCTCGAGTTAATGCATGACAAAAGAAAGGGATTAAATGCCTTTGAAATGTCTGTTTACTGCAGCATGTTGCACTATCATGTTGCATCCTGACCAGCCCCACTGTACCTGCAATTAAACATGTTTGTGCTGGGACCAAGGCTCTTAAAACACATTTCTTAATGACCTGTAAGAGTGGGTCTGCAGTTGGTTGTCAAAGTTTGCAAATGACACTTACCTGGCAAGAAGTGTAGTCACAGTAGAGGAGAGGGATGCACTGCAGGAGGACCTGAACACATTTAAGGCATTGGTTGAGAAACTGCAGCTTACATTTAATGTGAGGAAGTGTAAGTACCAGACCCAGTGGTGAGGAGTCTGGGTTGTACATACACCCTCTGTCTTGTGTAATAGTGGACAGACAGCATAACCAAGGAACATGATCTCAGAGGAACTGTGGATCGTAAACTAAAGCCAGGCAGGCAACATGCTGTCACAGTCAAGACAGCAAATTAACAAAACAGTATTTTATTTTCCCCCTCCCTACTCTCCATCCTACACCTCCACATGGTGCTGCCCCCGGCAGAGTTCACAACATCCTGGAGGGGTTCAGTCCTACTTCCACCTTCTCTTCCCGTCTCCCCCTCTTCTGTCATCTTCCCAACCTAATAATTCCTCTTCCACACCCGACCCCCCCTGTTTTTCTCACTCCTTTGTCCTTGCCTAGATCTGCCATTGGCATCCTGGAGGGTACAGACCTAGGCATGCCTCCTCCTTCTCTACCAACCTCCCACCCCTCCATTTCCACTTTATCCCACTACATAGCACTTAACAGGTAGCCCCCTTATCTTCTAGCACTATATGCAACTTACCCTCTCCACTTTTGCCCAATCCTTTTGTAGTGACTACTGCTGCTACAAGACGGCACCAAGTCCCACTCAAGTAAACTGGTTTATCTTTATGCTGTGCCTGGTGCGTCTCTCCCTCCAACCCCAGACCTTGCACTTTATGTCTATACTTGTACCATTCTGCCTATTTTTAACTGCAATGCCAATCCAGCACTGTGATGGCGATATCATGACATTGTTGGTTCATGCTGTACCTTACCATTATGTATGTTCACTGTATGTCATTGTATTTGTATGCTTATTCTCTGATGCATTTATTTGCTTATTCTGATGTTCACCGTATTTGTATGCTTATTCCCTGAAGTAATTTCACATGTACCCCACCCCCCACCCGCGAGACAAGCAACTTGTTGCTCAGTGTGCCTTCCTGGTGAAACATTTCAATAAATAAATAAAAATGTACAAACATAGTTATGAAGTTTTCACGTTTTACTTTACTGATTGATAAACTGATTTGAGTCAATGTTTCTTACATGTATATCATGGGAACTGAATGCTTGAATAAAAACCAAGTTAAAAAAAGACAGCAAATGCTTTGTATGCATGCATTAGGAGGGGTAAGAAGGTCATGGCATGTGATCCTGCTCTTTCTTCTCCTGTTCAAGGCTTTGTTTAGACTACACCTAGAGTAATTCCATCCAGTTCTGGTCACAATACTGAAAGAATTTTGAAGAGATTGAGAGGGTTCAGCACATGGCCCCCAATCTGGGTAGCAGCTTAGAAGGCAAGCGTTATGAGGAGAGATCAGGCATACCCAAAGTCTTCAGCCTAGAGAAAGCTGGATGAGGTGGAACTTTATCACATGGTTACACATTCTAAATGGAACAGACAGCATGCAGTATACCCAGATGTCTGTGCAGGTGAAAGCCAACAAAACTAGAGACATGCACTCAAATTGAGCAGGCGGGGCCAGATAAGGGAAAACACTAACATGACCTCTATTTGTGTGATAAAAAATGTGAGTTTGCCCACTGGTAAAGTGGTGAGTTACTATAAGGTCACGGACCTCCTAATTCGTACGATATCTATGATTCTATGATAACATATCTTCTTTAATGCAGAAAGTTGTTAAAATGTAAAAGCAAGTACTCTTCAGGCTTTCAAAGCAGGAACAGACATTACTGAGGGGGAATGTCATTGAGGGTTACACAGCATGAACAGAGGTAGCATTCTGACTGTCAAACTTAGACGAGTGCCCATATTTATTTATTTTTATTTATTTAAACATTTGGTAACCGGGAAAGGCACACTGAGCCGAAGCCAGTTTCCAGGTGTGACCTGGGAGGAAGGGACATAGGACAAAAGTAAACAAAAAAAATTTACAATAAAAGCATCATACATCAATACAAACAGTATAACAATCAGGTAGAAGGTAAAGTAATCAGGAATGCAATAAAAACAGAAAAGAAGAACTACAATTTGGTAGGAGGTGTTAACAAACAGGATACTTAAAAAAATCTTAGAGCAGGTAGATGGCATAGAACAAGCCAAGCAAATTCGGTAACGCCAGAGTAAACATGTACTCAGATGGCAGTAGGCCTGGATAGGTACAGTAGGACATTGTTTGACCTGTGAGGCCCTGACAGCAGTTGTTCAAAGCTCGATCATCTCTTTGTTAGATTATGGTCTGGTAGTCTATGGTGTGGCAACTGATACTGCTCTGAGGTGGATCTCAGCAGTGCTTAACAAAGCCTGCAGGCTCATCACTGGCTCACACTGAATCACACATGTGATCTTTTATCTTCAGACAGGCTGGCGCCACTGGAAAGGCAGGCTCAAATACCTAATCTGCCTACTAGCTAAAAAAAAACTAGCCTTGGTCTCACTCTGCAGGGGGGTGCAGAAGTTCCTTAGGTGACATAGTAGGGATTTGACAGAGGTGAGAGAGGATGAGTTTCGAATGAGTGGAGACTAAGTGTTCCAGATTGAAAGGAGCTTATAGGAGTAGGCTTATTTGCCTGCATTTGAGGAAGGTTTAGAAAGGGAGAAAGAGTGAGAATCCCTAGAGCATAGGGAGTAGGAGAGGGCAGGGGTGAGGTAGATGGAGAGGCAGGAGGGGAGCAGATTGAACCAGTACTTTGAGATTAGGGAGATACAGTGGACGAGTTTACGATGGGAGAGAGAGAGAGGTGAGAGATCCAGGGAAAAGAGAAGAGAGCAGTGGTGGGTTCTAAAGGGGGAATCTGAGGTGAAATGGCAGAAGGTGTAAATGAGGGAGTCCAGTCTAGCAAGAGAGGAGGCTGATGCTGTGCAGTAGACAGTGTCAGCATAGTCAAAAATGGGCATTATCATTTTTGTCAGTAGATTGCGACGCATCAGGAGAGTCCCGGTTCCAGTAGAGAATACTGAGCTTTGGGCGAAGTTTACAGGATATAGCGTCAATGTGTTTTGAGAAGTTTAGGTGTGAGTCTAGCCAGACATCTAAATATTTGTAGGATGAGACCTCGCTAAGAGGTGCCATCCAGAGAGGTAATAGGTTGGGGGCAGCCTTGTCTAGTCTTTGAGAGGTTCCAAAAGTCATAGAAACTGTTTTTGACATGTTTGAGTTTGTCTGAAACCAAGATTGCACAGAGTGGAAATCTTGTTGTAGGGAGGATTGTATTGTGGGTAGGTCAGGACCAGAGGTGAACAGGCTGGTATTATCCACATACATGTGGATGAGGGATTTGGAGCAGGCCGAGGGGAGGTTGTTTATAAAAATGGAAGAGAGAATCGGGCCGAGAACTGAGCCTGGGGGGATGCCCGCTAAGATGCGGAGGGAGGGAGGGGATGAGGAGTTAACGATCTTAACTGACTGACTCCTGTTTAGAAGGTATGAGTGAAATCACTGTATGGCAGTGGAGGCAAGCCCTGCACCTTCGAGCGTGTCAAGATGCAGTGAGTGGGATACAGAGTACAAGGCCTTAGCCAGGTCAATGAAGACACTGGCGGTTAGTTAGCCTTTGTCAGCAGCAGATTGGATGTGGCCTGTGACATGGAGAAAGGAGGAAATGGTGGAGTGGTGTTTTCTGAAGATGGATTGGTAAGGGGAAAGGAAATTTATGGAGGTGAGGAATTCAGTTGGCCTGGATTGCACTAGTCATTCCTGTAATTTGGACAGAGCGGGGGGAAGGAGATGGGACGGTAGTTTCCTGGTAAAGAGGGGTCACTGCCTTTGTGGAGCGGGATGACACAGGCTGATTTCCAGGCTTTGGGGACAGTGCTTGATGAGAAGGATAGGTAAGAAAATAAGAATGTGATGGCAGAATGGGATTGTGAGATCCATCTAGTCTGCCATTTTGACTACCCCCCTACCCTCTTACTTTCCTAGATTACCGCAGTACTTGTCCCATGCTAACTTGAGTGCCATGCCAGTCTTAGATTCCACTACTGCTGTGGGAAGACTAGTCCAAGGTCCCACTACTCACTCTGTAAAGACGGACCTTCTATGGTTTGATTTGAATCTACCTATTAGGCGCATGTTGTATCCTCTTGTTTGTGGTGATGTTTTTACCTGGAATAGGTGTTACGTTTTGCCTGATTTATCCCTTTCATGTATTTAAAGGTTTCTGTCATGTTTCCCCTGTTTCTTCTCTATTCCAGGGAGTACAACTGCAGGTGCCCCAGTCTAGCTTCATACTGCTCCTGGTGCAAGCCATGCACCATTTTCATGGCCCTCCACTGCACTGCCTCCAGGCGATCAATGTCTTTTCTGAGATGCGGCCTCCAGAACTGTAAACAGTACTCAAGATATGGCCTTACCAATGTCCTGTAGAGTGGCATTACCTCCTCTTGTTTTCTACTTGAAATACCCCTGCCTATACACCCGAGGATGCCACTGGCTTTTTGAGCCGGCTTTTCACATTGCCTTCCTACTTTTAAGTTATCAGAAATCAGTACTCCGAGGTCCTGTTCGAGTTTTGTTACTGTCGATTGTTCTCTGTTCAGTGTGTATGATCTGTTTGGGTTTCTCTTCCCTACGTGCATAGCTTTGCACTTTTTTGCATTGAATTTCAACTGCCAGTTCCTAGACCATGCTTCCAAGTCTCTTAGATCCTCTTCCATTGCTGCTGCCCCTTCTAATGTGTCCACCCTACTGCAGATCTTCGTGTCGTCTGCAAACAGGCAAACCTGCCCCAGTTGGCCTTCAGCTATGTCGCTGATGAACACATTGAAGAGGACTGGTCCTAGGATCGACTCTTGTGGTACCCCACCGGTTACCTTTCCTTCTCTAGACAAAGTTCCACTGAATATGACTCTCTGAGTCCTTCCTTGAAGCCAGTTTTGAACCCACCTGACCATTTTTTGCCCTATGCCTGTGTGTTCCAGTTTGTTTGTCAGTCTCCCATGGGGGACTGAGTCAAAAGCTTTGCTGAAATCCAGATATACTACATCCACTGTCCCTCCCTGGTCTACTACTCTTGTGACCTAGTCGAAGAATTTGATCATGTTCATCTGACCTGTAACCTAATCGAAAAATTCGATCATGTTCGTCTGACATGATCGCCCTGCTGTGAATCCATGTTGTTTTGTGTCCAGCTGCCCGGTTTCTGTTAAGTGTTTCACTAGATGTTCCTTAAGTAAAGTTTTCATTAGTTTGCCCACTACCGAGATCAGGCTGATGGGGTGATAGTTACCAGTGTCTTCCCTGTTCCTACTTTTGTGCAAAGGCACCACTGTAGCCATTCTCCAGTCATTTGGCACTTGTCCACTCTCCAGGGACTCTGAACAATTCTGCTAGTGGGTCTGTGAGCTCCTCTGCAAGTTCTTTCAGAATCCTGGGGTGGATTAAGGGGGATGTCCAGCATGTAAGAGCCTGGAGCAGCTAAGGGCCGAAATAAGCCCGTTCAGCTGGGAGCTGGGAAGGATGGTGTGGGAAGTCAGAGGAACAGAGAAGTGGAGGGAAAGGCAGAGGGGTGATGCCCAGGGAATGACAGCATCAGGCAGGGGATGGGAGTGGGGAGGAGCACTCAGTATACAGGAGCATCTCTTCCTCAAAGGAATAGGAAACCCAGGGTGGAGAAATGGCAAGTAGTAAGGGGAAGGGGTGGGAATGTGAGAGTAGCATTAGGGGTGGAAATTCTAAAGGGGTGCCTTTATTGAACAGATTTGCACCACTGTTTGGAAGGAGGGAGGGGGCAGCAGCATGTCAGGTAGAAGGTCAGGTTGAGCCATGGTTGAGAGTAGGAGTACAGGAAGGGGGGGGAACTAATCAAGGTGAGCAGTGAAGAGGAGGCAGGCAAAACCGGTGGAGGATGGGGGGAGGGAGAGAAAAGGAAAGGAAGAGGGGAAGGAAAACTGAAAGTAGATACAGATAGTCGAAGGGGAGGGGCAGAATGGGAGGTGGAAAAACAATTAAGGGAATAAATTGTGGATGTGGAGATAAGTTCACCAGGGTGCAGAGAGAGCAGTTTCTGTAGGTGGGGAAGCAGCTAGCACCAAAGGTAAGAAAGGAAGGACGGGGAACATGGATGCAGTGGATGTAAGGGTTGCAATCATAGGGGACTCCATAATTAGGGGTATTCACTGGGGAAGAAAAGGGGACCCAAATGCAAGCAGGAGGGTGGTCTGTATGTCAGGGATGACAGTGGGGAAGGTGGGCCCAAGAATAAGGGAAATAGTAAGGGAGGTTGGAGGACAACCTAATTTAGTTATACATTTGGGAACAAACAACCTAGCTGGGGAGGAGGTTGAGGTAGTACAAAGTAGGTTCAGGGAGCTGCGGAAGATCTGTAGGAAGGAAGGAAGTTTGCTAGCCTTCTTAGGGGTGATACCAGTACCAAGGGTCAGCACAGCCAGGAAAAGAAGAATAGAGGATTTTAATGACCGGTTGAGGAAATGGTGCTGGGAGGAAATGTTCATCTGTACTGGGGACTGGGAGGAGACCTGGTCAAACAAAGCACTCTTTTCACCAGACAGGCTACACCTCATTAGGGAGGGTTTGAGAGTACTCAGGGACAAACTGGGGGATATATAACCACTACACTTAATTTAAACTACTTGGGGGGGCAGTGGGCGTGCAGGCCCACAGACTCCAAGAGGAGGTGGTCAGTGAACCCTCCCCCACAGTGATGGAACAGGTCTGGAGGGAGGAGGTGGAAGGGGCAAGAAGAAAAAATTACTCACCATAGTAATGTTGTTTCTTCTAATGGAGTCTTGCTGTATTCAGACATAATGCAGTTAGCCCCAGCACTTGAACTGCCCCAGAGAGGAAAGAGTTAATTCCATGCAGAAGCATAGAACGTTGAGCTCGAGCTCAGTTTTCAAACCTCTGTCTATGGTACTTCCCAGTGTAACCGTCACATTCTTTACTCCGCCTAACAGTGAAGTCGCTCCGGAGAGTCCTCTGCTCGGTTCGGTATAGTAAAGCGTTCAGTTTAAAAAACATTTATTTATTGTTTTTTCGGATTTCCAGCCTCTGTCTACGGTACAGGTAGTGTTGTAGATAGGTAGTGACTGTGTTTTTATTTTATTTAACTGTGGAAATCATTTGTCTCTTCGGTTTCTTTTCGGTCGGTCTGGTTAGGAACCGACCTTGTGAATTCCCTAATTTTAAATAATATCTTTCTGGGATTAGTGTGGTGTTCCGGTACCGATCGGTTTCAAAAGAACCGGGCATTTTCTCAGGTCTTTTCCAAACCAGTGACACGGTTGTTACTGATCAGTTGGTATTACCTGGCTTGAAAGCTTCTATAGGGTAATTTTGGTAGGTTGGCCATGTCTGAGAAACCCAAAAAGAAAACCGGTCCCACGGGGTTTCAACACTGTACTGAGTATAGGGAGGCCTTTGCCAAGGCCGACCCCCACCTCATCTGTGTTTATTGTCTGAGGATTGACCACCTCCAGTCAGACTGCCAAATTTGCAAAAAGTTTCCCAAAACCACTCTAGAAAAAAGACTGAGTAGGTTGAGGGAAAGGGAGGCTGAGAAGTCCATGGATCCGGATGGCCAGCCTGGTTCGGTTGCGGCCGAACCTGAGGAGGTGCCTACTAACCTGGGCGATACCTCCTCGGGCAAAAGGAGAGCTGACTCTGAGGGGTTGGTTCAGTCAAAAAGGAAACAAAAGTCTCCCGGTTCGGATCCAGTACCGCATACTCCAACCGCGGATGAGATAGCCAAAACGATTAGTACTGTCCAATCGCTTCGCCCGGTTCCATCCGAACCGGCACCGCCAGTTACGCGGTTGATTCGGTCGGAACTGGCTCCTTCTGGTTACGATCCGGATGCTTTCTATGAGGAGTGGGAGGGAGATGAAGATTATCCCAATGATGACGATGACCAGGGGGGCCTGGATGTACCCACTGAACCAGATATCTCCCCAGACAGGCCCTCTGATATCTCTCCTCCCAGGTTCTCTGAGTCCCCTTCACACTTCTTGTTTTACAAGAAGGTGGCCCAAACCCTCCAGCTCCCTATGGTTGAAGCTGCTGAGGAGGACGAAGAGCCTGATTTTGTGGAGATGATGGACATCCCAGAGTCCAGAAGGTTGTCTATTCCCCTTCATAAGTACTTGGGGAAACAGACACAAAAGATTCTACAGACTCCTAACTCTTTACCTCCTGTAGATAAAAGAATGGACAGGAGGTATATGTTATCAGGCTCAGCTGCGGACTCCCTTTATTCATACTGCAGCATGTTGGGGTAGTGTAGGCTGCATCCTGTGACAGGGCAAACATTCCTTTGGCTTCACACCCCCCAGACAAGGACTCCAGGAAAGTTGATGCCATGGCCAAAAAACTATACTTGGCATCCTCTTTGGGACTCAGGCAGGCAAATTATATGGCCTATACAGCCAGGTACCAGAAGTCCAGGTGGGATACGGTTCTGAAACTGGCTCAACAGGCCTCCCCCCAGCAGCCAAAGAGCTGGAGGAGGTGGCTGCAGATGGAATTGAGGCATCCAAAGTACAATTTCATGCAGCTGTGGACTCCAGCGATGTGGCATCCAGAGTCATGGCTACATCTGTGTCTCTCAGGAGGCATGCTTGGCTCAGATGTACTACCCTATCACAGGACACCCAGTCTAAGGCTATGGATTTTCCTGTAGTTGGTAACTCTCTGTTTGGGGAGCAGACAGAGGCTTACATAAAAAAAAATGGACGAATACAGGACAACTTACAGGAGTGCACAGGCCAAGGAAAGGCAAGCCACTCCTCAAGAGCAGCAGTCCAGGGGCAGGGGCAGGCCTTTTTACCAAGCCCAGACCTCCTCTTCTTACCCACAAAGGGTTTTTTTCTGAGGGAGGGGCAGGAGGGGGATGAGCAGGACTGCTTCCTCCTCCCAGTCTAAGGCTCCTGCCAAGCAGACACCCTGAGGTGTCAGCCCAGATCAACTCCCCAATCCCAGTAGGAGGCAGGCTGGCTTACTACTTTCAGGCCTGGAAGTCTGTTACCTCAGACAAGTGGGTCCTGGAAGTAGTAAGCCAGGGACTGGCCCTCAGTTTCAAAAGGTACCCAAAAAGGAGGGCCAAGTCTTTTCCACCTGCATCAATCTCAGAAACCCTTCCTCTCTCCTAGCTCTCACAGCCGTAGAGGACGTTCCTACTCAACACAGAGGAAAAGGCCTGTACTTCAGGTACTTACTTACCCCAAAGAAAACAGGGGAGTGGCGACCCATCCTGGATCTAAGGTACTTGAACAAACACACATCAAAACCCAAATTTAGAATGGTAACTCTGGGAATAATACTTCCCTCTTTAAGGCCAGGAGATTGGCTAGCATCACTGGACCTCAAGGATGCCTACTTCCATATCCCTACAAGGTGTTCCCACAGAAAATACCTTAGGTTCAAGTTGCCTTCAGGGCACTATCAGTTCAAGGCCATGCCTTTTGGCCTAACATCAGCTCCAAGGGTGTTCACAAAGTGCCTTGCAGTAGTGGTGGCTTACCTCAGAAGACAGGGTATCACCATTTTTCCATATCTGGACGACTGGCTGCTGGTAGGGCAGCCATCAGATCTGGTCAGGGCAGCTCTGCAAACCACCCAGGACTTGCTCAGTTCTCTGGGGTTTCTTCTAAATCTGCCAAAATCAGTCCTCGAACTAGTACAGCTTCTCACCTTCATAGGGTTGTAACTGGATACTGTCCAAGCAAAAGCCTTCCTTCCTCTGGCAAGGGTGAAGGCCTTAGTAGACCTCGCTTCCTCCTTTCGGCCTCAGGTTTCTCTTCCAGCAAGACAGTTCCTCCAACTCTTGGGCCACATGGCAGCCTCCACTGCAGCGGTTCAGGGAGACAGATTTCAAATGCAGGACATTCAGTTCCATCTAAGGTCCTTTTGGTCACAGAGAAGGGACACTCTCTCCAAACGGATTCCAGTGACCCGAACTCTGGTACAAGCTCTCCAGTGGTGGCTGGACCAGGACAACATCAGACAAGGGGTTCCATTTCTCCCTCAAGTTCCATCAGTAGTACTGACTACGGATGCTTCTCTCCTAGGCTGGGAAGCCCATGTGGGAGCTCTAACAGCTCAGGGAATCTGGTCCCCGCAGGAGTCTCTTCTTCATATCAATCTCCTGGAACTCAGGGCAGTTTTCCTAGCCCTTCAGACCTTCTCAGATTCAGTCAAGGGCAAGGTGGTCCAAATCAGGATGGACAACACTACCACAATGTGGTACATCAGCAAGCAGGGAGGCACTCGGTCCACGGCCTTGTGCACGGAGGCCATGAAGATTTGTTCTCTGGCCTTTTCCCTTCAGACTTCCCTAGTAGCGGTTCATCTTCCAGGGAAAGACAATGTGTTAGCAGATGCCCTGAGCAGGATTTCACAGGGACATCACGAATGGTCCCTGAATCCTCACATTCTGAGGATCATTTTCTCCAGGTGGGGCATCCCAGAGATAGATCTGATTGCAGCACCAGACAATCAACAACTTCCTCAGTTTTGTTGCAGACCTCCAGTCCTGGAGACAGTTCCCCAGGATGCCCTCATTCTGGACTGGAAGGGCAGGTTTCTATATGCCTTCCCTCCTTTCCCTCTCCTGTTCAGAGTTCTGATCAAGATAAGAACTCAACTCTGCAGAGTGATTTTGGTGGCTCCAGATTGGGCCAGACAGCCCTGGTATCCTCTTCTGTTGTCCTTGGCTGTGTCACCTCCCCTGTGTCTTCCCAGGAGATGCAATCTTCTTTCCTCCTCCCAGGGGCAGATCCGGTTCCCCAATCTCCAGTCCCTCAACCTCAAGGCCTGGCTCTTGAAGAGTTAGAATATGCAGCACTTTATTTCTCGCAGGGAGTTCTGGATATTCTAAAGGTCTCAAGGAAACCTTCCAATAGAAAAACTTACAATTCCAAATGGAAGAGGTTCAGTATTTGGTGCAAATGGTGGAGAGGGTGAGGAACATATAACAAGGGTAAGTGGAGGGGGTGCACACAGAGGGGATAAATGCGAATAGAGGGAAGAGAAGGAAGGTCAGATTCTAGATGGAGGGTGGTGTCTCTGAATGCGCGAAGTCTTGGAAACAAGATGGATGACCTGCAGGTTCTATTTGCAGACAGGAGGGTGGACATAGCTGCAGTAACCGAGACTTGGGCAACATCACACCATGACTGGGACCTTGCGATCCCTAGATATAAACTATACAGGAGGGACAGCGTAGTCGGGAAGGGGTGGCAGTTTATGTCATGGATGGAATTACTTGAACAAGGGACGAGTCAGAGGAAGGGGAGGTGGAGGCATTATGAGTTCAGTTAAGGTCCAACAGAGGGAGAAAGGTGAGGTTAGGGGTGGTTTATAGACCACCCAGTCAGGATGAGGAGAGGGACAGAGAACTGAACACACATATATTGGAAGTTGCAAGGAAAGGAGAGGTGGTAATTGTAGGGGACTTCAACCTGCCCAAGGCAGACTGGAGCATACCATCCACAACATGTGCTAGGAGTCAGGTGATCCTGGAAGGACTGCAGAGTGGCCTTCTGACTCAGGGCATCACTAAACCAACAAGAGCTGAGGCAATTCTTGATCTTGTACTCACAAATGGGGAGCATGTAGAGGAAATAATGGTCAGGGAGCCACTGGGTGGAACTGACCATTACACAGTGTGGTTCCAGTTGGACATGGGCAGGGAAAGCATCCCGACTAAGACCAAAATCTTGGATTTCAGGAGGGCAGACTTCAGGAAAATGGGCGAAGTGCTAAGGAGCCATCTGTTGGGCATCAGAGCAGATATGGGGGTGGACCAAAAGTGGTCCATCATTTTGGAAGGAATACTGGTTGCCATAGATGAGTGCATTAGGCTCAGAGAGAAGAACACAACGGCCAAAGCGTCCAGCTTGTTCAGTTCTGGAGTTGCCCAGGCAGTAAGGGGAAAAGAGGTTGGCCTATAGAAAATTCAGAAAGATCAAGAGAGGTGGATAATGAAAATTACCAAAGGTTGGCTAGTGAGTCAAGTAAGGAAGCCCAGAAAGCAAAGGCACAGAAGGCGCTGCAGACAGATGAAGGAATTAAGAAGGGGGAGAAGGCTTTACTTTGATATGTAAGTGAGAAAGGGGACAAGAAGGAAGGGATTGTTAGGCTTAAGAAAGGGGTGGAGGATAATGGGGGAAAAGCAAAGATACTAAATGAATACTTCTGTTCCGTCTTCACCAGGTAGAAGGACGGACCAATGCCTTCAGGACGGAAAAGGGGGGGGGGGGAGCACAGATGTAGTCATAGGGGAGGACAGAGTGAGGGAGGGGCTGCTGGCATTGAAGGTGGACAAATCACCAGGCCCGGACAGAGTACATCCAAGGGTACTAAAGGAACTGGCTGAGGAACTAGCAGGTCCACCGGCAGACCTATTTAATAGTTCACTAGAGTCAGGAGTGGTACCGCAGGACTGGAGAACAGCACATGTAGTGCCCCTCCACAAAAGCAGTCCTAAGGATGACCCAGGGAATTACAGACCAGTCAGTCTGACCTCCACTGTGGGCAAGCTCATGGAGACCATATTAAAGGAAAGGTTGGTGGAATATCAAGAGGGGCATGGTCTTCAGGATGCGAGGCAGTTTAGGTTCATGGGGGGGGGGAAGAGATCGTGTCAAACAAATCTGATTGACTTCTTTGACTGTGTCACTAAGACAGTAGACAGAGGCCAAGCAGCAGACATCCTCTATCTTGATTTCAGCAAGGCCTTTGACTTTGTGCCCCACAAAAGGTTAATCAGGCGCCAGCCCATCAGTGCAGCAGTTGGATTTCAGCCTGCGAAGCCAGCAACCCGAGTTCGGGAATGGACCTGGGTCATCGGAGGGCCGGCCGGGAGGAGAAGGATTGAGCGTTCCCACGGACTGCTCTTCTCCTCCAGGGGAAGAGGCGGTGTGTGACCAGCACTTGAGGGACCCCTGGCGGAAGCCGGGGGCAGCACAGCCACTGGCATCTACCAGAATATGAGGGTCGGGACGGACGCAGGCGTCACTGCATGCTCCCGTCCCCACTTACAGGGGAAGAAAATCCTGCCTTCCCACTGCCTTGATGACACCTGCCCTGGCTGCACTTGGCTCCTAGGCCAACTCCCACCCTATCTCGTCGATTGCGGCACCCTTCAGAGGAGTTCGGGTGCCGCAACCCCACCCTGGGGGGCAAGCCAGGGGGTACCAGGAGGGCGGCTAATGTGGGAAGCCGCAGCCGATAGACCGTGGCAGGAGAGTTATCTGGCACTACAGAGGTAACCAGTGGGGTCCCACAGGGCTCGGTGCTGGGGCTGGTGTTGTTCAATGTCTTCATCAATGACACTGGATATGGCATAGAGGGCAAAATGTGTCTATCTGCAGATGACACCAAGCTCTATGGAAGAGTGGACACAGCTGAAGGGATACAGGACCTACAGGAAGATCTGAAAAAGCTGGGGAGGTGGTCCAGCATCTGGCAGCTTGGGCTTCAATGCCAAGAAATGCAAAGTTATGCATATTGGAGCCAAGAATCCCAGGATAGAGTACTATATGGGTCAATTTCAATTTTACTGGATCGGAAGATACCTTTGAGCCCAAGCTCTTTTACAAAGGTTCCACGTCATTGACAAGACAAGGTACAAGTAGTAATCAAGAGAAGAGCATACAGAAAACACCACCCTGTTTAACATAAGCACAAAAAAACAGTAAAAAAATTGTTGAGAATCTCGGCTTTGCCTTTTATCGCTTTCCTTGTTTTGTCCGTCTTCTGTTGTGAGCCTAATGATGCCCCCTTTTATTTTCCTTTTTTCCCCTAATGTAGCGATAAAAAGTTTAGTCACCTTTTTTAAATCTCTTGCTATTTTTTCTTCTGTTTGGGCTTTGGCCCTCTTGACTGCCTTTCCGGCTTCCTTGGGTTTTGTTTTGTAATCCACCATCTCAGCATATGCTTTTGTCTCCTTCAATCTTTTGTATGCTTTTTTCATGTCTTTTATTTTTGATGCTACTACTTTAGTAAACCAGAGAGTTTTCTGTGTTTCTTGGATTTTGTAACTAGTTTGGGGCACTGGACCGTCACTGTGACTATCGCCCCCTTCAGTGCTTCCCACTTTTGTTCTACTGAATCCCCTGCTTTGTTGTTGAGGAGAGGTTTGGTGCTTTCTTTTATTTGTGCAAAATTGGTCTTTCTGAAATCCAGGACTGAAAGCTTACTGTGGGTGCTCTCCACTTTTCTGGTGACCTTGAATGAGATGGTTCTTTGGTTACTGGAACTTAGGTTGCTGCCTACTTCTAAGTCTGAGATTCTGTTGCTATTAGTGAGCACAAGGTCGAGGATAGATTCTTCTCTGGTTGGAGAGGTCACCAGCTTAACTAGACCTGCTCCTGGCAGTGTAAGGAGAAAGTATATACAGGTTACTCACCTGTAACAGGAGTTCTAGGAATGGTATATGTTGTTCATCCACACTGTCTGGCAGGTATCCTTGCTGCTTTAAATCTTGCCGGAAGGTCTTCAAGCTGGCTCCTCCCATCCACCGGGTGGTAAAACTCTCGGCTCCACCCATGTGATCTGGCCCGCTGGAGAAAGCTCAGGTTGTCGTCCAGGCCGGGAGGTCGGGTGGGTCATGTGGATGAGCAACATATACCATTCCTAGAACTCCTGTTATAGGTGAGTAACCTGTATTTCTAGGGACATGGATATGTTGTTCATCCACACTGTCTGGCAGACTCCTAGCAGTTCTCCGGGAGGAGGAGGCAAACGCACACCTCGATACTTACTTTGGAAAGAGAGACTGGAGAACCGAGGCCCCAAAACCAGCATCCCGGCATGACTCAAGGTCGATGTGGTAATGGGTGATGAAGGTGTGTGCTGACTTCCAGGTAGCAGCCCTGCAGATTTCCTGGATAGGGACGTCCCTGGAAGCAGCCACCGATGCAGCAGTATGGCGGGTAGAATGAGCTCTTATCCCTCTGGGAGGCTCCATGCCCGCCAACTTATAGCAGAGATCTATGCAGGAGGTGACCCACCTGCCTATCGTCCGCTTGGCTGCTAGATGCGGCTTCAGCGTAGGTGACAAACACCTGGCGAACCTCTCCCCGAATTTCAGCCGTGCGCTCCTTATAGTAAGCGAGCGCCCTTCTAGGGTCCAAAGTATGGAGCCTATATTCGGCCTCTGAGGTGTGATTGGGGTAGAACACCGGCAGAGTCAACACCTGGTTAAGGTGAAACTCTGACACCACCTTCGGAAGGAATTTCGGGTGGGGGCGCAGGACAACCTTGTCCCTGTGGAAGACCAGGTAAGGAGACTCGATGGAAAGCGCCTGGAGCTCTCCCATCCTTCTGGCTGACGTGATAGCCACCAAGAAGGCGGTCTTCCACGACAGGTGAGAGAGTTCACACCTGTGCATTGTTCAATGGCTTGCCCATGAGCTTTGCCAGTACCAGCAGTAGATCCCACGGAGGTGGAGGTTCTCGCACCGAGGGAAATGTGATCAAGGCCTTGAAAAAGCGCCAGACCACCTTCTCCTGCGCCACAGACTGCTTCCCGGCCCGCGCCCGGTAAGCAGAGATGGCTGCCAGGTGCACCTTAAGGGTCGTCGACCTAAGCCCTTGCTGAGAAAGGGACCACAGGTAGTCCAATATGCTCGCCAAGGAACAGGAGGAAGGGTCTTGCCCTGACACCAAATGGAAAACCTTTTCCATTTGAAGGCGTTGCATTTTCTGGTCGACTCCTTACGGGACGCCTCAACTATGTTGAGGACCTCGTCGGAAAGATCCAAGGCCTGGAACTCTAGCCGCTCAGGAACCAGGCCGTCAGGTGCAGGGATTGAAGGTCCGGATGGAATACCTTCGCCTGATTGACTGAGAGCAGGTCCGGGCGAGCTGGAAGCTGCCTTGGGAGCCTGGAGCTGAGACTGAGGAGATCTGGGTACCAGAACTGGCGGGGCCAGTCTGGGGCTATCAGAATCACCTGCGCCTTGTCCCTCCTTGCTTTGAGAAGCACCTTGTGTATCAAGGGAAATGGGGAAGGCGAGAAGAGGCCCGGGGTCCACGGCCTCGAGAAGGCATCCCCCTGCAGCGAGCCCTGCTGATGGGGGCGGGCATGGAACAGCCTCAGCTGTTCTCCCTGGAGGCAAACAGGTCCACCTGAGGTGTGCCCCAATGGGAGAATAGATCTTGTACTATCTCCGGCAGGAGAGACCACTCATGGGATGCAGCCCCTATCCGACTTAGGGCATCGGCCAGGGTGTTGGAGGCTCCTGCCACATGAATGGCTAGGAGATCCGCCTCCAAGCTGCGCACGAGTGACCAAATGCGGAGAGCTTCCTTGCATAGAAGCATGGAGCACGTCCCGCCCTGGCAGTTTAGATAGTACATGGTCGTGGTATTGTCCGTCTGGACTCGGACCACTTGACCCCGGAGAAATGGAGCAAAGGCGGTGAGAGCTAGGCGGACCGCTCGGAGCTCCAGCAGGTTGATGTGGCATCGACTCCCGGGGACCAGAGGCAGTGCGCCGGTGTTCCCCAGATGGGCACTCCAACCCATCAGAGAGGCATCGGTCGATAGAGAGACCGTTGGCTCGGGGCGGACAAACGGGATGCCCTCCTGCAGATGAACTGGAACAGTCCACCACCGGAGAGCGTTCCACATCCCCTGGGTCACCGTCACTAGCTGGTCCAATGGATCGCAGCGTTGTGACCACTGGCTGGCCAGTCCCCACTGAAGAGGGTGCATGCGCCAGCTTGCCCAACGGACCACGCTGGTGCAGGCCGCCATGAGACCCAGGAGGCGCAGGAAGTCCCGGGCAGGGTGCGATTGCCCAACCAGAAATGATTGGGCAAAGGAGGAACGAACCTCGGCCCTGTCTGCCGGGAGCCGTGCTCTGGCTCGAAGAGAGTCGAGCTCTGCCCCGATGAAAAGAATCACCTGCTTCGGCTCGAGTTCCGACTTGGCCTCGTTGATGAGAAGGCCGATTTGAGAGCAAACCTGGAGGGCCAGATCTCTGGACCGCTCCACCTACTGTCTGGTGGGGCTGCTATCAGCCAATCGTCCAGGTAAGGTACACCGACCCTCGGGCCGCGGAATGCTGTCACCACTGCCATGCATTTGGTGAAGACCCGGGAGCTGGAGACAAGCCGAAGGGCATGGCTCGGAACTGAAGGGATCCCTCCGCTCGAAGCTGAAGGAATCTCTGATGTGACGGACGGATAGGACGTGAAAGAACGCTGTCCCTGCAGGTCCAGAGAGCAGAACCACACGCGGGTTCCAGGGATGGTATTATCTGAGCCAGAGTGACCATCCTGAAGGTTCGAGACCTTAGAAACTTGTTTAGGTCGTGTAGGTCGAGAATGGGGCGCCAGCCCCGTCCGTTTCGGAACCAGGAAGTACCTGGACACAAACCCGGGTCTGAGGAGGGTCCGCCACCTCCTGATCACCTCCTTTTGGAGGAGGAGAGCGATGTCGGCTCGGCGAGCCGACAGTGAGGCTGCGGATCCCGATGCCCCCCGAGGTGCGACGGCTCTGAACGACAGAGCCGTCCCCCCACGGGGGGAACCTGGGGTGAGGTGACGGGGTTGGGGGCGACACCCCTCAGCCCGTCACTGGGCAGGCTTGGAGGAGGGACCGGCCGAGGGACCTCCTGGGCCTTTACCTCCCTGCTTCCTGTTGGAGGAAGCCCCGGCTTGGGTTTGGGATGCCAAGCCCGAGCCTGCTGGCCCTGATGTTGCTGGGCCGGACGTGCCGTGGGCGCAGAGGGACGAAAGGGCTTAGGCTGTGGTTTGCGGCCTTTGTCCTTCTGAGCGGATGAGACCGAGTCCAAGGTAGCATTGGACTTCTCGATCCTCTGTAGGTGACCTTCCACCCCAGGGCCGAAGAGGTCGGTCCCCAAGAAGGGGACATCCGCCAACTTGTGCTGGGTATCCGAAGTGAAGGTGGATATCCTCAGCCAAGCCCGACGACGCATAGCCACTGCAGCCGCCACAGACCTGGCACATGAGTCCCCAATGTCCAAAGCAGTCTGAAGCTTCTGTTTGGCCACTGCCCTGCCCTGGTCCCGCACCTGCCTAACCGTGGTCTGCAGATCCGCGGGAAGATGAGGGACGACCTCGTCCAGGGAGCCCAACAGGGCATGAGAGAAATGTGCCATGAGGACGGCCAAACTGGCCTGGCAAAGGCCAAGGGAGGATCAGCGTAGACTTTTCGCCTGGCATAGTCCAATTTCTTGGAACTCCTTGTCGGGAGGTTTGTCCACATCCCTAGCGTTCCCGGCACGACGGAAAACGCTGTCGTTAACTGTCCCCTCGGCCGAGGGGTGTTCCGAAAAACCGGACAAGGAACCGGTAGGGACCGCATACTTCCTGGCCATCCTGGCCAAAGGCGCAGGGCAGGATGCAGGGCGCTGCCAGAGCTCCAAGGCCGGGCCCACTATGGCCTCGGCCACCGGAAAGGCCTCCGTAGGGGAATCCCCTCGGTCCAGAATCTCCATGAGGGGATACCTGGCCTGCTTAGAAACGGGTTCGAGCTTCATCCCGGTGGACTCCGAGATGAGCCGAAGCAATCCCAGGAAGGAGGAAGGGCTATCGTCCACCGACTGTCCTCCTGAGGACTCCAAGTCCATTCGCTTGGAGAAAAGGGAGGAATCGTCTTCGGACTCGGAAGAGTCCTCAAAGAGCTGCCTCGGGCCTGAACCACCCTCCACCTGCCGAGGTCGATCGGGAGTGAGGGTGACAGACAGCTTATGGGGCAGTCCCTGAGCCGACCGAGAATTCTTGGTCGGAGCCCCAACTAATGGCTGTGGAGGTGGAAGTTCCACCAGAATCGGTTGGGCAGCTGGTTTTGGCCGAACAACCGGCCTGGGAACAGGCTCCTCGGATAAAATGAGGGGTTGTTTCGCCCGCTCTGGTGACAGCCACGTAATGGCCAGGGAAGGTGACGGCGTCGGCTTGTTCCCGGTCAGAAGGAGCTGTTGCCACATGAGGTCCTCATATCGTCGACGCAACTTACGTCGAAGCCTCCCCTAGTCCGAGGAGGAGGAAAGGGACAGCGGCGCCACTCCCGCAGGGTGCCGAGACTGAGACCGCTTATG
Organism: Neoceratodus forsteri; assembly: GCA_016271365.2. Taxonomy (NCBI): domain Eukaryota; kingdom Metazoa; phylum Chordata; order Ceratodontiformes; family Ceratodontidae; genus Neoceratodus; species Neoceratodus forsteri. The sequence goes on from CM028136.1 coordinate 910,206,412, forward strand.
ACGGCGGGATCGGCTGGACCGCGAAGAAGTCCGAGACTGAGAACCTCAGCTTTCCCGAGGACGGTGTGGGGAGGTGTCGTGGGGAACCGGCACTCCCCTCGGTTCGGAGGGTTCAACCGAAGGCTCCGGAACCGGAGGTACAGACAAGCCAACGGGGTCCTCAACTCCCACTGGGGAACCGGGGAGAGGGGAATCTCGGCTTCTCCTGCCGACAACCCGTCCAACGGGTCGAGAAAAATCTCGACAGCGTCGGCGGAGTCTCGATCGACTGGCCTGGCGGGGACGTGAGACCAGTGGCGAAGCCGAGGTGGACGAAGTGACGACGAGACAACTGGGGAGAGGATTCTCCCGCTCCCAAGAGCGTCGACAGTGGGACTTACCCTTGTCCCTCTTTTGGACTGAGAAACGGTCCAGCAAGTTGGTCCCTCACTTTAGTAGGAGGGTCAGACAAAGCTCCTTAAAAGAAGCTGAATAAGAGGCACCGAGAAGAGCGGGACAAATGCACATAGCCGAGGTAGAAGCGGCCCGCTGCCTCCTCTTCGAGGGCGATCATCTGCTCGAAGCTGATCCGTCGCATCCCGCCGCCATGAACCGACGACCGGCCCTTTTGACTTCACCGAGGAAAACGCTTCGGACGCCCCAGTTGTAAACGGGCACGCGGTCTTCGAGGACGTGAGGCGAAAAGGAAGAGCACAGGTCGCAGGCCTGCTGGTCGTGCTCCAGGCCTAGACAGTAGACGCACGTGGAGTGCGGATCCGTCTGAGACATCTTCTGCCCACAAGGGCATCTCCGGAAACTGGAGTCGATTGCCACCACGTGATCAGCGAGAGAAAGACCGAAGTCTTTTTAAGCAAAAAATTTTTAAATTTGAAAAATCGAAGAATTAGGAACCAGTCTTATACGCAGAGCGTTAAGGAGGGAACCTGAGCTTCCAAGCGTTAAGGAAGATCTGGCGTCATGGGGGCGGAGCCGGGAGTTTTGCCACCCGGGTGGGTGGGAGGAGCCAGCTTGAAGACCTTCCAGCAAGATTTAAAGCGGCAAGGATACCTGCCAGACAGTGTGGATGAACAACATACCCATGTTCCTAGAACTGCTCCTTTCTGTGGAAGCAGAGTATGAGAGCCAATTTATGTCTAGTAGACTGAAGTCTCCCATTAGCAACAATTCTCCCTTATCCACCATCTGTAAGATGGATTCCAGTAGCTCCTTGTTGTAGTTGTTATCCTGGGATGGAGGTATGTATACCACCCCAACCCAGATGAAAAAATTACTCACCTTAGTAATTGTGTTTCTTCTAATGGAATCTTGCTGTATTCTGACAATCTGCAGTTAGCTCCAGCCTTTAAACTGCCCCAGAGTGTAGAGGGTTAATTTTCTATGTAGTGCATAGAACGTTGAGCTCGAGAGGTATCTGTCTGCAGCACTTTGAAACCCAACAGTCAGATTCTTACGAGCAAACACTCACTGACTAACTATTTGGAAATTATAAAAATGTTTTCAACTAGCCAACTGGCAACAAAAGATTTTGGATTCCCAAAGGAACACTCAAGTCAGGAAACCCAAAATCAAAAACCTATCCAAAATAAAGATTATAATATAAGCACCCAAGTAAAAAGGAGGGTGTGCTGAGGACACCCCTGGGGTACAACACTGCTCCTGCCTACCCACTTCCCAAAAACAGGTTCTGAGAGGGGAGGCAGGGAGGAAGGTCAGAATACAGCTAGACTCCATGAGAAGAAACACAATTACTAAGGTGAGTATTTTTTTCTTCAAACAACATGAAGTCTTGCTGTATTCTGACAATCTGCAGACTACCAAGCAATACCTCCATGGAGGAGGGACAGAACCTACTTTGGGAATAGGCTCTGAAGTACTGCAGTGTTAAACCGAGCATCACCCTAGCCTGGATATCCAGAGAGTAATGCTTGGTAAAGGTATGGACTGTTTTCCAGGTGGCTGCTTGACAAATTTCTAATAGAGGGATATCCCTGGCAGCAGCCAGGGAAGCAGCTGTACCTCTTGCGGAATGAGCCCTCAGGCCTGAGGGTGGAATATTTCCCAGTTTCTCATAGCAGAACTGTATACAAGAAACGATCCGCCTGGCAACAGTTCTCTTGGTGTCAGGTTTGCCCTTTCCCACTTCCCCATAAGTGAGGAACAACTGGAGGGAATCAAACCTGTGACCCTTGGTATGCTCTATGTAGAAGCTAAGGGCTCTTTTAACATCTAAACTGTGTAGCCTCCTCTTCCCTGAGGAAGAATGATTAGTGAAGAAAACAGGGAGAGACATGGACTCATTCAAATGGAAATCTGAAACCACTTTGGGCTAGAACCTCCTATTGCTTCTAAGGACCACTTTATCTCTATGGAAGGAGATAAAATCAGGTTCCACTGACAGGGCTTGCAATTCACTGATATGTCTGGCAGAGGTAATGGCTACCAAACATACAGTTTTACAAGTCAAGTACTTAAGCTCTGCTGAGGACATAGGCTCAAATTGGGGTTGCATAAGTTGAGCAATGCAAACATTTAAGTCCCAGGCAGGGGCAGATCCCTAAAGGGAGGATCGGTATGAAGCAATTACTTGAAAAACTTACAGAATATAGGGTGAGATGACAGTGAGGAAGGCTTTCCTACTGACAGAAAAGCAGAAACAGGTGACAAGTGTACCTTGAGAGTAGCTGGTCTGAGACCTAGACCATTAAGATGGACCATATTATCCAGAACTGTAGGCAAATCAGCAGTGTCTGGGGATATATGCTTCTTGGAACACCAAATGCTGAATCTTTTCCATTTGGAGTCATAAGTCTTTCTGGTGGCAGGCTTTCAAGAGGCTTTGAGAATATCCAGAACCCCTTGGGACAGATGCAAATCTGCATACTCTAGCTCTTCAAGAGCCGTGCCTTGAGATTGAGGGACTAAAGACTGGGGTACCAGATCCTCCCCTGAGAGGAGGTTAACAGGTTGTAATTCCTGGGAAGAGACAGGGGAAGATGGACTGCTAGGGACAGTAAGAGGGGGTACCAGGGCTGCCTGGCCCAATCTGGAGCAATCAGAATCACTTTGCAGGGTTGTGACCTCAGTTTGACCAGAACCTCGAACAGTAGAGGAAAGGGAAGGAAGGCATAGAGAAACTTCCCTTCCCAGTTGAACATCAAAGCATCCAGAGGGACTGAGCCCAAGACTGGGGGCCTGCAACAAAACAGGGGAAGTTGGTGATTGTTTGAAGCTGCAAATAGATCTCTCTCTGAAGCGCCCCACCTTGAGAAAATCACTTTTAACACCAGAGGGTCCAGGGACCATTCGTGATGGCCCTGGGAGATCCTGTTCTGTGCATCTGCTAGCACATTGTCCTTCCCTGGAAGGTGGACTGCTGTCAGAGAGGTCTGCAGAGAATAAGCCAGGGACCACAATTTCATGGCTTCCGTGCACAAGGCCGTGGACCAAGTGCCTTCCTGCTTGTTGATGTACCACACGGTGGTGGTGTCTCTTCTGATCTGAACCACCTTGTTCTGCACTGACTGAGAGAAAGCTTGCAGGGCCAGAAAAACTGCCATGAGTTCCAGGAGACTGACATGAAGAAGGGATTCCTGAGGGGACCACAGTACCTGGGCTGTGAGAGCCCCCAGATGGGCTCCCCACCCCAAAAGGGAAGCATCCATGGTAAGGACCACCAAATGAGACTTAGTAACAAATGGGACCCCTTGCCTTAAGTTGTCCTGATCCTGCCACCACAGAAGAGCTTGGATCAGTGTCCGAGTCACTGGAATCAGTTTGGTAAGAGGATCCTTCCTTTGGGACCAAAAGGCTCTCAGATGGAAATGAATGTCCCTCATCTGGAATCTTGCCCCTTGGACCACTGCTGTAGAAGCTGCCAGGCCCAGAGTTGAAGGGAATGCCTTGCTGGTCGGGACACCTGAAGGCTGAAGGAAGAAGCCAGTTCTATAAGAACTCTAGCCCTTTCCAGGGGAAGAAAGGCTCTTGCTTTGATGGTATCTAGCTCTGCCCCTATAAAGGTAAGAAGCTGCACCGGTTCGAGAACGGACTTCGGGAGGTTGAGAAGAAATCCCAGGGAAGCGAGCACTTGCTGGGTCACTTGCAAGTCTGACTTGACTTGGTCTGGAGACTGACCCACTAGGAGCCAGTGGTCCAGATATGGAAAAATGGAAATCTTTTGCCTTCTTAAAAAGGCAACTACTACTACCAGGCACTTTGTGAAAACCCTTGGAGCTAATGTTAGACCAAAGGCTTTGAGCTGATAATGGCCTGAGGGCAACTCGAACCTGAGGTACTTTCTGTGGGAGCACCTGATGGGAATGTGAAAATAGGCATCTTTGAGGTCCAGGGAGGCTAGCCAGTCCCCTGCCTTAGAGAGGGAAGAATTATTCCCAGAGTTACCATCCTGAACTTTGGTTTTAAAAGATGTTTGTTCAGGTATCTTAGGTCTAGGATGGGTCACACTCCCCTGTCTTTTTTTGGGGGTAAGGAAGTACCTGGAGTACAGACCTTTGCCCCTGTGTAGGGCAGGAACTCTCTCTATGGCCCTTAAGGCCAGAAGAGATGAAACCTCTGCCTCTAGGGCAAGGGTTTCGGAGAGACCTGCAGGTGGAAAAGATCTGGCTCTCATCTTTGGAAATTTTTTGAAGCTGAGAACCAGTCCCTGGCTTACTACTTCCAGGACCCACTTGTCTGAAGTAACAGACATCCAGTCCTCTACGGAGTAAGCCAGCCTGCCCCCTACAGGGACAGGAGAGTTGACCCAGGCAGACCCATCAGGGTGTCTGCTTGGCAGGGGCCTTAGGCTGAGGAGTGGATGTAGCCCTGCTCATCCCCCTTCTGCTTCTCCCTCTGAAGAACCCCCTCTGTGAAAAGGGAGAAGAGGCCTGTGCTTGGTAGAAAGGCCTATGAAAAGGCCTGCCCCTGCTCCTAGATTGCTGCCTTTGAGGAGTTGCCTGCCTCTCCTTGGCCTGTGCACTCCTATCAGTGGTCCTATATTCCTCCATCTTCTTCATGTAATTCTCAGTCTGCTCCCCAAACAGAGAATTACCCACCACAGGGAAATCCATGGCCTTAGCCTGGGTATCCTGTGAGAGGCTAGTACATCTGAGCTAAGCCATCCTCCGAGGAGCCACAGATGTAGCCATGACACATCACTGGAGTCCACAGCTGCATGAAATTGTACCTTTAATGCCTCAATCCCATCAGCAGCCACCTCCTCCAGCTCCTTGGCCAGCTGGGGGGAGGCCTGTTTAGCCAGTGCCAGTACAGTGTCCCACCTGGACTTCTGGTACCTGGCTGTATAGACCATATAGTTAGCCTGCCTGAGTCCCAAGGAGGATGCCATGTACTGTTTCTTAGCCATGGCATCCATCTTCCTGGGGTCTTTGCCTTGGGGGTGGGGGGTGAAGCCAAGGGAATATTTGCCTTGTCACAGGCTGCAGCCTGCACTACCCCAACATGGCTGCATATTGCTGGTATAAAAACTCTGTATCCGACCCTGTTAAGGTGTACCTCCTGTCCATCCTTCTGTCAACAGGAGGTACAGAATTAGGAGACTTTAGGATTTTTTGTGTCTGCTTCCCAAAAGACTTATGAAGGGGAAAAGACAGCCACCTGGACTCTGGGATATCCATCATTTCAACAAAATCAGGCTCCTCTGATCCTCCACAGCCTCCTCCATAGGAAGCTGGAGGGTTTCAGCCACTTTTCTGTAAAACAGACAGTGGGGAAGGGACTCAGAGAGCCTAGGAGGGGAAACACCAGAAGGTCTGTCTTGGGAGATGTCCGGTTCCACAGGCACATCCAGACTTTCACCATCATTTTCAAAATCCCCCTCCTCCTCCTCAAACTCTGGTTTAAAAAAGTCTTCAGGGGTATAATCTTGAACCGGGGGAACCGACCGAACCAAACCCCTACCAAAAGGCGCCGGTTCGGTCAGAACCAGGCGAAGTGATTCAACAATCCAAATCGCTCTGGCTATTTCCTCGGCGGTCGGAACATGAACCTCTGGATCTGAACCGGTCGATTTGTTTTTGCGTTTTCTTTTTGTAGGAATTGATCCCTTAGGATTGGCTCTCCTCTTGCCCAAACAAGTATTGCCCTGGTCAGAGAGCACTCCTTCTGGTTCGGTTGGAACCGAACTGGGTTGGCCATCCGGGTCAGCGGTCTTCTCTGCTTCCTTTCCTCTAAGTCTACCTAATCTTTTTTCCAGGGTAGACTTAGGAAAGTTTTTACACATTTGGCAGTCTGTATCGAGGTGGTCAAACCCCAGACAATCAACACAGGTGGTGTGGGGATCGGTCTTAGCAAAGACCTCCCCACACTCACTGCAGCGTTGAAACCCAGTGGGCCCCGTTTTTTCTTGGGTTTCTCAGATATGGCCAACTAACCAAACCCCATCACAGCCCCCAGCCCGTTTCACTATCCCCCCACCTCACGCTCTCTGCAGTTGGTTTCAAACCCAATCCCCCTTGTTTCACTGTCACCCAGCCTCTCGTCATCTGGGATAGCGTTAAACCCTATGCAGTTACTCTGCCATAGTCAATGAGCGGATTTGGAGGTTTCCAGGGGTGTGCTACCTAGGGCAACCGATTAGAAATAGCTTAGTATTCAATTACAACTGCTCAGTTTTTTTTTCTCCTATTTGTCTAATTGTCATGTAATCGCTCTTTAATGCCTAATGATCAGGCCTCTGTAACCACCGAATATGTGTACTGTCTTATTGTCCACCCTGACATGGAACCTTTGTAAAAGAGCTCACGCTCAAAGGTCTTTCCGAAATATTAATTAAACAATTAAACAGTCAAACTTACCCTTTTTTCGGCAACCGCCAGGCAAGACTCCCTTATCGGTTTCTAACCGTGTTACGGGTATTGGAAAAAAACGTTGAAACATGTTTTTTTTTTTTTTTTTAAACCGATAAGGACCAGTAACCACACACTAAAGAAGAACACAAGAATTCAGTATAAAGGATCGGTTCAGCCGAACCGATTGAAATACAAGTTTACAATTTCCACAATAACAGAGGAACTATCTAAGTACTCATGGTACTGCAGACAGAGCCAGAACCGACAATGCGGAAATAAATTTGGTATGAAACCGACAACTTTAACCGACTTTGAACCGAGCAGAAGGATAAATCTCCGGAGCGACTGTTCAGTGAGGCGGAGTAAAGAATTTGACGGTTGGGCTTCAAAGTGCTTCAGACAGAGACCTCAACCGAACTCGAGCTCAACGTTCTATGCAATGTATGCATTTTCTATGGAAAATTAACCTTCTACTCTCCGGGGCAGTTTAAAGGCTGGAGCTAACTGCAGATTGTCAGAATACAGCAAGACTTCATGTTGTCTGAATGGTGTTTTACTCCCTGCACACAGGGTGACCCAGAGGACTTGTGTGTTGGTGTTTAGTCATTGGGTTTCTATGGTGTTGATGTTGTCTTTTACGTATAGTGCTACACCTCCACCTTTTGATCCTTCCTGGAAAGGGTGTAACCTGGGATGGCTACATCCCAGGCATGGTTCTTTGTGAACTAGGTTTCTGCGACTGCAACTTAGTCTATGTTTGCTACCATAAGTAAGGCGGTTAAATTTTTGATTTTGTTTGCCAGGCTGCAACCATTAACACATATAGCCTGCTATTTTGGCTCCGATTTATTTACATTTTCATTGGAGTTTTTGCCTGTTTATTTTTCTTTGAGTACTTTGTTTTAAGATTTAGTCTCAAAGTTGATCTGATGAGTGGGGAGTGCCAACCCTATCCTTTTATGACCCAAAAGGTGTTGTTGGCCACTCCCCATCTCCTAGTTTATATGTCTGACAAAGACATCAAACTTCTGGCCAAGAGCCCGGGTGCCCTCCTTTGTAAGATGAAGGCCATCATATCTAAAGAACTGCCTTTCTCAGAATGTGTTCCAGTTTAGGTTTAGTAAGAAAGTGAGGGGGAAGGTGATGGCTGGAGCAGAGAGGTGCAGCAGACTAGGATGAATGCCGTCTGGGCTATATTTTGATGGTTTGAGGGATAGGATTGCATCTAGTACTTCTTTGGGAGAGATGGGGTGAACAGGAAGGTGTTGTGGGGCTTGATATGCATTTTGGGTTTTGCCACAGGTGGTAGGGGCGTGGACTGGTCAGGGAGGGCACAAGTGGTAAAGAACGTGTTGAGGGCATCAGCAACTTGGACGGGGTCAGATATAGTGATAGATAAGATCGATAGATAAAAACGTTTATTTTTTTAACAGGAAAAATAAACCTTTAGGACTGCAAAGCCCTGTTTTACAAGGTTGTCCTGTATAAGTAAATGGTTACAAGGAGAAGTGCAAATCTTAACAAGGTTTCATAAAAACATCAACTAACATTGGAATACACCATCAAACACTTTCTGACAATTACATACAAAAGAACCATATGATTATCACATTTAACTGTCACATATGATAATTGTGGTTATATTTCTAGTAGTGGCGTCAGTATACAAAACAAATGAAATAACACCTTTGATGTGATATTTCCAATAACCATACCCTTACAGCTAAACACACTTCTGACAAGTTACATACAAGAAGCCATAAAGTTATCACATTTAACTGTCTCTGAGTGGACAGAATACACACAGAAGTCACATACAATACCTAGGGTTGTATTACTAAATGGAGGCATCAATATACCAGACAGAAGGTAACTTAAGATAACACTTTTCATGCAGTAATTCCAACCAATATACACTTAGGGCTAAAAAACATAATTACATCAAGAAATTTACAGAACTGAATTGTGCCTGTTTCATGGCAATTTGTCCTAAGATCTAAAACAGTGGCAGTTTTCTTTCCACATCTGGTCTAAACCTTTTCTAAACTGTATCAAATTACTTGCATTTCTGGTCTCTAAATTGAATTCATTCCATGTCTTTGGAAAATAATACCTCCTCTGCATCTTACTATACCTGTTCTTAACTATAGGAATCCTTAGGCCCCTGTTTTGGATCTCTCTCAGAGGATATTTGTTTGTTGACTTAAGTGCATAATGAGTTCCATTTTTATTTACCACTCCAAATTCCACATATGTTTTTTGGCCTAATCGCTTCTTTCTCTGAATTTCAAGAGGATCCCAATCTAGCCTCTGTAAGAGGCTGCATTGATGGGTGTTAAAATGACATTTTGAAACAAATCTAGCTACCTGTAAGTATACTTTATTAACTCATCCAGATCAGTTTTTGTCACGTGTTGGTAGATCAGGCTCCCATATTCTAATACTGGCAATAACAATTGCTGTGCTACCTTATTTCGATCTTCTTTTGGCAGAAATGAAATCTTCCTGCTTATTACCCCCAGTCTGACATTCACCTTCTTTGCAGTACTGGCTACATGCCCCCAAAGGTTAATTTGTTATTCACAAATACCCCCAGATATTTATATTATTCCACCTCATCCAGCTAGGAACCGTCTAAGACAATAATATTCGACCCTTGGCTGGATGTCTTAGCTGCACTTTTTGTTTTGAACAGCATGACCGGAGTCATTTTTTTTACTCAAAACCATTTTGGAGGTCAGCAGCCAGCACTGCAACACATCGAAGTCAGACTGCAGTGTATTTTGCAGTTCTGTTCTATTTGCTGCTCTGGCTATCAAAGCCATATCATCTGCACAGAGGTAGATTTTGCACCTATCCATCAACTGTGGCAATGGATTTACTGTATGTAAATTAATAACAAAAGGGGGCCCAGGATCGAACCCTGGGGAACACCCCATGGGTCCCTTCCTTCTCAGATAATATATCACCCACACAGACCTGCTGGGTGCGCTCTGTCAGGTAGGACAGCATCCATGATTTAACTGGTTCGGACATACCTACAAGTGTCAGTCTATCCATCAAGATGCTATAATCTACCAAATCAAAGGCTTTTGAGAGGTTGATGAACACCGCTCCCACAGACTCCCCCATCTCCATTCCATTTGAAACTGCATCAATGAAGTCTGCGAGAGCAGTGTCTGTCAACCTCCCTGCTCTGAAGCCTGCCTGACAGTCCTAAAATAATTTATATTTTTCTAAGAACTCCTGTATCTGATTACATACTAATCCCTCAAAATCCTTGGAGAGTGTAGACAGCAGAGCTATTGGACGGAACTGGTTAGAATATCTTTATTCCCCCCTTGAATATGGGTATTATTTTTGAGTTTTTCCAAAAATCCAGATAGATTCCCTGCTGTAAACTAGCATTAAATAAATTTGTTATAACTGGAGTTATCTGTTCAACAGCATCCTTTAGGAATTTTATTTCTACCTGATCCAATCCTGTAGCCTTCTGCAAATTTAGTTTCTGTATTTGCTTTTGTACCTCATTCTGTTTAATTTCTCTAAAATAAAATTGTGGTATGTTTAATTTGATTTTTAATGGGATGTTTGAGAAATGAATGGACCATCCAAATGACTTAACATCCAAATCTGGAAGTTGACAAAACTAGTGATTTAGATTGTTTGCAATCTGAAATACAGTCATTTCTTCATTATTCTCATCCTTGACAGATATTTCTAGATCTTTCTTTGGTTTCCCTTCAACTTGTTTTATAAGGTTCCAGTATTGAGCAGTGTTTTGATTTATTTTGCATTTATAGTATTTTTTTCCAGCTCTTTTAATCATGCTTTTACATTTGTTTCTTATTTTTTTGAACAAATTCCCAATCTTCCTTTTCAACATTTGATTTGACTTTTTCCACACTCTAGCCTTCCATCTAATCTGTTTTTATTTTATCATCTACCCAAGGATGATGATGTTTTCTTTCTTTTGTTTGTTTGCAAGGCATATTTTTATTAAATATATCAACAAAAACATTAGTGATGCCAGAGTGTTTTAGAGTGGGTGTACTGTATTGAGGTGGTGGGTCAACAATGGAGTGGACCATCTTCCAGAAAGAGGAGGGGTGCGCTGTGCTGAGGTAGTTTTTAAAGTACTCAGCTTTGGCACACCTTATGGCCCTGGTGCATGCATTTCTGGAGGCACAGTAAGCCTGTCTAGATTGTGGGGTTGGGGAGGCTTTGAAAGCATGCCAGGCCTTGTCACGGGCTTTGCAGAGGGCCACTGTTGGAGCAGTGATCCAGGGGTGGTGATGTTTCCTTATACCATGTTTTTTTTAGCAGGGTGTGGGAGTCCCAGACACATTTGAAAATGCACAGGAATTGGGCTAGGACAGAGTCAACATGTGGCATAGTATACAGGGTCCCAATTTGCGCAATGTAGGTCAGAGAGGAGGGAGTATTTGTCGAGTGAATTTAGGGGGAGAATTTGTATGTACTTTGGGGCGGACTTGGGCAATTGGACTTTCCTAATAAAATACGTGCTGCAATGATTGCTTAGGGCAGGGTCTAGAACTCCGGCAGTGGATATTCTATGGGAATGGGAGGAGAGAAACCAGTAAATAAGGGAGTGATTTGTGGAACGAGTATTGTATCGGGTGGGTTCTGTGATTAGTTGGGTGAGACTGAAGGATTCAATTTTAGAGGTGTTGGGTTTGGAGGTAAGGGAGAGCCAGTCGAGGTTGTAGTCACCAAGCAGTATCAGTTCACTGGTGTTAGCTAAAGGGCAGAAGGAGATGCAATCAGCTAGTGCAAAATGCCCAAGCTGGGGGGAGGTGCAGACCACCCCAATGAAAACGGAGAGAGTGGAGGGCATAGAGATTTTGGCTAGGATCAGTTCATGTGATCCGGGACAGGATTCATTTTTCACTAGTGTGCTAGAGAGGGGCTGCCTTATGAGACTGCGCTGCCGCCCTCTCTCTTCCCTTGGTCTTGTCGGAAGATCATGTAACCGGGGAGCGACAGGGATGAGTCAGGGGTCTTTGATGATAACCAAGCCTCTGAGAGACATAGTAAATGTCTGGTGAGTCCTGGGTTAGCCAACAGCTTAATACGTCCTGTTTGGTCAGGAGACTGCTAATACTGATGTGCATAATTTGTAGGCCTTTGTGAGAGACTGGAATTTGTTGGAGACAGGGAGGACCAGGGTTCCATTCAATGTCACCAGCCATGAGCAGGAGGAGCAGGAACACAGAAAAGGTGGCAGGGAGTTTCCGCCCTTTAGTAGTGTTGAGGGCAGAGGTTATGTGTCTGGAACATCGAATCAGGGTGATGCAGGAGATCAGTTTGGGTGATAAGATGCTGGGGGAGATCATATGGAAAGAGGGTATGGGTCGGGGTTCTGTGTTGGTGGGGAGGATGTTTGGTGATGTCATTGGTCGAGAGGTGCGAAGGGAGAAGGAAGGGGGGTCAGGTTGTAATAGTCTGCAAGGGCGGGGGGTGGAGGAGGACAGAAAGCAGGAGAGGGAGGACAGGAATAAGAGTAGAGAAGCAGTGTACATGATGAGAAATTTACAAATGGGGGACTGAGAGTGGGAGGGGACAGTACACCAGGAAGGAAGCAGAGTGGGTTACCAAGGACTGGTAGGGTAGAGAAAAGAGGTGTGAACAGTTAGGAAGATATGCTACAACAGGGATGGCCTATAGGATTTGTGTTGCATGCAGTAGGGAGAGGTTACCCAAGAAACAAAGGTTTGAAATCCAGAAGGGGGCAGTGCTGCCTGGAGGTGAATTTAAGAGTAACTGACCAAGAAGAGTGAATGAGCGATTCACATCAGTATAGAAGCAGTGACGAGTAGATTGTGTATTTTACTTCTAGACACAGCAAGGAGGGGGAATAGATGATACAGAGAGCAGTAGTGATCAAAAGCTACAGAGAGGATGGCAGAGCTGCGGGCTTCAGAAGAGCAGAGGTTTGAAAACACATGGAGATTGAAGGAGGCGATGAGGAAGGGAGATTTGCATTGAGCAGGGAGACTAAACTTAAGTAGACGTTAAAGAGTTTAGTAGTATCAAGATGGAATTTGTGAGTTTTGCTATGGGCACCATAAGGAATCAGGGAAAAACTCAGCTGGAGTAACCCACAGTCACAACAAACAATCAGTGTCGGAGATTAAGCAAGAAGTCAGTTTACAAGATTTTCAGGGCCACCTATCAGTGCCCAAGTCTAAGGAGCAAATGGGAAAGTGCGGAGACAGAGCATGTCACATCCCTGTCTCCACCGTACCTATAAAAGGAACCACGGCCAAGGGTGGGTGTGGTGGGGGACAGGTGGGGAGATGCCATGCAATGGCATCAGGATTGTTCTGAATTAAGCAGGTACAAATCAGTTCTGAGTTAAACTGGCACAATTTAGTAGTAAAATCAAGTTTAAAACAAAGCTGTAGTCAAGAGGTGCAGAGGTACGTTTAAGGCACGAAGTTCAGTTGGGCAGATGGAGACAAAGTAAGAAAAAAGGCGCCAAGTTTAAAATCCTGCCTTGGGTGCTGGGCTACCTCCGATCAGGAGGGCATACCTCTCGTGGTGTGCAGGGTGGGTGGGAGGCAGCTCCGTGGCTGCGGCCGCAGAGGAGGTCTGCCCGGGGTGTCTGCAGAAAAAGGGGGAAAGGCACAGACTAGTTTACTGCAGCTGGGAGGGAGTATTTCAGTTAAGCAGCAGCTAGTGGAAATAAATTAAGCTAAGATGCAGGTAATGGGAAGAAAAAGAAAAGAGATGAGGAAATAAGCAGCTGAGGAGGAGGGTCTTGAGTTTAGGCGCAGTGAGATGGGAAGGAAGAAAAAAAAAAACTGGCAAGTATTAACATCTGCAGCCTGCTTCCTAAACTTGATGCCCTTACTGCCTGGGTCTCTCTACACAACCCAGACAACCTCTCAGTGGTGGAGATGTGGTTATCATGACACTGCCATTGCAATACCAGGCTACTCTATTTTCAGGCAAGACAGGTTAACTAAAAAAGGTGGTGGCTGTGTTCTATACCTGAAGGACTCATTACTGACGCATGCTCTGTTCTTGCCAGATACTGTTACTAGCATGCAGATCCTTGCTGTCAAGGCATTACTCGGTGCTCACAACAAAGTGATAACCTTCGCATCAGTCTATATTCCTCCCAAGCTGGCTGCCCATGCTCTTGACCCTCTCCTTAACTGTATGCGCAGCCTTGATCACAACTGTGAAGTCCTAATGCTAGGGGATTTCGACGTTAATTGGCTCTCGCACTCTGCGAGTTGCTATAAGGATGCTTCGGCTGCAGTTAACTTCTCACAATTAGTTTAATTTCTGACAAGGACAAACTACAAGACAGGGACTAGCACGCTCCTTGACTGGGTGCTTACCAACTGCCCTGACCATATCACTGATACTAAAGTACTCTCTTACTCTATTAGTGATCACTCCCCCATCATCTGTTTCTGGTCTAATAAATTCATCAAACCACCAGCTAAAATGATACTTAGCAGATTACTGCTTCACGGTCACCTTGAACCACTCAGAACACTCCTGCGTCAACAAGACTGGACCCCATTAGACACTGCTGCTGATGTAGCCCTTGATTATTTCATCTCATGCTTCAATGTGGCCTGTGATGCCCATGCCTCTCTTAAAAAACAGAAAATCAGTGGCATTAATAATCACTGAATTACACCTGAACTTCTGGCGCAATTGAAATCTCAGGACCTCCTTTGGCACCGAGCTAGGGCTACTGGCAGGCAAGCTGATATACAAGCCTACAAAGTGGCAAGGAACTCTTGTACCAGAGCCATCTGCCTGATGAAAGCACGGTACTACAAATATGCCGTAACTAACACTTGGAACGATGGGAAGAAATTCTGGAGCAACCTTGCAGAAGTAACAGGGAGAAACCCCAAAAATGTAACCTCCATGCTTAACATTAATGGTATTGCCTCCCTTGATCATCTAACCATAGCTAACACATTCAACGCTACTTTCACTGACCTTAGTCATGTTCTCCCTCCTGATTTCATTGACACCCATCCAGCTGCTGAACTTTTTCCACATCAAAATAAGAAGTAAGAACACCCACCTTTCAATTTCAAAGCTGTGACTGAGGGTGAAGCCAAAAAGTACTTGCTTAAGGTTCTTGGCAAATCTAGATCAAGTGGAGACTCGTTAGATTGCAAACTGATTTTTCTTACCCTGGATGAGATACTACCTCCTTTGACAAAGATCCTAAACCATTCCTTCATGCACTCTTAATTCCCCTCAAGGTGGAAATCTGCTCTAGTTACTCCCATCCAAAAGAACGGCGACAGAGCACAACATGGCAACTATAGGCCTATCTCCATTCTTCCACCCCTGTCCCAGGCACTCGAAAGAATTGTGGCTGACCAACCCGTAGATTAGAGAAATACAACCTCCAGTGCTCCCAACAACATGGTTTTAGGAATGGGCATAGTACCATCACAGCCCTTATTGAGTTCACCAATTCCATCCACAATGCTTTGGATAATGGACAGCTTGTTGGTGCCGTATACACTGACCTTACCAACGCATTTGATATGGTCAACCACCCCTTGTTGACTGAACAACTAAGTGAACTTGGGTTCTTAAAAGACACCACAAGATGGTTCAACAGCTACCTTTGTGACTGTTCGCAACAAGTGAAGACTGGCAACATTCTCTTGTCCAAGCAACCAGTCAGATCAGGTGTCCCTCAGGCATCAATCTTGGGCCCCCTCCTTTTCAGCATTTTCTTAAACAATCTACCAGCTTCCTGCCACAACCAGATCCTTTTATATGCCAATGATGCAGTAATCTACACCAGCAGCCCTGATCCCCCTTCGCATTGAAACTCAACTTCAGCGTAGCTTTACAAATGTTGAGACCTGGTTCAAAGCATGGAAACTCATCCTAAACTATAAAAAAACAAAGGTAATGCTATTCTATACTATGCACAGTAAGCACAAAACTCAACAATTAACAATCAAGACCTGTTCAGGTGTCTCCCTTGAGCAGACCGCCCTGTTCAAATACCCAGGAGTGACCTTAAACAGCACTCTATCCTACACCAGCCACATACTGGTGCTAAGGCTATTAATGTCCGCACTGGGCTTTTGTTCAAACACAAGCACTGTCTTACTACTGAGGCCCTCAGACTGGCTATCCTAAGCTCAGTACTCTCAGTCATTGATTACGGCTTGGTGATTTATGGGTCTGCCACAGACACTGCACTTCATCGTATCGCCACTGCCCTTAACAAGGCCTGTCATCTTCTTACTGGATCATCATGCCTTACTCACACCTGTGACTTATACGAGCAGGCTGACTGACTCCAGCTTAAGGGTAGAATTACCTACCAAACATGCTTATTAGCTAAGAAAGTCTCTCTTGGACTTGTGCCCTCTGGGGTTCAGTTGATCTTTAGTCATTACTGCAGCTCCCGGAATACCAGAAACTCTGAAAGTCTAACCTTCCAGGTGCTGCGCCATCATACTTCCCTTGGCCAGCAGTCTCTTACAGTCAGGGCACCCAAGTGGTTCAACTCTCTTCCTGGGGATACTGCTAACACTACCACTCTCGGCTGCTTCAAACGGAAACTCCGGCAATATCTGATGACAACTGCCACCTGTGACTGCTTCAGTTAAACCAACGTGAGACTACTCCACATTCAACTGTACTTCACTCTTCCCATCCCCACCTCTCTTGCTCCCTTCCTGATACCTCACCTCAATGCCCTCCTTTTCTCCTTCTCACTCCCCTATTACTCCACCCCACCCCTCCTCCTCTCCCACTCCTAACCTCTCATGCTTTTTCCGATACCTCTATGCCACCTTTTCTCCTCCCCATCCCCTATTATTATTGCCTCCACATCTGTTACTGCTCTTGCTCTCTTCCTGATACCTCTATACCCCTCCTTTCCCGCATCCTACTTTTCCTGCCACTCTATCCCTCCTGCTCCCAACCCCACCTAATCTCTCTAGACATGGAATCCTCCGCCTCCTACTCGTACACAGTAACCCTCTCCCACCAACCCCTTTCTCCCCTCGCCTCTAGCTCCCTCCCCCCTCCCACTTTATTGACAAAGCTCCAGGCTGCTCCCCCCCCTTCTGTAATCCTCTATTGACAAAGCTCCAGGCTGCTTCCCCCCTTCTGTAATCCCTCCTTCCCTCGCCTCTACCTCCCTCCCCACTACCCCTGCTAGCTACTCGGACAAAGCCTCCAGTCTGCCTTATTTTCCCCCACCTTTGTATCATATAAATGTGAACTCTGAGAACTATGTTTATCTGGTTGGACTGGTACTATATCTTCTATCCATTGTAAAATTCTTGTATGACTATGCTTTGAACGTTCGTTATGGTTTCTTTTTTTTACCTTGCCGACGTACTTTGATGTGGAACCTATGTAAATGAGCTCCTAGCTCATAGGTATTAATCAAAATCAGAATAAATAAATAAATTAAAAAAATAGTGAAAATGCAGTTAGAGTTTCCAGGTGAAAAAGTACACTTTAAGCAGAAGAAACTTTGAAATTAATTTTGGAAAGCATAAACAGTCCCCTAACTACACAATTCTTGTTCTGACTTAAGCAGGCACAAATCAGTTCCAAATTAAGTTGACACAATTTAGTAGTAAAATGAAATTTAAAACAGAGATGCAGTCAAGAGGTGCAGTAGCACGTTTCAGGCAAGAAGTTCAGTCCAGTTAGGCAGATGGTAATTCGGATGCCATTCAATCAATCAATAAATAAAAAAGGCGCCAAGTGAAAATATCCTGCCTTGGGCACTGTGCTATCTCCAATCAGGAGAGTGTACCTCTCATGGTGCACTGGGCAGGCGGGGAGCAGCTCCAGTGACTGCAGCTGTGGAAGAAAGCCTGCTGGGGGGAGAGGGCATCTCGTGGTGTGCTGGGCGGGCAGGGAGCAGTTCCAACTGCAGAGAAAGGTCTGCTGGGGGGAGAGGGAGGAGGTGTCTCTGTGGTGTGCTGGGTGGGCAGGAGCAGCTCCAGTGGCTGAGCCATGGAAGAAGGTCTGCCCATGGGGAAGGGAGGGTGCCTCTTGTGGTGTGCTGGGTGGGCAGGTAGCAGCTCCAGTGGCTGCGGCTGTGGAACTGGATACAGACACTGCTGAGAGGACAAGATGGACCCCAAGTCCCTTCCTTCCTTACATAAGTATGTACTGACCTCTGCTTCATGATCCGGGTTGGATGGGGGGGAATTTGTTTTATTTTCCAGACTGGGGTGGCTGTCAGTACATATGTGCCAAGTTATTTTTATGTGACTGGAAGTGCATCGTGCGTGGTTACTTATGGACTCTTGTTTATCAAGTAAAGTATCTGTATAAAACCATGAATTTCCTATATACCGATATATCTCACAGCAATGGGCTAGAGGCATCATCTTGTAGGCAGGGTGTTTTTTCCAGTTCCCCCCAGCCCTGCCCAACTTATGGACATCAGGCCTCGTCTCATCAGACCTTGCATACATTAGCAAGCTCCCTGGTCCAATGCAGGGATTGCTAATGCGATGGGACCCAATGAAATCCCTCCTCTGGTGGGAAGCACTGCCACATGGAAGTATCTCCCCTGCTCTTTGGGCAGCAAAGTTGGCTTCCCATGTTTGCTTCCAAACTCGGGCCGCCAGCATGGGAGCACGTAGCATTACACACTGGTCCACTGGGTAGCCCACTAAAGCACACTTTTTCTATTGTTGTCCTCACCTCAAGCTGTTTGATTAAACTGGCCTCTTGTGCTTTCAACCTCTCTTTATGACGTTTTTTCTGTTCCTTCTTCAGCTGCTCTACAATGGCTTTCCGATGCTTGAGCTCTTCCTTCAGGGCTCGGATACGGCTCTCAATGTCACTTTGGTCTGATGCAGTTTCTGAAACAAAAATTGTTAAAACAGCAGTAAGTTGCTGTTCCTGTATTTCAAACCTGATCTTTTTCATATACACATTCACAAACCTCCCCATCTGGAGAACAGTTGACTGTTTGTTGACAGGGTAAGCACACTGGTCTAATGAACCTTTTTTAGGAACATCCCAGGATATGTAGATATGTACACATGCCCTTAGAATTCTAGCCTGAGAATCTTCTGCTCCGTACAACTGAACTGGTGGATCTCAGTTATAGTTTCTCAGATGTTTGTCAGCAGAAAACGACCCACTTGGCCCATCGAGTCTGCCCGCTCCCCCTCTGCCGGGATCCCCCTTCCTCCTCCCTCTGGTCAACCCGTGTTTGTCCCATGCTCTTCTGAATCCCTCCACTGATCTGGCTCCCACCACTTCCCCCGCAGACCATTCCAGGGCTCCACCACCCTCTCTGTGAAGTAATGTCTTCTCACGCCACCCTTAAACCTACCCCCCTCCACCCTCAGTCCATGCGCTCTAGTTTAAGCAACTACCTTACATACTAACATACTAATTGCCAGCAGATTAGGTCTTACAGTCTATCGAGTCTGCTCGAACCTCAGATCTCTAGTTTGGGTGCCGAGGCCCTCCCCCCTTTGTGTTCCAGAAACCCCTATCATCCATCCCCACCCCTCCGGGCCAGGCCATCATCTGGGTCATCTTCTTTCTGTGTCTGTCCCACCCTCTCTTGAAGCCCTCCACTGTGGATCTCTAAACCAGCTCGCCAGGCAGCACATTCCAAGGGTCCACCACCCTCTCAGTGAAAAACCTCCTCCTCTTCCCCCCCTCACCCTTCCACCTTCCAACTTCAAACCATGCCCTCTGGTGATAGCTCCCTGCTATAGTCTAAAGATCCCCTCCATGTTTACCCTATTTATTCCCTTGAGGTACTTGAAGACCTCAATCATATCCCCCCGTCTCTCCTCTCCTCTCCTCCAATGAAAACAGGCAGAGCTCCTCAAGTCTGTCCTCATACATCAAAGCCCCTAGTCCTCGTATCATCTTAGTTGCCCTCCTCTGTAACCTCTCCAGGAGCTGCATGTCCCTCTTCAAGTGTGGTCTCCAGTACTGTACACAGTACTCATGGTGTGGTCTAACCAGTCCATTGTACAGTGACAGAATCACTTCCCTGCTCCTTGAGGTGATCCCCCTTACGATGCATCCCAACATCCTGTTTGGCTTGCTAGCCGCTCTCCTGCACTGCTCAGAGTTATTCATACATGCATCCACCATTACCCCTAGGTCTTTTCCCTGTTGAGGCCTCAAGCCTCCCCTCTAAGGGTGTACCTGTGTTTGGGGTTTCCCTGCCCAGGCGTAACACCTTGCACTTGGTGATATTGAAATTTAATTTCCATGTGTGAGCCCAGCTTTACAGGGTGTCCAGGTCCCCTTGCAGGGCCAACATCCCCTCTTCTCCCTCAACTACTGCTCCCATCTTGGAGTCATCAGCGAAGAGACTCATTTCACACCCTATACCCTCCCTGATGTCTGATATGTATGCATTAAACAGGATCAGACCCAGAACTGAGCCCTGCGGTACCCCACTACCAACCTCTCTAGGGTTTGAGAGCTCCCCACCGACCACTACTCTCTGGGTGTGTCCAGCTAGCCAGTTTTCAATCCATCTGACCATCAAAGGGCCTACTCCCAACCCCGTCAGTTTCTCCACCAGACCATTGTGGGGGACAGAGTCAAATGCCTTGCTGAAGTCCAAGAATAATACATCCACAGGCTTTCCCCTGTTCTGATGTTACCCACTGGTAGAACTCCACAAGATTGGTTTGACATGATCTACCTGGCACAAACCCATGTCAGGAGGTCATGGAAAAGGTGAGGAGGAAAAGAGATGCCTTTAGGAAGTACAAGAAAACAGGGAGGGGGGAGGACAGGGAGGAGTACTGGACAGAATTGAAGGAGGTGACAAGGGCAGTAAGGGGAGCCAAAGCATCTACGGAACTCAGGCTGGCACAAGACATTAAGAAGGGGGAGAAGGACTTCTTTAAGTACATCAGGGAGAAAAGGAGCTGTAAGGACCACATAGTAAGGATTAGGAAGGAGGGGGGTTGGGTGGAAGCAGGGTGCGATAAGGGGTAGCACTAAATGAGTACTTCTGCTCAGTATTTACTAAAGAAGAGGGGTGACACCCAAGGTGGAGAAATGGCAGAAGCAGGGAGAGTGGTGACAGATGGGAAATCATGGAGAGCAGAGTTCAAGAGGTTTGAAGGCACTGAGGGTGGACAAGGCGCCAGGCCCAGATGGCATCCACCCCAGGGTACTGAAGGAGCTGGCAGAGGTCCTTGCAGGACCTTTGGCAGACCTATTTAATGCCTCACTACATTCGGGTGTGTACCTCAGGACTGGAGGATGGCTCATGTGGTGCCCCTCCACAAGAGTGGCCCCAAGGATGAACGGGAAACTACAGACCAGTGAGCCTCCACATCCATCATGGGTAAGCTAATGGAGACTATCCTGAAGGGAGGCTGGTGGCCTCCTAGAGGCCAAGGACTACAGGACAGCAGACAGCATGGCTTCATACATGGCAGATCCTGCCAAACCAACCTGGTCGAGTTCTATGACTGGGTAACTAGGCAACTGGACAGGGGCCATGCAGTGGATCTCCTGTATCTGGACTTCAGTAAGGCATTTGACTCAGTGCCACATGGAAGGCTGGGAAAGAACTTAGTAGGCACAGGGGCGGGTGCAAAGCTGGTGAGATGGGTAGGAAACTGGCTGCAGGGAAGGCAACAGAGGGTGGTGGTGGGTGGGGAGCTCTCACACCCAAGGGCAGTGACGAGCGGTGTTCCACAGGGCTCAGTGTTGGGACCAGTGTTGTTTGAGATATTCATTGCAGACATATCAAGGGACATCAAAAGCAAGATCAGTCTGTTTGCTGATGATACCAAGGTAGGCGCGGTGGTGGATGACCTAGGGGGATGGCAGGGGTTGCAGGATGATCTGGCAAAGCTTGAAACCTGGTCAGACACCTGGCAACTGGGCTTTAATGCCAAAAAGTGCAAGGTGCTGCATTTTGGGATGAAGAACCCAAGGAGGAGTGCAGCTAGCCCAGACAGAGGAGGAGAAGGATCTGGGTGTGCTCATTACAGGGTCAATGAACAACTCGGCACAATGTAGGAAGGCAGCTGCAAAGGCCAACAAAATGCTGGGTTGTATTGCAAGGGGTATATCCTCGAGGAGGGAGGAGGTGATTCTGCCACTGTATAGGTCATTAGTTAGACCACACCTGGAGTACTGCGTGCAGTACTGGCGTCCGTATCTGAAGAGGGATATTAAGTTACTGGAGGGGGTGCAGCGCAGAGCGACAAAGATGATCAAGGGGCTGGGGGACTTATACGAGAGGAGGTTGAAGGAGTTGAACATGTACTCACTGGAGGAGAGGAGAGACAGGGGTGACATGATTGAAACCTTTAAATACATGAAAGGAATAAACAAGACGGGTACAGAGGGGCTGTTCAAAGTAAGGAGGGAGGGCCACCAGGGCCATGATATGAGACTGGAGGAGGAAGGTTCAGGAGGAGATGAGGAGACACTTTTTACAGAGGTGGTGGCTGGGTGGAATCGTTACCTGCTGAAGTGGTATGCAGTAGAATAGTGGACTGCTTCAAGCGAGGATGGGACAGGACAAGGGGAAGGGTGGAAGGGAGGGGCAACTGCAGAATAAGGGGTGCTAGCTGCACATTCGAGCAGACTTGATAGACCTCTAGGCCTTTATCTGCTGGCAAATTTCGTATGTTGCCGACTATCCAGACCTTCCACCTCCTCCAAATGTACCCCCAATCGTTCCTTTAGTATACTCTCCATTAATTTTCCCACCACCGAGGTCAAACTGATGGGTCTATAGTTACCTGGTACTTCCCTCGACCCCCCTTTATGGATTGGCACCACATGTGCCTCTC
This sequence comes from Neoceratodus forsteri, assembly GCA_016271365.2. Taxonomy (NCBI): domain Eukaryota; kingdom Metazoa; phylum Chordata; order Ceratodontiformes; family Ceratodontidae; genus Neoceratodus; species Neoceratodus forsteri. The sequence goes on from CM028136.1 coordinate 910,229,030, forward strand.
GCCAATCCCTAGGTAACCCCCCGTCTCAAGTGACCTGTTGAAGAGCTCTGCCAGGCGCGTAGCCAGTATATCCGCCAATTCCCATATTACTCTCGGATGAATGCCATCCGGTCCAGGAGATTTATCTTTCTTTACGGCCTTGAGGGCTAACCACACCCTTTCAGTGGAGATAGCATCATCCGTCCTCTCCACCTTACTGGCTTTTTTATCCTTATCCTGATGTGACACCCCTGGGGTACCTCTCCCTCCCTCTTGCTCCATTTTTGTTGCTCCCCTGATCCCACTCACTACCGCTTCTATCCCCTTCATGCCTTGCTTTGTAGATATCCCATCCCCCTCCCTAGTGAACACAGAGGCGAAGTACTCATCTAATACCTCTGCCTGGTCCCTCGCCTCTTCCACCCACCCTCCTTCTGATCTCAATCTGCCGAGATGGCCCTTAGTATCTCTCCGTTCCCCAATGTACCGGAAGAACCCCTTTTCCCCTCCATGCATCTCCTGTGCCAGCCGCTGCTCTTTACTGGACTTTGCCCCCCTCACCATCCGGGTGACTTTTCTAGATGCAAGATGGTACATTTCCTTTTCCCTATCCCCTCTTGTTGTTTTATATTTTTTGTAGGCCGCCTTCTTTTCTCTGACCGCTACCTGAACCTCACTAGACCACCAGCATGGTTTATGTGACCTTGCTCCCTTACATTTCACCTTAGTGCAGGTCCTGACTGCCTCAAGAAGTCCCCGTTTTATGACCTCCCATCTCTTTTCCACATCTGTCATTGATGTAATCCCCTTCAAGTGATCCTTGAGAATATTTCCCATGCCCACAAAGTCTGCCCCCCTGAAGTCCACTGCCAGTGTCCTAGATCTCCCCCCCCCAATGCTTATTTGAAACCAGACAGTATTGTGGTCACTCCCAGTCAGGGGATCCTCTATGACCAGGTCCCTTACCAGATCCCCATCTGCCAGAACCACGTCCAGGACATGCTCCTCCCTTGTGGGCTCCATCACATGCTGTGTTAAGAACACATCCTGGAAGCTGTCCAGTAGCCTCTGCTCCTTGGCCACCTTAGAGGACATGGTTCCCCCAGTTTGTACCTGGCATATTAAGGTCCCCCATCAACACCACTCCTTCCCCTTTGGTCCACACTGGGCAATGATGTTGTCCTGCAAACCATCCTCCAGAACATCACCCATCCCGGGGGGCCTATTTACTACATCCAGCTTGACCTTACCTCCTGCTGGGGTTTGCAAGGTGACCCATAAGACCTCCACGTTTCCCTCTGCCTCTTCTACCCTAGCAATTTCTATGTCATCTCTAATGAACATAGCCACTCCATCCCCTCTGCCCTCCTTTCTATACTTCCTAAGCATAGTGTACCCCCGCACGTTTAGGTCCCAGTCATGGTTTTTGTTGTCCCACGTTTCCGTGACCGCCACATCCCCAAAACAGCATGGCCTGGAACTCTGGCAACTTGTTTCCCAAGCTCCTGGCATTTACTAACATCACCCCCACCCCTGATCCCCTTTGTCAAACCCCACTCAGGTTCCTTATACTTCCATCCTCCCTCTGCTCCTCCCGAAACCTCCTCCCCCAGTCTGTTTCCCTCCTCCTTCCCTTGGGTTTGAAGGCTACTCCCCTCATCTGGAGGAGAGGGCTTCTGTTCAGCCCCTCCCTTATCCCTCCACCCTCACAAGTTTAAACCCCACCTTTCTTGAATGTAATCAGCCACCCACTGTTTAAGGACTTCCTTCCCTAACGAGGCAAGATGAAGCCTGTCCTTGGCATACAGTCCCTTATCCTCCCAAACTCCTTTCCAGTTACCTAACACCCCCAACCCACTCTCTTCACCCCGCTTCCTAAGCCAGTCATTAACCTCTGTGATCTTCATTTTTTTCTCCTTTGAGGCCTTTGGTACTGGCAATATCTCCGAAAAGGATATGTTGCATCCATTATCCCAACAGACTCTGGCAAGTTCTTGGAATCTTGCTTGGATTTCCAAAACGCTATTTCCCTCTAGATCGTTAGTTCCCGAATGCACCAGGAAATCCGGTTTCCCTCCACAATCCCTAACCAGTTCGTACACCATGAACTTTGCTCTGTGCACTGTCAACCCAGAGATACTCACTACTTTCACCTGGCTATGGCATCCACCCCCCCCCCGTATATCCCTAATCATCACGTCTCCCAACAACAGAACCTTAACACCGCCATCATCCTTATGGTTACCTCCACTATGTGCTCTCAACCCCCATCCCCCTTATTCGTGATCTCAACACCAGGAGTTTTCCTGCCTTATTAGAGACCCCTTGTCACCCTCCCTTTCTGCCTCCCTTGTTATTTTGCCCACTTAACTCAGCCCCGAATAGGTGTCTCCTTTAACCTCTCTTATCGAACCATTTATCCTGGCCCTGATGGTTTCCCCATTCCCCACACCACCATCCCCCCCTTGTAATAGTACCACTACCTCCAGAGGCCCTCTGTGGGTCCCCTTTACCTAGGGCCCCATCCTTGGTACAGACCCCCCTGCTGAAGGGGGGCCCCCCCACCTCCTTGTCTCCCAGTCATGCTCTCCCCCATCTGCTTAACATTTATGTTTCCCCTTCTCCCTCTGGGACTATTTCTATCCTTTCCATTGCTGGTCTGTGATGCCCTATGGGTATCAGACTCCCTCCCCCTGGCCTCTGTATCAGTTTCCTCATTTCCACTAACCCCTTCCTCCCCCTCTAGGTTGCTTAGTAGCTCAAATTTATTGTAACACTCTATGCCAGCCTCCATCAAGTAACCTGAGTTTCCACCGACTGCCCCTCTTCCTCCCCTCTTGCCCTGTTCTCCTTAGGAGCTCCCTTTCCACAGTCTGCTCTTTTAGGCTTCCCCACAACAGCAACTCCCTTCTCACTGTCTGCTCTCTAGGCTTCCCCACAACAGCTCCTCCTGACTCTTCCCCCTCCACTCTCTTTATATTTGGAATGTTTATCCTGTATGTTTTCCCCTTAGCATCAACATCCCTATCTACCTTCCCCGTGAATAAGTCCCCCCCCTTATTAATCCCCTTCATGTACTTGAACGTCTCTATCATGTCCCTCCTCACTAGTGGGTACAAATCCAACTCCCTCAACCTCACTTTGTATGGCTTCCCACTTAACCCATGCACCATCTTAGTGGCTCTTTTCTGAACTCTCTCCATGCCGTCAATGTCCTTGCATAGGTGAAGTCTCCAGAACTGAACCCCATACTCCAGGTGGGGCCTCACCATGGACTTGTAAAGTGGCATCAGCATCTCCCCCACCTTCTACTGGTTATCCCTCTCCCTATGCATTCCAGCATTCTACTCGTCTTGCTGCACTGGGTCCCTACCTTAAGGTTGTCTGTGATTATGATCCCCAGATCCTTCTCCTGCTTAGTTGCTTTTATTCCCCCCACCTCGTGTGTACTTTGCTTCTGGGTTGTTCTGCCCCATGTGCATCACTGTGCATTTTTTAGCACTGAATTTTAGCTGCCATGTTTCCGACCACCTTTTCAGCAACCTTTTTTTTTTTTAAACTTTACGTTTATTGTTTTGAAAAAACATACAGTTTGAATTAAAAGCAAAGTCCTACATTTCTTACATAAAATCACATGAGGGCGCCGCCACTCTTAAAATACATGTGTATTGGGGCACCAGAGAGCCAGCTTCCAGGCAGGACATGTTTTCTGCAGCTCTGCACTTCTTGCTCCTAATTTACTGACTAAAACATATAATTTTAGCTGAACTTTTTATTTCTACTGAACTCAGTGAATTCTGTGGATTCTCAGCTCTCTAACAATACCAGACTTGTAATGGGGCGTACTAAACAAAATCAGCCTCATTCGGCTGCAAATTTGAGGCCTTCAACTGCATCTCAACCTCAGCCTCCTAGCTCTGATCAAGACCATGCAGTGGGGCCTGCTACTTCTAAGGACCCTCCATGGCAAGCGCTCATGGAATCTGTCAGAGCGATGGACTCAAAACTTGAAAAAACACTCTCTAAATTGGAGGCCCATGATGCAGCAATAATAGCACTGAGCTCAACTGTCGCTGACGCAGATGGGCAATCTCTAGCAGCTCAGACTAACACGACCATCCTAGTGAAAGAAAACCAGCAACTAAGATATCGCCTGGAGGGAGTGTAGAATATGATTCGGGCAGGAATGTCTGAGTAGTTGGCCTACCTGAAGGTGCGGAAGGGGTGAACTTCTTGTCCTTTATGCGGCAGTGGCTGGCTGAGACCATATCGATACCTGAGGATTTCGAGTGGACAGCTCTGCGGCAGGCGTATCAAGCAACACCAAGGGTACGGCCTGCAGACGTTGGTCAACCAAGGACAGTGATCTAGAAGATGGTAGGGCCGGAGGTCCGGGACATCTTAACTGGAGCAGCTCGTGCAGCTTCTCCCTTGGAGATCCAGAACCACAAAATCAAACTATTTCCTGATCTCTCATACCAGACACGCTCGAGGAGGAAACAATTTGATGGAGTTCACCAGAAGCTTCGTTCACTGGGGATAGCACACTCCTTCTTGCTACCAGCCCGTCTAAGAGTCACATATGGGGGTCGGAGTTGGCAATTTACAGACCCAAAGGATGTGGGTCACTGGGCTGAAAAAGCGGCTACTAAATTTAACAGTAAATCAGGACTGGAAAGCGTGGTGGTCAGCTCTGATTCGGAGGAAGGCTGAGTACTAACTCTGACTTTTTCTTTAGTCATTCATTTTACTTTGCCTAACAGTTAAAAGTTAGAGACTGGGATACCGAGGGTGAAGTGATAGTTTGGGAGAGGGGTACTGCTGTTGAATCCCTTCTCATAACTGACCCAGTTTAAATTTTGTTCATGTTATCTCAATTGCTCATACTGTCTACTGAGATCTGTTCTAAGCTAATTGTTTGTATGGAGGGTGGGTAGGAGCAGGAGACAGCGGAGTGCACTGGAACCACGTCTACCTTTAATATATTTTCTCTTTGAAAGGTCACAGCACTACTGGTTAGTGCAGTTCAAATTTTGGGATATTCTACCCAGTAGCGTAGAAAATTCCCAGAGGGCCTGGGTTCAAGGGTATATTATAGGCCCCCCCCCCAGTTTTGAATAAATATTAAAATTATGATTTGGGCCCCTAAAATCTCATGGGCCAGGGTGCGACTGCAGCCCCCTGCACCCCTTCTACCTAATAAATGGACTGTCACCTTAGCCATGAAGCAGCTGGCAACCTGCACTTTCTTATGGAACAGTTGGTGAAATTTGCCAATTATTTTATCCCCCATTCCTGCTGCATACTATGTAACAGCTAGAATGAAGTGATATTCCATATTTTGCTATTGTAACTGAATTAATCCTCTTGCATGAGGGAAAAAAAAGCTGTAACGTCATTTTATTAAATCGATAAAAAGAGAGTACAAAAAAAATACATGTGTATTCTGCCTTTGCTATAAGATACGTCCCTATGGGGGTTTACCACTGAAAAGAAAATGCCCTTGTTATATCAAACATTAAACTGCGATTTAAGCCAATGAGTGGCATGGTTAATATCTCTTAAAGTTCAAAGATATGAGTCCCAGTGTCCAGTCCCTCCCAAGAGGGAAATGAAAAATACCATGCGTGCACTTGTAGCACAAAGGTGCTTAAAAGAATAATTGATGAAAGCTCTAAAGTTGTTATATTTCAAATCATTCGACAAGCTAAATTAACATCGCTTTAAGATATACATCACTCAATTCCCCATTACACACAGCAAGAAATAAAATAAAACTGATTTGACCTAGCTTAAATTAGCAGGAAAGCCCAAACCTCTATAAAACTGTAAACTTTCTACATTAGGAGCAAATCAGCATATTTCTAAGTGGCCTAAGATTCAACTTCATCTTATTATTCAGCTAAACAGGAGAAAGACAATCATTAAGTTCTAATAAGTTATTTAGTAAATCCGAAAGTTGGTAAAGTTCCATGGTTTTCTCCATTATCTCAGTCCTCAAACTGGGTCATCTTACTGCGATGCTGAAATAAGGCCAGATTTAGGGCAACAATACAGGGAAGAAGAGAATTACCCTCAAGTGTCCTCTTCATCCGATGTTTCAGCATCTGAGACCTTAGCACGATCTTTTGGAGCTGCATATTTTTGGCTCTATTTTAGAGCCTCATTGGGATCCAAGAACAAATACACTTTCTCTCTACGTGCAGACGAGCAGGGAAAATCAGGCCATTCGGTATGGAGGCTTCACGAAGCAGAGCCCTCACTCCATCAAATCTCTTCTCCTTTGGGCACGTGGTGTAGCTGATGTCTGGGTACAGTTGAATGCGTTGGCCATCCTGCAGCAAAGTACCCCAATGGTGAGCCAGTGCAAGTAGTGCATCTCTGCTGCCAGCACCGTCGGTCATAAGGACGATCACTCTCAGTGCGTCAGGATTATCCAGTCTGTCTCTGAGTACCTCGGTAGGCTTTTTGAAAGAGGCGGGTTTTAGCTGTGATTTCGTCCCCTAGCTGCTGTAAAAATCACTCCTGGAGGAACAGCAAAATATGGTCTCCTTCGCATTGCTCAGGCATCCCCAGGATACGAATATTCAGAGATCTAACCTGGTTCTCCAGCATCTCCAATCGTGCCTTCCATTGGGAGCTCTCTTTGATAACAGTAGAGACCGCTTCCATGGCCGAGTCAGCTCACTTCGCTGCACCTGTTGTGGTGGTCTGGACTGCTTTCATCATGGTCTCCAGAGTTGTGACTCTATCTGTGAGTCCGTCAAACTTATTGTACAGGTTATCTAGTGAGGCAATCAGATGAGAGAGCTTTGCCCCTACTGATTGTAGGGTCTCTCCTCCCGCCACCTCAGCTAAATCCTCACTTTGGGCCTGGGTACACCTCACGGCTGGAGCTGCAGCGCTGGTTTTGGATTTAGTACCTGAGCCGTGAGCATGTTCCTTACTGGATTTCCCATTCTATAGCTGTAACGTTCCAATATACTCTCCCATAACTTTTGCGATGATCGATACAGGAAAAACAACTTATTTATTGCAGTATTTATTCTCTATGTACAGAGCTCTCTTAGTTAGCCACCATCTTGCTGGGGCTCCACAGCACCCCCCCTCCATTTCAGCAACCTTTTATTTATATTTTTTTATTAGCTTTTAGTTACCAGGTAAGTACACTAGGCAATAACCCTGCCTATTTTTAGGCACAACCTTAGATCCTCCCTCATAGTCTCCAATCCCTCTGGGGTGTCTACTCTATTGCAGATCTTCGTATCATCTGCAAAAAGGCAGATCTTCCCCTGCAACCCCTCAGATATGTTGCTGATGCAGATGTTAAACAGGATGAGCTCAGCACTGACCCGTGAGGTACCCCACGGGTCACCCTTACCTCCCCGGAGTGCACCCCATTTACCACCACCCTCTGACTTCTACCCATCAGCCAGTTCTTCACTGACCTTGTTATTTTTTGTCCCACCCCCAAACTCTCCAGTTTGTTAACCAATCTTCTGTGGGGCACAATATCAAAGGCCTTCCTGAAGTCCAGACAGGTCATGTCCACTGTCCCCCGATCAACCACCTTTGTCACCCAATCGAAAAACTCGATCAGGTTCATCTGACATGACCTCCCCTGTGTGAAGCCACGCTGATGGATGTCCTGTAGCCCAGTATCCTCCAGGTATCGAACCACCCTTTCCTTCAATATCACCTACATCACCATACCCACCACTGATGTGAGGTTGATGGGGCAATAATTAACCGCCTCCTCCCTGCTGCCACTTTTATGAAGTGGCACCACGTCTGCCCACTTCCAATCCTCTGGCACCGACCCTGTATCTAGGGACAAGTTGAGCAACCTCGCTAGTGGTGCAGCCAGCTCCTCCCTTAGCTTCAGGAGCACCCTAGGATGCAGGGCATCCAGACCCATAGCCTTGTCTACCTTTAACTTAGCTAATTCTTCCCTGACCCTGTCCTCACTGTTTAGGCTAGGATCCACACCTACATCCACGTTTCTCTTCCCCTTTAACACTGGTCCCCTTCCCTCTCCCTCTAACATGAAGACCGAGCCGAAGTACCTAGTTAGCACCTCTGCCTTCTTGAAGTCCCCTTCCACTGTTACTCCCCCCTCTCCCTTTACCCTTACTATCCCCTGCCTTGAGTTCCTCTTCTCCCCTATCTACTGAAAAAAAAAAGTCATCACCCCCTTTTGGCTTGCCGAGCAACCCTCTCCTCTGTTGCTGCTTTCGCCTTTCTAATCCTCCACCCCACCACCTCAGCTTCTCCCTGTACGTTTCCCTGTCCTCTTTCCCGTGTCCTCTTTATATTCCCTGAACACCCTTTTTTTTCTCCCAGACTGCCTCCCTCACTTCCCTATTGAACCAAAGCAGCCGCCTTCATCTACTGTTCTTCCTCACCTTCCTTATACTATATAATGGAGATACAACAGTTACTCCCGTGAAAGAGGTTCTTGGACTTGGTGTATTATTTTGTTTACTGTACTCATACAAATTCAAGGTTGCTACTTACAAAAAGAAGAGTTATTGGCAGGGCTGCCCTCTGTCCCACCCCCCTCCTTTTTGCTTTGGCTATAGAGCCACTGATGATCTGCATTCATAATACCACAGAGATCCTATGAGTGCAGGGGAAATCAGGGAGGGTACATAAGGTCACTCTATGTGCTAATGACCTGCTGTTATATATTATAGAATTATAGTAGTGGGGGGTGGGGAGGGACCTGGGAGGATAGTAGTCTCTATGCCAAGGACAGACTACACTTGAGTGAGGAGGGAAAGAAAGCGTTGAAACAGAGGATGGAGGAGTACATAGAGGAAGTTGGGAATTTAAACTAGGAGTGGGGGGTGGCAATTGGGGAAGAGATATGCAGAGACCACAGGTTGGGAAGCCATATGAGCTTACCCCCCATAACAGTGACAAAGGACAAATGGCAAGTACTAATGGTGATGCTAGGAAAGGAGGGCAGGATGGGAGGGAGGAAAGGGTGGAAGGTGGTTACCCTTAATGCTAGGAGCCTTGGGAGGAAAACTGCAGAGTTACAGGTTCTCATGGCAGAGGGAGAGGTGGACATTGCAGCCATTACAGAAACATGGGCCAACCAATACAATGACTGGGACATGTCTGTACCAGGGTACAGGTTATTTCATAGGGACAGGGTGATTGGGAAAGGAGGGAGGGAAGGGGCACTATATGTGAAGGAATGACTGAAGTGTGTAAGGGAGGAAGGGGAGGAGGGTAGTACGGAGTCACTTTGGATGTAAATCCAGGATTCCAAGAATAGGATTCTTAGAATGAGAGTGGTGTACAGGCTGCCATCTCAGATGGAGGAGTTAAGACAGGGAACTAGCGGGACAGATCAGGAGGACATGCGAGAAGGGTAGTGTGGTGATTGTGAGGGACTTCAACATGCCATAAGTGGACTGGAGTACCCCAACAACCATGAACAGAAGGGAGCAGGTACTGCTGGATGCCTTCCAGGACAGCTTCCTGCTGCAAATGGTCAGTGAACCAACCAGGTCAAGGAATACCATTGACCTTGTGTTGGCAAATGGGGACTTTGTGAGAGAACTTACAGTGGAGGAACCGCTGTCAGGGAGTGACCACCACTCAGTATGGCTCACACTGGATATGGGGCAAGGAAGGAGTGGAATCTGGCACAAGAGTGCTGGACTTCAGGAGGGCCGACTTTGGGAGGATGGGGGAAGTGGTAAAAGGGTACCTGGCCAGAATTCAATCTAGTATGGACACTAACCAGAGGTGGGAGCTCATAAAGTTGGGGATAGTGGAGGCAACCAAAATCTGCTGCAAAGCCCAGAGCAAGAAGGCTAGGGCTAAGAAACCGAGCTGGTTGAGCAAGGAGGTCATGGAAAAGGTAAGGAGGAAAAGAGATGCCTTTAGGAAGTACAAGAAAACAGGGAGGGGGGAGGACAGGGAGGAGTACTTGACAGAATCGAAGGAGGTGACAAGGGCAGTAAGGGAAGCCAAAGCATCTACGGAACTCAGGCTGGCACAAGGCATTAAGAAGGGGGAGAAGGACTTCTTTAAGTACATCAGGGAGAAAATGAGCTGTAAGGATTAGGAAGGATGGGGGTTGGGTGGAAGCAGGGTGCGATAAGGCGGAAGCACTAAATGAGTACTTCTGCTCAGTGTTTACTAAAGAGAAGAGGGGAGTGACACCCAAGGTGGGAGAGATGGCAGAAGCAGGGGGGGGGAAGGAGTGACAGATGGGGAAATCATGGAGGGCAGAGTTCGAGAGGGTTTGAAGGCACTGAGGGTGGACAAGGCGCCAGGCCCAGATGGCATCCACCCTAGGGTACTGAAGGAGCTGGCAGAGGCCCTGGCAGGACCTTTGGCAGACCTATTTAATGCCTCACTACATTCGGGGTGTGTACCTCAGGACTGAAGGATGGCTCATGTGGTGCTCCTCCACAAGAGTGGCCCCAAGGATGAACCAGGAAACTACAGACCAGTGAGCCTGACATCCATTGTGGGTAAGCTAATGGAGACTATCCTGAAAGAGAGGCTGGTGGCCCTCCTAGGGGCCAAAGGACTACAGGACAGCAGACAACATGGCTTCATATGTGGCAGATCCTGCCAAACCAACATGGTGAGTTCTATGACTGGGTAACTAGGCAACTGGACAGGGGCCATGCAGTGGATGTCCTGTATCTGGACTTCAGTAAGGCATTCGACTCGGTGCTGCATGGAAGGCTGGGAAGGAAGTTAGTAGACACAGGGACAGGTGCAAAACTGGTGAGATGGGTAGAAACTGGCTTCAGGGAAGGCAGCAGAGGGGGGTGGTGGGTGGGGAGCTCTCACACCCAAGGGCAGTGACGAGCGGTGTTCGGACCAGTGTTGTTTGGGATATTCATTGCAGACATATCATGGGACTTCAAGAGCAAGATCAGTCTGTTTGCTGATGATACCAAGGTAGGCGCGGTGGTGGATGACCTAGGGGGATGGCCGGGGTTGCAGGATGATCTGCCAAAGCTTGAAATCTGGTCAGACACCTGGCAACTGGGGTTTAATGCCAAAAAGTGCAAGGTGCTGCATTTTGGGATGAAGAACCCAAGGAGGAGTTACCAGCTGGGGGGGAGTGCAGCTAGCCCAGACAGAGGAGGAGGAGAAGGATCTGGGTGTGCTCATTACAGGGCCAATGAACAACTCGGCACAATGTAGGAAGGCATCTGCAAAGGCCAACAAAATGCTGGGTTGTATTGCAAGGGGTATATCCTCTAGGAGGGAGGAGGTGATTCTGCCACTGTATAGGTCATTAGTTAGACCACACCTGGAGTACTGCGTGCAGTACTGGCGCCTGTATCTGAAGAGGGACATTAAGTTACTGGAGGGTGACAAAGATGATCAAGGGGCTGGGGGACTTACCATACGAGAGGAGGTTGAAGGAGTTGAACATGTACTCACTGGAGGAGAGGAAGGACGGGGTGAAACCTTTAAATACATGAAAGGAATAAACAAGACGGGTACAGAGGGGCTGTTCAAAGTAAGGGAGGGGAGGGCCACCAGGGGCCATGATATGAGACTGGAGGGAGGAAGGTTCAGGAGGAGATGAGGAGACACTTTTTACAGAGAGGGTGGTGGCTAGGTGGAATGCGTTACCTGCAGAAGTGGTATCCAGTAGAACAGTGGACTGCTTCAAAAGGGGATGGGACAGGACAAGGGGGAGGGTTAATGAAGGGGAAGGGTGGAAGGGAGGGACAGCTGCAGAATAAGGGGTGCTAGCTGCACATTCGAGCAGACTTGATAGACCTCTAGGCCTTTATCTGCTGGCAAATTTCGTATGTTCGAATAGAACCTCACAGGTCTATGCCAGTACTGCTCCGGGTGATCTCTGAGTTCGCCGCTTTTTCGGGTTACAAACTTAATTTGGCAAAGTCAGAGCTGTTCTACTAGGACGGGGTCGGGGAATGGCAGGGCGGCACTTGGGGACTACATGAGGTATCTGCTTCCTTCAAATACTTAGGGATCCAGCTAGGTAGAGACCTGAGCTCCTTATATCATCTGAATTATACCCCTCTGGTGAATACAATTCTGGGGAACTTGGGGAGGCGGAGGGCGCTACCTACAGTATATCTTGGTTAGGGCATGTCAGTTTGATTAAAATGAATGTCCTTCTGCAGATACTGTACATGATGCAGATGCTCCCAATGGGGCTCACGAAGGTAGACTTGAAATGTCTGGATGGGGCTTTTTCCACTTTCTTGTGGCAGGGGAAGTGCCCCCAGATGAGCCTCCAGCGTCTTAGGGTGACGCCTCCAAGAAAGGGTTAAATTTCCCCAAACTGAAGAGCTATTACACCGTGAGTCAGTACAGATATATTTCTGACTGGGTGAACAGACCTCTTGTGGCCAGGTGGTTAGATTTGAAGATGGGGTGCCCGGGCCGCTTGTCCGTTTATCTATCCAGGAAAGGCCGTCAAGCATATATGCAATTGGACATCTCCAAGTCCCTAGTGGTGTGGGTTCTGGAGGCTTGGGACCATATCAAACGCTGTAGAGATGCGATGGAGGATGAGACATTGTTGGTACCAGTCGCGGGGAACCCGTTCTTCCTTCCTCGTGACCCCACTCGTGAGGGAGCAATCTTAGACCTAGTACTCTCAAACGGGGGCAGTGAGAGGATCTCAGATCTAGAAGTGGGTTGCCATCTGGGGACAAGTGACCATCAAACAGTGTGGTTCACGTTAAACTCAGCTACAGAGTCAAGCCATACAAAAGTGAGGGTACTGGACTTTAGGAGGGCTGACTTTGGCAAGATGGGAGAGTGCCTCAGAAAAGCACTAGCAAACAGGCTAGAAGTAGGTGTGGAGCAACAATGGGGAATTATCAAAACTGCCATCACAGAGGCAACAAGCCTTTGTGTGAAGCAAATAAACAAATCAAAATGAAAGAAAAAGCCACTATGGTTCTCAAAAGAGGTGGCTGTGAAAGTCAGGAAGAAAAAGATGGCATTCCGGAAGTATAAGGAAACACAGAAGGAGCAGGACAGAGCTGTACCAGTTAAGGTAGAAGGAAGCAGGGAGGGAAGTCAGAATAGCAAAGGCCCAAACTGAGGAAAAGATAGCCAACTCAGTTAAGAAGGGGGATAAAACCTTTTATAGGTACATCAGCGAGCATAGAAAGACAAAGGGAAGGATAGTGAGGCTGAATAGAATGAACAGTGGGTGAGCAGAGGGGGACAGTGAAAAAGCAGGAATACTGAACGAATATTTCTGCTCAGTATTCACAAAAGAGGAGGGGGAAGTGCCTAATCCAATTAACAGAAGCACTCTTGATAGGGGGTCGATCCCAGTCCTTTCACAGAAGAAAGGGTTCTGCAAGAACTCCTAAAACTGAAGGTGGACAAAGCAATGGGTCCTGATGGAATTCACCCAGAATTCTAAAAGAATTAAAGGAGGAACTAGTGAAACCACTGGCTACTCTTTTAATAAATCATGGGAGGATGGTGTGGTACCCGAGGACTGGAGGAAGGCGGATGTGATTCCTCTTCACAAAAGTGGGTCCAAGCCAGAGGCAGGAAACTACAGACCTGTCAGTCTTACCTCTGTGGTAGGGAAAATGATGGAGTCACTTCTGAAGGAAAGAATAGTCGAATACCTAGAGGCCAGTGGAGCACAGGACCCAAGGCAGCATGGGTTCACAGCGGGAAGGTCATGTCAGACGAATCTAATAGATTTCTTTCACTGGGTGACCACAGTAGTAGACCAGGGAGGGGCTGTGGACATGGTCTACCTAGACTTTAGCAAGGCATTTGACACAGTCCCACACAAAAGATTAATAGCCAAATTAACCAGCCTGGGAGTGGGACCCAGGGTGGTAGCCTGGGTAAAACATTGGCTGGACAACAGAACACAGAAGGTAATTGTAAATGGAGTCCACTCTGAAGAAAGGGGGGTTATTAGTTGGGTACCGCAGGGTTCAGTATTGGGTCCAGTCCTTTTTAATGTCTTCATCAGTGACATTGCAGAGGGACTGGAAGGAAAAGTATGCCTTTTTGCAGATGACACAAAGATCTGCAACAGGGTTGATACACAAGGAGGCGTGGAAAGGATGAAAAGGGACTTGGCAAGGTTGGAGGAATGGTCAGAAGTATGGCAGCTAGGATTCAATGCAAAGAAGTGCAAAATAATGCACCTGGGAAACAAGAACACAGGGGAAGAATACACAATGGTGGGGGAGATAGTAACAACAACAAAAAGGAAAGGGACCTGGGGTAATCATATCAGATGACCTTAAGGTTAGCAAGCAATGTGAGAAGGCAGTAGGGAGGGCTGGGGGATACTGGGATGTATAGGGAGAGGCATCACCAGCAGAAAACAGGAAGTTGTTATCCCTCTGTACATACAGTTGGTGAGACCCCATCTGGAGTACTGTGTCCAGTTCTGGAGACCCCATCTCCACAAGGACATAGACAGGATAGAGGCAGTCCAGAGGAGGGCAACTAAAATGGTGCAGGGTCTGCAAGAGAAGCCGTATGAGGAGAGACTAGAGGAGCTTAATATGTATACCCTTGAGGAAAGAAGGGAGAGGGGGGACATGATAGAAACTTTTAAGTACCTCAGTGGAATCAACAAAGTCCAAGAGGGTAGCATCTTTCAGAAAAAGAGACATGCAAGAACAAGGGGACACAATTTAAAGATAGAAGGAGGAAGTTCAGGGGCAATGTGAGGAAGTATTATTTCACAGAGAGGGTAGTGGATGCATGGAACAGCCTTCCTGAGGAGGTTGTGGGGTCTAAAACTGTGGGAGAATTCAAGAATGCATGGGACAGACATAAGGCAATTCTTGTGGGGGGTAGGAAGAAATAGGCTGTTGATTAACTAGGATCTGCAGCCTATCCTGTAGGTAGGGAAATGGGCAGACTAGATGGGCCTAGCGGTCCTTATCTGCCGTCAAAGTCTATGTTTCTATGTTTCCTAGCCTGTCTGATGGGAGATATAAAGAATGGGAGCTCCAAGGGATTGGGGGTAAGGGTAACCTTTACACCTGGGAGGGGATGCGCTCCTTTTCAGACCAGCAGGAGGACACAGGCCTGTCGCATGCACACTTTTTTCGCTACCTGCAGGTTAGAGTCTTTTCGAGGAACTGAATAGGGACACAGCCACTGCATCTGTGCTGGTGCCAGCTGAACAACTGATCTATGCTACTCAGAGGAATCCCAGGGGAATTATCAGAAAAGCATTAAGACAGGATAGACAATATGCTCCTGACCTCACATTGAAAAGTAAAGCATTACAGGAACGAGGCCGAGGAATAAATATCTGTGAGGAAGACTGGGGGTTACTGCTAGACTCCCACATGGGTATACTGATTTGCTACAAATATGAGTCGCAGTTCTTTATTCATTGCCTATATTGTCCCCCCAGATTGTACATAAATATCACCTTGCGATCTCCCCCATCTGTGGTAGATGTCAGACTGAGCTGGGCACATATATACACTACTTGCTGGCGTGCCCGGTTCTACAGGTCTTCTGGAGGGTGGTAGCCAATGAAATCTCAGTTATGGCAGGGCACCTGCTGGCTGTGCCACCTGCCACCCTGCTCTTTGGCGTGGAAGGCTGTGGGGAGGAGGGATGGGAGTTGCTTTCACGTTGGATTCAGGTGATGCTGGTGCTAGGCCAACACTGTATCCAGAATACTTGGGTTTTGTGTGCGGCACCCATGATTCAGGCCTGGAAGAATCTGACTGTGCAGGCCTTCGCCATGGAACACCTATCATTTGTTTTTAGGGGGAAGGAAGATCACTTTGTTAAAACTTGGGAGCCCTTTCAGAACTCCCTGTCCCCAGTAGAGGCCCATGCCCTGAGAAAAGGAATGGCATAGCCTACCCATATGATTCTGAGTGTGGGCGCAGATCTTGGGATTGCAGAATCCCTCTTCTTATCAGTCATACTCCTCACCTTCTCTGTTTTGGATGGGTGGCCCTGTACCCTCCTAGCACGCTCACCAACTTGCCACCATAATTTATTTTTTTTTAATCAAGTATTTTTGCATCGACCCAAGGAACTCTCGGGCATCCTCCAGTGCCCCCAGCTCTACCTCCATGCCTGAGAGGCCTCCAGCTCCTGGCACAAGCCTGGCTATCCCCCTGGCTCTTGAGTCCCCCAAGGTAGGGCCGCCTATCCACCCAGGGTGCTCTATCTTAAATTCAGGCCGGGCTGTGCTCGGCCCAGGAGAGGAGGGCAACCAGCGGCGGAGTGTGGCTGAGTGGGTGGGGGTGCCAGCACCTATCCCCCCTCCCCCCCCGGTCGGGGACTTTCTATGTAGGTTCTCCCAGGAGTGCAGCATGCAGTGACGTCCATGCAAGGGTGCCTGCTGACATCTGCCACACTCCCACCCCATCGTTCTGGCTGGTGATCCTGCAATACTCCCGATCTCCATCCCCAGGATCCCTTCCCAAGGAGAGGAGAGCTGTCCTTCAGACGCTCAGTCCTCTTCCTCCCCTGCTGACTCCCGGCTCCTCGAGTCCGTCTCTGAACCCGGGTTGCTGGCATGGCACGAGGTGTGGTGTCTAGCGCCTCAACTCTCAGCGCCACCGGGCTGGCTCCACCATAATTTTATATGATCTTATGGCTTCTCTCTTCTTTACAGCTGATATAACTGGAACATAATTTGGACTTCCGATTGTCTCACCTGTTATCCACTTTCTGTATAATCTGGATTCTATGCAGAACATTTTGTTGCTTGATTGTGACTGTCCTGTGGTTGTTTTGTCGGTATTGACATTGCTTATGGTTGCATGTGCTGATGTGTTTTTTTTTTTTGTTGAAAATCAATAAAAAGAAGATACAAAAATAAAAGAAAAAAGAACAATTATGTACTTACCGTAACAGTAGTAGATCTTTGAGAGAATATCCTCCATTAGTCCACACTTTTGGAATTAAAGCTGCCAGGCACTGGGACCACACGGAAACTTTTGCTATTTATTTATGAAAATTTCAGATAACATTTTTGAGCAAACAGTGCTCTTTTACAAAGGTTCCACGTCATGGACAATGGACAAGTATAGACAAGAACAGGCAGTTAATACAATTACAGTACATGAGCTGCCAGTGGCTTTGTCCAAATAATTAACAGGTGAAACACTACAGAGTGCATGAGCTGCCAAAGGCTTTGTCAGGATCAACGTGGATGGAAGCAATGGTGCAATATCTCCAGACATTATACAAAGACAGCCTGGAACGGTTACAACTGAAATAGTGATCTGACAAGTGCATGAGAAGGCCAGAGGTAGTTGGTGAGAGGACAAGGTAGTAGGGGACAGGCAAGAACTGAGGGATGGGGTATTGGAGGGATAAGGTAGGTGGTGAAGGAGAGGAGTAGGTGGTAATGGAGGGGAGAAGGGTTGGGAGATGTAAGGGGGTAACAGGATGGGTGGAGGAAGGAGAGAAGAGTTAGGAAGGGCAAGGAGGAGAAAGAAGAGAGAAATGAGGACTAGAAGGGAGTTAAGGAGGGCTAGGGGAGAAAGGAGACAGAGAATATGAGAGCTAGGAGGTGCAAGGGGGTAATAGGTGAGGGGAGGGACAAAGACGTGAGAGAGAATGGAGAGAGGGAGGGAGGAGTGAAATCTGGGAGGGGGCAAGGGAGGAGGCTGAGGTGGCTGATGTGAGATATAGGAAAGAGTTAATGGGGAGGCAATGGGGTGTGGGGGCAGTGCATAAGTAATGGAGATGCCAGGAGGGCGAGTAGGGAATTTAAGTGTAGCAGTCACAGTCAAGTGCTGTCGTAGTTTGTGCTTAAAGGAGCTGAGATTCGGTGCATTGGTGATATCCACTGGGAGTGTGTTGAACCAGTTAGAGGCCCTAATTCTGTAGAAGCACTGCCCTTGAGTGGTCCGGCGTGTGGAACTGTGAAGAATAGTGTTCCAGAACTCCTGGTAAGGCGGGTGGCACAGTGAGGGGAAAGTATAGACTGAACCCCTGGAGGAAGGAGGCCTAGCATTGTCTTCTTGCAAGTAAGCAGGTCTGATACTTAATTCTGCATTGAAGCTGTAGCCAGTTAGCCTGTTCGTAGAGATCACGTGTGTGTGTGTGTGTGTGTGTGTGTGTGTGTGTGTGTGTGTGTGTGAGTCTAGAGGCTGTGATGAGGGGCCAGCAGGCCTTGTTTACGGCTACGGCTATATGCCAGAGGGCAGTGTCAGTAGCTGATACATAAACTATGAGGCCATAGTCAATTAAAGAGGTGACTGAGCTCTGGATGGCAAGTTTTAATGCTTCGTCTGTGAGTGCCTATTCCTATATAGCAGCCCTATGTGGGTATTCACAGCTTTAGCAAGGTTATTTATATGCGTGGAGTATGAAAGAGTGGAGTCGAGGATCACTCCCAGGTATCTGAACTGGTCTACCTGTTCCAGCACAGTGCCACAACTATTATAGATTAGCAGTTGTTAGAGTTTGAGTTTGTTGTGAGTACCATGAAACAGCACTGATTTGGTTTTTGAGTAGTTTAGGATGAGTTTACATGACCTGAACCAGGTTTCAACTTCTGAGAAACTACGCTGTAGCTGTTGCTGGAGATGATGGGGGTCGGAGTGGCTCGAGAAAATGACAGCATCGTCTGCACAGAATAGAATTCAGTCACGGCAAGCAGGTCGTTCATGAAGATGCTGAAGACCAGGGGGCCAAGGATGGAACCTCATGGTACACCCGAACAGACTGTGAGGGGGTCGAGATGGAGTCTCCAATTCTGACTTGCTGAGAGCAGTCACTAAGGTAGCTTTGGAACCAGCGAGTGACATCTGGTGAAAGGTCAAGATGTGACAGCTGTCCAGTTAGTAGAGAGTGGTAAACTGTATCAAACGCCTTAGTGAGATCAATAAAGGTGGTGCCAGCCAATTGGTTGTGGTCAAGTGCCTGGTGAATGAAGCCAAAATCAGCCCACGAAAACGTCATGTGTCAGCGTCTATATAAACGTCGACGGTCCCATCACTCCTTAGTTCCCGCTGGAAATTAGACTCTGAGGACCTCCAACCATGGGGAACCAGGAGATAAGACTAGCCCAGGCATACAAGGTGAGGCATATGCCCGGATGTATAATGCCTTCATGGAAGCGTCCTGTATGTCCAGGGATGCGAACCAGTCGTGCCGCTGGAGAGGTGGTAGGAGAGTCCCTATGGAGACCATCCCACCCTGAACAAAGACCTATTTTGTTTCTGAGGTCGAGAACAGGGCGCATGCCGCCTGTTCTTTTAGGGACCAGAAGACTATGAAGAAGGCCCTGAATCTCTGAGGTGAGATGGTCTGACTGTGAAGTGGGAAGACTATGCTGCCACTTGGGGGGACAGTCGAAGGAGGCTCCGATAGGTTGAGGGAGTACTCCTTCCAGAAAATCTGAGGGACCTACTTGTCCATTGTTATAGACTGCCATAGGCTGAAAGTGAATCAGAAAATATCTCACTGCAGGGTGAAGTTCCACCTCAGGCAGTTGAGATGGAACCCACACTAATGTCTCAGAGTGGCACTTGGCACTTTCGGGCCCCGTGCTTTGAGTTGCATTTTCTTCGCAGCTGATGGAGTTGAACTCCAAAAGGACCCCTCAGTCCCCACCTCGAAGGACTGCTTGTAGCAAAACTGACACTGATTCCAGACCCTTTGAGGGGCGGAAGGAACCAGTCCGGCCGTTTAGAAGGCAGCTACTTAAGTGCCGAACAGGTGAGAATCATTAAAAAATCTTTATGTTCTAAGTCAGGAGAGTCACCCGACACAGATCCCAGCAGTAGCTGCCCTGTAGACAGAGTTGAAGGCCTCCACAGAGCTTTTGCAGCATTGACTGCTCGTTTCCCCATGGTGTCAAACTAACAAGATTCCCTATTGATGGGAAGAGCTGTGGACCTCTGAGAGAGAACAGCCTCGTCATTCTCTGCTCTGACAACCATAGTATCTGCAGACGGTTGTGAGCTAAAAAGTCTTTCTCCCTGGGAGGGGCATCAAAGGAATCAGAGATGACCTTCCCCACACCACGTGTGACAAGATGTCAAGGAGGGTGGGCAGACAGCACAGTGTTCTTGAACATGGGGAATTCGAGACACAAAAGCCCCCTGGGTCTACATTGGAGGTCTGCAGAGCCAGGTCAGAACCCATGTCCTAAGGAGAGACTGAAAAGACATAGCTTCAACCAGGGTTCAGTTGGGACGAGGAGTTCACGTCCAGGCTGTAAAACAAGCCATCTTACCATTGTCAGAATGATGAGGTCCAGATCAGACTCATCATGCTCCACATCCACTCCACAGAAACAGGAACTGCCCCAGCAAGGTCAACCTGGGCAAAGGATAAACTGGCAGACACCTGGGTCTGGAAACAAGCCCATCCCCGAAGACCCTAACGCCGCACACGGCACTGAAGCTGATGGCACCGATATTGGCAACGGTTGATGGCACCACAGGTACTGGCCAAGGGCCCAGAGAAGGCCATCCCTGGAGGAGGTGGAGGAGTGGTACCCATGCTGGCCCCCTGCAGGAACAGTGGGGGGGGGGTAGGCACATGGGATCAGCATAGACAGAGTCAGCACCAGAGAAGGCACCAAACAGACATCCTGGACCAAAAACCCCAGACGTGGTCCAGCGGCACCAAAGCCCGAAGGCCTCAGCACTGGAACCACCGACAAGGGCAAATGAGCCAACACTGAACCCACTGCTCTAAAGAGCTGCCCAAAGAAGAAACTGTCCACTGAAACTCCCCCAAGGGACAGAGAAGGGCCCCAGTGACTAAAGTCCCGGCCATCGAGAGCAGAAGCCATCGGGAAACCCAGAGACATACCAGAGGGGGACCTTGAGAGGTACCATTTCCTCCTCTTCCGATGGGAAAAGCTCGAGGTCAAGTGGCACAGGGTTCCCAACCTGGATCGAGAACGGGCCCGCTTCTTTGCATCTATGGGAGGACTGTCCTCACTCATGGACACCGGACTGCCAGTGGTCAGACCCCTCCTCTGGAAAGGGTGGCGGACTGGACACAGCCCCGCTGCTGGAGCAGCCTTCTGAAGAAGAAATCCCTACCATCACTGAGATCATCCAAGGCAGACTCTGTCAATCATCAGGGCTGAGAGAAATTTTCTTTCTTCTTCATTTTTTTTTTTTTAAACAATAAACAAGAAAAGCGTTTAAAATTAAACTGAATGACTAAAAGTTGCTGTTGTATAGATGAGAAGTTTGACTCCCAGCAGACGAGCAACATCGTCACTGAAGCGCACTTGATGGCGGGAGAAAAGAAACTGAGGCGACTGGAAGGTTGACATCGATAGCCCATAGAGGCACGAGCCACCTTGTGGTGCCGTGCATGCGCAGTCCTACCTCAGCCCTCCTGAAGATTTTTGGCTCATGCTGGGTCCTAGCACCAACGTTGTAGTCCCATTAGTATGAATGAATGGTGAAGACTTTTAGTCCAGGAAGATCTTCTGGTGAGGCACAGGACTGGATGTATAACTCATATATTTGGTTCAGGCACAATATCTGATGCAACCCTCACAGAAGCAGAAGGGGGATGGAGGGACAGCATGGACTAATGGAGGAGATTCTCCCCAAAATCTACTGTTACGGTAAGTATGTAACTGATTTATCATCTTTGAGGATATCTCCTCCATTAGTCCACACCTTTGGAATGATTCTTAAGTAGTCCCAAACACTAACTGGGAAGCAGTTAGAGTCTGATATAAATTCCGAATAGCAGGCCTTGCAGTAGAGCAAGCCCAAAACCAACATGTCTATGAGAGACTATGTCCAGACTGTAATGTCCAGTGAAGGTGTGAACTGCACTCCATGTAGCTGTAGCAGAAACATTTCTGAAACAATCAACCGAAGTGGTCATCCCCCTGGTGAAGTAACCACAAACGGCACCACAAAGATCCTTACCATATGCTGTTAGAGCTCTGAGAAGGTCCTGTTTAGGTGCAGCTTCTGGTAGAGCTTGAGCTGCTGCTCTAGCTGTTCTCCAGAGTGCATTCTGGTATTTGACCACCTAGGCCTGGTAAGCTGCAATTGTGGGGATCAGAGAGGCTGAGGCACAGGTTCTATTTCCCAGCATACCTAATCTCCTGGTTTCCTTGTCAGGAGAAAGAGAGCTAAGATGTTTTGATGCCCTGGATCTATCATGGAAAGTAAATAGTACTACAGACACTGCCTCAGGTTGACCTGCAAAGAAAGGTTTTCCTGAGGGGACATGTACATCTTATCTGTCTTACAAACTATGGCAGAAATCATGTTGGGGCTATTCCAGGCAGCAAAGGGGCCATCCTCCACGGCAGGGAGAAGAGGTGGAATTACTACAGGATGGGCATCAGGGAATTCCAAGAAATCTATAAGGTTTTTCTTGGTTGTGTCCAGTTCCTCCAAATCGAATCCCATGGCAGCCTGTAAATGAAAATTACGTACCTACCATAATTCTTGATGATCCTGTATATCTTCACCATTCATCACTGGTGGGTCATACGCTGGAGGCGGTATGACCCTGCGGGAGCTTTCAGCTTACAAATGTTGGGGGAGAAGCCAGCATCTAGGATAGCGACACCCACAAGGGCGACATACAGCATGCTGCTCAAGCGTCAGCCAGTAACAGACGCGACTTCTCCCTTGCCTCAGTTCTATCCGCCAGAGAGAGTACAAATTAGATATAGAGAAAAGAAGAGGGCGGGTCAAGGGAGCCCGAGAGATAGCAAAAGGAAAGGATTTAAACAGAAAGGAGAAAAAGCCGACACATGAGGAGAGGGAGGCTACCTGAGAGTGTGGCATAGGGATGGGGCCCAACCACTGGGCAGTCCCAAGGGATAGAGAAGTAGTAAGGGTTAAGGAATTTCAGGAGAAGAAAAGAAGAAGGGATAGTAAACGATGATGAGAGACTCCACGGCACCCCACTACCCCCAGGGAGACAGGATGAAGATGTAAAGGGTGGCATCCACCTCTACATTCTCCAGATACTTCTCATGAAGGAGAGACTGGCCTGACTCCCATCTGAGATGAGACCAGGCTGCTCGAACTAAGATAGCCCAGAGAAACAACCCGAGGCTGAAACCAGAGGGAACACCTGTTGAAACCCTGGGGAGTAAGATGGGGTCTCTGCAGGTTGCCCTAGGGCTTGGGGATGGGGACAGGACCCACCCCGGGACAAAAAAACCCTCAACAGACATTCCACATCCAGGCATTGCTACATCCTGTAACTGATCCTGAGCCAAAGGCAAGGGAGAAGAAGCCATGGAAGGAGCGGAACTGCCCTAGGTCAACCTGATTGGTTCACAAGGAAAAGAGATAAGGGGAGGGATCCTTGGGTCCCCCAGAGCCCACCAGTATTTGAAGAGTCCCGAGGGAAGACCGAACTCTGGTCTTGCTCAGAAGGTAAGACAGAGACTGGGAGGGACCTGAGGAGCCCTCATTATAATAGAACAAAAAGGCCCTGCCTGTCCTCCCCTCTTCAAGGAGAAGAACTAATCCTTTGGAGGAACAAAGGAGCAGAGAAGCCAAAGGCTTACCCCACAAGGGTACCCACAGAGGGGACAGCAAGCAGAGAGGAGGCACTGCTCAGACGCCAGAGGGGATGGTGGACGGGAAGCAGTGATGAATGGTGAAGATACAGCAATTACGTAAGAACTTACTGTAACAGTAGATCTTCAAGAGAGGTTCCTGCAGTAGGTCTTCACATATTGGACTGTGCCCTCTGGCATCAGGACCACACAGCAATCTTCTAGCTAGCAATCTATAGCGGGGGACCACCCCCAGCATCACATGACGGGACGTCAGCGATAGGGGCAGTCCCCACGCCCACCCTACAGTTCTGCTGCTGGAGACCCTGAAAGATGAAACAGGAGAAAGGAGAAGAAACTCCTGAAGCCCTGAGCTGCTAAAAAACAAAGCCCTGGAAAAGGAAAAGAGGAAAATACAGGAACTGGGGGAAGGTGAGAGGAAAGTCGAGACCTACTGCAGGAACCTCTCTCGAAGATCTACTGTTTAAGTTTTTATGTAACTGCTAGAATCTTACTTCGAGAAGGTTCCTGCAGTAGGTCTTCATATATAGGACTGAATATCAAGCAGTCAAAGTAAAAAAGGAAGATGGAGACTAGGTTTCAGGAGAAGGAAGCGTCTGCCAAGTAGAATGCTGCCTAGAACAGGAGGCCTTACAGAACTGTGAGGCCGAAACCGGCTCTGTGCCTAGAGGCAATGTCCAGACTGTAATGCTTGGTAAAGGTATGGACAGAAGACCAAGTGGCCACTGTGCAGATATCCGCAGTACACACATTTCTCAGGAAGGCCATCAAAGCAGCCATGCCCAGAATCGAGTGGCCTTTCACGTCCCCCAGAAGGGGCTTCTTGTACTTTTGGTAAATGTACGAGATGCAGTTAGCCAACCATTTAGACAAATCCTGTTTGGAAATGGCCTTGCCCTAACAATTGGGTGCGAAGGCCACAAACAACTGGTTAGATCTACGAGCCTCTTTGGTCCTAGAGATGTAATATCTCAGCATCCTATGTGCAATCTAAAGTGTGCAAGAGGTATTCCCCCCTGTTGGAATACTCTGGGTAATATACTGGCAGTTCAACATTCTGGCTCAAAGTAAATTCCGAGACTACCTTTGGAAGAAACAAAGGGTTAGTCCACAGAGCCACCTGGTCTCTGTGGAAAATCAAATATGTCTCCTTACAAACAAGGGCTTGAATCTCTGAAATCCTTCGAGCTGAAGTAATAGCGACTAAAAAGAGCATTTTCTAGGACAAATAATGCATGTCACAACTTGCTGCCTGCTCAAAAGAGGGGAAAATTAAGTTTCTCTAAAATAAAATTCAGATCCCAGGGGGAACTGGATTACGGACCGGAGGCTTAAAGTGGAGGATCCCCTTAAGGAAGGTTTTGGAAACCTCCAACTGAATGAGGGTTTTGCCCTCCACCAGAAGGTGGTAGGCGGAAATTGCAGAGAGGTTGACCTTCAGAGAGGAGTAGTTGAGACCTGAATCAGACAGGTGCAAGAAGTATTCGAGGACCTGGGGAGTCAAGCAAGAAAAAGGGTCCAATCCCTTGGCCGTGGCCCAACAGAAAATCTCTTCCATTTCATAGCATGCATGGAATTAGTGGAGGGTTTTCTGGCCTCCACTAGGACGTGAGCAACTCTGGAAGAGATGCCAAAACATGAGATGGCTATGTCCAAAGCTGCTACGCATGCAGGTGGATGGACTTGAGGCTTGGATGCACACCAGGCTGCCCTGCTTCTGAGGCAGAAGGTCGTGGGAGAGAGGAAGAGGTACCGAGGTTCCAACATCAGCTGTTGAAGCAGACGGAACCAAATCTGCCGAAGTCAAAGAGAGGTTCTGAGAATCATGTGGGCCCCCTCTGCCTGGAGCTTCAGCAGAACTTTCTGTAGAATAGGAAAGTGAGGGACAGTATGCAGAAATCTCTCCGTCCAGGACACAGACAGTGTGTCTCGCCAAACAACACTACGCCCAGAACGAGCACTCAAAAGCTGGGTAGTTTTGCATTGGATGGGGAGGCAAATAGGTCTCTTTCTGGCCAACTCCATTGAAGGAAGAGATCATATACTAGGATTGATAGAGAGCCATGGAGCGGTGAGGCTCATAAATGCTCTCATTTATTAATAATAATAAAAGAAAGGGTAAGACAAAATGTATGTGTCCAACTGATTTTTAAAGGAGGTTTTAGTACTACTAATAATAACATCTATTGGTAATAAATTCCAAGGTTTTACTATATGCAAAATATATTACTTCCTGCTTTAGCTCCCAATCGTGAGCCCGAGCGACAGTGCATCTGAGACTGTCCGCCAGGGGATTGTGAATTCCAGGAACATGGACTGCTATCAATGTCAGGCCATGCTGGACTGCCTAGTGCCACACCCGCATCGCCTCCCTGCAGAGGGGGTACGATCAGGTGCCTCCCTGTTTGTTGATGTACCAGACCGTTGCCGTGTTGTCAGTCTGGATCACAAGTGTTCCCGGAAGTAAGAGGGATTGCAAAGCTTGGAATCTCTCAAATGTTTATATGTAGATGCTCCTCTGGGGGAAACCATGTCCCCCGAGTCCGATGGTCTCCCAGGTGGGCTCCCCAACCATGGCCCGAGGAGTCCGTAATGAGGGTCATGGAGGGGGACAGGGGATGGAAGGGAACCCCCAAGGAAAGGTTGGATAGATCCTGCCACCAGAGGAGATCCCTCTTCACACTGTTGGAGACTAGGACCCTGTGGTCCATGTCATCCATGCGTTGATCCCACTGGACCCTGAGGGACCACTAGGTCACCGTCATATGCAGTCTGGCCAAAGGGACTGTGGGTGTGGCAGCTGGCATTAGAACCAACAGGCAGAGGGTATATCGCGCTGTTGTCCAACAGGAGGAGGACACCAACGCAGCTTAGTGAATCAGCGTTTCCGCCCTGTCAGTAGGTAGAAAGGCCTTGCCCTGGACCGTATCCACCACCGATCCAATGAACTGAAGATGCTGGGAGGGTGAGAGCTGAGAATTGGGATAGTTCACAGTGATGACAAGTCTGGGGAAAAGGTCCAGGGTGGTGAAAAGAGAATCCATCAAACTGTCCTGAGTCGGTGCGGACAACAGCCAGTCATCCAGGTAAGGGGAACACATAAATCCCCTTGCAGTGCAAGGCCGCAGCCACCACTGCCAGGCACTTGGCGAAAACCCGAGGTGCCGAAGAGAGGCCAAAAAGGGAGGGCCTTGAACTGATAATGGTTCTGCTGAAAGGAGAATCTCAGGAAATGGCAGTGGACTGGGAGGATTGGAATGTGCAGGTAAGCATCCTACATGTCCAGTGAGCAGAGTCATTGATTCTGCTGGAGCAGTGGTAAGAGTCCCAGGAGGGTTAGCAGGCGGAACCTCTTGTATTCTACGAAGAGGTTGAGCAGACTGAGATCTAGAATGGGTCTCAGATCTCCCATCTTTTTGGGAACTAGGAAGAAGTGGGAGTAATATCCCCTTCCTAGTTGCCCTGGTGGAACCCGCTCTATGGCCAACTTTGTCAATAGAGCTTGGATTTCCTGCTGAATAAGGCTTTGATTGCCTGATGGGTAGTGAGACCTTCCCAGTGGATTGCCTGGGGGTCTGTCCAGGAACTTGATGAAGTGCCCTCTTGCGACAAGCTGAAGCACCCAAGCATCTGTGGTTATCGCCTTACACCCTTTCAGCTGGAGGGTGAACCTTTCCCCCCCCCCAAACTGATTCCTTTAGAAATATGGGAGGAGGTGGAGGGGACCCACCCCGAGTCAGGATGCAGAGGGGAGGGCCACTTTGCTGTGGTGGCGGCCTTTGGGAATTTCACCTGAAGAATCTGGGTACTAGTACCAGTGGCACGACGCTTACCTTGATGTCTGCCCTGGTTTTGACTATTCCACCTCCTCTGGGGGCGATGAGAAGTCTGCTTGAGTTTTTGGCCCGAGCGGTGCATGGAGCGGACATCTTTAAAGGATCTCCCGCCCTCTTGTAGCTCCGTTATTATATCCTTAGCGTCGCCCCCAAAAAGGACGGAACCCCTGAAGGGGGTGTCCAGCAGGGTGCTTTGGACGTCTTGCGCCAGTCCCGCAAGATGGAGCCAAGACAGGCACCTCAAGCAAACTCCTGTAGTGGTACAGTGGGCCACAGAATCGAAGGAGTCATAAGTGGTCCATAAGGTGTGGCGGAAGGAAGACTTATTAAGTCTCACCTTCTCTAGAAGCCTATTCCTGAGGTCTTCATCCGGTATGGTGGGAAGTTCCTTCTCCACGTTGGATAGAGACGACTTCTGAAAAGACACCATGTGGGCCAGATAATTTAAAGATCGAATGGTGCAGGTAGAAGAGGCACTGATCTTGTGGCCATACTGGTTCATTTGTTTGGACTACTTGTCCGGTGGGGAGGCACTCAGGTGTTTAGGCTAAGCCGACCTATCATGGGCCGCTGTAATGACAACAGAGTCGGCCTTAGGATGGGTAGTCAAATGAAAAGTCCCTTCCAGGTGGTGGTAGGTCCTGTCAGCTTACTCGGAAATTGCAGGAATAGATAACAGCTGTTGCCATACTCAGAGGTGAAGTCCTCATGCGGCCCCATCCATGGAGGAATGGGGAGGGGGTCCGCATTAGTGAGGTCCAGATGTTCTGCCAGCCTCTTTCTCTTGGGGTCCATCTCCTGGGACACCCAGCCGCAGGCCTGTCATATGGACTGGAGGAGTTCCGCAAAGGACGGATCCTCCGGTGGAGACTTTGGAGACTTCTTGAGCTGAGGCTCTATCAGGGAATGAGGCTCCGAATGGCCAAGAGTCGGAGTCTGAATGCAAATCAGAAGACTCTGGTCTGCTAGGCAAAGAAGTCACATCTGGGACCACCTCCATGACTATAGCTCCCAAGGGAACCTCCGGACGCATGCCTGAATCCCTACTGGATGTCTGGTCCATAGGGAATGGGCTCCTTGCTAGTACCTTGTGGGTCGGGGTGGCAGCCACGACCAGATGGGGTTGACCCAACTCTTGCAAAAGACGGGATTTAGTTTCCTTCCACCAAGCCGGCATAGTCCCTTGGGGTTCCAGTTGAGGCAGGGGAGGTGGAGGAGGCAGAGGCTGGTAGCCTGGGTACCCCACAGAATAAGGGGGGTAGCAAGGTATATCGTACCAGTAATGGCACAGGTGGTAGCCTTGGTACATATGGCCCTGGCCTGGTGTCGGGTACCATGGCATCGGCACCTGCGGTGGGTAGCAAGGGAACTGAGGTGGCGCGTAGCCAGGATAGTTTCCCGTGGGGCCCAATGGAGGAGGGGCGAATGGCCCAGGGAGCTGCGGTGCCGAGGCACCACTGGGGACAGTGGGGTCCATCGGCAGGCCTTCAGTCAGTAAGAAGACACCTGATGGGCCAGGAGGGCACTCCGGTGTCAGAGCGAATAGTCCCATGTCCATGTTCAAATCTGTGGGAGTTTGAACCGTCGATTGGCTCGGTGTTGGGGGGTCTAAAGGCACTCTGACATCAGATCTGAGACAGGTGAGGGGGGTAAGGGAACAGAAACCCCCGTTGACAGGTCTGCCGGGGAGACAGGAGTCTCAGTAGGTAGACCTGATGCAGGAGAGGTCTCCTGGACAGCAACACTCAATTTCCAGGCATCCAGAGACAGCGAGACGTCAGACTGGGTCAGTGAGGCCCAGGAGGGAGAACCCTTGTGGGACCGAGGGAAACCTGGAAGCTCACTCTGCGCAACATTAGGAACCACAAGAGTATCCAACGAGACAGCAACCGCCAAGCAGACATCAGGCGAGCCGACGACA
Source organism: Neoceratodus forsteri (assembly GCA_016271365.2). Taxonomy (NCBI): domain Eukaryota; kingdom Metazoa; phylum Chordata; order Ceratodontiformes; family Ceratodontidae; genus Neoceratodus; species Neoceratodus forsteri. The sequence goes on from CM028136.1 coordinate 910,258,254, forward strand.
GACTATTCGGCATCGACCTGGTGGGCGTTAGAGGAGCCAACATCCAATTTACATTTGTGGTCGGGCTGACAACAACCAGGAGGCTGGAGTCTGGCTGGTCAACCGAGGCCGAGCACCCGGCGACAGAACCAGAGGGAGACTTATCGGCCAAGCTTACAACAGGCCCCGAAGGAGGAGAGCCCTGACTGCCCACTGAGCAAGGCAGGAAGGGGGGGAAGGCATCCGATCCGACGGGGCGGATGGAAACCTAAGAGGTGGCGTACTCACCGATGTGGAGGCGCCACACAACGTGGCATCGGCTGTCTGGCATCATTGTGGGGAGGGAGAACGATCTCGCTCCTGGTGTTTCTCCTTTTTCTCCAGGGTAGGTGAAGAAGAGTGTTCCCTCAGCTCCTGGAGCTCTTTTTCCATTGATGCAATGCGTTGTTTTATGAGATGAGCATCAAGGGACTTCTGGCAATGGGTGTGCAGGGCCTGGATAAAGGATTGGCAGATTTTGCAATCCGTTACCTTGTGTTTGGGGCCCAGGCAGAGAAACGCAGTGGGAGTGATTGTCCCCGTGCGGGATCTGGGCGCCGCATTTCAAACACTTTTTCTTCAGTCCACGTGAAGACATACAACACGATTATGAAGAAGAATATGGAAAAAACTTGTAACTATACTAGGAAAAATGGCAGACAACTGAGGCTGTTCACTGCGAGGTCAAACGATTCAGGCTGACGGCGGGGAAAAAACTGGAGGGCAGGTGTGGGGACCGCCCCCTATATAAAGTCAAGTCGACGGCCTGTCATGCGACGCCAGGGGCAGTCCCCCGCTATAGACTGTTAGGTAGAAGTTTGCCATGCAGTCCTGACGCCAGGGGGTGCAGTCCAATATGTGAAAACCTACTGCAGGAACCCTCTTGAAGTATGATCAAGAATAATGGTAGGTACATCATTTTCATATCTTCCTGTATGTACCTTCATTCATCACTGATGGGTGAGTACCAGGCCCCATGAAGGGGACCTGGAATTTCCCTGAGGGCAGGAGTTCCCTCAGTCCCTTGTGGGGAAAAACCACAATGGGAGAATCCCCCCTACAGGTCTGGAGAGGTCAGAGACTGATCAGGGTGAGACAGGGGCTCCCGTGACCTGGGAGAAGGAAGGTGCCCCGCTAATTCCCATCTCACCATGCAGAAGAAAAAATGGGCTCCCTGGAAGGGGAGGCAATCACCCTACACCAGGCCAAGGGTGATAACCTGGAAGGCGAAGACATGCTACCCATCTTATACAGACTGCAAATCCTGCCAACCTTGAAGCTACCTCTTTAGCATCGTATGATACCCTTGAGAGATGCTGTGCTAGCTCTAGGCCAGAAGCAGAAAGACAGATGGCCTGCATGGTTGCCTCCAAGTCAGGAAAAGTGGCTAGGAGCTGTCCAAGCACCATCCATAAGTGTCTAGCACAGACAGCCATATGGGCCTTATGGGCTGAGATACATAGAAGGAGACGCACCAAGGAAAAATTTTTTCTCCCAAACAGCAGAGTCGAACTCCGGGGGTGGTCATGTCTCAGGCGGCAATGCCCAGAGGGGGTATCCAGTAGCTCTAGCCCCGAAGTTTGGTGAGGCATGCAACCTGGAGACCCCTGGGGGGCAATACCTGCACTGGCAGTCTCTCAAGGCGGGGGGGGGGTGGGTATAGGGAGTCTGCCAGACCCGATGGGATGCTTCCTGAAAAAGAACAGGCCATGGAGGAATAAACACATTCTCCGAGGAGAACTCTTCCAGGAGAGCACGTGTCACATGGCCAGGATTGTGACTTGCAAAATGGGAAATGTGGAGCTCTTCCAACTACCGTGACAAGAACTAGTGATAACAGCGTTCGAGGACAGGTGGACCGAGGAGTCTTCTTTCTAAAGGGAGGAAGACGAGGAGGCAGAGCTCGATTCAGATCTGAGTGCAGCGGGGATTTCTGGTCTAAAAATAACCTGGTCCAGAGCTCTAAGATAGTGAGGGAAAGCTGCACCCGAGTCTCTGAATTGGTCCCATGACAAGGGTCCTTGTGGGACCCGAAATGCCCAGGAGAGCAGGAGGGCGAGGCAGAGGATCCGAAGGAGGAGGAGAAGACTGGCGAGCCAGAGGAGGATCCCTGCTAGTACTTTGGGAACGTTCATGCAACCCCTCCAGAAGGGTGGGGCTGCGTAAAGAATCCACAGAAGGTTGCACAATCGTGCAGTGTGGCCTAAGTGGTGCCATAAGAAAGAAGCCCCACAGTGAGGAGATCGGGGCTGGTCTGGCCCTTGCGGGTGGCCTCTTACCCCACCAGATGCAGACTCACCCCCCCTCACTGAGGAGAGCAAAACGTGAGGGGTCAGCACTGTGGCTCCTCCCAGAGCCACCAGTAGCTCTGAGAGAAAGCCCCCGGACCACCCCAGGTGCTCTCAAGCCGTCCCCCTCAGCGAGAGAGAGAGAGAGACCTGCCCCTCATTGACCCTAAGGCATCGAGAGGGGCAACACCAGAGAAGACACAGGAATCTGCAAGCCTGCCACAGCAACCCCTGAGTTAGTCCCTAAAATGGGAATAGAAGCCGTGCTGCTCCCAGCATCAACACCGGATTCGGCCCTGACAGAGGTGCCAACCTCCAACTCAGCATCAGGTTTGGCCCGGCCCCTAGACCTGGCTCCATCATCGGCGCCGCCCTTCTCCATGGCACCGGGGTCAATGCTGCCCTCTTCCATGGCGCTGGAGATGGTACTGTAAGAGTCCCCAGCACCGCTAACAGTGCCGGAAGACTCGCAGATGGCAGCCTCGGTGACAGAGCCAGTCCGGAGGGGGGGGGGTGAAGACACCTCCAGAATTTTGCTGCTAGGATTCGTAGGGCAGTGAGACTCTTTGGAGCTGGAGAGACCGTCAGAGGGGGCAACCACTCTGGGTCAGACCTGTCCTCCTCCTCTGAAGAGGAAGAGAGCAGGGCGACCGGGGGAGAAGCTACCCTTCGCACCCTACGGGTCTGGCATTGTTGAATGGCCAGCTCTTGCCCGTAAATGCTTACCAGCTCTGGAGACGGGGCCTGGAGCTTGAGCTGAGCTGGAGGATGGAGTCGAGGGTTCCCCCAGAGGAGGTCGACTGTCCGCCTGACCCCTCTAGCAACCTGGCAGCGTCAGCGAGGCTGGCACCATCGATGACTTCCGGCCCTCTGGTATGTACAGTAACAGAGGGTGACCCAGGGGAAGGGTCCAAAGTTCCTGCCATGGTGTCCCGGGACTGACACCGCCCTCCGAAGGTAGGAGGTATCCGATACACCTTCGACGTGCACATTTTGAGGAGTCGGTGGTCCATGGAGAAGCATGCGTCGCTGTTGTCCATGTCGTGCTGTGGGCCCAGGCAAGAGAGACATCAATTATAGTGCCCCATTATGGAAATGGACTTGCCAGAGGGGCACCGACACATTGGGAAATGTACCACCTTAGATTTCAATTTAGGCCTCGGATAGGACATGATTGACCACACACAAAATTAAAATAAAATCAAGAAAAGGCTTGGCGCCGTAGAAATAATAAAAACAGAATACAATAGAAAAGGGAATGGTCTCACCTGTTTGCAGCTCTATGGCGTCGAGCAAAATGAACAGAACGCAATTCGGCTCTTCAGCTCCCACGAGGTGCACTCCTGAAGGTGGGAAGAACAGAACTGAGGTAAGGGAGGAGTCGGCGTTGGTTACTGGCTGATGCTCGAGCAGCACAATGTGCATCGCCCTTATGGGTTGCACCGTCCTCGACGCCAGTTCCTCCCCCAAGAACAAAATTTGTCAGCTGAAAGCTCTAGCGGGGTCATAGCGCCTCCAATATACACACAGGAAGATCTGCTGCATCACGGTGATAAAAGATGGGACCTTGGGGGGGTGAACCACCGAGTCCTCACTGCACGTGGACAAAGTGAAACTAGCCCTTTCATAAGGGCTTTCCACAATCTTCAACCTCCTCCTCCTGATCGTCTTGCATCATAAGGTCAGGATTGTGTTCTAGGTCATCATTGGTCTAGTTGACAGGTCAGAGGGAGTGCACTGACGAGGCAGTCATTGCTGAAGAAGGGAGCTGAAACCCAGCCCTAGTATGCATCGGTGCAGGAGTTTGGATTCAAGGCCCTGTCGACAGAGCTCCTGGTACAGCAGGAGGAAGTAATAGGCGTTTCAACATGGCTGTAAAGGATGAGAGTACCGCATGGATGTCAGGGCTCATATAATCAATAGAAATACCAGTAGAAAACAATGTAGGCAGCAAGGCCTCTGGTGTCAACGGTGACGCACCAGCCATACCAGGCTTGGTGGTGCCTACTTTTTATTTATTTATTTGAAAGTTTCAACAGAAAGGCATATTGAGCAAAACTGCTCATTTTCAGATGCTACCTGGGAAAACGTCCAGGTAATCTGGGACCGGGACTCGAACCCTGGTCCACAGATGCTGCACTGCCCTCCACTGCTGGCAGCTCTATCCTCTAAGCCACACTAGCTGCCTACATGCTGCCCTGACCTAGAAGTAAGGTCAATGGTCTGGGTGGCAGACGTTGCCGCCAGAACGGATATTGGTGCTGAAGTGACTGTACCTGTATGAAGGGGCGACACAGAGTGGACCAGGGAGGTTTTGTACTTTTCTCGCTCCCTCTCCTGTTGTTAATGCTTGTGTGACCCAGCCAATTTCTCTATTGATTTGGAAGATCTGGACCCCAAGGAATAAGCTGAGGACGTGGTGGAGCTCTTTTGCTGGGGCTCCTTCTCCATTCGGGCTACCTGCTGCTTTAAGAGTTGCTTTTACAAAGTACACTTTTGGCATCACTGGGTGGCTGTCTTGAACCCTCTGCAAACAGGGCACACCTGCACACTGTATTCCAGGCTGAGGCAAGACACGCAGATGTTGTGTAAATCTCCCGAGTATATCTTTTCACTGCATTCGCTATAACAGAAGTCTCGATAGCTCCTTAGTCGACATACATGCCGTCAAAAATCACTTATTTAGGTGACTGCTTACTATGGTGAGAAAAAAAAAAAAAAAATGGCGACTGTAAGTGTCCAATGAGTAGTTGACAGATAGTAGTAGTATCCAGTAGTTGGATACAGAAGTTGATACCAGCCCATTTACAGAAGAAAGGGTTCTGAAAGAACTCTTAAAACTGAAGGCGGACAAAGCAATGGGGCCTGATGGGATTCATCCCAGAATTCTAAAAGAACTAAGGGTAGAACTAGTGACACCACTGACTACCCTTTTTAACAAATCATGGGAGAATGGGGTGGTACCCGAGGACTGGAGGAGGACAGATGTGATTCCCCTTCACAAAAGTGGGAGCAAGGCAGAAGCAGGAAACTACAGACCTGTTAGTTTAACCTCAGTGATAGGGAAAATGATGGAATCACTTCTGAAGGAAAGGACTGACGAGTATCCAGAGGCCAGAGGGGCACAGGACCCTAGGCAGCATGGATTCACAGCGGGAAGGTCATGCCAGACGAATCTGATAGATTTCTTTGACTGGGAGACCAAAGTAGTAGATCAGGGAGGGGCTGTGGACATGGCCTACCTAGACTTTAGCAAGGCATTTGACACAGTCCCACACAAAAGATTAATATACAAGTTAGCCAGCCTGGGAGTGGGTCCCAAGATGACATCCTGGGTAAAGAATTGGCTGGAGAATAGGACACAGAGGTAATAGTAAATGGAGTCCACTCAGAAGAAAGGAGGGTTACTAGTGGGGTGCATGAGGGTTCAGTATTAGGACCGGTCCTCTTCAATGTCTTTATAAGCGACATTGCAGAGGAACTGGAAGGAAAAGTATGTCCCTTTGCAGATGAGACAAAGATCTGCAACAGAGTTGATGCACAGGGTGGGGTGGGGAAAGGATGAGAAGGGACTTGGCAAGGTTAGAGGAATGGTCAAATGTATGGCAGCTTAGATTCAATGCTAAGAGTGCAAGGTAATGCACCTGGGAAACAAAAACCCAGGGGAAGAGTACACAATGGGGGTGAGATACTAACAACAACAAAAATGGAAAGGGACCTGGGGTAGTCATATTAGATGACCTAAAGGTGGGCAAGCAATGTGAGAGGGCAGCAAGGAGGGCTGGGGGATACTGGGATGCATGGGAGAGGCATCACCAGTAGAAAACAGGAAGTTATTATCCCTCTGTACAGACAGCTGGTGAGACCCCATCTGGAGTACTGTGTGCAGTTCTGGAGACCCAATCTCCATAAAGACATAGACAGGATGGAAGCTGTCCACAGGAGGGCAACTAAAATGGTGCAGGGTCTGCACGGAAGACATATGAAGAGGGCGAAGGAGCTTAATATGTATAGCCTCGAGGAAAGGAGGAGAGGAGCATGATAGAAGCGTTCAAGTACCTCAAGGAATCAACAAAATCCAAGAGGTAGCATCTTTCAAAAAAGAGGTGTGCAAGAACAAAGGGCACAATTTGAAGATGGGGGCGGCTCAGAGGTAATTTAAAGAGTATTTTTTCACAGAGAGGTTGTGGATGCATGGAACGGCCTTCCGGAGGAGGTTGTGGAGTCAAAACCAGTGGTGGAATTCAAGCATGCATGGGACAGTCATGAGGCCATTCTAGGGGGTGGGGGTAGGAAGAAGTAGGCTGCTGGTTAACTAGGATCTGCAGCTTATCCAGTAGGTAGGGAAATGGGCAGACTGGGTGGGCCAAGCGGTCGTTATCTGCCGTCAAATTCTATGTTTCTATGACAGTGGGAAAATAACTGAGGAGCGAAGGGGCTGTCCACGTTTATATGGGAAAGCTGACTTCTGACATCGTTGTGGGCAGCCCCTAGTGGATTGTTTGCAAAAATTTCCATGTGGTCCTAATGCCTGGTGGCTTATAGTTCAATAGGTGTGGCCTGATGAAAGGGATATCCTCGAATAAGATTATGGATTATATGCAAAACCATTCAATAAGGTATGAAAAAAGTCTCTTGGTGGCAAAACCACCTCCCTTCTACTGCTGGAGATACATCTCCTGATACATTCCAGCATCCCACTGGTTCTAGTCACTGCTCTGTCACTCTGAGCTCATCAGATATGATAACCCCAAGGTCCCTTTCCTGCTTCGTGATGGATAGTACCTCCCCCATCTTATACTCAGTTCCTGGGTTCCTGTGGCCTAGGTGCATGAGTTTGCACCTTCTGGCATTGAATCCCAACTTCCAAGTTCCTGACCACTCCTCGAGTATCCCAGAATCCCTACGCTTTCTTTCTACCCCCTCCTCACTGTCCACCCTATTACAGATTTTGGTATCATCTGCAAAAAAAAAAAAAAAAACAGGTTACTCATCTGTAAACAGCAGTTACGTAAGAACTTAATGTAACAGTAGATCTTCGAGAGAGGTTCCTGCAGTAGGTCTTCACATATAGGACTGCGCCCCTGGGCATGGTCTACGGCAAACTTGTACATATCAATCATCAGCGGGGACACTTGACGTCGGGGCGGCATGATGTCAGCCCGACTATAAAAGGGGCGGTCCCGCGCCCACTCTCCAGTTCTTTTCCAACGGAGACCTAAAGATAGGTAAGGAGAAAACCAGAGTGAACTCCAAAGACCCTGTTTCCACTCTAGTCCAGCCAGACTAGATAGGATGGAAAGCAAAGCATCCAAAAACCAGGGGAAGGAGGGAGGAGAAACTAGACTTACTGCAGGAACCTCTCTCGAAACACAGAAACATAGACTTTGACAGCAGATAAGGACCACTTGGCCCACCCAGTCTGCCCATTTCCCTACCTATTGGATAAGCTGCAGATTCTAGTTAACCAACAGTCTACTTCCTGCAACCCCCCACTATAATTGCTTTATGTCTGTCCCAAGCATGTTTGAATTCCCCCACTGTTTTAGACCCCACAACCTCTCCAGGAAGGCGGTTCCATGAGTCCACCACTCTCTCCGTGAAAAAGAATTTCCTCACACTGCCCCTGAGCCGTCCCCCCTCTAACTTTAAATTGTGTCCCCTTGTTCTTACACATCCCTTTTTCTGAAAGATGCTACCCTCCTGGACTTAGTTGATTCCCCTGAGGTACTTAAAAGTTTCTGTCATGTCCCCCCATCCCTCCTTTTATCAAGGGTATACATATTAAGCTCTCTCATTCTCTCTTCATATGGTTTCTGATGTAGACCCTGCACCATTTTAGTTGCCCTCCTCTGGACTGCCTCCATCCTGTCTATGTCCTTGCATAGATGAGGTCTCCAAAACTGCACGCAGTACTCCAGATGGGGTCTCACCAACTGTCTGTACAGAGGGAAAACCACTTCCCTTTTTCTACTTCTGATGCCCCTCCCTATGCATCCCAGTATCCCCCTGGCTCTCCTTACTGACTTCTCACATTGCTTGCCCACTTTTAGGTCATCTGATATGACTACACCCAGATCCCTTTCCATTATTGTTGTTGTTAGTACCTCCGCTGCTATTGTGTACTCTTCTCCTGGATTTTTATTTCCAAGATGCATTACTTTGCACTTCTTTGCATTGAATCTAAGTTGCCATATGTCTGACCATTCCTCCAACCTTGCCAAGTCCCTTCTCATCCTTTCTACCCCCCTTGTGTATCAACTCTGTTACAGATCTTTGTGTCATCTGCAAAGAGGCATACCTTTCCTTCCAGACCCTCTGCAATGTCACCTATAAAGACGTTAAGAGGCCTGGACCCAGTACTGAGCCCTGAGGTACTCCATTAGTAACCCCTTTTCTTCAGAATGTGTTCCATTCACTATTACCTTCTGTGTCCTGTTGTGCAGCCAGTTTGCTACCTAGGCTACCACCCTGGGACCCACTCCCAGGCTGGCTAACTTGATTATTAATATTTTGTGCGGACTGTAAATGCCTTGCTAAAGTCTAGGTAGGCCATATCACAGCCCCTCCCTGGTCTATTACTTTGGTCACCCAGTCAAAGAAATCGATTAGATTGATCTGACATGACCTTCCTGCTGTGAATCCATGCTGCTTTGGGTCCTGTGCCCCGTTGGCCTCTAGGTACTCAACAATTCTTTCTTTCAGAAGTGATTCCATCATTTTCCCCACCATGAGGTCAAACTAACCGGTCTGTAGTTTCCTGCTTCTGCCTTGCTCCCACTTTTGTGAAGAGGAATCACATCTGCCCTCCTCCAGTCCTCAGGTACCACCCCACCTTCCCATGATTTGTTAAAAAGTGTGGTTAGTAGTGTCACTAGGTCCTCCCTTAGCTCTTTTAGGATTCTAGGGTGAATCTCGTCAGGCCCCACTGCTTTGTCCACCTTGAGTTTCAAGAGTTCTTCAAACCCTTTCTTCTGTGAATGGACTGATATCGATTCCTTATTCAGAGTTTCTCTCTTTTGGTTTAGGTAACTCCTCCTCTTCTTTTGTGAATACTGAGCAAAAGTATTCATTCAGTATCTCTGCCTTTTCACTGTCTCCTCTGCCCACCTCCCCTCCTTTATTAATCTTCATTATCCCTCCCTTAACCTTTCTATGCTCCTAATGTACCTATAAAAGGTTTTATCCCTCTTCTTAACTGAATTGGCTATTTTTTTCCTTGGTTTGGGCCTTTGCTTTTTTGACTGCCTTCCCCACTTCTTTCTGCTTTAATTGATACAGTTCCCTGTCATGCTCCTTCTGTGATTCCTTATACTTTTTGAATGCAGCCTTTTTCTCCTTAACCTTCCCTGACACCTTTTTTGAGAACCATAGTGGTTTTTTATTCCGCTTTTTCTTTATTTGTTTCACACAAACTCTTGTTGCCGCCATGATGGCAGTTTTGATTTTTCTCCATTGTTCTTCCACCCCTCCTTTCTGGCCATTTGCTAATGCATTCCTCAGGTATTCACCCATTATGCCAAAGTCAGCCCTTCTAAAGTCCAGTATACTTGTCTTTGTATGGCTTGTCTCCATGGTTGTGTTTATTGTGAAGCACACTGTGCAGTGGTCGCTTGTACCCAGATGTCTACTGACTTCTAAATTTGTGATCCTTTCTCCATTTGAGAGTACCCGATCTAATATTGCTCCCTCCTGAGTGGGTTCCACCACTAGCTGTCTAAGGCATGCCCCCTGTAGGGCATCGAGAATGACCCAGCTCTTGGATGTGGCTGCAGTCCATGTCATTCAGTTAACATCTGGCATATTCAGATCCTCCATCAACAGTATCTCCCCTTTTTCAACCATTTTGAGAATGCCCTCTATCATTTTCTTGCCCATATCCTCCCCTTGAGACAGGGGTCTGTATATAACCCCTGTGTGGACTGTGATGCCATTCCCTGTCTCCAAGGTAACCCAGAGTGCCTCTTGTCCTCCCCCTTTACTTTTTAGTTCTGTAGCTTTGATCCCTTCCCTTATGTAGACAGCTACTCCACCTCCTCTTTTACCCTCCCTGTCCCTTCTGCAGATTGTGTACCCTGGTATGTTGACTCCCAGTCATGCCCTGCTCTTATTGCCCTTGTCAATTTTTCCATTTACCCCTGTCCTGCCCTCTGTCAAGCTCTGTACCTCAGTGTTTACCCTACTACCTGCCATGTTTTGTGGGGGGAGGCTTGAACATTCCTGTTTCCTATCAGCACCCCCCCCTTGGTTAGTTTAAAAGCTTGCCAAGGAAGCCTTTAAACCTGTCACCTATGAGCTTGTTTCCCTTCCTGGACAGATGCAGACCATCATGCCAGTATAGACCTTCATCTCTCCAGGTGGCCCCCCAGTCCCCAATGAAGCCAAAGCCCTGTGCTCTGCACCAGTCTTGCAACCATTCATTAAACTGCACTTGAAGATCTACTGTTATGGTAAGTTCTTACGTAACTGCTATATCTTACTTCGAGAGGGTTCCTGCAGTAGGTCTTCATATATAGGACTGAATACCAAGCAGTCCCAAAGAAAAATAAGCCATAGGTGCATCCGGGAGGAGGAGAAGTCGCCAAGGGAGATTACGACAGAAAGCCTTGCAGGATCGCAAATCCAAAGCCCATTCTGTGCCTAGAGGCAATGTCCAGACTGTAATGCTTAGTGAAGGTGTGAACAGGTGATCTGATGGCCGCAGCACATATCTCTGCCATGGACACATTCCTGAAAAATGCAGTAGAGGTAGCCACGCTACGGGTAGAGTGGCCTTTGACTGCCCCCGGAAGGGACTTCCTATATTTCGAGTACGAAAAATGGATACAGTTAGTGAGCCATCGGAAGATGGTCTGCTTGGAAATAGCCTTGCCCTGACACTGAGGGGCAAAGGCTACGAACAGTTGGTTAGATTTCCTAACCTCTTTGGTCCTGTTCGTGTAGTACCTCAGGATCTGATGCACATCAAGTATGTGCGGCAGGTGTTCCCCTTGTTAGAATACTGTGGATAGTACACCGGTAATTCCACGCTCTGGTTCAAAGTGGTTTCTGACACAACTTTGGGCAAAGAAGGGGTTATCAAGGGATTCACCTAGTCCTTCGAACTAACCCTTCTTTTTTGCCCAAAGTTGTGTCAGAAACCACTTTGAACCAGAGCGTGGAATTACCTTATGAAAAATCAAATAAGGTTCTTTGCACATGAAGGCCTGTAGTTCGGAAACCCTTCTGGCCGAAGTGACAGCAACTAAAAACAGAGTCTTCCAGGAAAGGAAGCACAAATCGCAAGAAGAAGCTGGTTCAAACAGTGGTAAGGTCAGCTTCTTGAGCTTGAAATTCAGGTCCCAGGGTGAACAAGGATTTCTGATCAGAGGTTTCAAGTGAAGGATGCCTTTTAAAAAGGTTTTGGCAACCTCCAGTTGAGCTAAGGTTTTGCCCTCCACTGGGAGGTGGTAGGCTGACACCGCAGAGAGGTGTACCTTAATGGAGGAATAGCTAAGGCCCACCTCAGACAAATGTGCGAGGTACTCTAGAACCTGGGATGGCGAGCACGAAAATGGATCCCGGCATCTTGCTTGAGCTCATATCGTGAATCTCTTCCACTTCATAGCGTAAGTGGATCTAGTGGAGGGTTTTCTGGCCTCCACTAGAATGTGTGCAACCACGAAGAGACCCCATAGCGAGAAATCACTATGTCCACAGGTGCCACGCATGAAGGTGGAGAGATTGAAGGCTCAGATGCACCAGGGTGCCCTGCTCCTGAGTCAGAAGGTTGTGGGAAATGGGCAGAGGAACCAGAGGTTCCAGTGCCAAGTGTTGCAGAAGAGGGAACCGAATTTGGCAAGACCAAAGAGGAGCAATCAAGATTGCATGGGCCCCCTCTTGTTGAAGTTTCACCAGGACCTTCTGAATTAGAGGAAAGGGAGGAAAGATGTACAGAAACCTCCCTGTCCACGAAAGACACAGCGTGTCTCGCCAAAAAGCACCATGCCCGGGAACGAGTGAGCATAAGACGGGTAGTTTTGCGTTGTAAGGGGAGGCGAACAGATCCATCCCTGGCTGACCCCATCAAAGAAAGAGGTCTTTGACTACCTCTAACTTTAGCTCCCACTTATGGGCCTGGGCCACTGATCGACAGACTGTCGGCCAGGACATTACTGATGCCTGGAACGTGAACTGCCGTCAGATAAAGGCTGTGCTGAATCGCCCAGTACCACACCCTCATGGCCTCTTGGCAAAGAGGGTAAGATCTGGTCCCCCCTGCTTGTTTATGTACCAGACAGTGGACATGTCTGTCTGTACCAGGATAGATCCCGGAACCAGCAGTGACTGGAATGCCTGGAGTGCATAAAGAACCGCCCTGGTCTCCAGAACATTGATGTGGAGCATCAGCTCCTGATCGGACCAAGAGCCCTGTGTCTTGTGAGACCTCAGCCCAGATCTGAGGCGTCCGTAGTGACAATTTGAGTTGGAACTACCGGAAGAAAGAGGAACCCCTTCGACAAATTCGAGAGATCCTGCCACCAGCGTAGATCTCTCTGGAGGCTGTTGGAGATCATGACTTTTTGTTTCATGTCGTCAGTCCTCTGGTCCCATTGGACTCAAAGAGACCACTGGGTCACCCTCATATGAAGCCTGGCCATTGGGACTGTCGAAATGGCGGCCGCCATCACACCCAATAAAAGAAGCACCAAGTGTGCAGGGATCCATCGGGCCTGTGCCACCAGAGTGGCTTGAGAAACAAGAGTCTCGGCCTGATCTGATGGTAGGAAAGCCTTGCCCTGAACTGTGTCTAGTACAGCTCCAATAAACTGGAGTCTCTGGGAGTGTACTAGCTGGGACTTGGGAAAATTGACAGTTATGCCCAATAAAGTAAACAAGCTTAGAGTGAAAGAGAGAGCCTCCTTCAGGCGGGTAGGAGAGGGTGCTGAGAGGAGCCAGTCATCCAGGTACGGGGAAGACATAAATGCCCTGGCGGCGCAGAAAGGCCGTCACCACCGCTAGACATTTGGTGAACACTCGGGGGCCGAAGAAAGGCCAAACGGGAGTGCTTGGAACTGGAAATGTTTCTCCATGAAAACAAAGCGGAGAAAGCGTCAGTGAGTCGGGAGGATATGGATATGCAGATATGCATCCTGCATGTCCAGGGAGCACAGCCAAGAGTTTTGATGGAGCAGGGGAAGGAGCCCCTGAAGGGTTTACATACGAAACTTTTTGTATTCGATGAAGATGTTTAGTGTGCTGAGGTCCAGGATAGGTCTCAAGACGCCCGTTTTCTTTGGAACCAGGAAGAAGAGGGAGTAGAATCCCCTTCTTATTTGGCTTAACAGGAGAGACTCTATGGCTTTCTTTAACAGAAGTGCCTGGATCGCTTGAGAGACTATGGGGACCTGATCCCAAGGATAGAAGGACCATCCTGGAGGTCGAGGGGTTGGAATTTCACCGAATTCTATTGAGTGACCTCGCTGGATGAGCTGAAGCACCCAGTTTTCTTCAGTGACGGACCTCCAACCTTCCAGGTGGAGGCCGAACCTCCCTCCGACCGGTTCCTCCTGAAGTACTGGAGGTAGTGGAAAGAAAGGAAAGGAGTCAGGACACCAAGGGGAGGGAAGCTTTAGCCCCGGAGGCCTGTTTTTGAAATCTGGGCTGTGAGGTTTGAGCTCCCGATTCAGGTGCGCGTTTGTTTGGCGATTAGCCTGGGATTTGTTCCATCTTCTTTGGTTGTGAAAGGGCTGCTTTTTCTGTCCCATCTTCTATAAGGAATGGACATCCCTCAAGGAGCGTCTGCTTTCCTGCAGCCCAGTAACAGTATCTTCAGCATCGTCGCCAAAGAGGATGGAACCCCTGAAAGGGGCATCCAGCAAGGAGGACTGCACATCCTGCGCCAGTCCTGCTATACGGAGCCAAGAAAGGCGACGGAGGCAGATCCCCATGGCAGCTGCTCTCATCACTGAATCCACAGAGTCGTAAGTAGACCCAAGGGCGTGGCGACACAAGGATTTCCCTATCCTTACTTTATCCAAGAGCTTCTTCCTCAGGGTTTCATCTTGAACATCCTGGGGATCCCTTTCAAGGTCTATAAGAGAAGCTTTTTGAAAGGCAACCATGTGCGAGACGTAACTTGAGGGAACGTATCGCACACAAAGACGACGAATACATTTTTCACCCAAACTGGTTGAGTTGATGCGAGTCCTGGTCGGGAGGTGAAGAACTCAGATGCTTGGGCTGAGCTAAGCGGTCATGAGCTGCTGTGATGACCATAGAGTCAGCCTTGGGATGGGAATTCAAGTGAAAAATCTCTTCCGGGGGATAACAGGTGCGGTCAGCTTTGCGGGAGACCACTGGAATAGAGGACGGTTGTTGCCAAACTGTGGTAGCTAGGTCCTCATGAGGTCCCATCCACGGCTGAATGGGAATAGGGTACGAGGTGGCCAAATCCAGGTGCTCCGTAAGACGTTTGCATTGGGGATCCACCTCTTTGGATGACCAACCACCGGCCATTTGAATTGAATATAGCAAGTCTCCAAAGGGAGGATCCTCTAGAGGTGACTTTGGAGAGTCTTTTGGAGGAACTTCCACTGGAGATCTGGTGTCCGACCCGTCCGAGTCGGAACTAGTGTCGGAGGAATCAGAGCCAGAAGGAACAGAAGGATCCGGTTCAGTAATGCCTACTGAAATAGAAGTAGGGACTCTAGAGACCAGAGGCGACGGAGAGGTCACGTAACAGAGGGTGTCTCCCTCACTGGTGGTCGTAACTCTGACACAAGCTGAGCTCTAGCCTCTTTCCACCAATGAGGGATGGACTCAAGTTCCGGCACCGGAGGAGGAGGTGGTGGTTGATAACTCGGATAACTCGGGTACTGCGGATAGTGCCAAGACGGATAATACGAGTACCCTGGGTAACCCGGTGTGGGAAGTCCTGCAGTAGGCTAACCTGTCGTTGGGCAAGATGACATCGGTGTTGGAAAGCCCGGTGTCGGAAAACTCGGTGTCGGGAAACCCAGCGATGGAGGCACCTGGTCCCGACGTCAGATAATGAGTAACTGACGGAGGGGCGCCCACAGGCGGGAAGGAGGATTCCTGGTGAATGAACCCAGATGAAGGACCCACTGGGGGAGGTGCCGTGGAGCCCGTAGGGAGCATCAGGACCTGGAGCACACCCGAAGCACTGGGGGGAGGAGGCTCCATACCTGGGTCCTCAGTTGGCAGCAGAATGAACTTCAGCAACCGAGGAAGGCCTGGCGAGGGGGGGGGCACGAGGGGCCCCTGATGGCAGGTCTGAACGCGACTTTGCTAAGGCAAACAGCAAAGGGTCGAGTGGCAAGTCTCTGGGGTGGAGGACTCTGGGAGACAACGGGTCAACTGGTCCCTCACTCTGTCCGACATCGGGGGCCAAACTGGAGCCCAACGGGAGAGTGGATGGATCTATTCGGGCGTCAGAGGAGCTGGCGTCTGAAGGAACAGATCCGGCCGGGTTAGAGAAGGCTGGGAGGCCGCCACTAGGCTGACCGGCGGAGGCCGTGCGCCCTTTGCTGGAGGCGAGGGGTGACTTACCAGCAGGATCAGTCGACAGAAATACCACCTTCAAAGAGGCAGCCCCCGGCTGCCCGCTCACCTCGGTAGGAGGGGGAGAACAGGCCTGGTCCAAAGAAGCGGATGGGGCACCCATAAAAGTACTCATGGTTGCCAGCCTCTCAGATGACGATGGACTCCTGTCCTGATGCTTCTCCTTACTTTTCATTTTCTTCGGAGCCAGCGACGACAACCTTTCCCGGAGTTTTTAAGCTCCCATTCCATAGACGCCAAGCATCGGGTCAATAGATGGGCCTCAAGGGACCTCTTGTGCCTGGTTCTGGTCGCCTGGTTGAAGGCCTGGCAGATGGAACACTCTTGGACATCGTGCTTCGAACTGAAGCAGAGAAGACAGCAGGAATGGTCGTCCCCGTGCGGGATTTGAGAGCCACACTTAGAGCACTTTTTCTTCTGTCTAGAAGACATCAATTGAAGAAAAATGTTGTTGAATTTTATAAGAGGCGAAGAAATACTTTGAAAAATATAACGTGGACATTAGATTGCTGTTCTGATGTGAGCCGAATGTGACTGAGGCGTCGGTGGGAAAGAACTGGTGAGCGGGCGCGGGACCACTCCTTTTATAGTCGGACTGACATCACGAAGCCCCGAAACCGGGGCGGTCCCCACTGATGATTGCTATCTACAAGTTTGCTGTGCGGACCTGGCTGCCAGGAGGCGCAGTCCTATATGTGAAGACCTACTGCAGGAACCCTCTCGAAGTAAGATCAGTAGTTCAAGGAGTGGTATATGTTGTTCATCCACACTGTTTGGCATGTCCCTTTCCCCTTTAAATCTTGCCAAAAGACTTCAAGTAGGCTCCTCCCACCCACCTGGGTGGTATATACCTCGGATCCACCCCATGACGCCAGATCTTAGCCAGCTGTAAGCCAGGTTGTGTGCGTCCGCAGCAAGGGAGGTTGAGTGGGTCCGTGTGGATGAACAACATATACCACTCCTAGAAATACAGGTTACTCACCTGTAACAGGAGTTCTAGGAGTGGTATATGTTGTTCATCCACACTGTCTGGCAGGTTCCTTGCACTTTAAATCTTACCGGAAGGTCTTCAAGATGGCTCCTCCCACCCACCTGGGTGGTAAAACCCTTGGCTCCGCCCCATGATGCCAGATCTAGCCCGTTGGAAGCCAGGATGTGCATCGAAGCCATGGAGGTCGGGTGAGTTGTGTAGATGAACAACATATACCACTCCTAGAACTCCTGTTACAGGTGAGTAACCTGTATTTCTAAGGACGTTGATATGTTGTTCAGTCCACAATGGCCGGCAGACTCCTAGCAGTTCTCCGGGAGGAAAGAGGCAAGGCGCACACCAACTACTTAGGGAATAAGGACTGGAGAACCGAGGTCCCAAAATCAACATCTCGGTGTGACTCAAGGTCAATGTGGTAATGGAAAATGAAGGTGTGTGCTGACTTCCAGGTAGCAGCCCTGCAGATTTCCTGGATAGGGACATCCCTAGAAGCAGCCACCAAAGCAGCAGTATGGTGGGTAAAATGAGCTCTTATCCCTTTGGGAGGCCCCATGCCTGCCAACCTATAGCTGAGATCTATGCAGGAGGTGACCCACCTGCTTATCGTCCGCTTGGCTGCACGTCTGCCGGGTGCAGCTTCAGCTTAGGTGACAAACAGCTGGCGAACCTCTCCCCGAACTTCAGCCGTTCACTCCTTATAATAAGAGAGCGCTCTTCTAGGGTCCATAGTATGGAGCCTATATTTGGCCTCCGAGGTGTGACCAGGGTAGAACACTGGCAGAGTCAACATCTGATTCAGGTGACACCACCTTCGGAAGGAATTTCGGGTGGGGGCGAAGGACAACCTTGTCCCAGTGGAAGACCAGATAAGAAGACTTGATGGAAAGCGCCTGGAGCTCACCCATCCTTCTGGCTGACGTGATAGCCACCAAGAAGGCGGTCTTCCACGACAGTTGGGAGATATTGCATCTTTGCATCGGTTCGAATGGCTTGCCCATGAGCTTAGCCAATACCAGCAGTAGATCCATTGGAGGTGGAGGTTCTCGCACCAGAGGGGATATGTGATCAAGGCCTTTGGAAAAGCGCCCGACCACTTTCTCCTGCAACACCAACCGCCCGGTAAGCAGTGATGGCTGCCAGGTGCACCTTTAGGGTCGTCGACCGAAGCCCTAGCTGAGAAAGGGACCACAGGTAGTCCAGAATACTAGCCATGGAACAGGAAGAAGGGTCCAACCTCTTGTCCTGACACCAAATGGAGAATCTCTTCCATTTGAAGGCATAGCATTTTCTGGTCGACTCCTTACAGGATGCCTCAACGACGTTGAGGACCTCATCGGAAAGACACAAGGCCTAGAACTCTAGCCACTCAGGAACCAGGCTGTCAGGTGCAGGAACTGAAGGTCCGGATGGAGAACCTTCCCCTTGTTGACTGAGATCAGGTCCGGGCGGGCTGGAAGCCGCCTCGGGAGCCTGGAGCTGAGCCTGAGGAGATCTGGGTACCAGAACTGGTGGGGCCAGTCTGGAGCTACCAGAATCACCTGCACCTTGTCCCTCTTCCCCTTGAGAAGCACCTTGTGGATCAAGGGAAATGGAGGGAAGGTGTAGAAGAGGCCTGGGATCCACGGCTTCAAGAAGGCATCCCCCTGCAGCGAGCCCTGCTGAGGGGGGCGGTCGTGAAACAGCCTCAGCTTCGCATTCTCCCTGGAGGTGAACAGGTCCACCTGAGGGGTGCACCAATGGGAGAACAGATCTTGTACTACCGCCGGCAGGAGAGACCACTCGTGAGATGCAATGCCTATCCAGCTGAGAGCATTGGCCAGACTGTTGGAGGCTCCTGCCACATGGATGGCTAGGAGATCCGCCTCCAGGCTGATCACGAGAGATCAAATGAGGAGAGCCTCCTTGCACAGAGGCAAGGAGTGCATCCCGCCCTGACAGTTGAGGTAGTACATGGTCGTGGTGTTGTCCGTCTGGACCTGAACCACTTGACCCCGTACAAATGGAGCAAAGGTGGTGAGGGCTAGTCGCACCACAGGTTGATGTGGCATCGAGACTCCTGAGGGGACCAGAGGCCATGGGCCCTGAACTCCCCCAGAAGGGCACCCCAACCCATCAGAGAGGCGTCTGTTGTCAGAGTGACCGCCTGCTCGGGGCGGACAAACAGGATACCCTCCTGCAGATGAGCTGGGATGAGCCACCACTGCAGGCCGTCCCACATCTCCTGGGTCACCGTCACTGGCTGGTCCAGAGGACCGGAGCGCTGTGACCACTGGATGGCCAGCCCCCACTGCAGGAGACGCATATGCCAGCGGGCCCAACGGACTACGCTGGTGCAGGCCACCATGAGGCCCAGAAGTCCCAGGCAGGGCGCAACTGCACAACCAGAAATGACTGGGCAAAGGAGGAAAGGACCTCGGCCCTGTCCGCTGGGAGCCAGGCTCTGGCTCAAAGAGAGTTGAGCTCTGCCCCGATAAACTGAATCACCTGCGATGGCACGAGTTCTGATTTGGCCTCACTGATGAGGCGGCCAATCTGAGAGCAGACCTGCAGGGCCAGACCCCTGGACCGCTCCACCTCCAACCCGGAGGGGGCTGCAATCAGCCAGTCGTCCAGGTAAGGGTACACCCGGACCCCTCGGCACCGCAGGAATGCTGTCACCACTGCCATGCATTTGGTGAAGATCCTGGGAGCTGGAGAGAGGCCGAAGGGCATGGCCCGGAACTCGTAAAGAGATCCCTCTGTTCTGAAGCGGAGGAATCGCTGACAAGATGGATGAATTGGGATGTGAAAGAACGTATCCTGAAGGTCCAGAGAACAGAACCACACGCCTAGTTCCAAGGATGGAATGATCTGAGCCAGAGTGACCATCCTGAAGGTGCGCGGCCTAAGGAACTTGTTCAGGTCATGCAGGTCGAGAATGGGGCGCCAGCCCCCCATCCATTTTGGGACCAGGATGTACCTGGACACAAACCCTGGGTCTGGAGGAGGGTCCGCCACCTCGCTGATCACCTTCTTCTGGAGAAACAAGGCAATGTCAGCTCGACGAGCCAACAGAGAGGCTGCGGAACCATTGCCACGCCCCCCCCCCCCCATGGGGTGACGGCTCGATAGGGAGGAAACTGCTCGAATTCCAGAGGCAGACCCCTGACGGCCACTTCTAGCACCCAGCGGTCCTTGGTGATAGCGGACCAGGAGGAAAAGAAGTAGCAGAGCCGTCCCCCCACAGGGCAACCCTGGGAGGAGTGACGAGGCTGGGGGCGACACCCCTCAACCCGTCACTGGACAGGCTTGGAGGAAGGGCCCGCTGAGGGACCTCCTGGACCCTTACCTCCAGGCTTTCTACTGGAGGAAGTGGAAGACTTGGCCTTAGGGCGCCAAGTATGAGCCTGCTGGCCCTGTTGCTGGGCCGGACGTGCCACAGGAGTGGAAGGATGAAAGGGCTTACGCTGCTGCTGGTGGCCCTTGTCCTTCTGGGCAGACGTTGACTAAGTGCAAGGTGGCATTGGACTTCTCGATCCTCTGGAGATGGCCTTCCACTCTGGGCCCAAACAAGTCGGTGCTCAGGAAGGAAACATCTGTTATACATGTTATAGCAGTACCGGTGACACATCTGTTCAACCTCTCATTACAGTCAGGAGGTATCCCGTCAATCTGGAAAACCGCTCAAGTTATTCCACTATTGAAATCCGGGGATCCCACAGACCTCAATAACTACAGACCAATCTCCATTCTCCCGGTACTGTCCAAACTACTTGAAAAATTGTGAGCACTCAGTTAAGGGAGTACCTGAAGCTAACAATCTTCTAAATCCAGCACAATCTGGTTTCAGAACAAATCACAGTACCATCATAGCTCTTGCAAAAGTCACCAATGACTGGCAACTTGAATTGGATAAAAAAAATTGTGTTAGTGCTGTTTTCTTAGACCTAAGTAAGGCCTTTGACACGGTTGACCACGACCTGCTCCTCTCATCACTGAGGTCAGTTGGGCTTGACACCAACTCCATTAGATGGTTTCATAATTATCTTTCAGGAAGAACTCAGCAGGTGAAGGCTGAAGGTGATATATCCCCACTCAGACCACTTCAAAGAGGAGTACCACAAGGATCGATCCTTGGCCCTATCCTATTTGCAATATATATCAACAACATCGACTTAAAACTTTCAAAAGCCACTGTACACCTGTTTGCTGATGATACAGTACTGTATGTCAGTCACTCTTCACCTATTACAGCCTGCAAAGATCTACAAACAGAATTCGACCTGCTGCAATATCAACTGCTGGGAAAGAAACTATTATTGAATGCAAAAAAAAACAAGGCAATGTTTTTCCCCTCAGGTGCAGTCAGGATACACTATCCTCTCAACCTTCCGAAATTATCCACTGCCTCTTGGTGAAAACCTAGACTATGTCACAAAATTCAAATACCTGGGGGTATGGTTAGATAATAGGTTAGACTACCTAGAACATTTGGAAGAACTGTTAAAAACTCAGACAAAGACTTGGACTTTACTACAGAATAAGGCACTTCCTTACAAGTGATTCAAAAAGAAGATGGTCCAGGCCACTTTCCTCTCAGTACTAGATTATGCTGACTTCTATACAGTCGCTGCCCTACTGTATGTCTGAACAAGATAGATACACTATATCACAGAGCCTTGAGGTTCATCACAGACCTACCCTACAGCACTCACCACTGTCTGCTCTACTCTGCAGTGGGATGGACGTCGCCTCAAGCCAGAAGAGATAGAAATGCAATATTATGGACCTACAGAGCAATATCGCAGCAGCTTCCAAAATATATCTCTGACTGTTTTCTACAAGCCACATCAAATAGTTATGCATTAAGAAGTATGAACCTTATTACCCTCAAGGTGCCTAAATTCCACTCTCGACATGGTAGATATGCAGTTAGCTATGTGTTATCCACTTTATGGAACACGATGCAGAAGAAATTGAAAGTGAAGAAGCTTATATCTATTTCAGCCTTCAAATACCTATACAATAGGATTTTCAAAGAAAAATGTAGCTGCTTCCATCAACACTAGTTTAACCCTCCATATTTAGATACACAAGACAAGCTCACCAGCACCTACTGTGAAACTACCCTATAGCTCACTATCCAGTGCCTTTCAGCTCCTATACCCTTAATCCTTAAATCTCCCTAATGCTCCCAGCTCACACCTCTCGCCTAACCCTCTCCTCTCCCTCCTGTACCTACTCTGGATCCTCTTATTGCACCAACTCTTACGATTCCCTCCCTCCCACCGGTTCCCTACCCCTGACCATTACTGCAGGGTACCAATCCTGCCACTCCGTCAGCCACAAAGCACTCCTTTGTCCCCCTAGTACCCATCCTAGTGAGCTGGCTACCTTATGAACTTTCTGAATCGTGTACATATGTATTATATCCTTGTTTTTTCCTAACATGTCAAATTATGTGTTCAATATCTGATTTATTGTTTTATTTCTGTCTTCACAATTTGGTGTATAATCTGATTGTTATATTATTGGGATCTGTTGTATAACTCACATTTTTGTATTCTTCAATTTGTAAATGTTCTGAATGCTATATTTCATGTAAATTGAACCTTGACCTTACCAGGTCCATCTTGCAAATGAGCCTTGCTCAACGATGTTCACCTGGATAAATAAAGATTTGATTGATTGATTGATCTGCCAGCTTGTGCTGGGTGTCCGCTGTGAAGGTGGAGATCCTCAGCCAAGCTCTGTGGTGCATGGCCACTGCGGCCGCTACTGACTGGGCACAAGAGTCACCAATGTCCAATGAACTTTGGTGCTGTTGTTTAGGCACAGCCCTTCCCTGATCCCGCACCTGCTTGACCATCGTCTGAAGGTCAGCCAGGAGAGGAGGAATCACCTCATCCAGGGAACCCATAAGGACATATGAGAAATGTGCCATCAGTATGGCCGAGCTAGCCTGTCGAAGGCCTAGGGAGGAAGCAGCGTAAACCTTCCTCCCAGAGTAATCCAGCTTTTGGACTCCTTATCGGGCAGTTTATCCATGTCCCTAGCATTCCTGGAATACGCTATTGGTCACTAACCCCTCCACAGAGGGGTGCTCCGAGAAACTGGAGAGTGAACCAGTGGGGACCGCGTAATTGCAAGCCATCCTGGCTGAAGGTACAGGACAAGATGCTGGTCGCTGCCATGAATTCAGAGCCGGGCCCACAATAGTTTTGGACACCAGAAAGGCCGCTGTAGGGGAATCCCCTTGGTCCAGTATCTCCGTAAGGGGATACTTGGCCCGTTTTTAAATGGGTTCGAGCTGCATCCCAGTAGACTCTGAGATGGGTAGAAGCACACCCAAAAACGAGGATGGGCTCTCATCCACCAACTGGCCCCCCTGCAGATTCCAGGTCAAGCAGTCTGGAGAAGAGGGAGGAGTCGTCGTCAGACTCAGAGGAGTCTGCGAACAGCTGCCGAGCGCCTGAGCCACCCTCCACCTGCCAAGGTCGATCGGGAGTGACGGTGACCGACAACCTGTGGGGCAAGCCCTGACCCGACTGAGAATCCATGGTCGGGGCCCCAGTCTTCGGTTGTGGAGGCGGAGGCGGAGGTTCCATCACAATGGGTGGAGCAGCCGGTTTCAGCCAAACAACCAGCACCGGGGTCGGCTCCTCGACTACAACGAGGGGTTGTTCCGGACGCTCCGGTGACAGCCACCTAATGGCCGGAGAAGGCGACAGTCAGCTTGTTACCGGTCAACAAAAGTTGCTGCCACATCAAGTCCTCGTAGCGCCGAAGTAACTTACACCAGAGCCTATCCTCCGAAGAGGACGAGTGGCGATGCCGCTTTCCACGGTGCTGAGGCAGAGACCGCCAACATCAGCAGGACTGGCTGGACCGGGAAGAGAACCGAGACAGAGACCTTCGGGGTTGCCGAGGGTGGGTCAGAGAGGGGACGGGGAAACCCGCCCCTCCCTCGGTTCAGGGACCTTAATCAGGGACTTTGGCACAGGAGGCACAGGCAAGTCCTCTGTAATCACCGTAATCACCGGGGGAACCGGTGAAGAAGGGTTGTCGGCTTCTCCAGTCGACAGACCACCTGATGGGTCGAGAAAAATCTCTACCACGTCGACGGGTGTCTCGGCCAGCTGACCTGACGGGGACACCGTGAAGCCAGCGGCCGCAGCCGCAACCTCGACCAGTCGAGTTGATGGTCCGGTGAAGGGGATCTCTCCGTTCCTGACGTCGACGGTGGGACTTACCTCTTGGATCTTTCTTCTTGTACCAACCGGTATGTCCCAATGGCCCTTCTCCCTTAGTGGAGAGGAACTGACAAAGCTCCTTAAAAGAAGCAGTGTAGGAGGAGCCCAAGGAGAGCGGGATAAATGCCGCGGATGAGGAGGAAGAAAATGCGGCCTGGGCCGCCTCCTCTTCGAGGACGATCAACTGCTCCAGCTGCTCCACGGAGCCCGCCACCATGGACACCGCCCAACGGGCCTCCTTAGACTTCACTGGTGGGTATCGTTTTTCTGGGGTGCCCGAATTGTAATCTGGCAGCGTGGTCCTCTAAGACCGAAGCCAAATAGGACTTGCACAAGTCGCAGGCCTGCGAATCATGGCCAAGCCCCAGGCAGTAAACGCACGTGGAGTGCGGATCGGTCCGGGACATCTTCTGCCCACAAGGGCACCGACAGAATCCGGGAGTCGATTTGTCCATCGCAGCCGCAAGGGAAGATGTGAAGATCTCAGTCTTGTACATTTTAAAATGAGTTTCGGAAACCCGAAGAGTTTGGATCCAGGCCTAAAATGCAGAGCGCTAAGAAGGGAACCTGAGCTTCCAAGCGGTAAGGAAGATCTGGTGTCATGGGGCGGAGCCGAGGGTTTTACCACACGGGTGGGAGGGAGGAGCCAGCTTGAAGACCTTCCGGCAAGATTTAAAGTGGCAAGGAACCTGCCAGACAGTGTGGATGAGCAACATATTCACGTCCCTAGAACTACTGTTACAGGTGAGTAACCTGTTTTTCTATGATTGTGGATATGTTGTTCATCCACACTGTTTGACAGACTCCTAGCAGTTCTCCGGGAGGAGGGAGGCAAGGCGCACACCCATTACTTAGGGAACAGAGATCGGAGAACCGAGGCCCCAAAACCAGCAACCCGGCATGACTCAAGGTCGATGTGGTAATGGGTGATGAAGGTGTTTGCTGACTTCCAGGTAGCAGCCCGACAGATTTCTTGGATAGGGATGTCCCTGGAGGCAGCCACCAATGCAGTAGTATGGCGGGTAGAATGAGCTCTTATCCCTCTGGGAGGCTCCTTGCCCACCAACTCGTAGCACAGACCTATGCATAATGTCATCCATCTTGCAACAGTCCATTTGGCTGCAGGTCTGCCAGAAGCAGCTTCAGTGTAGGTGATAAACAGCTGGCGAACCTCTCCACGAATTTCCGCCATCCGCTCCTTATAATAGGAGAGAGAGCACATCTCAGGTCCAAAGTATAGAGCCTGTACTCGCCCTTCGAGGTGTAATTAGAGTAGTATACTGGCAGAGTCAACACCTGGTTAAGGTGAAACTCTGACATCACCTTCGGAAGGAATTTCGGGTGGGGGTGCAGGACAACTTTGTCCCTAAGGAAGACCAGATAAGGGGAGTCCACCGAAAGCATCTGGAGCTCCCCTGTCCTCCTGGCAGACGTGATAGCCACCAGGAAGGCCATCTTCCACGACAAGCGTGACAGCTCACACTTGTGCACTGGTTTGAATGGCTTGCCCATGAGCTTCGCCAATACCAGCAGAAGATCCCACAGAGGTGGAGGTTCACACACCGGAGGGGATATGTGATCCAGGCCTTTGAAAAAGCACCCGACCACTGTCTCCTGCGCCAATGTTGGCTGACGGGCCCACGCCCGGTAAACAGAAATGGCTGCCAGGTGCACCCTAAGGGTTGATGACCGCAGACCCCCCTTTGGAGAGAGACCAAAGGTAGTCGAAAATGTTAGCCAAAGAACAGAATAAGGGGTCCAGACCCTTACCCTGACACCAAACGGAAAACCTTTTCCATTTGAAGGCATAACATTTCCTGGTCGATTCCGTTCTAGATGCCTCCACCATGGTGTAGACATCTTCGGAAAGACCCAAAGCCTGGAACTCTAGCCGCTTAGGTACCAGGCTATGAAGTGCAGGGATTGAAGGTCCAGATGGAAGACCTTTCCCTGGTTCAGAGATATCAGGTCCGGGCATGTACAAAGCCGCTCCAGGGGCCTGCAGCTGAGGCTGAGGAGATCTGGATACCAGAACTGGTGCGGCCAGTTCACCTTGTCCCTCCTAACCTTGAGGTAACACCTTGTGGATCAAGGGAAATGGAGGGAGGGCGTAGAGGGGGTGTGGGGTCCATGGCCTCGAGAAGGCATCCCCCTGCAGTGAGCCCTGCTGAGGGGGGGCAGGCGTGAAACAGCCTCAGCTTGGTGTTTTCCCTGGAGGCAAACAGATCCACCATCCATTTGCCCCAGTGGGAAAAAAGGCTGTAAGCAACCTATGGATGGAGAGACCACTCATGGGATGTCTGGCCTATGCGGCTAAGAGCATCTACTAGCTGGTTCGAGACTCCTGCCACATGGATGGCTAGGAAACCCACCTCCAACCGGCTCACGAGGGTCCAGATGCAGAGCGCCTCCTTGCACAGCAGACGGAGCGTGTGTGCCGCCCTGTTTGTTGAGGTAGTACATGGTCGTGGTATTGTCTATCTGGACTTGAACCACTTGACCCTGGAGCTGAGGAGTGAAAGTTGACAGTGCCAGTCTGACTGCTCTGAGCTCCAACAGGTTGAAGTGGCATCAGGACTCCTGGGGGTCTAGAGCCTGTGGGCCCTTTTGTCCCCCATGTGGGTTCCCCAGCCATAAGAGGCATTGGTCATGAGAACGACCATCGGCTCGGGGTGGACAAACGGGATCCTGTCCTGCAACCGGTCTGAGGTGGTCTACCAGTGGAGAGCATCCCACATCTTCTCGGTTACAGTGACCAGCTGGTTGAAATGACCGTGGCGCTGAGTCCACTGGGCAGCCAGCTGCCATTGGAGGGGGAGCATGTGCAACCGGGTCCAACAGACCACTGAGGTGCACACTGCCATGTAACCCAGAAGGTGCAGAAAGTCACAGGCAGGGCGCAAATGCCTAACCAGAAATGATTAGGCAAAGGAGGAGAGAACCTCTGCCCTATCTGTCGGTAGCCGAGCTCTGGCTTGACAAGAGTCGAGCTCTGTCCCGATGAATCCCATCACCTGAGAGGGCACGAGTTCTGACTTGGCCTTGTTGATCAGGAGGCCTAGCTGGGAGCAGGTCTGGAGTGCCAGATTCCTGGACCTCTCTACCTCCTGTTGGGTGGAACCTGCCAGGAGCCAATCATTGAGGTAGGGGTAATTTCTGACCCCTCGACGCTGGAGATAGGCCACCACCATTGCAATGCATTTGGTGAAGACCCATAGGGCTGATGACAGGCCAAACAGCATGGCTCGGAACTTGTACAGATTCCCTTTGACCCTGAAGCGGAGGAACCGCTGATGGTACGGACGGATTGGGATGTGAAAGAATGCATCCTGAAGATCCAGTGAACAGAACCACATGTTTCGCTCCAAGGATGGCATGATCTGGGACAGAGTGACCATCCGTACGGTGCGTGACCTGAGATATTGATTCAGGTCGTGGAGATCTAGAATGGGGCGCCAGCCCCCGTCCGCTTGGGCACCAAGAAGTACGTGGAGACAAAGTCTGGGTCTGCAGACAGATCCACCATGAAAGCTACTGCCTCCTTGAGGAGGAACTGAGTGATGTCATCTCGAAGGGCTGACTGGGTGCATGCCGAAATCCATTCTTCCCAAGGGGCAAGGGCTCGGCTGGGAGGGTACTGTTCGAATTCTAGAGGCAGTCCCTGACCGACCACTTCCAGAATCCACCTCTCTGTAGTGATAGCGGACCAGGCGGAAAGGAAGTGGCGGAAATGGCCCCCCACGGGAAGACCCAGAGCTGGCGTGATGGGAACAGGGGTGGCAACCCCCACCTTGTCACTGGGCAGGCCTGGAGGAGGCTCCAGGACCGGAGCCTCAGCCTCCTTTGCAGGCCTGTTGGGGTCCAGGCTTGGGCTGAGGGCACCAAGCTTGAGCTTGCTACTGATGCTGATGCTGCTGTCCTCTCTGGTAGGAGGACTGCTGAACCGCAGGGGAAGAGTGCCGAAAAGGCGGCTTCTTTTTCTTCTGCTGGTTCTTGCCCAAAGAACTCTTGGCAGAAGTGGCGTTCAAGGTGGCATTGGACTGTTCTATATGCTGTAGGTGACCGGCCACACCTGGGCCAAACAAGTCGGTCCCAAGGAAAGGTACATTAGCTAATTTGCACTGAATATCTGCCAGAAAGGAGGAGAGCCTCAGCCAAGCCCTGCGGTGAGAGGCAACTGCGGCGGCCATTGAGCGGGCACAAGAATCCCCAATGTCCAGGGCTGTCTGGAGCTACTGTTTAGCAACAGCACGGCCCTGATCTCGAACCTGCTTAACCGTGATCTGCATGTCCGCGGGGAGATGTGGGAGGACTTCATCTAATGACCCAAGAAGGGCATGAGAGAAGTGTGCCATGATGACGGCCAAACTAGCCTGACGAAGGTCCAAGGAGGAAGTCGCATAGACTTTCCACGCTGAATGGTCCAAAGGCTTGGACTCTCTATTGGAGGGTCAGTCAGTGTCTGCAGAACTGCCAGTATGCCTGAACACAGAGGCGGTCATCAGGCTCTCGGCCAAAGGGTGCTCTGTGAACCCTGCAAGGGACCCCATGGGTACAGCATATTTGTGGGCCATGCGGGCAGATGGTGCTGCACATGAGGCAAGATGCTGCCATAGTTCAAATGCTAGACCAACAATGGCCTCGGCTACAGGAAAGGCCTCCGTCGGGGTATCCCCTCTCTTGAGGATGTCCGTGAGAGGGTACTCTGCCTTTTTCTGGATGGGTTCCAGGGGCATCCCTGTGGAATCAGAGATGAGACAAAGAATCCCTTGGAAGGAGGAAGGACCTTCCTCCATCCCTGTGCCAGTGGACGACTTGTCATCCCCAGGATGAGTGTGGAGCCCGGTGACATCAGAGTCCAAAGAGTTAGGGTGCAGCGGCCTGCCGCGCAAATCACCCTCAACCCGCCGAGGGTGGTCCGGGGTGACAGTAACCGACAGACATCAGGGAAGCCCAGTATCTGGTTGGTCCTTTTTGGAAGGAGCCTCTCCCACAGGCTGCTTAGGTGGTGGTTCCACAATTATCAGTGGAGAGACCAGTGTAGACGCACCAGAATGCAGGAGCGCGTGGGTGGAGACCAACGCTTCAGTTCCTGAGGGGTTGGCTTCGCCCTAGGAGGCGCAAGCCAAGTAATGGCCAGGGTAGGCTGCAGAGCCGCTTTAGGCCTGGACAAAATCAGCTGTTGCCACATAAGGTCCTCATAGCACCGACGAAGTTTCGGTCGGAGCCTCTCCTCGTCTGAGGAGGATGAGGACAACCTGTGGTGTTGCCTCTTTTTAGAGTGTTTGTGGCTCTTTCTCAGCCGGATGGCCGAGGGGGTTCTAGACCTCGACCGAGATTGGACAGGCCGGCTCAGTCGCTCAGGAGACACCAGAGGGATCGGTGAAACCCTAGGGTCCGGAACCGGGACCTCAATGGGGACATCAGCAGGCTGGGTCTCATCATCGGGGAACACAAGGTCCGGAGTTCTCTCCAAGGAATCGTTGGCCATGGCTGGCGACAGCGGGTTGATTGGATCAAGAATGATCTCAACCTCATCAGCCGCCTCCTCGGTCGTCTGGCCAGACGGAAGATCTGTGAAGCCTGTGGCTGAGGAAGCGATCTCGACTGAGGTCGAGACTGCACGCTCCTGGGACTGAGATCTCTCTTGGTCCCAAGAGCGCCTTCGACGAGATGAAGACGTGTTTGGCTCCTTATCTCGCTTGAGAGATCGGGAGGAGTGCAAGCCCGCAGGTGCCTCTCCCCGGGTGGGGAAAGACTGGCACAACTCCTGAAAGGAACCTGTAAAGCTTGAGCCCAGGTTGAGTGGAACAAAAAAGCTTCGACTGTCCGAAGCACGGGTGGCTTCTTCAATCGCCTTCATGCGTTCCTGCTGCTCGGCGGAACCCGTGGCAGCGGAAACCATCCACCTAGCCTCCTTTGACTTCACCGGAGGATTCCTTTTCTCCGGTCTCCCCAACTTTAAACGTGCCAGGCGGTTGTCCAGGACATTGGGATGGAAGGCCAGGCAATAGCTGCAGGACGAGGTGTCATGGCCGACACCTAGGTAGTAGACGCACGTGAGATGGGGATCGGTGTGCGACATCTTCTGGCTGCAAGGACACCGGCGGAATCCTGGAGAAGATCTCTCTTCCATGATCGAGGATGCAAAAGCCTGATCACTAACTCGGACGAGTTTTCATTCCAGTAAAACCGAAGTTTTGAAAGCCAGGGCCTACGAAATGCGAGAGCAGGAGGGAGGCAACCTGCATCTTCCAGCGGAAAGGAAGATCTGGCGTCATGGGGCGGAGCCAAGATATATACCACCTGGGTGGGTGGGAAAAGCCAGCTTGAAGACTTCCGGCAAGATTTAAAGGGGTAAGGGACATGCCAAACAGTGTGGATGAACAACACATCCACGATCCTAGAAGGCATACTCTCCCTTCCAGTTCATCTGCAAGAAAAAAATACTTACCATGGTAATCTTGTTTCTTCTAATGGAGTCTTGCTGTATTCTAACAATATGCAGTTAGCCCTTCCAATTCAATTGCTCTGGAGAGGAAAGAGTTAACTCTATGCAGAAGCACAGAACGTTGAGCTCGAGCTCACTTTTCAAACCCCTGTCCATGGTACATTCTCTGTAACCATCAGATTCTTACAAGCACTAAGTGACCCAAGACTAACTATCACTCTAGTAAAACTATAAGGGCAACATGCCAACACCAACAACTTGGGCCAAAGACTCAAGTCAAGAACCCAGGAAAAAAAACCCACAATAAATAATATAATATAAAGACATAAACCCATCTCCCCCAAGAGGATGAGGAAAGAGGACAATGCCTCTGGGGTGCAGCACTGGCACATGCCATCTCCTGAATCAAAAGTTTTGGGGTTCTGTGAGGAGAGGCGGGGAGGGAGGGAGGTCAGAATACAGCAAGACTCCATTAGAAGAAACAAGATTACTGTGGTAATTTTTTCTTCACACAACATTAAGTCTTGCTGTATTCTGACAATATGCAAACTACCAAGCAGTATCCCCTGGAGGAGGGCACAGAAGCTATTTAGGAAACAGGCTTTGCAGTACTGCTGTGGCAAACCTGGCATTACTCCTAGCTAGAGTGTCCAAGCTGTAATGTTTGGTGAATGTGTGAACAATCTTCCAGGTGGCTGCTTTACAGATCTCCATTAGGGGAATGTCCCTGGCTGCTGCCACATAAGCAGTTGTGCCTCTGGTTGAGTGAGCCCTCAGGCCTGAGGGAGGCTCTCTGCTAAGCTTACCATAACAAAACTGAATACAAGAGACAATCCACCTAGCAATGGTCCTCTTGGTGGCAGGCTTTCCTTTGCCCACCTCCCCATAGGTAAGAAACAGCTGAGAACAGTCATTTCAATGGGCCTTGGTTTGATCTAAATAACAGCTTATGGCCCTCTTGGCATCCAAACTGTGCTCACTACTTCCAGGACCCACCCATCTGTAGTAACAGACTTCCAGGCCTGGAAGAAATGAGCCAGCCTGCCCCCTACTGGTATATGGGAGACGGCCCGGAATGACACATCAGGGTGTCTGTTTGGCAGGGGTTCTAGGTTGGTAAGTGGATGCAGCCTTGCTCATCCCTCTCCCTCTAAAGCAACCCCTCTGCTGAAAAGTAGATGAGGTCTGAGCTTGATAGAAAGGTCTTTGAAAAGGCCTACCCCTGCCAGCCCTAGCCTGCTGCTTCTACGGAGTAGCAGACTTCTCTTTTGCCACTGCACTCCTGTAAGTAGTCCTATACTCAATCATCTTTTTCATATACATCTCTGTCTACTCCACAGAGAGTTCTGAATAAAAGGAAAATCCATGGCCTTAGCCTGTTAGTATCCTGGGAAAGACTGGTACATCTGAACCAAGCAAATCTTCGCAGGGAGACAGATGTAGCCATAACTCTAGATGATACATCATTAGAGTCCACAGCAGCATGGAACTGCACCTTGGATGCCTCAATTCCGTCAGCAGCCACCTGCTCCAGCTCCTTGGCTAGCTGGGGAGGGGCACCTCTGGCTAGGTGCAAGATAGACTTCTGGCACCTCGCCACGTAAGTCATGTAGGAAGCTTGCCAGAGTCACAAGGAGGATGTCAGGTACTGTTTTTTTGCCATAGCACCCACCTTCCTGGAGTCCTTATCCGGGGTGTGTGAAGCCAGGGGAATATTAGCCTTATCACAGGCTGCTGCCTGCACTACCCCAACATGGCTGCAATGATTATACAGGAACTTCATGCCTGGACCTGAAAGCATATACCTTCTGTCCATCTTCCTATCCACTGGAGCTATGTAAGTAGGCAATTGTAAAATCTTATTTGTCTGTTTCCTCAAAGATTTGTGTAAGGGAACAGACAGTCTTTTGGACTCTGGGACATCCATCATTTCAATAAAATCAGGTTCCTCTTCCTCCTCAGTTGCCTCCACAGAAGGCAACTGTACAGTGACAGCCACTTTCTTGTAAAAAGTAAAGTGGGAAGGGGACTCACCAAGTCTGGGAGGGGAGAGAGAGTCAGGCCTATGTGGGGAGATGTCAGACTCCATCGGTTCACCAAGGCCTTCTTCATCTTCTTCCTTTTCTTCTTCTTCTCCTCCCTCCCATTCAAGCTCAAAGTAGGCTTCTGGATCATATTCCGAAAGGACCTGAACTGAATCAACTGACCAATGAGAAGTATGCGTCGGTCTGGTCAGTATGGACTGAAGTGATTGAACAATTTTAATCGCTTTTGCAATTTTGTCCAAGGTTGGAGTTGGGGACTTCAGATCCGAACCAGCAGGCTTTCTCTTCTTTTTTGCCAGAACTGAGACATCAGTGTCAGCCTTTCTTTTACCTGAGGAGGTATTGCCCTGGTCAGAAGGCACCTCCTCTGGTTCGGTTGAACCCGAACTGGGCTGGCCATCCGAATCAGTGGATTTTTCAGCCATTCTCTCCTTCAGCTGGGCTAAACGCTTATCCAGCATGGCTTTAGGAAAGTTAGCACAAATTTGGCAGTCTGTTTTTAGGTGGTCAAATTCAGACAATACACACAGATGAGGTGGGGATCAGCTTTAGCGAAAGCCTCCCCACACTCCGTGCAGTTCTGAAACCCAGTCTTTCTCATAGCACTTTTTGCCAAGTTACCCTGAGGTGGCAGTCAGGCTGAGTAACTAAAACCTTTGGTTACCAACTGGATCAAGGGTTGTGGAAAAAAAACAACAAACTCTTTTTTTATGTGATCAAAGACCGCCGGTACCTAAACACAGTAAATTTACACAATAATACAGAAGAAAAAAGATTGGTTCCCCACCGGACCGACCGATGAAGAACAAACTTACCCCAAACTAGCTATCCAAATGATACTACCTGTACTGTAGACAGAGGTTTGAAGACCAAAGGATAAAATAATAATAATGGTTGAAAAACCAACTGGAAAACCACTACCAAACTGAAGCAGCAAGGAGAAAATCTCTGGAGCGTCTTCACAATCTAGCAGAGTAAAGAATCTGACGGTTACAGAGAATGTACCAGGGACAGGGGTTTGAAAACAGAGCTCGAGCTCAACGTTCTATGCTTCTGCATAGAGTTAACTCTTTCCTCTCCAGAGCAGTTGAACTGGAAGGGCTAACTGCATATTGTAACAGTACAGCAAGACTTCATGTTGTTTGAATGTCACTTATGAAGACATTGAAAAGAAACCAGTCCCAGTACCCCGCAGGCCATGCTTTCATCATTAGAGTGCGTCCCGTTAACCACCACCCTCTGTTGCCTATCCGTTAACTAGTTTCTAACCCAGTTCACCACTCTGGATCCCACCTCTAGGCTGCTCAATTTCTTAATTAGTTTCCTGTGAGGTACAGTGTTGAAGGCCTTGGCAAAGTCCAGACAGGCATGTCAAGTGCCCCCCAATCTACTTCCCTGGTAACCCAGTCAAAGAAATTAATCAGGTTTGTCTGGCATGACCGCCACTCGACCCCCACCACCCCCGTGAATCCATGCTGCCTTTGTGTTGTAACCAACTGGATTCAAGATACTCTGCCAACTATAGGCATGATATCTTTACAGATCGCTGGAATACTTGGGTATTATATGTGATGCAACATGATCCTGCCTTTGGCCCTTAGAGAGACTTTAGCAAGAGGGGTGGGTGCCTGTGTGGATTGGGCAGGACAGGCTGCCCCAGGGTAGATAAGAGAGGCCTACCCAGGAGATCCGCCTTGCTCCTGCCACTTAAATCTAATGATACATCCAAGGGAATTCAGTTTTCACTAAGAGCCATACAGGGTTCATTGCTTTGTCGAGCCCCAGCAGATCTATGGCATATCATATTGTAACATCTACAAATGTTAAGATGTACTGTATCTGATAGAATCATGTACTGTACTTACATGTCTGACAGACAATGCGCCTTTTTCAGTATGAAAATTATTACACGCATACAGTATTTACAAAACAAAAATACCGAACCAACCTTTCCCTTAACAGTGTTTCCATTCATTTCCCCAGCACTGAGGTACGGCTTAAAAGCCTATAGTTGCTAGCCTCTTCCATGCTGCTGCTGCTCTTATGTAGAGGGGCCATGTCTGCTCTATTCCAGTCCACTGGAACTATGCCCAGTACCAGTGAGCTGAATAAGGCCATTAGTGGGGCAGCCAGCACCTCCCCCAAGTTCTTTTAGAACCCCTTTGTGCATCACATCCAGCTCCATGGCCTCCTCCACTTTCAGAGCTGCAAGTCCCTTCACGGCTCTTTCCTCTGAAAATGTACTTGTGTTCACCTCCCCCTTCCTCTGTTACTGTTAGTCATTGGTGGTCTGTCCCCCCTCCCTCCACTGTAAAGATATGAAAATTACGTACCTACCGTAATTCTTGATCTTCTCTTGTATCTTCACCATTCATTACTTCTTGGGTGTAAGCCGGTAGCGCACCATGACAGGACTTTTTTTTTTTTTTTTTTTTAAAGCTAGCTGTTTACGGCGCCTCGAGACCGATGCCTTGCGCCATGCGCGAGGGGCGGCCAAGCAGAGCGCAGAGACCTCCTCCATCTCAGTTCTGGCAGAGCCGGAGAGGCAAAAAATTATATTGTGGAAAAAGAGAAAGCGAGGCAAGATAGCCAAGGGATAGCAAAGGAAGGAAAATAAACTGAAAAGGAATAAGCCGATGGAGAATAGACAGAGGAAAGAGAATTCTGCCCTAAGGATCGCAGGGCCTCCTTACCGGGGCGACTCTAGGAGGAACAGATAGAGAGAAAAGGGAAGGAGAAAGAAAGAAGCAGAGAGAGGAAGAGGAAAATGGGATGTTGAGGAGACAATAATGTCCAACAAGCATAGTTAGCTGAGAGGCTTAAGGCTCGACTTAACAAGGGAGCAAGAATTCCCGTTGGTAGTGCTGAAGAGAAGGTTCACCGAACCTGTTAGACAGACTAAGGAGGGCATAGTCTTTGACCTCAACATGCCATGGTCCTTTATCCTAGTTGAGGGCCCCTGGCCTGATTGAGCAGACCTTTGTTCCGGAAGAGCACCTAGCTAGGAAAGGATTGGTTCCCAGGCAGCATGTAAGAGCTGCTCAAAAGGGTATAGAAAGAAACTTAGCCTTTTAAAGGCGGTTTGTAAGAAATATAGCGGAACTCAATCGGACTTGCTATGTCAAGGCAGGTAGAGACTTGAAACTGGCAAGATCTGCCCGTAGTTGGCACTGCTTTTCCTGCAGCACTGCTCGCAGAAGGACCCTTGAAAAAGGGGGTCAAGACAGAGCATGACTCACAGGCTTATGAGGAAAAACATGACCTGAGAAGCAAGGGATTGCCTTCAAAGCAGTCGGAGAGAGTTCCCTCAGCTTTAAGAGAGAAATTGTATAACTGTACCCGTTCCTCTTACTCTGTAAAAAGGGAGTTGGTTTCCAGGGCTTAGTAATTGATTAGCAGAAGATTCCGGGACCAAACACTGCACAGACAGAGTCAGGCAAAGTCCCTAGGAGCGCCTCGCCTGAAAACATGGCGGTGAGATAGTCCTGCAGCTCCCTCACGACCCAGCACTCCTGCAATAAATGCCAATGAATCTTAGAGAAAATAATTTCCTGGAAACCATTAAGAGAAATGGCAAGGACAGAGATTTTTTTTTTTTTTTTAATTTTTTTTTTTTGCATAAGGGCCAAAAAGAGGGAGGAACGAGACGGAGGGGAGACGCCACAGAAGGAGGCCACTGAGGGGACGGAGGATTAGTATGAATGAGGAAGATACAAGAGAAGATCAAGAATTACGGTAGGCACGTAATTTTCATATCTTCCCTGTCAATCTTCACCATTCATTACTTCTGGTGAGTATTAAGTCCTCTTCCCAGAAGGGGAAGAGGTAAAACCCTGAGGAACAAGACCCCAGCCTCCTGTTGGTGAGAAACAGAAGGGGAAGACCCTGGCTAGTTCAGAGAAAAGCCTAAGTGGGAGAAGAGCTAGGAGGTGCCTCCCGAGGACGTGGAGACGGAGTAAGCCCCTGCAAAAGTCTCCTAGCTCTGGAGGAAAAGAGACGGGTCCCCGGAAGGCGGAGCGCATCACCCCACGCCGGGCCAGGGTGACAACCTTGAAAGACGGTTAGCCAGTCCGCCGCCTAATGCAGATCGCTGTCCCGCAAGCCTGGAAGCCACCTCATTGGCTGAAGATGCCCTTGCTCGGTGTCTGCCAGCTCCAGGCCTATAGCGGAGAGGGCAACAGCTTGTCTGGTTTGCTCAGACAGGCATCGACGCCAGAAGTTGAGAGAGCATCGACCACAGGTGCCGATTGTAGGCAGCGTGGTGAGCCTGATGTGATGCTATACAAGCAACCGCACGAGAAGAAGAGAACACTTTTCGCCCCCACCGGTCGAACTGAAGAGAGTCCGGGTCCGGTGGGCGGTCGTGCGCCAGGCAGCGGCGCCCGGAGGGAGTATCCAGGTAGACCAAGCCAGAAGGGGGGTTGGGGAGAGTACCTAGAGACTCTGAGGGGGCACAATACCTACGCTGACAATCAGCCGGGGCTGGAGAAGAGGCGGCTGGCGACTGCCAGGAACGGACAGACGCCTCCTGGAAGGGAATAGGCAAGGAAGGTACCACCAAGTGTTGGGCACTGAATTCTCCAAGGAATTCACGTGTCTCCTGTTCGGTATTGTCTCTCTGTATGTAAGAGATCCGAAGGTCCTCACCATCCTCGAAAGGAATCGCTGATATTCAGTGAAATCAGCATCGGAGGAGAGATGAGCAGGGGGTTCCTCTCCCTCAGAGGAGGGAGATGAGGATGATGGAGAGCTGGAGTGCTCAGAGGACTCCTGCGGCGGTGGGGAGAGTCGAAAGACCCGCTCATGCATACATCTAACGTATGAGGGGAAGGCCGCTGCAGAACCTCTGAACTGCTCCCAGGATAACGGACCCGTAGGACCGACATGGCCCGGGAGTGGGGGTGGTGGAGGCAGAGATATGGGAGAGGGGCACCTACGATGAGGCAGTAGATCTCTGCCAGGGCTCTGGAATCCAGGGAACGGAGCCCGAGCTGGCGGGGGCCCGGACAACAAACCAGGCCGCAAGACGGAAACCTGAGGAAGCGGAGCCTGGAAGAGCCCAGAGGGAGAACCTCCCCTGTGACGAAGTTGGGACTGCATGGATCCAGAAGGGCAGCCCACAACAACGCCACCGGAGGGCACCCTAGAGTCCCGGAGGGAAGGGCGGGGTTCAGCACTACGGCTCCTGGCCACCCCCCCTGAGGTGGCCAGAGAAGACAGAGGTCCTGTCCCCCTGCCCCTCAACCCCTCGGACTCCGAGAGAGCCCTCCTCGACCGCAGCTTCCCATCCCCCAGAGGGAGCAACAGCACCCGGGAGGCTGTTGTCACCGTCCCCGAGGGGAGCCTCCCCTTAGTCGCCCCCATCGCCTCCCTGGGGCTCAAGGCCACCCTAGCCGGAGAGCCCTCAGGGGAGACGGAAGGGGGACAGAGGAGGGGCCCGCTGGCGCCGCTTGGTACTGGGCACAGGAGACCCCGACCAAGAGTGGGGGTGCCAGGATGGGTCCAGGTCTCGACCGCCGGCTCCGAGGAGGACGAGATCAGCAGGACCTCAATACTGGCCACCCCGGGGTCCCCGTGGCAATGGCACGAACGGCACCGCACCAGAGGCAGCGCTGGCTGACCCCGAGCATCAGCAACAGCCAGGCCCGTCCCAGATCCCCGTAGCGGTACCAGCGAGGTTAACGGCACGCCTCCCGCGCCGGAAACCGACCGCACCGGCGAGGAGGGAGAAACAGGTCGACGGCGCCGCTAACGCGCCGGGGCCAAAGCGAAGCCACCAGCGGCGCCGCCCCGGTCACCGGTGCCGCAAACGCACTGGGATCCAAAACGGCGCCGCCGAATCGGCGCTGTTCTGATCACGGCACCGCGAAACGGTGCCGGATCCGAATGGCGCCGAGAGGCGCGCCGAGGTCCGCTGTGTCCGCCCAGAAATCATGGGCCTCGACACTGGGGAGCCTGCACCTCCGAGGAGGTGATTGCCGAGGCGGTGTCGACGCGTGCCCCAGGAGGGACCGCCACGCCTCGACACCGCAGAAGGAGCTCGGCCGGCAAGACAAGATGAGGAAGCCCCTCCTCCAGCGGATCAGAGAAGCCCGGAGGGACCCGGGAAGGGGGCTTAACACCTTACCTGGGAGTCCCGTGAACGACGCCGCCCCTCAAAGTCGGCGGGCCTTGCCGAGCTTGAACGCGGACTTCGAGGACACGACGGTCCATGGAGAAGCAGGCGCCGCATCTAATCCATGTCATGGTTGGGTCCCAGGCATCAAGACACACGCCTACGCCCGTCCGAGACGGAAAATGCCGCCACAGGAGCACCGACGCATGGGGCGCGCCCTGTAGAAAACGCTTCGCCCAGAACCGGACATAACGCAAACAATTAAGGTAAAACAGTAGGAAAACACCAGACGCCTTATAGATAGAAAAAAGAACAGTTCACTCGTGGTATGGCGCCGAGCGAATCGAAACAGAGGAGTCGGCAAAACTATTGCGCATTTCATTTAACTATAGTTTCACGACGCCAGAGCAGATGCAGCCTCGACAGCGGAGAAACAGAACTGAGATGGAGGAGGAGTTGGTAGTTACTAACGGCCGCCCGCGCGATGACGCAAGGCGCCGGTCTCGAGGGGCGCCGCTAGAGCTAGCTTTTTAAAAAAGCTCCCGTCGCGGGTGCGCGCCTCCGGCTTACACCCAAGAAGTAATGAATGGTGAAGATTGACAAGGGAAGATTAAGCAGAAGTACCTGTTCAGGATGTCTGCTTTTTCTTGGTCCCCTTCTGTGCATTCTCCCTCTGCCGCCCTCCTTATCCTCCCTATCCCTCCTCTTGCTTTCTTCTTCTCACATATGTATCTGAAGAAAGTCTCATCACCGATGGCTACCCCATTTGCCATCTTTTCCTCTGACTGTGCCTCTGCCCCATCATTGCCTTCCCTGCTTCCCTGTTCTATCTGATGTACCTCACTCTCTTCCTCCTCTTGTGTTTCCTTATACCTCCTGAATGCCAACCTTTTTTTTCCTTCGCCACCGTGGACAATTCTCTGCAGTACATAACAGTCTCTTTTTACCCTTTTAATTTTACTCACTTCCTTCACATAGAGGCTGACTGCTTTAATTACGCCTTCCCTTATTTTTCCCTACTGTTCCTCTACCCTTTCTTTGCCATCTCCCTACTAGCCAGTTTCTGAGGCAGTCTCCCATTTCTTTAAAACCTGCCTTTCTAATGTTCAAGACCCTTATCCTCGTGTGGTCTGCCTCTGCTCCTGTCTTAATATTAAACCACACTGAACAGTCATCACTGGTACCTAGGGGACTGTCAACTGTGACGTCTGCAATTCTGTCCCTGTTTGTAAGCACCAGACCCAGCACTATCCCCCATGACTAGCTGCCTGAGAAAAGCCATCAGGCCCTGCATGCCTCCCTCCATGGTTCTAGGCCATGGGGGAATGTCAGCAGTATCCAAACTGGAACTCCTAGGAGTCCCAATGGCAGAGAGACAAAAGAGTGCATGCCTAAAGC
Organism: Neoceratodus forsteri; assembly: GCA_016271365.2. Lineage (NCBI taxonomy): Eukaryota > Metazoa > Chordata > Ceratodontiformes > Ceratodontidae > Neoceratodus > Neoceratodus forsteri. The sequence continues at coordinate 910,298,355 of CM028136.1, forward strand.
TCAAGCTGCTGGAGCAACTCCACCAAGAATCTCTGGTACAGAATGTACTCAGCAGAAGAGGCTAAGTGGAGGGATAATTCATTGTCCCCTGAGGAGGAGGTTGTTGGAAAGGAGGAGCTGGCTCACGGAAGGGTTGGTGCTAAAGGTAGGGCCCTGCACTACTGATCCAAGCCTGGTGCTGGTCCCACATCAAAGACCCCGAAAGGGTACAGAAAAAAAAAAAATTACTCACCTTAGTAATCATATTTCTTCTAATGGGAGTCTTGCTGTATTCTGACAATTGCAGTGATTCCCAACCTTAGAACTGCCCCGGAGAACAAAGAGTTAACTTTCCATGCAGGGCATGGAACGCTGAGCTCGAGCTCAGTTGAAGTCTCTGTCTAGAGTGTTTTGAACTTAAACCATCAGATTGTTATGAGCCCAACTAAACTAAAAATTCTATGTGAAAATTGTAAAAATTCTATTAGCTTACTGGCTGAAAAAAGTTTTGGGTTCCCAAGGAAAACCAGAAACAAAACCCAATGTACTAAAAATAACAATAATAAATAAGCACCCAAACAAAAAGGGAGAAGGGTGCAAGCAAAAAACACCCCTGGGGTGCAACTCTGCACCTGCCCACCCACTTCCCAAAAACAGGTTCTGAGAGGGGAGGCAGGGAGGGAGGTTGGAATACAGCAAGACTCCACTAGAAGAAATATAATTACCAAGGTGAGTAATTTTTTCTTCAAACAACATGAAGTCTTGCTGTATTCTGATAATTGCACACTACCAAGCATTACCTCCAAGGAGGAGGGACAGAACCTACTTTGGGAACAGGCTCTGAAGTACTTCTGTGCCAAACTGAGCATCACTCCTAGCCTGGATATCCAGAGACTAATGCTTGGTAAAGGTATGGACTGTTTTCCAGGTGGCTGCTTGACAAATTTCTAAGAGATGGATATCCCTGGCCGCAGTCAGGGAAGCAGCTGTACCTCTTGTGGAATGAGCCCTCAGGCCTGAGGGTGGAGTTTTTCACAGCAGAATTGTATGCAAGACACAATCCACCTGGCAATAGATCTTTTGGTGGCAGGTTTGCCCTTTCCCACTTCTCTATAAGTGAGGAACAACTGGAGGGAGTCAAACCTCTGACCCTTGGTACGCTCTATGTAGTAACTAAGGGCTCTTTTGACATCTAAACTGTGTAGCCTCCTCTCTCTCCTGAGGAAGAATGATCAGCGAAGAAAACAGGGAGAGACACAGACTGGTTTAAATGGAAGTCTGAAACCACTTTGGGCAAGAACCTTCTATTGGTTCTAAGGACCACTTTATCCTTGTGAAAGGAGATAAAATCAGGTTCCACTGAAAGGGCTTGCAATCCACTGATACGCCTGGCAGAGGTAATGGCTACCAGGAACACAGTTTTCCAAGTCAAGTACTTAAGCTCTGCTGAAGACACAGGCTCAAAGCGGGGGTTGCATAAGTTGAGCAATGCAAACATTCAAATCCCAGGCAGAGGCAAGGTCTCTAAAAGGGGGATTCGTGTGAAGCAATCCTTTAAACAATTTACAGAACACAGGATGGGAAGATAGCGAGGAAGGCTTCCCCACAGACAAAAATGTAGAAACAGCTGACAAGCGTACCTTCAGAATAGCTGGTCTGAGGCCTAGGCCATTAAGATGAACCATATAATCCAGAACCATAGGCAATTCAGCAGTGTCTGGAGAAATATGCTTCTCAGAACACCAAATGCTGAACCTTCTCCATTTGCAGTTGTAAGTCTTTCAGGTGGAGGGCTTTCGAGAAGCCTTGAGGATATCCAGAACCCCTTGGGAAAGATGCAGATCTGCAAACTCTAACTCTTCAAGAGCCATGCTTTGAGATTGAGAGACTGAAGATTGGGGTACCAAATCCTTCCCTGAGAGGATGTTAACAGGTTGTAATTCCTGGGAAGAGACAGAGGAAGATGGACAGCTAGGGACAGCAACAGGTGGTACCAGGGCTGTCTGGCCCAATCTGGAGCAATCAGAATCACCTTGCATGGTTGAGACCTTATTTTTACCAAAACTTTGAACAGGAGAGGGAATGGGGGGGAGGCATACAGAAACTTCCCCTCCCAATTGAGGATCAGGGCATCCAGGGGGAGAGAGCCCAGGATTGGAGGTCTGCAACTAAAGAGAAGGAGTTGGTGATTGTCTGGGGCTGCAAAGAGATCCACCTTGAAAAAATCACTTTCAAAACCTGAGGGTCCAGGGACCATTCGTGATGGCCCTCAGAAATCCTGCTCAGTTCATCTGCTAGCACATTGTCCTTGCCTGGAAGGTGAACTGCCACAAGAAAGGTTTGCAGGGAATAAGCCAGGGACCACAACGTCATGGCTTCTGTGCACAAGGCTGTGGACCGAGTGCCTCCCTGCTTGTTGATGTACCACATGGTGGTGGTGTTGTCTGTTCTGACTTGAACCACCTTGTTCTGAACTGACTGTGAGAACGCTTTTAGAGCCAGAAAACTGTCCTGAGCTCTAGAAGATTGATGTGGAGAAGGGATTCTTGGGGGGAACACAGCCCCTGGGCAGTAAGGGACCCCAAGTGGGCTCCCCAGCCCAGGAGAGAAGCATCCGTGGTAAGGACCACTGAACAAGGCTGAGCAACAAAAGGAACACCTTGCCTTAAATTGTCCTGATCCTGCCACCACTGGAGGGCTTGGATCAAGGTCGGAGTCACTGGAATCAGTTTGGTAAGGGAGTCCTTTCTCCGAGGTCAAAAAAGCTCTCAGGTGGAACTGAATATCCCTCCATCTGAAATCCTGCCCCTTGGACCACTGCTGTTGAAGCTGCCATGTGGCCCAAGAGCTGGAGGAAATGCCTTGCCGGTTGAGATACCTGAAGGCTAAAGGAAGAAGCTAGTTCCATAAGAGCCCTTGCCCTTTCTAGAGGAAGAAAGGCTCTTGCTCTGAGTGTGTCCAATTCTGCCCCTGCAAAGGTAAGAAGCTGGACTGGTTTGAGAAATGACTTGGGAAGGTTGAGAAGAAATCCTAGAGAAGTGAGCACTTGCTGGGTCACTTGTAGGTGAGACTTGACTTGGTCTGGAGACTGACCCACTATTAGCCAATCGTCCAGATAAGGAAATATGGAAATCTTTTGGCTTCTTAGGCAACTACTACTGCCAGGCACTTTGTGAAAACCCTTGGGCTGAGGTTAGGCCAAAGGGCATTGCTCTGAACTGATAGTGGCCTGAGGGCAACTCGAACCTGAGGTACTTTCTGTGGGAGCACCCGATGGGAATGTGAAAGTAGGCATCTCTGAGGTCCAGGGAAGCTAGCCAGTCCCCTGGCCTTAGCGAGGGAAAGATTATTCCCAGAGTTATCATCTTGAACTTTGGTTTTAAAAGATGTTTGTTTAGATATCTTAGGTCTAGGATGGGTCACCCTCCCTGTCTTTTGGGGGTCAGGAAGTACCTGGAGTACAGTCCTTGCCCCAGTGTAGGGTAGGTACTCCTATAGCTCTTAAAGCTAGGAGAGAAGAAACCTCTGCCTCTAGGGCAAGGGTTTCTGAGAGATTTGCAGGTGGAAAAGATCTGGCTCTCATCTTTGGAAATTTTTTGAAGCTGAGAACCAGTCCCTGGCTTACTACTTCCAGGACCCACTTATCTGATGTAACAGACATCCAGTCCTGGACAAAGTAAGCCAGCCTGCCCCCTACTGGAATAGGACAGTCGACCCGGGGAGGCCCATCAGGGTGTCTGCTTGGCAGGGGCTTTAGCCTGAGGAGTGGATGCAGGCCTGCTCATCCCCCTTCTGCCTCTCCCTCTGAAGAACCCCCTCTGAGAAAAGGAAGAAGAGGCCTGTGCTTGGTAAAAAGGCCTTTGAAAAGGCCTTCCCCTGCCCCTAGACTGCTGCCTTTGAGGATCTGTCTGCCTTTCCTTGGCCTGAGCACTCCTGTAAGTGGTCCTGTACTCATCCATTTTCTTCATGTAATTCTCTGTCTGTTCCCCAAACAGAGAATTACCCACTACAGGAAAATCCATGGCCTTAGCCTGGGTGTCCTGTGAGAGGCTAGTACATCTGAGCCAAGCCATTCTCCGAAGAGCCACAGATGTAGCCATAACTCTTGATGAAACATCATTAGAGTCCACAGCAGCATGAAACTGAACCTTAGATGCCTCAATCCCATCTGTAACCACCGCCTCCAGTTCCTTGGCTAGCTGGGGGAAGGCCTGTTTAGCCAGTGCCAGTACAGTGTCCCAACTGGAGAGGGGCATTCTCCCCCTAGTTCTGCTGGACATCGGGTGAGGCACCGTTGGGCCCAGACAGGAGAACCACGCCTGAGCGGCTGTCGAAGACTGACGTCTTACCAGATGGAGTTGGCCAAGCAGGGGAGGAGCCCCCAGCCAATTTATCGGCTGGTGCCAGGCCGGTCCCCGAAGGCTGTGGAGCCATCTTACCAGCGGCCGGGCGGTCCCCGGAGGAGCCGGGGCCAACTTAGCGGCCGTAGCGGTGAGGTCATAGGAGGAGCCGATGGCTGACTGACCTGTAGAAGATTTTTCAGACTTACCGTCCAAAGTCTTCTTAGGCAGCGGCTGAGAGGTGGCCTTGCTCTTTGAGGGCTGTGAGGCCTCGGTTTGGTCTGTGGAGTGCTCCTGCTCTCGAAATTTCTCATTGTGTTTCTTGGAGGGAGAGAATTTCTCGGAAAAGGACTCTCTGATGCAGTCCATTTGCTTCTCTAATGAAGCTAGGTGGACTTTTAGAAGATGGGCCTCCAAAGCCTGCTGTCTCCGCTTTTTGGTGGCCTGATTAAATGTTTGGCACTCCAAGCAGGATGAGACAGGATGGTCTGGGCCCAGACAAATCACACACTTCAGATGACCATCCTTATGAGGGACCTGCGTGCCACAGGATGAGCACTTCTTCTTGGGTGAAGACATTAAGTAAATGTAGAATTCATAAGAAAAAATTTAGCGAAGGAAAAAACAATCCGATGCACGCACTAACATGACAATCGCTGTATGGAAGTCTGCAATGCGACTGACATGAGGTGATGGCAGGAAAGAACTTGAGGGCGGGTGTGGGAACCACCCATTATATACAGCCACACTGACGTCAATCACGTGACGTCGGGTGGGCAGTCCCCCATCAGGGATTGCTAGAAAAAGTCCGCCATGCGGCCCAACGCCAGGTGGCGTCAGTCCTATATATAATGACCTACTGAAGGAACCCTCTCGAAGTAGTGTTGACATATTAGAGATCATCTCATGCCTTTGAAACAGAAATGGAAAGAGATTTTGTCACCCTTGGCTGCAAAACAGCAGAAAATTGGTTTCAATACAAGCCACCAGGCCACAGCCTCTCAGCTTGTGGAGCCTCTCAACCCCAGTGCCAGCCAAGGAGATTCGGAGGTTCAGGAAGAATCGGAGGAAATGGGACTGCACCATTACGTCGAAACAGCTTTGACAAACATTACAACAGATTAAAAACACATTGTGGAGACTGGAAGCAAAGGTGACAAAGCAAAACAGGGATATCGGGACCCTCACCCAAAGAACAAGTGAATTGGAAATGGTGGTAACAGATTACACTCCCGCAATGGACATTCATAATAAAGCCCTGCACTAATGCTCCAGAACAGCAATTAGAATTACTGGAAAATCGCAATCGCAGAAATAATTTGAGAATACACGGCATACCAGAGGGGACTGAGCCGGGCAACATGGTGACCTTTGTAGACTTGTTTCTGCATGACATCTTAGATATTCCACCCGATAAGAATCTTAACATAATTTGTGCACATAGATTTTTAATCCCCAGACCAATGAAGAGACCCCAAGGTAAAACCTCGGTTAGTGGTCCTAGCATTCTTAGACTATAGAACAAATGAAGAGATACTAACACTCGCATATTCCAAGAAAATTGTGCACTTCGGAAATGTCAGATTATTTTCTGATCAGGATTTTACACCCCAATTGCTAGCAAGAAGAAGGCAAGTTCTGGCTGCTGTTCAGTTGTTGCAGCAGAAGAAGCAAAAAGCTTTTGTGGAATACCCAGCCAGACTGGGTATACTCACCAACAAGGGCACGCTGCGATTTCAGGACTTGAAAGAGGTAGAGGCCTATCTGAAACAACATGGTATCTCTATTCCGGACCAAGGGGCGGTTCTGAGACAGCAGCAGATGAATAACAGGAACTGGTTAGTAAGTGGACCCAAAAGAAAGGGAAATGATTTTCCATCGGGCACTTCTGCTTTGTGGGACCCAGTGTGGGCGAAAAAGCATTCTAGAAGGTGCAGAGGAGAAAAAAAACCTCAAGAGGAGTCGGAATTGAGGGGAAACAACTGCGATTCAGTGCAGGAGCAAGGGCAAACCTGAAAGCACGCAAGTAATAGACTTAGGTTAATTTGGGTTCACTGAATACACAGCTGGAGAGACTGGTGCAAATAAAGAGGGGACTGGTTCGAATCTCATGAGATGCAATAACAAGAAATAGATGTTAAAGAGGGCATGGTTAAAACTGTGATTGTGTAGATGCTAAAATAATGCAAATAATATATGCTCTTATAGCAAATGACTGACATAGCAAACATATAATGATGGTAACAACCAGAGAGATTTTACTATAGCCTTGAGAAGATATCCAAGGACAGGGGAGAGAGATTTGACTAGAGGGCTTAATGGTTGACTGGCGTCGGGGGGGGACCCTCCTGGCACCTGGAGGTAGCTGTCTGAGATTGGGTGGCGAGTTGGCGCAGCCAGAGCAAGTGGGCCTCCACAATTTTAAATTTCCTGGGTTGATGGCTGCATCCCGCATGTGATGGGGAAGAACAGGCCTCAGGATATAAGTAGCACTTGTCAAGGTGTTGGCTTACAGGACTTAATGGGCCCATAAATTAATTGTTGGTTAAAATGACAATAAAAGGGGGAGGTCCCTGCCACAGGGGGACTTATTTGGCCTTCTGGGGGAAGACCTCACAAACTCCTGAACAACCTGATAAATGGGTTGGTCCTAAAAAGGCAAGGGGCAGATCTCTTACCACACCAGATTGCTGGGGTCGCAGCTGGGACCCACAAGCTTAATAAATATCTGAATGGAAACTAGGAGGCTCGGCTTGCCTGTGGCAGTTGCTGAAGTAGCTGCTAGTTGATGATGGCAGCGTCTGGGGGGGCTGGGTCCCACCTCATGTCCATGAGAAGGACTCAGGGGAAGCCTAAACACCCTCCTTGACATCTTGCTCCCCTCCTGTTCCGTACAGAACCTGGACAAGAAGAGATAGATCTAGGAACAGCCGCGTAAAGCTGGAGTCATCATGAAGGCTTGATTTTGCTTTTGCACTGAGAAAAACAAATTATAACAAAAGCCCTGTTGGTGTCCAGCTAAACAGATGTTTAGTGATCAGTGTAGTGGCCTATCCTCTTCCTGACACTGGAGAGGGAAGAGGCAAACACTGGATGTGATATAGAGCCTAAAATTCCATCTCAGTACAGCTCTTGGAGGGGGTGCCTCAAAGAGGGACTTACATACCTCTCCTAATACGCTTCCCCCCTTCTCTTTTTAAGGGGCGCATACACAGAGATCCTTAAGGTAGGATCTTCAGTTTTGGAAGTCAAGTTAATAGTTAAATAAATCAAAAGTTTGGGGAGGCAGTATAGCGCAGTAGTTTAAGGCTCTGAGCTGCAAATCTGGAGACCTGGGTTTGAATTCCACAGCCCTCACTTGCATACTGTGTGATCCTGAGCAAGTTGCTTAACTTCCCTGTGCTCCCAGGTCGCACCCAGAAAAAAGCTTTCAGCTTAGTGTGCTACTCCTGGTTAAACAACTGCAAAAAATAAATAAATAATAGTGTTGTCACTGAGAAAGGTAACCATGTTATTACTGTTTTGTTTGTGTATATATAGTTAGAAGTGTTTGAAATGGGTTCAAGGCAAAGCAGACCAAGGTCAATGAGGAAAGGAGAACAAAACTAGGTGGCAAAAAAGGAAGGTTCCTGGGGAAAACCCCATTTGTTTTTCAGGTTATGATGGTTAACACAGGGATGATCGTATGCTCATATATTGTTAATGGGCTCACAAGTCCAATCAAAAGGGGTAAGGTTTTAAGTCATATACGGAAGACATCTGCAGACTTTCTACTACTGCAAGAAACACACCTCTCAGAGAGGGAGCATGGAAAACTGTTAAAGTTTGGATTTAAAGAGATGTCTGCAGCCTCTTACAAAAAGGGTAGGACAAGGTGGACGGTGGTGCTTGTCCCTAATAAAACAAGGTCTGAAAAAATAGGGATGAAGGTGGATAAAGAGGGAAGGTATGCACTTCTGAAGGAGAGAGTTAGGGATCAGATAATTATCCTAGCATAGGTTTATTTTCCGTCAGGCTCCACATATCAGGAGTACTACACTTTCTTAACACTACTACAAGAATGGGGAGAGGGGATGATAATATGTGGAGGAGACCTGAATTTAACGCTGAACCCCGACTGGACACGACCTCACAGATCCTGAGGAAAGTGCACCAGGTGGCCAAGCGGGTAGGTAGATTACTGGGAGAGTTAGGCCTATTAGATGTCTGGAGATATCAGCATAGCAGAAGAAGGGATTCCACTTTTTACTCTGTTGTGCATCAAATGTACTCTAGATTAGACTACTTTTTGTTAGCCGAGGAGGTACCTAGAGTGCTCAACTCCTGGACAGGAGATCTGCACTTCTTGGACCACACCCCGATATTTATGAAACTTAACATAGGGGAAACGCACAGAACAACTTTCTGGCGTCTGATCATCTCTCTGTCAAAAGCCATGGAGACAAAGGAGATGATCACTGAAGCCTTTACTTTAGAAGAAAATGGAGGACAACAGGTCTCGCCATCCATTTTATGGGACACAGCTAAAGCAGTGATGCGAGGCAAATTGATACAATTGGCCTACAGGGAAAAAAAGGAGAGGGAGGGAGGGGAGAAAAGCAGCCTTAATAAACCAAATAAGAGAACTGGAGGCGGCACAGAAACAAAAAATAGACAAGGCACGGACCAGACAACTTAAGGGCCTCAAAAAAGACTTGGGAGAAATTTTAGACTATCAGGTTGAACAAAAACTTATTTTTCTCCGCCAGAAATATTATGAAGGGGGGCGTAGGTCACTGACTGCTTGCTAGTTGACCGAGGGCCCAAAGAGCCAAAGCCACAATAACAGCTGTCTGGCATCATCAAAAAAAAGAAAATGGTATATGGGGTGCATGATATTGCAGAGGCCTTCCAATAATATAATGCAGGCCTCTATGAGAAAGAGACAGTCCCTGACCTAACTAAGACTAGGGAATTCTTAAATAGATTACGTTTACCCAAGTTGACTGAGGAACAGGGTGAGACTCTGATGGCACCAGTGAGAATGGAAGAAATAAAAGGGGAGATAACCAGACTTAAGGTAGGGAAGTGCCCAGGGTCAGATGGCCTCCCGGTGGAATTTTATAAGAGTTTCAGAAAGCTGATTCAACCACTAATGTTGAAAGGGAATCAGGGCGTCCTAAAGGGTGAGGACTGTGTTCCACCATCTTGGACAAGGGCTGTGATCTTGGTGATGCCCAAGCCGGGAAAGGATCCCACTAGATGTCCCTCCTATCGCCCAATTTCTTTATTAAACACTGACTATAAGGTTTTCACCTCAATCATAGCCAAGCATATTCAACAATATATCCCCTCCCTGGTACACTTGGATCAGACAGGGTTTATCCCGGGACGTCAAGCTCAAGATAATCTTCTAAGATCAGTACACATTATAGATCATATTAACAAATCGAAAACATCCTTGCTCCTAATAAGCCTAGATACAAAAAAGGCACTTGACAGGGTGGCCTGGTACTTTCTATGTAGCGTCCTTTCCCAGCTTGGGTTCCCGAGGGAATTTATGCGGGTTATTCTTAAGTTGTATGACTCCCCCACTGCATATGTCCGAGCTAACGGACATGTCTCTGCCACCTTAGAGCTGAGAAGGGGAACGAGACAGGGATGCTCTCTCTCCCTGCTCCTATTTACGCTCTTCATAGAACCACTGGCCCAAAGCATAAGGCAGAATGCTCAGATCAAGGGGATAAATGTGGGAGAAGAGGAACATAAATTAACTTTGCATGTGGATGATGTCCTTTTGTACATAAGGGAACCGGAGACCTCTCTGCCTGCCCTATTTCAGCAAACTGAAGAGCTTGCCTCCTTATCAGGCTATAAATTAAATCAAAGTAAAACCAAGGTCCTCAGTTTTCACCTGACCCTGACGGAAAGCATGAAGAAAAGACACCTGATGAAATGGGACCTCCCCAACATGAAGTACTTGGGGGTTATGATGGGCCCCGAGTCTTCCCAACTATGGGAGTTAAACTATCCCCCATTGATCAAACTACTAAGAAACGACTTCCAGAGATGGTCCCTGCTTCCCTTATCCCTGCATGCCCTAAAGATGAATGCCTTACCCAGGCTTCTGTACTTGTTTCAGTGTATATCATGTACTGTTCCACAGAGAGAACTTGAAACCTGGCAAAAAATGTTTTTCACTTTTCTGTGGGGAGGGGAGAGGAGACCAAGGTTGAGATGAGAAATGGAAATTGCGTACCTACCGTAATTCTTGATCTTCTTGGACAAAGTCTCCACCATTCATTCACACTGATGGGATCTATGCCGGAGGTGCTAGGACCCAGCGGGAGCAAGCTTTCTGCAAGAGAGCCGGAGCCAGAGATGGAGCCATGAGGAGCGGCACCACGAGCCATGGCTCGTGCGGCAATGACTATCTCGGCGTCGACCCTCCAACCGCCTCAGTAACTTTTTCCTCCTGAGGAGGTGCAGCGTAACTAACCTAGAAGGATAGCCTAACAAAAAACGGACATAAGATAATCCGGACGACCCGTATAAGAAGGGTCAAGAAAGAAGTCTTCACAGCCTGAAGATTGAGGGAGTGAAGACCAACAACAGAGGTGAGCTCGGGATTAAAGAATGAGTGGTGGAGACTTCGTCCAAGAAGATCAAGAATTACGGTAGGTACGTAATTTCCATATCTTCCTGGACATAAAGTCTCCACCACTCATTCACACTGATGCTAATAATCCCCCAAGAGAGCGGCAGGAGAAACAAAGAACTCACAAATTTAGGACCGAACTCCATTAAGGATAGTCCTGCCAAACGAAAGATGTCATCTGGCATGGACATCCAGGGCACAGTGCTTGATGAAAGTATGCACTGAGCTCCAGGTAGCCGCATTGCAAATGTCTGCAATGGGCACACTGCAGATTTCCGCCACGACTGCTCTAGTAGAGTGAGCGTACACTCTGCCCTCCAGCTTATCTTGCACCGTGGAATAACAGTGGCGAAGGCATGCCACCAGCCATGCCGAAATGCATCTGATAGCGAGAGGTTGACCCAGCTGGGTCTCGCTGAAGGAAACAAACAGTTGTTGAGCTTTGCAAATTTCTTTTGTTCTATCCAAATAGAAATGCAGAGCTCTTCTGACATCTAAAGAATGAAGGGTACGCTCTCTTTCATTTTGGAAATTAGCAAAGTAAGTAGGTAGGACCAAAGGTTGGTTCAGATGGAATTCTGAAACAACCTTAGGGAGAAACTTAGGATGGGTCCTAAGAACTACTTTGTCCTTATGAAATACAGTATACGGAGGGTCTGTGACCAAGGCATGTATTTCTGAAACCCTGCGGGCCAAGGTAATGGCCACCAGGAAGGCTGTTTGCCAAGTGAGAAATTTCAGGTCACAGGTAGCTAGAGGCTTGAAAGGCTTTCAAGTGAGCATGTCTAACACAAGATTAAAGTCCCAGGCTGCGACTGGACGTTTGATAGGAGGTCTGGTATACAGAATACCCTTAAGAAACCTCTTAACTACTAGTAACTGAGCCAGTGACAAGGAAAGTACTGGCTCATGATAAGTTGAAATGGCACAAAGGTGAACTTTGACTGTAGAAAATTGCAGACCTGAATTTGAGAGGTCTAAAAGGTACTCTAGAACTTTATTTGGTGGGCAGGAAAAAGGATTCAAAGAGGATTTTGCACACCAGAGAGAAAACGTCTACATTTGGCTGTGTAAATTTTTCTGGTGGCTGGCTTGCACGCAGCCAAAAGATATCTGAAACTCTCCAAGAGACATTGAACCTGTTCACCTCCATCTCTTCAGGAGCCAAGCGTGAAGGTAAAGTGACCTCAGATTGGGATGGACCATAGGCCCCTGGGTCAGAAGGTTCGTCTGAAGGGGAAGCGCCTTCAGAGGGGTTTCCGACATACTGTTGAGTAGTGGAGACCATATCTGTCGAGGCCAGAAGGGAGCAATGAGGATCATTTTGTCCCCCTGGGACTCGATTTTGAGAAGTACCCTCTGAATTAGTGGAAGAGGAGGAAAGGCGTATAGAAAGTGTTTTGTCCACTGCAGCCTGAACGCATCCTGACAAAAAATGCCAGGCCCTGGATTCCTGGAGCAGAAGAGAGGCAGTTTTATGTTGAGTGGGGATGCAAAAAGGTCCAGGTCTGGAGTTCCCCACTCTGCGAATAGTGACTGAACTATGGTGAGTCGAGAGACCACTCGTGAGGCTCCATCTCTGTTCTGCTGAGATGGTCTGCCAGTTTGTTCTGCACTGCCAGCAGGCAGACTGCCTGAATTAGAGCCTTGAGCTCTAAGCACCATTCCCACACTCTCATTGCTTCCCTGCATAAAGGGTAAGAGGTGCGCACTGCACTGCTTGTTGATGTAATACAGCACTGCCTTGTTGTCCATTTGAAGGAGGATGTTCTTGTGACAGAGAATGTCCTTCAAAGCCCAGACTGCTTAAAGGACTGCTCTCATTTCTAGGACATTTATGTGAAGCTGGGACTCGTCCAGAGTTCACGTACCTTGGGTGTGGAGATTCTGACAGTGAGCTCCCCACCCCATCAGGGATGCATCCGTGGTAATGGAAATCTGATGATCCAGAAGGTTGTCCTCTTGCGACCACCAGGTGAGTGACCTCTTCAGAGGTTCTGTCACCTTAATGAGAAAGGACTAAGGGTGAGTGGTTGGGGACCACTGAGCATCCATTGAGAGGTTCTCATGTGGAGACGTGCTAGGGGTACAGTGAACACCAAGGATGCCATGAGACCCAGCATCCGTTGCATTGAGATACCTTGAACTGAGCTGTTCTCTGTGATGTATCGGCCATCTGTAGGATATCGCTCCTTCTGCTCTCTGGAAGAAAAGCTTTCGCACAGGAGGTGTCCAGAAGAGTTCCTATAAAAAGGAGCTTTGGGAGGGCTGCAACTGAGATTTCTTGAGATTTAGCAGGACTCCCATGGATGTGAGAAAGTCCGAGACTGCGGCTACGGCGTCAAGAGTTCCTTGCCTGGAAGGACTTGCTAGAAGCCAGTAGTCCAGATATGGGAACACTTGTATTCCGATTTTTCTGAGATGTGCTGCAAGAATTGCACAACACTTTGTAAAAGCTCGTGGTGCCAAAGGTAGCCCAAAGGGCAGGACTCTGAACTGATAAGTTGGCCCAGGGCTACAAACCTTAGGTATCTGTGGTGCTTTGGGTGTATAGGAATATGTTGGTAAGCATCCTGCATGTCTAGGGAAGCTAGCCAATAGTGTTGATGAAGCATGGGTAACAGGGTCCCTAACGATATCTTCTTGAACTTTTCCTTGAGAAGAAACTTGTTTAACTTTCTAAGGTCCAGAATGGGGCGCATGCCACCGGTCTTTTTTGGGACCAGGAAGTAATGGGAGTAGAAACCTGTGTTTCATTGATCCAGCGGAACAATTTCTACTGCCCTGTTGTTCAGAAGGCCTTGCATCTCGGAGGCAAGAAGGTCTGACTGTATTGTTGACAGCCTGGGCTGTCATATGGGAGGATGATCAAGAGGGGTTTCTGAAAGGTTGAGGGAGTACCCCTAGTGGATTATCCAGAGGACCCATTTGTCTGATGTTATGGACTTCCACTGATTGTAGAACTGAATCAGACGTCCTCCCACCACTGAGGAAGAGTCCCCTTCGGGCAGCTGAGGTGGGACCTGGGCCAGAAACTCAGAAAGTGGCACTGGGAGCTTTGGGCCCTTGTGCCTTCTGTTGCATTTTCTTTTGAGGCTGGGGGGCTTGGCCCTTGCCCTGAAAAGGACTGATGGTTGTGAAACTGACACTTGTTAACACCCCCCCCCCCCGAGAAGAGGGTGGGAGTGGGTCGAGACGTTTTACTGGCCAACCTAGTTTTCTGTGTGGCCTCAAGAGCTTGCCAGGCTTTAGTCTGACTTCACCAAGGTCCAACTCTGGTTCAACTCACACCAACTATTTCTAAATGCCAAAAAGACAGTCTCCATGACCTTTGGCACAAGGCAGAGACTTGCTCGACTAAGCAACCTCCCCTCCTTTCACACCCTTGATGGGACTGCTCTTGAGGACGTCTCTTCGTTCAGGTATCTCAGTGTTTGGCTGGACAGATACCTCGACTTCTCTGTACACATAGATGCTGTTCTGAAAAAATTAAGACCTAAGCTCGGTGCCCTCTACAGAAACCACAGCTGCATCCCTCTTGCCAACAGGCGAGAGCTGGTACAGAACATGATCTTGCCCATTGTCGACTTCTGCGACACAGTCAATGGTGCCGTCCCACAGTCCCACCTATGCAGACTGGACTCTCTTCAACTCCTTCTGTTGTATCGCTCTTGACACTTCCCTCCTAACCCACCACTCTGATCTGTGCCGCTCTCAACTTCCTTCCCTTCCACATTCGGAGAGTTCTACACAATGCCAAGTTCATCTCTAAATTCTGGCTTGGTTTGTTCCCCTCATACATCTCCTCCTCTCTTGGTACCCCTTCCCCCTCCCTTTACTCCCTTAGATCCCCTGCTGACACTCACACCCTGTCTATCCCTGGCAGAACCACATCCTCTGGACAGAAAGCCTTCTCGTATCACCTGCCTAAACTGTGGAATTCTCTGCCTCCTCAAATCCGCTTCTCTTCCTCTCTGTTTTCTCTTCTCTATGCACAACTATCTCACCCCTTCCTGCACCTACTTCTGACCCCCTCCTCACCTAACTCCTGTCTACCTTCTCTCTTGCCCTCTACCTCATGCACTTACCCCACCCCTCTTGGTCTAGCACTTAACCTCAAGACATGCTCACCTTGTGAAAGGATACTGTAACTGCTGCAGTGTACCACCCACAAAATCCTGTTGTACTCCTCCTAGGCACATGGCTCAGCACTGCTCTTAACAATTGTATGTATTATGCATTGTATACCTATCATCTATGCTCTTCCTGTATTGTAAATGATGCCTCTCATATGAATGTACTTCTTACTATGTTACTCATTCCTAGACCTTGCTTGAATGTATGTACTGTATCTATTGTACCACTGTATTACTGCATTTAATCCCACCTCTGTATTACTGTACGATTTGTCATTGTTACTACTGTCATCCTACTACCCCTTCCCCAAGGATGTACTGAGACAAGCATTACTTTTTTTTTTTTTTTTTTTATTTAGTTGTTTAACCAGGGATAGCACACTAAGCTGAAAGCTTTTTTACAGGAGTGACCTGGGAGCACAGGTAAGTTAAGTGACTTGCTCAGGGTCACAGAGTATGCAAGTGGAAGCTGTGGGATTCAAACCCAGGTCTGGTCTGCTGGATGTCACCACATTTGCAGCTCAGAGCCTTAAACCACTGCGCTACACTGCCTCCTGAAGTTGTTCAGTGTATCTTTCCTGATGAAACATTTCAATAAATAAATAAATAAATAAAAACTTGAGATCCGAACAGATACATACCATCAAAGGGTAACGCCATGACCTACTGTTGGGCATCATTCATGAAGCCTGAAGTGCGTAGCCAGGAGTGATGACAGGTACAAATGCCTGCCACCGCTGCCGCTTGGGAAGCAGTATTGAAAGTGTCCATAGCTGCTTTAACCTGCTGGTTGTTGGACTCGATACCCCTGGTTATGGTCTGAAGTAGCTCTGAACTAGTGTCCGACTTGGGCAGAGCTTCCACCATCTGTTTGAGCGAATGCCAAAGAACATACTCGTATTGAGAGAAATAGCCCTGGTAGCTGGCAATACGAATACCCAGGGTGGAGGCAGCAAAGACTCTCTTACCTAAGGTGTCCATCTTACGAGATTCTTTGTTTATAGGCCGGGCTGTAGATGCCTGAAGAAGACCAGCCTTATCATTCTCTGCCAAGACTACACTAGGGTCCGCAAAGGCCTGGGAGGCCAAACTGGGTCAATCCTTGGGAGCAGCATACTTCCTGTCTATGGACTTAGCCACAGAAGGAATGACAGCAGGATTATTCTATACCATCTGAGAGAGCATCTCAAAGGATGGTTGTACTGGGGAAGTTAAATCCATAGGGATCTCCATGACATGAAGGCACTGGAGTGTTAAGAGCTTCCCAGGATCAATATCTGTAGTCTGGAGAGAAAGAGTAGAATTTAAATTTTTCAGCAGAGACTTAAATTTTATTTTTTATTTTTATTTTAGTATTTGGTAACCGGGTTAGGCCCACTAGGCACAAGTGCCTGTTTTTTGGGGTGATCTGGGAGCACTGGGCGGTTCAGTGACTTACTCAGAGTCACACAGTATGCAAGTGGAGGTAGTGAGAATCAAACTCAGGTCTGGTCTGCTGGATGTACCAAGCTCGTTCACACCTCTTTCCTCCAACCTCTAGGCTATACTCCCAACCAGGTCTTCAACCACAGGCTCTGCGGCAGGATTGTTCCCTGCTCCCTCAACATCCATCACCCAGTCAAAGATCTGGGTCAGGCTCAATATCATCTCCTGACAGCCCCGGAGGGACTATATGGACAGGAAAGGAGTGAAAATCAGTAGGAAACAAAGAGGAAGGATTCGGAGTCGAGAACCCTTGAAGGCTGGACAGCACTGCACCAAGCCTCGGCGCTGAAGAACACGGTGCCGATGGCAAGGGAGATGGCGCCATCGGAAACAACCCAGCACACGGCGCCAACACGCGCATCGGTGCATCGGACGGCACAGACAACCCCAGCATCACAGAAGACAGTGCCGACAGGCGCTTCGTGGCCGAGGATGGCACAGACAACCTCAGCGGCATCGAGGACGGTGCCGAGAGACCCATCAACTCTGAGCACGCCCCGACGGGCGCCAAAAAGCAATCCAGGACCCGGAAGACTTCGATTTGAAGAAAAAGGAGGAAGAATACCAGGAGATAAAAGGCATCGGTGTGGCGCCCTGTGCTGCAGCCATTGGGGGGGGGGACACCTGAGCACGAGTCAACGGCAGCGAAGAGGGTGTCGCGCGACTAAGAAGGTTCAACCACCCTACCCGATCCCCCAAAAAGCCCGAGGACCTTGGAGAGACTGGGCCTAGCAAATGGACCAACCTCCGAGCCCACTGCTCCATAACAGCGGCCCACTGATGAAACTGCTCATTGGAAGCCCTTTCAAGAGGCGGGGAAGGGCTTCGATATCGAAGAGGTCAGTCACCAGAGGCAGAAACCATCGACTCCGGAGGAGAAGACCGGCACCTGACCCCAACGACCGACCGTCGATGCGCAGACATACCAGAAGGCGACCTCGAGTGATATCTTCTCTTTTTTGACCTGTGGGCCAAAGAAGAGGTTGAGGCCAAATGGTGCTGAGAGTGCGCCCGTTTTCTTTTATGCTTCTGGAGGGACCACCCATCCCCCCGGGCATTGGACCGTCTGTTGTCAGACCCTCCCTCCGAGAACAGCTTTCATACGAAGTCTCCCTACCGACACCTGACCCGCTCAAGGTCGACTCCGACAATGGAGGGCTGAAGACTTCCTTTTCTAAATAAGTAAACTTAAAATTAAGTGGTACTTATTTTGAGATAAATTACAAACTAATAAACTGTAAACTATGCTGCTAGTTTGAAGTTTGACTCCTGGCGGGTGAGCGACATCGTCACTGAAGCGCACTCGATGGCGGGGAAAAAAGGAACTGAGGCGGCTGGAGGGTCGACGCCGGGATAGTCACTGCTGCACCAGCCAAGGCTCATGGCACCACTCCTCGCGGCTCCATCTCTGGCGCAGGCCCTCTTGCAAAGAGTTTGCTCCTGCTGGGTCCTAGCACCTCCAATGTAGATCCCATCAGTGTGAGTGAGTGGTGGAGACTTTATGTCCAGGAAGATTTACTCTTTGCTCCAAAGGGGGGGGGGTGTCAGGCCTTCCCAAATCTTAACGGTTACTGGGTGGCATCCCAAATGAGAGTTGCCCTCCTGTGGGGTTACACGAGATATGACTCGCATTGGAAGAGGATAGATCTCTGGCAACAAGTAGAGCCCCCTCTCCAGGCACTCCTTTTTCAGGATTGGGGGAACTGTGAGATTTTCAGGAACTGCAGCGGTGCTAGAGGGGTGGAGAAGGGGAACCTGCCGAGGGTATACCAAAAGGCAGATGTGGAAATATAACTGGTGGACATATGACCCTCAGTTTACCCCTGCGACCTATGATAAGTGGTTCCAAAAACAGGATAAGAGGGACTGCACTCCCCCTCCCAAATAATGAATGGGTATTCTATTATGCCTTTTGAGGTAGTACAACAGAAATTTCAACTGAGTCTCTCAGACAAGTTCAGATATTATCAGTTGAGGGACTCTGTAAATAAGCAACTGAATAACAAGACCTGGGCATGCACACCCCCTTTCATAGAATTTGGAACTCTGAAAGAGCTGAGCATGCTATAACAATATTATACATCGGGTATATTTCAGCCTTGGAGTTATCTTCCTAGTATCTAAAAGATAGATGGGAGAGAGATCTGGCCCTTACCCTTACAGACCAACAATGGACTAACATGTGGAGAAATACATGGTGCACATCAGCCTCTCCAGATTGGAGGAGATTCAGTTGGAAGTTGAGGACCCGTTATTTCCGGGTCCTGTACAAGTAGCACACCAACATGCAGGAGTCCAGCCAATTTGTTGGCGTAAGTGTGGAGAGGAGCATGCTTCCGAATACCATTTTTTTTTGTCTTGTCTTTCACTGAGGAAATACTGGGCAGAAATCCGACAACACTTTACCCGCATTTTTACAGTACAGACACCGATGGGCCAAGGACATACGCTTTTAGGCGACATCCCCAGAGAAATGAGAGGTAAAGAGACAAAATACCTGTGGCTGGTCCTCCCCACTGCTCCACTAAAAGCTGTAACAAGGCAGTGGTGGCAGGAACCCCCCCCCCCCAAACAATAAAAGAGTGGGTGGCAGTGGTGGAGAATATCCACCAAATGGAGACAGTAACTTTTAACATAAGGCAGCAGTCTCACCTATACCAAAACAGGTGGACCAGGTGGCTCTTATTTGTGGGTTCCTTGGAGATGGGAGATGCAGGGGAAACCTAACTGGCCCAGAAAGAGAGAACACCCAGTAGAGATTATTGAGGGAGGACAGACCAGACAAGGAATGGGCTTATTGTCTGAATACGTGGGAAAGGCTGGCCCTCCTTCTAGACACTGCCTGACACAGGCCAAATAAGTAGATAATATAGAACTGCCTATGGTATCTGCGAACCCATATCTAATTGGAAGGTTTTCTTTCCTTTTTTTCTATTTAATAGTGTTTCCTTTACTTGTTAAATATTAACGTTTTTAGTACTGCTTGAGGTTTACAAAGAAAACGTCTAGAGAACAGGCTCAAAACAGACAGCAGTCATGTAACAGAGAAATGTATTGTTTCTTAAGCTATAAAGATGGGCCTACATGTAAAAATTATGATAAAGACAGATTGCATGCATGTATGACTGTACTAGAACAACAAAAGATGCAATAAACGGAGTATAAAAAAAAAAAAAAACTTGCCTCTCATTGATTTGAACTTCTGTCAAAGTTGAAGCCGACGTATATATTATAGAATCATCAGCATATAAAGGATACGCCGCACCTGATACACTATTACCAAAACCATTGACATATTCTAAAAATAACAGAGGGCCAAGTACTGAGCCCTGTGGTACCCCTCATGCTATGGGCAATGATGTGGAAATTTCCTCATTCACCTTTGTAGTTTGCAAACGGTCACACAAGACAGACCTAAACCAATTTAATGCACCAGGAACCACCCCTAATTTTGCCAAACTTTGAAGCATAATTTGGTGACCAACTGTGTCAAAGGCCCTGGAGAGGTCAACAAAGATGGCCCCAGTCAATTTGCCAGAGTCCATCGCTTTGTTGACCTCATCCAAGACCCTTAATAAAGATGTAACCGCTAGGTGGCGCTATCCCAAGGGCTACTACCCCTGCCTGCTTGGCTAGTAGCAGGTTAAGGGGCCTGGGTAATGAAACGGGTGCCTCCACCTGGAGGTCAGGGTTGGTAGTGGTCAAGCTAACCTGGGCACAGCCCTCTGGGACACTGTAACCCCCCTCTTTCCCTTCTAGTGGCCTGAACAATATACAATAATTACTTTCACAATGACCCTTATTCACCAGGCAATTACCCACACTGTTTGCACCTACCACCAAGGCTGGCTCCTCTAGTTTGACCCTGGGGACCCCCTGTAAAACAAGGTTAAGCACAGCAAATAGCAACAGTACAATAGTTTTGGCACAAACTGGAACCACAGTCAGGTTAAATGCAAACAAAGGTAAATCTGATTTATTCAGGGGACTTGAACAAGGGAGTGACATAATCAGGTTGATTTGCTTAAAAGTTTTATTAATCAGACAGTTATGTATGCAGTTCAGAGTCCCTACACAGTCGCACACTCTGGGTACCCAGGTAGGAAAATGGTGTGCTAGTCAGGAACGTTGCAGCTGGCTAGGGCCCTGAGATGGAAGAAAGCAACATGCACAACACACACACTATTTGTAATCCAGAGCCGGACGGCTCAGTTCGTGAAAGAAAAGGCAACAAGACAATCAGATGACAACACTTTTAGATTTAGCTGTTGTTGCAGGGAGCTACCCTTATGTTTACTCATGATACCCAATACTGGACACAGGCAGGACGAAATCGAGACTGCAGGCTGTTGAGCTGGAGTGCCAAGAGAAGCAGGGCCCACACGAATCACCGAGGCGTTGTTCCTGTTCAAGGCGTTGAGCAGGGGGATGATCCCCAGGCTGGTCTCTCGTCGATGACTTTCTCTGCATAGCAGGTATTCTGGCTGAGCCGGTGTAGCAGGGCCCAGGCAAATGGAAATGGATACGGATTCAGTCTGTGGAGCTGAATACAGCCTCCAGCAAGCAAAACACAGTTCAGATACACAGAGAGGAACCAAATCATGACCCACTATAAGCACAGAGCACATTCACATGTAAGGAAATTCTACTGTACCAGGCAAATGGCTCTCTGGTTGCAAATGCAGGGTCTCTGCACAATCCGGGAGTTCAGAGGTAGCTGGAAGTCCTGACAGGATGATTGCATTCAGCAAATCTTCGGTCTTCCTCCTGTTAAAGCCCGGTCACAATTCAGTGGCTTAATTTGCTCTCCAAATTCGGATTCAGTCCGAAAAAAGCACAAGTTCCCTCTCAGGAACAGCAGGCAGGCATTCAGGCTAGACTCAGGCCTTTCCACAGTTCTCCCATGTGAATCCACTATGGACTGCTGCTCGAACTATCTCAAGCTGTTACTTCTTCACTTCCCAACTCAGATCTAATTGAAACCGCAAGCAGTGTGGGACTTTCCCCAAGATTCAAAAGGTTTGGTTGGCTGATCTGCCAGTCACAACAAGGGCTCCCCTTCCAGGTTATTTTAAGTGCCAAAAAGCCCCAAACTACAATTCCTACAAAGTTTTGGCCCCACCAAGCCCCTGTAGGCAGGCTCCATTTTAGAGTCCCAAATGTACTGATTGTCCCATTCTGACAGTCCAGGACCAAGATGATGGAAACAAACAGAACTGTCCATGCTGCAAAGAAGGCAGGTTAGAACACACTGTAATATTATTACTACTCTAACAAATGATAAGCAAACAAGTACATCTTCTAACAGAACTCCCTCTCAGATTAATTATGACTGCAATCCGGGCAGCTCTTAGAGACAGTACACAATGGCTAAAGGGGCACTCTCTGGCAATACATTTAAACTGCTAAAACGCAGGACACCAGCCTGGCAGTGAGCATTTACGAAAGCTCAAAGACGACTTTTCAGGAACCCCAATTTGTAGGGGGTTACACAGATACCACTGTACTATGGGATTTGCGACCCCCCAACTGGTATTTATCATACAGGTGATTCTGATGCAGGAAATCTGTCAATTGTTTAGCTATAAGTCTTTCCAGTACTTTTGATACCTGTGACAATAAGAAAATCGGTCTCTAATTAGTCAGCTCTCCTGGGCTACCCCCCTTAAAAATGGAGAAAACCCTAGCCAACTTCCAGTCACCAGATACCATTCCCTCTGCCAGAGACCAATTAAATAAATAAGTAAGGGGAGCAGCAACCTGCAAGGCTGAAATTTTCAGAAGTAAAGGGGTCAGTCCATCTACAGCACAGCCCTTATTTTGTTTTTAAATTTAATAATATATCCAGGACTTCGTATTCTTCAGTTTTACTGAAACTGAAATAAGGGTGGACCCCTAATCTGACCCACATCCCTGATTCTCCAGCCTCGTGGTCTGATTCTGCAAAAATATTTCCTGAGTTCACAAAATACTTGTTATATATCAGCCAAAGGTTCCTCTTCTCTATCCCCTGTTATTTTAATATTATTTGGGCACTTTATTTTTCTAGTTTGACCATTCAAACTCTTTATGATATTCCAAAATGTTGCTGGCTTTCCGGTTGTTTCCTCAAGTTTTAAATTATAAAAAGATCTTTTAGTTTCTCTAACTGCCTTAACACAGGAATTCCTTATATTTCTATACAGTCCCCAGTCTTGTTTCTGGGGAGTTTTACATGCGCGCTCCCACGCTCGCTCTTTCGTTCTTTTTAGTTTCCCTAATTCACAAGTAAACCAAGGGGCTGAATTTTGTTTTACCTTCTTTGTTTTTATTGGCAGATGCATGTTATATACTTGCACTACCTCTGACAAAAAATAGCTCCAAGCCAGATCTATGTGTGGTATTTTTTTTTAATTAGTTTGCATAATAAGCACAGTACATCACGATACATTTCTCATCCTGGAAACATTGAGAATTGAGTATCTCTAAGATAGTACATACATTGGTAAAAATAAGCAGGATACTAGTAACTCCAGGAAAATTACTGAATGGGAGGGCTATACTAAACATCTTGTTTAAATCTCTATCATCTATCCAACTGTGTAACTGCAGCCCATGAGCATATGGTAAATACCTTAAATACAGATACCCTGTAAGAGTCTAAAAAACATAAAGCCAAGCTCAGAACTGGGCATGAAGGTACCACATTTCTATCTAAAGAATCTCCCTTGTGAGGATCAACTTCAACATCTTTAATCTGAACACAGAAAAATTTCAGTTGCATCATCTTCTGCTGTAAAATATCTTCAGTGAGTGGCGGTTAACAGTTATTTCCCCCCTCTAGTAGATTTCCACTTAACTTGTTTTACAGCTAGTAAAGGAAACCAAAACATAATCGGAGAGAGCAGTAAGCAGAGAAGAAAAACATTATATTTTTCGAAAAAACTCACTAAATTCCTAAGTAAAGAAAAGCTCTACCCCCTTCCCTCTCTATCTTTACTAGTTCTCTATAGTAAACAGCACTGCAAACTAGTCGGCACTAGGCCCACAAACAGTAGCATGTCCTTACTGACGTTAAGTCCTCAGCACTGTTCAAGTGTCAGAGTCTGGGTCTTCTGGTGTGTTTTTATCCCTTTTCCAGTAAGCCTCCAGTTTTGCAGCCCATTTGCCTGCATCCACTGGGTCAGTGAAGATGAAGACCTTGTCCTCGTGAATCAGGCGTATCTTGGCAGGGAACAAGATAGCATGTGGGATATTCCACTCCCTGAGCTTCAGTCTTACCCCTTCAAATTTTTTGTGCCTTTGGCAAGTAGCAAACACCATGTCGGGGAAAACGTAAATTGTATGTCCTTCAGCCGTAAGGGGGCCATTTCTTTTGTCCCAATTTATGATGTACGCCCTGGAGCCCATACTGTCTGTAACTGCCATCAGCACTCGTGGAACCCCCTCTGTAGTCGGCCCATGTGGTCGGATTCTGTAGACCTTTACCACCCACCATTCCGTAGCAAGACCCCACCCCTCCAATTGCTCTTGGAGCCAGTCCTGAATATACATGCGCGGGTTGTCTCCTTCCATACCTTCAGGCAGCCCGACAATCCTCAGGTTTACACTTCTGATTTGATTCTCGAGCTGTTCCAGCCGCGAGTTGGTGTGCTGCGTTTCCTTGACTCTGCCAAGAACCATGGAAGTGCATTTGTCTGCTCTCCTTTATAAATCCTCTGCTTCTCTTCCGAGACAATCGACTGCCATTTCAGCTGTGGTCAGTCATCTAGAAAGGTTGTCCAGCTTATTGTTGACACTGGTCGCCAACAATAAGAGCACTTGCATTTTTCTGCCGAGGGATTGCAGTCTCTCCTTGGCGCAGCCTCTGGTTAGTCCCGATTGAGAGGATCTGGTAGCAGGCCCCGCCGTCGCAGTCTTTCCAGGGTCTCTCAGTCCATCTCCCACTTGATTTCCGTATTTTTGGATTACCCATTGTGTTGCAGAGCACTTTAGCCACCGATCTGTGCTGTTTTATAAGAAAAGTTATTACTTTAAACTTTGAAAAGAGCGAGTTTATTTATCGTTGATGTGGAGTTGTCTAATTCTGTGTCCACATTGCTTGGGCTCCACAGCACCCCCCCCCAATCTGGTATTAATCTTTCCCAATTTATATTGTCCATTTCTCTAGAAAATGTCAGATAATTAAAGTTCTTAGTAGACCGAAAATAAATAAATTTAGGTTTACTTTCTACTATGTTTTTACCTCTTATACAGAAAATTATGTTATGATCACTGTTCATATCCTCCAGTAGTCCTGCTGCAGAATAATTATATGGAGCATTAGTCAGAGCCAGGTCAAGCAATGTAGAATCAATAGGCAGCTTGATGTTTATACGTGTGGGATCTTTTATCATTTGTTCTAGATCTAAATTAGGTGCCAAACGTTTCATCACACTAGAATCTCCTGAAGTTAACCAATCTTCATTTAAATCCACCATCAAAAGCAACTCATGGATCTCTGTATAGGGATATAATACGTCCACTAGTCGCAGCATCTTACTTTTTACATTTCTTTGGGGACGATACTCACCGATCAGCAAATACAGGTTACTCACCTGTAACAAGGAGTTCTAGGAATGGTATATGTTGTTCATCCACACTTTCTGGCAGGTTCCTTGCCGCTTTAAATCTTGCGGAAGGTCTTCAAGCTGGCTCCTCCCACCCACCCGGGTGGTAAAACTCTCGGCTCTGCCCCAAGACGCCAGATCTAGCCCGCTGGAAGCCAGGTTGTGCGTCCGGGCCGAGGAGGTCGTGTAGGGATTGAACAACATTATACCATTCCTAGAACTCCTGCTACAGGTGAGTAACCTGTATTTCTAGGGCCATGGATATGTTGTTCATCCACACTTTCTGGCAGACTCCTAGCAGTTCTCTGGGAGGAGGGAGGCAAGGCGCACACCCCCTACTTAGGGAATAAATACTGGAGAACCGAGGCCCCAAAACCAGCATCCCGGCGTGACTCAAGGTCGATGTGGTAGTGGGTAATGAAGGAATGTGCCGACTTCCAGGTAGCAGCCCTGCAGATATCCTGGATAGGGACATCCCTGGAAGCAGCTACCGATGCAGCGGTATGGCAGGTAGAATGAGCTCTTATCCCTCTGGGAGGCTCCATGCCCGCCAACCTATAGCAGAGATCAATGCAGGAGGTGACCCACCTGCCTATCGTCCACTTGGCTGCAGGTCTGCCAGGTGCGGCTTCAGCGTAGGTGACAAACAGCTGGCGAACCTCTTTCCGAACTTCAGCCATCCGCTCCTTATAGTAGGCGAGCACTCTTCTAGGGTCCAAAGTATGGAGCCTATATTCGGCCTCCGAGGTATGATTGGTGTAGAACACCGGCAGAGTCAACACCTGGTTAAGGTGAAACTCCGACACCACCTTCGGAAGGAACTTCGGGTTGGGGCGCAGGACAACCTTGTCCCTATAAAAGACCAGGTAAGGAGACTCGATGGAAAGCGCCTGGAGCTCTCCCATCCTTCTGGCTGACATTATAGCCACCAAGAAGGCGGTCTTCCACGACAGGTGGGAGATATCGCACCTGTGCATTGGTTCGAATGGCTTGCCCATGAGCTTGGCCAATACCAGCAGTAGAGTCCACGGAGGTGGAGGTTCTCGCACCAGAGGGGAAATGTGATCAAGGCCTTTGAAAAAGCGCCAGACCACCTTCTCCTGCACCACCGACTGCTTTCCGGCCCGCGCCCAGTAAGCAGAGATGGCTGCCAGGTGCATCTTAAGGGTTGTTGACCGAAGCCCTTGCTGAGAAAGGGACCACAGGTAGTCCAGGATGCTCACCAACGAACAGAAGGAACGGTCCAGGCCCTTTCCCTGACACCAAATGGAGAATCTCTTCCATTTGAAGGCATAGCATTTTCTGGTCGACTCCTTACGGGACGCCTCAATGACGTTGAGGACCTTGTCGGAAAGACCCAAGGCCTGGAACTCTAGCCGCTCAGGAACCAGGCCGTCAGGTGCAGGGATTGAAGGTCCGGATGGAATACCTTCCCCTGATTGACTGAGATCAGGTCCGGGCGGGCTGGAAGCCGCCTGGGGAGCCTGGAGCTGAGACTGAGGAGATCTGGATACCAGAACTGGCGGGGCCAGTCTGGGGCTACCAGAATCACCTGCGCCTTTTCCCTCCTCACCTTGAGAAGCACCTTGTGGATCAAGGGAAATGGGGGAAAGGCGTAGAAGAGGCCCGGGGTCCACGGCCTCGAGAAGGTATCCCCTGCAGCGCAGCCCCTGCTGAGGGGGCAGGCATGAAACAGTCTCAGCTTCAATTCTCCTGGAGGCAAACAGGTCCACCTGAGGCATGCCCCAGTGGGAGAACAGATCTTGTACTACCTCGGCAGGCAGGAGAGACCACTGTGAGACGCAGCCCCTATCCGGCTTAGGGCATCGGCCAGGGTGTTGGAGGCTCCTGCCACGTGAATGGCAAGGAGATCCGCCTCCAGGCTGCGCACAAGAGGCCATATGCGGAGAGCTTCCCTGCACAGAGGCATGGAGTGCGTCCCGCCCTGGCGGTTTAGGTAGTACATGGTCATGGTATTGTCCGTCTGGACCTGAACCACTTGACCCCACAGAAACAGAGCGAAGGCGGTGAGAGCTAGGCAGACCGCTCGGAGCTCCAGCAGGTTGATATGGCATCGGGACTCCTGAGGGGACCAGAGGCTGTGCGCTCTGTGCTCTCCCAGATGGGCACCCCAACCCATCAGAGATGCGTCGGTCGATAGAGAAACCGTCAGCTCAGGGAAGACGAACGGGATGCCCTCCTGCAGATGTGCCGGAACGGTCCACCACTGGAGAGCGTCCCACATCTCCTGGGTCACTGTCACGGGCTGGTCCAACGGATCGCAGCGTTCTGACCACTGGCTGGCCAGTCCCCATTGAAGGGGACGCATGTACCAACGTGCCCAACGGACCACGCTGGTGCAGGCCGCCATGAGGCCCAGGAGGCGCAGGAAGTCCCGGGCAGGGCACAATTGTCCAACCTGAAATGACTGGGCAAAGGAGGAAAGTACCTCGGCCCTGTCCGCGGGGAGCTGAGCTCTGGCTCGAAGAGAGTCGAGCTCTGCCCCGATGAAGTGAATCACCTGCTTTGGCACGAGTTCTGACTTGACCTCGTTGATGAGGAGGTCAATCTGACAGCAGACCTGGAGGGCCAGATCTCTGGACCGCTCCACCTCCACTTGAGAGGGGGTTGCAATCAGCCAGTCGTCCAGGTAGGGGTACACCCGGACCCTTCGGCGCTGCAGGAATGCTGTCACCACTGCCATGCATTTGGTGAAGACCCTGGGAGCTAGAGAGAGGCCGAAGGGCATGGCCCGAAACTCGTAAAGGGATCCCTCCGCTCTGAAGTGGAGGAATCTCTGATGAGATGGACGGATCGGGACGTGAAAGAACGCGTCCTGGAGGTCCAGGGAACAGAACCACACGCCTCGTTCCAAGGATGGTATTATCTGAGCCAGAGTGACCATCCTGAAGGTCCGAGACCTTAGGAACCTGTTCAGGTCATGCAGATCGAGACTGGGGCGCCAGCCCCCCGTCCGTTTTGGGACCAGGAAATACCTGGACACAAACCCTGGGTCTGGAGGAGGATCCGCCACCTTCCTGATCACCTCTTTCTCGAGGAGCAGGGCAATATTGGCTCGGCAGGTCGACAGTGAGGCTTCGGACCCCGTGGCCCCCCGGGGGGCGACTACGAAAGGGAGGGGTCTGCTCGAATTCCAGAGGCAGGCCCTTTCCTACCACCTCCAACATCCAATGGTCCGTGGTGATAGCGGACCAGGCGGAAAGGAAGTGGCGGAGCCATCCCCCCACGAGGGGCACCCAGGGGGGAGTGACAAGGCTGGGGGCGACACCCCTCAACCCATCACTGGGCAGGCTTGGAGGAGGGACCGGCCGGGGGAGCTCCTGGGCCTTTACTTCCTTGCTTCCTATTGGAGGAAGCCGCTGGCTTGGGTTTGGGATGCCCAGCGAGCCTGCTGGCCCTGAGTGCTGGTGCTGTTGGGCGGTCGTGCCGAGGGCCGAAGGACAAAAGGACTTATGCTGTTGTTGCCGAGGCCTTTGTCCTCTGGGCGGAGGTGACCGAGTCCAGGGTGGCATTGGACTTTTCGATCCGCTGGAGGTGTCCCTCCACTCCAGGGCCGAAGAGGTCAGTCCCCAAGAAGGGGACGTCTGCCAACTTGTGATGGGTATCCGCCGTGAAGGTGGATATCCTCAGCCATGCCCTGCGGCGCATGGCCACCGCGGCCACTACTGACCTGGCACAGGAATCACCTATGTCCAGAGCAGTCTGAAGCTGCTGCTTCGCCACCGCCCTACCCTGGTCCCGCACCTGATGGACCGTGGTCTGCAGGTCAGCCGGGAGATGAGGGATTACCTCATCCAGGGAGCCCATGAGGGCGTAGGAGAAGTGTGCCATCAGCACGGCCGAGCTGGCCTGTTGGAGGCCGAGGAGGACGCAGCGCACACCTTGCACCCGCATAGTCCAGCTTTTTGAATCTTTGTTGGGGGCTTATCCACGTCCCGAGCGCTCGAATGCCAGAAAATGCTGTCGGTGACTAACCCCTTGGCAGAGGGGTGCTCCGAGAAACCGGGCAAAGAGCCGGTAGGGACCGCATACTTCCTGGCCATCCTGGCCGAGGGCGCAGGACATGAAGCAGGCCGCTGCCAAAGCTCCAAGGCTGGGCCGACAATGGCCTCAGCCACAGGGAAGGCCTCCGTAGGTGAATCCCCTCGGTCCAGTATCTCCGTCAGGGGATACTTGGCCCATTTGGACACGGGCTCGAGCTGCATCCCGGTAGACTCCGAGATGAGCCGAAGCAGACCCATGAAGGATGATGGGCTATTGTCCAGTGACTGGCCCCCGGAGGACTCCAGGTCGACCTGCCTGGAGAACAGGGAGGAGTCGTCATCGGACTCCGAAGAGTCTGTGAAGAGCTGCCTCGGCCTGAGCCACCCTCCACCTGCCGAGGACCGGTCGGGAGTGAGGGTGACCGACAACCTATGGGGCAGGCCGTAACCCGACCGAGAATCTTTGGTCGGTGCCCCAGACTTCGGTTGTGGAGGCAGAGGTTCCACCACAATCGGTGGGGCAGCTAGTTTTGGCCGAACAACCGGCCCAGAAATGGGCATCTTGACTGCGGCAAGCGGTTGCTTCAGCCGTTCGGGCGACAGCCACTTGATGGCCGGGGGATTAATCGGTGTCTACTTACTCCCGGACAACAGTAACTGCTGCCACATAAGTTCCTCGTAATGCCGACTCAATTTGCATCAAAGCTCCTCCTTTGAGAGGAGGAGCGTCGCCGCTTACTGTGCCGTAGACCGCCGATGTCGGTGGATCGGGCTTGACCGAGATAAAGTCCGAGATCGAGACCCTCGGTGCAACCGAGGGCGGCCAGGAAGGGGCGGGACACCGCGCTTCCCTCGCTCGACACTTTAACCGGGACTGCCGGCCCGGCGCTGGCAGATCCGGTCTCCACCGGGAACTGGCTAAGAGGGTTGTCGGCTTACTAGTCGACAACCCGCCCAACGGGTCAAGGAATATCTCGACTGCATCGATGGGTGTCTCCGCAGGCTGGCCTGACAGGGATGCCAGGAAGCCAGCGGCCTGAGCGCAACCTCTCGACCAAGTCGACTGTCCGGGAAGGAGACCTCTCCTCCGCCCCCACTAATGCCGACGGTGGGACTTCTTCAAATCCCTCTTCTTGACCGAGAGAATGTCCCGATGGCCCTCTCCCTTCGTGGAAAGGGACTGGCAAAGCTCCTTAGCGAAGCTGTAGAAGAGGAACTCAGAGAGAGCAGGATAAACGCCATGGCCGAGGAGGAGGAAGATGCGGCCTGGGCCGCCTCCTCCTCGAGGGCGATCATGTGCTCGAGCTGCTCAGCCGAGCCAGCCGCCGGACACCGCCTAATGAGCCTCTTTGGATTTTACCAGCGGGTAACGCTCGGGCGCCAAGCTTCAATCGGGCAGCGATCCTCCAGGATGTTGGACGAAATGAGCGCACAACTGCAGTAGGCCTGTGGGCCGTGGTTCAGGCCGAGGCAGTAGACGCACGGGAGGCGGATCCGGCCCTGACATCTTCTGCTTGCAAGGGCACCTCCAAAGCTGGGGATCGACGGTCCATCGCAGCCGTGAGGGATAATGAAGACCGAAGTTTAGAAAACTTCAAAACTAGTTTTGGACGAACCGATGAGTTAGGATCCAGTCTAAAACACAGAGCACTAAGGAGGGAACCTGAGCTTCCAAGCGGTAAGGAAGATCTGGCGTCATGGGGCGGAGCCAAGAGTTTTACCACCCAGGTGGGTGGGAGGAGCCAGCTTGAAGACATTCCAGCAAAATTTAAAGTGGCAAGGAACCTGCCAGAAAGTGTGGATGAACAACATATCCATGTCCCTAGAATAAAGGCTTCCCAGACTGGAACCCAATCTCTAATGCTAAACACTCACAACAATCCGTGCCCAGATTTAAATGCAATTGTTTAGGGGCAAATTTTTCCAACACATAAATCAAGACCCCCCATCCCTTTTATTTCTATGTGCTCTATACAGATTGTACCCTTGAACTGATATACTTAAGTCACTTACTCTTTCATTCAGTCAGGTTTTGGTATAAACCATAAAGTCTGGATGATGAACTTCTGAAAATTCCCTAATTAAGTCTAATTTAGGCACTAGACTCATCACATTGTGAAATAAGAATTCCCTTTCTTAGTTTTAATGAGCTTGTAACTGGTCTGGGGTTTGGATTTATATCTCCACATATTAACAAACCTAGCAATAAAAAGGATCACCTTACCACTTCTCTCCTTAAATTATTGGCTTGAATCCCTGACCGGGATTCTTCCCCGACGGTGCAGTGCTTGCCTTCTGCAGCCGCCCGCTCTCTCCAAGCACCAAGCTGCATCACAGGTTCAACCCCCGACCGGGATTCTTCCCCACGAAAGTGGTGTTTGGCTCTCCATGGCTGCTCGCCTCCAAGCATCTGTTGCATCACAGGCTCGAACCCCTGACCGGGATTCTTTCCAACGGTGCGGCGATGTCTTCCACGGCTGCCCGCTCTCTCCAAGCACCAAGCTGCAAGCTGCATTACAGGCTTGAATCCCTGACCAGGATTCTTCCTCAACGGTGCGGCGCTTGCCTTCCGCGGCCGCTCGCTCTCTCCAAGCACCAAGCTGCATCACAGGTACGGACCCTTAGAAACTGAAATTTGGGCACCTTTCTCCTGCCTCTCATTGATTGGCTGCTACGCATCTATATCCCCAGCTGATTGACTAATGCTGTAAGCCGTGGACATTCCAGTCTGACTGAAGCTTTCAGCCTGGTTTGGGGGATTTCTATTTCATTTCCCAAATTACTCTCCTCCTATCACTATATGTTCTATTTTATTTGGTACCTCACTGTGTTTAAATGTACTTGTGGCTAGCATGTATAGAGTTTCTCAATATTACAGTGTAAAGGCAGCAGCAATCTAACTTGTTTATGCAGATTTATTAATATTTGCCTAGTCTGTTTAAAAAAAAAAAAACTCTGGCTAGTAAGTACAGTTTTCACTCTTTGCTGCACTGTGAGTAGAAAATCTTTGTAGCTTTGACCCTGCAGTGAATAGTGGTTATACTGCCTTATAGAAAAACAGATATTTATTGTGTTTTTTTCCCTCTCCCCTACTATTTTTTTTCTCTGGAGTGTGCTCCTTCTTGTTCTACCCTGCTCATCTGTTCTCTGCCCATGCCCCTCACCACCACCCCCAGCTCTGTGCCTTCCCACCTTGCTCTCAGGACTTGCTTGTGCTGCCTCCCCCCAAGCTCGGCACTGACCCACCCTGCCCCCGCCTTCCATTCTCTGCTCTCCACTCTGTGAGCGAGCCAGCCTGCCCCCCGATTAACTTTAATTGCTTCCTAGCCAACTTCTGCCTCACTATGGTCTTCTCTACCCCCCACTACTCCGCCCCTGAGTTTGCTTCACTTAAAATATAATCCACTGGCTGGACCGGTGGTGCTAAGGGTTGAGGCGCTGGATGCCACACCGACGACCCAGGTTCGGGAACAGACTAGGGCTGCCGGGGCTTGGAAGGGGAAAGGGTGGATCGAGCGTCCCAGGACTGCTCTCCTGCCTTTGGGGTGGGTCTGGGGGATGTGCACTCGAGCGGCCCTCGTGACGATCAGGGGTGGCTACAGGTGCGGGGTGCCAACAATGGGGCATGGCAAGACGCCCACATGCGTAGTGCGCCATTGCACTGCTGGCTCCATGGGACCCACTGAAGAAAAGGCTGAGCGACTGTGCAGCTCGATGTGCGCCTCTGCCATCACAGGTCTGTGGTGGAATCGGCGTCGGGGGTATGGTCCAGTCCACGACGGAGAGGTAAGGGAGACCCTCCGACAGGCTGGAACGGCCGTACCAGACCCCCACATATCGAGTGAGCCTGCTATCCTCTGGTCGGTGGGGCTCGGCTGGATGCCTCCGCTGGTGCACTGAAAAAAGTGCATAAACACAAGGAATTAAAATATATATATATATATATATATATATATATATATAAAATCCATTCTATTTTCTTCTCCACAGGCTTGAACTCCTGACTGGGATTCTTCCCCAACGGTGCAGCACTTGCCTTCTGCTGCCACCCGCTCTCTCCAAGCACCAAGGTATGGACCCTCGGAGACTGAAATTTCGGCGCCTTTCTCCTGCCTCTCGCTGATTGGCCGCTACGCATCTATACCCCCAGCTTACTGGCTAATGCTGTAAGCCGTGGACATTCCAGTCCAACTGAAGCTTTCAGAGTGATTTTGGGGATTTCTATTTCGTTTCTCAAACTACTCTCCTCCTATATTTTTCACCTGCCCCCTCTTCCCTGACCCCGGCCTCTATTAAATACACTGTGGCTCCTCCCTCAACCAACTTCCTTTCTTCTTACTGGCTACTGACCTTAACAGCCCTCTGTCCCTAATTGGCAGCTTTTCTATGCTATTCCTCTTTCAGCTCCTATCCTGCCACTATCCCTTGCCAGGCAGGATAAGTCACTAGCCAACCCCTAAACAATACAGCTACACAGTACAGACTGCTGCAATATTTTTGACCTGCTGGTAAGGACCTTATACTGCTATCACTGAAAATGAAGACACACATTAGAATGGGTCTACAAGTCCTCATAACTGCCCACCTTATGTTGGAGATAGGCAGGCATACTGACAGTAGCAAGCCTGATCCAGTCTCCACTCCAGGTTACACCTTCCCCTGTAGGTTCAAATTACAGTATGGGGCACTGGCACAGAGTCATGCATTCAGCAGTACTTCAGAATTAAACCTACAATCCACATACCCCCCCATCGCATAAAATCCCTATAGCTGCCTTACTATGCTACCGTACTGCTATGACTGCTAATAATATTCATGAGCCACGCAGAGCAAAAGCAAGAGGGCACAGCTGGGCACTGTGGGCATGCACACTAAGAATGCTGCTACTACTGCTTCTAATCTCTGGAAATGTCCACCCGAACCCTGGACCACCTCGTGCTAGCCCGCACGTGAGCTGGGGACACCTCAAGATAGTTGCACTAAACATAGAGTCTCCTTAACAAACTGCCACTGTTCCAGGCCTGGGTAGAGCTGCATCAACCTGATATAATAGCCTTCACCGAAACCTGGCTTTCACCAAAGGTTAGTGATGCTACCATAGCCCTAGACGGCTACAAGGTGTTCCATCAGGACAGAATATCCAAGCACAGTGGAGGCTGCTTAGTTTACCTAAAAAGGGGGATCAAAGCCCAACTACTGCCCAGTAGTTTCTGCACCAAGGAAGCACAAACCTCAAGCCTAAAACTCACACTTGACAAGCACCTCAAAGTACTACTACTATCCACAGTTTACATACCCCGATACCTATAAAACAGGCATCCAGCAAGTACTAAGCAACCTGCAACAGCAAAAGCACAACTGGGAACATACTGTTGTTGGGGATTTCAATACCAACTGGCTCTACCATGACACCTCAGCAGTTTGAGATCAGATAACCAGTCTCTACCTCACTCAATTTGTCTCGTAATCCACCAGGTATAACTACAAAACAGGGACGAGCACACTTATTGATTGGCTCCTTTCCAGCTGCCCTGAGCACATCTCTGAGGTCACTGTCCTTCCTGACACCCTCAGTGATCACTCCCTGGTAATGTGTACATGGTCAAATAAGGTTACCATTAACGCACCCAAGGTCACACGAAACCGCTCTTTGAGAACAGGGCTACTGGACTCCTCCAGGCAATACCTGAAGCTTGTTGACTGCATGCTACTAGACACAGCCGTGGATGGCAACCATGCTCTTGACTTCATCACAATGTTTACTAAAGCATGTGATATCTTTGCCCCCATAAAACTAAAAAAACAAGAGGGTCTACTAACCCATGGCTCACAAGCTCCCTCCTTGAACGTATGCAAGAAAGGGACAATTTGTGGCATAAGGCCAAAGCAACTAACAAAGACGCAGATATCACTGCTTACAAGACAGCACGAAACAAGTGCATCAAACTCATCCATATGGCCAAGGCGAACTACTACCACGATCTGCTAAAAAGGAGTTGGAGAAATGGGAAGGGGTTTGGGGAAATCCCTCACAGGTAAAGCCCTCAAAACTGAACCAGGACTAATAGTCGCAGCAACCAGGACCCTCCAAGAGCCAGGGGACACTGCAAATGCCTTTAACCTGGCCTTCACTGATCTAAGTTCAGTACTTCCCAGTGACTACATGTCCCATCAAACTCTAAAACAGGTCAGCACCGCCTTCTTGCCCCTACAGGCCAAGGGAAACACAGCCACCATTCTACTTCAAACAGCTCAATAGAAATGACACCATCAGATATGTTAAGTGGATACTAGGGAAGACAAGGATGGGGAGCAACCTTATAGACATGAAACTTGTAGCGCTTACGATAAATGAACAAGCGGGCCCACTCACCAAAGTCATCAATGCCTCTCTAAGGTCTGGAACATTCCCTTACAAGTGAAAGAAGGTGCATGTCACCCCCATTTTCAAAGCAGGAGATGCTACCAATATGTCCAACTATAGACCCATCTCCATTCTCCCTGCCCTGTCTAAGGCCCTCGAACGAATTGTCTCCGACCACCTCAAAGAATACTTACTTTGTGCCCAGCAACATGAGTTCCGGAAAGACCACTCCACCATCACTGCTCTGGTTGACTACACAACACAAATATACAAAGCTTTTGATGATGGACAGGCGGTGGGGTCTATCTTTATAGACCTCACAAAGGCATTTGATACAGTTACCCACCAACTCCTCCTGCAATACCTACTATCAATTGGTCTGTCCCCAGACATGGTTACCTGGTTCAAGAGCTACCTCTCAGGCAGGATCCAATGCACCAAAAATGAAAGTTACGTACCTACCGTAATTCTTGATCTTCTCTTGTATCTTCACCATTCATTACTGCTTGGGTTAAGCCGGAGGCGTGCACCCACTACGGGAGTTTTTTTTTTGGAGTCGGCTCCAGCGGCGCCTCCGTAAGCTGCGGTACTCGTCATGCTGGGGCGGCCGTGCGTGCCGAGACCCTCCTCTATCTCAGTTCTGTTAGCCAGAGAGGCGAAAGTAAAGGGTAAGAAAAAGGAAGCGAGGCAAGAGAGCCGAGGGATAGAAAAGGAAAGGATATAAACTGAAAAGGGATAAGCGGTAGAGAATAGACAGAGGAGAGAGAATTCCTACCCTAAGGGACCGCAGGGCCGCCTTTCCGGGGCGGCTCTAAGGGAGGAACAGAGAGAAGGAAGAGAAAGTAGAAGAAGAAGGAGAAGAAGAAAAGAGGCATGTTGAGAGGGAGAACAGTGCCCATTGAGCATTGGTTGAGAGGCTTATAGGCTCGAGACTAACAAGGGAGCAAGAATCCCAGTTGCTAGGACTGAGGGGAGGACCAACCGAACCACCTGAACAGATCCGAATGAGGGCAGACTCTCTGGACTCTCAACATGCCCAGTCCCTTCATCCCAGTTGAGGGCTCCTAGACTGTCCGGGCAGAACCTGCTCCGGTAGAGCTCAGCCAGGAAGGGACTAAGTCCTTCGCACCTTGTTAGGTGCTAACACAGCAGTGTATGGAAAGACTATGCCTTCTCAGAAGGCAATTTTGTATGAAAAAGAGTGGAACTCAATCAGACTCCCAAAGGGCAAGGCATGGCAGGCTCAGAGCTGACAAGTTCAGTCAGTAGCTAGAAGAGGTAGAAATAATACCTGCCAGGAGGATTCTTGACTTTGCGGGGCCAGGACAGGCATGGCCACTTGGGCTGAAACTGCATGACCTGAAGAAGGTAAGGAATCGCACTCAAGGGTGGTCAGAAAGGGTTCCCTCAGTAGTAGAGAAAATTATAACCGTGCTCGTTCCTCTTTACCTTGAGGAAAAAAGGGAGATCCATTCACTAAGAATGGAAAAACAGAAAAGTTTTTTTTTTTTTTGGCATAAAGGCCAAGGAAAGTAAGAGGAACGAGACGGGAGGGAGAGCGCACAGAAGGAGGCCACTGAGGGGAAGGTGGGAGGTATCAGTAATGAATGGTGAAGATATAAGAGAAGATCAAGAAATTACGGTGAGTACGTAATTTTCATATCTTCCTTGTCAATCTTCACCATTCTTTCTACTGGGTGAAGCCCCTCCCTTAAAGGGGGTGAACCCTGAGGGAACAAGACCCCCAGCTCCTGTTGGTGAGAAACAGAAGGGGGAAGACCCTGGCTAATGCAGAGAGAAGCCTATGTGGGAGAAGAGCTAGGAGGTGCCCCGAGGACTGGGAGACGGAGGAAGCCCCTGCAGAAGTCTCCTAGCTCTGGAGGAAAAGAGACGGGTCCCCCGGAAAGCGGAGCGAATCACCCTACACCGGGCCAGGGGTGACAACCTTGATAGACGAAGCCATGCCGTCCGCCTAATGCAGATTGCTGTCCCCGCAAGCCTGGAAGCCACCTCATTAGCGTCATAAGATGCCCTTGCTTGGTGTCTTGCCAGCTCTAGGCCTATAGCGGAGAGGGCAATAGCCTGTCTGGTGTGCTCTGTATCAGGCATTGATGCTAAGAGCTGGGAGAGCATCGACCACAGATGCCGATTGTAGGCAGCGTGGTGAGCCTGATGTGATGCAATGCAGGCCACCGCACTAGAGGAAGAGAACACTCTTCGCCCCCACCGGTCGAATTGTAGGGAATCTGAATCCGGTGGACGGTCGTGCGCCAGGCGGCGACACCCGGAAGGAGTCTCTAGGTATACCAAACCTGAGGACGGGTTGGGAAGGGTACCCAGGGATTCAGAGGGGGCACAATACCTTCGTCGACAGTCTACCGGGGCCGGAGAAAGGGCAGCTGGCAACTGCCAGGAACGGATAGATGCCTCCTGGAAGGTACCACCAGGTGCTGGGCACTGAATTCTCCAAGGAATTCACGCGTCTCCCGTTCAGTATTGTCTCGCCTAACGTAAGAGATTCGAAGATCCCTCACCATCCTCGAAAGGAATCGCTGATATTCAGTGAAATCAGCGTCGGAGGAAAGATGAGCAAGGGGTTCTTCTCCCTCAGAAGAGTAAGACGAGGTTGATGGGGAGCTCGAATGTCCAGAAGATTCCTGCGGCGGTGGGGAGAGTCGAAAGACCCGCTCATGCATATATCTAACGTATGAGGGGAAGGCCGCCGCAGAACCTCTGAACTGCTCCCAGGATAACGGACCCGTAGGACCGACATGGCCTGGAAGAGCGGGGGGTGGTTGCAGAGATACTGGAGAAGGGCACCTGTGAAGAGGCAACTGACCTCTGCTAGGGTTCTGAAATCCGGGGAACGGAGCCCGAGCTGGCGGGATCCCGGACAACAAACCAGGTCGCAAAACGGAACCCTGGGGATGCGACGCCTTGAAGAGCCCAGAAGGGGATCCTCCCCTGTGACGAACCTGGAACTGCATGGATCCAGAAGGGCAGTCCGCAGCAATGCCACCGAAGGGAGCCCTGGGGCCCAAGAGGGAAAGGTGGGGTTCGGCGCTACGGCTCCCTAGCCACCCCACGGGTGGCCGGACGGATCTCCACCGACTGCCCCCGCCTCGACCCCATGGACTCCGAGAGAGCCCCTCCTCCTCGACCCAGCTGCTCCCCACCCCGAGAGGTGGCAACAGCACCCGGAAGGGTAGCTGTCACAGACCCCCTAGGAGGGAGAGCCCCCCCCCTCAGTCCCCACCACATCACCCCTCCGGGACCCAGGGCCAACCCTAGCCCGAGGGTCCTCAGGGGAGGCCGGGAGTGGAGACAGCGGGAGTGGCCCGCTGTGCCGCCTAGCACCACGTGTTACTGGGGACCCCGACCCTGGAGAGTCAGGGTGCCAGGATGAGTCCACGTCTGAGTCATCGACCTCCGAAGAGGACGAGACCAGCAGAACCTCCATGCTGGCAACCCCGGGGGTCCCCGGAGGAACAGCGCCGCGAATGGCGCCGGTGCTAGGGATGGCGCCGGATGACCCTAGCCCACTCGCGACTGCACAGCGGCCCGGGTCCCGCCCCTGCGCCAGTTAGGCCCACAGCGCCACCCCAGTGCCGAACCCAACCCGCGCCGCCGAGCCGCAAACTGGGCCCGCGGCGCCGAAGGCCAGAGCGGCGCCACCCACGGCGCCATCTCGATCACCGTGCCGTGATCTGAAACGCCGCCAGAGGGCGGGCCGAGGGTCCACCGGTGCCAGGCCCAGCAGGCGCGGGCCTCGACACTGGGGAGCCTGCACCCCGAGGAGGTGACTGCCGAGGTGGTGTCCCTGGCCGCAGCCCCGGGAGGACCACGACATTCCCCGACACCGCGAGAGAAGCTCTCTTCGCAAGAGAAGAGAGTGATAGCCTCCCTCCCTCGGGATCAGAGCAGGCCCGGGAGGGGACCCGGGAAGGGCTAGAGACCTACCTGGGAATCCCTGAGCGAGCCAGCCCCCGAAGGTCGGGCGGGCCTTGCCGAGCTTGGAACGCGCTGGACTTCGAGAGGACATGACGTCCATGGAGAAACAGGCGTCGTGACGCTGGCCCATGTTGTGGCTGGGTCCCAGGCAACGGAGACAGACATCATGCGGAAAAATGCCAGCCACAGGAGCACCGACGCATAGGGGCACGGCCCGCCTTAGACTTACGCCTTGCTCCCGAACCTGACATGATGCGAACTAAACAAGGGAAAAAAGCAATAAAGCACTCGGCGCTGTATTAAGAAAAACAGGAACGGTCTAACCAGTATACGGCGTCGAGAGAGTCGTCTGAGAGAAAATGAGGAGTCTTGAGGTATTAGAAACCGAGAACACTATTCGCTACCGCGCAGCAGGTGCAGCCTCGACGGCAGGAGAAACAGAACTGAGACAGAGGGAGGAGTCTGCGCACTCTAATGGTCCCTGGCCAAGATGACGCAGTACGCCACGCCCAGGGCGGCGCCGATTTGAGCAGACCCAAAAAAAAACTCCCGTAGCGCTGCATGCCTCTGGCTTAACCCAAGCAGTAATGAATGGTGAAGATTGACAAGGGAAGATTAAATGGTACACTCTCAGAACCAAAAGAGGTGTAACTTGGAGTACCGCAAGGCTCAATACTGGGGCCACTCCTCTTCAGCCTCTTCATAAATCCCTTACCCTCAGTCTGCCCAGCGCACATCGTGCTATATGCTGATGATGCTGTTGTCTCCGTAAGTGGAAAACATCTTCCCACTATGACCTTCGAACTTGAAGAAAATTTCCACAGGCTTGAGGCATGGTTCTCAAAAAATAAACTGCTGCTCAACTATAAAAAAACTAAGAGCATGCTCTTCTCTGTGCCACAGAACAGAAAGAAATTCAGGCACCTGCAGGTTCTGAGCCAACATGGGGATACACTGGAGCAGGTTAGCACCTTTAAATATCTCGGGATCCACAATGACAGCACCTTCTCCTTCACAACACATGTGGACTATATAATCAAAACTGCCATGGACGGTTAACCTGACGGGGGCACCATGAAGCCAGCGGCCGCAGCCGCAACCCCGACCAAAGTCGAGTCGACGGTCCGTGAAGGGGATCTCTCCTGGCCCCCATGAACATCGACGGTGGGACTTACTCCTTAGAGTCCTTCTTCTTGGACCGACTGGAATGTCCCGATGGCCCTTGTCCCTTGATGGAGAGGGACTGGCAAAGCTCCTTAAATGAAGCCGTGTAGGAGGAGCCCAAAGAGAGCAGGATAAATGCCGCGGCCGACGAGGAAGGAGAGGAGGCCTGGGCTGCCTCCTCCTCGAGGGCCATCAATTGCTCCAACTGTTCCACGGAACCCACTGCCATGGACACTGCCCAACGGGCCTCCTTAAACTTGACCGGCGGATACCATTTTTTGAGTCGCCCGAGATGAAGTCTGGCAGCGTGGTCCTCCAAGACTGAAGCCGAA
Source organism: Neoceratodus forsteri (assembly GCA_016271365.2). Classification (NCBI taxonomy): domain Eukaryota; kingdom Metazoa; phylum Chordata; order Ceratodontiformes; family Ceratodontidae; genus Neoceratodus; species Neoceratodus forsteri. The sequence goes on from CM028136.1 coordinate 910,339,335, forward strand.
AAGGACTTGCACAAATCGCAAGCCTGCGAGTTGTGGCCAAGCCCCAGGCAGTAGACGCACGTGGAGTGCGGATGGGTCCGGGGCATCTTCTGCCCACACGGGCACTGACGTGAAGCCGAGAGCTTCATTTGTCCATCGTGAGTCATGAGCTTAAGACGAAGTCTGTAAACTTTAAAATAAGTTTTGGAAATTTAAGAGTGTGGATCCAGGCCTGAAAACGCAGAGCTAGAGGGAACCTAAGCTTCCAAGCGTAAGGAAGATTCAAGGCCATAAGGGTTTAGGGTTTTACCACCCGGGTGGGTGGGAGGAGCCAGCTTGAAGACCTTCCAGTAAGATTTAAAGTGGCAAGGAACCTGCCAGACAGTGTGGATTGAACAACATATCCACATCCCTAGAACTAGGTGTTCTTTATTGATACCAGAACTATATGCCCTCTGATGCCCTAAAACTTGTTATTAGCTGCTCAGATCTATCAACCATAGATTATGGCCTTATAATATACGGCGCTGGAACAGACAAAGCTCTGAGTAGGATAAAAAGCCTTCTCAATAAATCATGCAGGCTTGTTCTGGGGGCAGATTGTTGGACACACACGTGCGACCTCTATAAAGCTACTGCATGGCTCCTCCTTCACCTCAGGGCTCAATATCAGGCTTGCCTTTTGGCAAAGAAAGCCATGACTGGGCTTGCACCTGAATCCACTGCTTGCCTATTCAAAAAAGTACAACCTACTATCAATACACGAAACTCATCAAAGAGTGGGCTGCAGGTGCCTTTTAAGCATACCTCCATAGCCCAGAGATCCCTCTCCTACTGAGGATCCCAAAGGGTAAATGATCTCCCCATAGACCTTACTAAGTATAGCAAGGTCAGCTATTTCAAAACTGGTCTCCGCACACACCTAGCTCTAGCCAGTGTCTGTGAGTGCCCCAACGTAACCTAACATATTTCTAACACCTGGAGTGTCCTGGAACTCCCAAATTCCAATCTGCCTGGAGAATTCTCAGAACGCCTGCTCCTACCTTCCACTGTCACACTACTACCTGCTCTTTCCACCCACCTTTTTACACCCCTCCTCCCCCTGCCACCCCCGGCTTTTGCCATCCTGGCCTCCTCCCCACCCCTTACTACCATATCTCACCTCCCTCTTACCAATTCTCACCCTGTGCTATATCCTCCATTCCCCTCTCCCCTTCCACCCCACCCTGTACTACCTTGACCCCATCACTGCCAACCCCTCACACACCTCCTGTACGTCCCCTCCCTCTCCCCCGCTCACCCTCCACCAATGACTATGCCTCCAAGGCTGCCTCACACTCACATCTTAAACAAAGTCCTCACTACCCTTGCACGTTATCCTGTAATCCTTCTGAAGTCCTCTGCACCCTACACTGGGCTGTCCACACTCTCATAGCCTGTTACTAGCCTTGCCTGTATGTTAAAGTGATGGTGAAAGATATTGAATGTGACGGTGAAATTCACTGCGAATTTCTAGACAACAGCAACTTAAGTGTAATCTGCATCTAAGGTCATACAGTTCTAAGATGCATACTGCAATTCTAATACCAGTGTAATGCTACCTTATGTAATACTTTGTACGCAAATGTATTTTCCATGTATTTTGATGTTGTTTGTTCACCTGTTCTGTGTTGTGTATGATTTGGAACCTTTGTAAATGAGTCTTTGATTTAAAGGTATGAATCCCAAACAGAAATAAATAAATTATCCAGACCCCGAATGGATACAATTTACAAAAATATTCCATTCCTATGGTTATGTCCTAGCATTAAAGCAATTTGTTTTCTAATCAAAACCTCCAAATGCATCAGATGAAACTGTAATATTACGTGCCCTTTTTTTAGTGGTACTTCTTTTTGACTACAGTCCATAGAAAATTGCCAAGTTTCTTTAAAGTAGGCCATAGTTAGTACAATGACTACTTGATAATTCTGCTCCCCCTCCCTCTTTACAGGATAATCTGGAACACACAAACCAGCCAGTATTAAACAGAACAATCCCATTTTAAAATTATACTCCTCCTTTACTGCATCCGTGCTTAAGCCTCGATTACCCACGTTATTAAGCAAATTAAAGTAGAAATTAAGCCCAAAAAAGGGCTTAACCAAAAACACAATAAAAGCGAAACTTACTATACAGTTGGTGTATTTAATCTACGTTTCCTACTCACTTTTCAAATGTCTCCTACTCGTTTGACTTGTGCCTTGAGCCTTGGGGCTCGGAAATCCTTTGAGCAGAAGTGACAGCAACTAAAAAGAGCACCTTCCACAACAGAAAGCGTAACTCGCAGCCGGTTCAAAGGGAGGCAGCATGAGTTTCTCTAACATAAAACTGAGGTCCCAAGGAGGGCATGGGTTCTGAATGAGAGGTTTCAGATACAAGATGCCCCACAGAAAGGTGCGGGATACCTCAAGCTGAGCCACAGGTCTGCCCACGATGAGTGCATGGCATAGAGAGATGGTGGAAAGGTGCACCTTGAGTGAGGAGTATCCCAAGCCAGAGTCGAAGGACAAGAAGATACTCCAACACTTGATTCAATGGGCAGGTGAAGGGGTCCAAGTGGCATGAAGCAGCCCGAAGGGTGAAACGCTTCCATTTCATGGCATATGTGGCCCTGGTGGAGTGTTTCCTAGAAGCCAACAGGACGTCTGTGACCCTAGAGGACACCCCGAAGTGGACGATAGCTAGGTCTGCAGGAGCCACGCATGGAGATGCAGGGACTTTAGGTCCGGTTGGACTAGGGTGCCCCGATCCTGGGACAGCAAGCCAGTGCACTGGGGCAAGGCACTGGAGGTTCCACCACCAGCTGCTGTAGCAAGGGGAACCAAATCAAACACACCCAGAAGGGAGCTACGAGAATCATCTCCACACCTTCCAAATGGAACCTGAACAAAACTCTCTGTAGGAACAGGAAGGGAGAAAAGGTGTACAGACAATGGAAATTGCATACCTACCATAATTCTTGATCTTAGTTTTCACCATTCATTCACACTAAAGGGACTATGCCGGAGGTGCTAGGATCCAGCGGGAGCCAAAAATCGTCAAGAGGGCTGGCACCAAGGAATGACTGCACGAGTCGCACCATGAGGCTGGCTCGCGCCTGTATGGGCCATCTCGGCGTCGACCCTCCAACCGCCTCAGTTCCTTTTTGACTGAGGAGGTGCAGCGTAAAGTAACCTAGGAAACATCTAACCTAATCCCTGCATAAGACGGCCCAGGAGACCCATGTAAGAAGGGGCTACACTCAACAGCATCTTCACAGCCCAAGCCAACGAGGTAGTGAAGACCAGAAGCAGGATGAGTGAGCTCGGGGGATGGTGGGTGGGTGGGTGTGTGAGTGAATGAAGACTTTGTCCAAGAAGATCAAGAATTATGGTAGGTACGTCATTTCCATATCTTCCTGGACTAAAAGTCTTCACCATTCAGTCACACTAATGGGAGAGTACTGCGCTAAAAGCCAATCCCCCGAGTAGGGCGGCAGGAGACAGAGCTCGCTCAGGACATAAGTCCATTAAGGACTGTCCTGCCGAAGGAAGTGTGCTGTCTAGCATGGACATCCGGAGCATAGTGCTTCACAAGGGTGTGCACCGAGCTCCAAGTAGCCATTTTGTAAATATCTGTATTGGGTACATTGTGAATTTCTGCCAGGGATGCCACAACCATTTTGCTAGAGTGGGCGTAAACCCGGTCTTCCAACTTGACCTGCACCATCGAGCAACAGTGATGAACACATGCCACCAACCATGCAGAAATGTATCTAATGGCAACAGGCTGACCTAGCTAGGCCATGCTGAAAATACGAAAAGATGCTTGGATTTGTGAAACTCTGGTTCTGTCAGTGTAGAATCGTAGAACCCTCTTGCCATCCAGAGAGTGAAGGGTACATTCCCCTTCATTCTGGAAGTTGGCGAAATGAGTGGGAAGAACCAGAGGTTGGTTAAGGTAAATTCCAAACTACCCTGGGTAGGAAATTAGGGTGAGTACCAAACACCACCCTGTCCTTGTGAAAGACAGTATATGGAGGGTCTGTGACCATGGATGAATTTCAGAAACTCTGCAAACGGAAGAAACGGACACTAAGAAGGCAGTCTTTCAGGTCAGAAATATCAAGTCACAGGTGGCTAGAGGCTCAAAGGTTTATGGATGAGCATATCTAGCATGGTAGGACGAAACACGTGTCTATGTCTTCTGTTAGCACCCTTTGCAAACTGTGTGAGAGGCCTTTCGGCACCATGCAATTTTGCTTAAAGTTGGACCAGCATAACATTCTGTGGTGATTTGCATATGCAGCCCATGATGCTTTGCATTGTGAGGGCATGTGTGATTTTGTATTTTCTTGAAATTTGGCTTCCCAGCCAAATGCCCTTTGGGGTAACCCTTGCCTCAGTGTTTGCACACAGAGGTTCTTTGTCTTTTAAATAGCTTTTTATTTTAATGGGTTCACCACAACATATCCAAGACACAATGTCTTAGGGTAGCTGGTCCAGTCCACTGGGGTGTCAAGCAGACGAGGCATACTGATGAGTCTTGGTGGGACGAAACATGTGTCTATGTCTTCTGTTAGCACCCTTTGCAAACTGTGTGAGAGGCCTTTCGGCACCATGCAATTTTGCTTAAAGTTGGACCAGCATAACATTCTGTGATGATTTGCATATGCAGCCCATGATGCTTTGCATTGTGAGGGCATGTGTGATTTTGTATATCTAGCATGAGGTTGATATCCCACACGGTCACCGGTTTCCTGACCGGGGGTCTAGTGTGTAGGATATCTTTGAGGAATCGCATCACTAGCAGTAACTGAGCCAGCGACATGTTCTAAACTGGCTCATGGTAGACAAAAATCACGTAAAGGTGTACCTTCACTGTTGAGTATTGCAGTCCTGCATTTGACAGGTCTAAGAGGTACTCCAACAGTTTATTTGGTGGTCAACAAAATGTGTCCAGCGTGGACCTTTTTTGCACACCAAATGGAAAATCGCTTCCACTTAGTCGTGCAAGTTTCCAAGTGGAAAGCTTGCGTTAAGAGGATTTCTGAGATCCTTAGAGAGACCACAGACCTACCCACTTCTATCTCCTCAGGAGCCAGGCATGGAGATGAAGGGAGTGAAGGTTGGGATGGACCAGGGGTCCCTGTGTCAGGAGGTCCATTCGAAGAGGAGCTTCCTCGGGGACTTCTGACAATCTATTGATTAGTGGAAACCATACCTGATGAAGCAAATGTGGAGGGATGAGGATAATCTTGCCCCCCCTTGTGCCTTTGGCTTGAGCAGCACCCTCTGAACTAAAGGAAGAGGAGGAAATCCATACAGAAAGCGTCTTGTCCACCGCAGCTGAATGCATCCTGACAGAAACATCAGGTTCTGGATTTCTAGCATAGAATAGAGGCAGTTTTGCACTTAGTGGGGACACAAAAAGGTTCAGGTCCAGACTGTCCCACTTGTTGAATAGCGAATGCATGCCGCTGGGGTGAGCGGCCATTCATGGGAACCCGCCTCCACCCTGCTGATGAGATACCCTAGGTCATTCTGAATTCCTGGCAGGTAGACTGCCGAAGTAAGGTAACGTGCTCAAGACATCACTCCCACCCCTTCATGGCCTCCCTGCATACAGGGTAGGAGAGTGCTCTACCCTGCTCGTTGATGTACTACATCACAGTCTTACTGTCTATCTGAAAGAGAATACCTCATGGTAGAGGACATCCTTCAGGACTCGGAAGGGTATAGGACAGCTCTCATCTCCAAGACATTTATGTGATAAGACTCCTCCTGACTCCACACACTCTGAGTGCAGAGGTCTTCACAGTGAGTTCCACCACCGATCAGAGATGCCTCCATGGTGATGGTTATCTGAGATGCCAGTGGGGCAAAGGGTAGACCTTGTAGAAGCCTGTGTTCAAGGTTCAGCATCAGCTACATGGGTTGGGTTTGTACAAGGTTACTCTCTGTGAGGAAAAGAGCCATCCAGACAAAGTGAGTTCCCCTGACCCCCAGGAGGAAGGACCTCACTAGGAGGTGGCGGAGGGGGGGGAGGGCCCCTATGGAGGGAAGCTGAGAGGCATGAAGCTGTGATTTTTGTGGGATCAGCAGTACCTTCATGGAAGCGTCCTGCATGTCTAGGGATAAGAAACCAATCGTGCCGCTGGAGAGGTGGTAGGAGAGTCCCTACGGAGACCATCCTGCCCCGAACAAAGACCTATTTTGTTCCTGAGGTTGAGAATAGGGCACATGATGCCTGTTCTTTTAGGGCCTAGAAGACTACGAAGAAAGCCCTGAATCTCTGAGGTGAGAAGGTCTGACTGTGAAGTGGGAAAACTGTGCCGCCGCTTGGAGGGACAGTCGGGGGAGTCTCCAATAGGTTGAGGGAGTACCCCTTCCAGAAACTCCGGGGGACCCACTTGTCTATTGTTATAGACAAAGTTAGTCAGACAATCTCTCACCGCAGGGAGAAGTTCCACCTCCGGTTGTTGAGCTGGAAACCGGACTAATGTCTCAGAGAGTGGCACTTGGCGCTTTTGGGCCCTGTGCCTTTAGCTGCGTTTTCTTCGTGGCTGATGGGGTTGAACTACGTAAAGACCCTCGGACCCCACCTTGCAGGACTGCTTGTTGTAAAACTGATGACGGTTCTAGCCCCCTTGAGGGGCAGAAGAAGGCAGTCTGGCTGTTTTGAAGGTAGCTACTTGAGTGCCGAACAGGTGAGAACCATTAGAAAATCCAGTAGACTGGATGGGCCTTGCGGTCCTTATGTGCCATCAACTTCTGTTTCTATATTTCTATCCTGATGTTCTAAGTCAGGAGAGTCGCCTGACAACAGATCCCAGTAGTAGCTGCCCTGGAGGCAGAGTCATAGACCTTAAGAGAGCTTTTGCAGCATTGACTGCTCATTTCCCCAAGGTGTTAATCTTGGACCCCTGAGGGAAAACACCATCGTCATTTTCTACTCTCACAACCATAGTATCTGCAGAGGGTTGTGAGCTAAAAGCATCCCTCCCTGGGAGGGGCATCGAAGGAATCAGAACTGGCCCACCTCACACTTCCTCCGACAAGATGTAATGGAGGGTGGGCAGAGGGCGCAATGTTCCTGCAGTCGCTCCCTTACCTGAGACATGCACAACATCGTAGGCATCCTGGAAAATGTGGTTGCCAACACTGGAGAATGACTTAAGAAGCTGAGCAAGTTGTGTCTTAGTGGGATTCTCAGGTAACGCCTGCACAAGGTCCCTGGGCTTGGTCCCAGAGGACATTCTGATATTGGACCATATGGGCCAGGTAGTTAATGGCCTGGACAGCCAGGGTAGTGGACACGGAAACACGTTTACCCAGGTGGTCCAACTGCCTGGACTTCCTGTCTGGGGGAAGGGCACTAAGGTGCTTGGGCTTTTTGGTACAATCATGCGCTACATTCATGAGTGCCAAATCTACCTTAGGGTGGCCACCTAAAAGGCGTTTACCAGCTGGTGACACCATCATAGGAGTCAATCAGAGGTAGCACCACCACAGGGAGGGCATCCCGCTGCCTTAAATAAACGGCCAGGCGACACCTCTCTGGGTCCTGCTCCTCTGTTTCCTAGTCCATAATGGACTGGATGTGGCGCATGATGTCCATAAAAGATGGATCGTCAGGAGGGGACTTAGGAATCACCCTGGAGGGCTCTTCACCATCTGAAGATTCCCTGACGAGGCGGTAGACCCCTAGCAATCGGAGTCTTGGTTTGCTGGCCAAGGCACCTAGCTTCACCTGAGCTCTTTCCTTCTAAGACTGCTTGAAAGGCAGAGTAGAGAAACTTACCAGAGCAAGGGAGAAGGATAAAGACTTAGTTTGGCTAAGCAGATTTACTGTGTGGTGGTGTTTTTATTTTTTACTCACAGGGATTGCTACTGTTTGTTGCTAACATTTCATTGCTTTATTTTTTCTCTGATTCAAATTGTTGTTGCTGGTATACCTTCTTCTGCATTATTACAAGGTGTGCCTACAGGTGTGTGCTAACAGATTACTGCTGTAATCTTCTGATTCAAATTGTCTTTTGCAAGGTATATCTTCTGTTACTGCTTTATTTTCTCTGGAGCAAAGTGTTTTCTTACAGGGTATATCTTCTCTGAAATTATTACAGGTGGTGCTTTACAGGTTTTACAGTTTTATCTAACATTAGGTTAAGCTTTCAGGGTTACTGCATTTGTTGTTGACTGATTGTTTCTGCTCTTACCTCCTTGTTCTTTACGTCCGTGGTTCTTCTTTTAGGCAGGGAAGGGCCCAGCCACCCACCCCATCCCAACCACCCCACGCTACCTCCTTTTATAGGGTACCACAGTTGTGACATTTCCTGTGGCAGAGCAGGAAGAAGCCGGATCAGTGGGGCCTCCACAAGGTGATCTCATTTACAGGGCACTAGTAATTTAACTTGTTATAACAAGTTAAACAAAGCACAATTAAACCATTACTTGCATTTTTTTTCCTTCTAATTACTCTGACTAGGTTACAAACCCAGCAACTTATTTGGAATGGATTTCATTAACTGCAGGTACTGTGGAACAATTTTCAGAAGGACATTCTTACAGGATTTAGGACACTGTCCTACATGCTGGGCCTTTGGAATCTTAGGTCTCAGCTCCGGGCAGCATGGGCAGAGATTGCCGCCTCAAATTTCATATTAAAGAGGAAATACATTATAAGAACCACCCCATTTCCCCAGCATCCAACAGAAAAACCTCAACCGCAGAGGGTAGTTGGTCCAGGAGGTTGGCAGGTGGTTAGGAGGAGCAAATCAGGTGCCCCATCACTCTCTGCTCTCAACACATTACCTCCAAAACCATATAAACACTACAAACAGGTATCTGCCTCTATCTCTGAAATCAAATAAAGAGGCAGAAGACACTGCAGAGCAGGACACTGCGGCACAGGAGCTAGCACAACAATACTCACCCAAATCAGGAACCAAAACTAAACAAGCACAAAGGAAATCCAAAAAACCTCTGATCATAGGAGACTCCATGATTCGGGGAGTTGATACCCATCTCAAGCCAGGGGTGATGGTCAGATGTCTCCCAGGTACATCAGCATGGAGAGACACTGACCGCATTGCTAAAATTGTTCACAAAGCAGGAGAAAACATTGATGTCCTAGTACACATAGGGACTAATGATCTCGCCAGCCGGTCAGTTGTGGAGACCAAAGAACACCTGACTAGGCTGGGTGACAAACTATCATCTATTTCGTCCGGCATCTCCTTCTCTGAGATCCTGCCAGTCTGGGAGAGGGGAGCAGATGGACGGAAGGTCAGAGAAGGGGAGATAGGGGAGCTAAACACATGGCTCAAGGACTGGTGCCAGGAAAAGGACACAGATTTGTAGGAACTGGCAACAGTTCTGGGAGCAAAGTTCTTTAAATTTGATGGACTGCATCTGACTAAAGAGGAGTCAGTGCATTGGGGCAGAAGTTTGGCGTCTTTGCAGAATATTTAAACTAGCAAATGGGGAGAGGGTGCAGCACCCCATACTGTTGAATGGAAGAACACCCCTCCCCTCAGCTAGTGGTCAAACTGGAATTCAGTGTGTTTGCTGTTCATTTGCATCACCAGGTAAGAAAAGGTTTGTCTCCCCATATGATGCACAGGGTAATGCCAAACCTCACCCAACAACTAACACACCAAAATCTGGCCAATGGAAAATCATGTACACAAATGCTCACAGCCTGGGAAATAAGATCCCAGACCTGCAGGCAATAATGTCAGAGGCTAAACTGGACATAGTAGCAATTAGTGAGGCGTGGTTTACCAGTAACCACACTTGGGAGACTTCAGTACCTGGCTATGTTGTTCAGAAGAGACAGGGTGCAAAGGGGAGGAGTGGCCCTGTATGTTAATGAAAATATCAAAGCTACAGAAATTCAGAATACATAAGGAGCCAGAAGAACTGTGGGTCACCCTGAAACAGGAAATGGGACAGCCATAAGAACTGGGGTTGTCTACAGGCCCCAGACCAGAGGGAGGACATAGACACATTACTGTTAGAAGATATACAAAACATGACAGCTAAAGGGAGGTTCTGATAATGGGAGACTTCAACATGCCAGATACAGATTGGTCAATACCAGCAGGAACATCTGCCAGAACTAGACTCATAGTGGATTCCCTGCAGGAGGGCCTCAAACAACTGGTACAGCAACCCACAAGAGACAGGGCTATCCTAGATCTAGTACTGACTAACAAAGAAGGGATCACAGATCTCCAGGTAGAAAGGTCACCTGGGGCCAGTGACCATCACATGGTATGGTTCAATTTGGCTACTACATCTAAATCATCCCATTCCAAGGCAAAAATATGGGACTTCAGAGGAGCTGGACTTTGATAAGATGGCCAACAGAGTTAAGCTAGCCCTGGCAAAAAGAAACACAGGTGAGGAGGTACAGGCAAAGTGGGCAAGCATTAAGGATACAATACTTGAAGCAACATCCCATTGTGTTAGACAGAAAGGAAGTGCAAAAAGAAGAAACCACTTTGGTTCTCAAATACAGTAGCAGAAAAGGTCAGAGCCAAAAGGCTGGCCTTCAGAAAATATAAGGAAACACAGCGGGATGAAGATGAGGGGCATACCAAACTGCCCTAAGGGAAGCAGGTAAGGCAGTAGGGCAGGCAAAGTCCCAAACTGAGAAACACTAGCACAAACAGTAAAAGAAGGTGACAAGACTTTCTATAGATACATTAGTGAAAAGAGAAAGTCCAGAGGGGTATTGCAAGCTTAATGGAGAAAAGGGAGCATGTGAGGAGGAGGACCCTGTAAAGGCATCTATCCTAAATAGATACTTTTGCTCAGTATTCACTGGAAGAGAAGGTAGGGCAGGGCACAGCTCAGCATCATGGACACAGGGGAGGGAGGTGAGCACTACTCCCTTCACAAAGAAAGGGTCCTACAAGAGCATGCTAGCTCAGGGTGGATAAGGCAATGGGACCTGATGGCATACATCCCAGGGTACTTAAGGAGCTAAAGGAGGAACTAGCAGAGCCATTAGCAGAATTGTTTAGTGAGTCTCTGACACAGGAGAGGTCCCAGAAGACTGGAGAAGGCTCATGTGATCCCACTCCACAAGAGTGGTAGCAGGGAGGAGGCGGAACTACAGACCGGTCAGTCTTACCTCAGTAGTGGGCAAGATTATGGAAGCACTCCTTAAGGAAAGGATAGTGCAACACCTGGAATCCTATAGGCACAGGATCCAAGACAGCATGGGTTTACAAAGGAAGGTCCTGTCAAGCTAATCTCATAGATTTCTTTGACTGGGTAACCAGAGTGGTGGACCAAGGGGAGCAGTTGATGTCGCCTACCTTGACTTCAGCAAAGCTTTTGACACTGTTCCACATAGAAGATTGATAAATAAGCTAGGTAGGCTCGGGTGGGTCAGAAGTTGGTCAACTGGGTGGCAAACTGGTTGACTGGCAGAAAACAGAGAGTGGTGGTAAATGGTATACAGTCAGAAGAGATGCAAGTCACAAGTGGGGTACTCTTCAGGGATCAGTCCTGGGGCCAGTCCTATTCAACATCTTCTTAGTGACCTAGCAGATGGACTAGAGGGTGGCTTGTCTGTTTGCAGATGACACCAAGATCTGCAACAGAGTAGATGATCCAGATGGGGTGGGCAGAATGAGAAGAGATCTGGATAAACTAGCAGAATGGTCAGAAGAGTGGCAACTGGGATTTAATGCAAAGAAGTGCAAAATCATGCACATAGGGAAGAGAAACCCTGAAGCCACTTATAGGCTGGGAGGGGAGTTGCTAGCAGTCACAAAGGAAGAAAGAGACTTGGGCATCATCATCACTGATGACCTGAAATCATCCAAGCAGACCTCTAAAGCAGTAGGTAAGGCTAGGGGGTGTTAGGGTGTATTAGTGGGGGTATCACAAGTCGTAAGAGGGAGGTAATAATTCCTCTGTACAAGACACTGGTTAGGCCCCATCTGGAGTACTGCGTGCAGTATTGGAGGCCACACCTTCACAAGGACATTAACCAAATTGAGGCAGTCCAGAGAAGGGCAACCAAAATGGTGCAGGGACTGCATCAGAAGACATATGAGGACAGATTAGCAGAGCCAATATGTATACCCTTGGAGCAAAGGAGGGAGAGAGGTGATATGGATCGAGACATTTAAACACCTTAAGGCATAAACAAGGTGAAAGAGTCTAACATGTTTAAATATAAGAAAAATAGCAGGACAAGAGGACACAGCATGAGATTAGAGGGAGGCCGATTAAGGGGAATGTGAGGAAATTCTTTTTCACAGAAAGGGTGGTAGATGCATGGAATGGCTTACCACAAGAAGTAGTGGCTATGAATACAGTGCAGGGCTTCAAACAGGCATGGGATAGGCATAAGGGAGCAATACAAATGACTATGAATAGATAGGTCACTGACATAGCAAAGGCCGATGGCACATTTATAAGGTAGAAAAAGAAATGGGCAGACTGGATGGGCCTTGCGGTCCTTATCTGCCGTCAACTTCTATGTTTCTATGTTTCTATGTTTCTAGTCATCCTCATTCGTCTTGCTTTCGTGTCCACTTTCCAGTGGTGGGCACTCGTTCTGGCGAGAGCCACAGCCAACACTGGGTTGAGACCCAGAGGATCCTAACGTCTGGGTTTCATGGGTGCCAGACCGGCCCGGTTCATGGGGCAGCAGGACCTGGGTCGCATGCCGGGGGGGATGCCAGAGGTGGACCCTGAGGAGCAGGGGTCTGCCTCTGAACGAAGGACCACCACATGGTGAAGAGGGCACTGCAATCCACAGGAGGTGGGAAATTATAGCTCAGTGGGTACGGAGAAGTTGACGCCGGTGAAGGGTATGACAGTGGCGGGGCCGGCGTAGGGTACCCTGGTAAAGGACCACTCGGCATCAGCATCCAGCGGGGGACCAGCAGGAGTCAGATGCGGCGTAGGCTGCAGAAGAGGCGACGCCAGTGCCAGGCCCAAAGGCTGGGGAAGCGGCAGGACTGGCACTGGCCCAGCAGGCGTTGGCTGGGAGCACTCGGGAGAAGGATCTGCCAGCGTTGGGAGGGCAGGAGACGCTGGTACCTGGGGGGAAGGAGACCTCCCAGGCGAAGGCAGAGGTAACACCAGGCTAGAAGAAGCAGCGGCAGCCTTGAAGGACTGATGTCAGGTCCAGTAGAGAGGCCCGACATAGGCAGTGCCTAGGCCAGGGGGGCCCGATGGTGGAAGATCCGACGCCCGAGATACCAACATCAGCCCAGAGAGCCCATGGAAGAAGCAGACCTGAGCATCAGGAGTAGGGAGACAGGAGATGAAGTCTCCTGCCCCGAGGAACCACTGCCTGTAATGGTAATGAGGGCAGGCGGCTGTGCCACCAGTAGCCTGGCAGAGGAAAGGGCTGGCAGGGCTGAGGGAGCCGATCCCCTAAGGCCGGACGACCCTGACGTGGTCGAGGGTTTGTGAGGCGACCACAAGCAGGAAGCAGATCAGTCCCAGTCCCAGTGCTTATGCTACCCACTGAATTTTTGAGAGGATGAAGAAGCCCTGGAGGACTTTGCCAGCGAGGTCGAAGAGCTCCTGATCTACAGCTCCTATTCCAGCATGACCAGCTTCTGCTTAATAAGATGCCTCTCCAGAATCTTAAGACAACGTCTTCAAGCGGCCTGACAATTTCTGCCAAATCTGGCAGGCTTTGGTGTCGTGGCCGGGGCCTAGGCAAATGATGCACACTGGGTGGCTCTCTTTTTCAGGAATTTGTTTGCCGCAGGCACACTTTGTGGAGCAGTTGGAAGATGAGGCTGGTGTAGAAAAACTCAATGGAAGAAACACCAAAAAACAAATGTTAGACTACTTAGAGAAAAGGAAAATATAAAGCATGGCTAGCACTAGAAATGGCGGTCGACTGTAGCAGCTAAGGTCTGATGTGCTAGGGTGGACGGCGCAAAAAGAACTGAGGAGGGTGTGGGGGACTGCCCGCCTTTACAGGATAGGCTGACATCAGTGCTGGGCCATCCCTCATGGCAGACTGCTAGCTAGGAAGTTTTCTGTGTGGTCCTGACACCTGGCGGCTTAGTTTTACTGGTGTTGGCCTGTTGCAAGAGCCTTTTTCAAAGTAAGATCAAATGTTCAAAGGTGGGATTCTTCTGCATGCCTGCCATTTGTTTATGCAATTGATGTAATTCTGCCAAGATGGGACGCAGTATGGGGCAGCCCCAAAAAATATGATATGGGGTACCCTCCTTCCCACAACCCGGCCAAAATCTATCTGAGTGACCCAATGTGTAATGTTTTGTTCTAGTGGGAGTGAGAAAAACAGCTCATTATTTTCCAACTGAATTCTCGCCAAGAATTGGATGCAGAGGTATGGAAAACCCCACTCCAAATCCTCTTCCAGTCTGGGGGATCAAGATCCAGACCTGATTCTCTTTCCCAGGCTGACTGATACAGAGGTGGAGGCTATTCTTTGCTAAGGATGTTCTTTGCTAATGACTTCCTCTCTGCTTTCAACACTCTCTTGCCAGTCCAATCAGGTTTTAGGAAATTCCATTCAAACACCTCCTCACTTCTTTGCTTTACAGACGCAATTCATTCTGCAATGGATCAAGGGCAGATCACCTCGGCTATTTTCATACCTTGCAAAGGCCTTTGACTCCGTCTCTCAACCGCTCCTTCTAAACAAGCCAAGCACCACTGGCCTTTCCCCACGTTCTGTCTCCTGGTTTAGCTCCTACTTAACTGGTCAGTCCCAGTCAGTTAAAATCAGTAATGTCCTGTCTCCCTCCTGCCCTATCCTTGTAGGCGTCCCCCAGGCTCGATCCTCAGACATGTTCTCTTTTCTCTGTTTATTAATAACATTCCTTCTGGATCCATATGTACGCGGACAACACCGTCCTGTTGCTATCTGGTCCATCGCACTTACCACTGTTCTACTTTCATTTCCGAACATTGGTCTGGAAATCTACCTTCCTACCTCTTCTAACTCCTAAATCCAGCTACTCCCTCCCCCTACAATTCACTTACGAATTGCCTCCGCTCCATCACCCTCCCACAAGCATGCACCTTGGCTGAGAAACTAGTATTTTCTTACAGACTCCCTTCCCTCTGGAATAACTTCTCCCCGCAAACTCACCTCACCCCCTCTTTTCCTGCACCTAAGCACCTCCTCAGGCCATTCACTGCTACATCTGGTAGCTGTCAACTGCCCTAATCCACAATCACACTACTGTCCTCCTCCCTCTCTTCCATTTACTGTATTAATTAGCGACCACGTTTTTGTTATAGTTGCCTCACCCTGCTTATCGAATCTCCTGTACAATACTCTGTAATGTAATTCTATAATAAAAATGTATTTGCTCATTGTATTATACTGTAATGAAGAACTTATTCTGTATGATACTGTATATATTATGTTTATTCTGTATTATACTATTATCTGAATTTTATTATTCTTTTGTTGTATTTGTACCCCCTGTCCCCGGGTTGCACCTGGAAATGAGCTTCTGCTCAGTGTGCCTTCCCTGGTCACCATATTTTAAATAAAGGATGTATGACTGGACTAATTTTGAAATATGTTTTTTAGTAAACAGGCCATCCACTGCCTCTATAACTACTAAGGGTATGGGGTGAGAGCACCTCTTAGCATCCCCCAAATGGGTCCCAGATCTGAGACAGGACACCACCTGCAAGTAACAGTAAAAATCTAACAGTCTAAAATGGTATTCATCCTTCATATCCATGAAGGACTTGATAGTATCCTGATGGATGAACTGAGAGAAGCAACACAAGACACAGCGTTGCCAATGGAGAAAGGAGTGATCTGTGTGATGAGGTGCGAACTGAGCACAGCAAACTAAGTACAAGAGGTTAATGAACCCTGAACACTATAGCTTTTTTAACTGCCCCCCCAAACCCTATAAAGCTGTCGTGTCCATGGATTAGCAACATTTAACCCAAGTACTACTTCTGCAGGGGTACTGAAACATTCCAGAGGATGTATACCATGATTGCTCCGTCATTAAGCTTGTTTTCATATGTTGTTTCTTAACCATATATTGTTTTTGTGAATCTCCACTGTATTTTTTTTTTCACAAGTTTTCTATATCGCTTTTCTTGTAGGGTAACCAAAACTGAGACCCATAGTTTAGGTGTGGGCATATATATGCATGATAGATACCTCCCCATACTCTGTTTCTCTATTTTACAGATTTTTTGCATCATGTATAAAGTGTTTTTAAATAATGCTATTGTAATGGTTACACATGTTTAAGTTATTTTCAATCAAGATTCCTAAATCTTTGCCCCATTCTCTACTGGCTAATTCATACTCCTGAGGAAACTGGTATGCCTCAGATTTGTTTGACCAAAATGGATAACTGTGCATTTTTTTGGGTTAAACTTCATATCCCATAACTGAGTCCACACCATTATTCTGCTTTAGTCGTCCTATAGTACTGCACAATTCAGTGGTGTTGCTGAATTTCTTAATTTGCTATAATATGTATATTGTGAACACCAGCTTTTAATGCCTTGGTCCATGTCCATCACATGTACTTGATTCTGGGAAAATACAACTGCTCACCTCACAAAACCAATGCACAAAGATTAGCACGAAAGAACATCCAGCTCAATTTGTACTACAAAAAGGGTTACCAAAAGTTGTCTTTGACTAGCTGGTTTCTAACATTTTTTTTTTTAAATACCCTTACAACATCATCTTAGTCCAAATCCCTCTAACCCTCCCTATCCAAACTCAATAGATTCATTTTTGTACAATTTTGACTTTGGATTACTAATTTTTCTACTTGCCACTATTGTTCACTGCATCTCTAAGTCTGTATTTTAAAAGGACACGCTATCATGGCTTAGATTCCACCCCTTGATGAAGGCTCAGAGTGAGCTGAAGCGCTGGGGTTGCTAGCCATGTCTGTTGTTTGCTTTGCGCTATGAAATAAGTTTCCTCTGCAGTTAAATTTCTGCCAGCCCGCAGTTTTTTTTACACAGCGCCTTTCATTCTGTTTGCCACCATTCTGACATGCACTGGCAAAACAGTTCTGGGAAGCCAGCTATGTGCCTGAAGCAGCTGTGACTAGCTCCAGTATTGGGCATCACTAACTCCTTGCCATTCCCGAAGCACTAAATTTAGCCATCAAGTTAAACAATAAGAAAAAACTTCAAGGTGAATTGCAATGAATCTGTAATTCATTTTTCCTGTAGATTATTAAAAAAAAAAAAAAGTTTCAATTATTTTGTTCCAGCTGACTTATGTTTGCACACAGTGGTGATTTACACACTGGTGCTAAGCTACACTTTGTAACTGCATGACGTACTTTCTGTCCATTTCAGTTACAGCGTTATATAGTAGAACACAGATACATCTAACTAAGTGCTTAATGGACATAAACTGCACCATACCGTTCTAAAATTGTTACACTAGTATGTTAATCAGAAACAGCACAGAATTTACTAAAAAGTCAGTAAAGACAAAATGTGAACCAATATTTTTAAAAAGTTTCTAATGATAACACAAGCTTAGAACCATTATTTAAAAAAATGTTTCTACTGAAGACACAAGCCAGCAGGTTCAGTACAGTTCCCCTGTAAGACCTACACCTAGCTGTGCCAAGATGTGATGGTACAATTCACGGAAGTACATAATGAATGGCTACTGTACAGTGCCCCCCACCCCCAACCACCAAAATCAGCAGAGACAGTGTGTGTGCGTTTCTGTCTGTCTGTGTGTGCATCTGTCTGGGTTGAGAGGAGAGAATAGGTATCTGAAAGTTCAATAGAAAATTTATCTTACCAGAGTGAGTCAAGGACAAGGACTCATCAGACCAGTTCCCAGAGACTTTATGGGATTTTAATGGAGGCTTAAGCTGCAATCCAACACTGGTGCTTCCTTTTTTGGATTCCTGCTTTGAGGTGGAGATGCTTGTCTTGGAAGGAGACTATTTCAAAGAAAAAATATATGTGCTCAGAATTACCACATCAAATTTGTTGGCACTATATGCTAAGCAAGCCAAGGGCACACTAGTTCTGCTTCTCAACCACTTACACTCTTCAATGGGAAAGGGCTGAAAAGAATTGCCAGCTCTTAGCTTTTAATGATGGTTTAACAGACCTGCTGCTCACATTTTCTCCATACAGTTGCAGCACAGACCATGGCCAGATATTTCCTGAAATTTCTGTGATATCTATAGAGAAAGTCCCTGCCAGCCTGCAGTACCAGTGCGGGCCACTAGAGAGAATCTTCAGAAATATTGCAAAATGTCTGGAACTATCCTGCTGCATCTATGGTTGCAACTGTACTACGCAACGATTTTAAATTTTGTTTTTGTTCTGGTCCCCAATTCCGAGGCTCAGCCACTGCCTCACACATCATCCCATATGCCCAGCTTACCCGCAACAAACCCCTCGCAACAAACACTACTGGCAAGCCCTGGCTTTCTCCCCAGGGCGGGGCCATGGGAGCGCCCCGCGGGCAACATTAGCAGTGGGGATTGGAGCGGGAAGGGCGTCATATACTGGGGACCGGCTTTTTTGGATGCTGTGTACCTCTGGAAGCAGGACATGCAATGGTGTCCACAGGTCAAGCCGACGTCTGTCCCACCTCCACAAAGCTAGGCACTGACCATTCATGGATCCCCTTGCCTACATCAGGGGTCACTAAGTGGCCGGACATTCCCCCCCTTCCCCTGAAGGAGAGCCGTCCTTCTGACACTCAATCCTTCTCCGGCCAGCTGGCTCTCCAACTCCCAGATCCGTTCTCACACCCAGGATCTCGGCGTCATGAGCGGATGTCCTGCTGCTGCACCAGTTTGTCGGCTAACAATTTTACATTTCACATCAGGGCATTTCCTTCCTATTCAGTTTTTATTCCTACTCCAGTGTTAGGCTGTTGAAAACTCCTTCAGTACTTGCTGATGGCCAAAATCAATGGTGGTCAAAAAAACTCACAACTTGGACATAAACAATACTGGTGGTCATTTGACCAAGATACATTTTCATTTTGCTCCAGTTTAGTTTTAGTCAAACTTTGGACAACACATTCAGAAAGAAGAAAAGATGGTGGAGAGATCTTTGAGATACAGCATGCTGTTTCTAAGCCTTAGAAAAGAACTGGTTACTGTACGCAGATGTCATTCACCACAAACTTCCAGGTGTTAAAGGCACTCAAAGCAAACGCATCGTGTTTCATTATGGCTGTGGGGCAGCAGTTTTCCGGGAGACATTCTGGAAACTGCGTTGCTGTCCTATTTGCAGGCAACTGTCAGCTCTGAGGGAGGAGGTTGCCCACCTCCAGGCTGAACTGGCAAGGACTAAGGGGGCCGCCCCACCCAAAGAGCACCACTGCCACAACCACTGCCTCAGAGGCTGCCAAGTATGAAGAGGAGTTGGACCACAGTGGGTTCTGGGAGGGTGCGGGTGGTGGAACAGAGGCGAAGCCCCCTAGTTGTACCCCTACACAAACCATATGCCAGTCTGGCAGAGCAAGGTTCCTCTATGATGGCCCCCTCAGTGGAGACAAAGAAGAATGCTGAGGACATCCACAAGGGAGACTCACAGAAGGGTGGCAAGGGACACCACAGGGGAAGGAAACAGCTTCTGATAGGGGACTCAATTGTTAGAGGGGTAGACCTGGGGAAGGGAGAGGAGAGGGAAGTAAGGTGCCTGCCTGGTGCCATGGCTTGGACGGACAAGAAGCGAATCCTCAGGATTGCAGAAGCAGCATCACAGAAGAGGGAACGAGATATCATTGTCCACCTTGGGACAAAAGACCTAGCTAGGCATGGGATCAGTGCAGTGCAGGATGAAATTGTGGAGTTGGGGAGGGGCTTCAGACAGGTAGCAAGCATGGTTACCTTCTCAGAGGTGCTACCAGTCCATGGCAGGGGTGAGGCTAGGATACTACACAGCATGCAGTTTAATGAATGGTTGCAAAACTGGTGCAGAGCACAGGGCTTTGGCTTCATTGGGGACTGGGGTACACCTGGAGAGATGAAGGTCTATACTGGCACGATGGTCTGCATCTGTCCACGAAGGGAACCAAGATCCTAAGTGACAGGTTTAAATGCTTCCTTGGCAAGCTTTTAAACTAGCCTTGGGGGGAGGTGCTAATAAGAGACAGGAAATTTCAAGCCTCCCCCCACAAAACATGGCAGGTAGTAAGGTACACACTGAGGTACAGTGCTCAACAGAGGGCAGGACAAGGGTAAATGGAAAAATAGACAAGGGCAAAAAGAGCAGGCATGGGGGGAGAAAAGGATAAAGCCAACATTAAATGGAGGGCAATGAGTACCAATGCCCGTAGTCTAGGAAACAAGCTTCCTGACCTAGTAGCCTTGATGGAAGATGGACAATTGGATATTGTAGCAGTCACGGAAACATGGTACACGGAGAACCATGACTGGGATGTCAACATACCGGGGTACACAGTCTACAGAAGGGACAGGGAGGGGAAAAGAAGAGGTGGAGTAGTTCTATACATAAGGGAAGGGATCAAAGTTACAGAACTAAAAAGTAAAGGGGGAGGACAAGAGGCACTCTGGGTCACCCTGGAGACAGGGAATGGCATCACAATCCGCACAGGGGTTGTATACAGACCCCCGTCTCAAGGGGAGGAAATGGACAAGAAATGATAGAGGACATTTTCAAAATGGTTGAAAAAGGGAGATACTGTTGATGGGGACCTGAATATGCCAGATGTTAACTGGATGACATGTACTGCAGCCACATCCAAGAGCAGGGTCATTCTTGATGCCCTGCAGGGCAGGCCTTAGACAGCTAGTGTTGGAACCCACTCGGGAGGAGCAATACTAGACCTGGTACTCTCAAATGGAGAGAGGATCACAAATTTAGAAGTCAGTAGACATCTGGGAACAAGCACCACTGCACAGTGTGCTTCACAATAAGCACAACCATGGAGACGAGCCATACAAAAACAAGCATACTGGACTTTAGAAGGGCTGACTTTGGCAAAATGGGTGAATACCTGAGGAATACACTAGCAAATGGCCAACAAGGAGGGGTGGAAGAACAATGGAGAAAAATCAAAACTGCCATCATAGAGGCAACAAGCCTTTGTGTGAAACAGATAAAGAAAACAAAGCAGAGTAAAAAACCACTATGGGTCTCAAAAAAGGTGGCAGGGAAGGTTAAGGAGAAAAAGGCTGCATTCAAAAAGTATAAGGAATCACGGAAGGAGCACGACAGGGAACTGTATCAATTACAGCAGAAATAAGTGGGGAAGGCAGTCACAACAGCAAAAGCCCAAACCGAGGAAAAAATAGCCAATTCAGTTAAGAAGGGGGATAAAACCTTTTATAGGTACATTAGGGAGCATAGAAAGGTTAAGGGAGGAATAGTGAAGATTAATAAGGGAGAGGGGAGGTGAGCAGAGGGAGACAGTGAAAAGGCAGAGATACTGAATTAATACTTTTGCTCAGAATTCACAAAAGAAGATAAGAAGGAGTTACCTAAACCAGACAATAGATGCACTCTGGGTAGGGGGGCTGACACCAGTCCATTTACAGAAGAAAGAGTCCTGAAAGAACTCCTAAAACTCAAGGTAGACAAAGCAATGGGGCCTGATGGGATTCACCCCAGAATCCTAAAAGAACTAAGGGAGGACCTAGAGACACCACTGACCACACTTTTTAACAAATCATGGCAGGATGGGATGGTACCGGAGGACTGGAGGAGGGCAGATGTTATTCCCCTTCACAAACGAGGGAGCAAGGCAGAAGCAGGAAACTACAGACCTGTAAGTTTGACCTCAGTGGTAGGGAAAATTATGGAATCACTTCTGAAAGAAAGAATTGTTGAGTACCTAGAGGCCAGCGGGGCACAGGACCCAAAGCAGCATGGATTTACAGCAGGAAGGTCACGTCAGACGAATCTAATAGATTTCTTTGACTGGGTGACCAAAGTAATAGACCAGGGATGGGCTGTGAATATGGCCTACCTAGACTTTAGCAAGACATTGACACAGTCCCGCACAAAAGATTAAAAATCAAGTTAGCCAGCCTGATAGTGGGTCCCAGGGTGGTAGCCTGGGTAGCAAACTGGCTGCAAAACAGGACACAGAAGGTAATAGTGAATGGAACACATTCCGAAGAAAGGGGGGTCACTAGTGGAGTACCTCAGGGCTCAGTACTGGGTCCAGTCCTCTTTAACATCTTTATAGGTGACATTGCAGAGGGTCTGGAGGGAAAGGTATGCCTCTTTGCAGATGACACAAAGATCTGTAACAGAGTTGATACACAAGGGAGGTTAGAAAGGATGAGAAGGGAATGGTCAGACATACAGTATAGCAACTTAGATTCAATGCAAAGAAGTGCAAAGTAATGCACCTGGGAAACAAAAACCCAGGAGAAGAATACACAATAGCAGGGGAGGTACTAACAACAACAACAAAAATGGAAAGGGACCTAGGGGTAGTCATATCAGATGATCTAAAGGTTGGTAAGCAATGTGAGAAGTCAGTAAGGAGAGCCAGGGGGATACTGGGATGCATAGGAAGGGGCAGCACAAGTAGAAAAAGGGAAGTGGTTATCCCTCTGTACAGACAGTTGGTGAGACCCCATCTGGAGTACTGTGTGCAGTTTTGGAGACCTCATCTACGCAAGGACATAGACAAGATGGAAGCAGTCCACAGGACAACTAAAATGGTGCAGGGTCTGCATCAGAAACCATATGAAGAGAGACTGAGAGAGCTTAATATGTATACCCTTGATGAAAGGAGGGACGGGGGGACATGATGGAAACGTTCAAGTACCTGGAGGGAATCAACAAAGTCCAGGAGTGTAGCATCTTTCAGAAAAACAGATGTGTAAGAACAAGGGGGCACAATTTAAAGATAGAGGGGGGACGGCTCAGGGGTAATGTGAGGAAAAGTTTTTTCATGGAGAAGTGGTGGATGCATGGAACTGCCTTCCTGGGGAGATGTTGTTGGGTCTAAAACAGTGGGGGAATTCAAACATGCATGGGACAGACATAAGGCAATTATAGTGGGGGGTGGCAGGAAGTAGGCTGTTGGTTAACTAGAATCTGCAGCTTATCCAGTAGGTAGGGAAATGGGCAGAACGGGTGGGCCAAGTGGTCCTTATCTGCCGTCAAAGTCTCTGTTTCTATGTTACCTGGCGTGCATTAACTACAGACATCCAAGGACCTGTTGTGTCTTATTACTTACTAATGCCATGCAAACAGGGTTTTGCGTGCTGGAGATGCACTTCTTGCTGCAGTTGCCACAAAGGAAGCCTCTGTGTGAGCGTCACAAAGCAGTTTGCACATCGGTGCAGGGGGAGAGGGGAAGGGAGTGCTGATGGACAAGAAAATGAAATCTGCAGCTAGGAATACATGGCTCCTCCACACCGGGTGTCAAGAGGGCTTCCCTCTTCAGCCCTCCCCAGCAATGCCTGGAGCTCTCACCAGCCAGCAGCCCCCCCCGCCCCGAAGTAGCAGCTCCTCCACACCGGGGGTCGAGAGGGCTTCCCTGTTCAGCCCTCCCCTGCAACGCCTGTAGCTCTCGCCAGCTGGCCATCTTTTGCCTGTCAGACAATAGTACCTTAAGGAGCTATAGTTTGGTTTAATTCATAACCAAAGTAGCAACAGCCCATGTATTTGTTCTTGCTACTGGCAATGTTACCAAATGCCTTCTTTTTAGTCGGTAACTAGTGCTTTAAGGAGCTGCAGTCTGGTTTCATTTGATACTTATAAGTAGCAGCAATTTATTTAATTTTTTTCCTTGAAGTTTCCCTGCACCCTATGGCTATGTAAAGCACAGTTACTAAGAACTTACAGTAACAGATCTTCGAGATGAACTCTTGCAACAGGTAATACCAATAGGACTAAGGACGTCAGGCATTAGGATCCCACGGAAAAATCTTCTAGCTAGCACTCCCGACTCCGCCTGATGTCAGACGTGGTATAAAAGGGGCAATCCCCTCCCCGCACCATCTCAGTTCTCCTGCTGGAGACCTGGCTAACAAACAGAATGGAGAACCAAAGAGGATCTCCCATGCCCAAACAGAAGAAAAATAAACATGTTCCTGGGGGCTGGAGGGTGGGAAATCCACCTGTTGCAAGAGCTCCTCTCAAAGATCTACTGCTCCGGTAAGTTCTTACATAACTGTACTATCTCACTTCAAGGGGTAGCTCTTGCAGCAGGTAACACCAATAGGATTGAGTCCAAGCAGTACCCAAAGAGAGGCCCAGGCACTCCAGTGCTGGGTCATTCTACACCAGCCTGACATCATTGCCCTTGTGGAGACCTGGCTTTCCAAATCCACCTCAGACTCCTTTGTCTCACTCCCTGGGTACACCCTCTACCGGGAGGATCGAGTAGGCAAATGTGGGGTTGGCTGTGCTGTTTTCATACGTGACACTATTGTTGGTCATGAGCTCTCTGCCCCCAAGCTCGATAATGGTGTCCAGACCCTCACCCTCAAACTCATTCCTGATCCCTATAGGGGAGCGCTCAACCTCACAGTCTCCTATGTTCCCCCAAGGAACCAGAACCTGACAATCTCGTCTCTTACAGATTATCTCACCACCCTCCCCCACAAAGCAGAACAAGTCCTTGTTGGGGAACTCAATGTCAACTGGCTCAATCCCTCCACCTCCCAAGCAAGGGACACCTTCGCTGCCCTTGACCTGACCCAACTAGTCTCCAAGCCCACTAGACTCAATCCTTCCAGTGAAACCAGCACTCTCCTGGATGTCATAGTCACCAACTGCCCCTGCAAAATCCAGGACATACAAATCCTCCCTGACTCTTTAAGTGACCACTCCCCTATCCTATTCCTCTGGTCCACCTCTACTCCCAAACCAGTAACCCAAACCACCCTACGCAGGCGCCTCCACCCGGATGACCTGAATGAACTCGAGCAATTCCTCTCCCAGATCGACTGGTCCCCCCTTCAACCAGGCACCCAGCATTGACTCTGCCCTCAACCTTTTCGCACAGGCATTTAACAAGGCCTGTGATCTCTACGCACCAAAAAGTAAAATGCACCATGGCTCACCCCCGCCCTACTCCAAAAACTTGGGGAAAGGGATAACCTCTGGCACCTAGCAACTGAGACCGTCAGGATGGCTGACAGACAAGCCTACAATGCTGCATGGAATAGGAGCACATGGGGCCATCTGTAAGGCCAAGGCTGCTCACTACCAGGCCACCCTCACCTCCTCATGGGGGTCTGCCTGGACCTTTTGGGACAATATTAAATAACTGAATGGGAAATCTCGCTCTCCACCCCTGTCCCAGCTTACTACTGACGGTTCCTATTACCACTGACCCCCTTAACATAGCTAACTGCCTTAACACCTCCTTCACAGACCTTGGCTCTGTCCTTCCCAGTAATTTCTTCGACCCAGCTCCTGGATTCACAGCCCCCTGTCCTTCTACATCCCCGGTTCTACATGCACAAAATATCTACTCATGAAGCCAGACCATTCCTTCTAAAAGCATTAGGCAGCAACAACCCAAGCAATGACTCCTTGGATCCCAAAATACCACTGGTCCTGGATGACATCCTAGTCCCACTTACGAGCTTACTAAGCAGATCCCCTCTGCCTGGGTCAATTTCCCAGTGTTTGGAAAACGGCTGTTGTCATACCTATTCATAAAGGTGGGGACAGGTCCACCCCCAGCAACTATCGGCCAATATCCATCCTTCCCCCACTCTCCAAAGCCACAGAAAAAGTGGTGGCTACACAGCTCACTGAGTATCTGACTAAATATGCTGTTCTGTGCCCAGAGCAGCATGGTTTCCGAGCAGGCCATAGCACTGGTACAGCCTACTGGAATTCTCTAACTTTCTGCACTCCTCTCTTGACTCTGGCAACCTTGCTGGAGCAGTGTTCATTGACCTCTCAAAGGCCTCTGACACTGTCTGTCATCCACTCCTACTTGACGCCCTCTACCATAATGGTTTCTCTACTGGTCCCCTCGCCTGGTGCTCTAGCTACCTATCAGCCCATTCCCGGTGCATCAAAATCAATGGGACACTTTCAGAGACCCGCCCTGTCCGCTCTGGGATCCCCCAGGGCTCCATCCTGGGCCCCCTACTTTTTAGTCTCTACCTAAACACCCTGCCCAGTGCCTTCTCTGGCAAAATTCTTCTGTACGCAGATGTTGCCGTTCTTTATGCCTCTCACCAGGACTCTCTCAAACACACCTTCAACCAAGTAGAAAGCTGGTTCAAGGAGCACAGACTTGTCATTAATCTCAAAAAGACTAAGTTGATGCTCCTCTCCCACCTTCAAAACAAAGCAAGAAATAACCCCCTCCTTATCCTCCCGAGCACTCAACACCCATTCGAGCAAGTGCACACCTACAAATATCTTGGGATTACTTTCGACACTGCCCTCACTTTTCACGCCCACATTAATGCCCATGCGTCTGCCACCAACACCCAGATTGGCCTCCTATACCGCCATAGGGACTACCTTCCACCCAATGCTCTCTGACTGGCCATCACATCCTCAGTACTGTCCCTAGTGGATCATGGCCTACAAGTATATGGAGCCGCTGATTACACGGCACTCAATAAGATCCGACTCATTCTTAACAAGGCTTGTAGACTACTGACCAGTGCCCCCAGGCTCACCCACACCTGTCATCTCTATTCCACTGCTAATCTCCTCAACCTGGAAGAACATCTCCACTACCAAACCTGCCTCCTAGCCAAGAAAATTCTGCTTGGGCTCCCCCCGGGGTATCTGCCTCCCTCCAACATACCTCCCCCACAGTCTCCACCCGCAGCTTGGACAAGGCCACTCTACTGGTACCTAGAACTAGGACCTCCCCAGCTCAGAGATATTTTTGCTACAGGGCCCCTTCCTGATTTAACACTCTCCCTGTAACCATCACTAACACTCCCAAAATTGCCTCCTTCAAAACTGCTCTTCCGAACCATCTGTTCAACACCCGCTACTGTTCCTGTCACTAACAGGCTGCTCGCATATCACTAAGTGCACTTCGACAAAGCCCTCCAGACTGCCTACTCCCCCCCACCTGGTTTCCTTCATTCCCCCCTGCCAGATGTCTATATTTATGCAACTACTGTTTTATGAAATGTACAAAATATATGTAACAATGTCTGTATGCTACTACGTAAAATCTGTGTAAATCTGTATGTCAATCTACTGTAATATTGTAACATTGTTGTCCTCTCTGTGACGAGGTACCTTTGTAAATGAGCCTCTGGCTCAAAGGTTACAAATCCAATTGTACAAATAAATAAATAAAAAGGAGGAGATGCTAAAAAAAAAAAAGAGGAGATGCTCTCCCCGGTTGGAATAGTCCAGGAAAAAGACCAGAAGTTCAATTGATCGACTGGCTGAGTGTGGATTCCGCTACCCCCTTGAGGAGGAACTTAAGCTTAGTCCTCGTAGCCACTCAGTCCCTATGAAAAACCACATAGGGAATTCGGCAGATCAAGGCCTAGAGCTCGGAAATCCACTGAGTGGACATGACAGCCACAAGGAACAAGGTCTTCAAAGACAAAAACTGCAAATCCGCCTCTGCCGCTGGCTCGAAGGAAGGCAGCGTGACTTTATCCAGGATAAAGTTAAGATCCCACAGGGGGGCCAGATTGCAAATGGCAGGCTTCAAATGAAGGACTCCCTTAAGGAAAGCCTTGGAGACCTTAAGTTGGGCCACTGACTTGTCTCCCAGAGGGAGGTGATAGGCTGAAATGGCCGAAAGGTGGACCTTGAGGGAGGAGTAACTGAGACCCAGGTCAAACAGGTACCTGAGGTAGTCCAGAATCCTAGCCACAGGGCAGGAAAAGGGTTCCAGAGATTGGGATTCAGCCCAGATCGAGAAGCGCTTCCACTTCATGGCATAGGTAAATCTGGTGGAAGGTTTCCTAGCCTCCACTAAGATGTGGGCTACCTCTGGAGAAACCCCATAGCAGAAGGCCGCTAGGTCTGCAAGGATCCAGGCATGCAGATGAAGGGACTTGAGACCTGGGTGCACCAGGGTCCCTTGATCCTGGGTCAACAGATTCTGAGACAGAGGGAGGGGAAGAGCCGGCTGCTCGGAAAGCTGGTGCAAAAGAGAAAACCAGGCTTGTCTTGGCCAAGAAGGGGTGATGAGTATCATTCTCGCGCCCCTCACCCTGAATTTGTGAAGAATTCTGGGGATCAATGGAACTGGAGGGAAGGCATAAACGAATCTGCCTTTCCAGGACATAGACCGCGCATCCTGCCAAAAAACGCCTCACCCTAGATCGAGCGAGCAAAAGATGGGAAAGCTTGGCGTTGGATGGGTATGCGAACAGCTCTATCTGAGGAATTCCCCAGCGGGAAAACAGATTGTTTGTGACATCTTGTTTTAACTCTCACTTGTGAGCACTCACTGATGAACGGCTGAGGATGTCCACCAAGGAATTCTGAGCGCCCGGGACATGGAGCGCTGTCAGATGAAGACCAAGAAGAATCGCTCTTTCCCAGACCCGCATGGCCTCCTGACAATGCGGGTGGGACCGGGTCTCCCCCGTTTGCTGAGGTACCAGACAACACACATGTTGTCTGAATGTACCATCAGGGGGCCCAGAGGAATGAGGGACTGAAAGACCTGAATGGCATACAGAACCACCCTCACCTCAAGCACATTAATGTGTAGACAAGCCTCCTCCGGAGACCGGTTCCCTTGGGTCCTGTGGGACCCGAAATGGGCCCCCCATCCAGTCCCCGACGTGTCCGTTGTCAGGTTCTGAGAGGGGTGTTTGGGGCAAAAGGGCATTACCTGAGACAGGTTCTCGGTAGTAACCACCACTGGAGTTCCCTGATCATGGGATCCGAAATGAGGACCTCTTGATCTAGCTCGTCCACTGCCTGGTCCCACTGAGGTATGAGGGTCCATTTGTGGATCCTCATATGCAGTCTGGCTAGGGGGACCATTGGAATGGCTGCTGCCATGAGTCCAAGGAGTCGGAGGAACATCTGGGCAGGGATGATTCTCTGAGATGCCAGGAAGCGAGCTTGCAGGAGCAATGTCTCGATCCAGTCTTGGGGAAGGAAAGCTTTGCCCAACTGGGTATCCAATGCTGCCCCAAAAAACTGCAAATGTTGTGTGGGAACCAAATGAGATTTGGCCAAGTTGACTGTGATGCCCAACCTGGAGAAAGTCTCCAAGGTGAGAGTAAGGGAACGGCGCAGGTCTTCCTGGGAGGGAGCCGCAATCAGCCAGTGGTCCAGATAAGGATAAACCTGGACTCCCTGGGTGCGCAGGTGGGCTGCCACTACTGCTAAACATTTGGTGAACACCCGGGGAGCCGAGGACAGGCTGAAAGGCAAGACCCGAAACTGAAAATGCTGCCCCTGAAAGCAGAACCAGAGGAACCTGCGATAGGTAGAGTGGATAAGGATATGGAGAAAAGTGTCCTGCATGTCCAGGGCACAGAGCCATAGACCCGCTCTTAAGAGAGGTAGAAGACTCGGAAGAGAGAGCATTTTGAACCTCTTGTAGGCAACCAGAAGGTTGAGAGAACTGAAGTCCAGAATGGGCCTCAGATCACTTGTCTTCTTGGGCACCAAAAAGAAGTGGGAAAAATAGCCCGTCCCCGCTGAACTGAGGAGGAACGGGTTCCAGAGCTTTTTCAGTAAGAGAGCATTTATCTCCTCCAGAACCAGAGGGATGGGTTTGGGGGTTAAGAAGAACAGGGAGGAGGTCTGTGGGGGCGGGGTCTGAGAGAACTCTATGGAGGAAGGTCCTGTCAAACTAATCTCTTAGATTTCTTTGACTGGGTAACCAGAGTGGTGGACCAAGGGGGAGCAGTTGATGTCGCCTACCTCGACTTCCGCAAAGCTTTCGATACTGTTCCACATAGAAGATTGATTAATAAGCTGGGTAGGCTCGGGATGGGTCAGACATTGGTCAACTGGGTGGCAAACTGGTTGGCGGGCAGAACACAGAGAGTAGTGGTAAACAGTATACAGTCAGGAGAGATGCAAGTCACAAGTGGGGTACCTCAGGGATCAGTCCTGGGGCCAGTCCTCTTCAATATCTTCATCAGTGACATTGCAGATGGACTGGAGGGTAAGGTTTGTCTGTTTGCAGATGACACCAAGATCTGCAACAGAGTAGATGATCCAGATGGGGTGGGCAGAATGAGAAGAGATCTGGATGAACTAGCAAAATGGTTGTAAGAGTAGCAACTGGGGTTTAACGCAAAGAAGTGCAAGATCATGCACATAAGGAAGAGAAACCCTGAAGCCACCTATAGGCTGGGAGGGGAGTTGGTGGCAGTCACAAGGGAAGAAAGAGACTTGGGCGTCATCATCACCAATGATCTGAAATCATCCAAGCAGACCACTAAAGCAGTAGGTAAGGTTAGAGGGATGTTGGGTTTTATCAGTAGGGGTATCACAAGTCAGAAGAGGGAAGTAATAATCCCTCTTTACAAGACACTGGTTTGGCCCCATCTGGAGTACCGCATGCAGTACTGGAGGCCACACCTTCACAAGGACATTAACCAAACTGAGGCAGTCCAGAGAAGGGCAACCAAAATGGTGCAGGGACTGCATCAGAAAACATACGAGGACAGATTAATGGAGCTCAATATGTATACGCTAGAGCAAAGGAGGGAGAGAGGTGATATGATCGAAACATTCACACACCTTAAGGGCATTAACAAGGTGAAAGAGTCTAACATGTTTCAATATAAGAAAAATAGCAGGACAAGAGAGCACAGCACGAGATTAGAGGGGAGGCCGATTAAGGGGTAATGTGAGGAAGTTCTTTTCACAGAAAGGGTGGTGGATGCATAGAACGGCCTACCTCAGGAAGTGGTGGATATGAATACAATGCAGGGCTTCAAACAGACATGGGATATTCATAAGATAGAAAAAGAAATAGGCAGACTGGATGGACCTTGCAATCCTTATCTGTCATCAGCTTCGATGTTTCTATGAAGTGCCCTTGAGCAATCAGCTGGAGCACCCAAGAGTCCGTCGTTATCCTCTTCCATTCTGGAAGGTGACGAGAAAATCGACCGCCCACCGGCTCCGCTGGAAGGGGTTCCAGACAGAGAGTGAGAGGCAACGAGTCAGGAAGTAGAAGGCAAGGTGGCAGCTGGAGCTCCGGCAGCTCTACACAACTTGGCGGGGGGAGCTTTATCTGTGGAGGTAGCCCCTCATTTGTTCTGGTGATGGGGCTGACCCTGTCTGCGTTGCCTTTTGACTTGCCTAAGAAAAGGCCGTTTTTGGCCCTGAGGTTTGTGGTACATACACTGGACAGACCTCAGAGGTTGACCTTTTTCCTGTAAGCTGGTGATAATGTCTTTCGTATCCCCACTGAACAGGACCGACCCTCTAAAGGGGGCATCCATAATGGCTGACTGGATTTCAGGAGCCAAGCCTGAGAGCCAAAGTCAAGAGTGCCTGCGAAGGTCAATAGGAAAGGCAGAGGTATGTCAAGCCGAATCCACAGCGTCATAGGTGGCATGTGGCGACATGTGGATCTGGCCGAATGAACTAACTCATCCAGATCCTTCTTGATGGAGGAGTCTGGGAGAGAATCTATTTTGGAGGAGAGCTGTCCCAAGATAGAGTTTTGATAGTGCCCCATGTGGCCCGCATAATTAAGGGCTCACATCCCCAGGCTGGAAGAAGAAAAAAATCTTCCTACCATACTGATCCATAGTCTTAGACTCCTTATCCAGAGGGATAGAGCTGAGATGCTTAGGGCTGGCAGTCCTGTCATAGGCAGCACTGATCACCACCGAATCAGCCTTGGGCTGAAGACTCAAAAAGTCCTTGCCCTCTGGGGATTGGTACAACCTGTCCGCCTTGCATGCCAAGGTAGCTAAGGAGGAAGGCTGCTTCCAGACTGTAGACACCAGATCCTCATGAGGCTCCAGCCACGGTGGGGATAAGAGTAGGGGGAGCCTCCGCCAGGTCTAGATGTTCCGCCACCCTCTGCCGTTGCACATCCTGGTCGACTGATTTCCAGCCACAGGATGCCTGGATCTGCTGCAGCAACTCTAAAAAGGAAGGATCTTCCAGAGAAGACTTCGGAGAGTCCTTCGGTTTGGGAGCCTCTGGGGTGTGTGGCTCGTTGTCAGGTCCCAAAGGATAGTAGTCGTCAGAATCTGAAGAGTCTGAGGAGCTGGAGGTATCCCCACAAGTAAGCGGGAGATCCAACAGCCTGGAAAGATCAGAAGGGTGGATATACTCCCTAGGGGGCCGACCTACAGGAGGGACTGGAGTAGGGACTAGGTCCGTCGAGGTGAGCCCTTGGGGAATATGTCCCTGGTCCATCATCAAAGAAGGCGTCGGGTGACATTGGTCCAATTCCAACGTCAGCTGGGACCTGGCTTCAGCCCACAAGGTGGACAAAACCTCGAGATCCATCTGGGGGGATAGCGGGGGCCGTGGAGGGTAATCCGGGTAAGTATAGCATGAGTAACCAAAACCTGATAGTGGAAAGCTCAGGCCAGGATAAGCCAGCATTGGGTAGCTCGGCGTTGGGTAGCCCTGCGTCGGAAACCCCGACAGCCCCACCAGAGGCCCTGATGGAGGGGCCGATGGGTCAGGCATCGGCCCAGTGGGCAAAGGGGTCGGGAAGGATGGCCCAGAAGGGGGGGCTGGATCAGCTGCCCCGATGGCCCATGCGGAGGGCCCAAGGGCCAGTCCCTGGGTGTCATATTTCTGGAAGGTGGCGGCGGATCAGCTGGTGTCGAATCCGGTGTCTGAGGCTTCGGGGTCAGAGGAGGAACCTCCAGTGGCAGAGGAGACCCTGGAATCTCGCCCCTCCCCCCACAGAAGGAAGGAACGGTGGAGCCTCCAACGGCAGTGGCCTGGAAGGCCCCTGCGGTGAACCCGGGATGTCAGGCGAGGTGCCAAGACCTGGCAGGGGAACGCTGGCTGAGCGCATGTCGGGCCCAACGTGCGACTCACCAGTCTTGTCTGGGCGGGAAATGGCGGAGCCAGAGTCCGACTTACCAGACTCACCCTCACCGCTGGACTGTATGAGGTTAGCTGGAGCAGGGGTGGAAGCCTCCTTTGGCCCGGAGGCTCCCATTGGACCCGCACATGAGTCCAACGGGGGGCTGACACATGCCCGGACACCACCAAGGTGGCCGTTGGAATGGAGTCCCCCAGAGGGGAAGTGACTGTGAGGACTGTGACCCCAGCCGGAGTGTGTGGGGCTGTGGAAGGAGCGTCCCGGTCCGTGCTTCTCTCTGTGTCTGACGTCTGTCTCAGCTTCTTCAACTTCTTTTCCATGGAGGCCATTTTTTCTTTCAAAATGTGGGCTTCCAATGCCTGCTGCCTTCTTTTCCAGGTAGCGGAGGTGAATTTGCGGCAGTGTTCACACTCTTGCATGGGGTGGTCCGGGCCTAGGCAAAAAAGGTACAGGGAATGACCTTCCTTGTGCGTCAGTTGCGACCCACAAGATTCGCACTTGTTTTTATGCGATTCGGAAGGCACAGGGAACATGCACAGCCGAAGTCGGATAACTTGTGAAAAAAGGAAAATTATATTTTTTTTGGAAAAAAAGACGAGAAATACTCATCCGAAGTGACTGCTAGAAGCGCTGATCTTCCCACGAGGGGACTGTGTTGGAGCTGATGACAGGAAAGAACTGGAGGGCGGGGGTGGGACAGCCCCTCTTACCTGACGTCTGCTGATGTTGGTCAGCTGATGCTGGGGGGGGGGCAGTCCCCACCAGGAACTGCTAGCTAGAAGATTTTCCGTGGGGTCCTGATGCCTGCCAGCTTAGTCCTATTGGTTAGTACCTACTGCAAAAATCCTCTTAAAGTCAGATCTGAAGGATCGTTCTCACCGCTACCTGGTCTCTCTCCGATCCACTGACGAGGGATTGCTAGAGATTCCCAGGGTTCGTTTAAAAACTTCAGGGGCAAGATCATTCAGTTTTATGGCCCCGACCCTGTGGAATTCTCTACCTCGTCAGGTGCAGGAAAGCCCAACAGTCCATAGTTTTAAAGAATCTTTAAAGACTCACCTCTTTAGTAAAGCTTATAATGATTTTTAATATTGTTGTTTATTGTCTTTGTAATTTATCTAGTATTGTACAGGCGCCTTGGTTTTTAGAAAGGCGCCTTAAATAAATAAATAAAGATTGAGATTGGTCTGAGGGCTGCACTCTCCGGGCAATTCCTCTTAGCCATTCTGCTCTGCCTGCAGGCAGAAAGGCCATGCCTTGACAGGTGACCAGGATCGCCCCAATATACTGAAGTTTTCGGAGGGCCAAGGATGTGACTTTGACCAATTCAAAGTGATGCCCAGGGACTGGAAGATCAAGGTTGTGTCTTGCAAGGCATTGTTCAGCTGGTCTTTGGACTGGGCAGAAATAAGCCAGTCGTCTAGGTAAGGGTAGACAAAGTGACCCTTCCTTCTCAGGGCCGCTGCTACCACTGCGAGACATTTGGTGAAGACTCTTGGCACTGACGAGAGACCGAACGGAAGTACCCTGAATTGATAGTGCTGACCCTGAAAGAGGAAGTGGAGGAATTTCCTGTGCGAGGGCAGGATCTTTACGTGCATGTATGCATCCTGCATATCAAGGGAGCACAGCCTGTTTTGTCGATGGATAATGGGCAACAGTCTTGCCAGGGTCACCATTCTGAACCTCCTGTACTGGATGTGTTTGTTCACAAAAGGAAGGTCCTGTCAAACTAATCTCCTTAGATTTCTTTGACTGGGTAACCAGAGTGATGGACCAAGGGGGAGCAGTTGATGTCGCCTACCTTGACTTCAGCAAGCTTTCGACACTGTTCCACATAGAAGATTGATAAATAAGCTGGGTAGGCTCGGGGTGGGTCAGAAGTTGGTCAATTGGGTGGCAAATTGGTTGACGGGCAGAAAACAGAGAATGGTGGTGAATGGTATACAGTCAGAAGAAATGCAAGTCACAAGTGGGGTACCTCAGGGATCAGTCCTCTTCAACATCTTCATTAGTGACATTGCAGATGGGCTAGAAGGTAAGGCTTGTCTGTTTGCAGATGACACCAAGATCTGCAACAGAGTAGATGATCCAGATGGGGTGGGCAGAATGAGAAGAGATCTGGATAAACTAGCAAAATGGTCAGAAGAGTGGCAACTGTGATTTAATGCAAAGAAGTGCAAGATCATGCACATAGGGAAGAGAAACCCTGAAGCCACCTATAGGCTGGGAGAGGAGTTGCTGGCAGTCACAAGGGAAGAAAGAGACTTGGGCATCATCATCATCACCACCGATGACCTGAAATCATCCAAGCAGGCCTCTAAAGCAGTAGGTAAGGCTAGGGGGATGTTAGGGTGTATTAGTAGGGGTATCACAAGTCATAAGAGGGAGGTAATAATCCCTCTTTACAAGACACTGGTTAGGCCCCATTTGGAGTACTGCGTGCAGTACTGAAGACCACACCTCCACAAGGACATTAACCAAACTGAGGCAGGCCAGAGAAGGGCAACCAAAATGATGACTGCATCAGAAGACATATGAGGACAGATTAACGGAGCTCAATATGTATATCCTTGAGCAAAGGAGGGAGAGAGGTGATATGATCAAAACATTCAAACACCTTAAGGCAGGGGTTCTCAAATGGGGAGGCCACAACTTGTTCCAGGAGAGGCTCAAGCAAGTCTGAAAAAGTACTGTATTTAAATTTTGAGTTTTATATATTTTGTGTGAAGAGATGAAGCAAACTGAAACAGGATAATAGTAGGTGAATTTAATGTTTTTATTTACTAATGGGTGACAAGGGAAGGTGAATGAGCCAAGGCTCATTTCAGGTGTACCAGGGGAAGGGTAGGGAGTGAATACATTTCAATAGGTAACTGCAAAACAATCAAAAAATACACAGCGAACAACAGTGCAAACAAATGTGAACAATAAACTAATATTAATGAGTGGTGGTAATTGATCAGTTTGTAGAATGATGGCAGAACAGCCCAAATACAAGGGTTGAGCATAGAAGTGCAAAGAGCAACAGAAAGAAGGAGCAAAGTAATCCCTGTAAAGTTGGAGCAGGGAAGGAGGGGGAGAGGCAAAGTATGTAGGAAGGTTTTCTCATATAGCGAGGAAACAGAGAAAGTAGTCTGACCCATGAAGGTACTGCAACAAGGGGTAACGATGGCTCAAGAATGAAAATAGTGGAGCAAATTAGCTGACCTGTTGGCAGGGGTGTTACAATAAGCTGAATAATAATATTTGTTTATTTTATTTGTTATTCAGATAACTCCTTTGAGCACAGAAGCTCTTTTTCAAAGGTTCCATGTTAGTATATGACAAAGAACTGAATGTGAGCCAAGTACTCAAAGGGGTTTCAATTTATTCATCGTATACTGTGCAAAGTACAGTATGTTATTTTTCTTTGGGGAGGCCCAAGATTATTTCAGTTTTTGGGGGAGGCTCCAAATCTTTTCCATGGATTTGGGGAGGCTCACTGTGACAAAGTCTAAGAACTCTTGCCTTAAGGGCATTAACAAGGTGAAACAGTCTAACATGTTTCAATGTAAGAAAAATAGCAGGAGAAGAGGACAGCATGAGATTAGAGGGAGACCGATTAAGGGGGAATGTGAGGAAATTCTTTTTCACAGAAATAGTGGTGGATGCATGGAATAGCCTACCTCAGGAAGTGGTGGATATGAATACAGTGCAGGGCGTTAAACAGGCATGGGATAGACATATGGGAGCAATACAGATGAGTATGAATAGATAGACCACTGACAGAGCAAAGGCCGATGGCACATTTATAAGGTAGAAAAATAAATGGGCAGACTGGATGGGCCTTGCAGTCCTTATCTGCCGTCAACCTCTCTGTTTCTAAGTTGACTGAGATCCAGGATAGGGCAGAGGTCTCCCGTTTTCTTGGGGACCAAAAAGAAATGGGAATAGAAGCCTTTACCCTGCTGGGTAGGTGGAACCACCTGGATCGCCTTCTTCTGCAGTAGGGTCAGTATTTCTGCTTGCAGAAGAAGGGCATGACTGGGTGAGCAACGGAAAGGGACTGGAGGATAGGCCGGCAAACAGCTTAGAAACTCCAGGGAGTAGCCCCTCTCTATTGTCTGAAGGACCCACTGGTCCGAGGTGATATGGACCACCCTGACAGGTAGAGGGAGAATCTCCCTCCTACCGTCTCCCCTAGTGGGATGTGCAGGTAGGGAAGGGACGGCCGGGAGTCATGCTGTGTTTGGGGGGTTGGGTAAGGGGTTTCAGGGCGCCTCGGGATGCTTGGGGCCCTGGGGGCAGGAAAGGACAGGGTGGCCGTGCCTTTTGAAAGCTCATTTGTTTTGGGGTTGCCCTTTCCCTTGTTTTTTGTGAAAACGGCAAAGACGGGAGGTCTGCGGCTCTGATTTGTACATCCTGTGTACATCAGCTACTGCCTTACCTGAATCCTGAAGACCCAGGATGACTTTCTCCACCTCTTGCCCAAAGAGGACGGAGCCTTGGAAGGGGGCGTCCAGTATGGCATCTTGCAGGTCCGGGTGGAACCCTGATAATCTAAGCCAGGAGTGTCTCCTCATGCAGATGCCTGAGGCTGCAGCTCTGGCCGCCGTGTCTACAGAATCGTAGGAGCACCTGATCACGTGCTTGTCTACGTCCATGCCCGACTGGATATAAGCCATGAGCTCATTCTTTTATCCGAGTTCGGCTGAGCTTTCAACAGGTCCATGGTCTTTTCCCAGAGGGACTTCTGGTATGTTACCATGTGGACTAAGAAATTCAGAGAACGGAGAGCCCCAGTAGCGGAAGTATAAACTTTTCTACCCATATGGTCCAGCTTTTTTGACTCAGGGTCTGGAGACTGGACACTCGTATGTTTTGGTTGCTGAGCTCTTCCATGAACCGCGGTGAGCACCATAGAATCCGCTTTGGGATTCTCCCCAAGAAATGGCTCCTCTTTAGGTGTCCTGTATAACCTGTCTGCCTTTCTAGGCACTGCAGACATGATGGAGGGGCACTGTCAGGTAAGCCTGGTAACATCCTGAAAGGGCTCTACTAAAGGCAGAATGACCAAGGGTTCAGGGTCC
Source organism: Neoceratodus forsteri (assembly GCA_016271365.2). NCBI lineage: Eukaryota > Metazoa > Chordata > Ceratodontiformes > Ceratodontidae > Neoceratodus > Neoceratodus forsteri. Next base: position 910,377,308 of record CM028136.1, read on the forward strand.
TTGGATCCCAAAAACATTGACAGGTGGTGCCTCTCTAGATCAAGCTCCTCCGTGTCCCACTGGTAGATCATCTGAATATGCCTCATGATATCCAGAAATGAGGGGTTGTCCACTGGGGACCTAGGCGAGTCTCTTGGAGTGGGGGAAGGGAGCAGAAGATCATCCCCTGATGAATAATCCGAGGAAGAGTCCCCTGCATTGTCGCCTAAGGACGAGGGCAGATGGCCGCTTGAAGAAGGAATCGATGACGGGTGTCGTCTTCTCTTCCCTACTGGTCTGGGTGGCAGGTGAGAGGCCTCATCGGGTGCTCGACCACCAGCGGGCGGAGGAGGCATTGCGGGGTTTTCCTTTGGGAAGGGCTCTGGAGGCCTATAGAGTAAGTCACCTTTGACTGTGTTCCACCACAAGGTGAACAGCGTGCTGACATCCGCTAAGGGGACAACCGGGGGTGCGAGCTTCTGGTCTGAGGGATCGGGCGTCGGACCCTTAGGACCCTCTGGGGTGGGCGTCCGGTCAGGAGAGCCCTCTGGTACATTATCGGGTTGCAGGTCTGGCTCAGTGTCGGGGCAGACTTGTCGTCTGATCCAGCATCTGGCTTCGACAGAGTCATCAAGCGACTGATCCTCTGGAGCAGGGGCAAACACCTAACTTTTGGTGGAAGATGGCCTCTTTTCAGCCGGTGGCACCGGGTCCTGGCCAGAGGGTGAACTAGTCCAGCTAACGGGTTGTCTATCGCCTATGAGGAGACTTCCCTTTCACAGGGGGCGGAGGCGTCCGATGCCGGACGGTCTCCAGGTGTCTGGTGGAATCGTCTGAGTGTTTGCGCTTGTCAGACGAACCACCAGACTTGTGGCCTGCTTCCAAAGACCTGCCTGAAGACGTTGTCCCTCTTGGGTCAATCCTTGTGAAGGCTTATGGGGTCAGTGTGCCAAGGGAAGTTGGGCAGACGAGAGGCCAGAAGAAGAGGGCGACTCCTTGATTTTCTCATGGGATGAGGAGGATGTCTTCTTCGGAATGGTCCCCGAGGCTGCTGGGGACTCGACCTTGACCTCTCTCGCCAGAGGCCGAGGAGGAAGCTTTAAGCAGGGATTTTGGGTGGGACTCCAACCTGGCCCTATTTTTCTCCCAGTGTTGGTGATGGTTCCTTCTTGATTAATTTTTTTTGGGGCGGGGAGACTTCTAGCGGGGATGAAGAAACCGCGCCCTGACTGTGATTTCTGCATGGATGCCACCTGCTTTTCATGAAGACAGGCCTTCAGGGCGTTGGCTCTTCTGATGCAGGTGTTCTGGTTGAATTTCTAGCAATGCAGGCAACTGTTGTGCTGATGGTCTGTGCCTAAGCAGATCAGGCAGGCCGCGTGGCCAGCTTTGGCCAGGATCTGCTTCCCACACTGACATTTCGACTTGCGCCACGATGAGGAAGGCAAAGACATGCAAAAAAGTTGAAAGACTTATGGATAAGAACTAAAACTATCGAAATAACTCAGACTTGGCGAGAAAAAACAACACGCGGTTGACTGGAAAAAGGTAGGCATCCGTGGAGCCGAAATAAGCGGGTCGACGGCGGAAAAGAAAAAATTACTCACCTTAGTAATTGCTTTTCTTCTCATGGAGTCTTGCTATATTAGGACCATTGCAGTTAGCCCCTGGCTCTGAACTGCCCCGGAGAGGAAACAGTTAACTCCAGAGAGATCTGGAGTTCCACAGCGCGAGGGCGCTGTTCAAAGCTCTATCTGGTCAGTTTCAAATGAAACTGCCAGGTTCTTTACGAAGCTAAACTAACATAGCAAGTCTGTGTGGAAAAGCCTATACTAGCCATTGGCTACCTACTAGTAGTAGCACAACAAAACACAACAACAACAAACACAGAATAAAACCAATATACCTATTATTGTTAGGATCACCCTGACAAGACTAATAGGCCCCTCCCCAAAAGACTCAAGTCCAGAGAGGGGCCATCAACCACTTAACAAAAACAGAATTACCTAGTTCCCTAACCCAAATGAAACAAGGGGGGGAAACTAGAAAGGCTAAAATGGCATGACACAGTGCTTGCACCAAATTGCCAACCCCATACCCAAGTAGGAATTCTGAGAGGGGTGGGGGGTTGTCCTAATATAGCAAGACTCCATGAGAAGAAAAGCAATTACTAAGGTGAGTAATTTTTTCTTCAAACACCATGAAGTCTTGCTATAATTAGGACCACTGCAGATTATACAGCAGTACCTCCATGGAGGAGGGCCAGAACCTACTTAGGAATAGGCTCTGAAGCACAGCTGTGCCAAACGAAGATCTCTCCTGGACTGGACGTCCAGAGAATAATGCTGGTGAAAGTGTGGACTGTCTTCCAGGTAGCAGCTTGACAAATTTCTAAAATAGGAATATCTCTAGCGGCCGCTAGAGATGCAGCTGTACCCCTGGTGGAGTGAGCCCTCAGTCCTGAGGGAGGTTCTTTACCTAGTTTTTGGTAACAGAACTGGATACAAGAGACAATCCACCTTGTGATTGTCCTCCTAGTAGCCGGTCTCCCCTTACCCACTTCTCCATAGGTAAGGAAGAGTTGGAGGGATTCGAACCTATGACCCTTGGTACGTTCCAAATAGTAACTAAGAGCTCTTTTGACGTCCAAACTGTGCAATCTCCTCTCACCAGAGGAAGAATGCTCAGTAAAAAATACTGGGAGAGAGATGGATTGGTTAAGATGAAAATCTGAAACCACCTTAGGTAAAAACTTTCTGTTAGTCCTGAGGACCACTTTATCTCTGTGGAAAGAAATAAAATCCTTTTCTACTGACAAGGCTTGTAATTCACTTATACGCCTAGCAGAAGTGATAGCCACTAGAAAAACAGTCTTCCAAGTTAAAAACTTGAGATCTGCCAAGACAGAGGCTCAAAGGGGTTGCATTAGCTGAGCAATGCAAACATTCAGGTCCCAGGCAGGAGCTGGTTCCCGAAAGGGAGGGTTAGTGAAGTAACCCCTTGAAAACTTGGAAACACAGGGTGAGGAGAGGGAAACTGGTTTCTGCAGAAACAAAACAGAAACAGCTGCCAAATGAACCCTCAAAGTAGCTGGTTTGAGGCCTAGTGAATTTAAGGGACCAAGTAGTCCAATAAATAGCCAAGTCAGCAGATTCTGGTACAATCTGCCTCTCAGAACACCAGAAGGAAAACCTCTTCCACTTGGAATTATAAGTGGCTCTAGTGAAAGGCTTCCTAGAAGCCTTCAAAATATCCAGGACACCTTGAGAAAGGTGTAAATCAGCAAATTCTAGCTCCTCAAGAACCAGGCCTTGAGGTGGAGGCTATTGAGGTCCGGATACCACACTCTTCCCTGTGCACAGGTCAGCAGGTCGTGGGTCCTGGGCAAGGTCAGGGGAGGGTGAAATGTGAGGGACAGGAGAAGAGGGTACCAGGGCTGCCTGGCCCAGTCTGGAGCAATCAGAATCACTTTGCAGGGCTGAGTTCTGATCTTTACCAGTACCCTGAAGAGGAGGGGAAAGGGGGGGAAGGCATACAGGAACTTCCCTTCCCAATTCAACTGAAAGGCGTCCAGAGGGACTGATCCCAGCACTGGAGGCCTGCAACAAAACAGAGGAAGTTGGTGGTTGTCTGGGGCTGCGAAAAGATCCATCTGTGGGGTGCCCCACCTGGCAAAGACTGACCCCAGCACCTGAGGATTCAGAGCCCATTCGTGATGGCCCTGAGAAATCCTGCTGAGGGCATCCGCCAGGACATTGTCCTTCCCTGGAAGGTGAACTGCTATCAGGTAGGTGTTCAGGGAATAAGCCAGGGACCACAACTTCATTGCTTCGGTGCACAAGGCTGAAGACCGGGTGCCCCCTTGCTTGTTGATGTACCACATTGTTGTGGTGTTGTCTGTCCTGACTTGGACTACCTTGTTCTGGACAGTATCTGGAAAAACTTGAAGAGCTAAGAAACAGCTCTGAGTTCCAACAGGTTGATGTGGAGCAGAGATTCCTGAGGGACCACACCCTTGAGTGGAAAGGTCGCCCAGTGAGCCCCCCACCCTAACAGGGAGGCATCCGTGGTGAGGTGAGGGAATGAAGAACGGAAAGAATGGGACCCCTGGGATAGGTTGCTTTGATCCTGCCACCACTGAAGGGCTAGGATCAGGTTTTGGTCACTGGGACTAATTTGCAAGGGGGTCCTTCCTTTGAGACCAGTAGGACCTCAAGTGGAACTGGATGTCCCTCATCTGAAATCTTGCTCCTTGCACAACAGCTGTGGAAGCGGCCTTGTGCCCTAGGAGTTGCAGAAAGTGCCTTGCTGGTCAAGAGACCCGCAGGGTAAAGGAAGATGCCAGGGCAATGATTCTGTCCACTCTTTCCGAGGGAAGAAATGCCCTGGCTGACTTTGTGTTCAACTCTGCACCTATAAAAGTTAGTACCTGAACTGGTTCGAGAACTGACTTTGGAAAGTTCAGCAGGAATCCCAGAGAAATGAGAAGCTGCTGGGTGACTTGCAAGTGGGATTTTACCTGCTCTGGGGACTGACCCACTATGAGCCAGTCGTCCAAGTAGGGAAACACAGCTACCCCTTGCCTTCTCAAAAGGGCCACTACCACAGCTAGACATTTTGTGAAAACCCTTGGAGCAAAAGTGAGACCGAAGGGCATTGCTCTGAACTGGTAGTGGCCAGAGGGCAGTTCGAACCTGAGGTACTTTCGGTGAGACGGCCTGATTAAGATATGAAAATAGGCATCCTTGAGGTCCAGGGAAGCTAGCCAGTCCCCTGGCCTCAAGGAAGGCAAAATCATTGCCAGAGTTAACATTTTGAACTTTGGTTTCAAAAGGTGCTTGTTCAGGAATCTTAAATCTAGAATGGGCCGCCAATCTCCTGTCTTTTTTGGGGTCAGGAAGTACCTCGAGTACAGCCCCTTGCCCTGATGGCAAGGGGGAACCTTTCCACTGCTTTGCAGTCCAGAAGAGACGAAACCTCTGCTTCCAAAGCAAGGGCTTCTGAAGGATTTGAGGGGGGAAAATGTCTGGCTCTCATCTTTGGAAACTGCTTGAAGCTGAGAACCAGACCTTGGTTTACCATTTCCAGAACCCATTTGTCCGGGTTAGGGACAACCAGTTCTGGCTGAAATAAGCCAACCTGCCCCCACCGGTACAGGAGAATCGGCCTGGACACCTCGATCAGGGTGTCTGTTGCAGCAGCAGCTTTAGGCTGAGGAGAAGGAGAGGGCCTGCCTGTGCCCGCCTACCTCTGCCCCTGAAAACCCTCTGTGCAAAGGCTGAAGAGGCCTGAAATTGGTATAAAGGCCTGTGGTAAGGCCTGCCCCCTACCCTGGGGCATGCCTTTGAGGAGTGGCATGCCTCTCTTAGCTTGGGCACTTTTGAGGTAGTTCTGTATTCATCCATCTTTTTCATGTAATTTTCCGCTTGATCCCCAAACAGAGAATTTCCTATCACAGGAAAATCTACAGCCTTTGACTGGGTATCTTGGGACAGATTAGTGCATCTGAGCCATGCCAACCCTACGGAGAGCTACAGAAGTGGCCATGACCCTAGAAGAAACATCATTAACATCAACAGCAGTATGAAATTGAACTTTAGAGGCTTCAATGCCATCAGCAGCCACCTGTTCCAACTCACTAGCCAGCTGGCCCTGGGCCTGCTTGGCCAACTACAATATAGTGTCCCACCTAGATTTCTGATATCTAGCCACATAAGCCATATAATTAGCCTGTCTGAGTCCCATGGCGAGCTGCCATATATTGCTTTTTCGCCATGGCATCAATCTTCCTGGAATCTTTATCAGGAGGATGTGAGGCCAGGGGAATATTAGCCTTGTCACAGGCTGCAGCTTGAACAACACCTACATGACTACACTGCTCAGTGAGGAAGTCTGTATTAGGGCCTGATAAAGTATACCTTCTGTCCATTTTTTTATCTACAGGAGGGACAGAATGAGGATTTTTTAAAATCTTCGTTGTTTGCTTCCTAAATGACTTATGCAAAGGAATAGACAACCTTCTAGACTCTGGAATATCCATCATTTCTACATAATCAGGCTCCTCTTGCTCATCCACAGCCTCCTCTAAAGGGAGCTGGAGGGTTTCTGCCACCTTTTTATAAAACCTGAAATGAGAAGGGACTCAGACAGCAAAGGGGAGACTCAAGGGTCTGTCTGGAGAAATGTCCGGCTCTATGGGCACTTCCAGACCTTCCCAGTCACAAATACACTCATCAAGGTCCTCCTCCCTCCTGCGGTTAATAAAATCCCAACATCATAATCCTGAACCACTGGACCTGAACGAGCCCCTTTTCCCAACTATAGGGGGTTCGACAAGTCCCTGAGACAAAGACTGGACAATCTGAATGGCTTTAGCTATCTCTGCAGCAGTAGGAGAGACAATATTGGACTCCAGACCTGCTGATTTCTTTGTCTTTTACTTTGACTGGTTCTTCTGAACCAGCCTTCCTTTGCCGGAAGTCACGCCCTGGTCAGAGGGCACTCCCTCTGGTCCAGTAGGAGCTGGACCGGCTGGCCATCCGGTCAGCGGACTTTCTGGCCTCTCGCTCCTGAGCCGGCCCAATCTCTTTCCAGGGTGGCTGCAGGGAAATTTTACACACCTGGCAGTCTGACAGGAGGTGGTCAGCCTCAGACAATAGACAAGTGGTGTGTGGGTCAGCCTTGGCAAAGGCTTCCCACAGACATCACAGTGTTGAAACCCAGTGGGCCCGGATTTTCTTTTGGGTTTCTCAGACATAATGCCAGCCTAACCAACAAACTTGCCCTTTTAACGGCCGTGCCAGGCAAGACACCCTTATTGGTTCCTAACTGTGTCACGGGTATTGGAAAAAACCCCCAAAAATTAAAGGGTTTTTTTAGAACCGATACGAACCGGGAACCGCACTTCTAAAGTCAGTAAAGTCAAAATAAGCAAACCGATCGGTTCAGACTGAACCGATAATGAATTTCACACAGACTTTAATTTTAGTACTTACGGTTACCAGATAGAGCTTCTGAACCGAAACAGTAATTTTAAACATTTGCGGTTCAAATGAACCGAATAAACCGAAAACGAACCGAGCTGAAGGAGCTGATCTCCGGAGCGACTGTTCAGTGAAAGCGGAGTAAAGAATCTGGCAGTTTCATTTGAAACTGACCAGATAGAGCTTTGAACAGCGCCCTCGAGCTGTGGAACTCCAGATCTCTCTGGAGTTAACTGTTTCCTCTCCGGGGCAGTCCAGAGCCAGGGGCTAACTGCAATGGTCCTAATTATAGCAAGACTTCATGGTGTTTGAAAGAACTGAGATGGCACCAGGGGACTGGCCCCTTTGTACCACATCTGATGTCGGGCAGAGCAGACGTTAGGGGCGGTCCCCTGCCACAGACTGCTAGCTAGAAGATTTTTCCATGGGATTCTAACGCCTGGCAGCATTAGCCCCATCGGCATTACCTGCTGCAAGAGCGCCCCCTTGAAGTGAGATCCGGACGTCCAGGGCTGAAATGAACTCACAGCTCTGAAATTAACACGCAGTACTGGAATGGTTTTCCTTAGTTCACTTTACTGCCTTGCATTGTAATTTAGTATGTTCTAATCTAGCTACATGGACTGCTAAAGTGTAGTTAAAATTAGTCTGCAGCCTTGTACTGTTATTCACTCCTCCTCCCTCCCCATTAGGTCAGCACTCCCCCTCTCTCCTTTACCCGATTTAACTTCTGTCCGCCTTCCCTCCTCCTTACAGCTCCTCCACACCAGGGGTAGAAAGGGCTTCACTGTTCAGTGCTCCTCGCAATGCCTGGAGCTCTCGCCAGCCAGCAGACCCTCCATGAAGCAGCAGGTACGATGGTTTGAATTGCTGCAGCTGGATTTACCCTAGTTAGAGGCTGTCATGTGACAATATAACCAATCCATCTACTTCTCCATCTGCAGGTTATCTGAACTTGCCACTAGAGGCAGCTAATCGCCTTTAACCTAACCCAATTCACTACATCTAAACTGCGCAAACTAGTGTCCCCCCTTAGCTCCCAATTACCATGCTATTACCTCTGCTAATCCTCTCCCTTTGGGCCCCCCTGCTATCCCTTCCAACCTCCTCTCGGCCAGCTGAGCAGGTGGGCCTACCTGTCCCTCACTCCCCTACTGGATACCCCATTACCCCCGGCACCTCCCCAACCGTCACACACACTCTGTAGTGTTTCTATGAACATTGTTCATGGGCCCCAGCACCCTCCCAACCTCCTTTTTCCTGGGTCAAATAGCCCTTCATTCCTCTACTGACTTCTCCTTCATATCCATCAAGCTTTCATCTACTCCACCACATAAGGCCCTGTGTGCGTGGTCCCTAGCCATGCTGCTGATCTCTCTCCTCCTACTACTATCAGGGGAAGTACAGTTACGTAAGAACTTCCCGGAAAAGTAGATCTTCGAGAACAGCTCTTGCAGCAGGTTACACCATTAGGACTGAAGCCGGCAGGCGCCTGGACATCACGGAAATTTTCTAGCTAGCAGTACTCAGCGGAGACCGCCCCAGACGTCAGTCCCGCCCCCGACGTCAGGCACAGTACATAAGGGGGCAGTCCCCCAGAATCCCCAGTTCTCCCACCAGAGACTCCCAGCCGCTGGATGACATCAGAAGAGGAGACTGAGGATCCGCCATCAAATGGCAGTCAGAGAGATGCTGAGACACCTGGTCCTAGGAGAAGGATGTTGGAACTAGAATCTACCTCCAGCGGGGATGGTGGGAGGGAAAGTACCTATTGCAAGAGCTGTTCTCGAAGCTCTACTGTTACGGTAAGTTCTTACATAACTGTACTATCTTAGTTCGAGAAACAGCTCTTGCAACAGGTTACACCATTAGGACCGATTCCCAAGCAATATGGAAATCCCACACCATTGGGAGGAGGGAAGGTAGAAATCCTTAATGGAACCTAAGCCTAGGACAGAAGTCCTTGAAGGACTGCTAGACCAAAACCAGCTCTTCGCCTCGATGCGATATCCAGGCTGTAATGCCTGATGAAAGTGTGCACGGAGCTCCAAGTAACTGCAGCACAGATGGCCGTGGTGGACACATTCTTAAGGGCCGCAAAGGAAGTAGCCACCCCCCTTGTGGAATGACCCTTAACCGCTCCCGATAAGGGTTTGTTGCACTTCTGGTAACAGAACGTGATACACTGAATAAGCCACCTGGACAGCGACTCTTTGAAAACAGGAGCTCCCAGAATCCTGCGGGCAAAGGAGACAAAGAGCTGTTCCAATTTTCGGTGGTGTTTGGTTCTGGTCAGGTAGTATCGGAGACACCTATGCACATCTAGGGTGTGCAACAGGGCCTCACCTCAATTCGAAAAGTTGGGAAAGTACACTGGTAGATCGATGTCTTGATTAAGGGTGAGAGTTGAGACCACCTTAGGCAGAAATTTGGGATTAGTCCGTAGGGATACCTTGCCTTGGTGAAAAACCAAATAAGGCTCTTTACACATGAGTGCATGGAGTTCAGAAATTCTTCTGGCTGAAGTAACGGCAACTAAAAACAACGTCTTCCAAGTGAGAAGACGTAGCTCGCAATCCGCGGCTGGTTCAAAGGGTGGCAGCGTGAGCTGCTCCAGGATGAAGGGTAGATCCCATGGCAGAACTGGGAGGTCTAAGGTGGAGAATACCTCTCAGAAAGGCTCGTGCCATGTCCAACTGGGATATGGTGCGTTGGCCTATCGGACAATGATAGGCTGATATAGCACAGAGGTGTACTTTAATCAAGGAGTAGGCCAAGCCTGTCTGAAAAAGAGACAGGAGGTAGTCCAAGACCGACTTTTCTGGACAGTCTAGAGGCGAAAATACCCACGCTTCAGGCCATAGGCAAAAGCAGGCATCATTCCTTCGCGCCATTAGCATGAGGGACAGTTTTCGTGTGCCACCAGAACGCCAGCTACCTCTTTGCGAGACCCCGTGTCACAAAATGGCTATGTCTCTAGGAGCCAAGCGTGCAGGCTCAGTGAAAAAAGGTCCGGATGGACCAAGGAGCCCTCCTCCTGAGACAACAAGTGAGAGCTGACTGGCAGAGGCACTGAAGGTTCCTGGGATAGTTGATGTAGCAGAGGGAACCAGATCTGCCTTGGCGAGAATGGCGCAATGAGTATCAGCGTCGCTTGCTCTCTGCGAAGTTTCAGAAGAACCCTCTGGATCAATGGAAAGGGGGGAAGGCATAGAGGAATCTGCCCGCCCAGGAGAGGGACAATGCGTCTCGCCAGAAAACACCAGGCCCTGGATCTAGCGAGCAAAAATTGGGCAGTTTTGCATTGGAGGGGGACGCGAAAAGGTCTAACTCTGGTGTGCCCCCACGAAGCCAAGAGTGTCGTCAGACACAGACACCTGAAGCTGCAGCTCTGACGGACGAGTCATCGGAATCATATGCAGCTCGTAGTACCTGGGTCCCCATATCAGACCCTGTGCGGAGAAGGTTTAGGAGCTCCGCCTTCTGCTCGCCACCCGGAAGTTTATCAACCAGGTCCTGGCCCTGTTCCCATAGGGCGTTCTGAAACTACCATGTGGGTTAGGTAGTTCAGGGACCTGATAGAGCATGTAGGGGCTGCATACATGCATCCCCCCAGGGCGTCCAATTGTTTGGATTCCTGGTCCGGTGGCTGTGTGCTCATGTGTTGCGGTCTTTGGGACCGATCATGTGAGGCCGTAATGACCAGGGAGTCTGCCAGAGGTTGTTGAGCCAAGTACTGGTCCTCTCTTGGGGCCTTGTACAGGCAGTCAGCTTTCTTTGGCACCACAGGAGTGGAGTGCGGATGCTTCCATGCAGCCTTGGTGATGTCCGTGAAGGTGTCCACCAAGGGTGGCACTACCACAGGCTCTGGGTCTTTCTGCCGAAGATAACAGGTAAGGTGCTGTCTTCTGGGGTCGAGGTCTTCAGCATCCCACCCCATGTTGTCCTGGATGTGCCTCATGATCTCGGAGAAAGAGGGGTCATCCGGAGGAAACCTGGGAAGGTCAGTGGGTCGGGTGATGAAATGCTGAATGGTGAAGGAGATCTGGAGTAATCCGAGGTATCCGACCTGGAGTCCTCCCCCGACGGAGTATACCGCCAATGTCTGGGTCGCTTGCGGCTGGGAGACCCTGATGGAGATCTTGAGGGAGGCCTTCTCTGATCCTGGGATCTACCCCTAGGAGGTGGAGTCTGCTCCTTGGGGGTTGGTGGTCGTCCTACTGGCCCCTCTGGTGGAGGAGGGGGAGGAGGAGGTTTCACTGGGACCACGTCTTTGCAGATGGTGTCCCACCAGAAAGTAAAGAGTTCCTTTACTTCATGAATATTCATGCCCGACAACGGGCCTGGCGCCTGTGGTCTGTCACCAGGGTTGGGCGTCGAGTCCTCGGTTGTCTCCGGGGTGGGCGAAGGTTCCCTCGGAAGCCCGGCATCCTCTGTGTCCGCCACCTGGTCTTCGGCAACGCGTGTCCTCCTCCGTGGAGTCCCTGTGACCGGCGACTGGGGCAGTCTTCAGGCTCCGTGAGGCCGATGTCGGTCGGCAGCCCAGCGACTTGGTCCGGTGAAAGCCTGGCGGTGTCTGATGCTTAACGATGTTCTAGGCTCCGGCGAACGCCTGGCCGACTTTGGGTGCTTGGCCAACTTCGGGTGCTTGGCCGACATTGGGTCCAACGTCCGCTTGAGGGACGACAGGTCCTTCGTCTTCCTGGGTGGAGGATCCGGGCCCCTAGGGGTCTGGGAGACCAACCTGGAGTAGGGGTCCTGACATCGGGTGGAAGAGGAAGAGTTGTGGCGTTCAGAGGATTTTGAAGAGGCCCGAGAGGGAGTAGAGGAAGCTGAGGGCCTAGAGGTCTTAATGGGCTGAAGAGTCGAAGAACTGCTGGAAGCCCAGACCTTGGCCAGAGGGGGCTGAGACCTAGCCCTGGAGGGAGAGTGGTCCGATCGGGTGGACCTTGCCTTCTCCCGGTGCTTATCCCGGGTGTGAAAGGGATCTGTTTTCCGCAGGCACACTTTGAAAGGCGACCCTCAAATGAAGGAGTTGGAGAGGACATTAGTTGTGTAGAAACTCTGGAAGTTCTAAGTCGTCGTGTGCTAGGTAGAGACCGTGAGGCCAATGCTGGCAAATTGACGGCGGGAAAAGAACTGGGGATTCTGGGGGACCGCCCTTTATGTACTGTACCTGACGTCGGGGGCGGGACTGACGTCGGGGACGGTTCCCGCTGAATACTGCTAGCTAGAACATTTTCTGTGGGGTCCTGGCGCCTACCGGCTTCAGTCCTAATGTTGTAACCTGCTGCAAGAGCTGTTTCTCGAAGTAAGATCGTAGAGCCGCACCCTGGACCTTCCTCCACCCTTCGATCCAACCTCTACCCAATCCAAATGGCCCCCTAGAGGACTGAAACTGACGCACCTCAACATATGCAGCCTATTACTCAAATTGACCCTGTTACAAGTACAACTAACCGTGCTCTCACTGTGTCCTGACGTCCTGGTCATATCCGAATCCTGGCTAAAACTGCACAACAAGGACTCTGAAATTGTAATTCCTGGCTACTCGGTCATCTGCCACGATCGTCCAGGATGCAAAAGAGGTGGCGGTGTTGTGATGTACATCGCATCCGGGACTCCGTTCTCAAGCATTGCCATGCCCCACTCCACACACTCCATCAACGCGCTCCTAATAAAGCTAACCCTCCCTCATAATGCCCCAATTTATATTGCAGGGTTGTACTGTGCTCCAGATGCCACCCTGTCCACCATTATGGACCACCTCAGCACCCTAAAATCACTAGTCACGGGGGTGAGCTCCACATACTTGGGGATTTCAATCTGATTTGGCTCTCCCGGATCAGCGCCAAAATCCGGAACAAAGTCAGTGCGCTAAACCTCACCCAAATGATCGTCGAGCCCACCCGCCTAAATCACAAATCATTAACTCACTGTCTCCACAGGAGCTTTCTGAAGCTGCAGCACTTGTCTCCTGTATACTGTTAACAGTTAATCCTTGGCCTTTCTAAGCAAAATCAAGCCATAATTGGCATGTCGCAAACAAATGCTAATAGCACAAAAACCATTAAGTGCTAGACACAAAATATGAATGGCAAAATTGTTCAGCATAAAATTACCTTTCCAATAGTAGTATGCAAGGAATAGCAGGTAATTTAGTTTTATTTCTGTGCTGGTCAAAACAGCAAAACAAAATATTTTTCCACTAAAAAATGCACCATAAACCTTTTTTTGTTCAGGAATATGTAACATATCAACACCAAATGAAGCATCCAGACATTAGATGTAATTTTAATAATTTGTTTGTAAAACAAACCGCTATTTCTGTAGTATTAAACATAATTTTTCCCTATTTGAGTCAAGATGCGTTGGTGAGGTTTGAGGGACAAAACTGAACCATACACACCATACTGTAAACAAATGCACATAACTCCTAAAGTGTACATGATACACACAATGTATCAGTGGCAAAGTTGTTGCACACAAAATTGCCTTTCCGACGGTTCTATGCAATCAACTGTACTCAATTCAGTTTTTGTTTTATACTGGCTGAGATACCCAGAATGTGTGTTTTTTTCAAAGTGCATAGGTGGTTCTAGATGGACAAAATGTCATAAACAAATATGAATAACTCCTAAAGTGAACATGATACACACAAAGTGTCAGTGGCAAAGTTGTTCAGCACAACATTACCTTTCTAATGGTACTATGCAGTCAATTCTAATCAATTCTAGCTGGCAAGTAATATTAAAACATGTGAGTGGCTTCTCCAGACGTTTCTAGGGCACACAGGAAGCCTGTAGGTGACTTCTGTAGGTGTTCTGGGACACACTGCAGTTAGATTTGCTGACGCCTACAGGTGTTTCTAGGAGGCAATGAGTTCACTCCCTTCTTGACTGGTCCCTCACCTCCCACCCTCACCAAATTCTTGAAGTGGGCTTGCTCCCAGACTCCTTAAGCAACCACCACATGATTTACATGCTCAGGAAGATCTACAGGCCTAAGGCTCCACCATCACACATCCTCCGCACCAGGTCCTACAAAGCCTTAAACATTACCTCTCTTATACAAGACTTGGCCAATGTAGACTGGTCCTTCATCTACCAAACACAATCCCCAGACACTGCTTTACAGGGTTTCAAAACCAGGTTCCTTGCAATCTGGAACCACCATGCCCCTATCAGACATGCCAGGGTGCGAGGTGCACACCCTCCGTGGATCTCTGCTGACATCATCTTCAGTCTCAAAGACAGTGACCAGGCATGGAAATCTTGTAAGGAGACTGGTTTGCCTCAAGACCACCAGAAGTACAGCACTCTGTGCAACACCTGCACAAGGTTAATCCGCCAGACAAAGGCTAAATACTTCAACACTGCATTCCACACAAACATAAACCATCCCGCTAGATTCTGGAAGGTCCTCAAAATCACTACTTGACCCCCCTTCCCAGCCACCTACACCATCCCTAAATTATAGGTTCCAACACAGTAAATGACCCCCTTGCTGTAGCCACAGCCTTTAACTCCTATTTCGTTAACTGCACTGCTTCCTTGCTATTCCCTCTCCCACCCCCAACCATCCACTTGCCCTCTTCTCAAGCCTGTCCACAACCCCCCACTTACCCACTCTTTCTCCCTCCACCCAGTTACTCTTCTAGAGGTGTACAATGCCCTCCTGTGCACTCAGCCCATCCAAGGGCAGACGCCCCACAGGCCTCGAAGCTAAATTGTTGCACCTATCAGCACCTGTCATTGCTGCCCCCTTGGCTGTGATTTTCAATCTGTCATTCTCGCAAGCCTCGCTACCAGAGGAATGGAAACATGCCACAGTCATCCCCTTACCGAAGGATGGCGACCCATCTACCCCCAGCAACTACAGACCCATTTCCCTCTTACCTATCCTAGCTAAGCTCTTAAGAAAAACTTGTTCTCTCTGAACTTTCTGCCTTCCTCGACTCCTTTTCCTTCTACACCCCTTTCCAGTCTGGCTTCAGAAAATCTCACTCCACCACCACCTCCCTTCTGCGGCTCACAGATTCCATCCTCTCGGCTATGGATAAAGGGCACATCACCTCAGCAATCTTTATAGATCTAGCGAAGGCGTTCAACACCATTTCCCACTCTCTTCTTCTGGCAACACTTGCCAGTGCAGGTCTCTCCCACTTGGCCACTGCCTGGTTCCAATCCTACCTGGTTGGCCAGACACAATCTGTAAGGATTGGCAACTCCAACTCTGACCCCTTCCCCGTCACCTCAGGTGTACCGCAGGGCTCCATTCTGGGGCCTCTCCTGTTCTCTATCTTTCTAAACTACCTTCCCATCCGCTTGCCCACACACTTCCATTCACATGTATGCAGAAGATACTGTGCTGTATACATCTGGCCCATCTGCTGCAGACATAGCGACCAGACTACAGCAAGATTTCAACAGTGTCCAGCACTGGTTTTGTTCAAACCAGCTTCACCTCAATGACAAGAAGACTATATCCATGTCCTTCGGCACAAGGCAGAGACTCTCATGGCTCCCCCCCCCCCCCGATTTTCCACACCCTGGATGGGACGGGACTGGAGGCCTGCCCTTCCTTCAGATATCTGGCGGTCTGGCTAGACCAGCACCTTGATTTTTCTGTGCACACTGATGATATCCATAAAAAACTCCACCCAAGACTGGGTGCCCTCTACCGCAACTGTGGCTGTATCCCATTGCTGGCTCGTCGAGCCATAGTACAGAAAATGATACTGTTAATTTTTGACTATGGTGACGTAGTCTACAGTGCCACCCCCAAGTCCTCCCTGACTAGACTAGACCCCCTTTTCGACTCCTTTTGTCACTTTGCTCTTGACTGTTCCTACTCCACCCATCACTGTATCCCCTATCAAACACTAGGTCTACCCTCCATTCAGGACTATAGATCTTCTCACTGCGCAAGCTTCACTGCCAAGTACTGGACCCACGCTTTGCCTCCCTGCCTATCCTCGGCCCTGACTGCTCACCCTTCCCCAGTTTACGAGCTTAGGACCAATGACTCAAGACTCCTTTACATTCCACATAGGTCCTCATCATCAGGTCAGGCAGCTTTCAACTACCACATGCCCAAACTACTGAACTCACTTCCTCCACTCATTCGACATTCCTCATCCTCCCAGCAGCTAAATGGTCTACTATCTGCGCATTTCGCCACCACGTGCTCCTGTACCCAACACATTTCTCAGCACTATGACAATCCACTCGTCCCTGGTTTACTCTGTACCACTGCTGATCCCTCCTACCTCAATTAATTGTTCCCCGTACCTCCTTTCCCTGTTGAACCCCCAGTCATGGCTGTATTAGTAGCACTGCCGCACCCCTCCCACACTACTGTACCTGGCTCTTCCTTTCAGCTGTTCGGAACTCTCACTGTCATTATGCACCTGCATCCTGTACTGTGTTCCACCCTGGACAGTGTTGAACCTTGCTGTTATACTACTTGTACCTATTATCTCAACTTGAATATTGTATGCCACTCAATGTTTTTATTGTATTGTCCCCAGAACACGTCTAGAAAAGAGGTGGCGGTGAAGATTAGGGAGAAAAAGATAGCATTTAGGAAGTATAAGGAAACACAGAAGGAGCAGGACAGAGAACTGTACCAGTTAAGGCAGAAGGAAGCAGGGAGGGTAGTCAGAATAGCAAAGGCACAAAATGAGGAAAAGATAGCTAACTCGGTTAACAAGGGGGATAAAACCTTTTATAGGTATATCAGGGAGCATAGAAAGACAAAGGAGGATAGTGAGGCTGAATAGAATGGATGGTGGTGGACAGAGAGGACGGTGATAAAGCAGGGATACTGAATGAATACTTCTGTTCAGTATTCACAAAAGAGGAAGTGGGGGCGGTGCCTAATACAATTAATAGAAGCACTCTGGAGAGGGGGGTTGATCCCAGTCCTTTCACAGAAGAAAGGGTTCTGAAAGAACTCCTAAAACTGAAGGTGGACAAAGCAATGGGGCCAGATGGAATTCACCCCAGAATTCTAAAAGAATTAAGCAGAGAACTAGTGACACCACTGACTACACTTTTTAACAAATCATGGGAGAATGGTGTGGTACCTGAGGACTGGAAGAAGGTGGATGTGATTCCCCTTCACAAAAGTGGGACCAAGACAGAGGCAGGAAACTACAGACCCATCAGTTTGACCTCTGTGGTAGGGAAAGTGATGGAATCACTTCTGAAGGAAAGAATTGTTGAGTACCTAGAGGCCAGTGGGGCACAGGACCCAAGGCGGGAAGGTCATTTCAGACGAATCTAATTGATTTCTTTGACTGGGTGACCAAAGTAGTAGACCAGGGAGGGGCTGTGGATGTGGCCTACCTAGACTTTAGCAAGGCATTTGACACAGTCCCACACAAAAGATTAATAGTCAAATTAACCAGCCTAGGAGTGGGTCCCAAGGTGGTAGCCTGGGTAAAACATTGGCTGAACAACAGGACACAGAAGGTAATTGTAAATGGAGTCCACTCTGAAGAAAGAGGAGTTACTAGTGGGGTACAGCAGGGTTCAGTACTTGGTCCAGTCCTTTTTAATGTCTTTATAAGTGACACTGCAGAGGGACTGGAAGGAAAAGTATGCCTCTTTGCAGATGACACAAAGATCTGCAACAGGGTTGATGCACAAGGAGGCGTGGAAAGGATCAGAAGGGACTTGGCAAGGTTGGAGGAATGGTCAGAAGTATGGCGGCTTGGATTCAATGCAAAGAAGGGCAAAGTAATGCACCTGGGAAACAAAAACCCAGGGGAAGATTACACAATGGCGGGGGAGGTAGTAACAACAACAAAAATAGAAAGAAACCTAGGGGTAATCATATCAGATGACCTTAAGGTTGGCAAGCAATGCAAGAAGGCGGTAGGGAGGGCTGGGAGTATACTGGGATGTATAGGGAGAGGTATCACCAGCAGAAAACAGGAAGTTGTTATCCCCCTGTACAGACAGTTGGTGAGACCCCATCTGGAGTACTGCGTCCAGTTCTGGAGACCCACTCTCCGCAAGGACATACGACAGGATGGAGGCAGTTCAGAGGAGGGCAACTAAAATGGTGCAGGGTCTGCAAGAGAAGCCATACGAGGAGATACTAAAGGAGCTTAATATGTATACCCTTGAGGAAAGGGGGGGGAGACATGAAAGAAACGTTTAAGTACCTCAGTGGAATCAACAGTGTCCAAGAGGGTAGCATCTTTCAGAAAAAGAGATGTGCAAGAACAAGGGGACACAATTTGAAGATAGAGGGGGGACGGCTGAGGGGCAATGTGAGGAAGTATTTTTTTCACAGAGAGGGTGGTGGACGCATGGAACAGCCTTCCTGAGGAGGCTGTGGGGTCTAAAACTGTGGGAGAATTCAAGAATGCATGGGACAGACATAAGGCAATTTTTTATGGGAGGTAGGAAGAAATAGGCTGTTGGTTAAATAGGATCTGCAGCTTATCCTCTAGGTAGGGAAATGGGCAGACTAGGTGGGCCAAGCAGTCCTTACCTGCCGTCAAAGTCTATGTTTCTATGAGCGGTACTCTGCTCAGTATGCCTTCCTGGTAAAACTCATATATAAATACTGGAAGAGCAGTAGTTGCGGTAACTGGCTGTTTGTGTGGAGTCAGTTACCACCTGACAAAAGCATGTTTCAAAAATGCACAAATAGTGCAAACCATACACCTTCTCCTCCTCTTGTCAGTCGTTCCTGGTCCATTGGTATCCCCCCTCATCCCTGTGCCCATGTAAATTCTCCCTGGTGTCCAGTGACACCCCCCAGAGGACCACAAAAGCTCCACCTTGGATCCTGTGACAGAAACTGGCACAAACTCTCCACTCACCTCCACGGCCAGCTGCTGACTTCTCAAACAACATATTGATAAACCAGCTGGTATATCAGTACATAGTAACATAGTATTTGACGGCAGATAAGGACCGCTAGGCCCACCCAGTCTGCTCATATTCCCTGCCTGCATCAGTGGTCGCTGACCCTAATTGGTCACTGGCTTTAGCCTTTCCTACCCACCTTTAGTGTCCCTTGTGCCTATCCTATGCATGTTTGAACCCCCCCCCCACTGTGCAAGCTCCCATTACTTCCTAGGGTAGCTATTCCATTGATCTACCACTCTTTCTGTGAAGAAAAACTTCCTCACGTTTCCCTTTAACCTGCCTCCCTCCAATCTCATATTATGCACCCTCATTCTTGTACACCTCCTATACTGAAAGATGTTGCCCACTTGCACTTTGTTTATGCCCTTAAGATACTTGAAGCTTTCTATCATATCTCCCCATCCTGCCTCTCTTCCAGTGCATACATTTATTTTATTTAAAATTTGGTGACCGAGTAGGCCCACTGAGCCTCAAAGGTCCCTTTTTCAGGGGCGACACGGGATAAAGTACAGTTACGTAAGAACTTACTGTAACAATAGATCTTCGAGAGGAGCTCTTGCAGCAGGCTATAATAATCAGGACTACACCGCAGGCACTAGGACCCTCCGGAAACATTTTCAGCAAGCAATATAGTACAGTTACTTAAGAACTTACCGTAACAGTAGATCTTCGAGAACAGCTCTTGCAGCAGGTTACACCATTAGGACTGAAGCCGGCAGGCGTCAGGACCCCACGGAAAAATTCTAGCTAGCTATCTTCAGCGGGGACCGCCCCTGACGTCGGTCCCGCCTCCGACGTCAGACGTAGTACATAAGGGGCGGTCCCGCCCAATTGCCCAGTTCTCCCGCCGGAGACTTCTGGCCGCAGGCTGACATCGAAATGGGAGACCGAGGATCCACCGCCAGAAGTCAAAAGGAAAATCCTCTGATAGTAAAGGCCTAGCCATGCCTCCTCCAAGGAAGGTGGCGGGAAGGTACCTGCTGCAAGAGCTGTTCTCAAGATCTACTGTTACGGTAAGTTCTTACGTAACTGTACTATCTTACTTCAAGACACAGCTCTTGCAGCAGGTTAACCATTGGGACTGATTCCCAAGCAGTAACTCTGCCAACATTCTGGGAGGAGGAAACTAGAAATTACATTCCAGGTCCTGAATCTAGGACAGGAGACCCTGTAGCACCGCCAGGCCGAAGCCGGCTCTTCGCCGAGAGGCGATGTCCAGGCTATAATGCCTGATAAATGTATGCACAGAGCTCCAAGTGGCTGCAGCACATATGGCAGAGGTGGAGACGTTTCGGAGTGCTGCAAAGGAGGTGCCACACCCTAGTGGAATGACCCGGACTGTTCCTGGAGGGCTTTGTTTGATATCATAACAGTATGAAATACACTGGACAAGCCAGCGAGACAGGGACTGTTTGGATACTGGTTGGCCCATCATCCTTTCAGAAAAGGAAACAAAAGTTGCTCTGAACTACGAAGTTGTTTAGTTCTGTTGAGGTAATACCTCAAGCTGCGGTGAACATCCAGGGTGTGGAGCAGTGCCTCTCCTCTATTAGAGTAATTCGGGAAGTAGACCGGCAGGTCAATATCCTGACTGAGAGTGAGTGTAGAAACCACCTTAGGCAAAAATTTAGGATTCATCCTCAGGGATACTCTGTCCCGGTGGAAAACTAAATAAGGCTCTTTGCACATGAGAGCGTGAAGCTCAGAATCTCTTCTCGTTGAAGTAACAGCAACCAAAAACAGCGTTTTCCACGACAGAAAACGCAGCTCGCAATCAGCGGCAGGTTCGAAGGGGGGAAGCGTGAGTTGTTCCAGGACAAAGAGCAAATCCCATGGAGGCACTGGGTCCTTAATGGGTGGCCTAAGATGTAACACCCCTCTCAAAAATTCCCGAGAGGCGTCTAATTGTGCCACTGTGCGATGTCCCACCGGAAGGTGGTAGGCAGAGATGGCACAGAGGTGCACCTTGATAGAGGAGTAGGCTAGGCCCGAACGGAAAAGGGAGAGCAGGTAGTCCAACACCACTCTCACGGGCAACCTAATGGGAAAAGTCGCATGCTCAGCGACTTACAAAGAAAAACGGCACCATTTCATGGCATACGTCGCATGCGTTGCCGGCTTTCTGGCTGCAGAAAGAACTTCCGCAACCTCTTGCAAGACCCCATGACGCAAGATGGCTATGTATCTAGGAGCCATGCATGCATGTTCAGTGAGCTTAAGTCCGGGTTGACCAGTGAACCTTCTTCCTGAGCCAAGAGATGGGAGCTGAACGGCAACGGGAGCGGAGGTTCCCGGATAGTTGAATCAGTAAAGGGAACCATATTTGTCTGGGCCAAAGGGGGCCACAAGGATCATGGTTGCTGCTCCCCGCGCAGTTTGAGAAGAACTCTCTGGATCAACGGGAAGGAGGGAAAGCGAGAGGAATCTGTCCACCCAGGAGAGGGACAATGCGCTCACCAGAAAACACCAGGCCCTGGATCTAGCGAGCAAAAATTGGGCAGTTTTATGCTGGATGGGTATGCGAACAAGTCCAACTCTGGAGTTCCCCATCGAAGAAACAGATCCTCTGCTGCCTCTTGAAGAAGTTCCCACTCGTGGACTCTGGCCTGGGAGCGGCTCAGGCCGTCTGCAATCGTGTTGTCCACCCCGGGAACATGCACTGTGATCAGATTCGCGCCGTGTCAGATTACCCAATCCCACACCCTCATGGCCTCCCTGCAAAGGGGGTAAGAGTGTGTGTCTCCTTGTTTGTTGAGGTACTACATCACCGCCGTGTTGTCTGTCTGAAGCAGGAGAGTACTCGGCGGGATTTCTGACTGAAAGGCCTGCAGGGCATAAAGGACCGCCCTCATCTCTAGGACATTGATATGGAGATGAGCCTCCAGAGGGGTCCACGTACCCTGGGACTTCACCCCGCCCAGGTGTGCTCCCACCCTAGACCTGAGGCGCCTGTGGTGAGGATTACCCGGGACGGCGCTATAAACGGGACGCCTGTGGAGAGTGACCCTGGTCTAGCCACCACTGCCAGTCTCGAATCACGGTGTTCGTGATTCTGACCGGATGCTGCATGTGGTCTTGCCTTTGATCCCACTGCACCTTGAGCATCCACTGAGTTACCCGCATGTGGAGCCTTGCGATAAAGGGACGGTAGGAATGGCTGCAGCCATGTGTCCAACAAGCCGAGGGACCGACTCGGCAGGGACGGTCTTGTTCGACAAAACTCCCTGATGAGGGATCTGATGCGCCCGCCTGTCATCTGGAAGAAATGCTCTTCCCTGAATGGTGTCCAGTACTGCGCCTATAAATTGCAGCTTTTCGACGGTACCAGGAGAGACTTCGTGGTTGATTAGGATGCCCAGAGATCGAACAGGTCCTGGGTGCTCTGGATCGCCAGAATAACGCCTCTCTGGAGGCGGCCATGAGAAGCCAATCATCCAGGTACGGAACACATAATGGCCCTGTCTCCTTAGAGACGCTCACAACTGCCATGCATTTGGTAAAGACCCTGGGTGCGGATGACAGTCCGAATGGAAGGGCTCGAACTGAAGGTGGTGGTCGAGAAACCTCAAGCGCAGGAACCTCTTGTGCGCCTGAGCTATAGGGATGTGCAGGTATGCGCCCTGCATGTCTAGAGATGCTAAGAAGGCCTTGCTTCAGCATGGGAATGAGACCCGAAGAGTCACCATGCGGAATTCTTTGTAGGCATCGCACATGCTGAGGTCGCTGAGGTCCAGAATCGGACGGAGGTCCCCTGTTTTCTTTGGAACCAGGAAGAAGTGGAATAGTATCCTTGTCCCTCTGGTTGTCCGGGACGATTTATTGCTCCTTTGCAAGAGCACGGTATTTCTTGCCAGATCAGTGATTTGTGCTGACCCGGGTACCGGGAGAGCAAAGGAGGCCTCGAGGGTGGCTTTTCTGCGAATTCTATAAAGTGGCCTTTTCCGACCAACTGAAGAACCCACCTGTCGGTGGTTATAGCCTGCCATCCCGGCAGGAAGTTCGCAATGCAACCCCGACCATGATTTCCCGTTGATCCTGAGGGGCGGAGGCCGGAAAGGAGTCAGGCTGTGGCGGCTGAGGGTCCCGCTGGCTGGACCGGCTTGGAAGTACGCTGGCTACGGCCTGCGGGTTGTTTCCCCTGTGCTCTGCGAAAGCCGGAGCCCCTCTGTTGTGGAGGGCGGACTGGACTGTTGCCTCTGCGTCCGTCCACGAAATCGGCTTTGGTTCCTATGAAAGGAACTAAGCTTGGGTACATGGTGAGTAGAGAATCGAATTTCTGTAGGAAAAATCCTAACCACGCTGTCACAAGACTAGAGACTGAACCGGAGGTCGAGACATGCAAGTCGACGGCGGAAAGAACTGGGGAATCAGGGGACCGCCCTTATGCTACTACATCTAACGCCGGAGGCGGGACCGATGTCGGGGGCGGTCCCTGCTGAAGATAGCTAGCTAGAATTTTTCTGTGGGGTTCTGACGCCTGCCGGCTTGAGTCCTAATGGTGTAACCTGCTGCAAGAGCTGTGTCTCGATGTAAGATTCAGCAGGGACCACCCCCTGACGTCGGCCCTGGTACAAAAATGGGCGGACCCAGCTCCACTTCAGTTCCCCCGCCAAGGTCCGCAAACAAGCCCTGACAAGAGAAGGAGACGAAGCACATAGAGGAGATGTAAATGAAGAGGGATCTGCACACCTCGAGGGGGAAGGTGGGTGGGAAAGTAACACCTGCTGCAAGAGCTCCTCTTGAAGATCTACTGTTACGGTAAGTTCTTACGTAACTGTACTATCTTACTTCGAGTGGGAGCACTTGCAGCAGGCTATAACAATCAGGACTGAATACCAAGCAGTCTCATGCCAAAGAGGCAGATGACCCCGGGAGGTGAAATATGCTGACTCCAGAGGCCTTAGGACAAAAGTCCTTGCAAAACAGCCAGACCGAAACCGGCTCAGCGTCTGGAGACGATATCCAAGCATAAATGCTTGACAAAGGTATGCACAGAGTTCCAGGTAGCGGCCGCACATATGTCCCTGATAGAGACATTTCTCAGGGCGGCAAAAGAAGCAGACACTCCCCTGGTGGAGTGACCCCTGACCGGGCCCGGTAGGGGTTTACTGCATTTTTCATAGCAGAAGGAAACACAGTGGACTATCCACTTCGATATCGTCTGCTTGGTCACCGGTTTGCCCAAGCATTGTGGTACAAAGGCCACAAAGAGTTGCTCCAATTGACGGTGCGTAGCCATCCGTTTGAGGTAATACCTCAAAGTCCTGTGGACATCCAGTATGTGAAGGAGAGCCTCCCCTCTATTAGATGAGGAAGGAAAATAGACTGGAAGGTCAACCAACTGGTTGAGGGTCAACTCCGAGGACACTTTCGGAAGAAACTTAGGATTTGTTCTATGGGAAACCCTTTCCATGTGGAAAATCAAATACGGCTCTTTATACATCAGAGCCTGAAGCTCAGAAACTCTTCGAGCTGAGGTAATAGCAACCAAAAAACAAAACTTCCAAGAAAGAAAACGCAGCTCACGATCTGCTTTCCGCTCAAAGGGAGGGAGGGTGAGCTTCTCCAACACAAAAAGGAGATCCCAGGGTAGGACAGGGTCCCGAATAGGAGGTCTCATATGCAAAACTCCTCTCAAAAAGGTGCGGGCGACATCCAATTGTGCCAACGCCTTATCTCCAATGACAGCATGATAGGCGGAGACAGCCCACATATGCACCTTGATAGAGGAGTAACTCAGGCCATGTTGGTACAAGGAGAGGAGGTACTGTAACGCTGAGGTCACTGGACAAGTGACGGGGTCCAAATGCAGTGACGAGGCCCATAAACAAAAACGCTTCCATCTCATAGCATAGGCGTTGCGGGTGGAGGGTTTCCTCGCCGAAACTAGGACTGCCACCACTTCCGGGGAAACCCAGTATCTGTGTTGAGCTATGTCTGAAGGAGCCAAGCATGTAGGTGTAGGGAACGAAGGTCCAGATGGACCAGCGACCCCTGTTCCTGGGACAGCAACTGCGAGCATATGGGCAGCGGAGTTGGAGGCTGCGTGGATAATCGCTGCAGGAGTGGGAACCAAATCTGCCGAGGCCATCTGGGGGCTACGAGGATCATTCGTGCCCCTTCTGCCTGTAACTTGAGCAGCACTCTCTGAATGAGCGGGAAGGGCAAGAAGGCATAGAGAAACCTCCCTGCCCAGCAAAGGGATAACGCGTCTGGCCAGAAAACTCCAGGCGCGTGCTCTCGCGAGCAGAACATTGGCAGTTTGGCGTTGCGTGGTGATGCAAAGAGGTCCAGCTCTGGATGATCCCACTTGTCAAAGAGCTGACCTGTCACGGACTGTAGCAGCACCCACTCGTGTGCTCTGGATCAAGACCTGCTTAAGCTGTTGGCCAGATCACTTAGGACGCCTGGAACGTGCACTGTGGACAGTAGAATGCGTCGCTCCAGCACCCAGTACCAGACTCTCATCGCCTCCCTGCAAAGGGGATACAAATGAGTACCCCCTTGCTTATTGATGTAGAAGAAGACCGCCATATTGTCTGTTTGAACCAGAAGAGAGCCTGGCACCAGGTCCTCTTGAAAGGCCTGTAAGGCACAGAGAACCGCTCGCATCTCTAGTACATTGATGTGAAGGGATCGCTCCTTGGGTGTCCAAACCCCTTGCGTTTAATGAGCACCCAGGTGCACCCACTACCCCAGGTCTGATGCATCTGTCGTAAGAGTCTGACCTGGTGGCTCCGGACGAAAGCTGACCCCTTTCTCCAAGTTCTGGGGGTTCATCCACCAAAGTAAAGTTCTCCTGACTGGCTCGGTGATCCTGACCATGAAGTCTAGATCGTCGTAGCCTTAGTCCCACTGTACCCTGAGCATCCATTGTGGGATCCGCATG
This sequence comes from Neoceratodus forsteri, assembly GCA_016271365.2. Taxonomy (NCBI): domain Eukaryota; kingdom Metazoa; phylum Chordata; order Ceratodontiformes; family Ceratodontidae; genus Neoceratodus; species Neoceratodus forsteri. The sequence goes on from CM028136.1 coordinate 910,403,050, forward strand.
TGGAGGCAGGCCAGGGGAGTGACTGGAATGGCTGCCACCATGTGCCCCAGTAGCCTGAGGAAGTTCCGTGCTGGAAATTGAGGAGTTATTGAGATCCCTTCGGCAATCTCTCGCAGGCGATCGCCCCTGTCTGGGGGAAGGAAAGCCATGCCCTGGATAGAATCCAGGACCGCTCCAATGAAGACAAACTTTTGACTGGGCTCTGGGGATGTTTTTCGGAGGTTCAGGGTGATCCCCAGCTCTCAGAATAGAGTATAGGTGTCTCCGAGGGCATGAAGAAGGCATGACCTTGACGGGGCTGTAAGTAGCAATCGTCTAGGTATGGGAAAACGTAGTGCCCCATGCGCCTTAAAGCCGCAGCCACCACTGCCAAGCATTTTGTAAAGACTCGCGGAGCAGAAGAGGCCGAACGGGAAGAACTCGAAATTGGTAGTGCTCCCCTTGGAAGTGGAACCTCAGAAATTTCCTGTGGGGAGGGAAGACCCCAATACGCATATATGCATCTTACATGTCTAGGGAGCAAAGCCAGTTTCCTTGGTGGAGCAGAGGAAGTAGACCTAGGAGGGTCACCATCCTGAACCTTTTGTACTCTATAAAGAGATTGAGAGAGCTGAGGTCTAGAATGGGACGAGGATCCTGTGTCTTTTTTGGGACCAGGAAGAAGTGGGAGTAAAACCCCCTTCCCCGCTAATGCAAGGGGACTACCTCTATTGCCCTTTTCTGCAAGAGGGTCTGAATCTTTCCTTCTATTAGTGGGATGTGAGAAGGAGGATAACGGGAGTACTTTGGCGGAGTATTTGGAGGAAACTCAGTGAACTCCAGCGTGTGTCCTCTCCTGATGATATCTAGGACCCATTGGTCCGCAGTGATCAACTTCCACCCTTCGAGATGACAGGAGAAGCGGCCCCCGACCATCTCCCGAGTCTTCCTCTGGAAGGGGAGTGGGTGGAAGGGAGTCATTGGGCTGAGCCGGGCATAGGCAGAGAGGCCTGAGAGGACTTGGGCCCACGGGTAAGAGCGCCTCCAGGCTGCTGGTTACCAGTTCTCCTATGAAAGCCGACTCTCTGACCCTGCTGATTACCACAGGCGTGACCTTGGCCACCCTGAGGAGGCTTCTGAGAATGGCCGTTTTGGGTGCCTCGCTGGTCGCCCATGGTACTTCAGTGGACCGACCAGATAGACTTGCCCGACTCTTGAAGACGAGAAATCAAAGCTTTCGTCTCCTGCCCAAATAATACGATACCCTGGAATAGTAAATCCTGAGCCCGATTTCATGATGTCCAGAAGTTCCGTCTTCTGATCGGAATCTGGCATGAACTTCAATAGCTCTTGTCCCCTCTCACACAGAGCATTCTGGTACTGGACCATATGCGTCAGGAAATTAAGGGACCGGACGGAACAGGTGGAGGCAGAATAAACTTTCTTGCCCACCTGGTCCAAATACCAAGACTCTAGATTGGGAAGCTGTGAGCTAAGGTGTTTTGGCTGCCTGGATTTGTCATGGGCAGCCGTGATCACCGAGGAGTCTGCCTGAGGGTTCTCTGCTAGGAAAGCTTCTGCCCTCCGGGCCTTATACAGCCTATCCGACTTCTTGGGAACAGCCGGGATGGAAGCTGGACGTTTCCAGGTAGTCCGAGTGAGGCCCTGGAAGGTGTCCACTAAAGGAGGGGACCACCAGTGGTTTCGGCTCCTTCTGCCTCAGGTATTTTGCCAGTCTCCAGGTCCTCCGTTTCCCACTCATTGGAGGCCTGGATATGCCTCATGACGTCCATGAAAATGTAGAAAACGATAGCAAAAAGCGGGTTTTTGGAAAAAGTTTAGCTGTTCCTGGCAGGCTGGAACGAGATCTTTCTCTTCATGTGCAGGACGCGGCAGGAAAAGAACTGAGGTGGAGCTGGGTCCACCCCCTTTTGTACCAGGGCCGACAGGGTGGGGCCGGCATCGGGGGGGGTGGGGTCCCTGCTCTATACTGCTGGCTGAAAATGTTTCCGGAGGGTCCTAGTGCCTGCGGCATAGTCCTGATTGTTATAGCCTGCTGCAAGAGCTCCCACTCAAAGTAAGATCAATACATATTTTCATACAGAGAAAGACTTGGGTTACAGAGTAGTTTCAGGTACATGAGCAGGTTACAGCCATGGTTATCATCATGCATCAGTCCTTACAAATATGTTGACAGTAGAATTAACAAAAGGTGCAGAAGAAAAAATTACTCACCTTAGTAACGCTGTTTCTTCTAGTGGAGTCTTGCTGTATTCTGACATATGCAGTTAGGTCCTGCCTTTCAACTGCCCTGGAGAACAAAGAGTTAAACTTTCCATGGCCACCATGGAATGTTCACCACGAGCTTGGCTGAAGCCCCTGTCTGCTGCTGTTTAAACTGCAACCGTCAGATCTTTACAAGCAATACTCACTAGATGTTCTGTGTGGAAACTGTAAAACTCTTACTAGCCAACTGGCAAATATAATAATAATAATAATAATAATTTTATTTGTATAGCACCTTTCAATATATCAAGGTGCTGAACAGTTTTAAAAACAGGTTCAAAACTCTAAATAAAAATCATAAAAACATCCATAAAAAAATCAACATATCATCATAATAACAAATTTATAATAAAATCCAAACATAATCAAATAACTTAATTATCTGAGAAGGCCATATTCCATAAATACGTTTTCAGATATATCTATATAAAAAGGTTTTTTGGTTTCAAAAGGAAGACCCAAGTCAGGAAACCCAAAAACAAAACACATCCAAAACACAACCCCTCACCCAAACCAAAAGAGGGTGAAAAAGGACACCCTAGGGTGCCAGCACTTGCTCCTGCCCACCCACATCTCAAAATCTAGGTTCTGAGAGGGAGGCGGGAGGATAGAATACAGCAAGACTCCATTAGAAAAACAACATTACTAAGGTGAGTAATTTTTTCTTCAAACAACATGAAGTCTTGCTGTATTCTGACATATGCAAACTACCAAGCAGTACCTCCATGGAGGAGGGACAGAACCTACTTTGGAAACAGGCTCTGAAGTACTGCTGTGCCAAACCGAGCATCATTCCTAGCCTGGATATCCAGAGAGTAATGCATGGTGAAAGTATGGACTGTTTTCCAGGTGGCTGCTTGACAAATTTCTAAGAGAGGAATATCCTCGGCAGCCAGGAAGCAGATGATACCTCTAGTGGAATGAGCCTCAGGCCTGAGGGTGGAGTTCTACCCAGTTTTCATAGCAGAATTGTATACAAGAAACAATCCACCTGGCAATAGATCTTTAGTGGCAGGTTTGCCCTTACCAACTTCTCCATATGTAAGGAACAACTGGAAGGATTCAAACCTGTGACCCTTATATGTAGTAGCTAAGGGCTCTTTTAACATCCAAGCTGTGTAGCCTCCTCTCTCCCGAGAAGGAATGGTCAGTGAAGAAAACAGGGAGAGATATAGACTGGCTGAGGTGGAAATCTGAAACCACTTTAGGTAAGAACTTTCTGTTAGTTCTAAGGACCACTTTATCTCTATGGAAAGAGATGAAATCATATTCCACTGACAGGGCTTGCAGTTCTCTGATACGCCTGGCAGAAGTAATGGCTACCAAAAACACAGTTTTCCAAGTCAAGTACTTAAGCTCTGCAACATTAAGGTCCAAAGCAGGAGCAGGATCCCTAAAGGGGGGACTGGTGTGAAGCAATCCCTTGAAAAACTTACAAAATACAGGATGGGGTGATAGAGAGGAAGGCTTGCCTACTGACAAGGAAGCAGAAACAGCTGCCAAGTGTACTTTAAGGGTAGCTGGTCTGAGGCCTAGGCCACTAAGATGGACCATATAGTCCAGAACCATAGGCAATTCAGCAGAGTCTGGAGAAATATTCTTCTTAGAACACCAAATGCTGAATCTTTTCCATTTGGAGTTGTAAGTCTTCCTGGTGGAAGGCTTTTGAGAAGCCTTAAGGATATCCAGAACCCCTTGGGAAAGATGCAGATGTACAAACTCTAACTCTTCAAGAGCCATGCCTTAGATTGAGAGACTGAAGATTTGGGTACCAAATCCTCCCCTGATAGGATGTCAACAGGTTGTTATTCTTGGGAAGAGACAGGGGAAGGTGAACAGTTAGGGACAGCAACAGGAGGTACCAGGGCTGTCTGGCCCAGTGTGGAGCAGCCAATCAGAATCACTTTGCATGGTTGTGACCTTATCTTGACTAACACTCTGAACAGGAGAGGGAAGGGGGGAAAGCATACAGAAATTTCCCTTCCCAGTTCAGAATCAGAGCATCCAGGGGGACTGAGCCCAAGACTGGGGGTCTGCAACAAAAGAGAGGAAGTTGGTGATTGTCTGGGGCTGCAAAAAGATCTATCTCTGCTGTGCCCTATCTCGAGAAAATCACTTTCAAAACTAGAGGATCTAGGGCTCATTCGTGATGGCCCTGGGATATTCTGCTCAGTGCATCTGCTAGGACATTGTCCTTCCCTGGGAGGTGAACTGCTATCAGAGAGGTTTGCAGGGAATAGGCCAGGGACCACAACTTCATTGCTTCTGTGCACAAGGCCGAGACCGAGTGCCTCCTTGCTTTGCTGATGTACCACATGGTGGTGGTGTTGTCTGTTCTGACCTGAACCACCTTGTTCTGTACAGATTTGGAAAAAGCTTGCAGTGCCAGAAACACTGCTCTGAGTTCCAAGAGATTGATGTGAAGCAGAGATTCCTGAGGTGACCACAGTCCTTGGGTGGTAAGATCCCCCAAATGGGCTCCCCAGCCCAGCAGGGAAGCATCTGTGGTGAGTACCACTGAATGAGACTGAGTGACAAATGGAACCCCTTGTCTCAAATTGTCCTGATCCTGCCACCATTGCAAGGCTTGGATTAGGGTGCGAGTCACTGGGACTAGTTTGGTAAGGGAATCCTTTCTTTGGGACCAGAAGGCTCTCAAGTGGAACTGAATGTCCTTCATCTGGAATCTTGCCCCTTGGACCACTGCTGTGAAAGCTGCCATGTGGCCCAGTAGCTGAAGGAAATGCTTTGCTGGTCGAGACACCTGAAGGGTGAATGAAGAGGCCAGTTCCATAAGGGTCCTTGCCCTTTCCAGGGGAAGGAAGGCTCTTGCCTTTACTGTATCCAGTTCTGCACCTATGAAGGTGAGGAGCTGTACTTGTTCGAGAACTGACTTTGGAAGGTTCAGAAGGAATCCTAAGGAAGTGAGCACTTGCTGGGTCACTTGCAAATGAGACTTGACTTGGTCTGCAGACTGACCTACTATGAGCCAGTCGTCCAAGTATGGGAAGATGGAGATCTGTTTTCTTCTTAGGAAAGCAACAACTACTGCCAGGCACTTTGTGAAAACCCTTGGGGCTGATGTTAGGCCAAAGGGCACTGCTCTGAACTGATAGTGGCCTGAGGGCAACTCGAACCTGAGGTACTTTCTGTAGGAGCACCTGATGGGACTGTGAAAGTAGGCATCTTTGAGGTCCAGGGGAGGCTAGCCAGTCCCCTGGCCTTAGAGAGGGAAGGATAATTCCCAGGGTCACCATTTTGAACTTTGGCTTTAAAAGATGTTTGTTCAGATATCTTAGGTCCAGGATGGGCCACCATTCTCCTGTCTTTTTTGAGGGTTAGGAAGTACCTGGAGTACAATCCTTTGCCCTTGTGTAGGGTGGGAACCCTCTCTATAGCCCTGACAGCTAGGAGAGAAGAAACCTCTGCCTCTAGGGCAAGGGTCTCAGAGATTTGCAGGTGGAAAGGATTTGGTTCTCATCTTGGGAAATTGTTTGAAGCTGAGAACCAGTCCCTGGCTTACTACTTCCAGGACCCACTTGTCTGATGTAAGAGACTTCCAGTCCTGGACAAAGTAAGCCAGCCTGCCCCCTACTGGTATGGGAGTATCGGCCCGGGCAGACCCATCAGGGTGTCTGCTTGGCAGGGGTTTTAGGCTGAGAGGTGGATGCAGGCCTGCTCATCCCCCGTCTGCCTCTCCCTCTAAAGAACCCCCCCTGAGAAGAAGAGGAGGCCTGAGCTTGGTAAAAAGGCCTTTGGAAAGGCCTTTGGAAAGGCCTGCCCCTGCCCCTGGACTGCTGCCTTTGAGGAGTTGCTTGCCTGTCTTTGGTCTGAGCACTCCTGTAAGTGGTCCTGTACTCATCCATCTTTTTCATGTAGTTCTCTGTCTGCTCCCCAAACAGAGAATTACCAATTACAGGAAAAGCCATGGCCTTAGCCTGGGTATCCTGTGAGAGGCTAGTACATCTGAGCCAAGCCATCCTCCGAAGAGCCACAGATGTAGACATGACTCTTGATGAAACATCACTGGAGTCAACAGCAGCATGAAAAGTACAGTTACGTAAGAACTTACCGTAACAGATCTTCGAGAGAGGCTCTTGCAGTAGGTAATTACATATAGGACTGACGCCAGCAGGCAGCAGGACCCCATGGAAAAATTTCTAGCTAGCAGTCCCTGGCGAGGGACCGCCCCCACGTCAGGTGACCGGCGTCAAACAACGTCGGAATAAAGGGGCGGTCCCGACGCCCGCCTTCCAGTTCTTTCCCGCCACAGGCCCGGAAGGCCCGGATGAGAGAGAAGCAGATGTTTCCATACCTGGAAAAAGAGCTGAAAACGCCTAGGGGGATGGAGGGTGGGAAGGTATTACCTACTGCAAGAGCCTCTCTCGAAGATCTACTGTTATGGTAAGTTCTTACGTAATTGTACTATCTTACTTCGAGAGAGCTCTTGCAATAGGTAATTACGTATAGGACTGAATTCCAAGCAGTCTGGAACAAATAAAAAAGGCACCGGGAAGAGGAACTACTCCAAAAAGTAGGAGAAGCCTTGCAAACCTCAAAACAGGAGGCCTTGCAAAACAGCTAACCCGAAGCCTGCTCTACGGCGAGAGGCAACGTCCAAACTGCAATGTTTCGTAAAGGTATGGACGGAAGTCCAGGTGGCGGCAGCGCATATGTCTGCCGCAGATACATTCTTGAAACACGCCGCAGAGGCCGCTACTCCACGAGTGGAGTGACCTCTGACTTGACCCGGAAGGGTCTTGTTGTACTTGTCATAACAGAAAGTGATGCAATGAGCCAACCACTTCGACAGGCATTGCTGAGAAACAGCATTGCCTTCCCTTTTGTGAGCAAAAGAGACGAACAACTGATCAGTCTTTCTGAGATCCTTTGTCCTATTGGTGTAGTATCTCAGAATCCGGTGAACATCCATGGTATGGAGTAAATATTCTCCTTGGTTGGAGTACTGCGTGAAAAGGCAGGTAACTCTGTAGACTGATTTAAAGTAGACTCTGCTACCACTTTAGGCAGAAACTTAGGGTTCGAGGCAAAGCATCGCTCTTTTGTGAAAAATCAAATAGGGATTTTACACATAAGGGCCTGAGCTCGGAAATTCTTTCGAGGGAAGTAATGGCCACCAAGAAGAGTGTCTTCCACTAAAGAAACTTCAGATTCAGTGGAAGCTGCAGGTTCGAAAGGAGGAAGGGTAAGTTTCTCGAGAACAAAGTTCAAGTCCCAAGGGGGAGCAGGAGTTCGGATGGGGGGCCTCAGATGAAGGACCCCTCTAAGAAAAGTCTTAGAGACCTCTAATTGGGCAAACGCTTTATCTGCGAAAGGAACATGATAGGCTGAAATAGCGGCCATGTGCGCTTTCAAGGAGGAATGACTGAGACCCAGGTCAAAGAGATGATGTAAATATTCCAGCAGAACGGCCACTGAACAGGAGAAAGGCTCCACGTTCCTAGAGGCGGCCCAAATAGAAAATCTCTTCCATTTCATGGCATAGGTGTACCTAGTGGAGGGTTTTCTAGCCTCCACCAGAATCTCTGCCACTTTTGGAAAGACACCAAAACGAGATTGAGCTAGGTCTGCAGGAGCCATGCATGAAGTTGCAGGGATTTGAGGCCTGGATGGACCAGGGTCCCCTGATCCTGAGTCAGCAAACCTCGAGATAAAGGAAGAGGAAGAGGAGGAACCTCTGAGAATTGTTGTAGAAGAGAGAACCAGATTTGCCTGGGCCAGAAAGGAGCGGTCAGAATCATTCTCGCTCCTTCTGTGGTTAGTTTCTGCAATACACGAGGGACTAGAGGAACTGGGGGAAAAGCATAGACGAATCTGTCCTTCCAGTCTAGAGTCAGAGCGTCGCTCCACAAAGCGCCTTGCTCTGGAACGAGCGAGCAAAAGGCGGGAAGTTTTGCATTTTGGGGAGAGGCGAACAGATCTACTTGCGGAGTCCCCCAAAGCTAGAAGACATCGTCTAGCACCTTTTGGTCCAATTCCCACTCGTGTGGTAGGGCAGACGAGCGGCTTAGCTTGTCTGCCAGAGTATTGTCGACTCCTGGAACGTGAATCGCAGTGAGGTGAAGATTGTGCTGAGTTGCCTAGTCCCAGACCCTCATTGCTTCCCTGCATAGAGGGTAGGACCGAGCCCCTCCCTGCTTGCTGATGTACCACACCACGCACATGTTGTCCATCTGGACGGCTAGGTGACCGGGAAGAATGTATTGGTGAAGGGCTTGGAGAGCATACAATACTGCTCGAAGCTCGAACACATTGATGTGGAGAGCTAGCTCCAATCTGGACCAAGATCCCTGGGTCCGGTGAGGACCCAGATGGGCTCCCCAACCTTCACCTGATGCGTCTGTGGTCAGAGTCTGGGAGGGGGGAAGATGACAGAAGTGGACCCCCCGAAACAGGTTCTCTCGAACCATCCACCATTGCATGTCTCTTGCCATCGGCGAGGAGATCAGAACTAGATGATCTAGGTCGTCTACAAGTTGATCCCATTGGGAGCGGAGAGTCCACTGAGAGATTCTCATGTGGAGCCGAGCGCGGTGAACTGTCGGGATGGCAGCTGCCATGAGCCCCAAGAGACGGAGAACCGACCTCGCCGGAACCTTCCTGTGTTCCGATAGCAGGGAGATCTGTGACTGAAGAGAGGCCGCCCTGTCCGGAGGCAGGAAGGCCTTGCTCACCGTCGTATCGAGTATAGCCCCGATAAACTGTAGTCTCTGGGAGGGATCCAGATGAGACTTGGAATGGTTGATGGTAATACCCAGGCAAGTGAAAACCTGCTGGGTGAGGGAGAGAAAATGCAGGAGCTCCTCCCTGGACGAGGCCGCCAGGAGCCAGTCGTCCAGGTAAGGAAACACCTGAACTCCCATCGTACGTAGGTGGGCCGCTACCACAGCCAGGCATTTGGTAAAAACTCGCGGTGCCGAAGAAAGACCAAACGGGAGTGCCCGAAATTGGTAATGGTCCCCCTTGAAAGCAAACCGAAGATATCTACGATGAGAGGGGCGAATGGGGATGTGCAGATATGCATCCTGCATATCCAGCGCACAAAGCCATTGACCCGGCCGAAGGATTGCAGAAGGGTCTGCAGGGAGAGCATCCTGAACCTTTTGTATTTCATGTAAAGGTTCGAGGAGCTGAGATCGAGAATGGGTCTGAGATCTCCCGTCTTCTTTGGGACCAGGAAGAAATGAGAATAGTAACCCGTCCCTTGAAGATGAGGAGGGACGGGTTCTATGGCCTGCTTCGCGAGGAGGGCAGAAATTTCTTCCCGGACCAAAGGAAGATGGTCCCTTGCATAGGACGACTTCAGAAGGGGGTGGCGGGGTGGTTTCTGTAGAAACTCTATAGAGTGCCCTTCCACTATAATCTGAAGCACCCAAAAATCTGTTGTTATCCTCTCTCAACCCGGAAAGTGGAGGGAGAACCTCCCTCCTACCGGTTCCTCCGGTGTGTCCGGAGGCGGTGGGAGAGAGGGGAGGAGTCAGGTGGTGTGGAGCAGTGCCGCAGCTGGGGCACCCACTGCTTTTTTGGGCGGGGGGGGCCTGGCAGCCGCGGGGCCCGACGCTTAGTGGCCCGCCTTCCTTGGGGTTTCGCCAGTCCCATCAAGCGCCTGCAAAAGGACGGCACTGTGAGGGATGGGGACGGCATATGGAATCCACGAATTTCAGAGCCATCCTTCTTCCTGCAAGTCGGTGATGATGTCCTTGACATCACCGACAAAGCACCGAACCCCTGAAAGGTGCTTCCTGGATTGCTGACTGCACCTCGGGACCAAACCTCCAACACGTGAGCCAGGCATGACGCCAAGACTAACGGGCGAAGTGGAGCTCCGCCCGGCAGTGTCCACTGCATCGTATGTCGTCCGCAGAATGTGACGACTGGCCGAACGAGCAGAACGGACTAAGTCAGCTAACTCCTGCTTGACTTGAGAGTCCGGTAAGGAGTCAATCTTAGATTCCGCTTGGGTAAGGATGGCCTTCTGGTAATCCCCCATATGAGCAACATAATTCAGGGCCTGAATTCCCAGTGTGGAAGAGGCGTATATCTTTCTTCCATATTGGTCCAGGAGGCGAGATTCCTTATCCGGAGGAGACGAGCTTAGATGTTTGGGATGCGCTGACCGGCTCTGAGCGGCACTAATCACGCACCTAATCTGCTTGAGGGTGGGAGTCCAAAAATCTACACCCTCAGGAGCCTGGTATAGCCTGTTAGACTTCCTAGGAAGCGGGGCTAAAGCCGACGGTTGTTTCCAAATAGTGGAAACAAGGTGGGCGTGAGGCTCAATCCAGGGTGGCACTAAAGTAGGAGCTATCAGGGGCAGGTCCAGATGTTTGGCGAGTTTGAACCGCTGAGGATCTGGTTCCAATGAGCAACACTGATGTACTTCCTGGATTTTTCTGAGCAACTCCGTGAAGGAAGGGTCCTCCGGAGGAGACTTCGGAGGACTCCTCGGCCGGGCTTGGACGGAGAGCGGGGTTCACTGCCTCTGGAGCATCCGGCGGAGGAACTGAGAGAGAGAAAAGAAGAATCAGATGCAGAATAAGACTCCCTAACATGGCTAAGGGGAGGAACGGGTTCCTTGGGGGGGGAGGGATCCCTGGACGCGTGTCCTGCCCCTCTCGGGATCCAGAGGGAAGGGCTCTGGAGTCCGGAGGTGGTGAGGGAGTGTGCCGTCTCGGGCGTACAGGGGCCGAGGGCGGCACCATCGCCGTAAGGTGGCTCTCTACTTCCTTGGTGAGCTGAGCCTTGGCCTCAGCTCACCAGGAAGCCAGAGTCTCCTGCAGATCCACTGGCGGCCGAGGAGGTGGTGGAGGTGGAGGAGGAGGGGGATAAGAATACGGGTTGTATCCATAAGGTGAGTATCCGAAACCCGGCTGCAGGAAAACCGGTGCCAGGTATTGAGGTGTCGGGTACTGCGGCGCTGGACACTGCGGTCCCGGGTATGACGGCGTCGGATAAGACGGCGGGTACACGGGTGCTGGAGGAGCTGCTGGAGCAGACGGCCCAGAAGGTGGGCCCCACTGGGCGGGTCAACAGTGAGACGCCTGGGAGTAGGCCAGACGGAAGGGAATATCCTCTCGCGCGGGCTGGCGTCTGGAACCGCGTCAAGGGACCGGTGTCAGATCCGGTTCCCAGGAGGAGGGTCTGACGGAGGTGGGATATCCCTGCACGCCTGGGACGGGGAAGTCCCCCGGGCCAGGCTGGGGTGACTCGGCATGACGGGGTTGGAGGGTCCGTCAGACGCCGGGGAGCCGACGTGCGGCTTAGGGCTAGTTCCCGGGCGCCGAGGAGCCGGGCGCTCGTCTCACGGTCCCTCGTCGAGGCAAGCCAAGGGGCGGCCCAGTCCGAGGGGACGAGATCGCGGCCGCCGGGCGGTCAGGCGTCTATCAACCTTCTCCCGGCGGACGCCGGAGGAGCAGACGTCCGACTTATGGGAGTCGCCCGCCAGTAGGCAGCAAGCCTGCGGCTGAACTGGGGCGAGGCCTTTTGCCCGGAGGCGCCTGCAAGGCCTGAGCGTGAGCCCGACAGGCGGGCCGACGCTTCCTCCAAAGCCTTGGAGGCTGCCGTCGGATGGTCCCCCGGAGGGGATGTTACCTGGGCCGTGACTCCGGCCGGAGTCGCGGGCAAGGAGGCCTTCTCCCGGTGCCTCTCCTTGTCCTGCTTTTTACGATGCCCTTCTGGAGAAGTCGACGCCTGCCTGAGCTTCTTCAATTCTTTTTCCATCGAAGACATCCTTTTCTTTAGAAGATGGGCTTCCAAGGACTGTTGGCATCGTCTACAGGTAGCCGCGTCGAAGTGAAGGCAATGCGGGCACTTGTCGACCAGGTGGTCGGGGCCTAGGCAGAAGAGGCAGAGGGAATGGCCGTCCTTGTGTGGCAGTTGGGCGCTGCACGAGTCGCACTTGTTTTTGTGCTCGGAAGGTGTAGGGGACGACATACATAGACGATGACCTGATGATAAGAAGAAAAAATACTGAAAATTCTCGATAATACTGACGAAAGAACAGGGCTGACTAACACTTAACTTTACTACAGGCGCTACATGAGCTAACTGGGAAAGAACTGGAAGGCGGCGCCCGCTCCCGCCTTTATACCGACGCTGCTTGACGCTGGTCACCTGACGGGGGCGTCCCTCACCAGGGACTGCTAGCTAGAAATTTTTCCATGGGGTCCTGCCGCCGGCCCGCGTCAGTCCTATATGTAATTACCTACTGCAAGAGCCCTCTCGAAGTAACACCTGTACTTTCGATGCCTCAATCCCATCCGCAGCCACCTGCTCCAGCTCCTTGGCAAGCTGGTCAGGGGCATGTTTAGCCAGAGCCAGCACAGTGTCCCACCTGGACTTCTGGTATCCAGCTATACAGGCCATACAGTTAGCCTGCCTGAGTCCCAAAGATGCTACCATGTATTGTTTCTTTGCCATGGCATCAATCTTCCTGGAGTATTTGTCTGGGGTGTATGATGCCAAGGGAATATTTGCCTTATCACAGGCAGCAGCCTGCACTACCCCAGCATGGCTGCATTGCTGGAAAAGGAACTCCGTGTCTGAACCTGAGAGAGTGTACCTCTTGTCCATTCGTCTGTCCACAGGAGGTATAGAATTAGGAGACTTAAGAATTTTATGTGTCTGTTCCTCAAAGGATTTGTGGAGGGGAACAGACAGTGTCCTGGACTCTGGGATGTCCATCATCTCAACATAATCAGGCTCCTCCTGATCCTCTACTGCTTCCTCCATAGGAAGCTGGAGGGTCTCAGCCACTTTTTTGTAAAACATATAGTGAGAAGGGGACTCAGAAAGCCTAGGAGGAGAAACACCTGAAGGTCTGTCTGGGGAGATGTCCAGGTCAATAGGCACATCCAGACTTTCATAATCACCATAATCATCTTCATACTCTCCCTCCTCCTCCTCCTCCGGTTCATAAAATTCTTCCGAAGTATAATCTGGAACCGGGGGAACCGACCAAACCAGGCCCCTGCCAGATGGTGCCGGTTTGATTGGAACCGAACTAAGCGATTGCACCATCCTTATCGCCTTGGCTATCTCATCGGCGGTCAGAGTATGAATTTCTGGGTCCAAACCAGACAATTTATCTTTTCTCTTTCTTTTCACCAGAACTGACTCCTCAGAATCGGCTCTCCTTTTGCCCGAGGAAGTATTGCCCTGGTCAGAGGACACTCCTTCTGGTTCGGTCAGAACCGAACCAGGCTGGCCATCTGGGTCAGAGGACTTCTCGGCCTCCCTTTCCCTCAGTCTACCTAATCTCTTTTCCAGGGTAGATTTGGGAAAATTCTTGCAAATTTGGCAGTCTGAATCGAGGTGGTCAAACCCCAGACAATAAACACAGGTGGTGTAGGGATCAGCCTTGGCAAAGACTTCCCCACACACACACTGCAGTGTTGAAACCCAGTGGGCCCGGTTTTTTTCTTGGGTTTCTCAGACATGGCTAACCCTATCCAAAACTTACCCTTTTTTCGGCAATCCGCCAGGCAAGACTCCCGTATCGGTCCCTGACCATGTCAAGGGTCTTGGAAAAAAATGTAGTAAAATCTGTTTTTTTTTTAGAACCGATACAGACCAGTTACCACACTCTAAATTAAGCACAGGCTTTTTTTACCTCAAACTGATCGGTTCAGCCGAACCGATGCACAATTTACAAGTTCCACACAGAAACCAAACAAAAAACCTATCTAGTACTCACAGTACCACAGACAGAGACTTGAACCGACTAAGTGGTAACAGCAATTCGGTAGAAACCAACCGAAAACCGACACTTCAACCGACTTTTTGAACCGCGCAGCAGGAGAAATCTCCGGAGCGACTGTTCAGTGAGGTGGAGTAAAGAATCTGACGGTTGCAGTTTAAACAGCAGCAGACAGGGGCTTCAACCGAGCTCGTGGTGAACATTCCATTCTGGCCATGGAAAATTTAACTCTTCGTTCTCCAGGGCAGTTGAAAGGCAGAACCTAACTGCATATGTCAGAATACAGCAAGACTTCATGTTGTTTGAAAAAATTTAGTTTTACATGGTAAGCTCATTGTTTACTACTGGCATGGTTCAGTGGAAAGTTAGCTGTCGTACTATGCCTAGAGGGAAGCACCATGGAACCTGATAAGGTGCTTGGACTATCTGGATATTAGGAGGATATAAGCAAGTTTGGTGGGGGTGGTCATGAGCCATGGCAATGACAAGTGCTAGTATCAGACATACAGGCTTTGAGTCTGGTGCGGAAGTTCATCAGTGAGGAGGCTTCCTGCACTAGGGGTGGGAGTTTGTTTCACAGGTAGGGGGCTGAGTAGGAGAACGACCTGCCGCCAGCATTAGTCCTGACTCTGGGAACTTCAAGCAGTGTACGTCCAGTTGTCTGTAGGCTCCTGGGGTTATGATTGAGTGCGATAGTTCCAGCAATGCTGGATGGAGCTCAAGGGCTGAGTAGCTTGAAGGTGAAGCAGAGCAGGGGGTAGTGGAGACAAGAGGTCAGCGAGGGCCAGAATGAGGTTGTTTAATCTCTCCTCGTATGTCACCTGGTGCAAAGCCCTGTACCATCTTTGTTGCCTTTCTTTGAACTGCCTCCACCCTGTCTATGTCCTTATGAAGATGTGGCCTCCAGAACTGTACACCATACTCCAGATGAGGCCTCAACAGCATTTTGTACAGTGGCATCACCACCTCCCTTCTTCTGCTAATGATACCCTTTCCTATGCACCCCAACATGCTACTGGCCCTCCCCACAGC
Organism: Neoceratodus forsteri; assembly: GCA_016271365.2. NCBI lineage: Eukaryota > Metazoa > Chordata > Ceratodontiformes > Ceratodontidae > Neoceratodus > Neoceratodus forsteri. The sequence goes on from CM028136.1 coordinate 910,418,066, forward strand.
TTTGGTACACACTATTTGAACACCTTTAGGTTATCTGAGATGATTGTCCCTAAAACCCTTTCTTCCCTGGTAACCGTCGGCAACTCCCCCCCTCATCCTGTAATCTCCACAGGGTTTCTACACCCCAGGTGCATGATTTTGCACTTATTTGCATTACATTTTAATTGCCATACATTGGACCTATTTTTGAGCTTTTCTAGGTTCCTCCTCATTTTCTCAACACTCCCCCTCGGAGTGTCATCTGCAAATAGGCAAACCTTCCCCTACAGCCCTACAACAATGTCAATGCTATAGACATTAAAAAGGACTGGCCCAAGGCCTGATCCTTGAGGCACCCCACTGGTCATCCCCCCTTCCTCAGATTGGATCCCATTAACCACCACCCTCTGCTTTCTGTTCCCCAGCCAATTTCCAACCCAGTTCTCCACTCTGTGGCCCAACCCCAGGCTACCCAACTTGTTAACCAGTCTTCTGTGTGGAATGATGTTAAAGGCCTTGCTGAAATCAAGGTAAGCCATATCCACTGCTCCTCCCTAATCTACCTCCTTCGTCACTCAGTCAAGAAAAGTCTTTCACATTTGTTTGACGTGACCTTCCTGCTGTAAATCCATGCTGCCAGGGATCCTGTGCACTGCTGGATTCCAAATGTTCCACTATCCTCTCCTTAAAAGAATTACTTAAAACGTAATATTCTTAATACAAAATACAATCATTATGCTTAACACAAAACATCTCTCTAAAAATCACGAAACATCCATGCCCCCAGACACCAGGCACAATTTACATGGAGATGGGGGTTGCTTTGATTTGTATGCCGTGTGGATAGTGCTGTACAGAACTTTAGTGAGTGGTTTTCTATACAAGCTATGTCAAAGGTCAGTTGCTTTGTGTATCTAATAAGGTAAATTTAGGACTCTGAAGTAAGGAGTCAGAAAAGAGAATGTTGTGTATACAAATTATTTTATTTTTAATTCACATTTAATCCCCATGTCCTTTTGCATTTTACTTCTCACTTCCTTGGACAATGTACCTGTTGCAACTACCCCTTTTATACTCTTACTAGTGTAGGTATCTCCAGCCTGCTCTGGCCCAGATCCTCAGCAACTCCCCCATTACTCCTCCACTTTTCCCCTCAAGGTGAGGCCATCTGATGAGCAGTGCACTGCTGATATCTAGGGAACAACCTTAGTCAGCAGGAGCAGAAAGAGATGACACACATTAGGGCTCTGAGGTAGGTAGGCAATGCCTCTGCATTGTGTCACATGGTGGGCACTTCTGTCCCCTTCAGACCCTCTCATCACCTAATCATGCGTGGCCCTGCTTACAATGTTGACCTATAGGCAGGGTGTGTGTGTGTGTGTGTGTGTGGCAGACATTGTGTGATCAGCCCAATGCTGATGTGGGTGACCACACCATGGTAGCCAGCTACACATACACATATCAGAGGCACTACTACAGTGGACATGCTAGCTCCACCCCCCCTGATGTTCGTGCTCAATGCCTCCACATGGTGTTCTGGAACCCATCAGCCTGAGCTGGGGAGTCAACATAGAGAATCAATCCCAGATCTCTAATTGTGGAAGTGCAGGGCACAACCAGCCAGCACCACTGGACCAGGAACCTTACAACATTCTCAATTACGTCTGACATCTGTTCTACTTCTAGCACCTGAGGAGAAAGTTTTTTTTTTAATTATGTTAATCTCCTTCCCAAGGCCCCGGCTGCTTCTCCTTCCAGTCTTCCAAATAGTCCATACTGGTTCCTGCCAGACACACTTCTGGCAGCGACACGCACCTCCTGACTCCCAGGGTACCTCTGGTCTCTGGGTTCCAGGTCTATTCCTTTCCTGGGAGCCCCCATCCCTTCCACAGCTAACAGAGGGGCAGAAAAAGCATCTAAGAATCACTGAGACCAGGGCTGGAAAGTGTGCGCACCGCCAGCCAGGTGCAGGTGGCATGGTGGGCTTGAGTGTGTGGAGGCCATCATCTGAAGCAACTAAGCGTGCCCATTTCACCTTTCCTCTGGACCCTCCCTCCTGCCTAAAAGTGTGTCCAAAAGGTGTCCTGGGCAAAAGCATGCTTAATATTAGATCATTCATGTAATGCACATTACCACATGTCAACCACCAGGAGTCACTCTATAAGCAGACAATCCTCAACCTTCTCCTAGGAGGAGAACGTCAGTCTGTCTCCCTCCCTGCCAGCCTCCACTGCTGAAGTCCTGGAATCAGGGTGCCAACCCAGGTCACTGGCATGCCCACTCAGCACCATGCAGCTGGCCCAAGGATAAAGCTTCTAAACCGTAAATAGATGTTACTGGCAGCTGGAACTGAGTGGCAGAAAAACTACTAATGAAATACTGGGGGCAGTGTAACTGTACTCCTTGCTAGTGCCAACTCCCAGGATTTCAAGTCCATATGTGTAGTTCACATCTGCTAACAGTTAACCACATAGAGTCGATATTTTTATAAATTACAACTGCTCCACTGTGCATATAGTGTTGAATTGTATGCAGTGCGCAATAATAACAGAAAAAATGGTTATTACATACATGCTTATTTGGGGAGGAAGCTGATTCAAAATCCTGGGAATAAGCAGCATCATCACTACATACACTGCGGTCAGGGCTGGTGGGTTGCCCATGGGTTACAGCCTCTGATGTCATGGTCTCCACAGGCAGGCTACCCACTTCCTCTGGGATAGAACTCTCGCTGTTCATCTGGGAGCGTAAAGGCACTGGGGACTCTCCCTCACTGACGGTTTCTGGAAGAAAGAAAAGGGGAAGTACTTGTAACATTTTTTTCATATTTCTAATAGAGCCACAAAACGCAGCCTAACCTGTTCATGTGCAAACCCTTCAGAATGTTGAAGAAGTTACTTGTATCATAGAAACATAGACTTTGATGGCAGATAAGGGCCGCTTGGCCCACCTAGTCTGCCCATTTCCCTACCTAGAGGATAAGCTGCAGATCCTATTTAACCAACAGCCTATTTCTTCCTACCCCCCCACAAAAATTGTCTTATGTCTGTCCCATGCATTCTTGAATTCTCCCACAGTTGTAGACCCCACAACCTCCTCAGGAAGGCTGTTCCATGCGTCCACCACCCTCTCTGTGAAAAAATACTTCCTCACATTGCCCCTGAGCCATCCTCCCTCTATCTTCAAATTGTGTCCCCTTGTTCTTGCACATCTCTTTTTCTGAAGATCTTTTAGAGAATCTTCCACAAAGAGCCACACACTGTGGTCTTTGACGTTTCTGGCACTAGGACTAACCGTAACAAAGAGATCTTTATTAATGCTGGAGTCCAGTTAGTTGCCCTTGTTAGTAGAACTATTCATTGATTTGACTTCTTTAAATCAGCCATCTAAAATACAAAAAAGTAGAACAAAATGTCCCCACTAGCCTATGGAGCTTGCCCCCCCGCTCTCCAGACTAGCATCACAAAACATCCGAATGCAGGGGTGAGGCTCGCAATCGGGAAGCGGAAGGGATCGGGCTCTTGGTTCCATAAAGCCTAAATATGATCCCTTGTCTTTCTAAATCCCAGGATTGTAACATTTTACTTCTTTCAGCAGGTGACTAAAGGGGAGATAAGGGTGTGTGTGTGTGTGTGTGTGTGTGTGTTGGTGGTGGGGCTTTTTTTTAACAATGGACTACTACTGGTGAGCTTTAACAACTGTGTTACTGTTAGGTGCCAAATGGCCTCAAAAACAATCTGCAAAGGTTGAGAACAGCAAATCACAGACACATTCTTCATCTTTGCAAGGACTCGGTGTGCTATAGCGTCTGCCTCAGCCCCGCACACAGAGTTGGCCAGAAAAATGACGGGAATGGTTTGTATCATGGGGAGCCTGTAGAGGAAAAAAAATTTAAAGGGGAAAAAACCTCAATAAAAAAGCCCCAAAGCAAGGGGTATGCTTAAAGTGCACTGGCTGAAAAGCCAAGTGTTAGTGCACCAACATGGGCACGGTCTGTTCCAAAAGCGACCAAGCCTGTTCCTTGGTTATACCTCACACTAGCCAATCGTCATGGTGTAATACACCACGAGTCACCTTCTGTGGAGGGCCACTGTCACCAGAAAGAGGTATTCTGTAAATACCACTGATGCTGAGGTTAGTTCAAAAGACACTACCTTGAACTGTTACAGTGCCAGTCCACTCTGAACCATAGGTATTTTCTAGGACAGGGATTTATTGGGATGAAAAAGTAAGCATCCCTTAGAGCTGGGTACATAATCAATCTCCTTGTTGCGGGGATGGAATTACAGTTTGCAAGGAGAACAGACATTTTTTTCTTTATGTGTCTGTTTAGATATCTGAGGTCAAAAACCGACAGCTATTCTCCATGCTTCTATAATTCTGGGAGGTATCTGAAAAGGAAAATATTTTCCAGTTAGAAGATGGGTAGGTTTTACACTGTATTTAAACTTAGGAGCTTTTACTCTTCCAATTTTAGAACACTGATTTGAATGTTACTAAATTTTGCATTTTTGGTGGAAAATATTTAAATGAAATGATCAATTCCTCTCATCTCCAACACCCACTTGTTTGTGGTGATTTTTTTCCATTCATGGAGATAATAAGAAAGATGCCCCCCAACTGGCAATGGGCTTATGGTGGCAAGGAGCCAACAGTGTGGGGTTAGTTTTAGTTTGGACTGAAGCAGCTAATGCAGACTGCTGCCTTGCTCATCCTCTGCCTCTTCCTGAACCTCTAACTGCGGAATAATCATGTATAAATTGTCTAACAAAGTATCTCCTTCCCATACTGCCCCATCTGTAGGGTCTGTAAATACCTCTCGCTCCAAGTACTTTTTCGGTTAAAGTTCTAAAGGTTGCCTTGTTCCTGCAATCAGCACCATATACACTTCTGTTTGATTTTTTAAACGGGTACAGGCAAAGGGGAAATCTGCTGCATTTTGTGTTGCAGATCAATTAAAAAGCCACTTGTTCTCAACCAGTCTTAGCTTTAGTGGCAACAGCACAGGCTAAAGAATGAGTGTCCACAGCCATTTGCAGCTAATATTTAGCTGCCACCAATCCTGCCTTGACTGTGTGAGTAAGATGTGTTCTCTTACAGAGGAAAACTAACATGCTGACAATATTCTAGAAAGCTTTCTGGTAACATGCTGTGCCTCTCCAAAAAGATGTTTGTCTCAAAAATCAGAGCTGAGGATTAGTAGGCTGTTTTACCTAGCTTATTAATTTTCCTGAAATCTCTAAAAGGAGGAGGCGTGACAGAGAATTTAATTAGTGCCTTCTCACAGGCAGCTGCCTGAATCCAATCTTCAGGGCTTGGGTGTACATGAAAATATTAAGAATCTTTTCCAGATACTTTATTTTTCTCAACCTTTGCATCAGCAGGGCTTGGTAATTCCAATATTGTTTTGCTCATTTTGTTTGAAAAGAGCCATGAATAGGAAATACAGGTTACTCACCTGTAACAGGAGTTCTAGAAGTGGTATATGTTGTTCATCCACACTTACTGACAGGTTCCTTGCTGCTTTAAATCTTGTCGGAAGGTCTTCAAGCTGGCTCCCTCCCACCCACCTGGGTGGTAAAACTCTCGGCTCCGACCCATGACGCCAGATCTAGCCTGCTGGAAGCCAGGTTGCGCGTCGAAGCCAGGGAGGTCGGGTGGGTTGTGTGGATGAACATAAATCACTCCTAGAACTCCTGTTACAGGTGAGTAACCTGCATTTCTAGGGATGTGGATATGTTGTTCAATCCACACTTACTGGCAGACTCCTAGCAGTTCTCCGGGGAGAAGGGAGGCAAGGCGCGCACCCTCTACTTGGGAAATAAGGACTGGAGAACCGAGGTCCCAAAACCAGCATCCCGGCGTGACTCAAGGTCGATGTGGTAGTGGGTAATGAAGGTGTGTGCCGACTTCCAGGTAGCAGCCCTTCAGATTTCCTGGATAGGGACATCCATAGAAGCAGCCACCGAAGCAGCGGTATGGCGGGTAGAATGAGCTCTTATCCCTTTTGGAGGCTCCATGCCCACCAACCTATAGCAGAGATCTATGCAGGAGGTGACCCACCTGTCTATCGTCCACTTGGCTGCAGGTCTGCTAGGTGCGGCTTCAGCGTAAGTGACAAACAGCTGGCGAACCTCTCCCGAACTTCACCCATCCGCTCCTTGTAATAAGAGAGCGTTCTTCTAGGGTCCAAAGTATGGAGCCTATATTCGGCCTCCGATGTGTGATTGGGGTAGAATACCGGCAGAGTCAACACCTGGTTAAGGTGAAACTCCGACACCACCTTCGGAAGGAATTTCGGGTGGGGGCGCAGGACAACCTTGTCCTGTGGAAGACCAGATAAGGAGACTTGATGGAAAGCGCCTGGAGCTCTCCCATCCTTCTGGCTGACGTGATAGCCACCAAGAAGGCGGTCTTCCACGACAGGTGAGAGATGTCACACCTGTGCATCGGTTCAAATGGCTTGCCCATGAGCTTAGCCAATACCAGTAGTAGATCCCATGGAGGTGGAGGTTCTCGCACTGGAGGGGATCTGTGATCAAGGCCTTTGAAAAAGCACCCGACCACCTTCTCCTGCGCCACCGACTGCTTTCCGGCCTGCGCCCAGTAAGCAGAGATGGCTGCCAGGTACACCTTAAGGGTCGCCAACCAAAGCCCTAGCTGCGAAAGGGACCACAGGTAGTCCAGAATGCTAGCCAAAGAACAGGAGGAAGGGTCCAACCCCTTATCCTGACACCAAATGGAGAATCTCTTCCATTTGAAGGCATAGCATTTTCTGGTAGACTCCTTACAGGATGCCTCAACAACGCTGAGGACCTCGTCGGAAAGACCCAAGCCCTGGAACTCTAGCCGCTCAGGAACCAGGCCGTCAAGTGCAGGGGCTGAAGGTCCGAGTGGAGAACCTTCCCCTTGTTGACTGAGATCAGGTCCGGGCAGGCTGGAAGCCACCTCGGCAGCCTGGATACCAGAACTGGCGGGGCCAGACTGGGGCTACCAGAATCACCTGCGCCTTGTCCCTCTTCACCTTGAGAAGCACCTTGTGGATCAAGGGAAATGGAGGGAAGGTGTAGAAGAGGCCCAGGGTCCACTGCCTTGAGAAGGCATCCCCCTGCAGCGAGCCCTGCTGAGGGAGGCGGGCAAGAAACAGCCTCAGCTCCGCATTCTCCCTGGAGGCAAACAGGTCCACCTGAGGAGTGCCCTAGTGGGAGAACAGATCTTGTACTACCTCCGGCAAGAGAGACCACTCGTGAGATGAAGCACCTATCCGGCTGAGGGCATTGGCCAGAGTGTTGGAGGCTCCTGCCACATGGATGGCTAGGAGATCCACCTCCAGTCTGCTCATGAAAGACCAAGTGCGAAGAGCCTCCTTGCACAGAGGCAAGGAGTGAGTCCCGCCCTGATGGTTTATGTAGTACATGGTCGTGGTGTTGTCCATCTGGATCTAAACCACTTGACCCCATACAAACGGAGCGAAGGCGGTGAGGGCTAGTCAGACCGCACAAAGCTCCAGCAGGTTGATGTGGCATTGAGACTCCTGAAATGGGATACCCTCCTGCAGATGAGCTGGAACAAGCCACCACTGGAGGCCGTTCCACATCTCCAGGTTCACTGTCACTGGCTGGTCCAGAGGACCGGAGCGCTGTGACCATTTGCGGGCCAGCCCCCAATGTAGGGGACGCATGTGCCAGCGGGCCCAATGGACCACTCTGGTGCAGGCCGCCATGAGGCCCAGGAGGGCAGGAAGTCCCGGGCAGGGCGCAATTGCCCAACCAGAAATTACTGGGCAAAGGAGGAAAGGAGCTCAGCCCTGTCTGCTGGGAGCCATGCTCTGGCTCGAAGAGAGTCGAGCTCTGCCCCGATGAACTGAATCACCTGCAATGGTACGAGTTCTGATTTGGCCTCATTGATGAGGAGGCCAATCTGAGAGCAGGCCTGGAGGGCCAGATCCCTGGACCACTCCACCTCCAACTTGGAGGGGGCTGCAATCAGCCAGTCATCCGGGTAAGGATACACCCAGACCCTTCGGCGCCGCAGGAATGCTGTCACCACTGCCATGCATTTGGTGAAGAGCCTGGGAGCTGGAGAGACGCCGAGGGGCATGGCCCGAAACTTGTAAAGGGATCCCTCTGCCCTGAAGCGGAGGAATCGCTGGTGAGACGGATAGACTGGGACGTGAAAGAACGCATCCTGGAGCTCCAGAGAACAGAACCACACGCCTCATTCCAAAGATGGGATGATCTAAGCCAGGAAGTGACCATCCTGAAAAGTCACAGAACCTTAGAACTTGTTCCAGGTCGTGTAGGTCTAGAATGGGCGCCAGCCCGTCCGTTTTGGGACCAGGAAGTACCTGGCACAAACCCTGGGTCTGGAGGAGGATCCGCCACCTCCCTGATCACCTCCGTCTGGAGGAGCAGGGCAATGCTGGCTCGACGAGCTGACAGAGAGACTGTTGAACCCACAGCCCCCTGTGAGGCGACGGCTGGCTAGGGTGGGGACTGCTCGAATTCCAGAGGCAGACCCCTGCCTACCACTTCCAACACCCAGTGGTCCGTGGTGATATCGGACCAGGCAGAAAGGAAGTGGCGGAGCCGCCTCCCCATGGGGATCCCGGGGAGGAGTGATGAGGTTGGAGGCCACACCCCTCAACCAGTCACTGGGCAGACTTGGAGGAAGGGCTGGCCGAGGAGCCGCCTGGACCTTTCCCTCCCGGCTTCCTGCTGGAGGAAGCAGCAGGCTTGGCTTTGGGGTGCTAAGTGAGAGCCTGCTGGCCCTGATGCTGGTGTTGCTGGGCCGGATGTGCCGCAGAGGCTGAAGGAAGAAAAGGCTTACGCTGCTGCCGGCGGCCTTTGTCCTTCTGGGCAGATGTGACTGAGTCCAAGGTGGCGTTGGACTTCTCGATCCGTTGGAGATGACCCTCCATCCCGGGACCGAACAAGTCGGTATCCAAGAAGGGAAAGTATGCCAGCTTGTGCTTGGTATCTGCCGTAAAGGTGGAGATCTGCAGCCAAGCTCTGCATGGCCACTGCGGCCACAACTGACCAGGCACATGAGCCAGCGATGTCCAAGGAAGTTTGGAGCTGCTGTTCAGCCACCACCCTTCCCTGATCCCGCACCTGCTTGACTGTCGTTTGAAGGTCAGCCGGGAGATAAGGAGTCACCTCATCCAGGGAGCCCAAAAGGGCGTGTGAAAAGTGTGACATCAGGATGGCCGAGCTAGCTTGATGAAGGCCTAGAGAGGAAGCAGCATAGACTTTCCGCCCAGAGTAGTCCAATTTCTTGCACTCCTTATCGGGGGGCTTGTCCACATCCCAGCGTTCCAGATGCCAGAAAGCACGATCGGTCACTAAAGCCCTCCCGGCAGGGGTGCTCCAAGAAACCGGAGAGTGAACCGTAGTAACAGCATACTTCCGAGCCATCCTGGCTGAAGTTGCTGGACAAGAAGCTGGCCACTGCCACAACTCCAGGGCTGGGCCAACAATGGCTTCGGCCACTGGAAAGATCTCCGCAGGGGAATCCCCTTGGTCCAGTATCTCCGTGAGGGGATACTTGGCCCGTTTTGAAACGTGTTTGAGCTTCATCCCAGTGGACTCTGAGATGAGTCAAAGCATTCCAAGGAACGAGGATGGGCTCTCGTCCACCGACTGACCCCCAGTGGACTCCAGGTCAAGCGGCCTGAAGAACAAGGGAGTCGTCGTCGTCAGACTCCGAGGAGTCTGTGAACAGCTGCCGAGTGCCTGAGCCACCTTCCATCTGCCGAGATCGCTCGGGAGTGAGGGTGACCGACAACCGATGGGGCAAGCCCTGACCCAACCGAGAATCCTTGGTCGGGGCCCCAGTTTTAGGTTGTAGAGGCGGGAGTTCCACCACAATGGGTGGTGCAGCCGGTTTCGGCCAAACAACCAGTGCCGGCCTTGGCTCCTCGACTACTACGAGGGGTTGTTTCGGCCGCTCAGGTGACAGCCACTTACTGGCCGGGGAAGGCAATGGAGTCGGCTTATTCCCGGACAACAAGAGCTGCTGCCACATTAGATCCTCGTAGCGCTGACACAACTTGCGCCGGAGCCTATCCTCCGAAGAGGATGAGCGGTGCCGCCTTCCATGGTGCCGAGACCACTGACGTCGGCGGGACCTGGAAAAGGTCTGAGACTGAGACCTTCGGGGATTCCGAGGGTGGGTCTGAGAGGGGGCGGGGGAAATCCGCGCCTCCCTCGGTTCAGGGACCTTAACCGGGGACTCCAGCACAGGAGGCACAGGCAAGTCTTCGGTTTCCACTGGGGGAACCGGTGAAGAAGGGCTGTCGGCTTCTCCAGTCGATAAACCGTCCGACGGGTCGAGAAAAATCTCAACTGCGTCAATGGTTGTCTTGGCCGGCTGACCCGACGGGGACATCGTGAAGCCAGCAGCCTTAGCCGCAACCTCGACCGAAGTCGAGTGTCGACTATCCGGGGAAGGGGACCTCTACTGCTCCCACGAATGCCAACGGTGGCACTTACCTTTGGAGTACTTTTTGGACGGAGAGGAATGACCCAAAGGCCCTTCTCCCTTGGTGGAGAGGGACTGGCAAAGCTCCTTGAAAGAAGCTGTGTAGGAGGAGCCCAAAGAGAACAGGATAAATGTCGTGACCAAGGATGATGATGATGTGGCCTGGGCTGCCTCTTCCTTGAGGGCGATCATCTGCTCCAGCTGTTCAGCCGAGCCCGCAGCCATCGCCAAAAGGGCCTCCTTCGACTTGACCGGAGGATAACGTTTCTTGGGTCGCCCCAACAGCAATCAGGCAGCGCGGTCCTCCAAGACCGAAGCCAAAAAGGATTTTCACAACTCACAAGCCTGAGAGTCATGGCCGAAGTCCAAGGCACAAACGCGATGTGGAGGTGGATCGACATCTTCATCTTGCCAGGGGCACCATGAAACCGGGAGTTGATTTGTCTAACGCAGCCGCGAGGGAAAGAGAAGATCGAAGTCTTTTAAATTTAAGAATGAGTTTCGGATTGACTGAAGAGTGTGGATCCAGGCCTAAAACACAGACGCTAAGGGGGGAACCTGAGCTTCCAAGCGGTAAGGAAGATCCGGCATCATGGGGTGGAGCTGAGAGTTTTACCACCTGGGTGGGTGGGAGGAGCCAACCTGAAGACCTTCCTGCAAGATTTAAAGTGGCAAGGAACCTGCAGTAAGTGTGGATTGAACAACATATCCACTTTCCTAGAATTGACCTTTTCTCTGTGGATGTTAACTCCAGAATACAATTCCCTTTCTTCTACATCTACCTCAGATTCTGTAGCACGTGGATTTAACTTTCTAGCCATTGAACATCTGAAGAATAATCCTCAAACAACCTTAAAGGTGAGGCAATTCTACATCCCCAGAAAAATTAAAATTATGTTCTTACTGTAAATGTAGGACTGGAGAAGAGCAAAGTGGTCCAAGGATGACCCAGGGAATTACAGACCAGTCAGTATGACCTCAATCGTGTGCAAGCTCATTGAGACCATACTTAAGGAAATGTTGGTAGAATATTTAGAGGAGCACGGTCTCCAGGATTCGAGGCAGCACAGGTTAATTTGTGTGTGTGTGTGTGTGGGGTGGATCGTGTTAAACGAACCGGATTGACGACTCTGACTGCGTCACTAAGACAGTAAACAGGGGCCAAGCGGTAGACATCCTCTATCTGGATTTCAGCAAAGCCTTTGACTCTGTGCCCCACAAAAGGTTGATTAGGAAGTTGGCAGATCTTGAGGTTGGGGATAAGATGGCCAGATGGGTGGAAAACTGTCCAAGTGACAGAACACAAAGGATGGTTGTTGGGGGAGGGGGGGGGAGTTATCTGGCACCAGAGAGGTCACCAGTGGGATCCCGCAGGGCTTGGTGCTGGGGCCGGTGTTGTTCAATGTCTTCATCAGTGACATTGGGGATGGCATTAAGGGCAAAGAGGTGACTCTGTGGATGACACCAAGCTCTGCGGGAGAGTGAACACACCTGAAGGGTTACAGGAGCTACAGGATGATCTGGAAAAGCTGGGAACGTGGTCTGGGACCTGGCAGCTTGGCTTTAATGCCAAGAAATGCAAACTTATGCACACTGGAGACAAGAATCCCAGGATGGAGTACTACCTGGGTGGAGTCCAGGTATCTGCATCAGAGGAGGAGGAGAAGGACCTGGGAGTGATAATCACTAGTCACCTGAAGCACTCCACACAGTGCAAAAAAGCAGCAGCAAGGGAAAATAAGATGCTGAGGTGCATAGCTAGGGGGATCAATAGTAGGAGAGAAGAGGAAATACTGCTCTTGAACAGGTCACTGGTGAGGCCACATCTAGAGTATGGAGTTCAGTACTGGTGCCCACACCTCAAAAAGGACATTAACCTGCAGGAGAAGGTCCAGAGGAGGGCTACAAAGATGACAGCAGGTCAGCAGGGTAATGCATACGAAGAGAGGTTGAGGGTACTGAACATGTACTCCCTGGAGGAGAGAGAGGGGACATAACTGGGACCTTCTAGTACTTGAAAGGGATAAACAAGGTGGATAATGAGTGTTTTATTAAGCTGAGTGACAACCATAACACAAGGGAGTAGGGGTTAGGAGGGAGGTCAGGAAGCACTTCTTCATGGAGATCATTGTGGACACTTGGAATGTGCTGCCGGAAGAAGTGGTCTTGTTGAAGACAGTGGGCAACTTCAAGAAATGCTGGGATAGGCATAGGGGGAAGGTAAGGATCATGGGTAGGGAGGATGGCAGAACAGGGACAGTAGCTCAAGCTGTGGACCCTGCAATATGAGCAGACTAGACAGACCAAATGGCATTCTTCTGCTGGCTTCTTCATTTTTTCGTATGTAACTCTTGATTTTCCAGAATTATCTTCACCACTGATTCACACTGGGGGTGTTAGCCAAAGGCACTAGGACCCAGCAAGAGACAGAACATTTCAGAGGGCTGGTGACACAGTACTGAGGCAGTAGGCTCTGTGTGTACTCCGCTGCGCAATGCACGAGTCCACTGGTATGCAGCGGCACGAGCTCTCAACCACCTCAGTACATTTTTTACCGAGGGGGTGAGCAACATAACCTAAGAAAAACCTATGCACTTAAACTAAGGGCATGAGATAGCCCTGGTGGCAAGTATATGACGGGCCACTAAATCCAGTAAGGCAGTGTCTTCCCAGCCCAAACCTAATATAAAGTGTTGAAGACCAATACAAACATAGTGGAGTGAGTCCAGGGATGGTGGGCAGGTGTGTGAAGATAGTCTGTAAGATCAAGAATTATGGTGGGAACGTAATTTTAATATCTTCCAATAACTAATCTTTACTAATGGGTCAGAATACAAAGCTCAAAAAAAAGTCCCCTGGACTACAGCAGCTGGAGCAGAGGGCATATTCAGGAGAGTAACCCCTTCAGAATCATCCTGCCAAAGGTGGCATGCTGCCTGGCATGGATATCCAGGGCACAGCACTTGGTGAAAGTGTGCACTGTGCTCCAAGTTGCAGCTCTGTAAATTTCTCCAATACACAAAGAAAGTATCTGTGCCAGGGACATGGTAATCACTGTGGTGGAGTGGGCATGTACGCTGCCCTTCAATTTAACCTGAGCTATGGCACAGCAGTAGTGAACGCAATTCATAACCCAGGCAGAAATACAATTGACTGTAACAGGCTGTCCCTTCTGATTAGGATCGAAGAAAACAAAGAGCTGTTGGGATTGTCTGAAGTGCTTGGTTCTGTCCAGATAAAACAAGCCTAAGGACCGTCTTAACATCCAGTGAGCGGATTGTCCTTTATCTCTCACTCCATAAGTTAGCAGAGTTAGGTAGGTATAATTAAGGCCTGGGTAAGATGGAACTCCAACACCACTTTCAATAGTAACTTCGGGTGTGTACAGAGAACTACCTTTTCTCTATGGAAAACAGTACTGTTATATGGAGGATCTGTGAACAGTCTGCAGGCAGAGGAACAGCCACCAGAAGAAAAAAATTACTCACCTTAGTAACTGTGTTTCTTCTAATGGAGTCTTACTGTATTCTGACATATGCAGTTAGCCCTAGCACTTGAACTGCTCCAGAGAGGAAAGAGTTAAATTCTATGCAGAGCATAGAACGTTGAGCTCGAGCTTGGTTCAAACCTCTGTCTGCTGCACTCTGAAGTGTAACCGTCGGATTCTAATGAGTTAATACTAACTACCCCCACCATGTGGAAATTGTAAAAAAATGTTACTAGCCAAAGAAGCCACCAAAATATTTTGGATCCCTAAAAGATTCAAGTCGAGAAATCCAAAACAAAAACTAGGTAGTGAACAAATAATTACCAAATTATAACAACAACCCACTCCCCCTTGATAAAAAGGGAGAGTGTCAAGTACATCCCTGAGGAGCAACACTGTGCCTGCCCACCCACTTCCCAAAAACCAGGTTCTGAGAGAGGAGGCAGGGAGGGAGGTCAGAATACAGCAAGACCATTAGAAGAAACACATTTACTAAGGTGAGTAATTTTTCCTTCAAGCAACATGAAGTTTTGCTCTATTCTGACATATGCAGACTACCAAGCAGTACCTCCATGGAGGAGGGAATCAAACCTATTTTGAGAATAGGCTCTGCAGTACTGCTGTGCCAAACCGAGCATCACTCCTAGCCTGGATATCCAGAGAGTAATGTTTGGTGAATGTATGGACCGTTTTCCAGGTAGCTGCTTTGCATATCTCTAGTAAGGTTATATCTCTGACAGCAGACAGAGAAGCAGCTGTACCTCTAGTCGAATGAGCCCTCAGGCCTGAGGGTGGTGTTTTGCCTAGCTTTTCATAGCAGAATTGTATACAAGAGACAATCCACCTGGCAATAGTTCTCTTAGTGGCAGGTTTGCCCTTTCCCACTTCCCCGTAAGTGAGGAACAACTGGAGGAAGTCAAACCCGAGTACCTTAGTATGCTCAATGTAGTAGCTAAGGGCCCTCTTAACATCCAAACTGTGTAATCTTCTCTCTCCAGAAGAAGAATGATCAGTGAAGAGAACAGGGAGAGACATGGATTGGTTCAGATGAAAATCTGAAACTACTTTGGGTAAGAACCTCCTGTTGGTTCTAAGGACCACCTTATCTCTATGGAATGAGATAAAATCAGGCTCCACTGACAGACCTTGCAATTCACTGATATGTCTGGCAGAGGTAATAGCTACCAGGAACACAGTTTTCTAAGTCAAGTACTTAAACTCTGCTGAAGACAGAGGCTCAAAAGGGGGTTGCATAAGCTGAGCAATGCAAACGTTAAGGTCCCAAGCAGGAATAGAATCCCTAAAGGGGGGATTGGTATGAAGCAATCACTTGAAAACTTTACAGAAAACAGGATGAGATGTCAGTGAGGAGGGCTTTCCTACGGACAGAAAAGCAGAAACAGCTGACAAGTGTACTTTGAGGGCAGCTGGTCTGAGGCCTAGGCCATTAAGATGAACCATGTAATCCAGAACTGTAGACAAGTCAGCAGTATCTGGGGATATATGCTTCTTGGAACACCAAATGCTGAATCTTTTCTATTTGGAGTTGTACGTTTTTCTGGTGGCAGGGTTTTCGAGAGGCTTTGAGAATGTCCAGAACTCCTTGAGACAGATGCAACCGTGCATACTCTAACTCTTCAAGAGCCATGCCTTGAGATTGCGAGACCGAAGGTTGGGGTACCAGATCCTCCCCTGAGAGGAGGTTAACAGGTTGTGATTTCTGGGAAGAGATAGGGGAAGATGGACTGCTAGGGACAGCAACAGGGGATACCAGGGCTGCCTGGCCCAATCTGGAGCAATCAGGATCACTTTGCAAGATTGTGCCCTTATCTTGACCAGGACTTTGAACAGTAGAGGAAAAGGAGAGAAGGCATACAGAAATTTCCCTTCCCAATCCAGAATCAGAGCATCCAGTGGGACTGAGACCAAGAATGGGGGTCTGCAACAGAAGAGAGGAAGTTGGTGATTGTCTGGGGCTGCTAAGAGATCTATCTCTGGAGTGCCCCACCTTGAAAAAATCACTTTTAACACTAGGGGATCCAAGGACCATTCGTGATGGCCCTGGGAAATCCTGCTCAATGCATCTACTAGCACATTGTCCTTTCCTGGGAGGTGGACTGCTACCAGAGAGATCTTTAGAGAATAAGTCAGGAACCATAGCTTCTGTGCACAAGGCCATAGACTGAGTGCCTCCTTGCTTGTTGATATACCACATGGTGGTGGTGTTGTCTGTCCTGACCTGAACCACCTTGTTCTGTACTGATTCCGAGAAGGCTTGCAGGGCCAGGTAAACTGCCGTGAGCTCCAAAAGACTGATGTGGAGAAGAGACTCCTGAGTGGACCACGCTCCCTGGGCTGTGAGAGTCCCCAGGTGAGCTCCCCACCCCAGGAGAGAAGCATCTGTGGTTAGGACCACAGAGTGAAACTGAGTGATGAATGGGACCCCTTGCCTGAGATTGTCCTGATCCTGCCACCACTGAAGGGCCTGGATCAGGGTCTGAGTCACTGGAATGAGTTTGGTTAGAGGATCTTTTTTCTGAGACCAAAAGTCCCTCAGGTAAAACTGAATGTCCCTCATCTGAAATCTGGCCCTTGGACCACTGCAGTGGAAGCTGCCATGTGGCCCAGAAACTGAGGGAAGTACCTTGCTGGTCAAGAAACCAGAAGGTGGAAAGAAGAAGCTAGTTCTATGATGGCCCTTACCCTTACCAAGGGGAGAAATGCTCTGGCTTTAACAGTATCCAGCTCGACCCCTATGAAGGTCAGAAGCTGTACTGGCTCGAGAACCGACTTGGGAAGACTGAGAAGAAATCCTAGAGAAGTGAGCACTTGCAGATCTGACTTGACTTGGTCTGGAGACTGACCCACAATGAGCCAGTCGTCCAGATATGGGAATATGGAGATATTTTTTCTCCTTAAAAAAGCTACTACTACTGCTAGGCATTTTGTGAACACCCTTGGAGCTGATGTTAGGCCAAAGGGCATTGCTTTGAACTGGTGATGGCGTGAAGGCAGTTAGAACCTGAGGTACTTTCTGTGGGAACACCTGATGGGAATGTGAAAGTAGGCATCCTTTAGGTCCAGGGAGGCTAGCCAGTCCCCTGGCCTTAGAGAGGGAAGGATTATTCCCAGTCACCATTTTGAACTTTGGCTTTAATAGATGTTTGTTCAGGTATCTTAAGTCTAGGATGGGCCGCCACTCCCCTGTTTTTTTCGGGGTAAGGAAGTATCTGGAGTACAGATCTTTGCCCCTGTGAATCGTAGGGACTCTCTCTCTCTCTCTCTCTATGGCCCTTAAGGCCAGTAGAGATGAAACATCTGCCTCTAGGGCAATGGTTTCAGAGATGTTTGCAGGTGGAAAAGATCTGTCTCTCAGCTTTGGGAATTTTCTGAAGCTGAGAGCCAGTCCCTCACTTACTACCTCCAGGACCCATTTGTCTGAGGTAACAAACTTCCAGTCCTGGAAGCAGTAAACCAGCCTGCCTCCTACAGCAACTGGGGAGTCGACCCGGGCTGACACATCAGGGTGTCTGCTTGCCAGGAGCCTTAGGTTGAGAGGTGGATGCAGCCCTGCTCATCCCCCTTCTACCTCTCCCTCAGAAGAACCCCCCCTCTGGGAAAAAGGAGAGGAGTCCTGTGCTTGTAGAAAGGCCTATGAAAGGGCCTGCCCCTAGCTTGCTGCCTCTGAGGAGTTGCCTGCCTTTCCTTGGCCTGTGCACTCCTATAGGTGGTCTTGTATTCATCCGTCTTCTTTGTATAATTCTCTGTCTGCTCCCCAAATGGAGAATTATTTACAACAGGGAAATCCATAGCCTTAGCCTGGGTATCCTCTGATAGGCTAGTACATCTGAGCCAAGCTAGTCTCCGAAGAGCCACAGATGTAGCCATGACTCTTGATGACACATCATTGGAGTCCACAGCAGCATGCAACTGGATTTTTGATGCCTCAATCCCATCAGCAGCCACCTCCACCAGCTCCTTGGCAAGCTGGGGGGAGGCCTGCTTAGCCAGTTCCAGTACAGTGTCCCACCTGGACTTCTGGCACCTGGCTGTATAGGACATGTAATTAGCCTACCCGAGTCCCAAAGAAGATGCCATGTACTGTTTCTATGCTATGGTATCCAACTTCCTGGAGTCTTTATCTGGGGAGTGTGAAGCCAAGGGATTGTTAGCCTTATCACAGGCTGCATCCTGAACGACCCCAACATGGCTGCATTGCTGGCACAAATACTCTGTACCCGAGCCTGACAGCATGTACCTCTTGTCCACCCATCTGTCCACAGGAGGCAGAAAATTTGGAGTTTTTAACAATTTTTGTGTCTGCTTCCCAAAAGACTTATGAAGGGGAACAGACAACCTTTTGGACTCTGGGATGTCCATCATCTCCACATAGTCAGGCTCCTCTTGCTCCTCAACAGCTTCTTCCATAGGAAGCTGGAGGGTTTCTGCCATTTTCCTGTAGAACATAAAGTGGGAAGGGGACTCAGAAAGCCTAGGAGGGGAAACACCAGAAGGCCTGTCTGGGGAGATGTCCGGTTCTATAGGCTCATCCAGACCTTCTACTCCATCATCACCTTCATCATCGTCATAATCATCATCCCCCTCCAAGTCCGGTTCATAAAAATCTTCAGGGGTATAATCTTGAACTGGAGGAACCGACCAAACCGAATGCTGCCAGAAGGTGCTGGATCAATCGGGACCGAATGAAGCGATTCCACTATGCTAATCACTCGGGCAACTTCCTCGGTGGTCTGATGATGCGGTTCTGGATCCGAACCAGACGATTTTTCTTTTCTTTTTGACGGAACCAATCCCTCGGAATCGACTCTCCTTTTGCCTGAAGGAGTATCACCCTGGTCAGAGGGAACTCCTTCTAGTTCGGTTGGAACCGAACCGGGCTGGCCATCCGGGTCAGCGGACTTCTTGGCCTCCTTTTCCCTAAGCCTGCCCAATCTTTTATCCAGGGTGGCTTTAGAGAAATTCTTGCAAATCTGGCAGTCTGAATCAAGGTGGTCAAACCCCAGACAAACACAAGTGGTGTGGGGATCAGCCTTAGCAAAGGCCTCCCCACACACACTGCAGTGCTGAAACCCAGTGGGCCCTGTTTTTCTTTTGGGTTTCTCAGACATAGCCATACTTAACTGAAAACTTACCCTTTACTCGGCTTCAGCCAGGCAAGACCCCCTTATCGGTTTCTAACCGTATTACGGGCATTTGAAAAAAATGTAAAAAAAAAACCCACTTTTTTTTTTTTTTTTAAACCAATAAGGACTGGTACCACACACTAAATTCAAATAAAAAAACAAGAACACAACTTTACACAGAAACAGGTCCAGCCGAACCGGTTGAAAACTTCAATTTTACAATTTCCACAAGTTTTCAAAGCTAGTCCACTACCTACGTACTTACTGTACCACAGACAGCGATCTGAACCGAGAAAACTATGAAATAATCGGTAAAACCGACGACTTTAACTGACCGAGAACCGTAAGCAGAGGAGAAATCTCCAGAGCGACTGTTCAGTTAGGCGGAGTAAAGAACCTGATGGTTACACTTCAAAGTACAGCAGACAGAGGTTTGAACCAAGCTCGAGCTCAACGTTCTATGCTCTGCATAGAATTTAACTCTTTCCTCTCTGGAGCAGTTCAAGTGCTGGGGCAAACTGCGTATGTCAGAATACAGCAAGACTTCATGTTGTTTGAAATGCCACTTTCCAAGTTAGGAACTTCAAGTCACATGCTACAGTAGGCTCAAATGGCCTGCGACCGAGCATGTCCAACACAAGGCTGATGTCCCAGGGAGCTACTGGCTTCCTGATGGGAGGACTTGTGTATAAAATGCCCGAGTAACCTCTTGAACAGTGGCAGCTGTGCCAGGCAGATCGTACAAACTGGCTTGTGGTATGCAGAAATAGCATACATGTGGATCTTTACTTTGTAATATTGCAGGCCAGCACCAAAAAGGTCCAGTAAGTAATCCAGAACCTTACTGAGTGGACACCGAAAGGGGTGCATGTGGGTTTTGGAGCATCAAATGGAAAATCTTTTCCTTTGACTGTGTAAGTCTTCCTAGTGGAGGGTTTAAGAGCAGCCAAAGGTATTCCAGAGACCCTCTGAGGTACCATGTACCTGTTCACTTCTATCTCTTCAGAAGCCACGCCTGAAGGTGAAGGGAGAGCAGGTTGGGATGGACCAGGATGACCCTGTGTCAGAACGTCCATCCTGAGTTGTACAGTCTTTGGTTTGCAGACTGAAAAATTGTTCAACAGAGGAAACCATATCTGTAAATACCAGTAGAGGGCCACTAGAATCATCTTGCCCTCATGAGCCTCCAGCTTGAGCAGCTCGCTCTGAATGAGAGGGACTGAAGAGAATACATATAGAAACAGATTTTGTCATGTCAGTCTGAATATATCCTGATAGAAAATGCCATTTCCTGACTTGAGGAGCTGGATCGAGGCAGTGTAGCATTGAGTGGGGATGCGAAAAGGTCCACATCTGGGATGCCACACTTGTCCAACAGCAATGTCAAGATATCTGGAACTACTGATCACTCCTGAGGATCAGCCTCTGTTTGAATGAGGTCATCTGCCAGTGTTCTGGACTCCTGGAAGTTAGACTGCTTGGAATAGGATCACCTGCTCCAGCCACCATTCCCACACTTTCACTGCCTTCCCACAGAGAGTGCAAGGGTGTGCTCCTCGTTTGGTGATACAGTACATGACAGACTTGTCTGTCTGAAGAAGGACTGTTTTGTGGATGACTAAGTCCACGAAGGCTTTCAGACTGGATGGGTCTCAAACACATTGTGTCTGGAGGCCCAAACAATGGGCCCCCCACCCCAACAGGGAGGCATCCATGGTGAGAGTCACCTGGGGCTCCAGCTGGGAGAAGGGAAGCTGGTGATAGTGGAGAATACCAGACCACCACCGGATCTACCCTATTAACACAGAGTTCAAGTTACGCTACTTTCTCAAAACTACCTTTTGGTTATTTTTGTATTGGTTTATTTGAGTCGAGGGGCTTCGCCCCCCCCCCCCCAAGCCCCTTTTAAAAAAAAACAAAACAAGGGGGGTGTGGGGGTGAAGCCCGCTGATTCAAACAAACAAACCAAAATTAACAGCAAGTACAAGCCTGTGCTGTATTCACAAAAGCAGCGGTGGTCCGGTATTCTCCACTATCACCGGCCGGAAGTCATGGAGGAGACTGTCCTGCACTGACTGCCATGTAAATGACCAGGAGCTTGGTCACCTGAATGACCATGGGCTCTCCATCCCAGCAAGGAGGCATCCGTGGTGAGAACCACTTCCGGCTCCGTGCAGGGAGAAAGGGAGGCCCTCCACGAGGTTTTCCTCCACTGACCACCATATCAGGGACCTCACCAGGGGTGTGGTCACTATGTATGATGCTTGTGACCAATGTGCATTGAGCATCCACTGGAATGTTCTCATGTGTAGATGCATCTAGGGCACTGTGAACACTGAGGAAACTTTTAGACCCAGCATGAGTTACACAGAGTGGGCTTGCACAGTTTTGCATTCCAAGATGCAGCATGCCATTTGCAGGACTGCTCGTAGTCTGCTTTCTGGTAGCAAAACCTGGGCCTGAGTTGTGTCCAGAGCAGCTCATATGAACAACAGTTCTTGGAAAGGTGTGAGCTGATACTTGTCAAAGTCCAGCATTACCCCCATGGAAGTTAGGAACTGGGAGGCAGTGGCTACTACCTGTTCTGTCTTCTGTTTGGATGGGCTTGAAATTAGCCTGTCGCCCAAATACTAGAAGACGTGGCGTTCCAATTTACTCAGGTGCACTGCGAGCAATGCAGAACTCTTTTGTAAAGACTTGTGGAACCAAGGAAAACCCAAAGGGCAGGGCTCTGAACGGGTAATGCTGTCCCAGCATAATGAAATGGAGGTAACTGTGGTGGCTGGGGTACACCAGTATATGCTGGTATATGTGTTGCATATCCAGGGATGCTAGCCCACAGAGCCGAGAGAAATCATTTTGAGTTTTTCTCTATCCATGAATTTGTTCAGATTTCTGAGATCAAGAATGGGGCGCATGCTCCCTGATTTCACTGACTCCCAGTGACTGGAAAATTGGGTCAGCCCCCCCCCCACCCCCAAAAGGAGAGGTCTGCCTCGGGTAGCTGAAGCAGGACCGTGGCCGGAGCTTCAGATAGTGACACTAAGTGTTTTCAGTGCCTGTGCCTTCGGCTGCACTTTATTTTGAGGCTGGGGGGGGCTGATTTTTGTTATTTTGTGCTCCTCTGCCTCTTCCATGAAATTACTGCTTGCTGTGGAAAGACCCATGTCCCTTGCTTCTCTGGGAGTTAAAAGCAACTGATCAGGAAGTCTTAAGAGTCGTTTTGGTTTCATTAGATGCCTTTAGAGACTGCTCTACCTGCTGTCCAAACAGGTAAGTGCCATTGAAGGGTACATTCATTGCCTGTTACTGGACATCCTGGGCGAAGTTGGCAGTATGCAGTCAGGAATGCTCCCTGATGTAGAAGACTGAAGCCATAGAGTGAGATGCTGCATCAAACGCATCCATAGAGGCATTCAGCTGGTGACTGCTGGATTCAATACGTTGCTTAACAGTCAGCAGTATATACAGGTTACTCACCTGTAACAGGAGTTCTAGGAATGGTATATGTTGTTCATCCACACTCATTGGCAGTATCCTTGCCGCTTTAAATCTTGCCGGAAGGTCTTCAAGCTTGCTCCTCCCACCCACCCGGGTGGTATAACTCTCGGCTCCGCCCCATGACGCCAGATCTGGCCCGCTGGAAGCTCAGGTTGTGCGTCGAAGCCGGGGAGGTCGGGTGGGTGAGTGGATGAACAACATATACCATCTCTAGAACTCCTGTTACAGGTGAGTAACCTGTATTTAGGGACATGGATATGTTGTTCATCCACACTCATTGGCAGACTCCTAGCAGTTCTCCGGGAGGAGGGAGGCAAGACGACACCCCCAATACTTACTTGGGAAAGAGAGACTGGAGAACCGAGGCCCCAAAACCAGCATCCCGCGTGACTCAAGGTCGATGTGGTAATGGGTAATGAAGGTGTTTGCTGACTTCAGGTAGCAGCCCTGCAGATTTCCTGGATAGGGGCGTCCCTGGAAGCAGCCACCGTTGCAGCAGTATGGCGGGTAGAATGAGCTCTTATCCCTCTGGGAAGCTCCATGCCCATAACTTATAACAGAGATCTATGCAGGAGGTTACCCACCTGCTGTAATCCGCTTGGCTGCAGGTCTGCCAGATGCGGCTTCAGCGTAGGTGACAAACAGCTGGCGAACCTCTCCCTAATTTCAGCCGGCGGCTCCTTATAATGGCGCGGCGCCTTCTAGGGTCCAGAGTATGGAGCCTATATTCGACCTCCGGTGTGATTGGGGTAGAACACCGGCAAGTCAACACCTGGTTAAGGGTGAAACTCCGACACCACCTTCGGAAGGAATTTCGGAGTGGGGGCGCAGGACAACTTTCTTGTCCCTGTGGAAGACCAGGTAGAGGAGACTCGATGGAAAGCGCCTGGAGCTCTCCCCATCCTTCTGGCTGACGTGATAGCCAAGAAGCCAGTCTTCCACGACAGGTGAGAGAAAACACACCTGTGCATAGATCGTTGAATAGGCTTGCCCATGAGCTTTGCCAGTACCAGCAGTAATCCCACGGAGGTGGGGGTTCCCGCACTGGAGGAAATGTGATCAAGGCCTTTGAAAAAGCGCACCACTTCTCCTCGCCACTGACTGCTTCCGGCCAGCGCCGGTAAGCAGAGATGGCTGCCAGGTGCACCCTTAGCGTCGACCTAAGCCCTTGACTAGAAAGGGACCATAAATAGTCCAAGATGCTTGCCAAGGAACAGGAGGAAGGGTCCAAGCCCTTGCCCTGACACCAAATGGAAAACCTTTTCCATTTGAAGGCATAGCATTTTCTGGTCGACTCCTTACGGGACGCCTCAACTACATTGAGGACCTCGTTGGAAAGACCCAAGGCCTGGAACTCCTAGCCGCTCAGGAACCAGGCCGGCAGGTGCAGGATTGAAGGTCGGATGGAACACCTTCCCTGATTGACTGAGAGCAGGTCCGGCGAGCTGGAAGCTGCGCGAGTCCTGGAGCTGAGACTGAGGAGATCTGGTACCAGAACTGGCGAGGCCAGTCTGGAGCTATCAGAATCACCGCGCTTGTCCCTCCTCGCCTTGAGAAGCACCTTGTGGATCAAGCGGAAATGGGGAAAGGCGTAAAAGGCCCGGGGTCCATTGACTCGAGAAGGCATCCCCTGCAGCGAGCCCCTGCTGAGGCGGGCATGGAACAGACTCAGCCGCGCTCTCCTGGAGGCAAACAGGTCCACCTGAGGTGTGCCCCAAAGGAGAACAGATGCTGTACTACCTCCGGCAGGAGAGACCACTCGTGGGATGCAGCCCCTATCCGGCTCAGGGCATCGGCCAGGGTGTTGGAGGCTCCTGCCACGTGAATGGCTAGGATCCGCCTCAGGCTGTGCCTACAGTGACCAAATGCGGAGACTTCCTTGGCATAGAAGCATGGACGCGTCCACGCCTGGCGGTTTAGATAGTACATAGTCGTGGTATTGTCCGTCTGGACTCGGACCACTTGACCCCGGAGGAGCGGAGCAAAGGCGGTGAGAGCTAGGCGGACGCTCGGAGCTCCAGCAGGTTGATGTGGCTCGGGACTCCCTTGAGGACCAGAGGCCATGAGCAGTGTTCCCCAGATGGGCAACCCAACCCATCAGAGAGGCATCGGTCGACAGAGAGACCGTCGGCCAGAGGCGGACGAGCAGGATGCCCTCCTGCAAATGATCTGGAGCAGTCCACCACTGGAAGCGTTCCACATCCCCAATGTCACCGACACAAGCTGGTCCAAGGGATCGCAGCGTTGTGACCACTGGCTGGCCAGTCCCCACTGAAGGGGCCCGCATGTTCCAGCGGGACAGCGGACCCACGCTGGTACAGGCCGCCATGAGACCCAGGAGGCGAGGGAAGTCCGGGCAGGCGCGGTGCCCAACCAGAAATGATCGGACAAAGGAGGAAAGAACCTCGGCCCTGTCACGGGCCGGGAGTCAAAGGCCTGGCTCGAAGAGAGTCGAGCTGCGCCCGATGAATAGAATCACCTGCTTCGCTCGAAGTCCGACTTCTGGCCTCGCTGGATAAGGAGGCCAGTTGAGAGGCAGACCTGGAGGCCAGATCTCTGGACCACTCCGCCTCCTTCCTGGAGGAGCTGCTATCAGCCAGTCGTCCAGGTAAGGGTACACCCGGACCCCTCGGCGCCGCAGGAATGCTGTCACCACTGCCATGCATTTGGTGAAGACCCTGGGAGCTGGAGACAAGCCGAAGGGCATGGCTTGGAACTCGAAGAGAGATCCTTCCGCGTCGGAGGCGAAGGAATCTCTGGTGAACCAGACGGATAGGGGCGTGGCAACGTCCTGCAAGTCCAGAGAGCAGAACCACACGCGCGTTCCAAGGATGGTATTATCTGAGCCAGAGTGACCATCCTGAAGGTTCGAGACCTTAGGAACTTGTTTAGGTCGTGTGGAGTAGAAATGAAGGCAGCCCCCGTCGTTCGGAACCAGGAAGTACCTGGACACAAACCCTGGGTCTGAAGGAGGTCCTACCCTCTCTTACCACCTCCTTCTGGAGGAGGAGGTGATGTCGGCTCGGCAGGCAGCCAGTGAGGCTGGGGATCCCGAAGCCCCGAGGCGGCGGCTCTGAAGGGTGGTGCCTGCTCGAATTCAGAGGCAGGCCTCTTCCCTACACCTCCAAGACCCACCTGTCCGTGGTAACAGCGGACCAGGTGGAGCAATGCCGGGCCGTCCCCGGGGACCCAGAGAGAGTGGCCGGGATGGGGAGACACCCCTCAGCCCGTCACTGGGCAAAACTTGGAGGAGGGACGGCCGAGGGACCTCCTGGTACCTTCCTCCCCTGCCTCCTGTTGAGGAAGCCGTGACTTGGGTTGGGATGCCAGGCAGAGCCTGCGACCAGCGTTACTGGGCAGGGCGCCCGGGGGCACAGAAGGACGAGGCGAGCTTAGGCTGTGGTTCGTGCCTTTGTCCTTCTGAGAGCGGAAGGGACCGAGTCCAAGGTGGCATTGGACTTCTCGATCCTGCAGATGACCTTCCACCCCAGGGCCGAAGAGGTCAGTCCCCAAAGCGAACATCCGCCAACTTGTGCTGGCTATCCAAGTAAAGGTGGATATCCTCAGCCAAGCCCGCTGACGCATAGCCACTAGCGACCGCCACCGATCTGGCACAGTGGTCCCCTATATCCAAAAGCAGTCTGGAGCTGCTGTTTGGCCACTCGCCTGCCCTGGTCCCGCATACCTAACCGTAGTCTGCAGATCGGGAAGATGAGGGATACCTCATCCAGGGAGCCCAACAGGGCATGAGAAAAATGTGCCATGAGGGACGGACCGAACTGGCCTGGCCGAAGGCAGGAGAGGGCGCTAGGTAGACTTTTAGCCCGGTGGTCAATTTCTCAGACTCCTTGTCAGGAGGTTTGTCCACATCCTGGCGTTGCCAGCCGTGAGCGGCTGTCGGTAACCAACCCCTCAGCAGAGGGTGTTCCAGCCGGACAAAAGAACACGGTAGGGACCGCATACTTCCTGGCCATCCTGGCCGGGCGCAGGGCAGGAAGCAGGCGCTGCCAAAGTTCAGTGCCGGACCCACTGTGGCCTCGGCCACCGGAAAGGCCTCCGAGAATCCCTCGGTCCAGAATCTCCGTGAGGATACCTGGCCCGTTTGGAAAGCGGGTTCGAGCTCCATCCGGTAGACTCGAGATGAGCGAAGCAGTCCTAGGAAGACGGACAGGCTATCGTCCATTGACTGACCTCCTGAAGACTCCAAGTCAGGCGGCTTGGAGAAGAAGGAGGAATCATCTTCGGACTCGGAAGAGTCCTCGGAAAACTGCCTCTGGCCTGAGCCACCCTTCACCTGCCGGTGGCGGTCGGAGTGAGGGTAACTGACAACCGATGGGGTAAACCCTTAGCCGACCGAGAATCCTTGGTCAGACCCCAGTGGTGGCTGTGGCGGAGGTTCCACGAGATCGATTGGAGCAGCTGGTTTTGGCGAACAACCGGCCTGGGTATGAGCTCCTCCCCGGACTGTTCCCGAGGGGTTGTGTCGGCAGTTCGGTGACTAGCCACTTAATGGCGGGAAAGGCGCGGGTAGGCGTATTCCAGCCAGGAGAGCTGTTGCAACAAAGGTCCTCGTGCCGTCGGCCGTAATTCACCCGAAGCCTCCCCTCATCCGAGGAGGAGGGCCGAGGGCAACGGCGCCGCGCTCCATGATGCCGAGACCCGAGACCGCCTATGGCGGTGGGAGCAGCTGGACACGAGGTCGAACCCGAGACCCGAGAGTCCCGGAATTTCCGGGGCGGTGCGAGGAGGTGTCGGCGGAACCGGCACTCCCTCTGACTCGGAAGGTCCATCCGAGGCTCCGGAACCGAGGCACAGAGCGAGCCCACGGATCCTCAACTCCTCCCGGGGGAACGGGAGAGGGAATCTCGGCTGCTAAAGGGACAGCCCGTCCAATGGGTGAAAAAATCTCGACTTCATCAGTGAAGTCTCGGTCAACTGACCTGGCGGGGACACCGTGAGGCCAGTGGCGGCCGAGCGGTCGGCAAGCCGGCCGACGGCGGCCGCGGGAGAAGGACTTTCCCGCTCCCAAGGCGTCTGACAGAGGGACTTACCCTGTCCCTCTTTTTGGACGAGAATAAGGTCCAGCAGGCGCAGGCCCTTCTCCTTTAGTGGAGAGGGACAGACAAAGCTCACTAAAAGAAGCCGTGTAGGAAGAACCAGAGAGCGGGATAAATGCAGCGGCCGAGGGAAGATCGTGACCAGCGCCGCCTCCTCTGAGGCGACAATCATCCGCCGAGCTGACGATCCGGCCGCGGCCGACACCGCCAACCGGGCCTCCTTGACTTCACGAGGGAACGCCGGCACGCGACGCCAGTTGCAATCGGGCAGCACGGTCTTGAGGGGCGTAGGGCCGAGAAAGATGAGCACAGGTCGCAGAATCCGGTCGTGCTCAAGGCCTAAGCAGTGACACACGTGGAGTGGATCCGCCCGAGACATCTTCTTCGCCCGCATGGGCATCTCCAAATCCGGAGTCGATGTGTCCCATCGTGAGCATGAGGGATCGAAGACTGAAGTCTTTTGCAAATTTTATTTTAAATCCGCAAACGGAGAAATAGGAACCAGTCGCCAAGCAGAGGCGTTAAGGAGGGAACCTGAGCTTCCAAGCGGTAAGGAAGATCTGGCGTCATGGGGCGGAGCCGAGAGTTATACCACCCGGGTGGGTGGGAGGAGCAAGCTTGAAGACCTTCCGGCAAGATTTAAAGCGGCAAGGATACTGCCAATGAGTGTGGATGAACAACATATCCATGTCCCTAGAAATCTTGTTTTGCCTCTGAATCTGGCAAAGCCTCTGCCTGAGACTTTAGCTTGCTCCAGAAGGCACATTCACACGTAGGAAACTGACCTTGGTAGTTAGCTGTATTCATGCTCAGGGCAGCCGAAGGATATGTTCACTTACCCATGATACCAGTACTGTGCAACTCCTTGTTAGTAGGGTGCGCAGTGACCTCTTTGGGCACTACGGCTTTGTCATTCTCTGCGAGACTAACAGTAACATCAGCTATGGGCTGAGTGAAATACACTGGCTTATTTTTTAGGAGCAACATATTTCCTGTCTGCCTGCTTGATGGCAGTTTCCACAGCAGCAGGCCTATGCCACACTGCATCAGACAAGGTCTCCAGAATAACACTGAAAAGAGGAATCAAACTAACTGGAATATTAGGCATGATTAGGAACTCCAGCTGAAGGCACCTAGCCTGGTCAATGGCTGCTTGCTTGAAATTCAAAGCTGAATGCCTATTTCTGAGCACAGCCTGGAAAGAAAGGTCCTCCTGAGGAACAGACTGATGGTTCTGAGACCACAGAAAGAGTCATCATCCCCACTTTCAGAGACACCCTCTTTGCAAGGGTGACTATAGAGTAGGGTCGCAGAGCAGTGCGCAGCTGCAGCAACACTGGTCCTGTGCCCAGGGGCCGAAAGACAGGTGCCAGAACTGACACCGTGGGTGGCACTAGGAAAGTCCCAACACCGTGAGCCCATGGTTGCACCCAATGCCACACCTGACACTGAATCAGGGCCCAAACCCAAACCAGACAAGATGATGGACACAGCGCTGAGGACCCAGCATGCACCAGAATGACCGAGGTGACACCGTGGTTGTCCTCTGACAAGACAGAGGTGACACCACAAGTGGAACAGACGAGAGGTCATGGGACTGCACTACGAGGTGTGCCACATGGGCCAGACGCTGCAGCCATTGCTCCATGAGAATTGCCTAATGGTGAAACTGCCCACTGGAGTTCTCCCCAGAAGGCAGGGGAAGGCTCTCGAATGGAGACAGTGACCTTGCAGTCTGCCTTTTTCTGCCTAATCAGTGTAATTCTCTGTATTCACAATCTGTCTACTTTGGACGTGTAGCCTTTGAAAAGGAGTCTATGACTCAAAGGATTGTAATTCCGAATATTCTAAATAAATAAAAAAATAAGTCTTGGGTGTGACCAGTGCACTGGTGATGACCTCCAACTCACAGAAGTTGAATATCTCCTGACAGACCTCACGGAGGTTGACCCTGACATGTGTTGTTTCTTTCCCTTCTTACAAGAAGAGTAACAGACTGAGGTCGAGCTGTCACTGTACTCCGATGCAGAGCTTTTTTGTACTTATGAGAGGACTGTCTTCCCACCCATGTACTGGACTGCCCATCATGAGAATCTTCTCTGGAGAAGGGGGTGGACAGGACACAGCTCTGCTGTCAGAGAAGCCTGCCTCTTCAGGCTCCCTACTGTCCACAGCTGTCAGCTGCTTACATGCCGCGGAGCTGAGAAGAAAACTGCAGTTACGTAAGAACTTACCGTAACTGTAGATCTTTGAGAGAGGTTCCCACAGTAGGTCTTCACATACAGGACTGCGCCCCCCCTGGCATCAGGGCTGCATGGCAAACTTGTAGATAGCAATCATCAGCAGGGACTGCCCCCGACGCCAGGTGTTGTGACGTCAGCCCAATTATAAAAGGGGCGGTCCTGCGCCTGCTCTCCAGTTCTTTTTCAACAGAGACCTATAGAAATGTAAGGATGAGACCGGAGTAAAAACTCCTCAGACCCTGCTTCCACTCTAGTCCTGAAAAGCTAGATGGGATGGAAAATAAGGATGAAACATCCAAAAATTGGGGGAAGGAGGGAAGGAAACTAGACCTACTGCAGGAACCTCTCTTGAAGATCAACTGTTACGTTAAGTTCTTATGTAACTGCAATATCTTACTTCGAGAAGGTTCCTGCAGTAGGTCTTCACATATAGGACTGAATACCAAGCAGTCCCAGAGAAAAACCAAAAAACAGAAGAGCATCCGGGAGGAGGAGAAGTCACCATGAGAAATCACGTCAGGAGGCCTTGCAAGACTACAAGACCAAAGCCAGTTCTGCGCCGAGAGGCAATGTCCAGACTGCAATGCTTAGTGAAAGTGTGAACAGATGACCATGTGGCCACTGCACAGATCTCTGCAGTGGACACATTCCTAAAAAAGGCAGTAGAGGTCACCACGCTACGGGTGGAATGGCCTTTTACTGCCCCCAGAAGGGACTTCCTATATTTTGTATACGAAAAATGGATGCAGTTAGCTAGCCATCGAGAGATGGTTTGCTTGGATATAGCCTTGCCCTGGCACTGTGGAGCGAAGGCTACAAACAGTTGGCTCAATTTCTGAACCTCTTTAGTCCTGTTTGTGTAGTACCTCAGAATCCGGTGCACATCAAGGGTGTGCAGAAGGTATTTCCCCCTTGTTGGAATACTGTGGATAGTACACTGGTAATTCCAAACTCTTGTTCAAAGTGGTTTCCGAAACCACTTTGGGTGAAAAAGAAGGATCAGTCCAAAAGACTACTCAGTCCTTATGAAAAATCAAATAAAGTTCTTTACAGACAAAAGCCTGTAATTCGGAAACCCTTCTGGCCGAAGTAACTGGAACTAAAAATAAGGTCTTCCAGGAATAAGTTGCAGGAAGAAGCTGGTTCAAACAGGGGTAAAGTTAGCTTCTCAAGCATGAAATTCAGGTCCCAGGGAGGACAAGGATTCTGGATCAGAGGATTTAAATGAAGGATGCCCTTCAGAAAGGTTTTGGCAACCTCCAGCTGAGCCAAAGTTTGCCTCCCCGGGAGGTGCTGAGCCCATTACCCAAGAAAGGTGGACCTTAATGGAGGACTAGCTAAGGCCCGCCTCAGACTGATGTGCGAGGTACTCTAGAACCTGGGAAGCCAAGCATGAAAATGGATCCCAGTGCCTTGTTTGGGCCCATATCGTGAATCTCTTCCACTTCATTGCGTAAGTAGACCTGGTGGAGGGTTTTCTAGCCTCCACTAGAATATGCGCAACCTGCAAGATACCCCATAATGAGAAATCACTATGTCCACAAGTGCCACGCATGAAGGTGGAGAGACTGAAGGCTCAGATGCACCAGGATGCCCTGCTCAGAAGGTCGTGGGAAATGGACAAAAGAACCGGAGGTTCCAGTGCCAAATGTTGTAACACAGGATAACTAATTTGTCGTGGTCAAAGTGGAGCAACGAGGATGGCGTGAGCTCCCTCCTGTTGTAGTTTCACTAAGACTTTCTGAATGAGAGGAAAGGGAGGAAAGATGTAAAGAAACATCCCAGTCCATGAAAGAGACAGTGCGTCTCGCCAAAAAGCACGATGCCTGGGAATGAGAGAGCAGAAGACTGGTAGTTTTGCGTTGTATGGGGAGGCGAACAGATCTATCTCTGCCCAACCCCAGTGAAGAAAGAGATCTTCGACCACCTCTGACTAAGTCCCACTTGTGGGCCCTGGCTACTGATCGACAGAGACTGTCCGCCAGGACGTTGCTTACACTCAGGACGTGGACTGCTGTCAAATAAAGGCTGTGCTGAATCACTCAGTACCACACCCTCACTGCTTCTCTGCAAAGAGGATATGGACGGGTTTCTCCCTGTTTGTTTAGATACCAGACTGTGAAGATGTTGTCCATCTGGACTAGAAGAGATCCCAGAACCAGAAGTGACTGGAATGACTGGGGAGCATAAAGAACCGCCCTGGTCTACACAACATTGATGTGGAGCATCAGCTCCTGGTCAGACCAAGACCCTTGTGTCTTGCGAGTCCGCAGGTGGGCTCCCCAGCCAAGGTCTGAGGCGTCCGTGGTGAGAATTTGGGATGGGACTGAAGGATGGATAAATTCCCTTCGATAGGTTTGAGAGATCCTGTCACCTTTTGGTTCATGTCATCCGTCCCCTGGTCCCACTGGACTCAAAGAGACCACTGGGTGACCCTCATGTGAAGCCTGGCCATGGGAACTGTAGAAATGGCGGACGCCACCAGTCCTAGGAGACGGAGCAGAGAGTGTGCTGGGATCCATCAGGCCTGGGCCATTAGAGTGCCCCGAGAAGCTAACGTCTCGGCCCGATCTGATGGCAGAAAAGCCTTGTGTCTAGTACAGCTTCAATAAACTGGAGTCTCTGGGATGGTACTAGCTGGGACTTGGAAAAATTGACCGTTATGCCCAGAAGAGCAAACAAGTTCAAAGTGAAAGAGAGAGACTTTTTCAGGCTGGTAGGAGAGGGTGCTGCGAGGAGCCAGTCATCCAGGTACGGGAAGACGTAAATGGCCGAATGGCGTAAAAACGCCGCCACCACCGCTAGGCATTTGGTGAACACTCTGAGGGCCGAAGAGAGTGCTTTGAATTGGAAATGCTTCTCCATAAAGACAAAACGGAGAAAGCAGCGGTGGGCCGGGAGGATAGGAATATGCAGGTAAAGCATCCTGCATATCCAGGGAGCACAGCCACGAATTTGGGTGGAGCAGGGGAAGGAGCCCCTGAAGGGTCAACATACGAAACTTCTTGTACTCAACGAAGATGTGTAGTGTGCTGAGGTCCAGGATCGGTCTCAGGTCGCCCGTTTTCTTTGGTACCAGGAAGAAATGGGAGTAGAATCCCCTTTCTATTTGGTTTGTTGGGACAGGTTCTATGGTCCTCTTTAGAAGATGTGCCTGAATCTCCTGAGAGACAATGGGGACCTGATCCCAAGGATAGAAGGACCGTCCCGGTGGTTGAGGGGCTGGAATCTCGCTGAATTCTATCGAGTGACCCCGCTGGATGAGCTGAAGCATCCAAGCTTGTGCGGTGACAAACCTCCAACCGTTCAGGTGGAGGCCGAAGCTCCTCCGACCGGTTCCTCCTGTGTTACTGGAGGGAGCAGAAGGAGGGGAAAGGAGTCAGGACACCGAGGGGAGGGAAGCTTTTGCCCCAGAGGCCTGTTTAGGAAATTTAGCCTGTGGGGTTTGAGCTCCAGATCCAGGGGCGCGTTTTTTTGCTTGGCGCTTAGCCTGGGATTTGTTCCACCTTCTTTGGTGGTGAAAAGGCTGATTTTTCTGACCCATCTTGTATAATGAACGGACATCCCGCAAAGAGCGTCCGCTCTCCTGCAGCCCAGTAATGATATCTTTAGCATTGCTGCCAAAGAGGACGGAACCCCAAAAAGGGGCGTCCAGAAGAGAGGATTGTAAGTCCTGCGCCAGGCCTGCTACACGAAGCCAGGAGAGGTGACGGAGACAGATCCCGAGGCTGCCGCTCTAACCACAGAATCCACAGAGTCGTGTGTAGGGCGTGACAACACAATGATTTCACCATCCTAACTTTGTCCAATAACTTCTTCCCCAGGGTTTCATCCTGAACCTCTTGGAGATCTCTTTCAAGATCCAAAAGAGAAGCTTTTTGAAAGGCGACCATATGCGAGAAGTAATTAAGAGAACATATTGCACAAGAGGTAGAAGAGTAGATTTTATGCCCAAACTGATCAAGCTGACTCGAGTCCTTATCAGGAGGCGAAGAGCTCAAGTGTTTGGGCTGGGCTGAAGCGGCCGTGATGATCATGGAGTCAGCCTTAGGGTGGGAGTTAAGGTGAGGGATCCCTTCCGGGGGATAACAGATGCGGTCTGCTTTGTGCGAAACCGCTGGTATGGAGGACGGTTGCTGCCAAATTGTGGTCACAAGGTCCTCATGGGGCTCCATCCAAGGGGGAATGGGGATAGGGTCAGAGGTGGCCAGATCTAGGTGCTCCGCAAGGTGTTTTCTTTGTGGGTCTACCTCTTTGGTCAGCCATCTGCCAGCCGCCTGAATGGAATGCAGCAAATCTCCAAAAGAGGGGTCCTCTGGTTGAGACTTGGGAGAGTCTTTCAGAGGAACCTCTACGGGAGACCTAGGGTCCGACGGATCCGTGTTGGACTCGGTGTCAGAGGGCTCGGAACCACTAGGAACAGAAGGGTCTGGTTCTGTGGTGCCAACAGTTAAAGAGCCAGAAGCTCTGGTCCGAGGAGGCGGTAGAGAGGTGACCCTGGGGGGTTGGTGCTTCTTCCACTGACTGTCTCAACTCTGACAGAAGTTGTTTTCTAGCATCCTTCCACCAATGGGGAATGGACTCGCAGTCCGGTACCAGAAGTGGAGGAGGAGGAGGGGGCTGGAAGCTCGGATACCGAGGATACTGCCAGAAAGGGTAATAGTAAGAGTAGAAGAAGAAAAATCAGCATTTATATAGCGCTTTTCATATACAGTGTATCCCAAAGCACTTTACAAGCAATGCTAGACTAGTAGTGAAGTGACTGAATGTGTAGTGGCAGCCATATCGCACATCAACACCCACACACATCCTGGATAATTGCATGAACTGGTTTATGGGAAGGGGAATGTTGGCCAGGACATCGGAAATGTCCCCTACTCTTTGCGAAGAGTGCCCTGGGTTCTTTTACTTCCACCTGGACACACACCAGAACAACACCAGGATGGGTAGAAGGGACCTCAGTTTAATGTCTCATCCGAAGGACGGAACACCCCAGCAGTACAGCACCCCCCCAATACAACGTTTGGATGCCAGTGTTTTTAGGTGCAAATTAAATCCCAGTGTGGGACGAGAACCCACGACCTTCTGGTCCAGAGGCGGATGTGCTACCAACTGAGCCATGATGACACCCAGTCAGGGATAACCCGGTGTGGGGTGTCCTGGGGTAGGATACCCCAGCGTCGGGAGGCCCGGTGACGGAGGCACATGGCCCGGCATCTGGTACTGAGTGACCGACGGAGGGCTACCCAGGGGCGGGAGAGAGGGTTCAGAGCCTAGGAACCCAGCCAAAAGACCCGTTTGGGGGGGGCAGTGCCGTAGCGCCAGCAGATGGCGTCGGATCCGGAAGCGCGCCCGAGGTACCAGACGGTGGAAGCTCCATGGTAGGATCCCCAGCCAGCAACGGACTCCTGTGCAGAGACGGCGGAAGGCCTGGCGGGGGATGGGGAGCTTGAGGGGACCCCGATGGCAGGTCCGAGTGCGATCTGGCTAATGCAAAAAGCAAAGGATCGGATGTCGAGTCCCTGGGGTGAAGAACCCTAGGGGACGACGGGTCAACTTGTCCCTCACTCTGTCAGGCATCGGGGGCCAAACTGGAGTCTGACGGGAGAGTGGATGGATCTGGACAGACGTCAGAGGAGCCGGCGTCCGATACAGCAGATCTGGCCGAGCTAGAGACGGTTGGAAGGCTGCCGCTAGACTGATCGGCGGAGGCTGCGTGCTCTTTGCTGGAGGCGAGTGGTGTCTTACCGGCAGGACAAGGCGAGGAAATTATAACCTCCAAGAAGGCTACCACCGGCTGCCCGCTCACCTCGGCAATAGGGGAAGAAGGGGCCCAGCCCAAGGAGGCGGACGGGGCGCCTGCAGAAGTACCCACAGTTACAGACCTCTTGTGTTGCGACGGACTCCGGTCCCGGCACTTCTCTTTGCTTTTCTTCTTTTTTGGGGTCGGTGACAATGACCTCTCCCTCAGTTTTTGGAGCTCCTTTTTCATAGACGCCAAGCATTGTGTCAGAAGATGGGCCTCGAGGGACCATTTGCGCCTGGTTCTGGTCGCCTGGTAGAAGGCCTGGCAGATGGAACACTTCTACGCCGTGGTTTAGAACCCAGGCAAAGGAGGCAGCGGAATGGTCGCCCCTCAGCGGATTTGTTATCAGACTTAGAGCACTTTTCTCCTGTCTAGAAGACATCAATCTGAAGAAAACTTTAAGAGAAATATTAGTAAGAGGCGAAGAAAACTTCGACAAAATACAACGCGGATGTTGGATTGCTGTTCAAACACGATCCGAACGTTACTGAGGTGACGGCGGGAAAGAACTGGAGAGCGGGCGTGAGACTGCCCCTTTTATAGTCGGGCTCATGTCACGACGTCCGACGTTGGGGGTGGTCCCCGCTGATGATTGCTATCTACAAGTTTGCCGTGCGGACCTCACGCCAGGGGGCGCAGTCCTATATGTGAAGACCTACTGCAGAAACCCTCTCAAAGTAAGATCTGTTAATTATTTTACATGTAATAGCTAAACTGACACAAAATAAAGTCTAAAGTTAAACACAAAGTGAAAACTATGTACTTACCGTAACTGCTGGTCTTCCAGAATATCATCCCCATTCATTCATACATACATATGGGTGTAAGCCAGGGGCACTAGGACCCAATGGAAGCAAAGTCTTTTGCAGCCTAGGGGACAGACGTCGGCGCCTGCACCACCCAAGAGGCAGACGTAGTGACATCACATTCGTGGTTGGTCAGTAGTTGACGCCAGCCCCCCTCAATTCTGTTTGCCAGGAAAGGAATCAGTGGGAGACAAAAAAATAAAAATAGAGAGAGGGATATAGACTCCCAGCCCAAAAGGACAGCAAAAAGGATATAGGATATAAAATCATAAAAATAAAACCCAACTAGCAACTTTGAGAAACTAAGAGATGGGCCTAAGTGGCATGGGGTAGCTAGTGTAAAAGCCACAGCCTACTAGTCACTTGGACAGGAGGGTGAAGAGCGGGCAGCAGAAGACAACAGTATTCGTGCTCCAGAGCCAGGAGCTCAGATGCTCCAGTGAAGATCACCAAACAAGCTTTTCAAAGGAGGGTGGCGGGAGGGCAGCAGCCCTGGCATATAGCTCTGACTGGCCTAAGAGAGACCCCAGAGGAGTCTCTGTAGATAGGATGTGGCAGAAGCCAAATTTTTTTTTGGGGGGGCGGGGTCTTGTGTTTACAGAGTACAAAAATTGAGGATTAAACAAAACTCCATAAGGGACAGCAGAGAGGTTGGAGAAGACCAAGAGCACTGCTACTATTCTACCATTCAAAAGAGCGAAGAGAAAGAATAAAGGAAGGAAAGAGACCACGCACCTAAGTGTGGGACAGCATACAGCTTGACAGGGTGGGCATACAGAAAAATAATAAACCTCCCTACCATCGTCCTCTCCTTGGCACCACAGGTGAGGCTGTACCTTGTAGTAAAGCTATGCTACCAGCTGGCAGAGGCTGGAGGTATCTGCAAGGTGGAGGCTGAGGTCACCGCAGCTTTAGGGGGTTACAGAGGAAGTGTGTGGGAGGTGAAAAAAATACATAAACACATGAATTAATTTTTCTTAAGCTTTCTTTTCCTTTTTTTTTTAGTGGGGGGAAGGGTAGAAACCTCATTCCTGTTTTTTTTGTTAAAACACAAGTAAAAAAACAGAAGAGGAAAGGGGGCGAGAGAGATCAACTATTATTCCCCCCAAGGGGAGGAGCCCTTAGGGAGTGGCAAAAAGATGCCATGTGCCCCAAAAAACACAGGGTGAGCTGTCCATAGGCCCTGACTATTACCTGAGCGGGGAATGTTGGGTGGCATATGAATGAATTATGAAGATATTCTGGAAGATCAACAATTATGGTAAGTACATAATTTTCATATTGTCAAAGAATCCTCACCGTTCATTCCCACTTACAGGTCAGAGTACCAAGCTTCCCTCCAATGGGAGGAGGTGGTTCACCGTGGGGGGTATCATTCAGCCCTGTGATGGGGGATAACCACTGGAGGGCAATGACTCCTCATAGGTCCAGCAGGTCCCAAGACTGGTTTGGTTTCTGGTTTAAAAATGTATATAATCATATTGTTGAAATGACTGCAAAAAGCTATTTGGAACTCATGGAGTTAACCTTGAGATACAGACTGACATCCACAAGCTAATTTGCAGAGCTGTTAACAGGAGATTAGTCCTTGGACAAAATGTTCTGTTTTGTTGCACCTGCAAGGAAAGAAACTTGACAAAGTTCCAATTCATTTTGTGAGAAACAGGATGTCTCTTAACGAGCTCAGGATGCAGAAATTAATTACCATGCAAAAACTTCTTATATAAAGAGAGTAATCTTTTGTTGAAGGGAGAGGGAGAGAGAAATTTAGAATTAGTGAAACCCTCAGATGAAGGACTGTTTTCTTTGTTTCTACTGCCTTTGTAAAGAGCTATCCTGAACAATTTTATATTTTATTGTTACTAAAAATAATAAAACACTACTTGAAAATTGCAGAACTTCTCCTGCTTTTCCTATGCCTCAATGATAGATAGTTTTAGAAGTGGGATTTACACCGTGCACACTCTGAGCCAGGAGTTTTGTGTGTGGGGTACTAGTGCTGGTACCAGGGAAGCATAGAAGAAAGGTATGGATCCTGCAACTGCAATCCCAGGAGTGATTACCAGAAGAATGACACCCAGACTAGCAGAGACAAAAGTCCAAACTGAGACTGTACAGCTGGCACCAGTGACTGAAGAACAGGCAGGGAAATAACCTAAAATCATGTCTGCCTTCTCAAATGGTGGGCTATACAACAAAGAGAGTCAGAGAAGCAAAGAAAAGAAGAGATGCAGCAACAGGAGCAGCAGAGAATAGCTGCAGTGACAGAAGAAGAAGAGAAAAGATGCAGCGACATGAGCAGCGATGGCTGGATGCCTTGCAAGTGATCAAAGCTGGAGGATCTGGCGCAGTTCCAGCAGAGCAACAAAACACAAACAAATTAAAAAACATTAAACTTACAAAGCTGTGTCCCTCGGAAGATACTGAAGCATACCTGAAAACCTTTGAAAGGGTTGCCACAGCCTGCCAGTGGCCAAAGCAGCAATGGACAATCAGACAATGAGACTAGTACCCTATCTGACAGGTAACGCCCAACTTGCCTTCAGCAATATGGACGCTGCACAGTCAGAAAATTATGACCTTGCGAAAACAGAAATCCTGAAAACATATGACATCTCAGGAAAGACCTACCGGCAAAGATTCCTGTCCCTGAAATACCACTCAGTCGACAGTCCTCGAGAAGTCTTCACCCAACTCGAAGAACTTTTCATTAAATGGCTCCAACCAGAGGACAAAACAGTCCCACAGATCATCAACATATCTGCAATGGGGCAAGCCTGGTGGCACTGAAGGTTGAGGTGCTGGACACCACGCCACGACTTGGGTTCAGGAACGGACTCAGGTCGCTCTGGGATCAGCAGGGGGAGGAAAGATTGAGTGCCCATAGAGAGCTCTTCTTCCTTGGGGAGGGGGGACAGTGAGGAGGTGCTGAAGGCTGACACCCAGCGGTGGCTGGGTGTCACCGCAGCGCGCCGCCTAGCCAGGGAGGGCACCAGTCCAGGCGTGAGGATCGTTCTTCTGCGGAGGGCAGCTACCTCACTCACTGCATGGTTCGGGTGCCCGAGGAGAAAAAGCAGAAAATGGCTGGGAGCCGACAGGGTCCACGATGACTCGACATGTTCAGTTCGGAGTACGAGCTCCTCTGAGGGAGGGCAGGAGCAGCCCGTCAGCTTTGCGGAGGAGTCATAAAGTATAAATTAAAAAAATATATATGTTTACAATGGTGCAATTCATTAACATCCTTCCTACAGACGTGCAGCTTTCAGTAAAAGAACACCGACCAGAAAGTGGGGAAAAGGCTGTTTCTTTGGCTGAGGACTATCATATGGCCTAACAGATCACGCAGCAGTGAAGTAACAGCCAAGGACCGGTAAGACCCTCTTTTTCCACATTTAACTCCAGATTAGATAAGAACTCTGGTGGGGGTAACAAATCTGCACCCAAAGACATTATTTGCTGTTAACTGTAACAAGTCAGGCCATACTGCAAGAAATTGCCATAATAATAAGGAGGATAACAATGGAACAGATCTGGCCTTAGCAAATAGGGAACAAGTATTTAACAGATGTCAAGGTGGGAGATAAGACTGTGAAGGGACTTAATGATTTGGGAAGCAGACAGACCCTAGTGCATGTCGAAGTGCTGGAAAAACACTGTGCAAAAGGACCAGGTTTTGGTGTTATCTGCATCCATGGAGACACTCGATACTGTCCCATCACCCAAGTGACGCTGAACATTAATGAGATGTAACACCAAATTAAAGTGGGGTAGTACCCAAGTCACCTGTACCTATGATTATTAGAAATGACTTTCCAGGATTTACTGAGTTAATCACAGAGAGAGTAAATCCTGCTGTTTCAGCAGCTGTGATAACAAGAGCACAGGCAAAGAAAATCTCAGATGTTGGGGACTCTTTCC
The DNA here is from genome assembly GCA_016271365.2 of Neoceratodus forsteri. Lineage (NCBI taxonomy): Eukaryota > Metazoa > Chordata > Ceratodontiformes > Ceratodontidae > Neoceratodus > Neoceratodus forsteri. The sequence goes on from CM028136.1 coordinate 910,458,489, forward strand.
CCCTTTGATGTGGACTTGCTTGAGCACAGCTCCAAGATCTGGAAATCTAGGAAAGAAAGAAGACACCTGAAAAAAACAGTGACAACAACAGATGGATGGACATAAGGGGTTAATATGTGAAAATGCTGATTTCCTGTCACGATATGGATCACGAATTGGGAATTTCAAAGGTTGAAAAAAAAATGTGTTGGTTTCAATGCAACAGTTTGCTGTACTGGGATACTGCATATGTGCAGAACTGTAAAAGGTTATAAGGTAATGTTAGAGGAGAATTCAAAAAAAAAAACAGGTTTCCAAAACTTTTTTAACAGGTTCCTCTTAAAAGGACACGGTCTCACCCCCAAAAGAGACTCAAAGTGTCACTAGTTAAAAAAAATACACATTATGATTAATCACAGTCTGTAGAGGTTGCTGATATAGCTGGAAGTTTGATTTTGATTATATTTTTTTTCCTTTTAAAAATGAAAAAGTGACAATCTGCCATACTGGTGTTACCAACAAAAATGTGTTTGTTTACATTCCTTAATCAACTCCCACTGCATCTTTCCTGAACTGGAAACACCCCCAACACAGTCTAGCCACTCAAGATACAGTGGGAGAAGGATGTCGCATCACGAGTAACTGCTCTGTTTGGGGGTATTCATAATGTTCAGGAAGTATGCAGTAAAAGGAAATCAAGGATCTGAAACCAAACAAGGTTGGAAATAAATGAAAATTACGTACTTACTGTAATTCTTGATCTTCTTGGATGGAGTCTCCAGCACTCATTTACACCAATGGGACTACACTGGAGATGCTAGGACCCAGCGGGAGCCAAAAATCTTCAGGAGGGCCGGTGCCTAGGTAGGGCCGCGAGGAAGCGGCACCGCAAGCCTAGCTCGTGCTGTATAGGCTACCTTGCCATCGACCCTCCAACTGCCTCAATACCTTTTTTATTGAGGAGGTGCAACGTAAAAACAGGTTACTCAGTGGTAACAGTAGTTCTAGGAGTGGTATATGTTGTTCATCCACACTTATTGACATGTCCCTTTCCCCTTTAAGAATCGCCGGAAGTCTTCAAGCTGGTTCCTCCCACCCACCTGGGTGGGATAACCTTTGGCTCCACCCCATAACGCCAGATCTTAGCCAGCTGGAAGCCAAGTTTGTGCATCCGCAGCCGGGGAGGTCGGGTGGGTCCGTGTGGATGAACAACATATACCACTCCTAGAAAGTACAGTTACGTAAGAACTTACCGTAACAGTAGATCTTCGAGAGAGGCTCTTGCAGTCGGTAATTACATATAGGACTGACGCCGGCAGGCGGCAGGACCCACGGAAAAATTTCTAGCTAGCAGTCCCTGGCGAGGGACCACCCCCACGTCAGGTGACCGGCGTCAGGCGACGTCTGTATAAAGGGGCGGTCCCGACGCCCGCTTCCAGTTCTTTCCCGCCACAGGACGTAAAGAGGCTGGACGAGAGAGAGCGGATATTTCTATATGGAAAAGGAGCTGAAAAGCCTAGGGGATGGAGGGTGAAAGGTATTACCTACTGCAAGAGCCTCTCTCAAAGATCTACTGTTATGGTAAGTTCTTACGTAACTGTAATATCTTACTTCAAGAGGGCTCCTGCAGTAGTAATTATATAGGACTGAATCCCAAGCAGTCTGGAACAAAGAAAAGGCACCGGGAGGAGGAAAACTACTCCAAGAAGTAGTTCTAGCAGTGCAAGTCTCAAGACAGGAGGCCTTGCAAAACAGCCAGCTCGAAGCCTGCTCTACGGCGAGAGGCAATATCCAAACTGTAATGTTTCGTAAAGGTATGGACGGAAGTCCAGGTGGCGGCAGCGCATATGTCTGCCGCAGACACATTCTTGAAACAAGCTGCAGACGCAGCTACTCCTCTAGTGGAGTGGCCTCTGACTTGACCCGGGAGGGTCTTGAGGTATTTGTCATAACAGAAAGTGATGCAATGAGCCAACCACTTAGACAGGCATTGCTTGGAAACCGCATTGTCTTCCCTTTTGGGAGCAAAAGAGACGAACAACTGATAGTCTTTCTGAGATCTTTCGTCCTGTTGGTGTAGTATCTCAGAATCCGGTGAACATCCATAGTATGGAGTAAATATTCCCCTTGATTAGAGTACTGCGTAAAAAAGGCAGGTAACTCTATGGACTGATTTAAGGTAGACTCTGCTACTACTTTAGGTAGAAACCTAGGATTCATGCGAACAGCAATTGCCTTGTGAAAAATCAAGCAGGGATTTTACACATCAGGCCCTGAGCTCGGAGATTCTTCGAGCAGTAATGGCCACCAAGAAGAGCGTCTTCCACGAAAGAAACTTCAAATCTGCAGAAGCTGCAGGTTCGAAGGGGGGAAGGGTAAGTTTCTCGAGAACAAAATTCAAGTCCCAAGGGGGGGCAGGAGTACGGATGGGGGGCCTCAGATGGAGAACCCCTCTGAGAAAGGTCTTGGAGACCTCCAGTTGAACAAAAGCCTTGTTTGTGAAGGGAACATGATAGGCCGAGATGGCCGCCATGTGTACCTTTAAAGAGGAATGGCTGAGAACCAGGTCGAACAGATGACTCAGATACTCCAGCAGAAGCCCCGCTGAACAGGAGAAAGGTTCCACGTTCTTGGAAGCGGCCCAAATAGTGAATCTTTTCCACTTCATGGCATAAGTGGATCTGGTGGAGGGTTTTCTGACCTCTACTAAAATCTCTGCCACTTTGGGAGACACATCAAAACGAGATTGGGCTAGGTCTGCAGGAGCCATGCATGCAGTTGAAGGGATTTGAGACCTGGATGGACCAGAGTCCCCTGATCCTGGGTCAACAAACCTCGAGATAGAGGAAGAGGAGGATCCTCTGAATATTGTTGTAGAAGAGAGAACCAGATTTGCCTGGGACAGAAAGGAGCGATCAGAATCATTCTCGCTCCTTCTGAAGCTAGTTTCTGCAAGACTCGAGGGATAAGGGGAATTGGGGGAAAGGCATAGATGAATCTGTCCTTCCAGTCTAGAGACACAGCGTTATTCCAGAAAGTGCCTCACTCTGGAACGAGTGAGCAGAATGTGGGAAGCTTTGCGTTTTGGGGGGATGCGAACAGGTCAACCTGTGGTGTTCCCCAAAGTTGGAAGATACTGTCTAGGACCCCTTGGTCCAGTTCCCACTCGTGAGTCAGAGCAGAAGAGCGACTTAGCTTGTCTGCCAGGGTGTTGTCGACTCCTGGAATGTGAATCACTGTGAGGTGAAGGTCGTGTTGGGTTGCCCAATCCCAAACCCTCATTGCCTCCCTGCATAGAGGGTAGGATCGAGTTTCTCCCTGCTTGTTGATGTACCACACTACGCACATATTGTCCGTCTGGACGGCAAGGTGGCCAGAAAGGATGTATTGGTGAAGGGCTTGGAGAGCATACAACACTGCCCAAAGCTCGAGCACATTGATGTGGAGAGCTTGTTCTAGCCTGGACCAGGAGCCCTGGGTCCGATGAGGGCCTAGATGGGCTCCCCAACCTTCGCCTGAGGCGTCTGTGGTTAGAGTCGGGGATGAAAGAAAGGAACCCCCAAACAGGGTTCTCATGAACCATCCACCATTGTAAGTCTCTTGCATCATCGGCGAGATCAGAACTGAGTGATCTGGGTCGTCCACTGGTTGATCCCACTGAGGAGCGTAGAGTCCACTGAGAGATCCTCATGTGGAGTCGCGCTAGAGGACCGCCGGGATAGCAGGCCGCCATGAGCCCAGAAGGCGAAGGACCGACTCGCAGAGTCCATCCTGCGGTCGATAACAGACTTATCTGGTCTGAAGGGAGGCCACCCTGTCCGAGGCAGGAAGGCCTTGCCCATGGTCATATCGAGGATCGCCCAATAAAACTGTAGCCTCTAGGAAGGGTCCAGATGAGACTTGGAATGGTTGATGGTGATACCCAGGCAGGCAAAACCTGCTGGGTAAGGGAAAGGAATCGAGGAGTTCCTCCTGACCGAGGGCCGCCAGGAGCCAGTCGTCCAGGTAAGGGAAAACCTGAACTCCCTTGGTACACAGGTGGGCCGCCACCACTGCCAGGCATTTGGTAAATACTCGGGGAGGGGGGAGAACGAGGATAGACCGAACGGAGCACCTTGAACTGGTAGTGGTCCTCTGAACGGCATAAAACGGCGTATTTGGTGATGAGATGGGTGAATGGGAATTTGCAGATAAGCATCTCGCATATCCAGGGCACAAAGCCATTGACCCGCCGGAGGAGGGCAGAAGCCTCTGCAGAGAGCATCCTGAACCTATTGTACTCTACAATAAAGATCGGAAACTGAGATCTAAAAAGCGGTCTGAGACTCCGTCTTCTTTGGGACCAGGAAGAAATGGGAATAGTAACCCGTCCCCTGAAGATGAAGGGGGACGGGTTCTATCGCTTGCTTCAGCAGAAGAGCAGAGATTTCCTCCTGGACCAAAGGAAGGTGTTCCTGTGAATACGACAACTTCAGAGGGGGGTGGCGGGGTGGTTTCTGAAGAAACTCTATGGCGTGTCCTTCTGCTATGAGCTGGAGCACCCAAGAATCTGTGGTTATCCCTCCCATCCCGGAAGGTGGAGGGAAACCTCCTCCCATCGTTCCTCCGGGCAGACCGGAGGCAGTGGAGAGGAAAGGAGTCAGGTGGGTGGGTCCGCAGCTGAAGCACCCGCTGTTTGTTTGAGGGGGGGGCCTTTAGCTGCAGGGGCCCGCATTTTAGCCCGGCCTTCCTGGGGTTTCCTTTGGCCATTCCGTCTCACGTGAAGGGACGGTGCTGCTGCTGATGGGGATGGTACATGGAATCAACTGATTTCAAGCCAGTCCCCTCTCTTTGCAATCAGTAATGATGTCCTTGACATCACCCCTGAAAAGCACCGACCCCCAGAAAGGTGCTTCCTGGATAGCAGATTGCACCTCCGGGACCAGACCTGATACGCGGAGCCAAGCATGATGCCACAGGCCTATGGCGAGAGCTGAGCTCCGCCCAGCAGTGTCCACTGTGTCGTATGTCGCACGTAGCATGTGGCGACTGGCCGAACGAGCAGAGCGGACGAGATCAGCCAACTCCTGTTTGACTTGGGAGTCAGGCAAGGAGTCCAGCTTGGTTTCCACCTGAGTAAGGATGGCCTTCTGGTAGTCCCCCATGTGGCCGACATAGTTCAGGGCCCTAATCCCCAGTGTGGAGGAAGCGTAAATCTTTCTCCCATACTGATCCAGAAGGCGAGATTCCTTGTCAGGAGGTGACGAGCTAAGATGTTTTGGGTTCGCCGACCGGCCTTGAGCGGCGCTAATCACGACCGAGTCGGCACGAGGGTGAGAGTCCAGGAAATCAACACTCTCTGGAGCCTGATCTAGCCTGTTCGACTTCCTAGGAAGTGGGGCTAAGGGCGACGGCTGTTTCCATATCGTGGTAACAAGGTCAGCATGAGGCTCTATCAAGGGTGGCACCAAGGTAGGAGCTGTCACGGGCAGATCCAGATGTTCAGCGAGTTTCAGACGCTGAGGATCTGGTTCCCAAGAGCGCCACTGATGAACCTCCTGGATTTTTCTAAGCAACTCCATAAAAGAAGGATCTTCTGGAGAAGACTTCGGAGGAGTCCTTGGCCGGGGCTTCGACGGAGAGCGAGGCTCGTCGTCTCTCTCAGAGCAGCCGTCGGAAGAGTCCGAGGAGTCCGAGAGTGAAGAGGAGGATGAAGATGATTAAGACTCCCTTTCCTGACCCGGGGGAGGAATGGGTCCCTTGGGGAGTCCCCGGGGACGCGTGTCCTGCCCCTCTCTGGATCCAGACGGAAGAACCCTGGAGTCTGGAGGTGGTGAGGGAGTGTGCCGTCTGGGGCGAATGGGAACCTGGGACAGCACTGTCGCTGGAAGGCGGCTCTTGACCTCTTTGGTGAGCTGAGCCTTGGCCTCAGTCCACCAGGAGGCCAGAGTCTCCTGCAGGTCCACCGGCAGCCGCGAGGGCGGTGGAGGAGGAGGCGGGGGATAAGAATACGGGTTATACCCATATGGAGCGTATCCAAAACCTGGCTGCTGGTAACCCGGCGGGGTATTGAGGCACCGAGTACTGCGGCGTCGGGAAGCCCGGCGGGGTACTATGGCGCCGGATATGGCGTCCCCGGGTACACCGGCGTTGAATAAGACATAGGATACCCGAAGCCGGGGGCTGCCTGAGCAGACGGGGCCTGGCGGGAACCTCACGGGTGATCCTGAGGGAGAGCCCGGAGTGGAGGCCCTGGCGTGAGCAGAAGATCTCCTGAGTCGGTAAGGCCGATGGCGGAGGCCCTGACACCGAGGTACCGACGCCGGAGGGGCCGGCATCCGGGAGCAGATATCAGGTCCGGGCGCCAGATGGAGAAGGACTGAGGAGGCAAAACAATCCCCAGCCGCCCGGGGACGGAGGAAAAGTCCCTGGGTTCAGGTTGGGGGGGACTCTGGCTCCCCAGATGGCAGCGAAGGCTGCGGTGAACCAGGAGCGACAGACGTTGGGGGGTCCGTCATCGGTTCCCTTGCTGGCCAGCCGTCAGACGAGCCAATGTGAGGCGTAGAGGCCAGCTCTCGGCGGGTGCCGGAAGAGCCAATGTCTGACTTACGAGAGCCAGCACCGGAGACATGTCGAGAGGAGGGGTCGGCCTGGTCCGGTGGGGAAGAGGCCGCGCGTCGCCCCGGAGGGTCAGACGTCTTACCAGCCCTCTCCGGGCGGACGTCAGAGGAGCCAACGCCCAGCTTACCGGAGTCGCCCATGATGGTAGGCCGCGAGCCTGCGGCCGAACCAGGGGTGGAGGCCTCCAACTGCTCGGAGGCGCCTGCAAGGCCCAAGCACGAGCCAGACAGGCGGGCGCGCCACCTCAGAAACCTCTGAGGCGGCCGTCGAGGAGCGATCCCCCGGAGGGGATGTTACCTGTGTGCTCGTGACTCCCGTGTGAGACACGGTGGAGGAGCCTTTGTCCCGATGCCTCTCCTTGTCCTCCTTCTTTCGATGGCCTTCAGGGGAAGTGAACACCTGCCTCAGTTTTTAAGCTCCTTCTCCATAGAGCTCATTTTCTTCTTAAGAATATGGGCTTCCAGGGATTGCTGCCACCCTTTTCCGGTAGCCGCATTAAAGCTGAGGCAATGCTGGTACTTCTCGACCGGATGATCAGGGCCTAGGCAGAACAGGCACAGGGAGTGGCCGTCCTTGTGCGGTAGTTGGGCACCGCACGAATCGCACTTATTCTTGTGCCCAGAGGGTGTAGGGGATGACACACATCGACAATCGAAAAAATATGAAGTTTTTTCTGTAAAAAAAACGACGAAGGAAGAGCTGACGAAGCACAAACTTTTCCGCGAGGCGCGGCACGAGCTAACGGCGGGAAAGAACTGGAAGGCAGGCATCCGGGACTGCCCCTTTATACTGAGGTCTCCTGATGCCGGTCACCTGATGTGGGGGCGATCCTGTACCAGGGACTGCTAGCTAGAAATTTTTCCGTGGGGTCCTGCTGCCTGCCGGCGTCAGTCCTATATGTAATTACCTACTGCAAGAGCCCTCTCGAAGTAAGATCTACTGAAACTCCTGTTTTTCTAGGATTGTGGATATGTTCTTCGTCCACACTTATTGGCAGACTCCTAGCAGTTCTCCGGGAGGAGGGAGGCAAAGTGCACCCCCCCGGCCCGATACTCACTTGGGAAATAGAGATTGGAGAACTGAGGCCCCAAAACCAGCATCCCAGCATGACTCAAGGTCGATGTGGTAATGGGTAACGAAAGTGTTTGCTGACTTCCAGGTAGCAGCCCGACAGATTTCCTGGATAGGGATGTCCCTAGAAGCAGCCACCGATGCAGCGGTATGGCAGGTAGAATGAGCTCTTATCCCTCTGGGAGGCTCCAGGCCCCCCAACTCATAGCACAGACTTATGCAAGATGTAATCCACCTTGCGATACTCAGTTTTGCTAGAGGTCTGCCAGAAGCAGCATCAGCATAGGTGACAAACAGCTGGCAAACCTCTCCCCGAATTTCCGCCGTCCTCTCCTTATAATAAGAGAGAGCTCGTCTCTGGTCCAAAGTATGGAGCCTGTACTCGGCCCCTGAGGTGTAATTAGGGTAGTATACTGGCAGAGTTAACACATGGTTAAGGTGAAACTGACACCACCTTCGGAAGGAATTTCAGGTGGGGGCACAGAACAACCTTGTCCCTGTGGAAGACCAGATAAGGGGAGTCCACCGAAAGCGCCTGGAGCTCCCTTGTCCTTCTGGCAGATGTGATAGCCACCAGGAAGGCCGTCTTCCACAAGTGTGATAACGCACACTTGTGCATTGGTTCAAATGGCTTGCCCATGAGCTTTGCCAGTACAAGCAGCAGATTCCACGGAGGTGGGGGTTCACACACCGGAGGGGATATATGATCCAGGCCTTTGGAAAAGTGCCTGACCACTGTCTCCTGCACCGTCGGCTGACTGGCCTGTGCCCAGTAAGCAGAGATGGCTGCCAGGTGCACCCTAAGGGTCGATGACCAAAGACCCCCTTTGGACAGAGACCAAAGGTAGCCGAGAATGCTAGCCACTGAACAGGACAGCGTATGCAGGCCCTTGCTCTGACACCAAATGGAAAACCTTTTCCATTTGAAGGCATAACATTTCCTGGACGATCCCTTTCTGGATGCCTCTACCATGGTGAGGACATCCTCGGAAAGATCCAAAGCCTGGAACTCTAGCTGCTCCAGTACCAGGCTGTGAGGTGCAGAGATTGAAGGTCTGGATGGTATACCTTCCCCTGATTGAGAGATATCAGGTCCAGGTGTGCTAGAAGCCACTCCAGGGGCCTGCAGCTGAGGCTGAGGAGATCTGGATACCAGAATTGGCATGGCAAGTCTGGGGGACCAGAATCACCTTCACCTTGTCCCTCCTCACCTTAAGGAGCACTTTGTGGATCAAGAGAAATGGAGGGAAGGCTTAGAAGAGGCCTGGGATCCACGGCCTCAAGAAGGCATCCCCCTGCAGCAAGCCCTGCTGACGGGGGTGGGCATGAAACAGCCCACCCCAGGTGTTTTTCCTAGAGGCAAAACAGGTCCACCATTAGTTTGCCCCAGTGGGAGAAAATGCTGTAAGCTACCTCTGGATGGAGAGACCACTCGTGGGATGTCTCGCCTAAGCGGCTGAGAGCATCCGCCAGATGGTTTGAGGCTCCTGCTACATGAATTGCTAGGAGATCCGCCTCCAGATGGCTGACAAGGGTCCGGATGCAGAGCACCTCCCTGCAAAGCAGATGGGAGTGCGTGCCTCCGTTTATTGAGGTAGTACATGGTCGTGGTATTGTCCATCTGGACTTCAACCACTTGACCCCGGAGCTGAGGAGCGAAAGCTGACAGTGCCAGTCTGACTGCTCTGAGCTCCAGCAGGTTGATGGGGCATCCCATCCTCCTCGGGGGTCCAGAACCCATGGGCCCTTTTACCCCCCATGTGGGTTCCCCAGCCCATGAGAGGGGCATCGGTCATGAGGACAGCCGTCGGCTATAGGTGGACAAACAGGATCCCTTCCTGCAACTGGTCTGGGGTGGTCCACCATTGGAGAGTGTCCCACATCTTCTGGGTTACAGTGATCAGCTGGTCGAAATGACCGTGGTGCTGAGTTCACTGGGCGGCCAGCTCCCACTGGAGGGGGCGCATGTGCCACTGGGCCCAAAAGACCACAGAGGTGCATGCCACCATGTAACCCAGAAGGTGCATAAAGTCACGGGCAGGGCACAATTGCCCAACCAGAAATGATTGGGCAAAGGAGGAGAGAACCTCCATCCTGTCCGCCAGGAGCGAAGCTCTGGCTTGACGAGAGTCATGCTCTGCCCTGATGAAGGACATCACCTGAGAAGGCATGAGTTCCGACTTGGCCATGTTGATCAAGAGGCCGAGGTGGGAGCAGGTCTGGAGTGCCACGTCCCTGGACCTCTCCACCTCTTGCTGGGTGGGACCTGCTAAGAGCCAATCGTCGAGGTAGGGGTAAATTCTGACCCCCCCCCCCGATGCCTGAGATTGCTGCCACCACTGCAATGCATTTGATGAAGACCCGTGGGGCCGATGACAGGCCCAACAGCATGGCACAGAACTCGTATAGGGTCCCTTCGGCTCTGAAGCGGAGGAACCGCTAATGAGATGGACAGATTGGGACATGAAAGAATGTGTCCTGCAGATCCAGTGAACAGAACCACATGTTTCGCTCCAAGGATGGTATGACCTGGGACAGAGTGACCATCTGAAAGGTGCGTGACCTGAGATACTGATTCAGGTAATGCAGATCTAGAATGGGGCCCCAGACCCCTATCCGCTTGGGCACCAGGAAGTACCTGGAGACAAAGCCTGGGTCTGCTGGAGAATCCGCCACTGAAGCTACTGCCTCCTTGAGGAGGAGCTAAGCGATGTTGTCTCGGAGATCCAACTGAATATGGACAGATGCTCTTTCCTCCCGAGGGGCGCGGGCTCAGCTTGGAGGGTGCTGCTCAACTTCCAGAGGCTGTCCCTGACGGACCACGTCACCTGTCCGTGGTAACAACGGACCAGGCGGAAAGAAAGCCAGCCCCCCACGGGAGGACCCAGAGCTGGCGTGACAGGAGAGAGGGTGGCAGCCCCCGTCACTGAGCAGGCTTGGAGGAGGAGGAGGATCCAGGACCTGAACCTCAGCCTCCTTTACGGGCCTGGGAGGGCCCGGGCTTGGGCCGGGGGTGCCAAGCTTGAGCCTGCTGCGGCTGGTGCTGCTGCCCTCCTTGAAAGGACGGTTGCTGTGCCGCAGGGGAAGAGTGCCAAAAAGGCTGCTTCTTCTTCTGCTGTTTCTTGCCCGAAGAACCTTTAGCAGAAGTGGCATCCAAGGTGGCATTGGACTGCTCAATACGCTGAAGGTGACCTGGCACACCTGGGTTGAAAAGGTCGGTGCCCAGGAAAGGCACATCAGCTAGTTTGTGCTGAATATCTGGCGGAAAAGAGGAGAGTCTCAGCCAAGCCCTGTGACGAGAGGCAACTGTGGTTGCCATCAAGCGGGCACAAGAATCCTCAATGTCCAGGGCTGCCTGAAGCTGCTGTTTGGCCTGGCCTGGCCCTGATCCAGACCTGCTTGACCGTTGTCTGCATGTCCGCGGGGAGGTGTGGGAGGACTTCACCCAAAGACCCCAAGAGGGCATGGGAGAAGTGTGCCATGACGACAGCCGAACTTGCCTGACGAAGACCTAAAGATGAGGCTGCATAGACCTTTCGAGCCGAATGATCCAAGAGTTTGGATTCTTTTTCCGGAGGTCGGTCAGTGTCGGCAGAACTGCCAGTATGCCTGAACACAGAGGCAGTCACCAGGCTCTCGGCTGAAGGGTGCTCTGTAAACCCCGTAAGAGATCCCATGGGCACCGCATACTTGCGGGCTATGCGGGCAGATGGAGCTGGACAGGAGGCAGGGTGCTGCCAAAGTTCTAAGGCCAGGACAACTATGGCCTCAGCCACAGGAAAGGCCTCCGTCGGAGTATCCCCCCTCTCTTGAGGATGTCCGTGAGAGGGTACTCTGCCTTTTTCTGGACAGGCTCCAAAGGCATCCCTGTAGACTCAGAGATGAGGCGAAGAATGCCATGAAAGGACAAAGGACCTTCCTCCGTCTCTAACCCACCGGCCGATTCGTCATTCCCGGGATGAGAATGTAGGCCAGTCTCATCCGGATACAATGGTCGACTGCCCAAGTCACCTTTGAACTGCCGGGGGGGGTCTGGGGTGACAGTGACCGAAAGATGCCGGGGAAGCCTGGTGTCTGGTCTATCTTCCTTAGAAGGAGCCCCTCCCACAGGCTGCTTGGGCAGTGGTTCCACCACGATCAGTGGAGAGACCGGTTTAGGCCAAACCGGAGATTTCACCGACTCCACGGGTGGGGGAGCATACTTAATCAGCTCCAAAAGGGTCAGCTTCGGCCTGGAAGGAGAAAGCCAAGTAATGGCCAGGGTGGAAGCCGGGGTCAACTTGTGCCTGGACAAAATCAGCTGTTGCCACATGAGGTCCTTGTAGTGCTGGAGTTTCTGCCAGAGCCTCTCCTCATCCGAGGAGGACGAGGACGACCGATGGAGTCGCCTCTTTTTTGAGCGCTTGTGGCTCTTTCTCGGCCTGTCGGGTCGAGGGAGTCCCAGACCGACCGAGATCAGTGCGCCCACCCCGGTCGCCGGAGACACCAGCGGGACTGGTGATGTCCCAGGGTCGGGGACCACTTCTTTGATGTGATGCCCAGCGGGCTGGGTCTCCTCGTCAGGGAAAGAAAGGACCGGAGTCCGATTGAGAGTCTTGTCGACCGGAGTTGGCAACAATGGGTTGATGATTATTTCAACCTCATCGATCAACACTTCGGTCGACTGGCCAGATGGCAAAGCTGAGAAGCCAGCAGCCAAAGAAGCAATTTCGACTGAAGTCGAGACTGCCGGTTCCTGGGACCGAGATCTCTCCCGATCCCAAGAACGTCCTCGCCGAGACGAAGACAATCCTGAGTCCTTTTCCTGCTTACGGGACCGAGAGGAGGGCGTGCCCGCAGGACTCTCTCCCTTAGTCGGGAGAGAATGGCACAACTCTCGGAAAGAACCCGAGAAAATGGAGCCCAGGTTGAACAGAACAAAGAAGCTCTGAGAGGAAGATTCCCCGGCACGAGCCGTTTCCTCCTCGAAGTCTTGCATGCATTCCAATTGCTTGGCGGGTCCCATGGCTGCGGAAATTGCCCACTGAGCCTCCTTTGATTTCACCGGAGGGTTCCGTTTTTCCGGCCTCCCCAACTTCAGGCGTGTGAGACGGTCATCAAGGACGTTATGGTGAAATGCAAGACAAAAATCGCACTTCGATGTGTTGTGGTCAACACCCAGGCAATAGACACACGCGGTGTGGGGATCGGTGCGCGATATTTTCTGGCTGCACGAACACCGGCAAAATCTGGGGGAAAACTTGTCTTCCATAATCAAAGAAAAGCAGTTATGATCGCTAATGCGAACTAGACCAAGTTTCGGAATAACCGAAGGTTTTGAAGCCAGGGCCTACAAAATGCAGAAGCACGAAGGAGGCAACCTAAATCTTCCAGCGGAAAGGAAGATCTGGTGTCATGGGGCAGAGCCGAGGGTTATACCACCAGGGTGGGTGGGAGGACACAGCTTGAAGACTTCCGGCAATTCTTAAAGAGGAAAGGGACATGCCAATAAGTGTGGATGAACAACATTTTTATTTATTTTTTGTTGATCGGGTAAGTGCACTAGACAAATCCTGCTTATTTTCAGGCACGACCCGGGGGAGGGGGATACAGAAGAATGCCAACTGACCTTGAACCAGATTAAGTTGTTGGTGGTATTTTTAGTGAATGAGGGAAATTTGGCCAGGACACCATGGAAATTCCCCATCTCTTTTCGATAAGTGCCATGGGATCTTTGACATCCACCTGAACTACCACCAATCCAGGCAGATGGGACCTCGGTTTAACGTCTCATCCGAAAGACGGCACCTCAGAAGTGCAGCACCCCTCTCATGCTGCACTACAGTGTCAGTACTAGGATATTAACCCAAGTGCCAGATGTGGTAACTGAACCCACAGCCCTCTGATCTCCCGGCCTCAGAGGCGAGTGTGCTACCTATTGAGCCACTGACACTGTATTGAGCCACTGACACTGTATCCATGATCCTAGAAACTAACTTAGAGAAATTAACCTATGTCGTACATAAGATAGTCCGAATGACCCGTATAAGAAGGATCAACACAACCGAGTCTTCACAGCCCAACCATCGAGGTAGTGAAGACCAAAACAGATAAGTGAGTTCGGGGGATGGAGGGTGGGTGTGTGAATGAGTAGTGGAGACTCCGTCCAAGAAGATCAAGAATTACGGTAGGTAGGTAATTTTCATATCTTCCTGGATATGAAGTCTCCACCATTCATTCACACTAATGGGAGAATACTGAGATGAAATAATCGCTCGAGAAGGGAGGCAGGAGAAAGGTGCTCACTTAGGACAGGAGTCCATTAAGGACTGTCCTGCCACAGGATTGATGCTATCTGGCATGGGCATCCAAAGCGTAGTGCTTCATAAAAGTGTGTGCGGAGCTCCAAGTAGCTGCACTGCAGATGTCTACAATGGGCACATTCCATATTTCTGCCAGAGATGCCGCGACTGCACTGATAGAATGAGCGTATACTCTGCCTTCCAGTTTAACCTGCGCCATGGTGTAGCACCGGCGAAGACATGCCATTAGCAACACCAAAATGTATCTGATCACAACAGGCTGACCCAGCCAGGCCAAACTGAAAGAGACAAACAGTTGTTTAGATTTGCGGATCTCTTTGGTTCTGTCCAAGTAGAATTGCAAGACCCTTTTAACGTCCAGAAAAAGTACAGTTACGTAAGCACTTACCATAACAGTAGATCTTTGAGAGAGGCTCTTGCAGTAGATAATTACATATAAGACTGACGTCGGCAGGACCCCACGGAAAAATTTCTAGCTAGCAGTCCCTGGCGAGGGACCGCCCCCCCGTCAGGTGACCGGCGTCAGGAGACGTCGGTATAAAGGGGCGGTCCCTTGACGCCTGCTTTCCAGTCTGCTCCTCCACAGGCCAAAAGAGGCCGGACAGAGAGGAGCGATATTTCCCTCACTGGAAAAGGAGCTGAAAAAACTTAGGGGGATGGAGGGGGGGAAGGTAATACCTACTGCAAGAGCCTCTCTCGAAGATCTACTGTTACAGTAAGTTCTTACGTAACTGTACTATCTTACTTCAAGAGGGCTCTTGCAGTAGGTAATTACATATAGGACTGAATCCCAAGCAGTCTGGAACAAGGAGAAGCACCAGGAGGAGGAAGTCTACTCCAAGAAGTAGTTCTAGCTGTGCAAGCTTTAAGATAAGAGGCCTTGCAGAACAGCCAGCCTGAAGCCTGTTCTACAGCGAGAGGCAATATCCAAACTGTAGTGTTTAGTAAAGGTATGGACGGAAGTCCAGGTGGTGGCAGCGCAGATATCTGCCGCTGACACATCCTTGAAACAAGCCGCTGAGGCAGCTACTCCTCTGGTGGAGTGGCCTCTTACTTAACCCGGCAGGGTCTTCTTGTATTTGTCATAACAGAAAGTGACGCAATGAGCCAGCCATTTAGATAGGCATTGCTTAGAAACAGCATTGCCTTCTCTTTTATGAGCAAAAGAGACAAACAGTTGATCAGTCTTTCTGAGATCCTTTGTCCTGTTGGTGTAGTATCTCAGAATCCGGTGAACGTCCATAGTACGGAGTAAATAATCCCCCTGATTAGAGTACTGAGTAAAAAGAGTGGGTAACCCTATGGACTGATTTAGAGTAGACTCCGCTACTACCTTAGGGAGAAACTTAGGGTTAGTGCGCAGAGCAACACGTTCCTTGTGAAAAATCAAGTATGGAATTTTACACATCAGGGCTTGCAGCTCGGAAATTCTCCGAGCAGAAGTGACGGCCACCAGGAAGAGAGTCTTCCATGAAAGGAACTTCAAGTCTACGGAAGCTGCCGGTTCAAAGGGAGGCAGAGTAAGTTTCTCGAGAACAAAGTTCAAGTCCCAAGGGGGAGCAGGGGTACGTATAGGAGGTCTCAGATGGAGGAACCCTCTGAGAAAGGTTTTAGAGACCTCCACTTGAGCAAATGTCTTGTCTGCAAAGGGGACATGATAGGCCGAGATGGCCGCCATGTGGACTTTCAGAGAGGAATGACTAAGACCCAGGTCGAACAGATGGCGTAGGTACTCCAGCAGAAGCCCCGCTGAGCAGGAAAAGGGTTCCACGTCCTTGGAAGCAGCCCAGTTAGTGAACCTTTTCCACTTCATGGCGTAGGTGGATCTAGTGGAGGGTTTTCTAGCCTCCACCAAAACCTCCGCCACTTGAGGAGAAACCCCAAAACGGGACTGAGCTAAATCTGCAGGAGCCATGCATGCAGCTGAAGAGATTTGAGGCCTGGATGGACCAGGGTCCCCTGATTCTGGGTCAATAAACCTCGTGATAGAGGAAGAGGAAGAGGATGATCCTCTGAGTATTTGTTTATTTGTACATCAGTTTACAACCTGTGAGCCAGAGGCTCATTTCCAAAGGTACCTTGTCACATTGAGGACAAATACATTACAGACTCTGTTACATCATATGGTTACAACTTTTAGCAATAAAAAAAAAATGTAGTTACAGTCATTTGTACAGCGAGAAGCCAACTTAGTTACAGTAGTACATTCTTGCATGAGTGAACATGTAGTTATAATTATTTGTACACAGAGAACCCAGTTTAGATACAGTGGCACATTCTTGTACGAGGGAACATGCAGAAGCAGCATGGTGATAATAGTTCAATGGGCAAACGGGCAGGTTGAGAGAGGTGAAGTGAGGTGCTGCTTAAGCAAGCTTTGTCAGTGCATGGTGGGCTATGCTTCAACTAGAGACAGGAGCAGCTATGTGTATTAAATAGCTGGTTCCGGAGTGCAGTTTTGAAGGTGGAGATTGTGGGGGTGTCAGAGATGGGGGTAGAGAGCACGTTATACCAGGATGGAGCTCTATAGCAAAAGGACCTCTGTCCATGGGTGGTCCTGGATCTTGGGATCAGAAGGGTGGCCTTGCAAGAGGTTCGAGTACAATCCAAGGGTTGGGCTTGGTGGATGGAGGCTGTCAGCCCAGGAGGGGATAGCCCGAGAAGAGTTTTTTTCGTTATGAGGCAGGTTTGGTATTGTAGCCATTCGTCTAGATTAAGCAGCTTTGCCTTGTCATAGAGCTGGCATGTGTGGGTGAGCCTAGGGGCCCCCGTAATAACCCTACATGCCTTATTGAGGGTGAGGCGGATTTTATTGAGGGTATCTGAGTCAGCAGCACTCAGATACAAGTAGGCCATAGTCCACCAGGGACAGTATTGAGGATGTAACGCTCAGTCTGGAGGGCAATATGGGAGACAATTTTAAAGCAGTAGAGGATACTAACCACATTAGTAGCAAAAGCAAGTGCATCAATATGGGTGTGGTAGGCGAGGGCTGAGTCGAAGGAAACCCCAAGGTACTTGTAAGATCAGACTTGATCAAGGGGTTGTTTGGAGCTGGGGAGGATGTGGAGTGAGAAGTTGCTGGCTTTGCTTTGGGAGTGGGCAAAGAGCATTTGTTTTTTTGGTATTGATGATAAGTCTGTGCTCTTTAAACCAGGTTTTGGCTTCATTAAAGGATAGTTGCAAGGTGTCCTGAAGGGAGATGGGGTTGCGATGGGTGGCAAAGAGGACGGCATCATCTGCATACAGCAGAATTCTACCAGTGCATGCACTGGTCAATGTGTTAAGGTAGAGCGAGAAGAGTAGTGGTCCCAGGATGGAGCCCTGGGGGACTCCTGAGCGGAAGGGACAGGTTTTGGAAAGTGTCCCATTGATTTTGACACATTGGGCGTGGTCAGTTAGGTAGCTAGTGCACCAGGAGAGCGGCCCAGTAGAGAAGCCAGTGTGGTAGAGGGCATCCAGCAGGAGGGGGTGTGAGACAGTGTCGAAGGCCTTTTAGAGGTCAACAAACACTGCCCCGGCTAGGGAGCCAGCGTCCAGGGAGGAGTGTATGAAGTTTGAAAACTCAATTAGTGCAGTGCCGGTACTGTGCCCTGCACGGAAGCTGTGCTGTTCTGGGCCGAGGATGTTGTATTTGGTTAGGTACTCAGTGATTTGCGTGGCCACCAGTTTTTCTAGGGCTTTGGAGAGTGGTGGGAAGAGATAGGTCGGTAGTTCCCGGCAGAGGACTTGTCACCTCCTTTGTGTATGGGCATAACTATGGCAGTTTTCCATGCACATGGGAATTGCCCCAGGCAGAGGGATTTGTTGAGAAGGGTGGTGAGCGGAGCAAGGACCTGATCCAGCACCCGGAAAATGCTGGGGTCCAGGGAGTCGCTGCTGGGACTATTGCTCTTTAATGCTTTGAGCAGGTGCGGTCTGGCTTCCTGGTCAGTTACCCCGCGAGGTGGAAACTAGGGCTGGATGACCGATGGCAGGGGAGGTGGTCAAAGAAATTGTTGGGGAGGACCACCGAGCTAAGGTCGGTGAAGGATGTGTTTAGGAAATTGGTTATGTAGGCAGGGTCGGTAGAGGTAGAGCCGTCAATGGTGATCTGGGATGGGGGGGGAGCGCGCAATCCCATTTAATTGTTTAATGTTGTCCCAGAATGTTCGTGCACACCCCCAGGAGGAGGTGAGTGTGGCCTGGTAGTGGTTGGCCTTTGCTTTACGGATAGCCCAGATGCACTTGTTTCGCGCAGCGTTGTATGCCTGTCTGTCAGCCATCTGGCCTGTTTCTGTGGCAAGGGACCATAGGTTGTCCCTGTGCTTGAGCAGTTGTAGTAGGGCAGGGGCCTAGGGTGCATTATGCTTTTTGCCTGGGCTCCCATGAGGTGCGTAAGAGGTCACAGGCTTGTTAAAGGTTTGGGAAAAGAAGGTAAGGGCAGTATCTATGTCAGGAGCATGGTATATGGGTGACCAATTTATCTGGGCAAGAAATTGTTTGAGGCTTTTAGCCCACCTGGTTTGAGGCGCCTGTGGAGTGTGGACTGGACTTTGAGTTGGGGCGTGGGGGTAACCCAGCGGAATAGGATAGGGGAGTGGT
Source organism: Neoceratodus forsteri (assembly GCA_016271365.2). Taxonomy (NCBI): domain Eukaryota; kingdom Metazoa; phylum Chordata; order Ceratodontiformes; family Ceratodontidae; genus Neoceratodus; species Neoceratodus forsteri. The sequence continues at coordinate 910,477,025 of CM028136.1, forward strand.
CACTAAATGAGTCAGGAAGGACCTGGATATCCTAGATTTTTTGGGGGCGGTTTGTGATGATTACATCTAGAAGGGTGCTGGTACCTCTCTTAGTGTTTACTCTAGTGGGTTGGGAAATGAGTTGTGTCAGATCAATAGCCACGAAGGTGTCCCGGGTAGTGGAGGAGGTGGCGCTGAGCCAGTTCACATTCAGGTCCCCCACAAGGATTTGATCAGCCTTGAGATGGAGGGTTGCAAGATAATCTGTTAAAGATAACAGTGCCTGATTTTGGTTCTTTGGGGGAATGTATGCAGCAGTGAGATATAGGGGGCCCCTGGAGGGCTCCGGAGTAAGTTTGAGGGTAAGGGCCTGTGCCCCGTTTACAAGAGCCCGGGCAGGGCGTGCTTGTCCAGTAAGTGAGTCCCTGGTATAGATAGCACAGCCACCCCCACGTTTGCCTACACGATCCTCCCGCTAAAGGGTGTAACCTGGGAGTGAGACAAAGTAGTCGGGGGTTGATTTTGATAGCCAGGTTTCCACAAGTGCTATGACATCTGGTTTATGCAGCATGACCCAGCACTGGAGGGAATCAAATTTTTTCAGTATGCTGCATATATTCATGAAAGGTATGCGGAGACCGGGGGACCCAGTTGGTGGGCTAGTATGGGTGGGGCCTGGGTTGGGATGTATATTGCCTGTTAAGAGTAATAGGAGGATCATAGCTCTAGCCAGGGGGCGGTGATGAGCGAGCTTGTGGTGAGTATGTAGGGATGTGGAGGAGGCCTTCAGGGAACAGGGGATGTGCAAGGTCGGGAGGGTGTGAGTGATTAGCCACCAAAGGGAGCCAGGGTAGGCAGCAGGGAGGTTACCTGGGGATGGGTGCTGTGGGCAAGGGCACATGGTCATAGTAGGGTGGGACCATATTATGTCCGGGAGAATTGTGGGTGTTATAGCCAATGTGCCAGGGGGGGCTGCCTGGTTTCTCGGACATGGGTACCAGAGTATAGATGAGGGGGAGGCATTTTAGAAGGAGGTGGACTAACATAGTGCTTGCAGTAGCAGCAGGGCAGAAGGGTAGAAGTATTTTGGTTGCCCTCCAGAAAGCATGGATACCACTTTGGATCAGTGGTAGTGTCACGGACTCTGGCAGACAGGGTACCAGGTTCAAGACTCTGCCAGGGCAGCTGGAGAAGGGACCAGGGTGAGAGCTGAGCTCCACATTCTAGGGGCTTGAGGCAAGCTGGGTTGGGGCCAGAAACAGGGTGCAAAATAGTGACTCCTAGTGGTCACTGGGTGTAGGCTAGGAGGTGTGGCTGGGGGTCAGAACGTAGGGTTAGCTATGGGGCTAAGTGCTGGGAGAGATGTAGACAGAGATAGGTGCAAGTTGTAGAGGAGCGAAGTGGCACAGGCAGATAGATGGTTCCAGGAAGTGGGAAGGAGGAAGTCTGTTAGATGTACCTAAGGTGGGGGTCTGTGGATCCCTCTAGTGGCTGGCAGGTATAACCTGCAAATGGGAAAGTGGGGACTTAAACTAATGAAGGACAGGAAGTGATGTCATATAATGAAGGACAGGAAGTGATGTCATAAGGGAGTGCCTATATAGGTAGTAGCGAACCAGGGTGCGTGGGTGGGGCAGTCGACGCAAACCCCCTCACAAGGGTGCAGCTTAGAGGTACTTTAATTACCTCTTCTAGGCACCCGCGATGTCCCCGCTCCTGGAGGGAGTGCTGTTAGCTGGAGGGCAGGCGGCGTGACTCTGTGAGTACTGTTGTAGAAGAGAGAGCCAAACTTGCCTGGGCCAGAAAGGAGCAATCAGAATCATTCATGCTCCTTCTGAAGCTAGTTTCTGCAAGACTCGTGGGATAAGTGGAATTGGGGGAAAGGCATAGACGAATCTGTCCTTCCACTCTAGAGACAGAGCGTCTCTCTAGAAAACGCCTCGCTCTGGAACGAGCGAGCAGAAGACGGGAAGCTTTGCGTTTAGAGGGGGATGCGAACAGGTCGACCTGTGGTGTTCCCCAAAGTTGGAAGATACAGTCTAGGACCCATTGGTCCAGTTCCCACTTGTGAGCCAGAGCAGACGAGTGACTTAGCTCGTCTGCCAGGGAGTTGTCGACTCCCGGAACATGAACTGCCATGAGGTGAAGGTCGTGTTGTGTTGCCCAATCCCAAACCCTCATTGCTTCCCTGCAAAGAGGGTAGGACCGAGTCCCCCCCTGTTTGTTGATGTACCAAACCCGCATATGTTGTCCATCTGAACAGCTAGGTGGTCGGGAGAATGTATGGGTGAAGGGCTTGAGAGCGCATAACACTGCCCGGCTCGAGCTCATTGATGTGGAGTGTCTGTTCGAGCTTGGACCAAGAGCCCTGGGTCCGATGGGGACCTAGATGGGCTCCCCAACCTTCACCTGAGGCATCTGTGGTTAGAGTCTGGGAGGGGGGAGGATGAAAGAAAGGAACTCCCCAAAACAGGTTCTCTCGAACCATCCACCATTGCAAGTCTCGAAGCATCGGCGAGGAGACTAGAACTGAGTGATCTAAGTCGTCCACTAACTGATCCCATTAGGAGTGGATAGTCCACTGAGATACTCTCATGTGGAGTCGAGCGTGAGGAACTGTCAGGATAGCAGCCGCCATGAGCCCGAGAAGGCGAAGGACCAACCTCGCACTGACCCGCCTGCAGCCGGACAACAGACTTATTTGAGTCTGGAGGGTGGATGCTCGGTCCGGTGGCAGGGAGACCCTGCCAATGGTCATGTCTAGAATCGCCCCGATGAACTGTAGTCTCTGGGATGGGATCAAGTGAGACTTGGAATGGTTGATGGTAATACCCAGGCAAGCAAAAACCTGCTGGGTAAGGGTGAGGCAGTGCAGGAGTTCCTCCCTGGATGAGGCCACCAGAAGCCAATCGTCCAGATATGGGAAAGCCTGCACCCCCTCCTTGGTATGCAGGTAGGCCGCCACCACTGCCAGGCATTTGGTAAACACTCAGGGCACCGAGGACAGGCCAAACGGAAGTGCCTTGAATTGGCAGTGGTTCCCCGGAACGCAAAACGAAGATATTTCTGATGAGACGGACGAATGGAAATGTGCCGGTAAGCATCCTGCATATCTAGGGCACATAGCCATTGATCTGACCGGAGAAGGGGCAGAAGGCTCTGTAATGAGAGCATTCTGAACCTTTTGTATTCGACTAAAAGATTCAGGGAACTGAGATCCAGAATAGGTCTGAGATCTCCTGTCTTCTTTGGGACCAGGAAGAAATGGGAATAGTAACCCATCCCTTGAAGATGAAGGGGGACTGGTTCTATTGCTTGTTTCAGTAGTAGAGCTGAAATCTCCTCCTGGACCAAGAGAAGATGTTCCCATGAATATGATGACTTTGGGGGGTGGGGTGGCGAGGTGGTTTCTGTAGAAACTTGATCGAGTGTCCTACTGCGATCAGCTGGATCACCCAAGAATCTGATGTTATCCTCTCCCATCCCGGAAGGTGGAGGGAAAACCTCCCTCCTACTGGTTCCTCCAGGGAGTCCGGAGGGTGTGGGAGAGGGCCGGTGGTGTGGGGCAGTGCCGCAGCTGAAGCACCAGCTGCTTTTTTGGGTGGGGGCTTAGCAGCTGTATGGGGCCTGGCGTTTGTACCCGCCTTCCCTGGGTTTCGCCTTGGGCTGATTCTGTCTGGCGAAGGGACGCAAAGGCGCTGGTAGGGGCGGTACATGGAGTCAACGGATTTCAGTGCCATTCCTTCTCCTGCAAATCGGTGATGTCCTTGACATCGCCACCGAAAAGCACCGACCCATGGAAGGGCGCTTCCTGGATAGCGGATTGCACTTTCGGGACCAATCCTGACACGCGGAGCCAAGCATGACGACACAGGCCTACGACGAAAGCTGAACTCCGTCCAGTGTCCACTGCATCGTAGGTCGCACGAAGCATGTGTCGACTGGCCGAACATGCAGAGCGGACAAGATCAGCCAACTCCTGCTTGACTTGGGAGTCCGGCAGGGAGTCCAGTTTGGCTTCCACCTGAGTAAGAATGGCCTTCTGGTAGTCCCCCATATGGCAGACATAGTTCAGGGCCCTAATCCCCAGTGTGGAGGAAGCAAAGATCTTCTTTCCATACTGGTCCAGTAGGCGGGATTCTTTGTCAGGTGGCGACGAGCTAAGATGTTTTTGGTTAGCCGGCCAGCCGTGAGCGGCGCTAATCATGACCGAGTCGGCACAAGGGTGAGAATCTAAAAAATCAACACCCTCGGGAGCCTGGTATAGCGTATTCGACTTCCGCGGAAGTGGGGCCAGAGCCGACAGCTGTTTCCAGGTGGTGGTGACGAGGTCAGCGTGAGGTCTCATCCAGGGTGGCACCAAAGCAGAAGCTGCCAGGCAGATCCAGATGCTCAAGCGAGTTTCAAATGCTGAGGGTCTGGTTCCAAAGAGTGCCACTGATGAACCTCCTGGATTTTCCTTAGCAACTCCGTAAAAGAAGGATCTTCCGGAGGAGACTTCGGAGGAGTCCTTGGCCTGGGCTTCGACGGAGAGCGTGGCTCGTCGTCCCTTTCGGAGCAACCATCAAAGGAATCCGAGGAGTCCGAGGGTGAAGAGAAAGAGGAAGAGGAAAAAGACTCCCTTTCCTGACCCGGGGGAGGAACGGACCCCTTGGGAAGTATCCGAGGAAGCGTATCCTGCCCCTCTCTGGACCCAGATGGGAGAGCCCTGGAGTCTGAAGGTGGTGAGGGAGTGTGCCGCCATGGATGTACGGGAACCTGAGACGACACCGTCATCAGTAGGCAGCTCTCCACCTCTCTGGTGAGCTGAGCCTTGGCCTCAGCCCACCAGAAGGCCAGAGTCTCCTGCAGATCCACCGGCGGCTGTCGGGGCGGTGGAGGAGGAGGAGGAAGGGGATAAGGATATGGGTTGTACTCATATGGAGAGTATCCAAAACCCAGTGTTTGGTACTGCGGCGCTTGATACTGTGATCCCGGATACGCCAGCGTCGGATAGGACGGAGGGTATCTGGGAGCCGGAGGAGCTGCCGGAGCAGAAGGCCCAGCTGGTGGCCTCACAGGCGGATCCAAGTTGGAGGGCCCGGAAGCGGGGTGACATCCGGAAGTGGGATGTCACCCAGAGTCAGTAAAACCGGCATCGAGGCCGGCCGGAGGTGCCGCGCCCGGGAGCCGACGTCAGATCTGGTGCACCTATAGAGGACTGTCCGACGAGGAAGAACCCAGCTCGCCTCGGGATGGAGGGAAAACTCGGTCAGGCTGTGGGGCCCGGGTCCCGGATGGCAGTGAAGGCCGCGGAGAACCGGAACGACGGATGCGGGCAGGTCCGGCTATCGGTTCTTTTCGCTGACCGGACGTTTGACCAACCGGACGGCGTTTTACAGCGAGCCCCGCGGTGCCGGAGGAGCCGCGCCCAACTTATGGGAGCTCTCACCGGAGGCAGACCGAGAAGAAGGATCAGCCTGGTCTGGCGGGAGAGGAGCCGTAGCCGTGTCATTTCAAGGGTCGTGGCGCCTACCAGCTTTCTCCGTGCGGACGGAGGAGCTGAAGTCTGGCTTACCAGAGTCGCCAGCACCAGTCGCGGCCAAGCTGCAGCTGAACGGGCACAGGGAGGCCTCCACTGCCCAGAGGCACCGAAAGGCCCAAGTGCAAGCCAGACGGGTGGGACGACACTGGAAACCCTGAGGCGGCTGCTGAGGAGCGGGCCCCAGAGGAGACGTTATTTGAGTCCCGGCGACTCTTCAGGAGACGCTGGTGGAGGAGCCTTGTCCCAGTGCTCTTCCTTGTCTTTCTTCCGACATGGCCTGGGAAGTGGATGCCCTCGCTCAGTTTTTGAGCCCTCTCCATCGAACTCATCTTTTTCTTCAGGATGTGGGTTTCAGGGATCGCTGCCGCTTTTTCCGGTAGCCTCGTTGAAGCTGAGGCAGTGCTGACACTTCTCGACCGGTGATCGGGCCCGACAGAAATGGGCACAGGGAATGGCCGCCTCCAGCGGAGTTACGCACGATGGTCGCACTTATTTTTGTGCTCGGACGGTAGGGGACGACATACACTGACGATGACCTGACGATCTGTCGAAAAAAATCAGAATAATTTGCAAAAACGACGAAGAGAGGCTGACGAACAACAAACTTTTCAGTGAGACGCTGCACGAGCAACGCCGGGAAAGAACTGGAAGGCGGGCGCCAGGACCACCCCTTATACAGACGCTCTCCGATGCCGGTCACTTGACGCGGGGGCGGTCCTCGCCAGGGACTGCTAGCTAGAAATTTTTTCCATGGGGTCCTGCCGCCTGCCGACGCCCAGTCCATATGTAATTACCTACTGTAAGAGCCCTCTCGAAGTAAGATTACAGGGTACGCTCCCCTTCATTCTGGAAGTTAACGTAGTAGGTCAGAAGAACCAAGGGCTGGTTCAGATGGAATTCTGAGACCACTTCAGGGAGAAACTTGGGGTGAGTTTGAAGAATCACCTTGTCTTTGTGAAAAACAGTATACGGGGGATCTGTGACCAATGCATGTATTTCAGAGACTCTGCGAGCGGAGGTAATGGCTACCAGGAAGGCAGTTTTCCAGGTCAGGAACTTCAGCTCACAAGTTGCTAGGGGCTCGAAAGGTTTACAGGTGAGCATGTTTATCACAAGGTTGATGTCCCATGCAGCTACCAGGCTTCTGACTGGTGGCTTAGTGTGAAGTATACTCTTAAAGAACCTTTTAACCAGAGGTAACCGAGCCAGAAGACATGGAGTGTACAAGCTCGTGGTATGCTGAGATTGCGTAAAGGTGAACCTTTATGGTTGAGTATTGCAGTCCTGTATTACACAGGTCTAGAAGATACTCTAGGACTTTGTTATGTGGGCAAGAGAAGGGGTCTAGGGAGGACTTTGTACACCAAATGGAGAACCTTTTCCACTTTGCCATATAAGTTTTCCTAGTAGTCGGCTTGTGAGCCACTAGGAGGATGTCTGAGACCCTATGTGAAATGTCAAACCTACCCACTTCTATCTCCTCAAGAGCTAAGCGTGGAGGTGAAGGGATCTCAGGTTGGGATGGGCCACTGGGCCCTGGGTCAGCAGGTCCATTGGAGATGGAAGCTGTCATGGTGAAGTTTCAATAATCTGTTGATTAATGGAAACCAAATCTGGCGAGGCCAGAATGGGGCTATGAGGATCATTCTGCCCTCTTGAGCCTCCAGCTTGAGCAGTACCCTCTGAACTAAGGGAAGAGGAGGAAATGCGTACAGAAAGCGTCTTGTCCACCACAGTCTGAATGCATCCCAACAGAGAGTGCCAGGTTCCGGATTTCTGGAGCAGAATAGAGGCAGTTTTGCCTTGAGTGGGGATGCAAAAAGGTCCAGGTCCGGTATTCTCCACTCTTCGAAGAGCGACTGCATGATGTTTGTGTCGAGAGACCACTCGTGAGGATCCATTTCCATTCTGCTGAGATGATCCACCAGATCGTTCTGCACTCCCGGAAGATAAACTGCCTGGATCAAGGCTTTGTGCTCCAGGCACCATTCCCACACTCTCATCACTTCCCTGCAGACAGGGTAAGAGTGTGCTCCACCTTGTTTACTGATGTAGTACATCAGGTTTGTTGTCCATTTGAAGGAGAATGATCTTGTGACAGAGAATGTCCTTCAGAGCATGTACTTTGCGTAGAGGACAGCTCTCATTTCTAAGATATTTATGTGGAGTTGAAACTCGTCCTGATTCCATCAACCCTGGGTGTGGAGATCTAGACAGTGGGCTCCCTATCCGAGTAGGGATGCGTCCGTGCTGATGGTGATCTAAGATTCCAGTGGGGCAAAGGGGAACCCCTTCTGAAGGTTGTCTTCCTGCATCCATCAACTGAGTGACCGTTTTAGAGGTTCCATCACCTTGATGTGAAAGGACTGGGGATATGTGGTCGGGGACCACTGAGTACTGAGCATCTACTGAGTAGTCCTCATGTGGAGGTGAGCCAGAGGCACAGTGAACACTGAGGATGCCATGAGACTCAGTATCCACTGCATCGAGAGAGCTCAAACTGAGTCATTCTCTCTGATGAAGTGGGCCATCTGAAGGATGTCACTCCTCCTGTCCCCTGGAAGAAAACCTTTTGCACTGGAGGTGTCCAGAAGGGTTCCCATGAAGAGGAGCTGTTGGAAAGGTTGTAGTTGTGACTTTTTTAGATTCAACAGATCTCCCATGGACACGAGAAGTCTGGATACCATAGCCACGGCTTCCCGAGTCTACTGTCTGGAGGGACTTGCTAGAAGCCAGTCGTCCAGATATGGGAACACTTGAATTCCGAGCTTCCTGAGATGCACTGCAAAGCACTGTGTAAAGACACAAGGCGCCAAGGACATCCCAAATGGCAGGACTCTGAACTGGTAGTGTTGAACCAACACCACAAATCTGAGATACTTGTGGTGATTTGGGTGTATGAGAACATGCTGGTAGGTGTCCTGCATGTCCAGGGAGGACAGACAGTCATTTTAATGAATCGGGGTAACAGTGTGCCGTGTGATATCATCTTGAATTTCTCCTTGTAAAGGAATTTGTTTAACTTCCTTAGATTGAGAATAGTGCGCATGCCGCCCTTTTTTTTTTGGGAACTAGGAAGTAATGAGAGTAGAAACCTGTGTTCCGTTGATTTAGCGGAACTAACTCAACTGCCCTGTTGTTCAGAAGGCCTTGAATCTCAGAAGCAAGAAAGTCAGACTAAGAGACAGACAGCGTGGACTGTCATCTGGGTGGATGATCCAAAGGGATTTTTGAAAGATTTAGAGGGTAGCCCTCACAGATTATCCTGACCAACGATTTGTCTGAAGTGACTGCCTTCCACTGGTTGTAAAACTGAGTCAGACAGCCTCTTACTGCCGAGAAAGAGTCCCCCTTGGATAGCTGAGGTGGGACTTGGGCAGGAATCTCAGAGGGTGGCACTAGGTGCTTCTGGGCCCTGTGTTTTCTGCTGCATTTTCTTTTGTAGATGGGGGGGGCATGATTTTTGGTGAAGCCCCCTCTGCCTTTGCCACAAAAGGACTGATGGTTATGAAACTGCCACCGGTTTCGCCCCACTGAGGGGTGGCAGAGGGTGGTCTGGCCGCTTTGATAGCCATTCTAGTTTTCTGTGTGGCCTCTAGTGCCTGCTCAACTTCAGGGCCAAACAGATATGTACCATCAAATGGAAAACTCATAACTCTCTGCTGGGCATCATTTGTGAATCCCGATGTCCGTAACCACGAGTGGCATCTGGTACATATACCCGCTGCTGGTGCCCTGGATGCAATGTCAAAGGCATCCACAGTGGCTTTAAGCTGCTGATTGTTGGATTCAATGCCTCCAGTAATGGTCTGGAGAAGCCCTGTGTTAACATCTGACTGTGGAAGAGCTTCTACAGTGGCTTTGAGCGAATGCCAGAGGGTATATTCATACTGACAGAAATAACCCTGGTAGCTAGCAATGCACATACCCAGGGTGGAGGCAGCGAAAACTCGCTTTCCCAAAGTGTCAGTCTTACGAGATTCCTTATTTAATGGACGTGCTGTAGATTCTTGAGGAAAGATGGCTTTGTCATTCTCTGCCAAGACAACTATGGCATCAGCAAAGGCTTGCGAAGCTGGAATAGGATGATCCTTGGGAAGGGCATATTTCCTATCTATGGATTTAGCCACAGAAGGAATAAGTGCCAGATTATCCCACACCATTTGTGAGAGAGTCTCAAAAGAGGGTTGCACGTGAGGAGTCAATTCCACAGAAATATCCGGAATGTGCAGATACAGCAATTTCCCAAGATCAATCTTTGAAGTCTGAGAGAGAGAGAGAGAGAGAGAGAGAGAGGGAGGAGAAAGAGAGAGAGAGGAGAGAGAGAGAGAGAGAGAGAGAGAGAGAGAGAGGTATTCATGTTCTTAAGCAGAAACTTAAAGGAAAGGTCCTCAACTAGAGGCTCTGCTGGAAGAGATGGTTTACTTTACACCCCCAGAGAGGAATCGTCGACAAAGTTGTCTCCCAATCAAAGATCAGGATCAGGCTCAATATCATCTCCTACTAGCCCCGGAGGGACAGAGTATATAAGAAAGGGAGGAAAAAAAAGAGGAGCTCCGAAAATCAGAGTCGAGAATCCCGGTACCCTACGTGGCACCGAAGGCACTCCACTGCCAGCGCTGGCACAGAGTGCGGCACTGAAAACACCGGCAGTGCTGGCACATGACGTGGCGCTGGCACCAGAGAAGCCGGCGTCGCACCTGGCACTGCAGGACCAGAGGCCCCTAACAGCCCACTCAGGGAGGAAAATCTGAGAAATTCAGCAGGAGAGAATGGCACCTGTGCTGGCCCCTGTGCCACAGCCATACGAGGGGGGGAAGCACCAGAGTGCAGCGTCGATGGCACCGGAGAAGGAGCTGCACGACTAGGAAGTCCCAACCACCCTGCTCGCAGGCCCGAAACCGGTAGGCCCGAAGGCCCTAGTGATGGATTCACCGGCTCAGGCAGGCGGGATGACTGTCAAACCCATTGCTCCATAAGAGCACAACAATGGCGAAACTCCCCACTGGAGGACCCCACAGGGGGCACTGAGGGACTCCGGAGTCAAGGATGTCGGTCACCAGGAAAAGAGGTCATAGGAGACCCCAGAGGAGTTGGAGTCGAATCCCTGCTCTTCTCCACCAACAACTGATGTGCAGTCATACCAGAGGGTGACCTCAAGTGGTACAGTTTATTTTCGACTGGGAGGCCAAAGAAGAACTCTAGGTCTAGCGGTGCCGAGTCCTTGACGAAGATCCAGAATGGGACGGCTTCCTTCTGTGCTTTCGGGATGTTTATATCCCAGTCATGGTTCTGTGTGTACCATGTTTCTGTGACTGCCACGATATCCAGATGTTCCTCCTCCATCAAGGCCACTAATTCAGGAAGCTTGTTACCTAGACTACGGGCATTGATACTCATTGCTCTCCATTTTTTGATGGCTTTACCTTCTGTAGCAGCATCCCCCACTGACCTTTCTACCTTGGTCTTTTTTTATTTAGTACCTGTTTTGTAGGGAGGCTGGGATTTTCCTGCTGCTTATCAGTGCCTCCCTTGACTAGTTTAAAAGCTTGCCAATGAAGCATTTAAACCGATTGCCAAAGACTTGTTCCTTCCTGGACAGATGCAGACCATCCTGCCAGTATAGGCTGGTGTCCTCCAGGTGGAACCCCAGTCCCCAATGAAGCCAAACCCTGTGCTCCACATTATTTTCAACCATTCATTAAACTGCATGGTGCAAAGTACCCTCGTCTCACCCTTGCCACTGACAGGCAGCACCTCTGAGAAGGATACTGCGTGTGCTACTTGTCTTAAGCCCCTCCCCAACTCTATAAAGTCCTTCTGCACTGCTCTAATCTCATGATGAGCCAAGTCATTTGTCCCTAGGTGGACAATGTCCAGCTCAGACTCCCGTGCAACTGTTCTCGTGATCCTAAGGATGCGCTTCCTGTCCCTCCAAGCCATGGCACCAGGCAGGACATCACAGGTTACATGATGACAATGCGAATAGGTACAGTCAGTTGTATGAATAGGTAGTTGTAAGAAGATCAATACTGCAATTTTTAGAAGTGCATAGTTGAGCATACAATTGACAATGCATTAAGAATTGTGGAAGAGGTTACATAGTATCAGGGATGGTGGTACAAACCAAGCTGGTCATTTACATTGGTGAGATAACAAGGAATACATGTAATAACAGTTACTAACAGATCGTCACATAGTCACAAGAGATGGGCTATAGAACTATGCCTTGAGTCTTACAATAAAAGCAGTAAGCGCATCTATGTGCAGGAGGCTAGTGACAGGGTGAGTAGTTATTGGCAGGTACATAGAGAACTTTGCAGCATTTGGGCTCAAAGGTGTCTTCGGAAGGAGGCTGCGTTTGTAAAGAGCTATCCTGAACAATTTTATTTATTATTTTACTGTTACTGAAAACAATAAAACGCTACTTGAGAATTTTATAACTTCTCCTGGTTTTCATATGCTTCCTCACCCACGCCTCAATGACAACCTCAATTTCAAACTATTTATATTCAGTTCACAATCCACACTTAGGCAGACAACAAGCAGTCCTTCAGAGTAGGAGGCAAGGTGCACATCCCAAATTGGGCAAAAAGAGACTGCAGAACTGAGGACCCAAACACATCATTCCAGTGACTGAGCACATTGACGCTGTAATGGGGTATGTGTGTGTTCACATTAGACCAGGTAGCAGCCCTACATATTTTAGAAATGGGGATGCACAGTGATGCCCACTAGGACCTTGAAGACCACTTTGTGGATCAAGGAAAATAAAGCAAAAGCACACAGGAGGTCCTGAGCCCAGGACTAAGAGAACAAATCCCCATTCTAAGCGAGGTATGAGGTGGGCGGGCAAGGACAGAACAATCTCAGCTTTCTGTTTTCCCGGGATGTAAGCAGGTTTAATGATGGTGTCACTGTCGGCAAGGCATCGGTCAGGAAGCACAGGAAGACCAGAAGCAGTTATAAAATTTGCAAGTAGCGTTTTATTATTATCAATAACAGTAAAACAAAAATAAAAAAAATTCATTTTACCTATCTACAAAGGTAATACAAACAGAGAACACAAAGTCCTTCATCTGAAGGCATCTCTAATTCGAAGTTTCAGTCTCTCTCTCTCTCTCTAGCAAAAGTACTGCTGCTCTTTTTTATAAGTCTTTGCCTGGGAACTCATTAAGAAGACATCCTGTTTCTCACAAAATGTTCTTGTCAGTTTCTTTGCAGAGCAGCATTGCAAACAGAATAGTGCCTCAAGCTGGCCTCCTGCTGACAGCTCTGCAAGAGTTTGCAAACAAGCCCTCAGAGGAGCTCAAATTGCATCTCATGTTAACCCCTGAATTCCAAATAGCTGTTTGCAATCATTTCAACAGTACAACTAGATACATTTAAGGGATCCCAGTTTCACATAAAGATTCACATATCTTTTTACCACAGAAATGCAAGGGGGAAGAAAAGACAGAAACAGCAAGTAAAGGCAGAGAGATGGCAAGAGGTGGAAACTTGCGAGACCATCAGAGTGATCAGTTCCTAGGTCTCAAGGGAACATTTGGTTGCGCACCGAGAAAGACAAGTGACAGAAAAGGAGAGGATAGAACAGATCCTTGCTTTTAACTCTTTCTGCATAACAAATGGAACAGGGCACTATTCAACCCTGTTACACTCACCCACAGGGTGAACGCCTGGGACACTAGCTCCTGGTGCAGGGACCATTTGTGCAAAGTGTCTACCCCACAAACAAGAATGCCCACCAACTGAATATTGACCTCTGCAACTTGAATCACCACTAGGTTTGCTTGCAAGGCCAAAACCAGGGACCTACTAGGTCCTAGTGCCTCTGGCCCCAAGATTACAAAGTGTGGCTCTTTTGATGAGATTGACTCTGGAAAGATACTGGAGGTAAAACTTGCATGAAAAGTCTTTAGTGATTTTGGATTAATCAGGAGTGTTCACCAGCATGTATTTAGCACAGTTAAGTGACTGACCCCCATCACAAAAAAAAAAGTATTCATAGTAAAGTTATTAAAGAGGGTCTCTGGCCAAAAGTGCTACATTGCAGAATAAGATTATGCATACCCCCAATAAATCTCATACCAAACATTAGGTTTCTGTGTTACTTCATTTTAAAGTTATAGGCTATTTTGTAACCCTGATTTCATTACCTGTTCAAGAAAGCCAATTTCAGTGAAGAGGTGCTGATGATGTCATCTCCTGAACTCACAGTCTAGCCCTCCCTGTCAGCAAGCTTATAGGACCCGTTTCTCCAAAGTTAAAAGATAATTCTGCAATGGTTTTCACAAGTAAAACAGGCAGCATCATTCTAAAAACAGTGCTATAGAATCTAGATGTTTCAGGTTTTGTACAAAGCTGACAAATTTGTATTTTAATGCCTTTTTGGTGTGGTTTGTTTCTCCAGAGTTGCAGGCTGCTGAATCAGCATGCCTCCAGGCTGCTGATACCATGTGAAGTGCTACTCTACAGTGCCTGTTTGGAAGTTGTATTGCTACAAGTGTTGCAATGTTGGTAACTACACTGCTGTTTGTCTGTCTGCTTTACAATAAGTTTTAATAGGGGCCTTATATGTGTTAATTCCTACAAGAGGTGGAAGTGTTAGCCCTGGTAAAATAGTCATTGTAATGTGGAATACAACACAGATGAGCCTGAATATAGCTCAAGCAACTGTCTGTCAATGAGAAAACAGAAAATGAGCTCTGTTCAACTGAGTATCTCATTCATTGATAATTTTATAATGAATAAAATACTGATTGATTGAGTGAGTGATTAAGCATTAAGCTGGCTACTGCATAGAAACTCTTAGTAAGGTTTCAAAACAGCACTACCTCTCCCACTCCCATTTACAGGGTGATAGAATAACTGATTTAAAGTACAATCCCGAGAAATCACCTCAATTGAATGACAGGTGTGAATGATTACAGCCTTTCACCACATCAGAGATGTCCAGTCTGCAAATCTCACATTAGTGTGCTGTGACTTAGCATCCAGCAACCCAGGAGAAATGGACCACAACAAAAGGTTTACCTATAGTGCTTCGACAGCGTTAGCGCCGACATCCCCTACGGCGACAGCTACAATGCTGACTGTCAGCATTGTAGCTCTGGATCTCGCTCACAATCAAGGCTGTGCGGAACCCCAATGTTGGCTCCGCCCCACCTCCGGTCTCTAGGATTCTAACTCCCAGTCGGAGTTGGACCGGGCGGTGGGGGGCGTAATCACCCAGCAGCAGTCCCGATCGGCACACTGTCCACTACAGCAACGGGCAGATTTTGGCCCGATACCTCCGCCGGGGCTGGCTGGGGTTTTGCTATGTGACGGTACACCACAACAAAAAGCACCAAAAAGAAAAATATAAATTTGTCAACTTTGTTACAAAACCTGAAACACACATAGGTTTTAAAGCAATCTTTATTGAATGGTGCTGCCTGTTTTACTGGAGAAAACAATTTGCACATAGTTTTTAAACTTAGGAGATGGGGGTCCTGTAAGCTTGCTGACAGGGAGGGCTAGATTGTGACTTCAGGAGATGACATCATCAGCACCTCTTCACTGAAACTGGCTTTTTTGAACAGGCAGAGAATTTAGGGTTGTAAAATGATTTGTAACTTTTAAACAAAGTAACTTGGGGATCTCAATTTTGGCATGAGGGTGATTGGGGCTATGTTGATCCATATTCTGAATATATTGATGCCAGTAGTGTGTGACCATAGTCCCTCTTTAATTTACCTATATTGCAACTGTTAGCCCTGAGGAAGTAGGCACTTTTCTGTCCTGCAAAACACTGAGGTTAATGCAGTGCTCTCTGTGATTTCCACTGCTTACAACTAATAAAATTGTGCATATATTCACCTTTTCTCGTGAGCGGAGTCTGTCCAAAGTCTTGTATTGAAAGCCTGCTTTATTGCTTTTGCCACCTTTACCAAAGGAGGCAGTTTGATTTTATGCATCATTAGCAACATGGCCCCTCCAGTCAACCCCTCAAGTGAAAATCCAAAACACTGACAGCACGAGAATGATTAGAAATAAATGCAATGGTCACCCAATGGAACAACTAGTAGTGTGTCTAGCTCTCATGCAGGTGATCTGTGTTCATGAGCGAACACAGAGAGCTACTTTGGGTGGCCAGGGTGGTGGTGGTGTCAGAAGGGCAATGCTATGGCTCCACCACCGCAGGGACTCCTGTAGTGGGCTGAGGAGCTTGCCCCCTCCACAGCTGCATTGCTGCATGTGTATGAGGCCTGACGGGACATTGCCCAGCATCAGCAGGCAGTGTGAAGGATTACGGGATGTGGATGAACAAGAAAAGCCTCTGACTCCTGGGCCACCTGCATGATGGCGGCTGGTACTTTCAGGCCCCATTTAGCATAGATACCCATCGGCATGAAGACAGGTGGAGGGGGCAGTCTTTGGAGCAAACAGCAAGAAAAAAAAAAGTAATGAATTTTACCCTTATGATCTGGACTGCTTTCTCCTAGATCCTTCTTGGACGTTTTCTGTTTGAGACGCTCTTTGTCCCAGGCAGCCAGTGCTTGTTTTTCAATGCGCCGGACTGCAGCCTCTTCAGCATCCAGGCGACGCCTCCACTCCAGTAGTTCCTCAGCATGACGACGTCGTTGCATAAGCTTCTGTTCCCGCTTTGTCAAGAACCTGATACAAACAACCACAGGTCACAATGAAAACAAATGCTCACCGTACAGTAGTAAGGATGTTTCTTCTAAAGGATGCATCAGTGAATCCTATAAATGGCATCATCTCAGCCCTGAGTTGTTACCCCTGAGACCAGAATTCAAATAGTGCAGTGTGGTCACGCTTCCCCCTGGCATTCTAATGGCAGATTTACAGCTGAAGACCAGAAGAAAAAATTACTCACCACAGTACTGTTTCTTCTCAGGAATCCCTCACTATGATTACACTAAGCATCAGCTTTCCGGCACAGTGATGCCCCAAAGATAGAACCTACTGCTAACTATGGAAGGTTCAAACTCTGCACTGTGGTCATGCGCTACTCTAGGTCTTAATGGCAGATTTGTTTCTATAGCTAGATGGAGCTGTGACTACTGAACTAGCTAAACGGCTAGCAAAAATTTCTAAAAAATTTTAGAATTTTAAAAAACAAATTTAAGGCAGACATGTGGAAAATATTTAAAATAGTGAAAAAAACTAACTTAATACATATTACAATTGTCAAGGGACTGCAACAGTAATGCTCAAGAAACTGTAATGAGAAGAGCTAATACTTGTGTGAACATATTTTCATATTCTGGAAGGGGAGACAGGGTCAGGGAGTATAAATCACAGTGTCGGATCCTTAAGAAGAAACAACATTACTATGGTGAGTAAGTTTTTCTTCAAATCCCAGGAATCCCTCACTGATGCTTTACAAAAAGCAGACTCTACAGTAATACCTTGGGGGGCTGGGTCTGGAACCTACTTAGGGAAAAAGGTTCCGCAAGACAGCAGTTCCAAAGCTGGCATTGCTTCTGAACTGTATGTCCAGGCAATAGTGCTTTGTGAAGGTATGCATTGTTTTTCAGGTAGCTGCTTTGCAAATGTCCAACAATGGGATGCCACGGAGAAAGAGGTACCCCTTGTGGAATTTGCCCTTATGCCTCGAGGGCTATTTTTCAAGCTTTTTCATAACAAAACTGTACACAACAGGCTATCAGCAAGACAGTCCTCTTAGCTACCGGTTTACCTCTTCCCACCTCAGCATAGGTAACAAAACCCTGAGTGCCTGGAGATCTGACATCCTTTTTCTGGTCCAGGTAGATGTCCAGTACTCACTTCAGATCTAGGCTGTGCTATTACTGCTCACTTGGGCTGGTGTACTCAGGGTAGATCACAGAAAGGGCAACTGACTATACCACCTCAGATAGGAACTTCCTACTGGTTCTAAGGAGTACCAAGTCTTATGGTTGCCACCTCTGGATGAGGTGAAAACCGGATACTAAACCACACCCCAAACTCCACTCCTTGGTTCCACCCCTTTTTATGACTGATGAGTATATCGCTCCTCCTCCAAAGCCCTTTGTAATGTCAGAGAAGACTTTACATAGAAGCACAGAATTTGCCAGCAAATAAGAACCACTTGGCCCACCTAGTTTGCTCATTTTTCCCCTGCCTATATATCACCGCAGATCCCACCAGATCTCCAGCCCATTCACCCACCCATTTTTATACTGCTATTGTTTGTTTATTTTTATTCTTTGGTAACCAAATAAGGCCCAGTGGGCACAAGACCAATTTATTGGGGTGATCCGGGAGCATAGAGAGGTTAAGTGACTTGCTCTAGGTCATACAATATGCAAGTGGAGGCTGTGGAAGTAAAAACCAGATCTGCAGGATATACCAAGCTACTTCACAGTTCATTGCTCTAACCTCTGCTAAACACGCTTCCGTTTTACTTTCCATGTCAGTCATGTATTCTTACATACTTTAACCCATTTTTAATAAATTATTTATCTATGTTTGTGATACCCTCAATTCTGCATTGTGTTCCCTTATTCCAGTATTTTATTTATTTTACAATTTTTGGCCAGGAAAGACACACTAAGCCGAGGCTTGTTTCCAGGTGCATTCTTAGAGCACAGGGAAGTTAAATGAAGTGCTCATGGTCACATAGTGTGCAAGTGATGGCCCTGGAATTCAAACTCAGTTTTCCAGCTTCGCATCTCAGTGCTCTCAACCACTAGACTGCCTCCCAAGTAGCCACTGATGTTTCTTTTCATATTTCTAAGACGTTCCCCAACGTCCGACACACCATTTCATGCTATACATCTGAACAGCCCGTAATGGTATAACAAATACGGAATGTGCAGGCAGTATGAAAAGTAAGAGCAGTAGCTGCTGAGGACTCAGGCAAGAGGGAATCCATGTAGTGACAAAGACAATAAAAACTGGGAAATTAATTAAAAACTAGCATTTGCCAATGCCGAATGTTCGCTGCTAGCAAGGCATTGGTTTGGTACCATTTTTTCACAATTTTATTTATTTTTATTTTTTTTTTAAGTCTTTTTCCCTCCAGTCGCCGGCTCTCAGGACCTCCCTCAGATGTGACCTCTTCGATCGGCTCCTACTGCCCTACCAGAGGCCCCCTCCTCATCAGGAAATCGGGTGCTGGAATCTCCTCTCCAACTCCACTGAGCCCCAGCCAACCCTCCCAACTTCCGCCCCCCCAAGGCAGGGCTGCCAACTCCTACCTGGTGCTCTATCTGAAATCCAGACAGCCGCGGCCCGGGATAGGAGGAAGAATCTGGGAGAGCTGGTCGGGCTGGGTCCGGTGCTGGGCATGTGGGCCGATCCCTCAAGGTCCAGCATCATCCTCCTCAGCACCGGGTTTTTTTCTTTTTTTGTGTTCCCTCCAAGGCGCAGACATGCAATGACGTCCAGTGGATGACGGGCACGTTCCTGCATCTGCATGCAGGACGTCCACCGACACCTTCCCTGATCCAGGATCCCTCGGCTGCTGTGCTCCCAGTCTCCAATAGGAGCCACCAACACCATGGATCTGTGCCCTCCTCCCTCCCAGAAGAAGAGAGCTGTCCTCTGGATGCTCAATACTCTCTTCCCCGTCCGACCCCCGACTCCCAGAACTTACTCCCAAACTCGGGTTGCCGGCGCGGCACAAGGTAAGGCAGATGCCTCAAACCTGTTTTTCACATTTTTACCTCAAATTTTCAACATAATCTTGTTATGACCACTCCTTACGAGCATGACAGGTGTCAATTATAAAACAATGGCTGAAATGCATTTTGCACAAGTGTTAAAATACATTTTGGGTAGGATTTGAGAAATGACAGCTGTCACATTCATGAGGTGATGTCAAAAAATGGCTACTTTGAAAAGTTGGGGTCAAAGTATTATCCCCTGAGCGGGCCCCGGGGCCAGGCTCAGTGCTGTTGAGCCCGGGTGAGAGGCCCCCCCTTCTCAAAAGGAAATATAGTTATTGCAGCCCTGATCTGCAGGTGAATCCAAGGGGATGAATCTGTCCTGGGCCAGTCCTGTGCCCAGTGCTACTGACAAGTCTGGGCCTCAGCCTCGGTGAGAAGCCCGATGGAGGATACTTAATACTCCCCCTCCCTCGCTAGCTGGTACTTGATCTAGTTCTCAGTACATCCCCGCACTGTGCAGCTATACTGTACCAACTAACTCTCCTTGAGAATGTCCAACCAGCACTTATACCGCTAAACACTTTGACCTCCAGAGAACACAGACTCAGAACCAGACTCCTCTTGTGGGCTACCTTCTGGCAGCTCTGTATTACAAAGTTAAAACTTTTTGCAAGATTTGACAGACCTACAGACAGAAACATATGAGGAAATTGTTTCACTATATTTCAAGTGGGTGGCACCCCCCCCAAAAAAGGAACTTACTGCAGTTATTGCAGCCCTGATCTGGTGTCCTGGCCTCTGTCGCCCAGGTCTGTCCGGGGGTCTGTCACTCTCCAGGGTCACTCTGCTCCTTCTGCTCTGGGCTCTTTTCACTGGACCTTGTTCCGGGTCCTGGTTGTTCCACTGGCTAAGGTGCTCTGGAGGAGCCTGGGCTGGGTGCTCCTTCCCACCATTGGCACCGGAGAGAGTTTGTAGCTGAAACTTGACCCGGGAGAGTGAGAAAAAGATACTGACAGAACTACAGGGAGATGTGCACCTCAACAGTTGAGGAGAGCATAGTGTACCTTCAACACATGGCGCTCGTTGCAGAGCACATCGATTCCCACCACCTCATGCTCCAAGCCCTAGTAGAGAGGTCCAAGATGCAGAACAGAGAGTCCAGGATGCTATTCTGGTAGTGAGACAACAGCACCAGGCTACAGCAATATGCATTGTTTCGTCCTGCCTCATAAGGTGAAAGGGCTTCATTAAAATAGACAGTTGTGGCTCTGCCAAGTATTACAGTGTTCTGAATCAGAGATGTACTTTTTTAGTCAACCAAGGCATAGCACTGTATAAGCTGAGAGTTTACAGATCAGTATTATTATTGCCCTCAGGAATACAAAAGACCTGTGTCACATTTCATTTTTGGCTTTTGATATGCACACCATAATAGTACCCGCAAAGGGGTGAGGCATCAGTTTTATAAAGGCTCAAACAGGCAAATTCTGTTATGTATTCTAATGGGCTTGTATCACTGTTACTCCCCAAAATAACTGTAGTTTTTGTTTTCTGAGATAGGCAGGGTATCCCATACCACAAACACGTTTCATTGCTGCTGCTGCTTATGTGCCCAAGGCTTACCGGCATGCATAATGGCTGAAAAGTAAAAAACATGGTGATAGTTCGGAAAAAAATCCTTCCTCAGACCATAGCGTGATGAAAAAGTTTTTATCATGGTAATTTTCATGGCCGGTTCTATCGGCTTTGGTTCCATTTCCTAAGAAGTTACTTTGCACGAGGTGATCTCCAGAGTACAGGAGGTACAACTGGGAGCACATTGTTTTGTTCCAGCATGACTCAAAGAAATTTAGCCAGTACACTACATGGCAGAAATTTATGTTGCTTCTCCTCCCGGGATGCTATCCTGCCTGTGCTGTCGTATCTGGACTGTGTTACTCCACCAATTACAATGCAAAGTGAATGGCAGGCTCACCCTCAGGCTGTGAGGATGTGGTTGAACTGCTACTGTTGCACTCCGAGCTGCTGGTTGACTCAACAGAGTGGCTGGCTAGTGCCGTACCGAGCAAGCACACAAACTGACTGGCGAGGTAACGAGCAACAAGCAATCTCCTTGCCCCTTGTACCTGCTGTCGTACCAACAGACCACCCCTTATCCTTACAAAATGAGGAGCCCCATAGTACATAAATAAAAAAATAAAAAAAAGAACACAGACATGCATTGGCGTCTGCACTTGAAAAAACACCCCTTTTTCTTGATTTGGCTGATGCGGATATGCACCTCAATGGCCACAGAGTGCCACCACCAGGTGTGCAGGTGTGCAGGTGGGTGAGTGACCTGGAAGGGAAGGGGAGAAAGAGTGGCTTTTGATGGGGTGTGTCACTGCTGAGCACACTGCAGTTGAAACTGGAAGGGGCTCAGCAGTCTAGCCCAATGACAGTAACAGGCTCCTGATGTTGAAAGCCGATCAGCTGTCTGCTGACCGGCTTCATGCACATCGAAGGACTGAAGTCCTCCTCTAACTGGAGTGGTTTGGACTTTTCAAGTACACAAAGTTTCCGCCAAGCAAGCAGAGTGTGGCATCATGACCACAGAGTATCGTCATTGGTCTAGACTGCCGAGCCCCCTCCAGTTTCAACTGTAACGGGCTAACTATCTCATAGCAAGATGCTCACACCGAACATAAAAATGTGTCTAAAATTATGAGATTATAGGACAAACAAAAAAGAACGCTAGATAGCATATAAAGATATAAAAGCAGTTTCCTATCACGGCAGTAAAAGACCATGTAGAAGGAGCTTTTAGCAGAAAGGGTAGCCTTTTTGTATTAATTGCGTATTTGCCTGTAACATACCCAATCATGTGGCTTGGAGGAGGCCATAAAAGTTGTCTAGCATTTGTTCCAGCACTTAAAGAGTGACTGAAGGTCAGAGTGTAGCCAGTGGGTTGCTGTACCCCTGACACTTATCTTGATAAGTGGGGTGAGCCTATCTTGGAGGCTGATGATGATGGACTGGTAGAGTGCAAGAACTGGGTCTGAATCTGTGGTGGCTAGTACCGGGGTCCAGTCAATATCAGAGAGCTCAGCACTGAGAGATGCTGCGTCAGTGTTGGAGAAATCCCTGTGTAGAAGAATTTCTGGTGGGACTTTAGGAGTCCACAGTTTCCATAGGAATCAGGTGGGGGAGTGGTCACTATTAGTCAGGAAAAACTCCGGATGCCTGAATTCTATCTGGCCTGTTGAGTACCCAGTTCATTAGGGAGACAGATTTACCACTGTTGGAGAGATGGGTGGTACTGGAGATAACCTGGGTGAGAAAGGCCTTTCTGAATATCAGCTCGAATTTCTTGGAATTAGGACTGAGCCAGTCGAGATTTAGGTCTCCCATGATAATGGTTTCATTACAACCAATCTTGGGTTGGATGGTATCCAGGAGGGCACAAACAAAAACAACAAGTCCAGCACTCACCAACCGCAAACTGTGTAAACAGACGCAGCAATCCAAGGAGAAATATAAAATGCCCAAAAGTTTATTTAAGTGCCACACAAAGCACCTTGACGGGTTTCAAATACAAGATTCTTTATCAAAAGGCATGTATATCACAGAAAACAGTCACCTTATATACAGCCACATTAAGATGACCTCACATCAAGGACGCCTGATCAAACTTTTCTTAAAGTGCCAGTGTTATAAAAAGAACACATTCATCTTTATTATACAACTAAAAGTCCTTAAGGGATCAAATAAACAACACATAAAATAAATACAGAAACATTGTGAAAATAGCTAGATAGACTGCAGGTAATACATCCAGAAAAGCTGGAGCATCCTTGAAATTGCTGCATACATAAAATGACCTATAAACCAAAAATAAACATAGTGTTTAAGTCATCAGGTTAAAAAATATATATAAAAACATTATATTTCAGGCTAGCGTAGAAAAATGCATCATGTCTTAACCTGGAACACTAGAAAGAGGTGGGGGTGACGTGAAGGGGGGTTATTGGAAAGAAGTAAAAAAGCTTCTAATATGACAGCATATAACAAGCCTGTACAAAGGAGCAAAAAACCACAAGTAGCACATCACAATTTGTCAAGATGAAAACAGTACTAATAAATACAGTTGTTAGTTATTAATCGTAGTTACCAAACTACACTGAATACAAAAGTGCATTTATTCACTGGTGTGTACCAATGGTATTATAAAATAGCTGATGTCTATTTACGGCATCCAACATAAGAAACATATACTACCCAGTGTGTACAGCAATTCATCTCTGAAATGCACAGGTAAGGAATAAAGTCTAGTATCTAAAAAGAAACAGTAAACAGAAAGAAAAAGAAACTAGGCAACCTCAATATTAATAACTTCTACTTCAGTATGGCATTCCTTACTAATTGTGTTGTCAATTATATAACAAAATATGAGGCTTCTCTAAATTCTTGAGAAATACTTTCCCAAACCCTAGATCCTAGAATATGAAGGACAAAGACAGAGAAAAATAAATATGTACAGTTAAAATACATGTTAACATATAAATCAGATCACTTCTTCACATCAAGCATAATATCAAAGGCTCCATTCAGACCTGGGTATCTACATGCTTGTAAAGTGAATATTCAAAACCCTTCTCTTTGTTTTAAAAGTTTGTCAAAATCTCCCACTCTGGGTCTGTGCATACTTTGTCAATAGCTTTGCACTGAAAAACATGCTTAGCTGGATTCGTAGCTTGGAGAACATGTAGTGCTGTGGCATGTTTTACATCTTTGTTGTTAACAGCATGACAATGTTCTCCTACCCTGGTTTTAAACTGTCGCTTGGTTTTTCCTACATAGTATGCATTACAGCTACACAAAGCGATATAAACCACTCCAGTGCTCTCACAGGTAACAAATTGATGTTAAAAATCTTACCCATGTGTACATTCTTGAAGTCTTTACCTGTGGAGATATGTTGACAGAAGGTGCATTTTTGCATTTAAAACATTCTGTCACTCTATTGGTTAGCCAAGTATCTAAAATGGGTCTTCGTTGGTAGCTGTGTACTAAGGTATCTCTCAAAGAATCTGCTTGTCTAAAAGTAACACGTGGAGGGGTACCTGTAAGGGGGTAGGAGAACACTGTCGTGCTATTAACAACAAAGATGTAAAACATGCCACAGCACTACATGTTCTCCAAGCTACAAATTCAGCTAACCATGTTTTTCAGTTCAGAGCTATTGACAAAGTGTGCACAAACCCAGAGGAGGAGGAGAGTTTGACAAACTTTTAAAACAGAGAAGGCTTTTCTATATTCACTTTATAAGCATGTACAGTAGATACCCAGGTCTGAATGGAGCCTTTGATATTATGCCTTACGTGAAAAAATGATCTGACTTATGTTAAAATGTATTTTAACTGTACATATTTATTTTTCTCTGTCTTTGCCCTTCATGTTTAGGATCTAGTGTTTGGGCAAGTATTTCTCAAGAATTTAGAGAAGCCTCATATTTTGTTATAGAATTGACAACACAATTAGTAAGGAAAGCCATACTGAAGTAGAAGTTATTAATACTGAGGTTGCCTAATTTATATTTTTCTTTCTATTTCTTTTTAGATACTAGACTTTATTCCATACCTGTGCATTTCAGAGATGAATTGCTGTACACACTGGGTAGTATATGTTTCTTATGTTGGATGCCGTAAATAGACATCAGCTATTTTATAATACCATTGGTACACACCAGTGAACAAATGCACTATTGTATTCAGTGTAGTTTGGTAACTACGATTAATAACTAACAACTGTATTTATTTGTGCTGTTTTCATTGTGACAAATTGTGATGTGCTGCTGGTGGTTTTTTGCTCCTTTGCACAGGATTGTTATATGCTGTCATATTAGAAGCTTTTTTCCTTCCTTCCCCACAATAACCCCCCCTTCATGTCACCCCCCCCACCTCTTTCTAGTGTTCCAGGTTAAGACATGATGCATTTTTCTATTCTAGCCTGTGATATAGTGTTTTCATATATAGTTTTTAACCTGATGACTTATACTATGTTTATTTTTGTTTTATAGGTCATTTTATGTATGCAACAATTTCAAGGATGCTCCAGCTTTTCTGGATGTATTACCTGCAGTCTATCTAGCTATTTTCCCAATGTTTCTGTATTTATGTGTTATTATTTATTTGATCCCTTAAGGACTTTTAATTGTATAATAAAGATGAATGTGTTCTTTTAATAACACTAGCACTTTAAGAAATGTTTGACTAGGCATCCTTGATGTGTCGTCATCGTGATGCGGCTGTATATAAGGCGATTGTTTTCTGTGATATACATGCCTTTTGATAAAGAATTCAAAACGCATCAAGGCACTTTGTTTGGTACTTTAATACATTTTTGGGCACTTTATATATCTCCTTTGATTGCTGCATCTGTTTACACAGTTTGCGGTTGGTGAGTGCTGGACTTTTTGTTTTTGTTTCAGTTGCCTCTGTCCGAAGCACCGCCTCCTCCTGGAGTCTTATTTTCCTTTTTTGCCTGCTTCATATCCAGGAGGGCAGTTATGCCTGGGACCCCTGTTTTGGGAGGGCTGTAAATACAAAGGATATGCAGCTTTTTGGAGCAACTGAGTAGTAGGGATGCATGAGGCATGTCACATATGGAATCAGTACTAGATTCATGTGAATCACAGACCGATGTAAGTGGGACTTATAAAATAGTAACAGACCCTTGCCACTTTTAGAGGAGGGGCAATTAGTGCAAAGGAAGCTGTAATTAGCCAGATGGCAAAGTGAGTCAGGAATACTTGGCTTGTGCCAGGACTCTGACATTCTGAGAACATCAGTGGACTAGTGGGTAGTCAAGGCTTCAAATTCAGTTTTGTTGGCAACAAGATTGTGGACATTTAGGTGGGCAATGTTAAGCCTCTTGAGTTTTTTTTTTTTTTATATTTACTCTTTATTCTTTATGCCCCCCCTTATTCACCGCACTAGACCCCTGTCCTCGGGGAGCCCTAGACTGTGTGTGCTCCCGTAGTTCCTCCCCAGGTAACTCCATCGGGGCTCTGCTAGACCTGCCCCTCTCCTGCCATGGTTTACCCCCCCCCGGGCAGGGAGGAAGGGGATCCTCATAAATCCCCCCCAGTCCATCAGTATGCATCGGGTGATCTGCCCCGGCCCTCCAAGGAGCCCGGTTGTGGATTTCTCGGGCAAGCCGGGTCCTGTCTCCAGGAGTCCGGTACGAGGTTTTCCACTTTGCTGGTGCCCCCCCATAGGATGCTGGCATGCTAGGGGAACCAAGGGGCAGAGCATGTTGCAATATGCGGTTGCTCCAGCACCCAGCCGACATCCTCACACCCGCTTCATGCATTCCTGCTGCACCTCCACCCGTGGTCACCCAGGTGGCAGCAGAGTGGTGGGACAGGCAATCCACCCTCCCCGGAGGAGGAAAGCAGCCAATGGGCGCTCGATCCTCCTCCCCTGG
The DNA here is from genome assembly GCA_016271365.2 of Neoceratodus forsteri. Taxonomy (NCBI): domain Eukaryota; kingdom Metazoa; phylum Chordata; order Ceratodontiformes; family Ceratodontidae; genus Neoceratodus; species Neoceratodus forsteri. Next base: position 910,503,617 of record CM028136.1, read on the forward strand.
CTGGCCCTCCAGCTACCCGAGTCCGTTCCTGAACCTGGATTAAGTCTCTTGAGGTTTGACCATGGTGGGGGAGTAGGCTAAGGGTCCTGGATTGGGTTCAGTATATCCTACTAGACAAAGGTACAGCATTATGGCCCACAGGGCTGTAATTTTCAGCTGAGACCATGCACAGTGGCACACAGAGTTATGTCATCCCATGTGGAGAGGAAGGGAGGACCAGGAAGGGGGGCGCAAGGTCAATAGTAAAAGCTAAGGACCCTGCAAATATGAGCAGACTAGATAGACCGCATGGCCTTCTTCTGCTGGCTTCTTTGTATGTTTGTATGTATGTTCATATATGTGATACACTAGGAGGAGGAGTAACCTTCTGCTAAGGAGAGCTGGATGTTGGGTGGTTGTCAGCCATCACCATTACATAGACAGTGTCAGCAGATAAGGGCCTATGGCCCACCCAGTCTGCCCATTTGAGCTTGTAAGTTCAGTTTATGTTTTCCTAGAAGTCTGTTGCCCCTTACCCCTGACCTCCAGAATTCCTTTATGTCTATCCCACACATTCTTAAATCCAGTGATTGTTTCAGCCCCCACCACTTCCTCTGGCAGGGTGTTCCACTTGTCCACCACCCGTTCTGTGAAGAAATTCTTCCTCACGTTTCCTCTGAATCATCCTCCCTCCAACTTCATCTGATGCCCTCTAGTCCTGAAACATCTTTTTCGCTTAAAAATAGTGTATTCCTGCACCCTGTTTCTCCCTGTAAGATACTTGTATGTCTATCATATCCCCTCTCTCCCTCCTCTCCTCCAGGGAGCACATGTTCAGTTCCTTCAACCTGTCCTCATAGGACTTTTGATGCAATCCATGTACCATCTTTGTTGCCCTCCTCTGAACCTTCTCTACCCTGTCTATGTCCTTACGTAGGTAAGGACTCCAGAATTGTACACTGTCACTCCAGGTGGGGCCTCACTAGTGTCTTGTATAGTGGAATTATGACCTCCCTTTTCCTGCTGGTGATGCCTCTGCCTATGCATCCCAGCATCCTATTGCTTTACCTGCTGCCTTGTCACACTGTTCCCACCTTGAGGTCATCAGAGATGATAACCCCAAGATCCCTTTCCTGCTTGGTGCATGCTATATCCTCACCCCCCAACTGATATATTGTGCCAGGGTTTTTGTGCCCATATGCATTATCTTGCACTTCTTGCATGGAATTTCAACTGCCAAACCCTGACCATTCTTCAAGTTTCTGCAGGTCCTTCTCATTCTGTCTACACCCTCTGGTGTGTACTCTGTTACAGAGCTTTGTGTCATCAGCAAACAGTGAAATTCTGCCTTCTAGGTCCTCATGAATGTCACTGATGAAGATGTTGAATAGGACCGGTCCCAGCACTGATCCCTGTGGTACCCCACTGATCACTCTTCCCTCTGTGGAGTGACAGCCATTTACCACTACCCTCTATGTCCTGCCGCCCAACCAGTTACCTACCCACCACACTACTGTCCTACCCACACCCATATTCCCCAGTTTGTGTAATAGTCTTCTATGTGGCACAGTGTCAAAGGCCTTGCTGAAGTCCAGATAGACCATGTCCACTGCCCTCCCCTGAGCCACCTCCCTAGTCACCCAGTCAAAAAATTCAATGAGGTTGGTCTGACATGACCTCCCCCTGGTGAAACCATGCTGCCTTGGGTCCTGTAGTCCACTGACAACCAGATGTTCCACCAATCTTTCCTTCAGTAGTGCTTCCAAGATCTTCCCCACTACCGAGGTGAGGCTGACTGGTCTGTAGTTCCCCGCTTCCTCTTTGTTCCCACTTTTGTATAAGGGGACTACATCTGCTGTCCTCCAGTCTTTGGGTACCTCCCCTGTTTCCAGTGATCGGCTAAACAGGATAGCCAGAGGTTCAGCCACCACCTCTCTTAGTTCTTTAAGGACCCTGGGGTGTGCCCCATTGCTTTATCAACTCTTATTACTTCCAGTTCCTTCAGGACCCTTTCTCGTGTAAAGGGACTTGTGTCCATTTCTGCATCATTCTCACCCCTTGTACTCCCTTCAGACCCATTACCCTCCTCTTCCTCAGTAAAGACTGAGCAGAAATACCTGTTCAATATGTCAGCTTTTACTGTTGTCATCCTCCACGCTGCCCCACCCTCCCCTTCAGTCTCACAACCTCCCTTTGCCTTTCTTTTTCACTCTACGTACCTGTAAAGGTTTTGTCCTCTACCCACTGATTTTGCAATGTGTTCTTCTGTCTGAGCTTTGGCTTCCTTACTGACCTCCCTGCCTCCCTTTGCTTCTCCTGGTACTTCTCCTATCCCCTTCTGCCTGTGTCTTTTGTATTGCCTGAATGCAATCTTTTTGGCTTTACTTTCTTTGCTACCTCTTTGGAAAACCATAATGGTCTCTCCTCCTTTTCCTCTTGCTAACCTGCTTAATGCATAATTCTGTTGCTCTTGTAATCCCCATTTTAAATACTGCCCACTGTTCCTCAACCCGATTCCTGCCCCATTCCTTAATGCCTCTTTCAAGTATCTCCCCATTTTCCCAAAGTCTGCCCCCCTAAAATCCAGGATACGTGTTTTTGTGTGGTTTGGTTCTGCTCTTTCTGTGATTTCAAACCACAATGACTGGTGATCACTGTTCCCCAGGTGCTCCCCTACTGTTACCCCCATCACACTGTCCCTGTTTGTGAGCACAAGGTCCAGTATTGCCTTCTGCCGAGTTGGTTCCATGACCAGTTGCTTGAGGAAGGCACCCTGAAGGGAGTCCAGGATAAATCTGCATTAGGCTGGAGTGGTGGAAATCCTTTAGATAGGGACTCGCTTACAGTAGTTATGCGACCCAACAGTGAGTCTGTCACACAGAGAGAGTATAGTAAGACTCCTGCAATGGGGACAATAAAAAAGACAGGAGTTCAACATAATTTAAGCTGGTGGGCTAATAGACTAGGGGGTAAATTATCTATAGTAGCTGAGGCATGGGTATACTACTCAGAAACAATGTATGCTAGTAATAACCAAGCAGAAATACAGGTTACATTAACAGTAGTACTTGTTTCAAGGCAGGCAGTTAGAAATCTGAAAAACCGGGGGGCAGGTGGACTATAGCCACAGCAGCACCAGAAATGCTGCTTCTGTGCTTCTATTTTAACAGACCCCAAATAGGGAGCTAAAAAATATTCTTAGTACTCAGTAGTTTTAACAAGGATTGCAAGCTAGCTACCACGCAGCAATTAAACACCTGTGCTACTGACAGAACAGTATTAGTCTCTAGATGGGAGATGCAATACAAACAGAACTGCCTAGCTAACACCAAGACTGCAAGCTGGATAACAAGCAAAACTTAAAAGCCTGAGCAAAAGATGAAAAGGGGGTGGTGGGCAACACGGATCCTGAAACTGTGCATGGTTTGGAAAAACTGTCATCTTCTTAATGTCCTCCAAGGAGGGCATATTCCATTCCTCTATTTGCTTTTCAAGCAGAGGAACCATAATATGCTTTTTTTCTTGCCTCCTTTTGCCAGCTGTGATGAGTAACAGCTGGTCATAAGGCCTTTTTTTTTTTTTGTTTCTTGCCATCTGGTGCACCAGGGCTCTGCCTGCCAGACACCCTACGCTCTTTACTGGGCGATGGTCTGGCAGTTTTATCTGTCTCCTTGGGAACCAGAGATGACTGCTTCTTTGCAGAGGGGTGCTTGCAGCATTGTTCTGTCTCCCTGATTGCCAGAGACCGCTAAGGAGGAGAAGACATGCCATCTGAAGCGTACAGACAGACTTCAGAGGAACCTTTCCACAGGTTTATATTTGTATTTTTTTCCAAAAAGCACTCTTGTGGTACTATACTATTGCGGAAGCTGGTGCAGATGACTGCCATTTAGCTGCCCTGTTTTTGTTTGTTTTAGGACCAGAAAACTTTGCAGAGGTCACAGTTTTATAAAGCATGATCTGGGCTAAAACTGTCAGAGCACAAGCTGTGACAGTCTGCTTTTGCGAACCGGTGCTGACAGGATTTACAATGTTTAAATCTTGTAAGGCCGGTTTTCTTTTTTTACGCCATTCTGTCATACCAGTATGACAGAAAAGGGCACCAATAACATTTAAACAGTTGTTGTACACCTTAAAAATTGTGCAAGTTTCTGTGTTGCAGACTTCTGCATGTTCTAAACCTACTGGCTGCCTAAGCATTACAATAAAGCCAGTTTAAACCCCCAAATGTTTTACTTTTTAGCAGTTAAAATATCAGAAACCCAAACCAGAAACCAATACGCAAACTGTAGTTTTCTTGGTTCTGGGAACCTGGGCGAAAATAAGGGAAAAAGTTACACTTAATAAAATTAAACTAATGAAGGGTATTACAAAATAATAAAATGTTAGTAAAACTTTTTAAAACTGAACTAGGACTTGATTCCGGGTGAATTATCTCTTTGGCAGAGAACAAAGTCTGCTGTTAGAACGCAAGGGAGTGGGGAGAAGAGGCGTGGCAGGGGCGTGGACACTGCAGAGGTTGAACTTTAATATTCTATCGCTCTGTCTCTGAGGCAACAACTCAGGGCTGAGATGAAGCAATCTGTTTGACATCACTAATAAACTCTTACTGCTAGGAATGCTTAAGAGGGCATGTTTCACTCAGCTTGTCATTTCTTTGACTGCAGAAAAACAAAATATCAGGGCTTTCTTCAACCTGTCTTCTGAAGAAAACAAAACCAAAACATTCTTCAAGTTCCCAACAACTGTGCAATTACAAAATTGAGTTCATCACATAAGAACTGTATCAGATTTTTTCAGATGTGGCTACCAGCACGATTATGTGCAGCCATCGAGGTTTTTCTGAGCCCCAATTAAACATGTAATGGAACTAGCTATTCTGTACTTTAGGGTATAGCCACTAACAATAGACAGGGTGAACATTAAAGTACATCCAAGAACTTCCCAGGTATGCTGCCTTATGCCCCTGGGAAGCACACTGAAATATTTTAGTGCACGCCCTGGTATGTGCTGCGCTTATAAAATGGCCTACTGTATAAACATATTTTTTCACTATAAAACAAGATTCAACACCTGACTGCGCATTAAAGCATTCTGATGCATGGTCACTGGATATTTCAATCAATTATGTTAATGGAATTTCCAGTGCCATTTTATAAGTTTTGATGATCTATGAAGAGGTGGCATGCATTACTATCTTCATCTCATTTTACCAGTTCAGTTGTTTCGCTACAGCTTCTCAGTGACCTTTAAGTGATCTGTGAGGTTACCATGACAGATTAACAAAGCTCAATATGCATACTCTAGAGCAAAGGAGGGAGAGGGGTGATGTGATCGAAACATGCAACCATCTTAAGGGCATTAACAAGGTGAAAGAGTCTAACATGTTTCAATGTAAGAAAAATAGCAGGACAAGTGGACACAGCATGAGATTAGAGGAAGGCCGATTAAGGGGTAATGTGAGGAAGTTCTTTTTCACAGAAAGGGTGGTGGATGCATGGAATGGCCTGCCTCAGGAAGTGGTGGATATGAATACAGAGCAGGGCTTCAAACAGGCATGGGATAGGCATAAGTGAGCAATGCCGATGAGTATGAATAAATAGGCCATTGACAGACTACAGACCTATGGCACATTCACAGGGTAGAAAAAATGGGCAGACTGGATGGGCCTTGCGGTCCTTATCTGCTATTAACTTTTATGTTTCTATGAGGTGCTGGAAAACATCTTGCAATAAAAAGAACAATACCCCATGTCACACTGCATGGCATACACAATAAGATAAAAATTAGTCTCAAAGCAATGGGGCCTGATGGGATTCACCCAAGAATTCTAAAAGAACTAAGGGTAGAACTAGTAACACCAATGACTACTCTCTTTAACAAATCATGGGAGGATGGGGTGGGGTGGTACCTGAGGACTGGAGGAGGGCAAATTGATTCCACTTCACAAAAGTGGGAGCGGGGAAGAGGCAGGAAACTACAGACCAGTTAATTTGACTTCAGTGGTAGGGAAAATGATGGAATCACTTCTGAAGGAAAGAACTTTTGAGCACCTAGAGGCCAGTGGGGCACAGGACCCAAGGCAGCATGGTTTCACAGCAGGAAGGTCATGTTAGACGAACCTAATAGATTTCTTTGACTGGGTGACCAAAGTAGTAGACCAGGGAGGGGCTGTGGATATGGCCTACCTAGATTTTAGCAAGGCATTTGACACAGTCTCATACAAAAGATTAATGTACAAGTTAGCAAGCCTTGGAGTGGGTCACAAGGTGGTAGCCTGGATAAAAACTGGCTGGACAACAGGACGCAAAGGGTAATAGTAAACGGAGTCCACAGTGAAGAAAGAAGTGTAACTAGCAGGGTACCGCAGGGTTCAGTACTGGGACCGGTCCTCTTTAATTTCTTTATAAGTGACATTGGAGAGCACCTGGAAGGAAAGGTATGTCTCTTTGCAGATGGGTGGAAAGGAGGAAAAGGGACTTGGCAAGATTGGAGGAATGGTCAAATATGCGGCAACTCAGATTCAGTGCAAGGTAATGCATCTGGGAAACAAAAACCCAGGGGAAGAGTACACAATGTGGGGGTGAGTTAATAACAACAAAAATCTAAAGAGACCTAGGAGTAATTATATCAGATGACCTAAAGGTGGGCAAGCAATGTGAGAAGGCAGTAAAGAGGGCTGGGGGATACTGGGATGCATAGGGAGAGGCATCAACAGTAGAAAACAGGAAGTTGTTGTCCCTCTGTACAGACAGTTGGTGAGACCCCATCTGGAGTACTGCGTGCAGTTCTGGAGACCCCATCTCTGCAAAGACACAGGCAGAGTGAAGGCTGTTCAGAGAAGGGCAGGGTCTGCACCAGAAGACATACGAGGAGAGACTAAAGCAGCTTAATATGTATACCCTTGAGGAAAGGGGGGACATGATAGAAACTTTCAAGTATCTCAAGGGAATTAAAGTACAACAGGGTAGTATCTTTCAGAAGAAGAGATGTGCAAGAACAAGGGGGCACAATTTGAAGATAGAGGTGGGACAGCTCAGAGGTAATGTTAGAAAGTATTTTTTCACAGAGAGGGTTGTGGATGCATGGAACAGCCTTCCTGAGGAGGTTGTGGAGTCAGGAACAGTGGGAGAATTCAAGAATGCATAAGACAGGCATAAGGCAATTCTAGTGGGGGTAGGAGGAAGTAAGCTGTTGATTAACTACCATCTGCAGCTTTTCCATCAGGTAGGGAAATGGGCAGACTAGGTGGGCCAAGCGGTCCTTATCTGCCGTCAAATTCTACGTTTTTGTTTCTAAATATACAGTATACCATTAAACTGGCACCAAGCGTAGTTCTGCCAAGGATGTGGCCACCGCTCTGGTGGAGCGGGCATGCACCTTGCCCTCTAGATATACCTCTGCCATGGCACTGCACTGGCGAAAACAATTTACAATCTAGTCTGAAATACACTTGACATTGACAGGGAGTCCTTTTTGACTGGGGCCGAAAGAGGTAAAGAGCTGCTTTGCCAGTCTGTAGTCCATGGTCCTGTCCAGGTAAAACCGAAGGACCCTTTCTGCATCCAGTAAGTGAAAACTCTTGTCTCCTTCAGTCTGGAAACTGGCAAAGTAAGAAGGCAGAATCAGAGACTGATTCAGATAGAACTCCCAAAACAGTTTTAGGTAGAAACTTGGGGTGTGCAAGGAGGAATACCTTGTCTTTATGGAAAACAGTATACAGAGGATCTATGGCAAAGGCATGGATTTCAGACACACTGCAAGCAGAGGAGATGGCCACTAGAAATGCTGAACAGCCTGCACCAGACTGAGGTCGCAGGGAGTGACTGGCTTCTAATGGGAGCCCCTCTTGAGCAGTGGCAGCTGTGCTAGAGAGGGTACCTGCAGGCTCAAGGTATGCTGATATAGTGGACAGGTGGACTTTAACTGTGGAATTCTTCAGGCCAGCATCAGAAGGGTCCAGTAAGTATTCCAAACCCTTTTCAAGTGGACACCTAAAAGGGTCCATGGGAATTTGGAAAACCAAATGGAAAAGGATTTCAACTTGGCTGTGTATATCTTCCTGGTGGAAGGTTTACTCAGAGCAAAGAATATTTCAGAGACTCTCTGGGACACATTCAACCTTTTCACTTCTATTTTTTCAGGAGCCAAACATGGAGATGAAGGGAGCGTAGGATGGAATGGACCAGTAAGTCCATCCAAAGTGGCAGAATTCTCAATTTGCCTGCTGAGGTCAGCAAAGGCACTAGTGTCATTTTGCCCTCATGCACCTCCAACTGAACAGTATTCTCTGAATGAGAGGAACCGGAGGGATGCACACCGAACAGATTGAGCCAATGCAGTCTGAATGCATCCTGACAGAAATCGGCAGGTTCTGGATTTCTGGAGCAGAGTCGAGGCAGTTTAGCATTGAGTGGGGACACGAAAAGGGTCCACATCTGGGGTTCACCACTGAAACAGAGCTCTCATAACATCGATGGCTAGTGACCACTCGTGAGGGTCTGCTGCTGTTCGACTTAGTTGGTCTGCCAAAGTGTTCTAGACCACTGCCATATTTTTTTTTTATTTATTTAGCTTTTGTTAAAGGGACACTGTCAACCCATTTTTCATCATATTATTTCTAGTTGAAACCCCACATTTTATGATTGCTTACCCCTCTCCAAAATTCACTGATGCTGCTGTTTGTTTTGTCTGTCTCCTTGCTTGGTAGAACTGAAATGCATGGCAATGTATATTTATAAACAACCTTGTTTTTGTTTACAATCCTGTTTCTGTTCTTACAGCAAACTTTCTGAGCATAAGAAACACCCAAACAGTGCAGTCACTCATAAAGCAGTAGCCTCCTGAACTCCCACTGCATCATGAGGGGCTAGATTGTTTTGTGGTTGTTTCCAAGGCCAGGAAAGATGCATTTGGAGTTGATCAAGGAATGTAAACAAACCTGTTTTGGTGTGATAACACCAGTATATTGGGCAGTCTGTTTTTTACTTTTTTAAAGAAAATAAGAGTCAGGCTCAAACTACCTGCTACATTAACAATTTTTACAGAATGTTGGCAATCATAAAATACATTTTTTTAAACTAGGGACACTTTGAAACCTAAGGGGGCTGACAGTGTCCCTTTAACCAGGTAAGTGCACTAGCCATAAAATGACTATTTTCAGGCACGACCCGGGAGAGTACAGACATGCAGAAACTTAACAAGATAACAAATTATAAGTGCTTTACATACAGTGAGTTAAAGAGGATACAATATTATATAGATGGCCTGAAGCAGAGTTACCGGTTTCAGGCAACAATCCAACACCCTCACAGCCTCCCTGCAAAGAGCATTGGCGTGCTCCTCATTTGACATAGTAGATGACAGACCTGTTGTCTATCTGAAGGAGGACTATCTTTTGGTTGACCAAGTCTACTAAGACTTTCAGAGCATAAAGAACCACGCTATCTCCAGCACATTTATGTGGAGATATGTTTCTGAAGAGTCTCAGACCCCTTATGTCAGGAGATCCTGGCAGTCTGCTCCCAAAACCAGCAAGGAGGCATCTGTGATGAGGGTTATATCTCTGGCTCTGCTGGAGAGAAGGTGGGACCTGTCGGAGATTTTCCCTCTACAGATCACAACAGCAGGGACCTTACTAGAGGTCTGGTCACCTAAAAGGGACAGTATAGAGGGTGTGAAGCCTAAGGCTACTAGGCATTGACTGTCAATCATTCTCTTTTGAGGCCTTGCTAGGGAGACTATGAACCAGGGTGCTATAAGTCCCACTGTGCACTACATGGAATTAACTGGCACTGCTTTGCGTAACACAGAAGAATGCCATTAGCAAGAATGCCCATTGTCTGCTATCTGGAAGGCAAGGCCCGAAGTGCAGTCACATCCAGAGCAGCTTTTATGAAGAGGAATACTCCCACGGATGCTACATTAAAGAGCTGGTGACGTGTGACAGAAATGGGCAAGAAAGAGTTAATGGTTTGGATTCTGTAGGTGCCTTATTTTTTTAGCAGTTTGGAAAAAAATACAGTCAGGCTGAAATCCTCTGTCCAGCAGCATCCAGCTTATGGAATTCCTAGCTGCTAGATAAGAGCTGGGTCATAAATCTCGATTGGACATCTCCAGACACACACACACCTGCAGACACGGACACAGGGCAGTTTGAATGGATTGGATTATTCAAATATAAACTTAAGGTGAAAAGGGAATATAATTGGTCACTGATGGGTGTTCACTCTGATTGGGACAATTAAATACATACATGTTAGTTGGTTGGTGCATTTAAAGGGAGAATAGGAATGACCTATACTCCACAGAGTATATAACCTTCTGAAAGGCAGAGAAGGCTCTCTTGTGCTTTGGAAGCTGGGAGGGGAAACATAAGTTTGGAGCCTACCTTGTAGCTATGTCTGTGGGAGCTGGCAGTTAGAACAGGGTCCAGTGTCTCTTGTAAGGACAGGGAAGGGTAAGTTTAGTGATAGCATATTTCAGTCATAGCCTTCTTCTTTTGCCATCTGTTAGTTAAAAACATTTACTTTTTCTGTATGAGTGTTATTCTCTTGTGTTGTAAATATATATCCTGTAAATGCTCAGTGCACTTTCTGTTAAGTAAAAGCTTTTTATTTGCTCAACAGTTGTGACTGTGATGTCATTTTTCTAACGTAATATTTGGTTTCCACTGGCTGAGGTAAACTCTGTGTAGCATCCGCCACCCGAAAGAGACACACTACCAGACTTTAACTTGTGCAATTGCACGTTTAATTATTCAAGTTTGTACACACTTGAAAGAGGTGCTGGAAGGAAAGTCCAGCTGGTGGCAGCGAATACCCGAGGACAGACTCCTCTCTAAAAGCTGTTTCAGCCCAGAGGGAGAGGTGGGTTGTCACATATTGGTTGGCAGTGGTGGGGTGATGATAGCGGACTACGTAGCACACTGAGATACAGAGTTTGCCAGTGGAACAGTTACCTTAGTGTTGCAAAACAGGATATATAAGAGGATACATTTGTACAACTGTTTTATTTGTTTCTAGTTAGCACAGGAAAGTGTAGCAGTAGAGAATGAGCTCCACGGAGTATGACTCACTTACTGTGCCACAGCTTTTTGAAAGGTGCCAGGAAAAGGGGATGCAGCCTGAAGGTCTAAAGCAGAAGAAAAAGGCAGACCTCATAGCTACTCTCTTGGCACATGATCTGAAGCAGACAGTCGCTGGGGTGAGTCAGGAACAGAGGCAGCAGACCCCCCAAACCAGCTTGAGGCTGTTGCTGCAAGACAAGGCGTTGGAGGCGAAAAGACTGGATGCTGAAGAAGAAGCAAGAAGGCTGGATGCAGAAACAAGAAGACAGGAAGCAGAGAAAGAACCTGAAGAAAAGAGACTGGCAGACAGAGAGAAAGAACACCAAGACAAAGAGAAGGAACGCGAAGACAGAGAGAGAAAGAACGACAGCATGAACTCCTGAGACAACAGCACGAGAAGGAGATGATGACCCTCTGCAGTCAGCAAACCATGAGTAATGGTGGAGTGAGTTTACCTCATGAAACCAAAATGAATTCTAAATTGTTCCCTCAGTTTAAAGAGGGAGATGACCTTGATTTATTTTTAAGGTCATCTGAGAGAGTATGCGACCAATTAAAATTGACTAAGGCTTCTTGGTCAACTTATCTCACACCCTTGCTGACGGGGCGAGCGTTGCATGCATTTGCTAAAATGAGTAATGAAGACTATGCTGATTATGATAAAGTGAAAACAGTGTTGTTGAAACATTTTGAATTAACTCCTGAGGCTTATAGAAGGAAATTTAGGGAGTTAAAGAAAAGCCCAGAAGACAGTTATGCAGAACTGCAGGTTAAACTGTATACTTCACTTGCTAGGTGGATGGAGGGGGCTAAAGCAACTACTGTGGAACTGATTAAAGATGTATTGGTGAGAGAACAATTCCTTAAAACTGTACCTGAGGACATGCGTGTATGGCTCATAGACAGGGCATGCGCCTCTTCTACAGAGGTGGCAGGAAGCGCTGACGAGTATCTGTCAAGCTGGCCATACACACAGTGCAAGTCTTATGGTGGGGGGGGCAACACATGCTTATAAGGGATCCCATGGGGGGCAGCCCAAAGGAAACCAGCCTGCACCTGAGCCCAAAGTAGAGCCCTCTGGTTCTAAGGAGCCTCAAGAAACAGGTCCCAAGAAATGTCATATTTGCAATCAAGTGGGACACTTGAGATATAACTGCCCTCAGAAACTGGTTAAGGGGCAGAGATATGGGGCGGGGTGATCAAAAGAGCACTGGTGTGTTTGTAGGGTGTGTCCAGTCTGAAAAACCACTCTCCTCTGATGAGAATCTGCGTCCCATTACAGTTAATGGAATAGTAACACAGGGACTGTGGGACACAGGTGCTAACATCTCCCTGGTAAGGCAGGATCTCATTTGGGCAGAGCAGATGGTGCCTGGGAAATACTCCAAGGTCCGGGCATTCACAGGGCCACCAGTCCCATTACCAATGGCTAGCGTCTTCCTGAGCTGGGAAGGAGACCATGGAGAAAAGGAGGTGGGAGTTGTAGAGGACCTACCTGTAAGTATGATTGTGGGGAAGGATTTGGACCCAAGTAAAAAAAACGCTGTGTGTTGTAACTCGTAGTCAGGCACAAGGGCAAGCTTCTGAGGGTGAAGAGAGGTTGACTCTGGGTGGTCCAGCCACACCCTCAGCACCTGAGGAAGTGTCTAGCACAGGGGAGGGGCTGGCTAGAAGCAGCAGTCCAGAACTCCAGTCACAAATACAGGAGCCCACAGGACTTCCTTCAAAAAGGGCACTGGGAAGGGTCAGGCGAGGGCAGCTGAGTGCTGCACAGCGAACTGACCCTACCCTGGAAAAACAGAGAAATAACTCATAGGGCTGAGTGTCTTCGGGGGGCGGGGTTAAGAGTCCATTTACTGGGACAATGGGCTGTTGTAAGAGAATGTACAACAGAGGAAGGGCTAGATGCTGAGGTACTCCAGTAGCTGGTAGTCCCTAAGTTTCACCATCAGCAGCTTTTGGCCCTTGCCCATGACATCCCTTTTTCAGGGCACTTGGGGGTGAGACGCACAAAAAAGCGTCTAACCAACAATTTCTTCTGGCCTGGTATTGGCAAGGATGTGGCAAATTATTGCAGGATTGTCCACAGTGCCAGCGGGTGGGGAAAATGGGGGACAAGGCCAAGGCAGCTTTGGTGCCCCTGCCCATTATTGATGAACCCTTCAAGAGGGCAGTGGTGGACATAGTGGGGCCATTGAGCACCCCAAGTTGCACTGGCAAGCGGTATATCCTGGTAGTTGTAAACTATGCCACCAGATACCCAGAGGTAGTGGCCCTAACATCCTCTGAGGCAGAACCAGTGTCAGATGCACTGTTGGGAATATTTAGCTGGGTGGGCTTTCCCCAGGAGATACTGTTAGACCGGGTGCCAATTTTATGTCAGGGTTAATGAGTAGTTTGTGGGAGAAGTGTGAGGTGAAGCAGCTCAGAACATCCCCATACCATCCCCAAGCTAATGGTCTAGTGGAGCGATTTAATTCAACCCTTAAGACCATGCTAAGGACTTTTGCTGACCAGCATAAGAGAGACTGGGACAAATATTTGCCTCATCTCCTATTTGCATACAGGGAAGTCCCACAGGAGTCCACAGGGTTCTCACCTTTCGAGCTCCTGTTTGCTCATAGGGTGTGGGGCCCCTAGATTTGATTACCCTACCTTGACTTCAGCAAAGCTTTTGACACTGTTCCACATGAAGATTGATAAATAAGCTAGGTAGGCTCGAGGTGGAGTCAGAAGTTGGTCAACTGGGTGGCAAACTGGTTGACTGGCAGAAAACAGAGAGTGGTGGTAAATGGTATACAGTCAGAAGAGATGCAAGTCCAAGTGGGGTACCTCAGGGATCAGTCTGGGGCCAGTCTATTCAACATCTTCATTGGTGACCTGCATAGCAGATGGACTAGAGGGTAAAACATTTCTGTTTGCAGATGACACCAAGATCTGCAACAGAGTAGATGATCCAGATGGGGTGGGCAGAATGAGAAGAGATCTGGATAAACTAGCAGAATGGTCAGAAGAGTGGCAACTGGGTTTAATGCAAAGGGTGCAAAATCATGCACATAGGGAAGAGAAACCTGAAGCCACTTATAGGCTGGAGGGGAGTTGCTAGCAGTCACAAGGAAGAAAAGAGAGACTTGGGCATCATCATCACTGTTGACCTAAAATCATCAAACAGACCTCTAAAGCAGTAGGTAAGGCTAGGGGGTGTTAGGGGTGTATTAGTAGGGTATCACAAGTCGTAAGAGGGAGGTAATAATCCCTCTGTACAAGACATTGGTTAGGGCCCCATCTGAGTACTGCGTGCAGTATTGGAGCCACACCTTCACAAGGACATTAACCAAGTGAGGCAGTCCAGAGAGGGCAACCAAAATGGTGCAGGGACTGCATCAGAAGACATATGAGGACAGATTAATGGAGCTCAATATGTATACCCTTGAGCAAAAGGCAGGGAGAGGTGATATGATCAGACATTTAAACACCTTAAGGGCATAAACAAGGTGAAAGAGTCTAACATGTTTAAATATAAGAAAATAGCAGGACAAGAGGACACAGCATGAGATTAGAGGGAGGCCGATTAAGGGGGAATGTGAGGAAATTCTTTTTCACAGAAAGGGTGGTAGATGCATGGAATGGCTTACCACAAGAAGTGGTGGCTATGAATACAGTGCAGGGCTTCAAACAGGCATGGGATAGGCATAAGGGAGCAATACAAATGACTATGAATAGATAGGTCACTGACAGAGCAAAGGCCGATGGCACATTTATAAGGTAGAAAAAGAAATGGGCAGACTGGATGGGCCTTGCGGTCCTTATCTGCCGTCAACTTCTATGTTTCTATGTTTCTATGTTTCTATGTTTCTATTTGGGATGAATGGGAGGATGACCGTGCCTCCCAAGGGGAGTCTGTTGTGGAGTATGTCCTGAACTTCAGGACCCGCCTTAGGGAGCTCATGGGGTTTGCTCAGGAGCACCTGGCCACTGCACAACAGCGGCAGAAAGTCTGGTATGACCATGGGGCCCGAGCCAGAGAATATGAGGGACAGCAAGTGATGGCACTCATCCCTGTCCGACAGAATAAATTACAGGCAGCATGGGAGGGGCCATTCTCAATTGTCCGAAAGGTTAGTGATGTCAATTATGTGATAGAGCTACCGGACAGGAGATGCAAACAAAAGGTGTATCATGTTAACATGCTGAAGCCCTACCATGACAGGGAGGAAATGGTCCTCGCTGTATGCAGTGCCCCAGAGGAGGAAACGGAGGTAGATCCACTGGTGGACCTACTTGGAGAGGCCAGGGTTGTATCCTCTGTGGACAACCTTACCCTCTCGGAACAGCTGACACCAGCCCAGGTGCAAGAAATTAGGGGTGTGCTGAGAGAATTTGAGGACATGTTCACAGGGAAACTGGGGTACACCACAATGGCAGAGCACCATGTGGATATAGGGACCCAGATTCCCCTGAAACAGTCCCCCTACAGGGTACCTGAGCACGTCAAGCAGACTGTGAAAGAGGAGCTCAAAGAGATGCTAGAACTGGGGGTAATCCAGGAATCCAGTAGCCCCTGGGCCTCACCCGTGGTACTGATCCCCAAAAGGGATGGCACCACACGATTCTCGTGGACTACCGGAAGCTTAATAGCTGCACCGAGTCTGACGCCTATCCCATGCCCAGAACAGATGAGACCCTGGAGCGACTGGGGGGGAGCCAAGCATTTGACCACAACAGACCTAACAAAGGGCTATTGGCAGGTACCTCTGACCCCTGCAGCCAGGGAAAGATCAGCTTTTGTTATTCCATTTGGTTTACTGAATTTAAGGTAATGCCATTTGGAATGAAGAATGCACCTGCAACCTTTCAACGGCTTGTAGATCGCATTCTGTCTGGGGTAGGTGAGTTTGCATTGGCTTATATGGATGATATAGCCATATACAGCCAGACCTGGGATGAGCACATCAAGAATGTGTGGGATAAACAAGAGTTCACCTTGTTGCCTGAAAAAAAAAAAAAGAGTTCACCTTGTTGCCTGGAATCCAGGAAAGCATCAGTGAACAGGGGCATCTGAAGTGCAAATGAAACTTGGTAGTTCAGCAATGTTCAAACTGAAGCAGTATCTATTTCTTGCTCCATGACAAACCTGGGTAAGCCCTGCACGGGCAACTCGTCCAGGTATGACAGGTAAGGCAGGTCTGGTAAAGGTAACACAGAAGCAGACAATGACAGCAGAAAAAAAAAACAAAGATACATCCAGTCTGCCCCAGTTAAGGTGTAGTTAAGTTAAATTAAGGTGTGCCCTAACACTGAACCATAGAAAGTAATGGTGTTTGGAGTTTACTAAGACGTCCTAGAAAGCATTCCGTATGTCAAGTAGAGGCAGCCAGTTCTGGGGTTAATGGCCAAGCAGGGACCCCACAGGCTATCCAGAATCTCTTTTGACTCATGAACACATACAGTTCCACATTTCCCCAGGAGGTGGACTGGTTGCTCTATGGTCCTAGAAGCACTAAGAGGGATCACAGGCAATCTGCTGTGCAGATGGGGCTCACGAGCAAGAATGACAGAGCCTGACACTGATGAGGTCCGCATAGTCTGAAGAAGAGGACAGGCAAGTCCTGGGTGATGCATGAGTGTCGTCTACCTGGCACAGCAGGAGAGGGACAGCCTGATCCAAACAGCCCACGTAGAATGTTGGAACAACCAAGATAGCAAGACACAGACAAGCTAGGCACATGGACATTCCAATTGGAAGCACTCTGCCTGGTCAGAACTACTGACTTAGAGATCGAAGGGTTCTGGGTGCCTAGACAAGGATAGACTTGGGCATGTCTGAAAAGAGGACACTCAATATCATTACTGGAGGTCGCCAATAATGATGTGGCCAGGAAGGCACTTTCTGAAAGTATGGCACTGAATACGGTGTCAGCCTTGATGTCGCAGGTGACACAGAGGTGGCCCCAAAGGATCCAGCCTTGGTGCTGAGTGAGGCACACATGACAATGATGTCCCAGTCTACCCCGTATAGAGGTCTATCTGTGGCACCAGGGTGAGGATGGTGTGGAGGATGGCACTGTCACTAGTACGAAGGCCATTCCCGAAAGATCCGAACTCTGCACTGAGCATGGCGCAAAGCATTGCACCAGTGCTGCAGACTGCCCTGTATAAAGGTCTGCCTATGCAGCAAGGTCAAGAACGACACCAACATCAGCACTAGGTAGACCTTGAGGGGCTTGGACTTGGCAGCAGGTACAGCATCGCACACAACACTGGTGTTGAAGATGATTCCATATGGAGATCCACCTATGCATCAAGGGTGGATTCAGTGCTGAATGCGATACGGACAGACTACCCCCCTGGCTCCAAGGCTGACCCCAGAGTCAGAAAACACTGCCGCCATAAATGGTGCTAGCTGGCCTACCATCGGAGTCAGCTGTGGCGTGCACAAGAGTGACAGCAACGTCAGCCCCAATCCCAATGGCACACAAACCATAGGAATGAAAGCTGACACTGCTCACAGTGCCGTCACCCTAATGCTAAACCACTGCTCAATGACCAACTGCTCACTCGAGAGCTCCCCAGAAGACAGGGGGAGGCTCGAAGATGGAGACATCAGGCCTAGAGGCCTTAGAAAATCCAATACCATTGACAGGAATGGCAGTGGATATTCCGGACCTGTGGGCACAGACAGTCCCCAGGCAGAAGGCCTGAGAGTGACCCCAACCTGTGCATACCCCTATGAGAGAAGAGATCAGACAGTCAGAAGAACGTGCAAGTGGGTTCTGGACCACCTTTTGCCATGTGGGTTGGGGGGGATGACTGCCCTTCTTCCTAGGTGCAGGACTGACATTTGCCAGAACACTTGCTGGATGCCGAGAGACAAACTGTGGTCAGACACAGCCCCACTGTCGGACCAACTAACCTATTCAGGTTCCCTACCTCCCATGGTTGTCAGGATAGGGCTGAGAGAAACTCTGTACGTGAACTAAAATGACACAAAAATAACAAAATCTAAGGTATCTTTAAAATAAACCAAAGACGGGCTGGCCCGGTGGCACTGAAGGTTGAGGCACTGGATGCCACAACTTGCACTATGCCGGCGACCCAGGTTTGGGAACAGACTCGGGTTGCTCGGGGGCTGGCAGGGATGAGGAAGGATCGAGCATCTATAGACAGCTCTCCTTCCCGGGAAGGGGAGACAGTGTGGCGTGCTGTTTGCCTGACACCCAGCAGTGGCTGGGTGTCAGCATACTGACAGAATGGGGAGGGACCCCACGTTCAGGGCATAGGCTGCCTCCACAGAGGTGGGACCCAGCTGCTTCACCCACTGCATGTTCGTGGGCCCAGGGAGTAAAAGCAGGTGGAAAACGGGAGCTGGTAGGCTCCATGATGGCCTGATGTGCCCCCGCAATGCCTCTGACTTCTGAATTATGCTCTGGGGGTGGGGTGGGGGAGTTGACGCCCTTAACTTGGTCCCACCAGGGGGAACTATGGGGTATGGTTGAACAAGGAACGACTGGCCTTGAAGGAAGAGCCCTTCTAGGGAGGGCCAGAGTCACCTGCCGGCTCCGCAGAGGCGGAGAAAGTATAATTACAAAAAAAGCACTAAACACAAAGACTCAATGCTGTTGTCATATAGGCAATGAAGTTCTAGCTCCAACAGGGAGAGAAGCAATGCTGCTGCACACTTGACCATGGAGAAAAAAGGAACTGAGGAGGTTGGGGGCTGGTGCCGCTGTATACTATTGGGCATGTGCAGGGCATACTCATGTCATTAGCCCCCACCAGAAGGATTCTGGCTCCCGCAGGGTGCTAGCACCTATGGTTCAGACCTACGAGTGGGAATCTATGGAAAAGACGGATTCTTGGAAGATCAAAAGGGTGCCTCTTGGGGGGGGGGGGTTGATTATGAGTAGGGCTCTCAGACTCCACTTTAAATTTAAATATTTTGCTAAAAGTTTCCTTGTTCCATAGGGGAGAAATGGGTTTGCTTTTAAATGTATGGGGCTGTAAATGTTGTCACTGAGGCCACAACAGATGCTAATAATTTAAATAGCATGTACTGTTTTTAGGGATACAGGTAAGGATGGCCTTCTGGACTCTTAATAAAATTTCTTAAGTTGGTTATGCTCTGAGAGGGGGACTTTGGTGCTTGAGGAGAACTGAGAGCACCCAAATGACTGCCACCTCATGACTGCTGGGCTCAAGCATGCTACATACATACATCCATGGGTCGATGCTCTGTGCATGCAGTCTAGCACACATCTAAATCTGGTTGAGCAGTCATGCAGCATCTTCAGACTCCGCTAAATGAATCTGCATTGAGTTCGTTATATTTTTAATTTCTAGTTTGAAAGTTTCGAATTTGCTTAACAACAGCTGCTGTATTTCAGCTTCTAGTATGACTTGAAATGATGTTATTATTCCTGCTGTTTTACAGGTTTGTAATGGTTGGCAAAATGAGGGGCATCCCAGTCCGGAGCTCCTAAATATGACTTTAAAAAAATGTGCTGTTTCAGGTACTACACAGACTTTAACATCACAGAGGTGACGTGTTAATGTGCAGTCTGCACATACATGAACTTTCATACATTGATGGACTCGAGTCTAAAGTCATAGCTGCAATGGCTATTTCAGAGAATATCTTGTTTTCTCATTTGAAATGTACATACTTGCATGACCTCGACTTTAGTAGCAATGGGTGGAAAGTGTCAGTATACTTGTTCTGTGATTGCTTAAACATCCAACTGTACTTGAAAGGTTTTCTCATTTCTAAATTGTATAACAAAAAATTCAACAAAAAAAAATATGAAGGGGCAGACTCAATGGGCCAGAGGGTCATTTTCTGCTGCCAGATTTCTATGATTCTATGAACATAGAAAAAAGAAAGATCTGGTGGTTGGAGGGAACCAAATACTATGCAGGATTCTGCAAGTGGGTGGCTATCAATGAATCTGCGGTATACGAACACAGCAAAATCCTTTGAATGTTACTACCCTTTCAGTGACATCACTGTAAGGGAGAACATCCTCTGACTGACACTGCTAACTCAAACAGCTTTAACATTCATACTAGTCTGATTTATTTTGCAAATACATGCTGTGCAAGAGATATCCCAGGTTTTAGCACTAGGACATCATCTGATACCTGTTATTAAAAATACAGCCTTGCATAGCCCCAGTCTGGATTGTGTCCTGGGTGGGGAGGATGGCCCTCCCCCTTCCTGCCCCACCATGGGGGGGGATCTGTGGGGGAAATGGGGCTTGGGGGTGCTGGGGGAGTGGTGGATGGTCTCAGGTGGTTGGTAGGGTGGAGTTCCCTGCCTGTGGTCACCTGGGGGGAAAACAAATGATATAAAAACAAAATACAAATACAGCCTTCCATTCAACTCCAGGAAAGGCACCTGTAATTCTTTATCTCTGACAAAATACTATCCTGTATTATTGTGACTACTAAGGTTTATTAGATAATAAACTAGAATTTTCTAGCTGGAATTCTGGCTCTGAATTCTGATACAGGACACGCATGAAATGAATCTCATGGATCAGTTGCAGTCCATGTCATAGGAACATCAGCCGTTTAGGGTAGCAGTCCATCACTGCATATAAAATCCATGTACAGGGAGCAGCCACATATAAAAAATAAACCACAATATGGAACAGACTAACATGCTCCAAACACGTTAAGCAACTCCTCGTAAGAGACAAACACCAAGATTCTTATAAATACCATCTACTGAAGATCAGGAATAAAACGTTAATTAACTATAATTCTAACTGACGTTTACATCTGATCCACCCTTTAGCAGATAATATACTCGTGTGCTCTGCCCTGGAACATTTAGATAGATTTGAAGACTGCACTGTGCACTGACCATTCCACACCTGTGCTCAATCTGTCAGTTCTTTAGCAGGAAAGACATCCAGGTCAAGAATAAGTCATACCTTGCAAATAAAAATATATTTCTGGATAATATATTAATATATAGAGTGTCCCCAAATGCTGCCCAGAAGGGCCTGAATATTCAAATTGTTTATTCTTTTCCTGTTTTTCTACACCTTGCCTTAGTTAGAACTAAAAAGCTCAGCATTCTGTACTGACAACAGAGAAAGCACAATACTTGAAAATTTGGAATAGAGAAGGAAAAGAAAAAAGCTCCAAGGTCTGTATTGACAAAGAGAAAACGCTATACTCAATTGTTTATGAGCATTTGAGAAAATTTAGGCTAGAGTAGAAAATGGCAAATTAAATGATCTTGGTAATGGTGTCATGCTTACATGTTACAGCTGAAATATGTTGACTAAATATCCCATGATGAGAATTAGGAAAAAAAAAACAGAAAATGGTAAAACTATATAGCTACAGACACACATATAGGGGATATGACAAGACCTGACTGGTGTTTGTATATACATACATTAATTACAAAAAACTATCAATGCAGACATTAGGGTTGTGGAACACAAAGCGCACAAAGAAGGGAAATGAAAAACATTAGGGATATGGGACTCCAAAGTACTGGCGAATCAGTGGTGGGGTCTTACTTGGGGTTGTCAACCCCAATGCCCATTGCCCACCCCCTCCTACCAGCTTGTAGCCCCCTGTCTGAAGCACAAGATACAGCTCCAACCTCGTGCCTCATAGTGATACAGTATGGCCAACATAATCTGTACAAGCTTTCTTCACGCAAGGCCCTACAGGCTCTTTGTGAAGACCTCACATTTGACCTCGTCTGATCAGGGGAGGAGGTGGGCCAGTCTACACCTGGTCTCGGTATACCGCTGGGGCATGTAGTCTGAAAACCGGAGCTTTTAATAGCCGCATTTCCATAGACAGTATATGGGCATAGCCCCAGCTGCTCCCCGTAGGAAACGTCCTACTGAGACAGCCGCTGGTGATTGTGGGCGCACCATGTGATCGCAAAATGCTGGTGGAACAGAGGCAGGATCAACCAGATATGAAGGTGATATTTAATAATTTGTAAGTTAAAAAAAAAACATTACTTTTAGGAAACAGCTAATCGGGATATGCCTTACACCCAGGCATTGCTCGATTCTTGATGGACGTTTCACTTTAAAGGTTTGGATGCCAAAATGGATCTTATTAATAACAAAGTTTCATTGCTCGAGAATAAAGTGTAAACCGTATCAGCTGAGGCACACTTGACAAAGAAGTTCGCTGATAAGACCTTGGCAGTGACCTCTGGCCTAGTTTCTAAAAACAAGTTACTTCAACTACGCCTAGAGCAATTGGAAAACAGGGCCTTACTAGCTCATGTTCGCTTGTTGGGGGTCCCTGAGGGTTCTGAGGGGGTTCCACTTTACTTCTCAACTTTTACACAGTATGTTGGATCTTAACATTCTGGAGGCAATATATAAAGTCTATCATATTACCCCTTGGGGGGAAAAAAAAAACCTTGGACCCAGACCTACCATATACTATCTTAATCTCCACAGCAGGACAACATATCTGCAACTGGATTCTTGAGGCAGCGAAAAACAAAGACCCACTTCAACAACCGGACAGCACCCATATATATATATTTTTTTCCCAGACCTCAGTTACTCCACCCGTCAGTGTTGGAAGGCATTCGATGGTATGCGTCACGAACTGAAAACGCTGGGAGTCAGTCACTTGCTTCTGATACCTGCAAAACTTTGAATTTCTTATGCAAGTATAATCTTTATTTCTACTGACCCTACTGAAGATGGAAAGCGCCTGCTTAAAAGTAAGAAAGACTTTCAGAGCAGAGCTGCGAATTGTGGCAAGACTTGAGAGCTGAATCCAGCTTTGGTTTAGACTGTCCAATCTTCTGGCTCTTTACCTGACTTTGTTGGTGTTCTTAATCACCTACAGTAGTTCTTGGCTCATTGTTTTAAAGTTTATCCAACTTTACTTATTTACTGCTCTTTTTAGTTCATTATATCTAGCTATATTCAGGTGGAGTGAAGACTTGACGGAGTGTTTCTATCAGTGGTTCTATAATCGTTAAAGTTTGACTTTTTCATGGACTTCATCTAAGTACTTTGCGACTTATTGAACCTTGTACCCTGGGACTTCTCAAATATTTATTTTTAATGGTACAGTGCCTTCAGAAATTATTCACCCCCTCCTTGGATTTTGTCACATTTTGTTGTGTTACTACCAGAATTTTTAATGCATCGAAATTATTTTTTTCCCCCTTGCTTCACACAGCATACTCAACAATTTAAAGCGGCAAAAATATTTATATTGTGTAACAAAAATTTATGAAACATTAAAAACTGAAATATCTTGTTTACTTAAGTATTCACCCCCCCCCCCGCCGAGTCAATACTTTGTAGAAGCGCCTTTGGCAGCAATTACAGCTCTGAGTCTTCTTGCATATGTCTGTATCAGCTTTGCACATCTGGATTTGGGGATTTTCACCCATTCTTCCTTGCAGATTTGCTCAAGCTCTGTCAAGTTGGATGGGGAGCGTCGGTGAACCGCAATCTTTAAGTCTTTCCATAGATTCTCAATGGGATTCATGTCTGGGCCACTCAAGGACATTCACCTTCTTGTTCTGAAGCCACTCCAGTGTTGCTTTGGCTGTATGTTTGGGGTCATTGTCCTGCCGAAACGTAAATCTTCGCCCCAGTTCAAGGTCTATTGCAGAGTCTCCTCAAGGATGTGCCTGTATTTGGCTCCATTCATTGTTCCCTCCATCCTGACAAGTGCCCCAGTTCCTGCCACTGAAAAGCATCCCCATAACATGATGCTGCCACCACCATGCTTCATGGTAGGGATGGTGTTACATAGGTGATGAGCTGTGTTCGGTTTGCACCAGGCATAGCGCTTTGCATTCAGGCCAAAGAGTTCAATTTTTGTTTCATCAGAACAGAGAATCTTTTGCCATATGCCTTCTTGCAAACTCCAGGCATGCTATTACGCGGCCTTTTCTCAGGAGTGGCTTCCGTCTGGCCACTCTCCCATAGAGGCTACATCTGTGAAGTGCTACAGAGATTGTTGTCCCCTGGACAGGTTCTCCCATCTCAGCCATGGAACTCTGTAGTTCTGTCAGGGTGGTCACTGGGTTCTTGATCACTTCCCTGACCAAGGTCCTTCTTGCCCAGTTGCTCAGTTTGGGAGGACGGCCTGCTCTAGGAAGAGTCTGGGTGGTTCCGTAATCTTTCCATTTCCTAATGATGGACTTGACTGTGCTCCTGGGAACTTTCAACACCCTAGAAATGTTTTTATACCCCTTCCCAGATCTAGGCCTCCTCACAATTCTATCACGGAGTTCTACAGACAGCTCCTTGGTCTTCATGGTAGAGTTTCTGCTCTGACATGCACTGTCAACAGTGGGACCTTATATAGACAGGTGTAGTTCCTCTAAAATCATGTCAACCATTTGAACTGACCACAGGTGGACTCCATTCAAGTTTTAGAGTGATCTCACAAGGAAATTGGATGCACCTAAGCTCAATTTGGAGTGTCATAGCAAAGGGGGTGAATACTTATCAAATCAAGACATTTTAGGTTTTTATTTTAAATTACATGTACAAAAAATTCCAGAAGTTTCATTCCACTTTGACATTATAAAGTAATTTGTGTAGATACGTGACAAAAAATCCCATATAAATGTATTTTAATTTGAGTTTGCAACATCACAAAATGTGATAAAATCCAAGGGGGCGAATACTTTCTGAAGGCACTGTATATAGTCCACAGTTTTGGCTGCATAGGCATTTGATATAATTTTCTTTTACTGTATAATCAGTTGCACTTCCCCTCCCATGCTGTAACACAGAGAGCTAAGAAACAAATCCTGATTTAATCTGACTGCACCTGTATCGATTTTTATGCCTTGGACCCCAGTATCTATCTCTAAGTTTTTGCTACCCTGATTTCATAAAAAAAAAAATGTTTTTAAAAGATAGGGGAAGGCAAACTTTTTGGGAAGAGTTATCTCTTACTACACCACAGAGGTTGCAGTGCTTCTGGTACAATGAACTTTGAGACATGCAGGAGGTTATTTGCCAGCCAAAGTGCAACAATGTGAAATACGTGGGACACCTAGCAAGAAATGGTTCTTTCAGGACTGCGATAGCCTTTTGCAACCTCACCATATGTAACAAAACGCTGCCTACTATCACCACTAAACGGCTCTGTTCTATTCTTGTATTAACGGAGAATCCCCTTTACATCAAGTTTGTAAAGATTAGCTTCTCCTTAGGATCGAGCGACCGAGGGACTGCTGCCCTTCTACAGAAGGGCAGAGTGCATGGCGCACGACTGACCTCTGGTAGAGGCCAGGCTTGGAGCAGCTCCTGGCACCTATACAGCCGCTGGAGGTGGGACAGACGTCAGCGTACATGCCCTTAATGTCATCGCATGTCCCGCCTCTCGGGGCATAAAAAAGGGTGGAAAATTGGGCCAAGCAGGATGCCACCCACCTCGTGCCGCACGTCCCGCACCACTGGAGATGAATACTGGTATCAGATGAGAGGGTAAGCCCCTTCCCGAAGGCCCCATCCTAGGGGGCAAGCCAGGTCGTAACCCCAGGATGGAAGCATCCTGATTCCATATACTGGTGTCCGATGGATGGTTGGGCTCCCTCCCGCTGTCCTGTTCTGGGAGCAAGCCAGAGCTCATCTCCAGCTTGGGGAAGTCCACAGGGTGGGGTGACGAGACTGGGTGTGGGGATGGGTCAATGGGGGCTGGTCCTGTGAGGAGAAGAAAGTACAGCAAAGGTTTAAAAAAAAGGAAAAAGATTAGCTTCTTCTTGGCAAGTGTGAGGCCTAGGGAAGAAAACAGTCAGTGTTACTGTTTGGTTCACATGGTAGTCTATCACCACCTTAGGAACAACTTCAAGGGAGTACGTAACATAACCCTTTCTTGTGAAATAGAAAGAGGTCTGGCACCTTCTCCACCAACAGCGCATCTTTTCTGAAGTTTTTTGTCAACTGTTGAAGCAGATTTGCTCACACATATTTCTAAGAAATGATGAGTGCTAGGGATAATTCCCCAGGATGTCAGGAAGGGAACCAGTTTCCTTCTCACCTGAATTTTCAGTGGAGATGCCTTAGATTTCTGCCTCTGTGACAAAATCCTCCTCCTCAAAACTTTCTTTGGGTGTATGGGAGGATGGGTTGACTACCATTTAAGAAACACAGAAACAGAAAGTCTGCCTATGTTCCATACCTACTGTCACACGCAGATCCTACTTGACCTCCGGCTTTACCACCCCCCCCCCTTCTTTGCTTCTAAGGTTCCCTTATACATACTCCCATGCCTTCTTAAATCCCATGACAGTTTTGCTCCGACCACCTCCTCAGAGAGGCTGCTCCAGGCATCCACCACCCTTTCTGTGAAGAAGTGTTTCATTATATTTCCCGATTCTAATCCCCTCCAGTTTCATTGTATGATTCCTTGTTCTTGTGCATCCTTTTCTCTGAAAAAGGCTTCTCTCTTGAACCTTATTTATACCCTTGAGGTATTTGAAAATCTCTATCATACCCCCTTTCCTTCAGAGTGTACATATTGAGGTCCATCAGTCACCTCTCATAGGGCTTTTGATGCAGATCCTGCACCATTTTAGCTGCCCTCCTCTGGACTGCCTCAACTCTGTCTCTGCACTTTCAGAGATGAGGACTCCAGAACTGGACACAGTACTCTACACATCATTAGCCACATCTTTCTGAAATGTTCCAGGAAAGACATCTGTCCACCATCCAGACAAGACAGTCCAACTGGAGACTCCACAGTCATCTACTCACTTACAGGCCTTTTTGACATTCTGCTCATGAAGGAGTTTAGTCCCTGGGTATTTCACCAGGTTCTTGTCCATGAGGGATCTGTTATTACAGAAGCACCAAGTGACTTTATGCTTTTTCTCAGTAAACCTCTAGTGCTTTTCTTTTACCATTTTACTGCTAGTAGGCAGGGAACGTCAAGACTAAATTTTCTATTTTATTTTTAATTTTCACTGGAGAGCATTCTCTAATAACTGGAACTGACAGAATTTCTTGTATTCTCTTCAAGTCTTAATATTATGACAGACATTTTCAATAAATCAAAGAAAGAAGGTCCAGGCCTATGTACTCAAAACACTTTTTTTCCATTTGTAATTTCTGAGTAGTAAAAGAACACTAAGCTATAAGCTTGCTTACAGGTGCATCCTGGTGGCATGGGTTACATAAACCTGTTTTACTGGTGGGAGGAATGATGGCCATGACACCAGGGAAACTGCCCTACTCTTCTTCAATAAGTGCCACGTGATCTTTAACTTCCACCTGGACAGTGACCAGAGATGGGCATGAGGGACCTCAGTTTAACGTCTTATCTGAAGGATGACACCTCGACACTGCAGTACCCCCTCACACTGCACTACAGTGTCAGTTATGGGTATTAATTCAAGTACCTGGTGTGGGGCTAGAGCTCATTACCTGCCAATCTTTCGACCCCAGGGGCAGGCATGCTACCTACCGAGCCACCGACACTGCAGCTGAGTGAAGTGTACGATGTGGAGCTTTACCATGTGACTGAAAAGATATGGAAGTTAAGAGTGCAGGTGGTGCAACGTCAGGGCACAGTGCAGAGTTTAGGTTGAAATCTACCTGAACGTTCCAATGCAGAGCGGAAGTACGGGCTATCTGCTTAAGTGTGAAGTAGATGTAAACATTAATGTTAGAATTAACAGTTTATCTTAATAATTTTTCTAAAACACGCTATTGCCCCTTTCCAACACACACACACACACACAAAAAAAACAACACAAATAACAAAATGTCAGGTCTGGTGGTTTCCTGTAAGATTATTTTTCCACCCACCACTACAGTACATGCTGTTACAGATATACCATTTCTGTTAAGTAAGCCTTAATTATATTTTAAACACACTGCTCTAACCTCATTACGTGTGTGTTTCCAGACCAGCACTGTTTAAAGAAGAAACCTCTGGATTGTATCCCAAGATACCCTTAGCAGGATATAAACGAACAGAGCATGCTCCACTTTGAGGAAAGTCGTGCAGAGAAAAGTGCACAGTTACCTGACCAACTGGTTGTAGATATACAGCTGGAATTTGGGATGGAGGTTGGGGAAACAGACACTAAGAGAGGCCCAGTGGTGAGACGTAAAGACAGAGAAGAAGTAGTGGACAGGAGAGCAGTGTCTACAAAATAAGGAGGGAGATTTAAACAGATAAAAGAAATAAAAGAGAAGTACAACAGCTGAATTTCACTCCAGAACACTACAGGCATAAAATACTATATTACATACAAACCTAAATCCATAAATGATTTCTACAGTCCTTGGTCTGTCAGACTCCAAATGAATCAAATAATTAAGCTATGCAGTGAAGTTACCCTGACAAAGTTCTGAACTTAACTATTTGATTCAAATTAAAGCCACAAGCCAAAAAGAAATCCTCAAATAACTTCTGGTTTGACACAACAACTGCAAAGTATTTCAGTCACACTTACACAATATATCTACACACACAGTTTACAGGTGTAGACAATAAAGGAAAAGAGTAACCTTAACAAGAAAAACAGACATGCAAGGCAGTTCAGATTACTAGGGAACTATCAGAATTTTTGATGTAGCCAGTAAAAGAAAAGAGTAACCTTAAAAGAGAAAAACAGACATGCAAGGCAGTTGATATTTCTGGGAAGTGTTAGGGTGTTTTACGGAGGAATGCTCACAAGCATTGAAGCACTGGGGTAAGACCAGCAGGTCTTGATTTACAAAATCACACAACAAAAAAAAGGCTCGTCATTTTATGATTCTTACAATGTAATCGGATAGCTGGTTGATTCTGTGACTTATGGGCCCTATGCTGGTGGAATACATATTGCATTGAGTATCTGATGATATTGTTAAGGAACTCAGCCACAGGGGTCATCCAACGGCTGAATTAAACAGACACAGTATTATACAGATTTTGCAGGGTTCAATACTGGTGACCATACTGGTATTAATCTCCCTTCTAGGGAGTAAGAATGGTAAGGTATCATCAGCAGTGCTTTACACAAAGTGGGATGAATCAGTTTGTGGGCTGGTGGTCATGTAGCCACTAGGGTTTAAAGTCTAGTAGCCAAAACAGTTTTTAGTGGCCATCATTTTTAAGAGTTTTAGTCAGCATCTCTCACCTTGACAATTATTCTACAGAAGATTATAAGGCATTTTTCTTTATATGTTTACGAAAGTGAATGACAGCTGCTGTAGCAGGTAAAGGCCTCTTACAGAGCAAAGACTGCTTCATGTGCTCCAGTCTTTCAGTGCTCAGCCACCATCAACCAAGAGATCATGGCTGACTAGTCAGGGAGCAGGTAAAATTACTTGGCAAGCCTCTCAGAAAGCTCATGGCTGTATCAGGCCATCAAAGTCACATAGCTGGTCAGACAGATATCCAGGGATGCAGCTGCACAGACCTTCAATCCCAGGTAATGCTACTTGTTCGACTCCGTCCAGCAGCTTTTCTGACTTATCCTGCACCTTTGCCTTCTGGAACATTGCATCTGCCACTAGCCCCTCCAGTGATGGATGTAATGAATATCCGGACAATCTGCCTAGGGAGACTGCCTACTTGTGGTCCTTATGAAATGGCAGGTCTGTCAGGAGGTCAGGTACTTCCATATACCAAGAACTGGTCCCAGAATGGCAGGGGCAACAGGGAAGGCTACACCTGGAACATCCATCAGAGGACAGGTTTCCTCCTTCTGGACTTCCACCGATGGAGTGTCCACAGCCACAGACATCTGCTCCATGAGGACAGTGAAGGAGGACTAGTCCCCCACAGGGGGCCTGTCTGTTAGACTGCCCTCCAGATGATGCTGAGTCAAACAATGCATGATGTCACTAAATCTAAGTCAGGACAGATAAGTGTTAACCCCACAACACAGGGTGTGGATGATCCTCTCTGACGGGGTAACCACCACCCACATGGAATGAGGAAGCCTGGACTCAGGCCTAGAGTCCTTGACTGGTGCACCCTCTGCTGGCTGCGGGGTGGAGGCATCACTTGAATCTTTTGCTGCAGTACAGCCAGCAATGCTAGAGGGGGAGCCGTAGGCTGCACAACTAGAGTTGGCGCAGAGAGAGAGAAAGCAAGGCAGAGATCAGTCTATTGGCATCACCAGTTGACTAGGACCATGGGCAAACACTGTTGGCCCAATGCTGCCAGGCTGTTCTCCCTCATATGTGATGGGCTCAGTGTTGGGAGCCAGATGACAAAGAAGAACTCTATGAAGTCCACGGATGGCAATGTCTGCAGTGATACAGAGAGCAAGATCGAGAGTGGGATTGCAATCTCAACCACTGACTCAGACTGATTTAGCGACAGGGCCTCTAGGTCTAGATATGAGGGTTACTCACCTGTAACCGTAGTTCTAGGAGTGTTACATGTGCACATCCACACTTAGGCAGTCTTCCTTTCCCTTTAAATTTTGCCAGAGTGTCTTCAAGAAAAACTCCTGCCACCCACCTGGGTGGAATTCTCCTTGACTCTGCCCCATGATGTCAGATCTTGCCCAGTGGAAGCAAGGATCCGTATGTCACTTGCCAAGGGAGGCTGGACTGGTTGTGTGTGCATGTGTAATATAATCCACTCCTAGAACTACACCTTGAAGCACTGGTGGTGGTGGCACAGTTTGTTTTTATATAATAAATGAGAGCTTAATGGAAGCAGAGTGAGCACTGTGTACTTTACACCTTTCTCTGTGTTTCCAGCGGAGCACAGCAGCAAAGCTCTATTAACCTGTGAGCGCATTTCCCGGTTGGTGAGTCAGTGCCTCTGCAGTTCTGTCTGTTTCCATTTCTTTTTTTTATGTTTTGCCCCGTGCATGTGCAGAAACATTATCACGGCAACAGGAGAGAAAGCGTGTTGTGCGGCGGCACTGTGGCACCAGCGAAGTCATTGCATTTGGAGGCTTGACACTGGTGGACCAGCGGAGGCACAGTGTGCTGATGACGCTGGCTTCCAAAAGTGCCACCAAGTCGTAACGTTTTCACCGCAGCGATCAGGGGCCGCCTTGTCATTGCAGCATCAGGCATTCCGCTGTAATGAGGGAGTGACCTGTCATTGCAGGGCGGTACCTTGCTCAGTGTAATATTGTTTGTGAACGCGGCGACAAGCCGCCGCTATGTTTACAAACAATATTACACAGACCTCAGTGCCCAGGAGATGCCCGATCCCCCTCGGCATCATGACTCCCCAAAAAACAGTCTCTGTTTGCTGACAGGGGCCCAATCATCGCCAGCTTCAGTCCCCCCTTTCCCAGTTTAATCTGCGATGGGAAAGCCTACTCCCCGTCGGCACAATGTCTCCCCAAAAATTTGTTTTGTTGCGGGGGCCCAATCCCCTCAGTATGTGCAGATGGGGATGCCCAATCCCCATTGGCTACAGCCCCTCTCCCCAAAAAACACTACGGCGGCATGCTGGGAGCCCACTCCAGCGTGCCAAATGTTCCTGTTAAAAAAATAAATAAATAACATCTCGCGATTTTTTTTTTTTACACCCGTAAAACAGAAAACAGTCTCTTGTTGAGTCTGGTGGCTCCTCCCCCAACCCGTGCCCACCCTCTGCGATCCCTGCCTCCTCACCCCATACTTACCTCTGGAGCCCAGTGCAACGATCTTCGGTGGACCGGGAACACGTCTGTACTCTTCAAAGCCAACCGCGAACTGAAGAAATGCCGGTAAGCTGTATAATGGCATAAACAGTTTTTTTTTTTAAACTATGGTGCATATCTCAGGCATATTTGGGAATTTTGGCACCAGATTTTCAACATGGGGTTATTGGGACCCCTCCTCAAGAATTCAGCCACTGTCATGGCGTTATTTGGTCCCGGAAGGTAATTTTGCGGTCACTGCGCGGAATCACCTTTCGGGACAGATTAACTAAACGATAGTGCCAGTGTTCATGAGGTGGGCTCTCAAAAAGTCTATGTTGCAAATTTGGTGGAAAAAATCCAATAAATGATTGTTTTACAAGCATGTATTGCACAGTTGCTACGCACGCTTGTAACTTCACAAATTTGCAAGATTTTCACTCCAGATTTTCAACACTGCCATTTTTCCGCACCCCTTTATGAACAGTATAGCTGTCATTTTTCACATCCTGGCCGAAATGTGTTTTTGCACTTCCGTCGCAGAATAGCGCGGTCACTGTGGCAAATCAGTGTTTGGGACACATTAAGAAAACCACAGTGACACTGTTCATGAGCAGAGGTCCTAAAATGCCTATGTTGAAAATTCTGTGACGAAAGTCCATAAAATAATTGTGTTATGAGCATGCATTGCGCAGTTTCCACGTACGCTCTTAGCTTTGCAAATTTGTAATATATTCACTCCAGATTTTCAACATTGGCATTTTTCCACACCTCCTTATGAACAGTACAGCTGTCATTTTTCACATCCTGGCCAAAATGTGTTTTTGCACTTCCGGCGCAGAATAGTGTGGTCGCTGTGGGAAATCAGTGTTTGGGACACATTAAGAAAACTACAGTGATACTGTTCATGAGCAGAGGTCCTAAAATGCCTGTTGAAAATTTGGTGACGAAAGTCCATAAAATGACTGTTACATGCATGCGTTGTGCAGTTTCCACGTATGCTCGGAAGTGCGAGTATTTTTAATATTCCCACTACAGATTTTAAACATTGCCATCTCTTCACACCTCCCTATGGATGGTACAACTGTCATTCTTCACATCCTGCCCGATCTGTGTTTTCATACATGTGGCACAGAATGGCACGGTCGCTGTCGGAACTCAAAGTTTGGGACACATAGACAAAATCACACTGCCACTCTTCATGAGAAGAGGTCCCAAATGCTTTCATGAGGTGAGGTCACAAAAATGCCATGTTGAAAATTTGTAGTGCAAATACCAACAAATGCCTGGGGCATTTAGGGTTTTTAACCATAACGTCCCACCCTGTACAGACTGACAGGCATCGGGGTGTGCCTTTGGATTGCCGACTGTACTGCTCATGCCATCAAACCCCCCCCCCCAAGCCAGTGACAGGCACTGAGGTGTACCTTGGACTCTTCGGACCCAGAGTTCATCCCATTCTTCTATGCTGTACCCATTTCAGCGTATGTCCTTGTGGAATGGGGTGACTGTAAAACCAAACACCCCAAAGCACACCTCAATATGTGTTGGTGTCTGCAGAATAGGGTGACGTGACGTAGCATGAACATCATGGGCGATGACCCAAACATATACTCCCAATGCTTGTCCATCTCTACATGATGGAGGTGGGGTTGGCGTGAAGTTCAATACTTCACTGCCATTCCTATTCTGCATCTAACTCCTGCATTTCCACTAATACCAGCAAGCAAACATTCGGCATTGACAAATGCTTGTTTAATTAGATTTTGCACAAACCAAGTAGAAAACATGAGCTCCACAAGGGGTAGTTAATGTGGTAACTTGCTGTACACAATAACGTCATACACATTAAAACATTCTTCTCCCCTTATCTGATACATGAGTTGGAGATTGACCACAATACAGCAAATAATCGATCCTTAACGCCTCTTGAAGCCTTATATCGCCATTCACAATCCTACTGTGACCATGTATAAATTAACACTTTGGTTTTAATAAAACCTACTAGAAAATGGGCTTAAGAATCTAAAACATCCAACTGACTGGCAGGGGTACATTAACTAGCAGACAGAGCCCCATAAAATGCAAGTGCCACTTCAGGGTGCCCCATTACTTATGATATCATTGGGCACAATGAATTCTGAAATTGTCCAGCTTCCATTTGTTTAGTGTTTGCTGAACCCCCGGTCTCTTTAAAATACAGAGTAGAGCTTTTTCAAGGTGAATTAAATAAAGAGTAGAGAGACAGAGAGACATATTAAAAAAACAAATGAAGAAAACAAAGAAGCTGTCAGTTTAATGGCTTCTTCAGGTAACTGATGGTCAGCAGTGCGGCTTTCCAAAGGGAAGGCAGTGTGCGCCTCTCAGCAGCAGCTAAAGAAGTGCTGTTTGCAGTCACTGTAGGGTATATCTCCCATAATAAAATAAAATTAGGGGAAAAGGGCAGGTCTCACAAGGCCTCATTGTACCAGACTGCATGCATGAAAACATTTCAGTTTAGTGTGGCGAATAACTTACTTTTGCAATCGGACACTCCAGTGATTGCAACAATCACTATCTTTTTCTCTTTTTTTTAAAACTTCAAGTTTGAATGGATGATACAGCATTAAAACCCTTGTACAATAAAACTGTTCATCCTATTCAGTGATTGTAGAACATTGTTAAAAATGATTATTGCACTTGAAGTTCATATACATAAGATGTTTTCCTTACTTGTAGGTGTTCTTCGTGCAATTGTTCGTATCTCATCTGAGGAGGAACTTCGAAGAAACATGTACTCTGTGCAATTGATCACTGTTCATCCTACAACTTTAGTTAATCTTAAGGGTAGCTACTCATCCTATATTTACCACTATAACTTATACAACTTAGTAATATGTTGAACACTACAGGAAAGAGTATAAAGAAAAAGGAACATGAAACAAAAAGAGAACTAACCATGGTTTGGTTGTTATTATTTTATATCTATGGTAATCTAAAATAAAGATTTAAACCTGTGTGGATAAGAGTATTTAATGCTGTTATTAAGTTCATCATTTTAAGGGCAGAAGTGGGCTATTCTGCGATCATTGAAGAAGAAGAAGAAGAATCAGCTTTTATATAGCACTTTTCATACATCCAAAGTGCTTTACAAGCAATGCTAGACTGGTAGTGAAGTGACCGAATGTGTGGTGGTGACCATATTGCACATCATCACCCACACACAGCCTGGATAATTGCATGAACTGGTTTTATGGGAAGGGAAATGTTGGCCAGGACACTGGGAATGTTCCCTACTCTTTGCGAAGAGTGCCCTGGGTTCTTTTACTTCCACCTGGACCCCCAACAGGACAACACCAGGATGGGCAGAAGGGACCTCGGTTTAACATCTCATCCGAAGGACAGCACACCCCAGCAGTATAGCACCCCCCAATACTGCACTTGGATGACAGCGATTTTTAGGTGCAAGTCCAATCCCGGTGTGGGACAAGAACCCACGACCTTCTGGTCCAGAGGCGGATGTGCTACCAACTGAGCCATGCTCACACCTTGGGGGAATGCTTGTTGCGAGAAGATTCAAACGCCATCTAGCTCCTCCAGCAAATGCATCCATTGTATTTATCTCCTCCCAGCCTAAGTTCTGCTGTTATCTTCTCTATTCTAGCTATATCTTTTATTATATTTATCCATTCAGCCACTGTGGGAGGTTCTGGGTTTAGCCATCGTCTGGTGATGGCCTTGCTAGCTGCGGCCAACTGAATTTCTAGGAAAAAGATCTTAGCATTAGATCTCCTTCCTCTGGGGAAGGAGCCCAGAATCATGAGTGGGAAATCAATTGGGTCCTGAAAGCCCAACATCGTCTGGAAATGCACTTCCACTTCATTCCAGAAGGGTCTCAGTTTTGGGCGATCCCAGAAGATATGATATGGTGTTTCTATCCCGTTACAGCCCCTCCAGCAGGCCTCTGAATAGCATTTTGGTTCGGATGGAGTATTAAAGAATCTAATCAGAACCTTCCACCTGAATTTTCGCCAGGTATTAGATGCTGAGGTATGAAATGCCCCTTCCCATATTGTCCACCGTGTCTGCGTATCCAATTGGTGTCCCATTTCCTTTTCCCAAGCACTTTGTGACCTCGGTGGGACCAGGTTCACTGCATCTCTATATGCGGAAACCAATCTGGATATCAAATGTGATTCTCCGGGGCTGTTTACAGCCTGCCACACTATCTGTTCTAAAGGGTGGGGGTCACCCTGGGCATCCCTGATGTTGGTTCCAGTGCAAAGAAAGGAAACCACTTGAAGGTATCTAAAGAAATTTGAAGAGGGTATAGAAAAATCTTGTTGGAGTGACTGGAAGGTTCTTATCTGCCCGTGCTGGAGAAACTGAGAGAAGCGTAGCAGGCCCCGATGCTTCCAACCTACAAAGGTCCAGTTTGGGTGGGGTGAAGCGAACACATTGTGTGATCTCTGTTCTGTTATCTAAATGAGACCCCAGGCCAATCGCCCTCTTCACATCTGCCCATGTTTTATACATTTGCTTCAACCATGGGTTAAGGCCATACAAATGCCTGAGGGGGCCTGTGAAATCTAAACTGGGAGAAACCCCAGGACATCCACCAGTCTCCTGCATGATCTACATGTTTTCTGGGTCTTTCTTCAAATGCACTACCCATGGAACCATCTGGGCCATTTGATGAAAAATGTTTAAATTTGTCAGGCCCAGCCCTCCCTGGCCTTTTGCCTTCATCAGCACATCCCAGGCTATCCTCGGCCTTTTCCCTACCCAGATAAAGTGATGTAGGGCTTTATTTATCTTTTTCCATTCTAAGCTGGGGATGGGTAGAGGCAGTGCACTGAATAAGAATAAAAAATGTGGAAGGACATTCATCCTTATAGTATCTGCCTGTCCCATCAGGGAGGGAGGGAGGGAGAAGCGTCCATCTCTCTAAGTCTGTAAACACCGTTTTTATTAATTTTCCATAATTCACCTGGAATAACTGGTTCAAGCTTAAGGGGATGTGAATGCCCAGGTACCTTAAACTATCAGAGACCCAATCGAAAGGTATCAGTTGTTTTAGTTCTGTGGTAAGGAGACCACTCAGCAGGATTGATTCCATTTTGTCACTGTTGATTTTGAAGCCTGACAATTTCCCATACACTGTGAGTATTTGTTGCAGGACTAGGAAAGTTTTAACAGGGTCTCTTGAGATAAAACACGGTATCGTCTGCACAGAGGAATATTCTACTTTCTTCCCCACCCAGTAAGATACCTTCGAAGGTTGAATGCGTTCCAATTATTTCCGCCAGGGGCTCCATGCAGACAGCAAACAATATGGGAGATGGGGCAACCCTGTCTAGTTCCCCTCTGGATGTGAAAACTGTTTGAGACTGTACCGTTCACTTGAACACTGGCCTGGGGTACATGATATATGGCAGTAATCCATGTTTTAAATTGATCTCCGAACTAAAATTTCCCCAGAACACCTAGCAGAAAATTCCAGCTCAGGTAGTCAAAAGCTTTTTCAGCATCCACCGCAATCACCAGTTGTTGTTCCTCAACTTTCTTGCCATAGTGCAAGACGTTGAGGCATCTTCTAATATTATCTTTAAGGGGTCTGTTTGGCACAAACCCTGTCTGGTCTGGGTGGACCAAGTCAGGTAGGATGGAGTTCACCCTGCCTGCCAGTATATTAGTAAAGATTTCTGAATCCACATTAAGAAGGGATATGGGTTGGTAAGAGGCACATGCCTCCGGGGATTTACCCTCCTTCAGGATTACAGAGATAAAGGCTCTCTGCCAGGACAGGGGAAAATCTTCCTTCTCTGTGCAGGAATTAAAGATATATACAGTAGCAGGATGGGGGATAGCCAAGTTTTGAATTTTTTATAAAATTCTATATTTAACCCATCTTGGCCAGGTGATTTATCAGGTTTCATGTCCCTAATTGTGCAAGCTATTTCTTGGAGTGTAATAGGGAAGTCAAGCCTCAACTTCACCTCCTCTGTTAGCTTGGGGACTTTGAGCCATCTAGGTCTGTCCTATAAAGGAAAGGGTTGAGTAATATTACTCAAATGCTTCTGCAATTTTTTGGGCAGTAAAGTGGGTGGTTTCGGAAACAGAATTACCCGTTTTTATCTTTTTAACATATCGGGCAGCTTGGGCTCGTCTCAACCTGAAAGCTAAAAGCTGACCAGCTTTATAGCCATACTCATAATATTTTTGATTTGAGTATCTTAGCTTTTCCTCTATCTGCTGGTCCATAAGATTTTGAAGTTCTTTTTTTTTTTTTTTATAGTATTTAGCACAGCCAAATTTTCCTTGGTTTTATTTTGTTTGTGCATATTTTCCAGGTGTTTCAGCTGGGATTCCAGGGTCAGCCGAGAGGCACAGGATATAATCTCCCCTCTAATAACTGCTTTGAGCCCGTCCCAGTACCATTTGGGACCAGGCTATTCCATTTTATTATTTATTTGATAGCTTTTTATTTTTTCGGATATTTGGTCTCTGAAATCTTGTCTCCCTAACATGGAGGAGTTAAGCCTCCACACTGTTCTTTTGTCCCAGTCCCCTAGTGGCAACATCAGAGCTACAGCAGCGTGGTCTGAAACTACTCTGGGGTGGATGACACAGTCCTTCACTGCATGCAGATCTAAACTGCTACATAAGAAGTAATCTATTCTGGAGTATGAGTTGTTCGGACTAGAGTAGTATGCAAAATCTCTAGCAGAAAAATGTAACTCTCTCCAGGCGTCCAGCAGGGAGAGTTCTTGCATTCCCTCTGACCGCCCTACTCATTTTCTTATTTGTGGTGGTATTCTTGGATGAATAATCTAACGGGATCAATTACACAATTCAAATCCCCCCCCTTAGGATCAGACCTTCACCCATATCTGATATTTTATTGTATAGTCTCTGGTAAAATGAGGGGTCATCATTGTTAGGAGCATAGATGTTAACTAGATGCAACCTTTGGAAGAACAGTTCCCCCATAATCAAGACCCCTCTGCCGTTTTCCAGAGTTTCCTCTTTTAAAATGTCCAGAGGAATATTTTTCCGAATTAACACAGCTAAACCTGCTTTCTTACCTGAGGGATGTGAGGCTCCAACCACTCTACCAACCCATGATCTCTTACGTTTTGCATGTTCTATCTCAGACACCCTGGTCTCTTGCAAAAAACACAAATGTCAGCATGGAGGTGGTTTAAGTAAAGTAGGATCTTGGTGCTCTTAATGGGAGAATTAAATCA
The DNA here is from genome assembly GCA_016271365.2 of Neoceratodus forsteri. Taxonomy (NCBI): domain Eukaryota; kingdom Metazoa; phylum Chordata; order Ceratodontiformes; family Ceratodontidae; genus Neoceratodus; species Neoceratodus forsteri. The sequence goes on from CM028136.1 coordinate 910,542,459, forward strand.
CTGAACATTCAAGGAAACTATCTTTAAGGAACCCATTTTATGTCCAGTTATTAAATACTACAGTACCCATACCCCCTCTCTGCCCCGCAACCCCATCTGTCCTTGCAGACTGTATATTCATCATATCCGTTCGTTCTCTGCTCATACAAGAAAGCCATGTTTGTAAAACTGAAAGCACAACTGGTGCACATAGTACTATATCATGAAATATTTGAGAACACTTTGAATCACTTAACATGTCAAGATAATTTAACAAGAACATGAAACAAATAGAAAACTTTTTTAAGCTTCCTAGGTAACGTGAATGAGGCCCTGGGTGAACCCAGGGACTGGTAGCTTGAACTACTTTGCCTGTATATTCTACAGGCCTGATCCAGAGGAATCGGATTAGAGGGGATCGTCACTTTAAGGATATCGCTTTTTGTAAGAGAAGGCTCAGACAGAAGACCAGGGAGCCGCCTGTTTGGTACCTTTCTGTAATTTTTTTGTTTAACCAGCTGATTGATTGAAAGAAAAAGGAAAGGGGGGGGACCAAAATACCCTCCTAAACCGCGGGACCCAACCCTGGTTGTCATGGGATGGAAGGCACCCTGGTTTAGTACCAATCACAGAGTGCCCTACCCCTCCCTCTTCCTGCAAAAGGTCAATGAAAGAACCGATCCACTTGGTAGGGCATCATTGTTATTAATAGTCCAGGCTTAACCGGTGTCTACAAGAAAGTCAGGGTCTCTGAGCGAGTGGGTCGCTTAGCTAACACAGCCCAGACGCTGCCAAGGCAGATGCAAATGGCCTAGGCACACCCATCCCCCCAAACAGTGGAGAAACCCACAACAACTTCCAAAAGGATATTAACCCACAAAGGCGGGGGAAGGGGGTTTACTCAGGTCAGTCTTTCTGATGGACGATCGGAGATGTCATCCGTGTCTTGCTGGGGTGCCCCTTTATCTCGCGCCAGAATTTCTTTCAGGTCCATCCCGAAGTGTGAGGGCCACGACACTGCGATTGACTGCAAGCATCTTGGCTTTCCCGCTCTGTGCCAAGCTGCCCTAGAAATGTCGTGCTCTAAATTATGCACTCTGAAATCTGGGCAGTGCAGCCCAAGGTGTCTTAGGGTGGAAGCAGCCTCTCGTATTGATTCAAACATTTGTGAGCCCTTATCTGTTTATACTGTAAGACGGGCCAAGTAGAAAAGCTGTATTTTAACTTTTTTCTCTTTTGGCTGCTTTATCAGCTCATGGATCTGGTGTCTCATCATTTAAGAGATCAGTAAAGTACTGATTGAAGAAAATTCTTTTCCCATCAATCTGCAGATCTCTCATCTTCCAGCCATCTGGAGAACAAACTGTCTGTCTTGATAATTGAGCATCTGGGCCACTATGGATCTGGGACGTGCTGATTGATCTCTAGGATTTTGGCCGAGTGAGTGGTGCGCCCTTTCGATTGGGAGGGGGATGTTCTCTGGGATCTTCGGAATTTCTCATCGGACATGCAGCACAAACTCTTCCGTGGAACTGAATGACTGCTCTGTATCTTCCGGGACCCCATACATCCGAAAATTATTTCAGCGGGCCCTGTTTTCTTCATCGTCCAATTTGTTCTGAAGCTCCCTCTTCCAAGCCAGTAAGTATATCATTGCCTGGTCATGCTGACTTGTGGAATCCACCAGGTCCCCAATCACCTGTTCGGCCGCTGTGGTATGAGATTCTACTTTTTTCATGGCCCACAAGTAGGCAATCGACGATTCAACATGGTGTAAAGTTTTTACTATGCAATCTAGTTTAGTCATAATTGTGTGCTGTTTGCCCAGCTCCATATTATCTTCGGGGTCGGCAATGCTGGAAACTGGGGAGCTAGACCTAGATTCAAGTGGTAGGCCCAAGTGCTTCTCACGCTTCATTATTGTTTTTATCTTCGCTGTATGGGTGTTTCTCCCCTTAAGATTTGTTAGATGCCATGTCTGACGTCTGTCGCTGCTGAAATGGAGTTGTGGATATCCACTTTTCGGCTGGTTTACTGTTTTTAAATCGTGGGCAGCTGCCGGAGCACTCGGGATAAGCTGCTGCTAGATCTGTGACATCACCGGAAGTCCCACTGTATCTTTTTCTTTCTCCTGCACTCCAGTCTTGCGTTCACGGACAGGGTTGTTTAAAAACGTAAACTAAGGAGGTGGCACCATCACAAAAAGAAAAGGACCCGGGGGGGGGAGCCTGAAACGGCACAGAAAAGAAACATAACAGTTCCCTCTACTGACAATGCCAGTGCCTTCTACTGCCAATGCCAGTAGTAGAGGGACTACTTTACAAAAAAAAAGGAACAAAAACTGAATTGTCATTTTTATAGCATTACTTTAGTTTTTTTTTTTTTTATCCTATAAAAAATGACATATGTAGCCCATTTTCTAACCACAACAATATCCTCTAGGGTGGGCAGTATGGGCAATACTGGACCTTCCAGGGACTATAAGGCCAATACCGCCCACCCTGTCAGGTATTATTGCTTACCTGGAATGTAGTGGGGTTCAGCAAGGAAAATTTGAAACAACATTTTAACAGACCCTAAAGGGGGACTTATTGAATTGGTCAATCTACAAAACAGAAAGTGGACGTGGGGGGAGAGTTATCTGGCACTAGAGAGGTAACCAGTGGGGTCCCACAGGGCTCGGTGCTGGGGCTAGTGTTATTCAATGTCTTCATCAATGAAATTGGGGATGGCATTAAGGGCAAAATGTGCCTATTTGCGGATGACACTGGGCTCTGTGGGAGAGTGGACACAGCTAAAGGGATACAGGATCTACAGAAAGATCTGGAAAAGCTGGGGAGGTGGTCCAGGATCTGGCAGCTTTGCTTCAATTTCAGGAAATGCAAAGTTATGCACATTGCAGCCAAGAATCCCAAGACAGAGTACTACCTGGGTGGAGTCCGAGTATCTGCATCAGAGGAGAAGGACCTGGGACTGATGATCACTAGTGACCTGAAGTACTTCACGCAGTGCAAGAAAGCAGCAGCAAAGGTAAACAAGATGCTGGGATGCATATCTAGGGGGATCAGTAGCAGGAGAGAGGAGGTTATATTGCTCTTGTACAGGTCAATGGTAAGGCCACATCTAGAGTATGAAGTTCAGTACTGGTGCCCACACCTCAAAAAGGACATTAACCTGCTGGAGAAGGTCCAGAGGAGTGCTACAAAGATGATAGCAGGTGAGCAGGGTAAGGCATACGAGGAGAGGTTGAGGGCACTGAACATGTACTCACTGGAAGACAGGAGAGAGAGAGAGAGAGGGGACGTGACTGGGACCTTCAAATACTTGAAAGGGATAAATAGGTTGATAAGGAGAGTCTCTTTAAGTTGAGTGGCAACCATAACACGAGGGGGCACAGTCTTAAGCTGAAAGGTGGGAGGTGTAGGAGGGAGGTCAGGAAGCACTTTTTCACAGAGAGGGTGGAGGGCACTTGGAATGTGCTGCTGGAACAGGTCATCTCGTTGAAGATAGTGGGCAGCTTTAAGAGAGGCTGGGATAGGCATAGGGGTAAGGTAAGGATCATGACTAGGGAGGATGGGAGGAATGGGGAGAGAGGGCAGGGACATTAGGTCAAGCTCGGGACCCTGCAATACGAGCAGACTTGATAGACCAAATGGCCTTCTTCTGCTGGCTTCTTCGAATGTTTGTATGTAAAACAAAAATTACGGTCATCGAGAAAACTATCAAAGGTACATCTAAATATAGTGAACTACCCTGGTTCACCCTAACTACCCTCATGCTAGTTATTACTTGTATTGCCACCCTTGGTGTCCTTACAGTATTCTTACAGTATTAACTGATAGGGAGTTTATTAATACTTTGCTAGGAACAACACGGCTGAACAAAAATAGTTTATATATTTCATTTTTTGACTGGGAAGGCACTGAACATATAAACTAAGCAGTCTCAACCTTATACTGTTCCAGGTGAGAAACAGTATACACTGCTCCAAGAGCTCGGAGATACACAAATTCAAAACACAGTTCTGGAAGTGCATACAGGAGTACAAAGGAAAAGCCCAATAACATTTTTACAGGCTACTCCTTCGGTACAAGAAGGCAGTATTAGGAGATCTGTCATTTTAAAGAAAGCCATGAATTCTAGAAATGTTAATTGTAGTCCACTGCACAGTAACTGTGACTACACCCCAAACTCATGTCTTCAAAGCCTAAAGTATAATAGTAAATATTTGTTTATTTGCTTAAAGGGTAAACATACTGGAAAAATGAATTCCATTTAGAGATGCGACCCCCATGTGTGTCAATCATTTTACCCATGGCCGAAATAAGGCTGCTCAGATAGGAGCTGGGGAGGATTGTGTGGGAAGTCAGTGGAGCAGAGCACTGGAGGGAAAGGCAGAGGGGTGATGCCCAGAGGAGTGACAGCATCAGGCAGGGGATGGGAGTGGGGAGGAGCACCCAGTGTACAGGAGTATCTCTTCCTCCGAGGAATACGGAGCCCAGGGTGGAGGAATGGCAAGTGGTAAGGGGAAGGGGTGGGAATGTGAGAGTAGCATCAGGGATGGGAAATTCTAAAGGGATGCCTTTATTGAATAGATTTGCACCACTGTCTGGAAGGAGGGGGGGGGCAGCAGGATGTGCGGTAGAAGGTCAGGTTGCGCCATGGTTGAGAGTAGGAGTACAGGGGAAGGGGGAAGGAACTAATCAAGGTCAGCAGGGAAGAGGAGGCAGGCAAAACAGAGCAGAGGATGTGGGAGGGAGAGAAAAGTAAAGGAAGAGGGGAAGGAAGACTGAAAGCAGATACAGATAGAAGGGGAGGGACAGAGTGGGAGATGGACAAACAGTTAAGGGGATAAATTATGGATTTGGAGATAAATTCACCAGGGTGCAGAGGGAGCAGTTAGGTGGGGAAGCAGCTAGTACCAAAGGTAAGAGAGGAAGGATGGGGAGCACAGATGCAGTGAATGGAAGGGTTGCAACTGTAGGGAACTCCATAATTAGGGGTATTCACTGGAGAAGGAAAGGGGACCCAAATGCAAGCAGGAAGATGGTTTGTATGCCAGGGATGACAGCGGGAAAGGTGGGCCCAAGAATACGGGAAACAGTAAGGGAGGTTGGAGGAAAACCTAATTCAGTTATATATTTGGGAACCAACGACGTAGCTGGGGAGGAGGCTGAGGTAGTACAAAGTAGGTTCAGGGAGTTGGGGAAGATCTGCATGGAGGAAGGAAGTTCACTAGCCTTCTCAGAGGTGATATCAGTACCAAGGGCCAGCACAGCCAGGAAAAGAATAGAGGATTTTTTTTTTTAACTTTTCTTTTTAACCCGCCTCACTACCCTCTTAGTCCACTCCTTCAGACCTGATCAATCCCGTAGCTCCCCCCCATGATGTCTGCCCCTAGAGTGTCAGGCATACTCCATTATCCTTCCTACCTTAATCCTCTACTTTGGAGCACCTGCACAATGGGGTCTTGCTCATGGTAGGTGCTCGGGGCTGAGATTGGCTGTCATCTTGGACCAAGAGGGTTTTTTTCCGCTTTTCTTCCCTTGGTCCCTCCATCCCGAGGGCGCTGGCATGCAGGATTGATGTCCAGACAGAGGACATACTGATGCATGTCACTGTCAAGTGCCCACGACGTTCTCCCCTCCCCAACTCCAGAGAGCCGCCTATGGCCCGATGTCCTTGCTTCCACAGGCACTGGAGCATTGGGTACTCAAAGCACCCCAGGTACCCACCCCAGGAGAATGAGAGCATCCATTGGGATGCTCAATCCTCCTCCTCCCCTCCAACCCCCAGCGGCCTGACTCCATTCTCAAACCCGGGTCACCAGCGTGGTGTGAGGTGTGGCGTCCAGCGCCTCAACCCTCCATGCCACCGGGCCGGCAGAATAGAGGATTTTAATGACTGGCTAAGGAAATGGTGCAGGGAGGAGATGTTCATCTGTATTGGGGACTGGGAGGTGACCTGGTCAAACAAAGCACTCTTTTCCCCAGACAGGCTACACCTCAGTAGGGAGGGTTTGAGGGTACTCAGAGACAAAATGGGGGAGTATATAACCACTACACTTAATTTAAACTACTGGGGGGGGCAGAGGGCGTGCAGGCCCACAGACTCCGAGAGGAGGAGGTCAGTGAACCTCCCCCCCACAGTGATGAAACAGGTCTAAAGGGAGAAGGTGGAGGGGCAAGAACACAGTTAGCAAAGGGTGGAGGGGGTGAGGAACACGTAACAAGGGTACGTGGAGGGGTGCACACGGAGGGGATAAATGTGAATAAAAGAACAGAGTGAAGAGAAGGAAGGTCATATTCTTGGTGAAGGGTGGTGTCTCTGAATGCACAAAGTCTTGGAAACAAGATAGACGACCTACAGGCACTATTAGCAGACAGGAGAGTGGACATAGCTGCAGTAACCGAGACTTGGGCAGCATCACACCATGACTGGGACCATGCGATCCCTGGATATAAACTATACAGGAGGGACAGGGTAGTAGGGAAAGGGGGCAGGGGTGGCAGTTTATATCAGGGACGGAATAACTTGCACGAGGGAGGAGTTGGAGGAAGTGGAGGTGGAGGCATTATGGGTTCAGTTAAGGTCCAATAGAGGGAGAAAAGTGAGGCTGGGGGGTGGTTTACAGACCACCCAGTCAGGATGAGGAGAAGGACAGGGAACTGAATTCACAAATATTGGAAGCTGCAGGGAAAGGAGAGGTGGCAATTATAGGAGACTTCAACCTGCCCAAGGTGGATTGGAGCATACCATCCACAACATGTGCTACGAGTCAGGTGATCCTGGAAGGACTGCAGAGTGGGTTCCTGACTCAGGGTGTTAGTAAACCAACAAGAGCTGAGGCAGTTCTTGATCTGGTGCTCATAAATGGAGAGCATGTACAGGAAATAATGGTCAGGGAGCTGCTGGGTGGAAGTGAACATTGCACAGTGTGGTTCCTGCTGGATGTGGGCAGGGAAAGCAACCCAATTATGACCAAAATCTTGGATTTCAGGAGGACGAACTTCAGAAAAATGGACAAAGTGCTAAGGAGCCATCTAGCGAGCATCAGAGCAGATATGGGGGTGGACCAAAGGTGGTCCATCATTAAGGAAGGGATACTGTTTGCCACAGATGATTGTGTTAGGCTCGGGAAAGAACACGAGGGCCAAAGCACACAGCTGGTTCAGTTCTGGGGTTGCCCAGGCAGAAAGGGAAAAGAGGCTGGCATATAGAAAATTCAGGAAGACCAATAGAGAGGTGGCTAGGGAAAATTACCTAAGGTGGGCTAGTGAGTCAAGTAAGGAAGCCCGGAGAGCAAAGGCACAGAAGGAGCTGCAGATAGCTGAAGGAATTAAGAAGGGGGAGAAGGCTTTCTTTCGATATATAAGGGAGAAAAGGACAAGCAGGAAGAGTTGTTAAGCTTAAGAAGGGTGGAGGATAAATGGGGGAGGAGCAGAGATACTAAATGAGTACTCCTGTTCTGTCTTTACCAGGGAGAAAGACTGACCAGTGCTTTCAGGAGGGAAAAAAGGAGTGGGGGGGAAGGGAACACAAATGTAGTGACAGAGGAGGAGAGAGTGAGGGAGGGGCTGCTGTTACTGAAGGTGGATAAATCACCAGGCATGGACAGAGAACATCCAAGGGTACTAAAGGAACTGACTGAAGAGCTGGCAGGGCCACTGGCAGACTTATTTAATAGTTCACTAGAGTCAGGAGTGGTACTGAAGGACTGGAGAACAGCACAAGTAGTGACCCTCCACAAAAGTGGTCCCACGGATGACCCAGGGAATTACAGACCAGTCTGTCTGACCCCCATTCTGGGCAAGCTGGTATTAAGGGCAAACTATGCCTATTTGCGGATGACACCAAGCTCTGTGGAAGAGTGGACGCAGCTGAGGGGTACACGACCTACAGAAAGATCTGGAAAAGCTGGGAAAGTGGTCCAGGATCTGGCAGCTTGGCTTCAATACCAAGAAATGCAAAGTTGTGCATATTGGAGACAAGAATCCCAGGACAGAGTACTACCTGGGTGGAGTCTGAGTATCTGCATCAGAGGAGGAGGAGGAGGAGAAGGACCTGGAAGTGATGATCACTCGTGACCTGAAGCACTCTATGCAGTGCAAGAAAGCAGCAGCAAAGGCAAACAAGATGCGGGGATGCATAGCTAGAGGGATCAGTAGTAGGAGAGAGGAGGTCACTGGTAAGGCCACATCTAGAGTATGAAGTTCAGTACTGATGCCCACACCTCAAAAAGGACATTAACCTGCTGAGGTCCAGAAGAGGGCTACAAAGATGATAGCAGGTCAGCAGGGTAAGGCATACAAGGAGAGACTGAGGGCACTGAACATGTACTCCCTGGAAGATTGGGGGGGGGGGGTACATGATTGGGACCTTCAAGTATTTGAAAGGAATAAATAAGAATGTCCAGGTTATGTAATGCATGTTCATGGACATGAAAAGCTTTTGGTTTAGCCTAGTGGAGCAACTTAGATCAGGAAAGATGTAGATAGTAGTCTCTTCCAGGCACAACTCCCATGCCCAACATATCTTCCCAAAAACCTTGTCCCTGATCCTCATGGAAGAAAACATCACAATAGTAGAGGAAATACTCAAGGGAGCCAGGACACACACTGATATATGGGCTGTTAAGAGAGGCTGCCTTCTGGGGGATTTCTGTGAATTTCAGGGATGATCCCCTTCTGATGATCCTGCAGACCCACTTCTCTGTCGTCATGGACACCCACTGACAGTAAAACTGGGTTAGCCGTCCCTCCACTGAGGAGGATAGGTCTGCCTCGGGCAGCTGAGGCAAGACCTGGGGCCAGAGCATCACAGTGTGGCACAAGGTGCTTTTGGTGCCTGCGCCTTCTGACTATGCCTTTTTCTGAAAGAAACCAAGCCCTTTGCTTTTTTGAAGGTTAGAAGGGGCTGGCCTGGAAGTCTTAAAGATTGTTCTTGTTTTGAGGCACATCCAGAGGCTTCTCTACCTGCTGCCCAAACAGGTTAAGTTCCATCAAAAGGAACATTCACAACCTGTTGTTGGACGTTTTAAGAAAACCCAAACTTTGGCAGCCAGGAATGCTGCCTGAAGCAAACGCCTGCTGCAGCAGAGCAAGATGCAGAATCAAAGGCATTCACAGTGGCTTTAAGCTGCTGACTGATGGGTCTCAATACCATGTGCGACAGTAAACAGAATATCTTGTTTAGTCTCAGTATCCAGCAGATTCTCTGCCAGAGACTTAAGTCTGATCCAAAGGGCATACTCATATTTAGAAAACAGTCCTTGGTAAGTAGCAATTCTCATGCTGAGGGTAGCTGAGGCATAGGCACACTTGCCCACAGTGTTAATCTTGTGTGAATCTTTGTTAACAGGATGCACAGTGACCTCTTGGGGAATAATGGCCTTGCCATTCTCAGTGAGAACAACAATAGCATCAGTTACAGGTTGAGATATACACTGGTTTATCTTTGGTTGCAATGTACGTCATGTCAGCCTGCTTGCTGATGGATGGGACCAAACCACACTACCTTAGATAAAGTCTCAAATGCAAGAGGAACAGGAAGAAATAAACTGACTGAAATATTACAAATGTTAGGCCACCCCAGATGGAGATGTTTATCTTGGTCAATGGCAGAAGGCTTGAAATTTATAAAAAAGTACATATTTCTGAGCAAAACCTGGAAGGTTAGATCCTCCTGAGGTGCAGAAACAGGACTTGTGTCCAAAGTGTTTAGGCTAAAGAAAGAGTCATCACCACCATTGTCAGAAAAAATAAGGTCATGGTCACACCTGTCCCCTCGAAACCCTCCTTGGAAGGGAGGGAGGTCAATACAGGTGTGTGGATCACAGGCACCCCTCCCAATCCAAAACATGGCAGCGGCAACACCAGGGACAGCAACAGGTAAAGGACTCAGCACTCCATGCAAAAAATGCCTTGCACACACCACATGTCGGCTGGCAAAGTTACAAAACTTTTATTGTGAAGAAAGAGCAATACAGTGAAGCTGGTGTAGCTCTGAGAGGCCACTCACTAAGCAATGTTTCACACTCATCACGAGTGCTTTGTCAGGGACACTGGCACCTAAGAATGAGGGGTGCCACCAGACCTGGAACCAAATTTGGTGTCAGGAGGACTCCCAATGCTGGGGAGGGGACCTGGGACAGCACCAGAACCACTACTGGGCCAGGCCCTGAAGGGACCAAGCCCACCACCAGCACCAGAACCAGAGGCAGCGTAGACTACCCAGCCAGAACTGAAGTGACCTATGCTGGATGCAAGTGTGGCCAATGGGACATGAATTGGCAGTGTGGACAATGGGACCCAATGACTGTTGCTGGAACCACATGGTCTACCAGGCCTGAGGGCCCTGCCTAAGCTCCACTTACCCCCAGGAGCTATTGACTGGTTCTGCCAGAAGAGGCACAAGGGCCAGATGCTACACTCGCTGCTCTCTAAGAGCTGCCTATCAAAGTCCCCGCTTCCAAACAGAGCCGGACTCTGGGCTTGATGCTCCATCTCCTGGAGCCAGAGGCCCTTGAGACTGTAGATCTCACAGCAGGCCTTGCAGAGAGCAACCTCATCTGATGCGCTTTCTTCTCCTTCTGGTTGGAAGAGCAAAAAGTTGAGACCAAGTGGTGCCAAGAACCCGACTGGGATCAGGAATGACCCCGTTTCCTTTTGTGTTGCCAAGAGGACCGTCTCCCCTCACCCTGGGCCCTGGACCACCCATAGTCAGAACCCTTCCCCAATGGAGAAGGTGGACCGCACATGACCCCACTGCTAGAGCAGCTAGATTGAGCAGGCTCCCTAACCATCTCCCATGACCTTCAACCACTGATGCTCGGCAGGGCTGAGAGAAACTGACAGTAAGATTTTTGTGACAATGTACCAAACTGATACAAAAATAATAAACTCTAGCTTTAAACACTAAAACTGAGAAAAAATTAACACTGCTATTGTACAGACATGGAGTATTGACTCCTGGTGGGTGAGCGATGTCACTGATGCTCACTCAACAGTGGGGAAGAAAAGGAACTGAGGCAGTTGAGGGGTGGTGCTGAGGTGAGCCTGCACCTGCGAGCCAGTCTCACTGGAGTTATGCATGCGCGCAGCATACCTTGGCACAGGCCCGCCTAAAAGGTTCTGGCTCCCATGGGGTCCTAGCACCTCCAGCTCAGATCCATTAGTAGGAATCAACGGTGAAGACCGATTCCCGGAAGATCGTCTGAAACAACAAATAATACAAATAACACCCAAACTAACTCAGAGCTATCAAGAAATAACTAAAATACTTCTACCAGACTACAAAAGTAAAATAAACAGAAAACCAGTCAGAAGTGAGAAGATGGATTCTGGACAACTGCTCTCTTCAACAGAAAAATAAATCTGACGTTTGGAGGCAGAGTGGAGCATGACCACAGAGCAGAGTTTGAACTTCATACATAGGATAGTACTGCGCTAATGGACTGTTAGTCCTAACTGCTTGCCAACACAACTCTAGGTTCTGATTTGATTTATATGAGCATCCCATCTAGTCTTAAGCACTGTAGTTGATGGGCTGGCCACCACAATGGGAGCCTGTTCCAGTCATGGATCGCTCTTTGGTTAAAACCACCATGTACTACACACCATTTTCCTGTTTGCTGCTGTTAGCCGTAGTGGGTGAGACAAACAGGCTACTTACCTGTAACAGTAGTTCTAGGAGTGGTATATGTTGTTCATCCACACTCTTTGGCATGTCCCCTTTCACTTTAAATCTGCCGGAAGTCTTCAAGCTGGCCCGTCCACCACCGGGTGGTATATACCTCGGCTCCGCCCCATGACGCTAGATCTTAGCCCGCTGGAAGCCAGGTGTTGTGCGTCTGCAGCCAGGGAGGTCGGGTGGGTCTGTGTGGATGAACAACATATACCACTCCTAGAAAGATCAGTTACGTAACGACTTTTGTCGTAATAGCAGATCTTCTAGGAATGTCTCTTGCAGTAAGTCATTACTTCTGGGAGTTCCCAATAGGTGGAGCACTAGCACGGCAGTCTCTTCTAGCAGTCTCCACACTAGGGACCACCCACGACCTCACTTCCTGGGCTACACCTATAAAATGGGTGGTCCTGGTGATCTCCGTTCCCGCTGGTTTGGCTTGTGGCGGGGGACGAGGAGAACCGGTACCAAAGCCTCCGACCCCTACATTATTTTCCTGTTACAGAATGGCAGGGGGCGGAGGAGGAAGCTACTTACTGAAAGAGACATTCTACTGTTACGACAAAAGTCTTTGTGTAACTGAGCTATCTTCCATGGAATGGTCTCTTGCAGTAAGTCATTACTTCTGGGAGATTCCCAAGCAGTTATGTGGCAGTAGGGTGGCCAGATATGGCATTCTGCCATACATATAGTGTGGTCCTAGGACCAATAGGTGCTGAGAGCAGTATATCAGCATGAAAGGATAATTCTGTATTCTATCTGTCAATACTCCATTATAGTATTTGTTACAGGGTTATGGCTGAAAGACAAGCCAGACTGGCTCTTATTGGGCATTGTCAGATGAGTTAAGCAGATGTAGACCCAAGCAGATCATGTCATATCAAAATACTGTGAGAATTCAGAAGAAATTCAGCCATATAATGGAGTGATTGGTGGGTCTCAGTGGCATGCACTGGAAGAGACAGTATATGTCAAAGCCTACTGAGGTCTGAATTTTGAACAGTAACTCAAATAATACAATGTTACTATTTTGTATTGCTACAATGTAGTAAGTTAATACAGTTTTTTTTTTTGTCATGTCTTTTTTTCAAGTCCTTAGAAAATGTATCCATTTAGGCATAAATAGGCTACATATGTAGCAAACTGATGTGAAATGAAACAATGTACCTATTTCATACTGCACTCTAGTGGCTCTTAGTAGTACTGTTGTAGTCAACACTGTACTCGTTTTAGGGTAAAGACATGGAATGCAACAGAGTAAAATGATAGCAGTTCCATCGTGTCCTAGTAATCTCATTTGCAAGGGGTTTCCCAAGTATGTCAGGGCCTGCAGCCTTGTTAAGTGTAAACCTAAAATGTTGTTATGTTTATAATATATATGTACTCACCATTGCTTATGTGGCCTTTATATATGGCCAAGTGAAGATTGCATGTAGCAGCAGCGATTTGTTAAGAATATTATGATCCATATTATATTATCATCGGGATATACTGATTGTTTCTCAGCATGTGAGTAGTAGCAGGCTCTGTTTTTGGGAGGGACACAAGGGTCCGGCGCACAACAGGCCTAGAGGCATCCCGATGGAATGACCGTAATGGCCTGTAACAGTGACACCTCAAAAAGTGGCTAGATGTATAAAGCCTCATGGGAAAGGCCTCAGTATAATTTCAAATCAAATCCCCAGAAATGAAAATTACATACCTACTGTAATTATGATCTTTCTGTGTATCTTCACCATTCTTCACTGTTGGGTATCTGCCGGAGGTTAGGACCCCGCGGGAGCTTTTTTTTTTAAAGGTAGGTGGAGCCGACGCACCATCGGCGCCGCCCTCGAGGCCAACGCACTGTGTGCTCCGCGAGTTAGCCATTAGATATGCCGACTCCTCCTGCCTGCCAGTTCTGAGTCGCCGGAGAAGAAAGAGGAAGGGAGTGGAGGGTGGGACAAGGAAGTCCAAGGGACAGGAAAAACGAAAAGATGTATGAACCAAAAGGAGAAATAACGACTGATAGGACAGGAAGGGAGAAAAGTTGGAAACTAAAGGGATTGGGAGGGGCCCCGATCTCTAGAAAAGGAAGAGGGAGGCAGGGTAGGTAGAGAATTTAGGAAGAGAGGGAAGAGGTTGATACATCCCAGACCCTGGTCCATTTCCAGATTGTATAGGAACTGCAAGGAGTAGCAAAGGCTTTCTGCCAGAATTCAAGGCACGGAATAACTGGCAAACACTCCAGAAAAGCAGAGTTGGATATTCTGGAAGAAGGACAGGGTACAGGAATTAACACCCCATCAAGAGAAGATTGTTGGTGGAAAAAGGGGGAATTTTTTTTAAACGAGGAGAAATAGGTGGGACGGGAACAGGAGGAGGAGAAAAGAAAGGAGGACAATTGTCAACTCCCACCCCACAGGGGTGGAGCCAAGGCACTGAAGAAGAAGTGCCCCCCCCACGAACATTATCCCCCTGTGTGCTCCTGTTTACCCCACTCCTTAAAAGAAAAAAAAAGGAGAGGGGAGGAATGGGCACAGAGAGGAGGGGACAGAAACTGAGGCCCCAGGGGATGGAGGGTGGGATCGTGATGAATGGTGAAGAGACACAGAAAGATCATAATTACAGTGAGTGCGTGAATTTTCATATCTTATCTGTGTCAATCTTTACCATTCATCACTGATAGGTGATGCAAGGCCCCAAAGGGGTTTTGTTTTACACCATAAGGGATAAAATCCCTTAGCTCTCAGTGGGTGGCACACTAAGAGGGGGAACCTTCAGGGCCTAGAGAGGCCCGAGAGTGGGGAGAGTGAGACGGAGTCCCCCCGGAAGGGGAAGGAAGTTGCCCCAACAAGTGCTGTCTCGCTCTACGGGAGAAGAGATAGGTTCCCTGGTGAGCGGAGTTAATCACCCTATGCTGGGCCAAGGGTGACAACCGGGAAAGACGCAGCCATGCCATCCGCCTAGTGCAGATCGCTGTCCCCACGACCCTGGTAGCTACCTCGTTGGCATCATAAGATGCCCTCGCTTGGTGCCTTGCTAGCTCCAGGCCACGTGCAGAGAGTGCAATGGCTTGTCTGGTTTGCTCCGTGTCAGGCAATGAGGCTAGGAGCTGACCCAGCCTGGACCACAAGAACCTGTCATAGGCTGCATAGTGGGCCTGATGTGCAGAAATAGAAAGAAGTAACCGTGCCAAGTAGAAAGTCCTCCTACCCCAGAAGTCAAAATCTGAGGAGTCTTGATCTGGGGGCCGGTCACGGTGAAGGGCGCGAAGCCTATCAGGAGTATCCCACTGCGTCAATCCAGACTGTGGATGAGGCATGGTACCTGGAGATTCCAAGGGTGTGCAATACCTCTGGCTGAGATCCCTTGGGGCAGGAACTCCGGAGAAGGGTCTCTGCCAGGAACGCAACAACACTTCCCGAAAGGGAGCAGGCCAGGGCGGCACCACAAGGGTGGCTTCGCCAAAATCGCCTAGAAAGGCGTGCGCCGAGTGCTCAGGATTGCTGATAGTGGAAGGAGTAAGGTGCAAGTCCTCCAACAACCTCACGAGGAATCGCTGATACTCAGTGAGATCAGCAGCTGGAGAGATGTGGACAGAAGTTTCCTCTCCCCCAGAAGAGGGGGATGAGGAGCTGGAGGGCACCGGCTGTTCAGTGGGTGGCTGCACGGGGGGAGGATGAAAAACCTGGTTGTCCATTGCCCTAACGTAAGCAGGGAACCGAGCAGCCACTGCTCTGAACTGCTCCCAGGAGAGAGGCCCGCTAGGACCAAGGATGCCTGGGAGCACAGGAGAATGTGGCAGAGGGATGGGGACAGAGCCGAGAAGAGATGTCGGCTGACCTCCGCCTGGGCTAAGGAGCGTACCGTGGGCACCCACAGAAGAAGGTGCCCCAGAAGACCCCCACAGCCGACAGCTGAACAACCATTTCAGTACTGCCTTGGCTGCGCCCAGAAGAATCCCCTCTGTGAGGCGACTGGGGCTGTATAGGTCCAGAAGGACGGTCCCCTACCTCAAAATGAATGGCACTCTCTCAAAGAGACCGTGGAGGAAGAGCGGAGATCTGCACTACGGCTTCTCCCCGAGCCAGGTGGACCCCTGAAAAGGCTGTATGCCACCTCACGGCCCCTCGGACTCCGGAAAGAGCCCTCCTCCTTGAGAGGGCCAGCCTAGGTAGCTGGCATCTCTGGGCAGCTCCCGAAGGGGCTATCCAGGGTACAGTACCCTCCCCTCCTGTAGGTGCTCTGATCGGCCTCAAAGTTGGGCAATCCAGGCACACCACAGGTGGGGGTACCACTACTGAGGGGTCAGTGAAACCACCAAGACCAGGCTGCAGAGCTATGGTGGCCTGCACCACTGCCTGCTGTTCAGCAACCCTGACCCCAGTCTCGGTAGCCACCGACCCCACCTCAGAAGGGGGCTGACTCCAGCTTGTTGAGGAGACTACTGGGCTGCCCACCTCAACAGCCAACTCCAAAGGGTCAGACTGAACATCTGACTCAGAGCTCGCCTCCGAGGAGACAGAGGTTGAGGCCCTGTGCCAAACCATAGGAGGGCGCCCACTGCCATCCTTGCACACAGGCCCAGAAACCAAAGCTGTGCCCGAGCCGGTGCCAGCGCCCCCCACAGCCCCGCGAATGGAATCTGCAGGGGGCGCAGCCCCAGCCTGAACAAGAGCTCCAGAGCCGGGACCAGTCATGGCGGCATCTGGTCCCATGGCGCCACTTGCGGTGCCGAGGACGAAGACGGCACCAACGATGGCCCCATCAGTGCCGAGGACGGCATCGCCTGGCTCCACGGCGCCGCGAGCGGTGCCAAGGGCAGGGGCGGTGCAAACGATGGCGGACTCGGCGCGAGGAATCTGAAGGACCCATGGTGCAGAGCGCCAAGTACACGGCGCTAAGGATGGCCACGAGGTGAGACATGGACAAAGATGGCGCCGTAGCAGCTCCCACAATGCCGCTAGCAGTGTCGGTGCCACGAACTGCTCCGACAGAAGCCACAGCACCATGTGACAAGTCGGCGCCGACGCCGACTCCGTCATGGGCCCACGGCACAGAGGCACACAATGGCGATGACCGACAGCATCAAGGATGGTGCCAACCCGGGCTTTGCCTTCACACCTGAAGGGGCAATTGCCATTGCGGCGCCTCCTGCCCACTCCCCAGGAGGAACAGAACAGGCCTCCTGTGACGCAGAAGAAGCCTCAGCAACGGCTAGGCTACTAGCAGTTGAGGCTCCCTCCTCTTTGGTCCATACAGAACTGGGAAGGGACCCGGAGGAAAGGCCGAGAGATTGTGGCTTGGCCCGACGAGTGCACACCCGACCCCCTGAAAGTCGGAGCTCACTTACCTTCCACGCTGCTTGATGACCTGGCAGTCCATGGAGAAACAGGTGTCATACGAATCTATGTCATGAAGCAGGCCAAGACACGAGAGACACCGGTCGTGCTGGTCGGTGACAGAATACTTTCGGCTGCAAGGGCACCGTCGCATAGGGGGCCGACCCATCTTAGTAGATTTGTTGCCCTCCAATCGAGACATGACCTACGGAGAAAAAAACACCAAAAATAGACTCGACTTCGAGGAAATATAAAAATAAGGAGAGATCTTACTGGGTGACGTCGAGTGTTGGCAGAAACAGAACCGGCAGGAGAACCAACGGACTTCAACCGAAGGTAAAATTTTATGAAATACTACTGCGGAGCAGGCCTAGGACTCTTCACAGCTTCCCATGAGGTGACCTCTATGACGGGAGACGAAGAACTGGCAGGCAGGAGGAGTCGATGCAGCCTAACAGCCAACCCACGAGTACCACGAAGTGCGTCGGCCTTGAGGGCGGCGCCGATGGTGTGGCTGCTCCACCTACCTTTAAAAAAAAAAAAGCTCCCGTAGGTTCCTTACCTCCGGCAGATACCAAACAGTGATGAATGGTGAAGATTGACACAGATAAGATTAAAGGTCTCTGAGGTCTAGAAGAGAAGAAGTTTTTTAATGAGAGGACAAGGCGCCCCCGGCCAACCTGAGGGGCGGCCAGAGGTTGGTTTCGATGTGTTCCTTGTCATCCGTTCTTTGCCTCTAACATTATCTCTTTGGTTATAGTAATTTCCAGTTTTGTATGAAGAATTGTACTGAGGGCGTGGTTTGTAGTACATACATTGTACTGTTTTTAGTTGTCTGCCTGAGGCATGTAGGTTGTCCAGTGTTGTTTGTGCCCCTGGTCCAAAAAGATGGTTACCAGAAAAAGGAGCACTAGCCACTTTTTGTTGAATATCAGGTGCTAGCCCTGAGAGTCGGAGCCATGCCTGACGGTGTACAAGAATACCGACTGCAGAGGCTCTAGCAGAAGTGTCGTCAATCTTGTATCCTGATCTTAGTAAATGTTGAGAGGGGGAAGTAAGTGTGTTTATTACTGATGTGAGTTGCTCTTTTTCAGGGGATGTAGGCAGTTTACTTATAATGTCCCCAGCAGAGGTGCCCACCGTACGCTGGTATTTCAGCATATGTCCCATAGTGTGTTTAGAGCAAACACTTTCTTCCCCATATAATCAAAACGTTTGAAGTCTTTTTCTGGAGGTACTGTACTTGTATGTTTAGGTTTGCCAGTGTGGTTGTGAGCAGCTGCAATAACCACAGAATCCGCAGTGGGAATATTTGTTAAATATTGATAATCAGGGTGAGCCTGATAAAGCCTATGTGCTTTTCTAGGCAGCTTCTGTGCCGCTATGGGTTGACTCCATGCTTCAGCAATCGCATTTCTGAACGTTGGTATAAAAGGAGGGGCTACCCAGATAGGTTCTTCCAGGATGTCCAGATATTCAGTCATATCTTTACTTAATTTATCTTGTTTTGTTGTGGTAAACCCCATTGTTTTTTGTATTTGTAACATCATTTCTGGGAATGAGAGATCATCCAGTGGGGAAATAACCTTTAGTGGTTTCTTCGTCCCAGTATGATGGTACAGAATATAGGGACTCATACCCTCTTGTAGTAGGGGAACCATCATAATTTGTGTCTTTGGAATGTTCCAAAATTATGTGAGAATCTGACAAATACTCCTCAGAATATTCATGAAGAGGTAGAAATGGCAAGCATTCTGGCTCTGTGCGTGCCTGTTTTGATGGAGGCAGAGATACAGTCTGTGATTGAGGTTTTTTTTACTGGAGTGGGTATATAGTTAAAACCCATAGAATTCAACACTTTATTTTCAATTTCTTCTATGTTTGGCACTTGTGAGGATGGAATTGCCATGTAGGCGGGTTCTGAGCCCTGTGTGCATGGCGTTGGGGGATCGTCTGAACTTTTAAACTGCCTGCAACATCTCTATACTGAACTTTTCTGTCCGAAGGATTGCACAGCCTGTTGTTTCAGTATCGGTACGAGCTGGTGGCAGTGGTCGGTACCGGGAACCGGGACAATTGGAGGTGACTTGGGAAGGAGGAGGGGCACTACAGTTTAAATCTCAGCCATGAGTCAGCTTTACAGCACGTCTGCACTTTGAACTTTTAAACTGCATGCAACATCGCTGCACTGAACTTTTCTGCCAGAAGGATTGCACAGTTTGTTGTTTCAATACTGGTACAGCCTGGTGGCAGCGGTTGGTACGGGGAACCAGGACAACTGGAGGTGATGTGGGAAGGAGGAGGGGCACTACAGTATAAAGGGACACTTATATTAGCGACTCTCTGCGTAGCGGCTCTGTGTGAGTGGCTCTCACTGGAGTGGAGAGAGTCACCAGCGAAAGTCTACAGCGGGAAGCTGCTTTGAAAAAGTTTGTAAGTAACGCCTGGAGTAAATCATGGAGAAAGTGTTATTGCTTTAATTTGTATGTGCTATACAGTGGGTAATTATTTATGATCCTGACCAAATTAGTCCTGGGGACATCTGTTTAAAGTATGGGGTTAGGGTTAATTATGCGGGTGCCATTCAAGGGCAATATTATTCTGAATTTAATTTCCTACCAATTCACGTTTCCAACAAAATAATTGGACTGGGTTATGAATTTGTTACTATAATGATAAATAAATTGGGATATTTAGATACATGTTATAAGATGGTGAAGAACAGTTAGTTATATTATCAATTCTGAAGTGAGGCATGCTCAGTCACCTGGGAAGTATAGTGGCAATTACATGAGGAATAAGTGGTTATTTATGATGTTATTAATTTTGTCAGGTACAGTTCATCCAAATCCTGGACCAGCAATGGGTTCTATTGGGCCAATAAAGACAGGTTTAAATACTATGTTGAGTATAGCCCATTTAAACATACGGGCCCAGATATTCAAAAGGGTTGCTCCATGCGCAACAGGGTTGCGCATGCACAAGTCCTACATTGCGCCATTCTGCGATATTCAGCAGGAGGCAGTTGCTCCACTGGCAACAGGTTGCGCAAAAGAGCAATGCAAATGAATGCATGCTCAACAGGAGGGGAGGAACCATGCATAACCTGCGCAACCCGACATTCAGTCGGGTTGTGCAGGAACTAATCATCACGCAACCCCAACCTGCGCCTGCACAACCTTGAGCCAAAAAAAGGATCAATTGAGGCCACCCACAGGTGAGCCTGCTGTATTGCAGGGCGCAACACAGCAGCTGCCACCCTGGCTGGCCCCCAACTCGGGTCCCTGTGCCCCCCACCAGCTCGATCGCTGAGCATAGGTAACATGAACCCCCGCCCACATATCGAAGCCCGATTTGAGGCGGTACAGTTGAAACCCCCACACATATCCCGAAGCCGATGCGGGCAGTACAGGACATGAAACCCCCACACATATCCGAAGCCAGATTGCGGGCAGTACAGGCACATGAAACCACCCACACATATCGAAGCCCGATCATGGGCAGTACAGGTACATGAAACCCCCACATATCCAAGCCGATTGCGGGCAGTACAGGTACATGAAACCCCACACATCCCAACCCGATCGCGGGCAGTACAGGCCATAAACCCCCCACACATATCCCGAAGCCCGATCGCGGGCAGTACAGTTACATGAACCCCCACACATCTCACAGCCCGATCGCGGGCAGAGCGTGTATGAACCCCCAGTGCCCGGTCAGCGGGCAGATGTAACCCTCCCCCAGCCGAGATATCTCCCTGGTGGTCAGTGGACGTAAAGCCCGATCATGGGCAGAATGTCACATCACAACCCCCAAACATCTCCTGGTGTCTAGTGTCCCCCCCACCCGAAGCCCCTCACCCCGCTCCGAGCGGCATCTCACCCCTGCCGCCCGCCTGCCCGCCGACTGACTGTCCGGTAGGGCTGCCGCCCATTGGTGCAGAGCTACAGCCAGTGGGCGTGCAGCCTGCCGCTATGACAGTCAGATTTGTGAATGAACACCATTACAAATCTGGACTGTCATGTCTGACATGAGTACTGCGCCCGTGGCTGTAGCCCGCAACAGTGCTGGCGTGCCAACAGTCAGCGATCAAAGGCTGGATCTGTCGCCCGCCGGCTGCGGGGGCCAGTGGAGGGGCTAGGTGGGGGGACACTGGAACGCAGGAGATGTTTGAGGGGTTGTGATGTGACATTCTGCCCGCGATCGGGCTTAACGTCCACTGGACCACCAGGGAGATATTCGGGTTGGGGGAGGTTACATTCTGCCCGCGATCGGGCACTGTGGGGTTTATAACGCTTCTGCCCGCGATCGGGCTGTGGGAGATGTGGGCGGGGGTTTCATAACTGTACTGCCCGCGATCGGGCAATGGGGGTTCATATCGCTCTGCCCGCGATCGGGCTGTGGGAGATGTGGGGCGGGGGTTTCATGTAACTGTACTGCCCGCGATCGGGCTCAGGATATGTGCGGGGGATTTCATGTACCTGTGATGCCCGGATCGGTCTGACAGGCGTCGGCCTCGACGGCTGCTGCCTGGCAGGGTGGCCAGGAGCAAGTCCGATCGGGCGAAGACATCTAGTGCAAATGGAGCTATAACAGATGCAAATGGCCCCCCAGCGCCTTGTATAAATTATGGCTCCATTTGCATGTCACCTTTGAATATCGAAATTTGAGCATGGCGCAATGGTACTTGCGCCACCGCAAGTTTAATGCTCAACTCTGGCAACTTGGTGGCGCTAGTTCCACTGCGCCATCGCCAAGTGCTGTGGGTAGTGGGTGATATTCAAGGTTGCCTAATAGCGCAACTCCTTTGAATATCACCCCGGCCACACCCCTGCGCAACTATTTTGAGCAGCGCAGGGGCTTGCGCCTCAGAATGGCGCAGTTTGAAAATCTGGGCCCCAAAGTCTAATGTCAAAAAAGGATCGATTGGAAGGCTGGTTAGTGGATAATTCATTTGATGTGTTGGCTTTGACAGAGACTTGGCTAACTGATAAAGTGTCTGATGATTAAGTATATTTGGAGGGTTATTCAGTTTTTAGAAAAGACAGGAAGGGGGAGGAAGTGTTTATTTTATGTTAAAAGTAATTTATTAGTGAGTGTGAATCAGGACATAGTAGACAGTGTATATTATGAGTCACTGGCAATTGATCTGGTTCTAGGTGGTAATACATTTCTGACTTTAATTAATGTGTATGTACCACCGTTGAATGTTAAATTGGGTATTGATGCTTTTTTTCAGAATTTATCCTTACCGTTATCAAGAGAACTGTTCATTGTGGGAGATTTTAATTTGGATTGGTCTTCGTCTCAAGCTATTGATGTTAGAAATTTGGTGTCTGGTTTGGGGATGAGTCAGTTAATAAATGATTCTACTCGATATAATTATTGAACTGCCTACGAGTCTATAATAGACTGGATTATTACTAATGTCCTTAGCCATGTGGTTACCTCTGGAGTAAAGGCGGATTGTTTGAGCAATCACTGTGTGGTTTATTGTGGGTGGTCAGCGAAGGGCTGCAAAGTCCCCCCTGGAGTTATTCAATAACGTCGTGCAAGTGATTTTCAGTTGCAGTCATTTTCAGATGAGGTTTACTTAATTGACTGGTCATTTCTGGATGACATTGTGGATACAGATGTGGCTTTAGAGAAATTCTGCTGTCATTTTATTAATATTTGTGATAAGTTATTACCATTGAAAGTTGTTAGAATAAGATATGATAAACTATGGATAAGTGCAGAACTGGTTAAGCTCATGAAAGAAAGAAATAGGGTTTGGATGGGATATAGGAAATATAGAACAGTGGAACTACAGCAGGAATATAGGAGACTGCGTCATTTGTGTAAGTCAGAAGTAAGAAAAGCAAAATGTGATTACTATAACAGGAAATTAACAGCTGAGAAAGGTAATTCTAAGGCTATTTGGAATATTTTAAATAGTTTAATGGGTAAAGGAAATAAACCTGATAATATTTCAATTGAATTAAATGGACAATTAGTGAATGAGCCAATAAATATTGCTAATGGGTTTAGTTCACATTCTGTTAATTTGGATAGGTATAAACTTGCGGGGTAGGGTTTAAAGTGTGAATTGAATAAGGATTTGGCTGAGGAAAGGGTTAAATTAGGTTGTAAATGAATCCCTAAATTTTATTTTCGGTTGTTGACTGCTGAGTATACTTTGTCTTATATTATAAAGATGGACCCTAGACCAAGTACTGGGACTGATGGGACTGAATATTGGATTTTGAAAAAAGCAGGAATAGTAATTGCTCCACAGTTGACTAAACGTTTTAATTTCTCCCTTTGTAATAATGCGTTCCCTTCTAAATGGAAATGTGATATTGTAAGACCCATATTTAAAGCTGGTAGTTTGTCGAATGTTAATAACTATTGATCTATTACATTGTTGGCTCCTTTATCCAGATTATTAGAAAGGATTGTGTTAGATCAGATTATGGAGCATTTAGATAAATATGGGTTATGGGCATCTTCTCAACATGGATTTTTGTCAGGACACAATACGGAGACTGCCTTGGTGAGGTTCACAAGCCAGGTCCACAGAGCCCTTGATGAGGGTAAAATCGTGGCCTCAGTGTTTGTGGACCTCACCAAGGCATTCGATCTTGTGGACCATAGAGAATTATTATTGAGTTTACTTAAAGTAAACTTTTCTGATGAGGTGATTTTTTGGATAGAAAACTACTTGGCTGGGAGGGTGCAGAAAACTCTTGATAAACGATGTGTTATTGGAGGAGGGAAAACTGGACTGTGGAGTTCCACAGGGGTCCATCTTGGGATCCCTGTTCTCACTTTTTATAAATTCACTGCAAAATGTATGTTGTAATGCTGAACTTATTTTATATGCGGATGACGTAGTTTTAGTATGTAATGGAAAGTCTTGTCAAAAAGTAGAACAATGTTTACAAACTTTAGTTTAATGCATGAATGGTTAATTAGGCACAAATGAGTTCTAAATTCTAGTAAAACAAAGTGCATGTTTTTTAAAAACCCTAGGACCAATGTAATATTTGATCTGACAATATGTGACAATAATTGTAACAAGATTGAGAAGGTTACTGATATATAATATTTGGGATTGATTATTGATTCACATTTATCATTTGAGTTACACATTACAAAACTGATTAGTAAAATACACCAAAGATTGGGAATGTTGTATCGATTAAACAGAAATTTAACTTACAAAACTAGGGCAATATTGGCATAGTCTTTTGTTTTCAATAATTGATTATGGACTGATTATATATTTTTTTCTCTTCAGACAAAATTCTTGTAAAGCTTAAAACTACTTATCATAATATAAGTCGCTTTGTTCCTAGACAGAACAAAAGGACACATCATTGTTGTTTAGTTATTTTGGGTGTTTGTCACTTTCAGACAGGTTTCGATTCCGTGCCTTTTTTTTTTTTTTACATAAATTGCATTTGGGATATCTACCTTGGGTAATAAATACAGGTTACTCACCTGTAACAGGAGTTCTAGGAATGGTATATGTTGTTCATCCACACTCATTGGCAGTATCCTTGCCGCTTTAAATCTTGCCGGAAGGTCTTCAAGCTTGCTCCTCCCACCACCGGGTGGTATAACTCGGCTCCGCCCCATGGCGCCAGATCTGGCCCGCTGGAAGCTCAGGTTGTCTCGTCCGAAGCCGAGCGAGGTCGGGTGGCGGTGGAGTGTGGATGAACAACATATACCACATTCCTAGAACTCCTGCTGGCAGGTGAGTAACTCCTACTCTAAGGGACATGGATATGTTGTTCATCCACACTCATTGGCAGACTCCTAGCAGTTCTCCGGGAGGAGGGGCGAAGCGCACACCCCATATACTTACTTGGGAAAGAGAGCTGGAGACCAGGCCCCAAAACCCAGCATCCCGGCTGACTCAAGGTCGATGTGGTAGTGGGTAATGAAGGTGTTTGCTGACTTCAGGTAGCAGCCTGCAAGATTTCCTGGATAAGGGGCGATCCCTGGAAGCAGCCACCGTTGCAGCAGTATGGCCCAGTGGAATGAGCTCTTATCCCTCTGGGGAGGCTCATGCCGCTAACATAGCAGAATCTGTGCAGGAGGTTACCCACCTGTATGAATCACGGCACCAACTGCAGGTCTGCCAGTCACGGCTTCAGCGTGGGTGACAAACAGCTGGCGAACCTCTCCCCAATTTCAGCCGTCGCTCCTTATAATAGCGGCCCCTTCTAGAGATCCAAGTATGGAGCCTATATTAAGCCTCCGAGGTGTGATTGGGGTAGAACACGGCAGAGTCAACACCTGGTTAAGGTGAAACTCCGACACCACCTTGGAAGGAATTTGGGTGGGGAAGCAGGACAACCTTGTCCTGTGGAAGACCAGGTAAGGAGACTCGATGGAAAGCGCCTGGAGCTCTCCCATCCTTCTGGCTGCCTGATAGCCACCAAGAGGCGGTCTTCCACGACAGGTGAGAGAGAGCACACCTGTGGCATAGGTTGAATAGGCTTGCCCATGAGCTTTGCCAGTACCAGCAGTAGATCCCGCGAGGTGGGGTTCCCGCACTGGAGGAAATGTGATCAAGGCCTTTGAAAAAGCGCCAGACCACCTCTCTCTGCGCCACCGACTGCTTCCGGCCGCGCCAGTGGCAGAGATGGCTGCTCAGGTGCACCATAAGTGCGTCGACCTAAGCCCTTGACTGAGAAAGGGACCATAAATAGTCAAGATGCTTGCAAGGAACGGGAGGAAGGGTCCAAGCCCTTGCCTGACACCAAATGAAACCTTTTCCATTTGAAGGCATAACATTTTCTGATGCGACTCACTTCACGGACGCCTCAACTACATTGAGGACCTCGTCGGAAAGACCCAAAGCCTGGAACTCTGGCCGCTCAGGAACCAGGCCGTCAGGTGCGAGGATTGAAGGTCGGATGGAACACCTTCCCCTGATTGACTGAGAGCTGAGTCCGGGCGAGGCTGGAAGCTGCCGGAGTCCTGGAGCTGAGACTGAGAGATCTGGTACCAGAACTGGCGAGGCCAGTCTGGGGCTATCAGAATCACCGCGCCTTGTCCCTCCTCGCCTTGAGAAGCACCTTGTGGATCAAGGGAAATGGGGAAAAGGAGTAAAAGAAGCCGGGGTCCATTGCCTGAAAGCATCCCTGCAGCGAGCCCTGCTGAGAGGCGGGCATGGAACAGACTCAGCTTAGCGTTCTCCGTGGAGGCAAACAGGTCCACCTGAGGTGTGCCCCAAAGGAGAACAGATGCTGTACTACCTCGGCAGGAGAGACCACTAGTGGGATGCAGCCCCTATCCCGGCCAGGGCATCGGCCCAGGGTGTTGGAGGCTCCTGCCACGTGAATAGCTCAGGAGATCCGCCTCCAGGCTGCGCCACGAGTGACCAAATCGCGGAGGCTTCCTTGCATAGGAAGCATGGGCCGCTCCCGCCCTGGCGGTTTAGATAGTACATGTGCAGTGGTATTGTCCGTCTGGACTCGGACCACTTGACCCGGAGGAGCGGAGCAAAGGCGGTGAGAGCTAGGCGGACCGCTCGGAGCTCCAACAGGTTGATGTGGCATGGGACTCCCGGGGACCAGAGGCCATGAGCAGTGTTCCCAGATGGGCACCCAACCATCAGAGGGCATCGGTCGGGCAGAGACCGTCGACTCGAGGCGGACGGCAGGATGCCCTCCTGCAATTGATCTGGAGCGGTCCACCACTGGAGGCATTCCACATCCCTGTGTCACCGACTGAAGCTGGTCAAGGGATGCTTAGCGTTGTGACCACTGTGGGCCAGTCCCCACTGAAGGGGCGCATGTTCCAGCGAACCCCAGCGGACCGCAGCTGGTACAGGCGCCATGAGACAGGAGGCGCAGGAAGTCCGGGCAGGGGCGCGGTGCCCAACCAGGAAATGATCCGGGCAAGGAGGAAGAACCTCGGCCCTGTCCGCTGGAGCAGCTCTGGCTCGAAGAGAGTCAGAGCTGCGCCCGATGAATAAATCACCTGCTTGACTCAGTTCCGACTTGGCCTCGTGTGACAAGGGAGGCCCAGTTGAGAACAGACCTGGAGGCCAGATCTCTGGACCCTCCGCCTCCTTCCTGGAGGGAGCTGCTATCAGCCAGTCGTCAGGTAAGGGTACACCGGACCCCTCGGCGCCCAGGAATGCTGTCACCACTGCCATGCATTTGGTGAAGACCCTGGGAGCTGGAGACAAGCCGAAGGGCATGGCTTGGAACTTCGAAAGAGATCCTTCGCTCGGGCGAAGGAATCTCTGGTGGGGAGCCGAGACGGATAGGGGCGTGGCAGAATCCTGCAAGTCCAGAGACAGAACCACACGCCCGCGTTCCAAGGATGGTATTATCTGAGCCAGAGTGACCATCCTGAAGGTTAGAGACCTTAGGAACTTGTTTAGGTGGTGTGGGTGAGAATGGGCACCAGCCCCGTTCGTTGAACCAGGAAGTACCTGGACACAAACCCTGGGTCTGAGGAGGGAGTCACCACCTCTTACCACCTCCTTCTGGAGGAGGAGATGTCAACTCGACGCACGCCATGGTGAGCTGGGGATCCCGAAGCCCCAGAGGCGGCAACTCTGAAGGGAGTGGTACCTGCTCAAGAGATTCCAGAGGCAGGCCTCTTCCACCACCTCAAAACCCACCTGTCCGTGTGGCTTAGCGGACCAGGCGGAGCAGAGGTGCGGAGCCGTCCCCACGGGGACCCAGAAATGAGTGGCGGGGATGGGGCGACCCCTCAGCCCGTCACTGGGCAGGCTTGGAGGAGGGACCGACGAGGACCTCCTGGGCCCCTCCTCCCTGCCTCCTGTTAGAGGAAGCCCCGGCTTGGGTTTGGGATGCCAGGCCGAGCCTGCTGGCCCTGGCGGTGCTGGGCAGAGCGCGCGGGGCACAGAAGGGCGAAAAGGGCTTAGGCTGTGGTTCTTGACCTTTGTCCTTCTAGTGGAGAGACCGAGTCAAGGTGGCGTGGACTTCTCGATCCTCTGGGTGACCTTCCACCCCAGGGCGAAGAGGTCCAGTCCCAAAAGAACATCGCCAACTTGTGCTGGGTATCCGAGTAAAGGTGGATATCCTCAGCCAAGCCACATGTGCTGCCAGCCACTACTGACGCCACCGATCTAGCACATGAGTCCCCATCCAAAAGCTAGATCTGGAGCTGCTGTTTGGCCACTACCCTGCCCTGGTCCGCGCACCTGCTTAACCGTAGTCTGCAGATAGGGAAGAAGATGAGGATGACCTCGTCCAGGAGCCCAACAGGGCATGAGAAAAAATGTGCCATCGGGGCGGCGAACTGGCCTGGCGAGAAACCCGAGAGAGAAAGACGCAAAAAGCGTAGACTTCGCCCGACATAGTCAATTTCTTGGACTCCTTGTCAGGAGGTTTGTCCACATCCCTGGCGTTGCGTGGCGGAAGAAAAGCGGCTGTCGGTAACCAACCCCTCAGCAGAGGGGTGTTCGAAAAACGGGACAAAGGGAACGGTGAGGACCGCGACACTTCCTGGCCATCCTGGCGAAGGCGCAGGGCAGGAAGCAGGCGCTGCCAAAGTTCCAGTGCTGGACCCACTATGGCCTCGGCCACCGGAAAGGCCTCCGTCAGGAGAATCCCTCGGTCCAGAATCTCCGTGAGGGATACCTGGCCCGTTTGGAAGCAGGTTCGAGCTCCACATCGGTAGACTCCGAGATGAGCGAAGCAGTCCCTAGGAAGAATGAGCAGACTATAGATCCATTGGCTGACCTCCTGAAGACTCAAGTCCAGTCGCTTGGCAGAAGAAGGAGGAATCATCTCGAGACTCGGAAGGAGTCCTCGAAGAAACTGCCTCTGGCCTGAGCCACCCCTTCACCTGCCGAGGAGTCGGTCGGGAGTGAGGGTAACTGACAACCGATGGGGTGAAGCCATAGCCCGACCGAGAATCCTTGGTCGGGCCCCAATAGGTGGCTGTGGAGGCGGAGGTTCCACCATATTCAGGTGGAGCAGCTGGTTTAGCCAGGAACAACCGGCCTGGGTAACTAAGCTCCTCGGGCAACTGTCGAGGTTGTGTCAAAGCAGTTCGGTGACAACAATAATAGCGAGGAAGGCGCCGGTCGGCTTATTCCCGGCAGAAAACTGTTGCAACACAAGGTCCTCGTGCCAGTCCGGCGTAATTGCATGAAGCCTCCCTCATCCGAGGAGGAGGGGCGAGACGGCCCGGCGCCCGCTTGTGATGCGAGGGCCGAGACCGCCTATGGCGGTGGGAGCGGCTGGACGCGGGCGAGACCGAGACAGGAGTCCAATTTCGGGGTCGGTGCAGGAGGTGTCGGCGGAACCGACACTCCCGACGGCCGGAAGGAAATCCATCGGCTCGGAACGAGGCACAAGCCAAACCCACGGATCCTCAACTCCTCCCGGGGAACCGGGAGAGGAATCTCGACTGCTAAAGCGACAGCCCGTCCAATGGGTCGGAAAAAACTCGACTTCATCAGTGAGTCTCGGTGCAACTGACTGGCCAGGGGACACCGTGGAGCCAGTGACGACGGCGGTCGGCGAAGCTTGACAGACTGACGGCCCGGGAGAGGACCTTTCGCTCCCAGGCGTCGAGGACTTACCTGTCCCTCTTTTTTGGACAGGAAAGGTCCAGCAGGCAAGCCCTTCTCCTTTAGTGAGAGGGACAGACAAAGCTCCTTAAAGGAACGCCGTAGGAAGAACCCAGAGAGGCGGGATAAATGCAGCGGCCGAGGAAGATCACGGCCAGCGCCGCCTCCTCTTCGAGGGCGTACATCCGCTCGAAACTGATCCGCCCGAGCCCGCCCGCCGCTGGACACCGCCAACCGGGCCTTGACCCCACCGGAGGAAACGCTTCGGACGCCCAGTTGCAATCGGGCACACGGCTCGAGAACGAGGCCGAGAAAGATGAGCACAGGTCGCAAGCCTGCGGGTCGTGCTCAAGGCCTAAGCAGTAGACACACGCGGAGTGTGGATCCGTCCGACATCTTCTGACACCGCATGGGCATCTCCTCAAACCGAAGTCGATTTTATCCACGCGAGCCGCTGAGGGATCGAAGACTGAAGTCTTTTGCAAAATATTATTTTTAAATCCTAAACGGAGAAATAGGAACCAGTCACAAACGCAGAGCGTTAAGGAGGGAACCTGAGCTTCCAAGCGGTAAGGAAGATCTGACGTCATGGGGCGGAGCCGAGAGTTATACCACCCGGGTGGGTGGGAGGAGCAAGCTTGAAGACCTTCCGGCAAGATTTAAAGCGGCAAGGATACTGCCAATGAGTGTGGATGAACAACATATCCATGTCCCTAGAACTGAGCTTTTTCCCCGGATTTATTAATATAATTTCGACTAGGTCACAGGCAGGTTATAAATTTCAGATTCCATTTTTTCAAACAAAAATGGCTCAAAATTCTTTGCAATTTTATGCTGTAAAACTGTATAATGATCTCACTCAAAATGTTATGTCTGTTAATATACCATCCTTTAAAGATGTACTCTATAAATTAATGTTTTTGGAAGTTAAATGTCAATGTTTTAATTGATTGTGAACTGTATTGTATGATTTTTTGTATATTGTTTAAGTCTACTGTTGATTTTCTATGACTAGACACCACTCAAAATGGGCATTTTATGCTCACTGGTTATTCAGTATAAAAATAAAAAAATTTGTGCCTCCCGATAAAGTGATCCAGTATATCTTTGAAGTTTTTGTTCACCACCGACTGGTGTCTAAGCACCATGCATGAGTTCAAATGAGGCTGGTTTGCCTCTGCATTCCATAGTATATGATCTTTTATTTTGTGGTGATGCAGCCCCATAAGTATCTTCTGATACAATTTTATGAAAATCTTCATGGTATTTCATGGTTAAATTTTCATAAGGATCTTCCATAAATGTATTATATGTTGGTAAAGGTGCTGTTCTATGATGCAGGGGCTGCTCCGTCGACAGTGGTATCAGGCTCATCAACAGAAGAGAAATGAATGCATGCCCCGTCGATGCTGTAATGCATCTTACTGATGATGGATAAGTGAACGCATGCTCCATCGATGGTGGAATACACCTTGTCGACGATGGAGGAGTCGGTGCATGCTCCGTCGACGATGGAATAGTAGGTACATGCTCTGTTGATGGTGGAAAGTGTGTCGTCGATGATGAGAAAGCAAATACATGCTCTGTCGAAGGTGGCAGACTTCTCATCGATGATGGGAAGTTTAGGAGCATGTCCCGTCGACGGGGCTAGGAAGCAAGCAGAGTGTGCTCCATTGATGGAGGAGGTGTTTTCATCAATGAGGGTGTCTTGTGGAGCCCTCTCATTGATGGGGGAGTGTGCCCCGTTGACGATGCATGCAGCAGGACCTCCATCATCGATGGTGCATGTGGTTTCGTCGACGGGGGAGCTGAGGAATGATGTCCAATTGATGATGAATGTTCCCTTCTATGTGAAGCTGAACTTCTATGTTCTTTTGATGAAGAAGTGCCTGCCGTCAACGGGGGAATATGGCCCATCAATGAGGAATGTTTTCTTGATGATACTTGTTTAGGAGATATGACTGTTGAAGGGCAGTCAAGCAGGACTTTAGGTGAAGGTATTTCCTTTCCTATTTTGCTTCTTGAAGAGGACTTTGAAGTTTTTGAGCCCTTTGATCAAGTATAGTGAGTTTCTAACAGAGAAACATCCATTGTAAAGCTCTTGGTCGAGCACAGGAATATGGTGCCGTGTATGAAGCCCAGGCACCCCAAACTATGGGTTCAATCCACGTCACAGACTGCTGGCAGAAGAGTAAGCTGCTATCAGAGCTGAAGCCGGCAGGAAAATGAACAGACTATCACAGACCACCCACTTTTATAGGCACAGCCGAGGAAGTGAGGTCGTGTGGGTGGTCCCTGGTGCAGAGACTGCTAGAAGAGACTGCCGTGCTAGAGTGCCACCTATAGGGAACTCCCAGAATAATGACTTACTGCAAGAGACCATTCCATGGAAGATCTACTATTACAGGTGAGTTACCTGTTTTTCTAGGATCGTGGATATGTTGTTCATCCTAACTCTTTGGCAGAATCCTAGCAGTTCTGTGGGAGGAAGGAGGCGAGGCACACAACCCCTACTTAGGGAACAGAGACTGGAGAACTGAGGTCCCAAAACCAGTATCCCGACGTGACTCAAGATCGATGTGGTAATGGGTAATTAAGGTGTTTGCTGACTTCCAGGTAGCAGCCCTGCAGATTTCCTGGATATGGATGTCCCTGGAAGCAGCCACTGATGCAGCGGTATGGTGGGTAGAATAAGCTCTTATCCCTCTGGGAGGCTCCTTGCCCACCAACTCATAACACAGACTTATGCATGATGTAATCCATCTTGCAATAGTCCACTTTGCTGCAGGACTGCCAGAAGCGACTTCAGTGCAGGTGATAAACAGCTGGCAAACCTCTCCCTGAATTTCTGCCGTCCTCTCTTTGTAATAGGAGAGAGCATGTCTCAGGTCCAAAGTATGGAGCCTGTACTTGACTTTTGAGGTGTAGTTGGGGTAGTAAACTGGTAGAGTTAACACCTGGTTAGAGGTGAAACTCTGACACCACCTTCGGAAGGAATTTCAGGTGGGGGTGCAGCACAATCGTGTTCTTGTGGAAGACCAGATAAAGAGAGTCCACCAAAAGCACCTGGAGCTCCCCTGTCCTTCTGGCGGATGTGATAGCCACCAGGAAGGCTGTCTTCCACAACAAGTGTGACAAGGCACACTTGTGCATTGGTTCGAATGGCTTGCCCATGAGCTTTGCCAGTACCAGCAGTAGATTCCATTGTAACCGTACCCTCTCTGTTTGTTTTTCTGTCCTCCATGTGACAACGTACCTTTGTAAATGAGCCGATGGCTTAAAGGTTGTAAATCCGATACTTCAAATAAATAAATAAAATAAATAGATCCCATGGAGGTGGAGGTTCACGCACCAGAGGGAATATGTGATCCAGGCCTTTGAAAAAGCACCCGACCACTGTCTCCTGTGTCAACGTCGGCTGACTGGCCCATGCCCAGTAAGCAGAGATAGCTGCCAGGTGCACCCTAAGGGTCGATGACCACAGACCCCCTTTGGCGAGAGACCAAAGGTAGTCGAGAATGTTAGCCACAGGGCAGAGGGGCCCAGGCCTCCCTGACACCAAATGGAAAACCTTTTCCATTTGAAGGCATACCATTTCCTGGTTGATTCTTTTCTAGATGCCTCCACCACGGTGTAGACATAGTTGGATAGACCCAAAGCCTGGCACTCTAGACGCCCAGGTACCAGGCTGTGAGGTGCAGGGATAGAAGGTCCAGATGGAATACCTTCCCGATTGAGAAATATCTGGTCCAGGCATACTGGAAGCCACTCCAGGGACCTGCAGCTGAGGCGATCTGGATACCAGAACTAATGCAGCCAGTCTGGGGCTACCAGGATCACCTTCGCCTTGTCCCTCCTTGCCTTGAGGAGCACCTTGTGGATCAAGGGAAATGGAGAGAAGCTGCAGAGGAGGCCTCGGGTCCACAGCTCAGAAGACATCCCCTGCAGCAAGCCCTGCTGGGGCGGGCATAGAACAGCCTCAGCTTGGTGTTGTCCACAGAGGCAAACAGGTCCACCATCGGTTTGCCCCAGTGGGAGAAATGAAAATTACATACCTACCGTAATTCCTGATCTTTCTGTGCATCTTCACCATTCATCACATTTGTGTTTGGCCAGAGGTCACGACCCAGCGGGAGCTTTTTTTTTGGATGGGCAGAGTCGACACACTGACGGCACCGCCCTCGAGGCCGACACACTGAGTGGCGCTCATGGGTTGGCCATTAGGTGTCATCGACCCTGCCCTCCCACCAGTTCTGAGTTGCCGTGGAGTAAGATAGGGTTGGGAGAGAGAGACAAGGAAGTCCAAGGACCAGACAGAAGAAAAGATATACAAACTAAAAGGAGAAATAAATGACAAACAGATAGAGTGAGAAAAACTAAGGGGATTGGGAAGGACCCCAATCTCTGGAATCAGAAAAAGAAAGGAAGGAAAACTAAGAAGTGGTGGGGGGGACATACCTGGATTGATTGACTGTCTCCAGACTGGATTAAGAGCTGTGAAGGAGTAGGCAGAAGACTGAATTGCCTGAATTCAAGGCATAGAATCACTGGCAAGTAACTCCAGCATGAGCAGAAGAGGCTATTCTAGGAAGAAAGGGACAGGAATCCAGGGTTGTGCCCCCCCCCCCCCGAAACCAAATAACTGGAAGGGGAGAAACAATAAATTTCTTTAATTAAAATTGAGGGATCAGTCCCTAAGGACAAGGATGGAGGAGGAGGATAGAGGAAGAGAGAGAGAGAGAAGAGAACAGAGGGCAACCACCAACCCGCCACCCCAAAAGGGGGGGGGAGCCAAAGTATTGAGGAGAGAACACCCTCTCCCCAGATCTCTCTCTCCTCTTGCTAGAAGGTAAAAAATCAACCTGTGTGACCAAGGTCACCCTGCTCTTGACCAGCAGAAAGGAAGGGGGTGAAAAAGGGGGAGGGGGACCCAGAGACTGAGGCCCCAGGGGGATGGAGGGTGGGATTTGTGATGAATGGTGAAGATACACAGAAAGATCAGGAATTACGGTAGGAACATAATTTTCATATTTTATCTGTGTCAATCTTCACCATTCATCACATTTGGGTGGGTACCAAGCCCCCATGAAGGGGGTCCTAGACCCTAAAGGACTAAGCCCCTTAGCTCCCAGTGGGGGAAAAACACAGAGAGAACCTTTACAGGCCTGGCGAGTGAGACAGGGACCCCCCGGAGGGAGCAGGAGGTTGCCCAGACAGATGCCGCCTGACCCTACAGGAGAAAAGGTGGGTTCTTCAGTACGCAGAGGAAATCACCCTACGCCGGGCCAAGGGTGACAACCAGGAAAGACGTAGCCATGCCATCCGTCTAGTGCAGATCACTGTCCCTACGACCCTGGAAACTACCTTGCTGACACTGTAAGATGCCCTCGCTTGGTGCCTTGCTAGCTCCAGGCCACGTGCAGAGAGTGCA
Organism: Neoceratodus forsteri; assembly: GCA_016271365.2. Taxonomy (NCBI): domain Eukaryota; kingdom Metazoa; phylum Chordata; order Ceratodontiformes; family Ceratodontidae; genus Neoceratodus; species Neoceratodus forsteri. The sequence goes on from CM028136.1 coordinate 910,577,431, forward strand.
ATGCCTTGTCTGGTTACCTCCGAATCAGGCATATAGGCTAGGAGCTGACCTAGCCTGGACCACAGAAACCTATCATAGATTTGCACGGTGGGCCTGATGGGCAGATATGGAAAGTAGAAACCATGCCAAGTAGAAGGTCCTCCTTCCCCAGAAGTCAAAATCCATGGAATCTTGATCAGAGGGCCGGTCACGGTGGAGGGTGTGAAGCCCATTGGGAGTGTCCAGCTGCATCAGTCCTGACTGAGGATGAGGCATATGACCTGGAGACTCTGAGAGGGCACAATACCTCTAGCTCAGATCCCCAGGAGCTGGGACTCCAGGAAAGGGCCTTTGCCAGAACCGCAATGACGCCTCCTGGAAAGGAGCAGGCCAGGCGGGCACCATAAGGATGGCCGCACTGAAATCGCCTAAGAAGGCATGCGTCGAATGCTCTGGATTGTGCTGAGTGGGTGGGGTGACATGCAGGTCTTCCATCATCCTCAAGAGGAAATGCTGATACTCCGCGAGATCAGCAGCAGGGGAGATGTGGACGGAGGGCTCCTCTCCTCCAGAAGAGGAGGGGGATGAGGAAGCGGAAAACTTCAGAGATAAAGAGGTTGGCTGCTCAGGGGGAAGGTGAAACACCCACTCGTCCATGGCCCTGACATACATAGGGAAGTGAGCAGCCGCACCCCTGAACTGCTCACAGGAGAGAGGTCCCGTAGGGCCATGAATGCCTGGGAAAGCAGGAGATGGTGACAGAGGAGTGAGGGCTAAGTCAACAACAAAAGGAGACCATCCTCTGTCCTGGCAAGAGACCGCATCAGGAGCCTCAAGGGAAGGAGGAACTCCAGAAAGCCCAACAGCCGACAGCTGATCAACCACGCTGGAACTGCCTAGGCTGTGCCCTGAAGAATCTCCCCTATGAGGTGACTGGGACCATGAAAATCCAGAAGGACGGCCCCTTCCCTCCAAAGACCAGGGCTTTCTTGAAGAAACTGAGAAGGAAGGGTGGGGGTCCGTGCTATGAATCCTCCCCGAACCTGGGTGGGTCCCAGAAAAGGGTCACCGCATCAAACCCTGACCCGACCCCTCAGAATCCAAAAGAGCCCTCCTCCTCGCAAACACCAGTCTAGGCAGCTGACAACCCTGGTCAGTCCCCGAGGGGGCCACCCAGGGAGTAGCACCCTCCTCTCCTGTGGGTGCTCCGGTTGGCCTTAAAGTTGGGTGATCCAGGCACACCACCTGAGGGGGTAACCCAACTGAGGGGGCAGAAAACCCTCCAAGTCCAGGCTGCAAGGCAATAGTGACCTGCACCACCGCCTTCTGGTCAGCACCCCTGACCCTAGATTCGGGGGCTACTGCCCGCTTCTCAGAGGGAGGCTGGCTCCAGTCAGCTGACGTAACCACCAGGGTGTCCACATGGGCTGCCAAATCCAGAGTCGGACAGCCGGTCCGAACCAGACTCTGAGTCTGCCTCCAAAGAGGTAGAGACCGAAGTCCGGTGTCAGACTGTATGCGGACTCCCGCTTCTGTCTGGACTGAAGGAGGCGCCAGTCCGGGTGTCTGCACCAGAGTCGGCGCCGAACTCCCCCACAGCACCGCGAATGGTGCCCGAAGAGACAGCGCTGAGAGTGGCTGCGGAACCGGAGTCCATGTCTGCCACAGGGCTGCGAATGGCACCGAGTCAGGACGCCACCAAAGCGACACCTCCCACAGTAAGCCAGAGACCCGCCGGTGCCGCAAGGCACCAGAGCTAGAAATGGCGTCGTCCCCAGCCTCGGCGCCATTGAGAAATGGTTGAAGACAGTACCATAGAACTTTCCACGGTGCCTCCAGCACTATCAGCGCCATGAATGGTGTTGACAGCAGAGACTGTGGTGAGTGGCGGATCAGCATGGACCATGGCATCATCAGGGCCCATGGCATCGCAAACGGTGCCGAGACCCAAAACGGCATCGACGGATGGCATCTAGGACAGTGCTGACCCAGGCTTTCCAGCCAGAGGAAACGACACCAGGGGAGCCTTCGCCCCCCAAAAGGGCAACTGCCAGAGTGGTGCCTCCTTCCCGCTCCCTGGGGGAACAGACTGGGCCTCCTGCACTGTGGGAGGGGCTTTTGCCAAAGCGAGGCTACAAGAAGCAGAAGCCCCTTCCACGGTCCATATAGAACTGGGAGGGGACCCAGAGGAGAGGCTGAGACCCCGCAGCTTGGCCCGACGAGTGCGTGCCCATCCCTCGAAAGTCAGCGGAGCTTGTCCAACTTTCTATGTGCGTTGTTCCAGGACACGACGATCCATAGAGAAACAGGCATTGCACGAATTCATGTCGTGAAGCGGGCCAAGGCACGTAAGACGATCATGCTGGTCGGTAGCGGAGTACTTGCAGCTGCATGGGCACCAACGCATAGGAGGTCACCCCCCTTTCAGCAGCTTTTTGCCGTCTGATCTAGACATGATTGACGGAAAAACAATGCAAAAACACAGACTCGACATCGCTGAATATAATAAGGAACAGTCTTACCAAACAGCAGCGTCGAGTAGGGCAAAACAGAACCGGCAGGTAAAACTCGGCATCGAAGGACATGAAGAGTAGGCCCATAGTTGCCTGGAGCTCCTCACGAGGTGCAACCTCTATGATGGGAGATGAAGAACTGGTGGGAGGGTGGGGTTGACTACACCTAATGGCCAACCGAGCACCATGCAGTGCATCAGGCTTGAGGGTGGCATGGTCAGTGCATCGACTCCGCCCACCCCACCCTCCAAAAAAAAAAGAGCTCCTGCGGGGTCGTGACCTACAGCCAAACCCAAATGTCATGAATGGTGAAGACTGACACAGATAAGATCAGGTTGTAAGCTACCTCTAGATGGAAAGACCACTCGTGGGATGTGTGGCCTAAGCGGCTCAGAGCATCAGCAAGATGGTTTGAGGCTCCTGCCACACGGATGGCTAGGAGATTTGTGTCTAATCAGCTCATGAGGGTCCAGATGCGGAGCGCCTCCCTGCACAGCAGACGGGAGTGCGTGCTGCCCTGTTTGTTGAGGTAGTACATGGTCATGGTATTGTCCGTCTGGACTTGAACCACTTGACCCCGGAGCTGAGGAGCGAAAGCTGACAGTGCCAGTCTGACTACTCTGAGCTCCAACAGGATGATGTGGCATTGGGACTCTTCAGGGGTCCACAGCCCGTGGGCCCTTCTGTCCCCATGTGGGCTCCTCAGCTGACGAGAGAGGCATCGGTCATAAGGATGACCATCGGCTCAGGGTGGACGAATGTCATTCCTTCCTGCAACCGGCCTGGGGCGGTCCACCAGTGGACAGCGTCCCACATCTTCTGGGTTACAGTGATCAGCTGGTCAAAATGACCGTGGCGCTGAGTCCACCGGGCGGCCATCTCCCACTGGAGGGGGCGAATGTGCAACCGGGGCCCAAAGGGGTCACTGAGGTACATGCCACAATGTAACCCAGAAGGCACAGAATGTCCCAGGCAGGGCGCAATTGCCCAACCAGAAATGATTGGGCAAAGGAGGAGAGAACCTCTGCCCTGTCTGTTGGAAGCCAAGTTCTGGCTTGACAAGAGTCAAGCTCTGCCCTGATGAAGCCCATCACCTGAGAAGGCACAAGTTCCGACTTGGCCTCGTTGATCAGGAGGCCGAGTTGGGAGCAAGTCGGGAGTGCAAGGTCCCTGGACCTCTCCACTTCCTGCTGGGTGGAACTCGTTAAGAGCCAATCGTCGAGGTAAGGATAAATCCTGACCCCCTTCCCCGATGCCTGAGATGGGTCACCATCACTGCAATGCATTTGGTGAAGACCCATGGGGCTGATGACAGGCCAAACGGCATGGCTCGGAACTTGTACAGGATCCTTTCGACCCTGAAGTGGAGGAACCACTGATGGGACGAATGGATTGGGACATGAAGGAACGTGTCCTGCACATCCAGTGAACAGAACCACATATTTCACTTCAAGGATAGCATGATCTGGGAGAGAGTGACCATCCGAAACGTGCAGGACCCGAGATATTGATTCAGGTCGTGCAGATCTAGAATAGGGCACCAGGCCCCTGCCTGCTTGGGCACCAGGAAGTACCTGGAGACAAAGCCTGGGTCTGCTGGAGGATCCACCACTGGAGCTACAGCCTCCTTGAGGAGTTGCTGCGCGATGTCATCTCAGAGAGTCGACAGAGTCTGAGTGGATACTCTCTTCTACTGAGGGGCATGGGTTCAGCTTGGAGGGTACTGCTCGAATTCCAGAGACGGTCCCTGACCAACCACTTTGAGAACCCACCTGTCCGAGGTGACAGTGGACCAGGCGGAAAGAAAGTGGTGGAGCCGGACCCCCACAGGAGGACCCAGAGCTGGGGTGACAGGAGAGGGGTTGGCAGCCCCTGCCCCATCACTGGGCAAACTTGGAAGAAGAGGATCCAGGACCAGAACCTCTGCCTCCTTTACAGGCCTGGGTGTGCCCGGGCTTGGGCCGGGGGCACCGAGCTTGAGCCTCCTGCTGTTACTGATGCTGCTGTCCCCTTAAAAAGAGGACTGCTGAGCCGCAGGAGAAGAATGCAGAAAAGGCTGCTTCTTTTTCTTCTGCTGGTTCTTGTCCAAAGAACCCTTGGCAGAAGTAGCATCCAAGGTGGCACTGGACTGCTCAATGCACTGAAGGTGACCAGCCACACCTGGGCTGAACAGATTGGTCCCTAGGAAGGGCAGGTCAGCTAGTTTGTGCTGAGTATCCACCAGGAAGGAGGAGAGTCTCAGCCAAGCCCTGCAATGAGAGGCAACTGCGGCTGTCATCGAATGGGCACAAGAATCCCCAATATCCAGGGCGGTCCTGCAGCTGCTGCTTGGCTACAGCCTGGCCCTGATCTCTGACCTGATTGACCCGTGGTCTGCATGTCTGTGGGGAGATGTGGGAGGACTTACTCCAAAGACCCAAGAAGAGCGTGGGAGAAGTGTGCCATGACGACGGCTGAACTTGCCTGATGAAGGCCCAGGGAATAAGCCGCATAGACCTTCCTGGCTGAATGGTCCAAAAGCTTGGACTCTTTATAAGGAGGTCGGTCAGTATCGGCAGAACTGCCAGTATGCCTGAACACAGAGGCAGTTACCAGGCTCTCGGCTGAGGGGTGCTCTGTGAACACCGCAAGGGACCCCATGGGCATCACATACTTGTGGGCCATGCCAGCAGATGGAGCTGGACAAGAGGCAGGGAGATGCCAGAGTTCTAAGGCCGGGCCAACAACGGCCTCGGCCACAGGAAAGGCCTCTGCTGGGGTATCCTCTTTCTTGAGGATGTCCATGAGAGGGTACTTCCGCCTTTTTCTGGATTGGCTCCTGGGGCATCCCTGTAGGCTCAGAGATGAGGCGAAGAATGCTCTGAAAAGACGAGAGACCTTCCTCCGTCTCTAAGCCAACGGCTGATTCATCATCCTCTGGATGAGAATGCAGGCAAGTGATGTCCGAATCCGAGGAATCCGGATATAACGGTTGACCGCCCAGGTCACCTTCGACCCGTCAAGGGCGGTCCGGGGTGACTGTGACTGACAAACGCCCGGGGAAGCCCGGTGTCCAGCCTATTTTCCTTGGAAGGAGCCCCTCCCACAGTCTGCTGGGGCAGTGGTTCCACCACGATTGGTGGAGAGACCGTTTTAGGCTGAGCCGGGGGTTATACCGGCTCTGCGGGTGAGGGAACCGACTTGATCGGCTCCGAAGGAGTCGGCTTCAGCCTTGGAGGCGAAAGCCAAGCAATGGCCGGGTAAGCCAGGTCGCTTGTGCCTGGTCAAATCAGCTGCTGCCACATTGGGTCCTCACAGAGCCAACAGAGTTTCTGCCGGAGCCTCTCCTCGTCCGAGGAGGATGAAGACGACCGATGGTGTCGCCTCTTTTTAGAGTGTTTATGGTTCTTCCTTAGCCTTTTGGTCGAGGCGGTCCGAGACCTCAATCGAGATCGGAGAGGCCGATTTGGTCACTCAGGACGCACTGGTGGGACAGTACAGTTATACAAGAACTTACCGTAACAGTAGATCTTCAAGCGAGGCTCTTGCAGTAGGTATTCACATATAGGACTGACCTGACAGGTGTCAGGAGCCCACGGTAAAATTTCTAGCGGAGGACCGCCCCCACATCAGGTGACCAGCATCATAAAGCGTCGGCATAAAGGCGGTCTCCCATCCGCCTTCCAGTTCTTTTCCCGCCAAAGGCCAAAAAGCAAGACAAGAGAGGATATCTCCCCATGGAATGGAGCAAAAAGCTTAGGGGACAGAGGGTGGGAAGGCAATACCTACTGCAAGAGCCTCTCTCGAAGATCTACTGTTACGGTAAATTCTTATGTAACTGTACTGTCTTACTTCGAGAGGGCTCTTGCAGCAGGTATTCACATACAGGACTGAGTCGAAAGCAATCTGGAACAAGGAAAAGTACTTGGGAGGAGGATTGTCATCCATAGCATGGAACCTCAGGCTGAACAGGTCTCATAAAAGGAGACCTTGTAGAACAGCCAATCAGAAGCCTGCTCTAAGGCAAGAGGCAATGTCCAAATTGTAGTGTTTCTTGAAGGTATGGACATAAGTCCAATTTGCAGCTGCACAAATGTCTGCCGCTGACACATTCTTGAAACAAGCCATAGAGGCAGCTACTCCTCTGGTGGCGTGACCTCTGAGTTGACCCGGCAGGGTCTTGTACTTTTCGTAACAGAAAGTGATACAGTGAGCCAACCATTTTGATAGGCATTGCTTAGAAACAGCATTGTCTTCTCTTTTGTAAGCAAAGGAGACAAAAAGCTGATCAGTTTTCCTGAGATCTCTAGTCCGAGTGGTGTAGTATCTCAGTATTCTGTGAACATCCAAAGTATGCAAGAGGTGCTCCCCTTGATTGGAGTGTTGCGTAAAGAAAGCGGGTAGCTCAATGGATTGATTCAGCATAGATTCAGCCACCACCTTAGGGAGATACTTAGGGCTGGTGCGTAGAGCCACACATTCCTGGTGAAAAATCAAGTATGGGATTTTGCACATTAAGGCCTGAAGCTCGGAAATGCACCGAGCAGACGTAATGGCTACTAGGAAGAGTGTCTTTCAAGAAAGGAACTTTAAATCAGCAGTAGCTGCCGGCTCGAAGGGAGGCAGGGTAAGTTTCTCCAGAATAAAATTCAAGTCCCAAGGAGGGTCAGGAATGCGGATGGGGGGGGTTCTCAAATGGAGAACCCCACTAAGGAAAGTCTTGGAGACTTCCAACTGAGCAAAAGTCCTGTCTCCAAAGGGAACATGGTAGGCTGAAATAGCGGCCATGTGGACTTTTAACGAGGAATGGCTGAGACCCAGATCAAATAGGTGACACTTGTAGTCCAGGACTTTATTCGCTGGGCACGAGAAAGGTTCGAAGTCCTTTGATTTGGCCCAAATAGAATATCGTTTCCACTTCATGGCGTACGTGGACCTGGCAGAGGGCTTCCTGGCTTTAACCAAGATGTCTGCTACAAGAGGAGAAACTCCAAAGTGGGTTTTAGCTACATCTGCAGGAGCCACACATGTAAATGAAGGGATGTGAGACCAGGATGAGCAAGGGTCCCCTGATCCTGGGTCAACAATTGTTGCGCCAGAGGAAGAGGAAGTGGAGGTTCCTCTGAAAACTGTTGCAGAAGAGAGAACCAAACTTGCCTGGGCCAGAAGGGAGCGATGATCTGAGTTTGTTCAGGACCCTCGGAATTAAAGGAATGGAAGGAAAGGCATAAATTAATCTGTCCCTCCAAGCGAGAAACAGAGCGTCCCACCAAAAAATGTCTTGCCCTGGAGCGAGTGAGCAGAAGGCGGGAAGTTTTGCGTTTTGGGGAGAAGAGAAGAGGTCTATCTGAGGTGTCACCCATCGCTGAAAGATGTCTTTTACGACTTGTTGATCTAACTCCCATTCGTGGGACCTGGCTGAGGACCGATTGAGTTGGTCTGCCAGTGCGTTTTCCACTCCTGGAACGTGAACCACAGTCAAGTGAAGGTGATGTTGGGTTGCCCAATGCCAGATTCTCATTGCTTCTCGGCACAGAGGGTCAGAACATGTTCCTCCCTGCTTGTTAAGATACAAGACTACGCACATGTTGTCCGATTGTATGAGGAGATGACCAGGGAGGATGAAAGAGAGTAGAGCCTGAAGGGCATAAAGGACTGCTCTCAGTTCGAACACATTTATGTGAAGATTTTGTTCGAACTTGGACCAGCTGTCCTGTGTCCTGTGAGACCCTAGATGGGCACCCCAGCCTTCTCCTGACGCATCCGTCGTCAATGTCTGGGGGGGGGGGGTTCGATGCAGGTGAACTCCCAGGCACAGGTTCTCCTGAAGCATCCACCATTGCAAGTCCCTGATCATGGGTCTGGAAACTAGTACCTCTTGGTCTAGATTGTCCATGGTCGGGTCCCATTGCGACCAAAGCGTCCACTGAGAGAGCCACATATGGAGGCGAGCGAGTAGGACTGTCCGAATGGCAGCCGACATTAGCCCAAGAGGTGGAGGACTGACCTGGCTCCGACACTCCTGTGACTGGACAGAAGACGGGCCTGTGTCTGAATGGGTGTCTACCCTGTCCGGAGGCAAGAAGGCTTTGCCGGTGGTCGTGTACAGAATTGCCCCAATAAATTGGAGGCATTGGCAAGGGACCAAACGGGACTTGGCTTGATTGATGGTGATGCCCAGGCTGGTGAAAACCTGCAGGGTAAGGGAAAGGGAATGTAGGAGTTCCTCCCTGGATGGGGCCGCCAGGAGCCAGTCATCCAGGTATGGGAATACCTGTACTCCCTGGGTACGTAGGTGGGCCGCTACCGCAGACAGGCATTTGGAAACTACTCGGGGTGCCAAGGAAAGACCAAATGGGAGGGCCTTGAATTGGTAGTGGTCTCTCTGAAAGCAAAAACTAAGGAATTTGCAGTGGGAAGGGCATACTGGGATATGCAGGTTCGCATCCTGCATGTCCAGAGCGCATACCCACAGTCCCTGCCCGAGAAATGATAGAAGACTCTGCAGAGAGAGCATTCTGAAGCGTCTGTACTCCACAAACATGTTCAGGGACCTGAGGTCTAGCATAGGCCTCAGATCTCTTGTCTTCTTTGGAACCAAGAAGAAATGGGAAAAGTAACCTGTTCCTCAAAGATGGGTGGGAACTGGCTCTATCGCCGCCTTCGAGAGAAGGGAGATGATTTCCTCTAGGACCAGAGGAAGATGTTGTGGAGAGTAAGACTACTGGGGGGTGGGGTGGTGGTCTTCAGGGTGGTTTCTGCAGAAACTCTATTGAGTGTCCTGCTGATATCAACTGGAGCACCAAGCGTCTGAAGTTATCCTCTCCCAACCCGGCAGATAGGAGGAGACTCTTCCCCCTACCAGTTCCTCTGGAACCTCCAGAGGCAGTGGGAGAGGCAGGGAGTCAGGAGGTGTGGGGCAGCGTAGCAGCCGAGGCTCCTGCGGCTTTTTTTGCTGGGGGGAATCTTGGTTGCTGGAGGGGCCCTAAGTCTGTTGGCCCGTTTGCCTTGTGGTTTTTGCCCTTGTCAGTTTTGTCGACGAAAAGGACGCCGCTGCCCTTGAGGGGGCCTGTACACAGAGTTGACAGACTTGAGTGCAGTGCCCTTCTGCAGTTCGGTAATGATGTCCTTGACATCACCCCCAAATAGTACCAAACCTCTGAAGGGAGCATCCTGGATGGCGGATTGCACTTCAAGGACCGAACCTGACACGCGGAGCCAGGCATAATGCTGTAGGCCTACGGCGAAGGCCGAGCTCCTTCCAGCTATGTCCACTGCGTTGTAAGTGGCACGAAGCATGTGCCAACTGGCAGAATGAGAACGGACAAGATCTGCCACTTCCTGCTTAGTCTGTGTCTCAGGAAGGGAGTCCAATTTAGATTACACCTGACTAAGGATGGTCTTCTGGAAATCCCCCATATGTGCCACATAGTTAAGGGCCCCAATACCAAGGGTAGAAGAGGAATTCATCGTCTTCCTGTGTTGGTCCAGAAGCCGGGATTCCGCATTAGGCTGAGATGAGCTGAGGTGTTTGGATTTCTTGGCCGTGGCCGCTTAATGACGCTGAGTCCGCCATGGGGTGGAGGCTAAGAAAGTCTACACCCTCAGGAGCCTGGTATAACCTGTCCACCTTCCTCGGAAGGGGGGGGCTAACACAGAAGGTTGTTTCCAAACGATGGAAACAAGATCCGCAGGAGGCTCTATCCAGGGTGGAATCAGCGGAGGAGTGGTCTTGGGCAGATCCAGATGGGCAGCGAGTTTCTTACGCTGTGGGTCTGGCTCCACTGATTGCTACTGATGTACCTCCTGGATTTTCCTCAATAACTCCAGAAAGGAAGGGTCCTCCGGAGACTACTTCGGAGGAGTCCCCTGCCTGGGGCTTTCTGGAGATACCGGGCTTGTCTTCGAGTCAGAGTGGCTGGACTCCGAGTCAGAACTATCTGATGAAGAGGAGGAGGAAGGCTCCTCCCTGCGAGGGGAAGGAAACGGCCCCTCCAGGGTGTTCCCTGGGGCGCGTATTCTCCCTAACTCGGGCACCAGAGGGCTCTCCTCTGGTGTCGGGAAGGGGGGAGGGAGTCTCCTGTCTCCGGTGTAGGGGATCCTGTAGAGGGTCCGGTGTTGGTAGACAACTCTCTACCGCCCTGGTGAGTTGTGCCTTGGCCTCAGCCCACTAGGAGGCCTAGGTCTCCTTCAAATCATCCGGCGGCTGGGCAGTGGACAGCAGAGGTGGAGGAGGAGGGGGATATGGATATTGTGGATATCCATAATCCGATGACGGGTAGCCCGGCATTGGGTACTGCAGCGCCGGATATTGCGGAGTTGGGTACTGGGGTGCCGGATACCGAGGAGCCGGTATTGCAGCACTGGGTATTGCGGTGTCGGGTACCCGGGTGCCAGGGGCTATGACGGAGCAGAGGGACCTGGCAGAGGCCCTGCTGGCAGGCCAAATGGTGGTAACGCTGGCCCCATGGGCGTCGGGTCCGGCGTGGGTATACCTTCGAGAGGCTCCGAAGGACCTGACAGAAAAATAGGCCTACCGCCAGGTAAGGGGATGCCAGATGGTGTCGGGTAGGCTGGCGTCAGCACTGGCATCTGAGGGTCTGGTGTTAGGGGGTCCGGCGCATGAGGAGGGTTCCCTGATGGCAGCATCCCAGTATCCTCAGTAATGACTGGGGAAGGGGATTATAATCCCCGGGGGTCAGTTGAGGAGATGTGGGGACCTCAGAGAGCAACGTGGTGAGACATTATGGAGAGCCTGGGGCATCGGACTATTCTATGGGGTCCCGCGCAAGCATCTTGGACGGGCGGGCATCTGACTTACTGGCTGAATCCAGGCGGACGTCGGAGGAGCCGGTGTTATCAGACTCCCTGCCCGAGGAAGGACACACAGGAGATGCGGCCTTGTTGGGAGGAATTTTGGCTGGGTGCTCCACCGAAGGGGTTAGCGACTTCGCAGCCTTGTCCAGGAAAGCGTCGGTGGGACCGACGTCCGACTTACCAGACCCACTCTGGCCTGAAGGCCATGAGGAAGAAGTGGCCTTCACTGGAGTGGAGGCCTCCTTTGCCCCGTAAGCTCCCGAAGGGCCAGAGCGTTAGCCAGACGGGAGGGGCGGCGCCTTCTTGGTAACCACCAAGATGGCGTCGTGGAGCAATCCCCTGGAGGACGCATTTCAGTGCCACGACTCGCTGCTGTGGAAGCTGCGCCCGCCTCCCGGTGCTTCTCCTTCGTGTTTTTCTTATGACCTTCGGGAAAGCAGACGCCTGCCTAAGTTTCTTTAACTCTTTTTCCATGGAGGTCATTTTTTTCTTTAGGATATAAGCTTCCAGGGACTGCTACCTCCTTTTGCGGGTAGCGGAGCTGAACTTCTGACAGTGCTGGCACTTCTCCATGGGGTGGACTGGGTCCAGACAGAACAGGTACAAGGAGTGGCCATCCTTGTGTGGAAGTTGGGAACCACACGAGTTGCACTTGTTCTTATGCGATTCGGAGGGCATCGGGAATGACACACACAGCAAATCGTTGAAAAAAACAAATCAAAAGATACAGAAAATGGGTCGAAAATTTGAAAACTTTGGGACGACCCAGACAACTGATGGTAGCTGTTCTACATGAACAACTTTCACAAGTAAATGATGAAGAAAAAGAACTGGAAAGGCGGGCATGGGGGACGCCCTTTATACCAACGTCGAATGATGCCGGTCACCTGACGTGGGGCGGTCCCCCGCCAGAGATTGCTAGCTAGAAATTTTTCCATGGGGTCCTGATGCCTGGTGGGTCTGTCCTATATGTAAATACCTACTGCAAGAGCCCTCTCAAAGTAAGATCGGTGATTTCCCGGGATCGGGGACCACTTCCTCAATGAGAGTCCCAACAGGCTGGGTCTTCTCGGTGGGGAAATTCAGAATAGGAGTTCGATCGGGGGAATCGTCGAACGGAGTCGACGATAAAGTATCGATCGGGTCGATGATGATTTCTACATTGTCGTTCGGCAGTTCGGTCGATGGACCAGATGGCAAAGCCGAAAAGTCAGCAGCCAAAGAAGCAATCTCGACCGAAGTCAAGACCGCCGGTTCCTGGGACCGAAATCTCTCCTGCTCTTGAGAGTCTCCATCGAGACGAAGATGATCCCGGATCCTTCTTTCTTTAACAGGATCGAGAGGAATGCGTGCCCGCAGGACCCTCCCTTGGTCGGAAGAGACTGGCACAACTCCCAGAAGGAACCCGAGAAGGTGGAGCGCAGGTTGAGCGGAACGGAGAAAGAAGTTCCTGCAGCCCAAGCCGCTTCCTCTTCAAATGCTTGCATTCCTTCCAATTGCTCGGTGGATCCCGCAGCCACGGAGACCACCCACCAACCCTCCTTGGATTTCACCGGAGGGTTCCGTTTCTCTGGCCTTCCCAACTTCAGGCATGCGAGACGGTCGTCGAGGACGTTAGGATGAAAGTGAGACACAATTAGCATTCGAGTCATACTTGGTTAACACTGAGACAATATACGCACGGCTTGAGGATCAGTGCGTGCGAACATCTTCTGGCTGCAAGGGCACCAACGAAACTGGGAAGACTTGTCCTCCATAATCGAAGAAGAAAATTTGCGGTCGCTAATGCGAATAAGACAGCTCTGTGGAATAACCAAAGGTTTTGGAGCCAGGGTCTACAAAATGCGTGATCACGAGGGAGGCAGCCTGAATCTTCCAGCAGAAAGGAAGATCTGGCATCCTGGGGCAGAGCCAAGGTATATACCACCCGAGTGGGTGGGAGGAGCCAGCTTGAAGACTTCTGGCAGATTAAAAGTGGAAGGGGACATGCCAAAGAGTGTGGATGAACAACATATCCACGATCCTAGAACTAGTATTGTATGCATTTGTATTCATGTCAAGTCCAGTGATGAACCACAGATCATCATTTTTCCATGCCCCGTGTACCAAGCACATATTCCCCCTCTTCCTTCTCGAATCCAGGGAGTACATGTTCAATTCTGATAAGCAAGCTTCATAATCCTTACCAACCATGTCCTGTATTGCCCTGGTAGCTCATTTTTTTTTACTCTTTCTAGTAGTGCTATATCACCCTTTTTTGTATGGTGCCCAGACCTGGGCACCATACTCCATTATTGGTCTAACCAGGGATGTGTACAGTGGTAGTATTACCTCTCTACTTCTTGCAGTTATGTGCCTTAGTATACAGTTGAGGATTCTGTTACCCTTCTGGGCTATTTTCTGACAATGGGGCATGATGGACATGTCACTGCACACAATAATGCCCAGATCTCTTTTCTCTTCGATTGCTTTTAAGGCAGTATTGCCTAGATAACAGAGTATTTTAGGACCCCCCTCCCAAGTGCATGATGTAGCATTTATCTTGATTTAGTGTTAACTGGGTATCCTTTGTCCACGTGACTATATTGTCAATAGTTATTTGTACGTTTGATGTATTTTGACTGCAGTCGATTTCTGCCCCATCCTGCAATCTTCTGCAAATGTTTGTAGCCAAATGGAGTTTTTATTTATTTGCAGGATTGATACATATAGATTAAAAAAAGGCAGGGGCCTAACACTGACCCCTTGGGAACCCCGCTTGCCACCTCTGGCTATTCAGAAAATTCACCCTGATGCACACCAGCTGTTTCCTGTTTTCCAACCACTTGCATACCCAGTTTATTATAGACAAATGGATGCCTAATTTACCCATTTCCTGTATTAGTTCCAGATGGGGAAACCTGTTGAAAACCTTGGAGAAGACCAAGAGGAAACAATTACTCACCTTAGTAATGTTGTTTCTTCTAATGGAGTCTTGCTGTATTCTGACATACTCAGTGATCACCAACCTTTGAACTGCCCCGGACAACAAAGAGTTAACTTTCCATGCAGGGCATGGAGCGCTGCACTCGAGCTCGGTTGAAGCCTCTGTCTGCTGTTGTTTAAACTCCAACCGTCAGATCTTTATAAGCTATACTCACTAGGCGTTCTAACGTGGAAACTGTAAACTCACACTAGCCAACTGGCAACTAAATTTGTTAAAAAGGGTTTTTGGTTTCAAAGCAAAGACTCAAATCAGGAAACCCAAAAAACAAAACACAACACACACCCAAAATAAAGGAGGGTGAGAAAAAGGGGCACCTCTAGGTGCCAACACTGCTCCTGCCCACCCACATCCCAAAAAACAGGTTCTGAGAGGGGAGGCAGGGGAGGTCAGAATACAGCAAGACTCCATTAGAAGAAACAACATTACAAAGGTGAGTCATTTTTTCTTCAAACAACATGAAGTCTTGCTGTATTCTGACATATGCAGACTACCAAGCAGTACCTCCAAGTAGGAGGGACAGAACCTACTTTGGGAATAGGCTCTGAAGTACTGCTGTGCCAAACCGAGCATCACTCCTAGCCTGGATAACCAGAGAGTAATGCTTGGTGAATGTATGGACTGTTTTCCAGGTAGCTGCTTGATAGATTTCTAAGATAGGAATATTTCTGGCAGCAGCCAGGGAAGCAGCTGTACGTCTAGCAGAGTGAGCCCTCAGGCCTGAGGGTGGGGCTCTACCCAATTTCTCACAGCAGAATTGTATACAAGAGACAATCCACCTGGCAATAGATCTTTTAGCGGCAGGTTTGCCCTTACCGACCTCTCCATAAGTGAGGAACAACTGGGGGGACTCAAACCTGTGACCCTTGGTGCGCTCTATGTACTAGCTAAGGGCTCTCTTTACATCCAAGCTGTGCAACCTCCTCTCCCCACAGGAGGAATGGTCAGTGAAGAAAACAGGGACAGACAAACTGATTAAGGTGTAAATATGAAACCACCTTAGGCAAAAACTTCCTGTTAGTTCTTAGGACCACTTTATCTCTATGGAAAGAGATGAAATCAGGCTCCACTGACAGGGCTTGCAATTTACTGATGCGCCTGGCAGAGGTAATGGCTACCAAAAACACAGTTTTCCAAGTCAAGTACTTAAGCTCTGCAGAGGACAAAGGCTCAAAGGGGGGTTGCATAAGCTGAGCAATGCAAACATTAAGGTCCCAAGCAGGAGCAGGGTCCCTGAAGGGAGGACTGGTGTGCAACAATCCCTTGAAGAATTTGCAAAATACAGGATGGGCTGCCTACTGACAAAAAAGCAGAAACAGATGCCAAAGGTACTCTGAGTGTAGCTGGTCTGAGTCCCAAGCCATTGAGATGAACCATATAGTCCAGGACTGTAGGCAACCCAGCAGATTCTGGAGCAATATGCTTACCAGAGCACCAAATAGTGAACCTTTTCCATTTGGAGTTGTAAGTCTTTCTGGTGGAAGGCTTTCGAGAAGCCCTAAGAATATCCAGAACACCTTGAGAGAGATGCAGATCAGCAAACTCTAACTCTTCAAGAGCCAGGCCTTGAGATTGAGAGATTTGAGATTCAGATACCAAATCCTTTCCTGAGAGGATGTCAACAGATTGTAATTCCTGGGAAGAGACAGGGGAAGGTGGACTGCTAAGGACAGCAACAGTGGATACCAGGGCTGTCTGGCCCAGTCTGGAGTGATCAAAATCACTTTGCACGGTTGAGACCTGATCTTGACTAGCACCTTGAACAGGAGAAGGAAGTGGGGGGTGGGGAAGCATACAGGAACTTCCCTTCCCAATTGAGAACCAGAGCATCCAGGGGGACTGAGCCCAAAACTGGGGGTCTGCAGCAAAAGAGAGGAAGTTGGTGATTGTCTGGGGCTGCAAAAAGATCTATCTGTGGAGTGCCCCATCTGGAGAAAATCACTTTCAAAATTAGGGGATCTAGGGACCATTCGTGGTGGCTCGGAGATATCCTGCTGAGAGCATCTGCTAGGACATTGTCCTTCCCTGGGAGGCAAACTGCTGTCGGAGAAGTTTGCAGGGAATAGGCCAGAGACCACAACTTCATTGCTTCTGTGCACAAGGCCGTAGACAGAGTGCCCCCTTGCCTGCTGATGTACCACATTGTGGTGGTATTGTCTGTTCTGATCTGGACTACCTTGTTCTGAACAGACTTGGAAAAAGCTTGCAGTGCCAGAAACACTGCTCTGAGTACCAAGAGACTGATGTGAAGCAGAGATTTGTGAGGTGACCACAGCCCTTGGGTGGTAAGATCCCCCAAGTGGGCTCCCCAGCCCAAGAGGGAGGCATCTGTGGTGAGGATTAGTGAATGAGACTGAGTGACAAAAGGAACTCCCTGCCTTAAATTGTCCTGATCCTGCCACCATTGCAAAGCCTGGATCAGGGTTTGAGTCACTGGGACTAGTTTGATAAGGGAATCCTTCCTCTGAGACCAGAAGACTCTCAAATGGAACTGAATGTCCCTCATCTGAAATCCTGCCCCCTGGACTACTGCTGTAGAGGCTGCCATGTGGCCCAGGAGCTGCAAGAAGTGCCTTGCTGGTCGAGACACCTGAAGGGTGAAGGAAGAGGCCAGTTCTATTAGTGTCCTTGCCCTGTCCAGGGGAAGGAAGGCCTTTGCTCTTATTGTATCCAGCTCCGCCCCTATAAAGGTGAGGAGCTGTACTGGCTCGAGAACTGACTTTGGAAGGTTTAGGAGGAATCCTAAGGAAGTGAGCAGTTGCTGAGTTATCTGAAGATGTGACTTGACTTGGTCTGGAGACTGACCCACTATGAGCCAGTCATCCAGGTATAAAAAGATGGAGATCTTTTTTCTCCTTAGGAAAGCAACCACTACTGCCAGACACTTTGTGAACACCCTTGGGGCTGATGTTAGACCAAAGGGCATTGCTCTGAATTGATAGTAGCCTGAGGGCAACTCGAACCTGAGGTACTTTCTGTGGGAGCACCTGATGGGAATGTGAAAATAGGCATCTTTGAGGTCCAGGGAGGCTAGCCAGTCCCCTGGCCTTAGAGAGGGCAGAATTATTCCCAGAGTCACCATTTTAAATGTTGGCTTTAAAAGGTGCTTGTTTAGATATCTAAGATCCAGGATGGGCCGCCATTCTTCTGTCTTTTTGGGGGTTGGGAAGTACCTGGAGAACAATTCTTTGCCCCTGTGTAGGGTAGGAACCCTTTCTATGGCTCTGAGAGCCAAGAGGGAAGAAACCTCTGCCTCTCGGGCAAGGGCCTCTGATGGATTTGCAGGTGTAAAGGATCTGGTTCTCATCTTGGGAAATTTTTTGAAGCTGAGAACCAGTCCCTGGCTTACTACTTCCAGGACCCACTTGTCTGATGTTAAAGACTTCCAGTCCTGGACAAAGTAAGCCAGCCTGTCCCCTACAAGTATTGGAGAATTGGCCCGGGCAGACCCATCCGGGGTCTGCTTGGCAGGGGCTTTAGGCTGAGGGGTGGAAGCAGGCCTGCTCATACCCCATCTGCCTTTCCCTCTAAAGAACCCCCTCTGAGCAAAAGCAGAAGAGGAGGCCTGGGCTTGGTAAAAAGGCCTTTGAAAGGGCCTGCCCCTGGAATGCTGCCTCTGAGGAGTGGCTTGCCTTTCTTTGACCTGAGCACTCCTGTAGGTGGTCCTGTACTCATCCATCTTCTTCATGTAGTTCTCTGTCTGCTCCCCAAACAGAGAATTACCAATGACAGGAAAATCCATGGCCTTAGCCTGGGTATCCTGTGATAGGCTAGTACAGCTGAGCCAAGCCATCCTCCGAAGGGCCACAGATGTAGCCATGACTCTTGATGAAACATCACTGGAGTCCACAGCAGCATGAAATTGAACTTTAGATGCCTCAATCCCATCTGCAGCCACCTGCTCCAACTCCTTGGCAAGCTGGTCAGGGGCCTGTTTAGCTAGAGCCAGCACAGTGTCCCACCGGGACTTCTGGTATCTAGCTGTGTAGGCCATATAGTTAGCCTGCTTGAGTCCCAAAGATGCTGCCATGTACTGTTTCTTTGCCATGGCATCAATCCTTGGAGTCCTTATCTGGGGGGTGTGAAGCCAAGGGAATATTTGCCTTATCACAGGCAGCAGCCTGCACTACCCAACATGGCTGCATTGCTGGGAAAGGAACTCCGTGTCTGAACCTGAAAGAGTATACCTCTCGTCCATTCTTCTGTCCACAGGAGGTATGGAATTAGGAGTTTTTAAAATTTTAAATGTCTGTTTCCCAAAAGATTTATGGAGGGGAACAGACAATCTCCTGGACTCTGGGATGTCCATCATCTCAACAAAATCAGGCTCCTCCTGATCCTCTACTGCTTCTTCCATAGGAAGCTGGAGGGTTTCAGCCACTTTCTTGTAAAACATAAAGTGGGAAGGGGTCTCAGAAAGCCTAGGAGGAGAAACACCTGAAGGTCTGTCTGGGGAGATGTCCGGGTCAATAGGCACATCCAGACTTTCATAATCACCATCATCATCATCATCTTCATACTCTCCCTCCTCCTCCTCTGGTTCATAAAATTCTTCTAAAGTATAATCCGGAACCGGGGGAACCAACCGAACCAAGCCCCTGACAGATGGTGACGGTTCGGCCGGAATCAAAGTTAGCAATTGAACTATCCTTATTTGGATCAGAACCGGATAATTTATCTCTTTTCTTTCTTTTAACCGGAACCGACTCCTCAGAATCGGTTCTCCTTTTGCCCGAAGAAGTTTCGCCTGGTCAGGGGGCACTCCTTCTGGTTCGATCGGAACCGAACCGGGCTGGCCATCCAGGTCGGCGGACTTTTCCGCCTCCCTTTCCCTCAGTCTACCTACTCCCTTATCCAGGGTAGTTTTTGGGAAAACTTTTACAAATTTGGCAGTCTGAATTGAGGTGGTCAAACCCCAGACAATAAACACAGGTGGTGTGAGGATCAGCCTTAGCAAAGGCTTCCCCACACACACTACAGTGTTGAAACCCAGTGGGCCTGGTTTTTTTCTTGGGTTTCTCAGAGATGGCCAGTCCTAACCAAAACTTACCCTTTTTTCGGCAATCTGCCAGGCAAGACACCCCTATCAGTTCCTGACTGTGTTACGGGTCTTGGAAAAAAATGTAATGAAATCCGTTTTTTTTTTAGAACCGATACGGACCGGTTACCACACTCTAATAAAGACAGAAGTTTTTTACATAAACCTGATCAGTTCAAACCGAACCGATCCAATGTTTACAAGTTCCACACAGAAACTAATATAGAAAAACCTATCTAGTACTCACGGTACCACAGACAGAGACTTAAACCGACAAGTCAGAAGCAGAAATTCGGTTGAAGCCGAGCGAAAAAAGGATACTTTAACCGACTTTTTTGAACCAAGTGAAGGAGAAATCTCCGGAGCGACTGTTCAGTGAGGCGGAGTAAAGAATCTGACGGCTGGAGTCTAAACAGCAGACAGAGGCTTCAACCGAGCTTGAGCTCAGTGTTCCATGCCCTGCATGGAAAGTTAACTCTTTGTTCTCCGGGGCAGTTCAAAGGTTGGTGATCACTGCATATGTCAGAATACAGCAAGACTTCATGTTGTTTGAATAGTATGTCCACTGGTGTACCTTGATCCAGGGCTTTCCATCACCCTACTATAAAATGTCAACATTGATTCTAAAGTTCCATAATTAGTATAAAGTTCCAGTCTTCAGGGCTGCTCATTCATGGGGAAAGACTGCAGATTTATGAATACACTGATGGATTTCTGGGATTAGAAAGAACTGAGGCATGCTGGGGACACCCACTGTTATATAGATACAGACGAGGTGTGTTGACGTGGGAGGCCCCAATCAGCAAAACTATCAGTGTGGTCTCAATGCTGACAGCATACATTTCCATGATGTGGCTCAATGGAGGAAAATGTGCTAGAAGAAGATAGTACAGTTACATAAGAACTTACCATAACAGTAGATCTTCAAGAGAAGCTCTTGCAGCAGGTAACATCACAGGGAGTAAGCCGCTAGGCGCTAGGACCCCACGGAAAAATTCTAGCTAACAGTCTAGAGTGGGGCAGTTCTCCCACCAGAGACCCTGGCACAGAGAGAAAATGGAGAACTGATGAGGTTCCTCATAGAAGAAGAAAGGTATCCATAATGGAGAAAAAAACAACTACTACTGCTGACGGCTGAAATTTACAACTTGCCCAGCTGCTACATCTGTGCTGGGGCTTTGTTCTGCTGTGAACTGCCTGCTAATTTTAAAACATCATAAGAAGCAGGACCGTCATTTGACTGTGTGAGCATACTGGAGTGTGGGGGCTCGGGAGAGCCGGCAGCCAGTGAACGAACAGAAGAGGCGGGGCTAACGTATTTAAAAGCCCGCGCCGCTCGCCGAGAAGGAGAGACTGCTGACGGCTGAAATTTACAACTTGCCCAGCTGCTACATCTGTGCTGGGGCTTTGTTCTGCTGTGAACTGCCTGCTAATTTTAAAACATCATAAGAAGCAGGACCGTCATTTGACTGTGTGAGCATACTGGAGTGTGGGGGCTCGGGACAGCCGGCAGCCAGTGAACGAACAGAAGAGGCGGGGCTAACGTATTTAAAAGCCCGTGCCGCTCGCCGAGAAGGAGAGACTGCTGACGGGTGAAATTTACAACTTGCCCAGCTGCTACATCTGTGCTGGGGCTTTGTTCTGCTGTGAACTGCCTGCTAATTTTAAAACATCATAAGAAGCAGGACCGTCATTTGACTGTGTGAGCATACTGGAGTGTGGGGGCTCAGGAGAGCCGGCAGCCAGTGAACGAACAGAAGAGGCAGGGCTAACGTATTTAAAAGCCCGCGCCGCTCGCCGAGAAGGAGACTGCTGACGGCTGAAATTTACAACTTGCCCAGCTGCTACATCTGTGCTGGGGCTTTGTTCTGCTGTGAACTGCCTGCTAATTTTAAAACATCATAAGAAGCAGGACCGTCATTTGACTGTGTGAGCATACTGGAGTGTGGGGGCTCGGGAGAGCCGGCAGCCAGTGAACGAATAGAAGAGGCAGGGCTAACGTATTTAAAAGCCCGCGGCGCTCGCCGAGAGCGAGCTATGAGAGTGGCTGCGCCACTCAGAAGAAATATTTTATAATAGCTCCAGTGTATTCTTGTAGCAAGAATATTTGTTTGTTGCTTGAGGCTTGGGATAGGCATGGTAAGTGCTCCATTATCAAAGTAAGAGTGACTGCACTGTATTAAAGAGTGCTGCCTTGTTTGTTTCTAATTATTACGTTGGTCTGGGTTTGGACTTACCATGCTTTTCCCTGCCCTGCAATACATAGATAAAAGTATAAAAAGTTTTAAAGTGGGCTAAGTCTAAGGCAGTTTTGTTTAAATTACACTTGCTGTTATTGAAAATGATTGTATTTAAAGTATTAAGTAGTTTAGTATTCATTTGCTTTTTGTTGTTTGCTTCTATTATCAGAGCAAATAGAAATAAATTAGACACACTGGTCAAATTCTGTTTCAGAGAAGCAACTGAAATCTACCAGAAGGAATGTTTTACTAGAAATTGGGGAGTTTGATTATTTTAATAACATTAAGATTTTTACTGTAAACTTATTAAGGATAGTACCTGATTATAAGGGGACTTGTTTTATAATGTTGATGATTATGGGAGGAGACATAGAACTGAATCCTGGCCCAGTAAATAATATATGTAAAGTTATGCATGATAATGCTCGTAGTGTGTTTCAAAACTGATCAATTGGCCTTACTGGTAGAGGAACATGACCAGTTGTACTGGGACTAGTGAGACTTGGTTATCAAATAAGATTGGGGATAGTGAATTAACTTTACCAAACTACCAACTTTTAGATCAGATAGAGATAAAGGGGGTAATGTTCTATGTTAAAATGTGGTAGGCCATGTGGAACTTCTTTTAAGGGAGTGAGAATAATATTGAATATTTGGTAGTATATGTGGATAGACTCAAATTAGTTTTGCTGTGGTTTATTCTCCTCCAAAATCAAGTTGGTATTTATTGAAGAAGTACTAAATAAGATTTGTGGTTGCATGAGGATAGGTCATTAATTATTATTGGAGATATGGATTGTGATTGGTTTATGCCTAGAGGTAGGAAATTAAAGGAGATAACTCGGCTCTGGGACTAACTCAGCATATTAAAACATCTACTCAGTATACTAATACCTGGACAGAAGGAACTATACTGGACCTGTATTTACAAATTCTTTTATAGATATTGAGGCATTAGGAACTTTACCACGCATCTTGGTGACCATAATCCAATATGGGCTGTGGTAACAAAACAGGTCCGATGCTTGTTAGAACATTCAAATAAAAAGAAAAGGGATATGCGGCATTTCTCTGAACAGAGATTCCTGCAGAGTGTAGCAAATGAAAACTGGGATAGATGCAGGTTAGTACCAGAATTGGATCAAGCAGTGGAATATTTGTCTACTACTTTTCGTACGATTTGTGATTACCATGCACCAAAATCCAAATTTTGTGATAAACATATTAAATTACCATGGATTAATGAAAAGATTCTTAAAATTATTAGAGTAAAAAATAGGTTGTGGAAAAAGGCATTAAAATCTAAATTAGTCTCTGATTGGGAGTTGTTTAAAATAAAACGGAATGCATGTAAATATCTTATAAGGAAGGCTAGGGCACATTACTATCGAAATAAGATGAATCTTAATTCTGACCCACGTAAGTTTTGGCATACTATTAATCATTTAACAAATCCTGGTAAATCCGGAACACAAACAAATTTAAGCTTACAAATTGGGGCAAATCTAATTGATAAACCGGAAAGTACTTCTGAGGCCCTGAATAATTTTTTTATAGACCTGCCAGGTTGTAATGAGTTGGGAGGTTCTATATTTGGAGATATGAAGCCTAAGCAAATAGAAATTCATCTTGTTTACCACCATTTAGATTTAGGGCCTTGAAAATATCAGAAGTATGTAGGGAACTGAGGTCAATAAATGCCTATAAATCAGCAGGGCCAGATGAAACTGAGGGTAGATTTCTTAAGTTAGCGGCAGACTATATAGCTCCAATTGTAACTTACATCTTTAATTGGAGCTTACAGTCTGAATGCTTTCCTATATCTTGGAGAGAAAGTAAGATCATTCCCATTCATAAAGGGGGTGATACTGCAGAATTGAATAATTATCGGCCTATAGCTCTACTTTCCATATTGTCCAAGTGTCTGGAAAAATGTGTTAATAGGCAGATTTCCGAACACTTGGACAAATATGGATTGTTGACACCCCACCAATCAGGGTTCAGAAAGGGTTACTCTACAACTACGGCATTGTTAGAGTTTAAAAATCTGGTTTGTACTTCTTTAAATTTGGGTTTGGAAACTGCTGTTGTATTTGTGGATTTGTCTAAGGCCTTTGACCTGGTGAGCCACTCCCTTCTACTGGACAAATTGAAAGATACAGGCATAGTTGATGGGCCCAGAAATTGGATAAAATCTTATTTAACAGGACGTACCCCAGAGGGTAGAGGTCTCACAGACATTGTCCACATTTAGAAATGTTAGTAGAGGAGTTCCACAGGGGTCCATTTTAGGGCCCTTGTTGTTCCTCTTGTTTAATAATGATCTACCCCAGGTGGTGAGGCATTCAGCCGTGAGGCTTTATGCTGATGACATAGCGATCGTCACCACTGGAAGTTCTGTTTTGGATCTTCAACTAAAGCTTCAAACAGATTTTGCCGGGGTAGGGGAGTGGCTCACCAGGTCGAGGCTTTTGATGAATGTTAAAAAAACAAAATTAGTTTATTTTTCAAAGAAGAAGCCTAAACCACAGATTCATATTGTAACACATATAAATAAACTTATAGAACAGGTGGACAGTTATTGTTATTTGGGGGTGACTTTTGATTATTTGTTGACCTTTGATACCCACATAAATAATAATATAAAAAAGGTGACCAAGAAATTAGGAGCTTTGAGACGAACTACTAAATGTTTACAAATTAAGGATAGGAAAAAAGTGGCCGAACAGCTGATTATGCCAACCCTGACGTATGGGGATTTAATTTATAGAACAGCGAGTAAACATCAGTTGATTAGATTGGATAGGGTGCAACATAGAATAGCTAGATATGTTTTGCAGTGTTCCTATCGAACTCATCATTGTAATATGTTCATAAAGTTGAACTGGCAGTCTTTAGAAATGATTTCTCAAAAAAACTGGTTAATACTGATACATAAATATAAGATATCTTACCCTGAACATTATATCACACAAATACTTTTTCCTAAAGTCAGTAAAGGTAGGCATAGTTTCTAAGATCTGTGCATAGACATAGAGTTTGTCCCATAAAAATTCATAATAAATATGGAAATGGTTCCATTTCATGTCAGGCAGCTAAAGTATGGAATATTTTACCCCTTCCAATAAGATCTCTAGAAGACCACACGATTTTAAAAGCGAAATTCTGAAACTCTATAAAATAGAATGTAGTTGTATATGATTATGTATGGGAAATCCTTATTGTGAAATTTTGTATTTTTTGTTTTTGTATTAGTGTTTTAATGTATTGTTGGATATTGAAATGTTGTGTATTGTGTATATTTTGTATTTATTTGATTAATGTTATATGTTTAGATGTAACTAAGTGAAATATAAACAGGACTATCTTGAGAACAGGATTGTATAATCCTAATGATTAGAATTTCCTGTATAAAAATAAAGTTTTCATCATCATCATCATCATCATCAACTACTAGAAGAAGAAAAAGAATCAGCATTTATATAGCTCTTTTCATACACAGTATCCCAAAGCGCTTTACAAGCAATGCTAGACTGGTAGTGAAGTGACTGAATGTGTGGTGGTGGTGGTGGCCATATCGCACATCACCCACACACAGCCTGAATAATTGCATGAACCAGTTTATGGGAAGGGGAATGTTGGCCAGGACACCGGGAATGCTCCCTGCTCTTTGCGAAGAGTGCCCTGGGTTCTTTTACTTACACCTGGACACCCACCAGGACAGCACCAGGATAGGCAGAAGGGACCTTGGTTTAACGACTCATCTGAAGGACGGCACACCCCAGCAGTACAGCACCCCTCAATATTGCACTCGGATGCCAGCGATTTTTAGGTGCAAGTCCAATCCCGATGTGGGACGAGAACCCACAACCTTCTGGTCCAGAGGCGGATGTGCTACCAACTGAGCCATGCTAGGGGGACGGTGGGAGGGAAAACAGTACCTGCTGCAAGAACTTCTGTCGAAGATCTACTGTTACGGTAAGTTCTTAAGTAACTGTACTATCTCACTTCGAGAGGGCTCTTGCAGCAGTTAACACCATAAGAACTGAGTTCCAAGCAGTAAAGTAGTGACCCTGGTCATCTGGATGGGAGTAACACAAAGACTCCTAAAGGATCCAAAGAAAGGAGGCCCTAAAGGACTGCTGGTCCAATGCCTGCTCGGCATCGTAACACAATGTCCAGACCATGGAGCTTGGCAAAGGTGTGGGCAGAGCTCCAAGTGGCGGCTGCACAAATATCAGCATCAGAAAACACCCCTTGAAGAGGTAAAAAGATGCAGCCATGCCCCTGGTAGAGTAGTCTGTTACTGAGTCTGGTAAAGGCTTGTCATACTTGATGAAATGGAAAACAATGCAATTAACCAACCATTTTGGTAAATATTGCCATAAAACTGGTGCCTCTGGGAGCGTAGGGGCGAAAGATGTAAACAACTGGTCAAGCAATCTTATAGTACGGGTGCGTTCTATAAGGAATATAAGCATCCCGTGAACATCCAGAGTATGAAGTAACGCCTCCCCTTAGGACAGAGTGCTCTGGGTAGCAGACAGCAGGGTGGATGAGACTTCAAGGACACTACCCTTGTGGAGAACCAAAAAAAGTCAGTACAGAACAAAGTCTTAAGCTTGGGAATCCCCTTGCGGGGACTGGGTCCCTAAAGGGAGGCTTCCAAGGTGAAATGCCCAGCATGAATATGTGGGGAAGGTCAATCTGGGCAGGACTGTTGCCCCATGCTGGTGCACAGTGAGCTGTGACAGCGGAGGGATGCACCTCTAAGGATGAGTATCCCAACCTGCAGCCAACAGGGAGAGAGGGTACTCCATAACAGAATTCACTGGGTAGGTGAAAGGACCCAGATATATAGCAATGTCCCAGACGCAGAACCTCTTACAATTCATAGCACGAGTGGCCCTAAAGGAAGGCTTCCTAGCGGCCACTAAGAGATCTGCCACCAGAGGGGAAACCCCGAACTGGGAGACAGCTAGGTCTGCATGAGCCACACATGTAGAGGCAGAAAGAGACCAAAAAAAGGACCAGGGCACCCTGCTGCTGAGAGGGCAAACCAGAGTGCAGGTGCAGGGAAAGCGGAGATTCCACCGTTGGTTGCTGAAGGAGTGGAAACCGAATTTGACGGGGCCCATAGGGTGTCCCTAGAGTCATCTCTTCTGTCTCCAACTGCAGTGTAGGGGAACCCCTGTGGTCAGAGATAGGGAAGGGCAGCATAGGGGAACCTCCCTGTCCCAGAGAACTCGTGTGCTGGATGGGGGAGGAAAGTAGATGCCAATCAGGGTGTCCCCATCTGATGAAGAGATCACTGACCACTGTGGGAAGAAGTCCCATCTGTGAGACCTGGATCGAGACTGATTTAGGCTATCCGCCAGGGTAGTTGGAATGCTTGCAACATTGTCTGCTGACAAATTCAGGTGATGATGATCCACGGCTCAAGATCAGACTTCCATGGCCTCCCTGCAGAGTGAGAAAGAGTGAATCTCACCCTGCTGGTTCATGAAGACCACTGACATATCTGTTTGGATCAACAGAGGGTCGGGTATTGAAACCGTCTGAAAGGCATATTAAATCGCTCACAGAGATGTGGAGAATGCTGGTGGTTGTTTGGACCTGGATCGCCTGTGTTTGACGGTCTCCTAAGAGGACTCCCCAGCCGTAGCCTGACATGTCTGGGGTCATAACTGGGAAACTCCTTCTGAAAGCAAACTTCTTCAGAAGAGATGGTGCAATCCGGCCACCAGGCTAAGCCCTGTCTAGTGGGGTTGATACCAGGACAGGCTGTTCTAGAACGTCTGATAGTTGGGTCCACTGGACTTTCAGGTACCAATGGACTACCCTCACATAGAGTACATCCAAAGAAACTGCAGTAATGGCCACTGCCACGTGTCCCAGGGGTCTGAGGATGGACCTGACTGAGGCCTGTCAAAAGGAGGAGACTTGACAAGCACGCGCGCTAGGAGATGCTCTGCCTTGACCAGAGTGGGAAAGGCTGTGCCCCGAACCTTGTCCAGAATCACCTCTATGTACTGCAGCCGGTGGGTTGGCCAAGGAAAGGAAGGCTTAAGGTTATCCCTAGGTTCTGAAACAGGGTGAAGGTGGGTCAACAGCCAGTTGTCTAGGGAAGGGAGACAAAGTGGCTGTGTCTCCATAAGGCTGCAGCCACTACTGTGAGGCATATGGTAAAGACCCTGTGGCAGAGGACAAGCCGAAGGGCAAGATCCAAAAACTGGTAGCGGTGCCCTTGGAAGCAGGGGCACAGGCACCTCTTGTAAGGTTGAAGAACTAGTATATGGAGTTATGCGTCTGGCATGACTGGTGAGCATAACCAATCTCCTTACCGGAGGAGAGGCAGAAGGCCCAATACAGTGACCATCCTGAGCAGTTTATATGCCATGTAATTGTTCAGGAGACTGAGGACAAGGATAGAGTGCTGGTCCTCGGATTTCTTTGGCACTAGAAAAGGGGGGAATAAAACCCTTTCACATAGCGTTAGGAGAACTGGTTCAATGGCCTGTGTGAGGAAGATGGGAGGGAACAGGTGGGATGCCTGGGACATATCTGTAAACCGTAAGGTGTGTCCCTTTGCTATTAACTGAAGCACCCTCTGGTCGGCGGTTATCTGGTTACCATCTTCAATGTACAAAGAAAAGCGACTCCCTATCACTTCCCCAAAGGCTTCCACGGGGACAAGCGAGGGGGGCATAAGTCAGACTAAGGAGCCTGGGAGGGGCACTGAGGCCTGAAAGGTCCTGGGTGCCCAAGGGGCGAAGCCCCTTGAGGGATGGATGGAAGCTTATGCCTAGACCCTGCTCTCTGTTTCCGTCCTCTAGGCTGCTGGCAGGTGTTCCGCTGAAAGGGCTGCCTGGTGTTTGTCTTGGCTGAGGATTGTATATAATGTGTACGGACCAGACAGCCTTTATTGACTCATTGTAGTGAGACTTTGCTGAAGAGGATGGGAACCCTGAATGGAGTGTCCATCAGTTTGGAATGTGCATCCTGGTCTGAAGCGGACACCCTGGACCAGGAATGCCAGCGGATCAAACACGCTGAGACCGAACCTCCCGAGTCATAGGAGGCCTTGGAAGAACGTACTTATTGATGTCCGATCCTAATGTCAGGGTGGTCTTCAGCATTGTCCCAAAGGGCATTTTGATAGTGAACCCTGTGGGCAAGGGAAATTTTAGCCCGAGGACATAAGGCCTTATAGCCAGCTGAACCACTTGTCTGGAACGTTTGTCATGTGGCTGAGTACGCAGGTGCCTGTTGCACTAAAAACGATTCTGGGCAGCATTAATGACCATTGAATCCAGCTCCGGCTGTTCCATATAAAAGGGATTATCCTGAAGAGAATCACATAGACGGTCTACTCAGAGACCGCATGGTCATAGAGAAGTGGTGCTTGCAGGCCGCTCTGCTGACATCTGTAAAGGAGTCAACAAGTGGAGGGACTCCTGTAGACAAATTGTCCTTTCCCTAAGAAAGGTCAGCTGTCCAACGTCGCACTGGATCCAGCTCCTCCAAATCCCAGCCACCTAGCTGTTGTATATGCCCTAGGACGTCCATAGAGAAAGGGTCAGGAGGGGAACAATGAATGGCCATGGGCCTCTCCGTCTCTGTGTCGGAGTCCTCTCGGCCTGAGAAAGAGGGAAAATGGACATCCAAGTCCCCTGAAACTGGGGGAGGGAGAAGGCGAGCAGGGCAGTTGCATTTGGGCCAGTCGGTAGCGGAGCCATGTGGCGCCGGAGCAATCCCCCTTGGCAGAGGAGTAGACCTTGAGTCATCAGGTTGAGGTAGCCCGGATTCAGTGCGAGTTGGTCTGAGGTACCCGGTGTCTGTCCCTAAGGAACGGAACCATCCGGCGGCCGGTTAGTTATGGGTGGCGAATCCTCATGAGTCGGATGATGTTGCGCGTCAAGCCCAGTCAGTGACTGAGGTGAAAAGGGCAGTGTCAGGAGCGCCTCCGCCATAGCCGATGTTGGTGCCAGGAAATCAGTCCAGGGAACCAGACTGTCAGTCCCCAAGGGACGGAACTGCCTGGCATCTGATCAGTGACAGGCATTGGATCCTCGGTGTCGGCTGAAAAAAAAAAAGGCATTAGGCCCAGCCTATGACTTAGGAGAAGAGGGTAGCGTCAGGTGCACTGTCTCCATAGCTGACATCTGTACCAGGGAATGACGATGATCCTAAATGAATGGAGCCATCTGGCGTCCACTTGGTGACAAGCATCAGATCCTCAGGCATCGGTTAGAAAAGGGCATTAGGCCCAGCCGGTGGCTTAAGAGGGTAGATCGGCAACCCGATGTCAGTCCGAAATAGACGAAGCCAACCAGCATCTGCTCAATGACAGGCATCGGATCCTTGGGCGCAGACATCAGGAGGCAGTTCCCGCTATAGACTGCTAGCTAGAATTTTTCCATGGGGTCCTAGTGCCTGGTGTCTTAGTCCTAATGGTGTTACCTGCTTCAAGAGCCCTCTTGAAATAAGAGCTATGGTTACAAGTATGTAACTTCTATTTCAAACTACCTAGATTGAGTATACTATCCAAATTTATGCAGGACCCTAGCAGTCCTTTAGAAGGAAGGGGCCAGGCATGCACTCCAAATTAGGAGAACAGAGACTAGAGGACTGAGAATCCAAAAGCAGCATCACAATGACTGAGCATGTCAATGCAGTAATGGGAAATGACTGTGTAGACAGATGACCAGGTGGCAGCCCCACTGATTTCAGAAAATAGTATATACCTGACAGAAGCAACTGAGGTAGTGGCATGCCTGGAGGAGTGAGCCTTCAACCTCACATGTGAGAATTTCAAATGGGGCATCGGGCAACTTTGTCCTTGTGGAAAACCAGATATGGCGACTCCACAGCTAGTGCCAGGAGCTCACTCATCAGTTTGACTGAACTGATGGTGACCAAAAACTCGGTCTTCCCCAACCAAGAGATCATAATTGTCTATAGGCTCTAATGGTATAGCCACCAGCTGTGACACCACCAGCGATAAGTCTTACAGTGGAGGTGGTTCCTGCACCAGAGGGAACAAGTAACCCAGCCCTTTAAAGAAATGCCCAACCACTCTGTCCTGTGCCACTGTTATCCCTGTCTAGGCATGGTAGTGCATAATAGTGACCAGGTGCACCAAAATGGATGTAGTTCACAACCATGCCTGAGATCTGAACCAGAAATGGTTCAGGATGTGTGATGCAGAGCAGGAGAGGAACAATAATCCATGCTCTTCATATGAATACTAGAACCTCATCCACTTGCAACTGTATGTCTTGAGAGTCCACTCCTTCCAAGATGCTTCCAACACCCGGAAGACCCAAAGTCCTGGAACTCTAGCTGTTCAGGAACCAGGTGGCCAGGTACAGGGGACAGCAGATTCAGATGCCTAATTGTCCCCGTGAACCTTGTCAGCAGGTCTGATAAGAGTGAAAGCAGCCAAGGAGTCTGATGCAGAGAATGAGAAAATTCTGATACCAGAACTAGCATGGCTGGTCCAGTGCAGTCAGAAACAGTAACATCCTGCTCCTCTGTGTCATGAAGACCAAGAGAAATGTAGGGAAGGCATGTAAGAGATCCTGAACCTAGGACAGAGAAAAAGCATCCCATAGCAGAGAGCCCAGCTGAGGGGGATGGGCAGAGAAAAGTCTCAGCTTTCTGGATTTTCAGGAAGTGAACAGATCCACTGACCGTGTTCCCTATAATGAGAACTCCTGGGACACCATCTCCAGGTGCAGCAAACACTAACAGGATGCTTCCCCCACATGACTAAGAGCATCCGCCAACTGGTAGTTTACTTCTGCAACAAGGACTGCTACCAAGTCCACATACAGGGTGCAAGCCAGAACCATGTTTTTTTTGGGGGGGGGGCATCCTGACACAGGGGAAAGAAGTGCATGCTGCTCTCTGTTCAGCTAGAACATGGTGGTACTGCTGTCTGTGCTGATCTGGACCAACTGACCTTGAACAAGTGGTGCAAACTGCATTACCTGACAAACTGCAGAGTTCCAGCAGGCAGATGTGGAGCAAGGTCTTGCTTGGTGACAATGGAGAGCTCTTTAGCTCTTCAAAACTCTTTTTCATTGGAATTCTAAAGTTTTTTGCAACAATCGGAGGATTGTCTTTAATTGCTTCAAAAATCTCAAGAACGACCTCTTCAACAAAACCTTCAGTGGATAGTCCCAATTCCTCATCAAGAGCTTCGGGTAGGCCAATAAATCGCACATTCCGATATTTAGCTTGTTTTATCCTGTGACTACATCTATTCAAGCCAGTGCTCTCTGTCTCTCATTTCTGCTGTTGCCAGAGTCTCACTTGGCCCTCATTTTGTGTTACTTACTCAGTTAGGGTTTCTGTAGCAACAGAAACTTCATCTATTCCATCTAATTCCATGATTCTTTTATCCAGCACATTCATTCATGGCTCAAAATGGCCCATCTATTTAATACTCAGGAGACTGGTTTTCCTTTGTCTCAGTAACTACTCAGCAGAGGTATGTACAGGGCTGGGAGATAGTCTGGGTTTGCATTTAGCGTACAGAATGTGTTGAGTTCCCTGCATGAATCTAATAATCTGAAGTTTCCAAAACCTTTGGTGGCAATAAAAAGGCAGGAGACCGTAACAATTCTTCCTGAGACAATTCTTGCCTCAGTTTGCAAACATATTGCAAGTCCAGTGCTGCCAACAGATCTGATACCAGCTTTGTCTTTTAAAGGGGAAGCGCCATCTCTGTGAGTATAACGTCACTCTTTTGTGGGTAGGCTTGGGTGGGTCAGAAGTTGGTCAACTGGGTGGCAAACTGGTTGACGGACAGAAAACAGAGAGTGGTGGGAAATGGTATACAGTCAGAAGAGATGCAAGTCACAAGCGGGGTACCTCAGGGATCAATCCTGGGGCCAGTCCTCTTCAATATCTTCATTAGTGACATTGCAGATGGAATAGAGGGTAAGGCTTGTCTGTTTGCAGATGACACCAGGATCTGCAACAGAGTAGATGATCCAGATGGAGTGGGCAGAATGAGAAGAGATCTGGATAAACTAGCAAAATGGTCAGAAGAGTGGCAACTGGGATTTAATGCAAAGAAGTGCAAGATCATGCACATAGGGAAGAGAAACCCTGAAGCCACCTATAGGCTGGGAGGGGAGTTGCTGGCAGTTACAAAAGAAGAAAGAGACTTAGGCATCATCATCACCGATGACCTGAAATCATCCAAGCAGATCTCTAAAGCAGTAGGTAAGGCTAGGGGGATGTTAGGGTGTATTAGTAGTATCACAAGTCGTGAGAGGGAGGTAATAATCCCTCTTTACAAGACACTGGTTAGGCCCGATCTGGAGTACTGCATGCAGTACTGGAGGCCACACCTTCACAAGGACATTAACCAAATTGAGGCAGTCCAGAGAAGGGCAACCAAAATGGTGCAGGGACTGCGTCAGAAGACATATGAGTACAGATTAACGGAGCTCAATATGTATACCCTTGAGCAAAGGAGAGAGGTGATATGATCGAAACATTCAAACACCTTAAGGGCATTAACAATGAGAAAGAGTCTAACATGTTTAAATATAAGAAAAATAGCAGGACAAAAGGACACAGCATGAGAATAGAGGGAGGCCGATTAAGGGGGAATGTGAGGAAATTCTTTTTCACAGAAAGAGTGGTGGATGCATGGAACAGCCTACCTCAGGAAGTGGTGGCTATGAATACAGTGTAGGGCTTCAAACAGGCGTAGGATAGGCATAAGGGAGCAATGCAGACGAATATGGATAGGTAGGTCACTGACAGTGTAAAGGTGTGCGGCACACCTCGGTCATAAGGTAGAAAAAATGGGCAGACTGGATGGGCCTTGCGGTCCTTATCTGCCGTCAGCCTCTATGTTTCTATGTTTTATGGCTCCTCAAGGCAAACATCTTAATTTTGACCTAATTCTAAGCTCTTTAGTAATCACATAAACTTTTAATATTAAACTCCTCATTTCTGTTTCATGTGTGTGCCATTTTTTCCCCACAATGCCCATGGTACCCAGAGTTCTATTCTCCCAGTGACATGAAGAGGCAAGTTGGAGAACTGAGCTCAGGGCAGCCGGGACCACTTGCAGCACAGGATATGCAAGTTAGTGGGATGCTGTGACAGATGAAATACAAACATCTCTCACAGCATCCCTGTGTATTTCTGAAATGAATTATTTTTTGTTTTGCAAGGACAATCACTGTCAAGTCGCTGAGTTAAAAAAACAGAACAATTGCTTATTTTTGGTGTTGCTCACCTACAAAGTTGAACTCTGCCCCCCCAAACGAGCTCCTGCCTCTATGCCTCTCCTTATTTCACTGGAAGACAAGGACTGTGACTGCTGAGGGATTTCCAGTTACAGCGCAACAGCAGGAATTAAGGCAGCTCGGCATGTCAGACTTTTAACACATTTTTGCTGATCCTGGTAAGCAGTAAGGACATGGGCAGCACTTTTGTTTGCATATTGAAAGCAGGAATAACGTGGGCTGATCTGGGGAAAAAAGCATCCTCATTTATTTTTGAAGTCAAAGTGTTGTGTTTTTTTTGTTTGGCAAGTATAATCACTGTGTAGTCACTAATCTGAAAAACTGATCCACTACTTAATTTCGGAGTCCCTTGCCTCCAGAGTTGAACTATCTATTCAGCCACGCTTCCAGTCAGCGCCACAGCTGTATGTATCAGGTTGCAGAGTTTAACTTTGTCCATGAGTGACACAGAAAATAGGTAATGGATCAGTTTTTTAGCTCAGCGAATACACAGTGATTGTCCTTGCCAAACAAAAAACTGAAAACTTTTATTTCAGAAATACATGGGGAGGCTGTGAGAGACATCTGTATTTAGTCTCTCAGCATCCCAGCTTGCATATCCTGCACTGCTAGTGGTCCTGGGCGCCCAGAGCTCTGTTCTCCAATTTGTCTCTTCACATCATTGACAGACTAAAACTCTGTATTTGCCCAAGGCATTGTGGGGAATAAATGGTGCTCGCATTAAGCATGAAGGGGGACTTTAATATTAAAAATGTATGCGTTAACTAAAAAGCTTAAAATTAGGTCAGAATGAAGATGTTTGCTTTGGGGAGCCATAAAGCAGCGAGGTTAGATCCAAAGAAATGGCACCTCCCATTTAAACACTGACTGCTTATCAGCATTTTCTGGGACACAAGGGAGTCTGGAGTGCATCTGAAAAGGTCCTCTTATTTAGCTACAATCTGCTTGTGGACTGCAAGCAACATAATTACCAGCAGGTCAGTCCTACTGGAAGCTGCCTCTGTAGGTGCTTTTACACACAGGTCTATGTAACGGAATAACTGTTACGGAAACAGTATTCTGTTACATCCCTTGTGTGTAAAAAGCATTTGTTTTGTTCCCTTGGTGAACGTTCGTCCAAACCACAATCTATGCTTCTTGCGGTTTGCACGAACATGTTTCGTTTGATCTGGCAGTGTAAAACAGCCATTCCGGTACCACTGCAGAAACTGCCATTAGAGCAGCAAACTCTGGGGGAGCCGAAACAAATGGAGACGGGATTAGCCGGAATACTCGCAGGGGTGTAAAAGGAAACCCGAACGCAACAGAGTACAACGGCGCCACACAGGTAACGTTTATTTCGTTTTACAAACCTGTGTGTAAATAAGCCTTGTGTGACTGATTCCCAGGCTGAGAGCAGAATAGGCGAAAGTATTTGCCCAAGGGGCTGATGTGAGTAAAACTCACTGAAAGAGCTACTGTAGAAACTTTGCTCTTGGGTTTCTTTCCCTCAGTTTTATCCTTTTCCTCAACATTTCTGTATCTTTTATGGGGGGGGGGGTCACGGACCTAAATGAACAGCAGCCTGCTTCTGTTGGTCATCTAGCTCTCAAGCCTCCTCTTTTCCAATGAGTAAAAGCCCACCTGCCTCAGCCTCTCTTCAAAACTGAAACCGACAAGAACTGGTAACATCCTTGCTTCCCTAGCAACATTCAAATCATTATCAAGGATAGTATACTGTAATAAGAGAGAAATAATGTAACCAAACTGTCATTTTATCGCCATTATACCCCCATTCCCCATACGTAAGTGAGGGATGTGATGCAGAAGTGCCTCCATAACCAGGGGAACTGTATTGATTCAGCATGATGCATACCCCTGGAATGTGTTATTTGGCTAAGAAAACACATACAAATGGCCCCCAACATTTAAAATAAAGGACATTTACTTCACCTGTGCAATTATGCTGTAATAAAGTACAGTTACTTAGGAACTTACTGTAACAGTAGATCTTAGAGAGAAGCTCTTGCAGCAGAGGCCATACCGGTAGGACTAAGCCATCAGGTGCCAGGACCACACAGAAAACTTCTAGCTAGCAGTCTACAATGGGGGACTGCCCACCGCCGACATCAGCCGTTGATGTCAGCCTGTCCTATAAAGGTGGGCGGTCCCCCACACAGTGGTTGAAATAATGTCCGAAAGGGTACATTTTCACCGGAAATGTGGATGGTTCACCATACATTTCCTGACCAAATTGTACATTTCCACATTAAAAACAGTTGCTGCTAATAAAGATTTTTCTACTGACTTGTGTGGTCTCTCTTTCTTTTAGTCAACAATCAGAAATAGGTCAGAAGAGACACAGACTTCCCCACTGTCCTGTAATGAAGTGGTAGCAGCAGGTAATGTGGTGTTTATTTAATTTTTAAATACACACACTCTGAGTGTCCCCCACAAGGATCCCCTTATGGTAAAGCAGAGTAGTTTAGAATGCAGGAATGTTTTTTTTTTTTTAATACACACACGGTCTCCAACAGAGATCTCACCACAAGGATCCCCTTACGGTAGGGCAGAGGGTAGTTTAGGATGCAGGAATTAGGTTTTATTTTTTTTAATACACACACACAGACAGGTCTCTGACAGAGATTTCACCACAAGGATCCCCTTATGGTAGGGCAGAGAGTAGTTTAGAATGCAGGCATTATCTTTTTACTTTCTCTTTATACTCCCCCCGGCCATCGGCACTCCTCCCTTCGGGAATTGCTTATGCCTTGTACATCCCCGCTCTCCTACCTGACCATTCCGAGTGGTCTCATCCCCCACGGAGCCTTGGTTTACCCCCCAGGAGGGGTTGAGGTCGGGCTCTTACCCATCTTTCCTTGTCTCATTGGGATGCCAGTTTGGTTGCAGGTAGGAGGCATTGGGGATTGGTGCTAGTGCTCCGTCTACCGCAGATGCCACGGCTATTTTACGTTTTTCTGTAGATGATATGGTCCCCATTCTGTTAGGCGCATAAGCGCGTGCCCGTGACATCCTCCCTTGCTGCATTTCAGCGATGCTGTCCCAGCTGTTGACCTCCAAAGACTAGCTGTCCTTGGGATGTTCAAGCCTTCTCTCCCAGCTGGCCCTCCAGCTTCCCGGCTCATTCCCAAACCTAGGTCGCTGGAGTTGCAAGCGGAAATCAACCGCTGCACTGGCGGGCCAGTGGTCTTTTTATTTTTTTTTAATACACACAGTAGGTCTGACAGTGTGTTCCTATAAAGATCCCCTTATTGTAGGGCAGGGAACAGTTTAGGCAGAAATAACCCCCCGACACACAGGTTAATCCTCAGGGACGTTCCCTGCTAGTGTAGGGCAATGGGCTCAGTAAGCAATTACTAACTGATTAATACACCAGCTCAGACATAAAATTCCCACAAGGAACACAGAAACATAGACTTTGACGGCAGATAAGGACCGCTAGGCCCATCTAGTCTGCCCATTTCCCTACCTACAGGATAGGCCGCAGATCCTAGTTAACCAACAGCCTATTTCATCCTACCCCCCACAAGAATTGCCTTATGTCTGTCCCATGCATTCTTGAATTCTCCCACAGTTTTAGACCCACAACCTCCTCAGGAAGGCTGTTCCATGCATCCACTACCCTCTCTGTGAAATAATACTTCTCACATTGCCCCTGAACCGCCCTCCTTCTATCTTTAAATTGTGTCCCTTTGTTCTTGCAAGTCTCTTTTTCTGAAAGATGCTACCCTCTTGGACTTTGTTGATTCCACTGAGGTACTTAAAAGTTTCTATCATGTCCCCCTCTCCCTTCTTTCCTCAAGGATATACATATTAAGCTCCTTTAGTCTCTCCTCATATGGCTTCTCTTGCAGACCCTGCACCATTTTAGTTGCCCTCCTCTGGACTGCCTCTATCCTGTCTATGTCCTTGCGGAGATGGGGTCTCCAGAACTGGACACAGTACTCCAGATGGGGTCTCACCAACTGTCTGTACAGAGGGATAACAACTTCCTGTTTTCCGCTGATGCCTCTCCCTATACATCCCAGTATACCCCCAGCCCTCCCTACTGCCTTCTCACAGTGCTTGCTAACCTTAAGGTCATCTGATATGATTACCCCCAGGTCCCTTTCCTTTTTTGTTGTTGTTACTACCTCCCCACCCATTGTGTATTCTTCCCTGGGTTCTTGTTTCCCAGGTGCATTATTTTGCACTTCTTTGCATTGAATCCTAGCTGCCATACTTCTGACCATTCCTCCAACCTTGCCAAGTCCCTTTTCATCCTTTCCACGCTCCTTGTGTATCAACCTGTTGCAGATCTTTGTGTCATCTGCAAAAGGCATACTTTCCTTCCAGTACCTCTGCAATGTCACTGATGAAGACATTAAAAGGACTGGACCCAAACTGAACCTCAAGGTACCCCACTAGTAACCCCCTTTCTTCAGAGTGGACTCCATTTACAATTACCTTCTGTGTCCTGTTGTCCAGCCAATGTTTTATCCAGGCTACCACCCTGGGTCCCACTCCCAGGCTGGTTAATTTGACTATTAATCTTTTGTGTAGGACTGTGTCAAATGCCTTGCTAAAGTCTAGGTAGGCCATGTCCACAGCCCTCCCTGGTCTACTACTTTGGTCACCCAGTCAAAGAAATCTATTAGATTTGTCTGACATGACCTTCCTGGCTAGAACCCATGCTGCCTTGGGTCCTGTGCTCCACTGGCCCCTAGGTACTCAACTATTCTTTCCTTCAGAAGTGACTCCATCACTTTCCCTACCACAGAGGTCTGACTGACAGGTCTGTAGTTTCCTGCCTCTGTCTTGCTCCCACTTTTGTGAAGGGTAATCACATCCGCCTTCCTCCAGTCCTCGGGTACCATCCCATCCTCTCATGATTTATTAAAAAGAGTAGCCAGTGGTTTCACTAGTTCCTCCCTTAATTCTTTTAGAATTCTGGGGTGAATTCCATCAGGACCCATTGCTTTGTCCACCTTCAGTTTTAGGAGTTCTTGCAGAACCCTTTCTTCTGTGAAAGGACTGGGATTGACCCCCCTATCAAGAGTGCTTCTGTTAATTGGATTAGGCACTTCTCCCTCCTCTTTTGTGAATACTGAGCAGAAATATTCGTTCAGTATTCCTGCTTTTTCACTGTCCCCCTCTGCCCACCCACCGTTCATTATATTCAGCCTCACTATTCCTCCCTCTGTCTTTCTACGCTCGCTGATGTACCTATAAAAGGTTTTATCCCCCTTCTTACTGAGTTGGCTATCTTTTCCTCAGTTTGGGCCTTTGCTATTCTGACTTCCCTCCCTGCTTCCTTCTGCCTTAACTGGTACAGCTCTCTGTCCTGCTCCTTCTGTGTTTCCTTATACTTCTGGAATGCTATCTTTTCTTCCTGACTTTCACAGCCACCTCTTTTGAGAACCATAGTGGCTTTTTCTTTCATTTTGATTTGTTTATTTGCTTCACACAAAGGCTTGTTGCCTCTGTGATGGCAGTTTTGATAATTCCCCATTGTTGCCCCACACCTCCTTCTAGCCTGTTTTCTAGTGCTTTTCTGAGGCACTCTCCCATCTTGCCAAAGTCAGCCCTCCTAAAGTCCAGTACCCTCACTTTTGTATGGCTTGACTCTGTAGCTGAGTTTAACGTGAACCACACTGTTTGATGGTCACTTGTCCCCAGATGGCAACCCACTTCTAGATCTGAGATCCTCTCACTGCCCCGCTTGAGAGCACGAGGTCTAAGATTGCCCCTCACGAGTGGGTTCAAACTAGCTGTCTAATGCCTGCCACCTGTAGGGCATCAAGAATGGCCCTGCTCTTGGATGTGGCTGCAGCAAATGTGCTCCAGTTAACATCTGGCATATTCAGGTCTCCCATCAACAGTATCTCCCCTTTCTCTGCCATTCTAAGAATGCCTTCTATCATATCCTTGTCCTTTTCTTCCCCCTGACATGGGGGTCTGTACACAACCCCTGTGCGGATTGTGGTGCCCTTTCCAGTCTCCAAGGTGACCCACAGTGCCTCCTCTCCTCCCTGTTTACTCTTTTGTTCAGTTGCTTTTATCCCTTCCTTTACATACAGACCTTTAGTTCCCCCCCTTATGACAAACGTTTAAGCCTGCCTGTGAAGGCATACACATTAGGCTCATCCACCAACCACCTGCTAACAGACTAGTCCCATCTGGAAAAAAAACAAAACTCAAAATTCAGTGTAAAACTCTTCAGAAGTTTGCTCAGGTGCTATGAGGCCCTCTCTCTCTCTCTCTCTCTCTCTCTCTCTCTGAGATTACTTTTTTTTGTTCCACAACCCACCACTACTCTCCTCCCCAGCCAGACTTTATGAAATAATGTATTCTCTGAGTGCTTAGCTGCTACTGATCACTGCTATGCGCTCAGAGATCAACAATCGCTTTTTTGTTTTGTTTTAAGCGCTCAATACAGCGCTGACTGCGGCGTAACTCCAAGACTGACTCTCAGTAAGAAAAGCACTCCTTCCTCTTCCGCTGCGAACTGACTTCTGATGCCACTCATGGTCAGTTCAGCAGGAAGAGCTTCTGGACAGCCAAACAGCAAAGGAAGCTGAATGCTGATCACATGGGTCACATTGTTGCAAGGACCCATAGCTGTCCAAGGAGCGCCGGCCTGTAGAATCAGAGTCAGTCCAGCGCATGTGCAGAGAGGATGATGGTGCACTCCACTTGCTCACTCCCCCCACCAGCCTGAGACCTGAAGCCATCCTGAGGACTTGCTTGCACGCTCCCTCAACTGGCGAAGAACAGGTACAGCAGTCGCAACAGCATTTCCAAACGGAAATGCTGAACTTAAAGCAACATTTCCAGCAGCCTAACCGCATTTCCATGGAAATACGGAAAGGCTATATTTCGAGCTCTGCCACACCTAACAAACTAACATACTAGACGGCAGCAGAGTAGGCCTGTTGGTCTATCAAGTCTGCTTGTGCTTCACCACCCTGATTGAGTACCGTAGCCTTCTATCTGTCTTCTTCCACTGTTACTCCAACCCTCAGTCCTACCTTGGTTCTCCCATTGGAGACCCCAAACAGGCAGTGAATGGAGAAGTGAGGAAGTTCCAGAGAGCCACAAGAAAGTCAGAAGTAGTGAGAGAGAAACAAAGAACAGCAGGGGAAGGAGGGAAAGCAGGGCCTGCTGCAAGAGCTTCTCTCAAAGATCTACTGTTACAGTAAGTTGTTACATAACTGTACTATCTTATTTCGAGGGAGGCAAATCCAGATACCCAAAGCTAAGAATGGCATCTGAGGCAGACCCACACCTGGAGGTGTCCATGGCATCATAAGCAGCCTGGAATATGTGATTGCCAATGTCCAAGCCACACTTCAAGAGTTGCGTGACCTGCGTCTTGGTGGGGTCTTAGGGAAACACCTGTACCAGGTCCCTGGATTGGTCCCAGAAAACATTTTGATATTTGACCATATGGGCCACGTAATTAAGGGCCCAGATAACCAGGGTAGTAGACGTGAACACATGCTTACTCAGGTGGTCCAGCTGCCTAGACTCCCTGTTCAGGGAAGGGCACTAAGGTTCTTGGGCTTTCTGGTACAGTCATGTGCTGCATTTATGACCACTTAATCGGCCAAGGGGTGAGCCCCTAAGAAGGGTTTACCAGCGGGGGCATGGTAAAGATGGTCCACCTTCTTGGTCAATGGAGGGGCAGAAGAGGGGTGATTCCATGCTGCCCTTGTGACATTCTCGTAGGGTCAACGATGGATGGCACCACCACAGGGAGGGGGGGGTCCTGCTTCCTTAAATACATGGCCAGGCAGCGCCGCTCTGGGTCCTGCTCCTCCGTTTCTCAGTCCATGATGGACTGGATTTATCACATGATGTCCATAAAAGTCTTGTAGTCGGGGTGGATTTGGGAACCTCCCTGGGAAGGTCCTCCCCATATGATGACTCCCTGGCTAGGAGGAAGACCTGGAATAATCTGAGTCATCCTCACTGGTCTCACTCTCTGGGTCCGACACCAGTGGCAGGTGCTCATTCCAGCGAGCCAGAGCTGACGTCAGGTCGAGAGCCAGAAGACCCTAATATTCATAGGTCACTAGGCCCAGCCCAGCCCTGATTCTGAGGTGGCAGGTCCTTGGGCAAATGCAGGGGGGGATGTCAGAGGCGGCCTCTGAGAAGCAGGTGTCTGTCTCTAGACAAAGGACCACCACGCTGAGAACAGAGCATTATAGTTCACCGGGGGTGGGAGGTTATACATTGGTGGGTAGGGATAGGAAGGCACCAGGTAAAGGGTATGATAGCAGTGAGGCCGGTGTAGGGTACCCAGGAATAGGGTCACTTCGGTGCCGGCTAAGGATTTGGCAATGAGCCAGTGGGCACTGGCTGCGGCGTGGGTTGCCGCAGGGGCTATGCTGGCATTGGGCCCACTGGCTGGGGCAGTGACAGTACTGGCGACAGCCTTGTGAGTGTCGGCTAGGAGCATCCTGGGGAAGGGTCTGCCAGTGCAGACCTAGCCAGAGAAGCAGGCGCCTGGGGAGAAGGAGACCCTCCCCCCTTGGCAAAGGCAGAAGTGACACCAGAGAAGAAGCAGCGGCGGTAGCCTGCTGTGGGCACTGCCTAGAAGGACTAATGTCAGTCCCAGAGGTGGGGATCAATGAAGGCAGCGTTGTGGCCGGGGGGGGGCGGTGACGGTTGAAGAACTGACACCTGATGAACCAACACCGGCCAAGCCACCTGGCTGACAGCCTGTGGAAGATATGGACCTGAGGATCAGGGGCTGGGGAGCAGGAGACAAATTCCCCTGCCCCAAGGAGCTGCCGCCCAAAACAGAAATGAGGGTTGGCGGCTGAGCCATTGGAAGCCTGTTAGAAGAATAGGGGGCACAAGGGCCAACTTCACAGGTGGACGCACCCCGCTATGGTCGAGGGTCAGGGCGACTGCACAGTAAGTAGACTGGTCCCAGTCATGGTGTTTGTCCCGGTGCTTGTGCTTCCCACTAGATTTCTGAGAAGAGGAGGCCCCGGATGAATGTGCCGGCAAGGCCGAAGAGCTCCTGGCCTGCAGCTAGCTCCTTTTCCATCGTAACCAACTTCTGCTTCAAAAGGAGTCTCTCTAAAGTTTTAAGACGAAGTCTCCGAGTGGCCTGACTGAATTACTGGCAAATCTGGCAGGCTTCGGTGTTGCGGCTGGGGCCTAGGCAGATGAGACTCGCAGAATGGCCATCATTTTCAGGAATCTGTTTGCTGTAGGCGCACTTAGTGAAGCAGTCAGAAGACAAGGCTGGTGGAGAAGACATAAATTTGTCGACAAAAACACCAAACATTCGATGTTTTATACTATAGAAAAAAGGAAAATAAAGCACAGCAAGCGCAGGTAATGGCAGTCGACAGTAGCTGCAGTGTCCGCTAAGGTCTGACGTGCATGGGTCGACGGTGGGAAAAGAACCGAGGTAGGTGTGGGGGACCACCTGCCTTTATATGACAGGCTGATGTCAGCGGCTGATGTCGGAGGTGGGTGGTCCCCTGTGGTAGACTGCTAGCTAGAAGTTTTCTGTGTGGTTCTGGCAGCTGACAGCATAGTCCTACTGGTGTGGCCTGCTTGCAAGAGCCTTCTTTGAAGTAAAATCTGCATTATCATGTGACCAGAATCTACCAAATCACTGTATAGGATTTCTTGAATAAATAGTATTATAAACCAATGGCCTTGAAACTTGTAATCTGACTGAAGAATGGTCTGCAAACCATGGCATTCACAAACATGCCTCAGCACCACAAAATAAATGCACAAGCTATCTGTCTTCATTGGTTAGTGATGGAAGGAAGACTTTCACATCGGACACTGCCACAGAATGCAGTCTGGTTTGGTTCCAAAATCAATATATATACAGCCCATGAGTGACCCCAGGATGCCTACACCCGTTGTGGGGGACTGTGATGTTCATACGGAGAACTGCACTGCGGTGTGACTATGGACTCAATAATAATGTGTGTACCACCATGTAGTACTTCTTGTAAAAACTGATAATGTTCTTGTGAATACAGTTCCACCTAACAGTCTGAACCTAAAATATAGTGTAAGGTGGAATGTTGTTCTGACTAGATTTTTAACCATGCTGAAAAGCTGTTCAGCCACAGAAAAATGTTCACAGAATGCTGTTTAGCCCATACATGCAGAACAGCGTTCTACTCATTCTTAAGAAAAAGCTCGAGCTGTGCTTTGAATCGAACCGCAAGAAACTGTGCCACAGCAATACCATCTCAAACTGTTGGGTTTTAGGCATCATACAGTACGCTATAAAAAATTCTAGACATGCAATCTTGCAGAACCAGAGTACATTCTGCCACCTCAGGGATTCGGATTCCCTTGGACCACTCGAGCTTCACTCTTTGAGGTCACGGGAATCAGAATCCCTAAGGCTTGGACTGGTGGTGCTGAGGGTTGAGGCGCTGGATGCCACACTTTGCGCTACGCCGGGCATCGGGTTCTGTGAAGGAGCCCGGTCGTCGGACGGGAAGGAGTGGATTGAGCGCCTGTTGACTGCCTCTCTCCCTGGGGTGGGTTTGGGCTTGCACCCGCAGCAGCCTCGAAGGCAATCCGGGACTATACAGTGCAGTGCATCTAGAGGGAGAAGCTTGGCAGACTTTGGCATGTAGTGCCTTGACGTTATTGCATGTCCATACTCCTAGGGGAGAAAACAAGGCAGAAAATGGCAGTCGGTCGTGGTGGCTTGATGTCCATGCCTCTGCACACCCCTCGGACCTGAAGGAATCACACCCGGGTATTAGATCTGGGCCCGGCGGTTGAGGGATAGGGAGTCTCCTGCTGAGGGTACTATGTGTGCTAGCTCGGATAAATGAGCCGACGGGGGTCGCTGGGGTATGGAGGTCGGCGGTCGGATGATGGCAAACCGAGCCACAGTGGAAAAAACAATGATATGGGGAGAAACAATCCCCTCTGTGGCAGAACACACTGCTTCTGCATGATTGCTCATCCAGTATTC
Organism: Neoceratodus forsteri; assembly: GCA_016271365.2. Classification (NCBI taxonomy): domain Eukaryota; kingdom Metazoa; phylum Chordata; order Ceratodontiformes; family Ceratodontidae; genus Neoceratodus; species Neoceratodus forsteri. The sequence continues at coordinate 910,622,218 of CM028136.1, forward strand.
TCTATTCTATGGCTCAGCGCCACTTCTTTAGAGCTAAACAAGTGTTGGTATGCTAATCCTTTTTTTTTTTTTTTTTAAAACAGCAAACAACAATCATGGTACATTTCAGGTAATTATATTTCTGGCCTTCGCCTGCAGCTTTCTTGCTTCCCTCGAGTCCTGAATAAATGTTCCTTGAGCCCTCTTAGGACCTTTCAATTTTTGTGGCTTGAATTCATGCAAGTAGCTGCCGCCCCCTGTGTTGTAGCACTCATGAAGCTGTTGTGAAGGCTGGCGCTGATGATGACTGCTATGTCGCTGCTCTCTTTTCTCTGTCTTGTGGCAGTAAACTTTGCAGAATTTACAATTTTCAAAATCATGATCTAGGCCCAAACAATCATAACAAAGATCATGGCCATCTCCTTTAGCCAATCAATGTGGACAGGATTGGCAATGTTTAACTTCTGCGGGGCCTGCGTTCTTTTTTAGCCTCTTTGTAATACATATTTGACAGGCAAAGGCCCCAAAAACGCTTTCAGTAGTTGTTCACCAAAACACGTGACCATTTTAAAGATTACGCCAGTTTAGATTTTAAAAAATGCTATCTTTTTAACAGTTGAAACATCAGAAAACCCAAACTGGGAATCGATATAAACCGCCATGTTCTCGGTTTCAGGAATTACTGTAGAGCCGAGAAAAAATGCTAAAATATAACTATATAAAACGAAGCTAAAGTAACACAGAGTATTGAATAACATGTACATTTTACCAAACAATACGATAATAGCCAAATACTAAGAAACTTGCCACTAGGACTTGGAACAGGACTCCAGGGCGATTGATCTCTGCATTAGAGAAATAAATCTGATGTCAGAACGCCAGGGAGAGCGTGACCACACTGCAGAGTTTGAATGTAAACATTCTGAAGTTCTATTACCGAGGTAACAACTCAGAGATGAGATGCTGCATAGTGGATAACATTATTAATACACTCTCATTGATAGAAATTTTATTTCTGCACTAATCACACGTGGTCTCAAATATGTTGTTCTGTTTAGGGAAGTAGACATGCACTCCAAACCAAGTATTTTGTTTTGTTGATAAATTGTTTCAATAAAGGAAATTAAAAAAAAAATCTTCATTGAATTTTATAACAGTTGTAAGGCACCTGGTCAGGTGACGGTTTTCACTTTTTGGTAACTCCTCCTGCACAAATGGCACTCAATGCTGTTGTGAAAATGTGGGATGTGCGATTATCCACTGGTTACTACTGCACTAAAAGCCCTATGAGGAGAGACTGAGGGATCTCAACATGTACACCCTGGAAGAGAGAAGAGCAAGAGTGGACATGACAGACCTACAAGTACTTCACAAGGGTAAACAGGGAGTGGGAGGGGAGTCTCTTTCAAATGAGAAAGAGCACCAGGACAAGAGGGCATGCAATGAAGCTGGAGAGGGTGGAGCTGAAGAGGACTATGAGGAAGTACTAACATAGAAACATAGACTTTGATGGCAGATAAGGACCACTTGGCCCACCTAGTCTGCCCATTTCCCTATCTACAGGATAAGCTGCAGATCCTAGTTAACCAACAGCCTACTTCTTCCTACCCCCCACCAGAATTACCTTATGTATGCCCCATGCATTCTTGAATTCCCCCAGTTTTTGACCCCACGACCTCCTCAGGAAGGCCGTTCCATGTGTCTACCCTCTCTGTGATAAAATACTTCCTCACATTGCCTCTGAGCTGTCCCGCCTCTATCTTCAAATTGTTTCCCCTTGTTCTTGCACATCTCTATTTCTGAAAGATGCTATCCTCTTGTACTTTGTTGATTCCCTTGAGGTACTTGGAAGTTTCTATCATGTCCCCCCCTCTCCTTCCTTTCCTCAAGGGTATACAGATTAAGCTCCTTTGGGGCCTCAACAACTGTCTGTACAGTACAATTTCACTGAAAGAGTAGTATACGCCTGGAAGAGACTGCAAGCGGAAGTGGTGGAAATGAAAACAGTAGGGGGCTTCAAGCATGTGTGGGACAGACCTAGGGAAATAGGCAGGGAGGAGGAAGCATGGCTGGAGACCACATTTAGGGTCATGGCAGACTCTGGGCAGACAGGGTGGGCCAAGTGGTCCTTTTCTGCTGACAAATTGAATGTTTCTATGTTTCTTTGGTAAGCCACCCCCCTTACTTTGCACCAAAATGAAACACCAAAACTAAGTTTGGCAAGGCTGTAGTTCCATTTCAGGTTCATGACAAGAGCATCGATGATGTAAACCACCAAAAGAAAACTTGACTAGGCTGATGTCACCATAAGCTGACAGACGTCAAATGTTCAGATTATTTCATGTCACTTACTCCTACCTCTGAACTCTGGGCCCTGGTTGGAGTACTGTAAACATTTCTTTATACCAGGGACCTAGCAGTCAACCAGCCACTGTGATGGTGTTGAACTGATTTTTTTTTAATCATCTAAGGCCTGCTGATATCTTGGGAGAAAAGCCTGGACTGCTGACAAAGGAAAAAGCAGGGCCACCGTGTCCAGCGGCAGAGGGTCACAGCGCTGTGCTGGTGACCTGGGTTCGGGAGCGACTCGGATCACCCCATTGGAAGGCAGGCCAGGCTGAAGACAGTGCGCCTCAGTTGGGGATGGCTGATACTGGGTTCCAATCCGGGAATTTACACCTTCCACAAGGACACGCTGTTCATGCATGAGGCCAATAATAGCACTGCTGATGTCACAGGGAGAAAAAAAAAGGGGGGGAGAGACACCCTACTACTATCTCTGTGATGGCTCCAATCTGAACAGAGTATATCCTTGACATCAGGATACATCCCTAGGTGGTGGTAGGAAGGGGATAAAATCCACATTTAAAAAAATGAATAAAAGAAAATATAAAGGGAAAAGCTGCAATTTACAACTGTCAAACAGATGGACAATTACTAGGACCTGTGTGTGCAGTTTTACAGAAAAAGATTAAATCAAACCGCAGGATTAACTTATGGATATGGGGGACCATCAGTAAAATCAGTGTTGCTAACTTTACTTTTCATTGAACAAACAAACCAAAAGTAGTTAATTACTTTTCATCCATGTGAGTGCGCATTTTCTTCAGCTTCTGCATGATGCTGCTGGTCTCACTTCCAGAAATGGAGACTGGGGAGGGACTCCTGGTCTCCAGGTCTGTGAGGACTGGACTAGAGGCACTACTCTGTTTGGCATGGTCTTCTAGGGTATCAGAACTCTTCAGCTCCTACACATAATGAAAGTAAATATTAATAACAGTCAATGTTAAAAGGTGTTGCAAAACTATATACCTTGCTATAAAGGTTAAGTAAAAAAAATATATAAATGTTACTTTTTTCATGTATGCCTCTGTCTTGTCACCAAATAGTTTCACTCAAAGGGAAAATCAATGGCTTTAGTCAGTGTCCTTGTTAAGGATGGTAGCCCTTAGCAAGGAAAATCTCAGTGCCACTGCATGGGACAAAATATGTAGAATCATTGGTGTCTACAGGCATGTGAAACTGATATTTAGTGGTATCCAGGCCTGACGTTGCTGTTGCAGCCAGATCCTGTGCCACCTTCACCATCCACATCATCACTCAGGGTCAGTAATGCATTCCACAGTGCTGTTTGGTAGTGGCCTGCATAGTCTTAGGAGCAGGGAAGCTGTTGTGTATACTTTATTGGCCAAAGTATTGAGTTTCCTGGAATCCTTTTCAAAAGGTTGTGCAGAGAGGCATCCCATGGCCATCTAAGCAAGCGGCAGCATGTACCATTCCATCATGATCAGGGTGGTAATACAAGTACGGGATCCCCTATCTGTCCACCTGATACTTCTTTTCAGCTTTCTTATCAATACCTGCAGCTGAGTTATGTGCTGATTTGATTTTTGCTGTAACCTTTTTGAGAGACCTGTGGATGGGGACCAATAGTCTCCCTGTAGGGGTTAATCCCATCATATCCATAAATTCCACTTCCTCCTCATCTTTCTCTGTTTTGTGAGAATGGATGTTGAGGGTGTTCACCATTTATTTGATGAATGTGGAGTGAGACATGCAATCCTCTATAGCCCTAGAAGGGGAACCAAACTCTCAGGTCAGGGGAACCATCAGGTACTATGGGTTCACCTTCCTCCTTTTCTTCATAACATACATCTCCCTGCTCTACAGGCAAGTATATGGAACCAGAGCTTGGGGGGAAGGGGCAGGTATATTAAATAAATTTCCCATAGCCTGAAACATCTGGAAAAACTGCCATACCTTCGTCATGTCCTCTGTTAAGAGCATTTGATTCTGTTTCACTGTTTTCACATTTTCCTTCACAGGAGGAGGAGTGGCAGGGATATGCTTTCCTTTTGTTTTTTTCGAAGGCACTGATTCAAGCACCGATTCCAGCACCTGCTCCAAGACACTTTTATTTACATTTTTGCAATCACTGCAATCAGGGTTCCCCCTATCAGGCACCCTGATGTCTTTTCCATCCTTTTCATGCCTTTCCGATAGCTGGACAGCTTTATTTTTTTCTCTGTCCCCTTGGCAGGGACTGCTATTTATGAGGAGAAGAACCCACTGATGCATGCTTTCCACGATCACTGGGAGCTCCCTCTAAGCCTTTATTGTGCTTTGGTGACATAGCGGCAGACTGAAGCCATAAGCTCCTCTTTTAAAAGCCCCATTCTTCTGGGTTTTAGGGCAAAACTTTTTTCAAAGTTCACAATTAATAAAATCGTGATCTGGACCCTAAATAAAGTTTGTGGCTGTCTGCCTTTGACAGCAGCTGAAAACGCCTTATACAATTTTTTAAATCTGTAGCTCCTGTTCTCTTTTTATGTCCATAAGTCATACCAAACTCTGACAGGAACTAACACAGAGTAATAAAAAAAAGAACAGTTAATGTACTGTACTTACCGTAACAGTACATCTTTGAGAGAATCTCTTTCAATAGACAACACCTATTGAACTTTAGTCGTCAGGCACTAGGGCCACACAGAAACTGTTTTGCAAGCAGTCCACTAAAGGTCGCCCACAACTACATCTTAAGTTGGCTCTTCCTACATAAACATGGGTGGCCCCTTCCCCCCTCAGTTGCCTGCCGGAAATCCTGCTGGGAGGACCTCCCTGTAGGGAACCAGGAGGGGAGCTATAGGTCTGCTGATCAGGCAAGGCAGAAACCAGCTGGCAAAGCCCTATGGAGAAGGAGCCCTCAGGATGTAAGGGGCATGGAGGGTGGTATGGCATGGCAGAGGACTCCAAGACACCACCCAAAGCCTGTCAGTGTGTGCAGGGCGGGAGCATTAGGGATGATGGCTGCAAGACCCCCTCCCTCTGTAAGTCTCTGGGGGGTGGGGATGTGGTGTTAGGGTTGGAACCCTTTTTTTTTTATTTTAAAATCACATTTTCTTTTCACGCCTGCTGCGCACCCAACGGCGGGGCATCCAGCCGCCGGCCCTGCCCACGGGAACAGCAGCAGGCTTCCTCACATGAAGGGGGAGTCCGGCACAGCCATGGCTGATCCACTGGAGGGCTCCCCCATTCCTGCCACCGAATCCCCTCCCCAGCGCGATTCCACGACAATCCTCCCCGCATGGCAGGGCGTGGCCATCAAACTACTCGGTCTTGCACAGCCCTTCTCCATTTTCTCCCCAATGCGAGCACGGACATGCAAAGATGTCCAAGCACCAACGTGTAGATGTCCGCTGTGCTCCCCCCTTCCAGACACCCGCACGTCCGCAGTACCGCCGGGCGTCCCCAGGGACCCGCCAGAGTGCGGTGTGGATCCTGCCCTTTCCCCAGGACTGGGAGAGCAGTCGTCGGATGCTCAATCCCAGTCTTCCAAATGCTGACCCCCGAACCCGGATTGCCGGCATGGAGCAAGGTGTGGAGTCCAGTACGTCGACTCTCAGCGCCACCGAGCCGGCTAGGGTTGGAAACCTTAACAGCACATTTCCCTGCAATCATTAGGAAGGTAGAACTGGGAGGGGGGGAGAGGGAGGTAAGGTGCCTGCCCGACGCCATGGCTGGGAGGGACAGGGTGCAAATCCTCAGGATCACAGGAGCAGCGGCACAGGAGAGGGAGCTGGATGTCATTGTTCACCTAGGAACAAAAGACCTGGCTGGGAATGGGATCAGAGCAGTGCAGGAGGAGTTTGTAGAGTTGTGGAGGGGTCTCAGACAAGTAGCTCGCACGGCAACCTTCTCAGAGGTGCTGACTGTCTATGGTATGGGTTAGGCAAGGGTACTCCGCACCACGGCATTCAATGAATGGTTGAAAAACTGGTGTGGAGCTCAGGGTTTTGGCTTCATTGGGGACTGAGGGTCCACCTGGAGGGATGCAGGCTTATACTGGTGCGATGGTCTGCATCTGTCCGGGAGGGGAACCAGGATCCTAGGTGATAGGTTTAAATGCTTCATTAGCAAGCATTTAAACTAGTCATGGGGACAGGCACTGAAAAGAAGCATGGAAATCCCAGCCCCCCCACAGAGCAGGGTAGTTAGTGAGGTAAACACTAAGGTAGAGAAATCAATCGGGAGCAGGACAGGAGTCGGTGGAGTAAAAGGCAAGGACAGGGATGGGTCTAAAAGGGGTAAGGCTATCAAAAAATGACTTCACTTTTGTATCACTACCCAGTCATTCAGTGCCTACACTCGTTGTAGAACTCTAGTTTTGTTTCCTTTCAATTTCCCACTGCACCGTGCCATTCGTCAGGCGAGTACCGCTCGCTGTGAGCTCCTAACATGCAAATTAGCTTCTGGCTGTGAGAGACGTTCGCGCTCTATGTTTTGTTTACATGCAGTCCTGAGTATTGAAAACATCTCTCACAGTGTATGCTAGCAAGGTGTACTTCTCCATTTTAACTTTTATCCCTTCCTAACATTCTCTTTTGTGCAGTCGCTGTGTTAAAATCCTAGAATGACACTTACGTTCAGTGTCGCTTGCTGCAGACATCTCAGTGCTCTGTTCAGCTGCTTTTCATTGCACGGCGCCATGTCAGTTTGTTTATTCTGCCTGACCTCTCGTGCACGCAAGCTTCAATGGGCCGTCCCTGCCAAGAATCCCTTAGCAACTATGGGTTGCTAAGGGAATTATTAAAGAGACAGCTGCACTAGAAAAGAAAAACGAGAATCCAAAGGGGTCGTGCTTCAGCTGCGCTGTTATCCTCTCTCAGGCTACTGTTTCCTCTGCCGTTCACTTCACCCTTATGCACTCACCAGAATTATGTTGGATATGATCGTAAACGAGGAAATACCATTCTTGAATTGGAGTACATTTTTGTTTTGCAATAAAATAAAAATACAACTGCTGCTGAAGCACAAGTATTGTGTACAAAGTATACAAACAGTGTGTTATTGTGATTTCTTTTTCCTTCCTTTTTTTTTTTTTTTAAATCTTAAGTCAGCGACTTTCTCTGGTCTGGTGGTCTCTCTGGATCCGAACAGGAATATGCTCAATCACGGGAGAATGCCTGCTTATACAGGCTAAGAACGGACCAGAGTGGGCACTATTGGCTTTAGGTAGGGGTAGGCGGAGGTGCTAAAACATCGTTGGACCTGCAGGGGAAAACTGGATTGGTCTAGAGGGCAGGTTTCATCAGCATCTGCACACCAAGAATGGGCGTACGAAGAGCAACAGCAATCAAACAGGGGCAGACAGAGTTAGGCACATCAGCGGGTGATACCACGGGAGGAAAATACGGGGGTGAGATAAAACTAAGACTGTAAAGCAGATGGGGACGTGTGGGCACTCGTGGGTAAGGGAGACCACTAAGAAGGAGTTGAAGTCCATAGTAGGGAGTGCGCATGCCACACAGGATCACACCGCAGGATGCAGGAACACGCAGCAACCACAATGCAACAGGTCCACGCCATGACCCCAAGCAGAAGGCATGAAGGGACATGGAGAGACAACATGGCGACTCGCATCTCGGAGGGCTGGCCGTACCACATGGCAACATAAATGGAAATTTCACAAAGGTGAGTGAAAGGCAGCAAATTAATACACAGGAGGTTGTGATTATGTTGGTTTAGCAATGCTAGGCTACTTTTGGACTAAAATATCCACGGTTTCCCTTTAAGAAACCTCTTAACTACTAGTAACTGAGTCAGTGGTAAGGAAAGTACTGGCTCATGATAAGCTGAAATGGCACAAAGATGAACTTTAACTGTAGAGTATTGTAGACCTGAATTTGAGAGGTCTAAAAGGTACTCTAGAACTTTATTTGGTGGGCAGGAAAAAGGATTCAAGGAGGATTTTGCACACCAGAGAGAAAAACGCTTCCATTTGGCTGTGTAAGTTTTTCTAGTGGCTGGCTTGCACGTAGCCAAAAGAATATCTGAAACTCTTCGAGAGACATTGAACCTGTTCACTTCTATCTCTTCAGGAGTCAAGTGTGAAGGTGAAGCAACATCAGATTGGGATGGACCACAGACCCCAGGGTCAGAAGATTCATCTTAAGGGGAAGCGCTTTCGGAGGGGTTTCCGACATACTGTTGAGTAACGGGAAACCATATCTGTTGAGGCCAGAAGGGAGCAATGAGGATCATTTTGTCCCCCTGGGACTCGAATTTGAGAAGTACCCTCTGAATTAGTGGAAGAGGAGGAAAGGCGTATAGAAAGCATTTTGTCCACTGCAGCCTGAAAGCATCCTGACAGAAAATGCCAGGCCCTGGATTTCTGGAGCAGAAGAGAGGCAGTTTTGTGTTGAGTGGGAATGCAAAAAGGTCCAGGTCTAGAGTTCCCCACTCTGCGAATGGTGATTGAACTACGGTTGAGTAGACAGACCACTCGTGAGGATCTGTCTCTGTTCTGCTTAGACGGTCTGCCAGTTCGTTCTGCACTCCCAGCAGGTAGACCACCTAAATTAAAGCCTTGTGCTCTAGGCACCATTCCCACACTCTCATCGCTTCCCTGCATAAAGGGTAAGAGTGTGCACTGCCCTGCTTGTTGATGTAATACATCACTGCTTTGTTGTCCATTTGAAGGAGAATGTTCTTATGACAGAGAATGTCCTTCAAAACCCGGACTGCATAAAGGACGGCTCTCATTTCTAGGACATTTATGTGAAGCTGGGACTCGTCCTGAGTCCATGTACCTTGGGTGTGGAGATTCTGACAGTGAACTCCCCACTCCATCAGGGGCGCATCCATGGTAATGGAAATCTGGTGATCCAGGGGAGCAAAGGGATACCCTTCCAGAAAATTGTCCTCTTGTGACCACCAGGTGAGTGACCTCTTCAGAGGTTCTGTCACCTTGATGAGAAAGGACTGAGGGTGAGTGGTTGGGGACCACTGAGTACTGAGCATCCATTGAGAGGTTCTCATGTGGAGGTATGCTAGGGGTACAGTGAACACTGAGGATGCCATGAGACCCAGCATCCGTTGCATCAAGAGAGCTCAAACCGAGCTGTTCACTTTGATGTATCGGGCCATCTGTAGGATATCGCTCCTTCTGTCCTCTGGTAGAAAAGCTTTCGCACAGGAGGTGTCCAGAAGAGTTCCTATAAAAAAGGAGCTTCTGGGAGGGCTGCAACTGCGATTTCTTGAGATTTAGCAGGACTCCCATGGACGTGAGAAAGTCTTGAGGCTGTGGCTATGGCGTCAAGAGTTCCTTGCCTGGAGAACTTGCTAGAAGCCAGTCATCCACATATGGGGACACTTGTATTCCGATCTTTCTGAGATGTGCTATGAGAATTGCACAACACTTTGTAAAAACTCGTGGCGCCGAGGATATGAACTGATAATGCTGGCCTAGAGCTACAAACTGTAGGTATTTGTGATGCTTTGGGTGTATAGGATTATGTTGGTAAGTGTCCTGCATGTCTAGGGAAGCTAACCAATTGTGTTTATGAAGCAAGGGTAACAGGGTCCCGAGCGATACCATCTTGAACTTCTTGAAAAGAAACTTGTTTAACTTTCTGAGGTCCAGAATGGGGCACATGCCACCGGTCTTTTTTGGGACCAGGAAGTAATAGGAGTAGAAACCTGTGTTTTGTTGATCCAGCAGAACTATTTCTACTGCCCTGTTGTTTGGAAGGCCTTGCATCTCAGAGTCAAGAAGGTCTGACTATATTGTTGACAGCCTGGGCTGTCGTTTGGGAGGACGATTCGGAGGGGTTTCTGAAAGGTTGAGGGAGCACCCCTCGCAGATTATCCGGAGGACCCATTTGTCTGATGTTATGGACTTCCACTGGTTGTAGAACTGAGTCAGACGTCGGGCAGTTGAGGTGGGACCCGGGACAGAAACTCAGAAGGTGGCACTGGGCGCTTTGGGCCCTTGTGCCTTCTGTTGAGTTTTCTTCTGAGGCTGGGAGGCTTGGTTTTTTGTTAAAACCTCCCCTGCCCTTGCCCAGAAAGGACTGACGGTTGTGAAATTGACGCTTGTTAACACCCCCCCCAAGAAGGGGTGGGAGCGGGTCGAGACATTTTAATGGCCGACCTAGTCTTCTGTGTGGCCTCCGGAGCTTGCTCTACTTGAGGTCCGAACAGATACATACCATCAAAGGGTAACGCCATGACCTGCTGTTGGGCATCATTCGTGAAGCCCAAAGTGCATAGCCAGGAGGGACGACAGGTACAAATGCCCGCCGCCGCCGCTCGGGAAGCAGTATCGAAAGTGTCCATAGCTGCTTTAATCTGCTGGTTGTTGGACTCGATACCCCTGGTTATGGTCTGAAGTAGCTCTGAACTCAAGTCCGACACAGGCAGAGCTTCTACTATCTGTTTGAGTGAATGCCAAAGAACATACTCATGTTGAGAAAAGTAGCCCTGGCAGCTGGCAGTACACATACCCAGGGTGGAGGCAGCAAAGACTCTCTTACCTAAGGTGTCTATCTTATGAGATTCTTTGTTTATACGACGTGCTGTAGATGCCTGAGGAAGAACAGCCTTATCATTCTCTGCAAAGACTACAATAGGGTCTGCAAAGGCCTGAGAGGCCAAAATGGGTCGATCCTTGGGAGCAGCATACTTCCTGTTTAAGGACTTAGCCACAGAAGGAATGAGAGCAGGATTATTCAATACCATCTTAGAGAGCGTCTCAAAGGATGGTTGTACCGGGGGAGTTAAATCCATAGGTATCTCCAAGATCTCCGGAGAGGGCGGCGGACCAGATCCAGCCCAGCTGACTGAACAGCTTTCATACGAAGTCTACCTACCATCACCTGACCCGCTCATGGTCGACTCTGTCAATGGAGGGCTGAAGACTTCTTTTTCTCAATAAGTAAAGTTTAAAAATAAATGGTACTTTGTTCGAGAAAATTACAAAACAATAAACTGAAAACTATGCTGCTAGTTTGAAGTTCGACTCCCGGTGGGCGAGCGATGTCGTCACTGAAGCACACTCGACGGCGGGAAAAAAGGAACTGAGGCAGCTGGAGGGTCGATGCTGAGAGAGTCACTGCCACACGAGCCAAGGCTCTCAGCACCACTCCTCGTGGCTCCATCTCTGGTGCCGGCCCTCTTGCAAAAAGTTTGCTCCTGCTGGGTCCTAGCGCCTCTGGTGTAGATCCCATCAGTGTGAATGAGTGGTGGAGACTTTATGTCCAGGAAGATCAACAGCACAAGTGTTCATGAGGTGGGGTCCCAAAAAGTCCATGTTGAACATCTGGTGCAAAAATACCTAAAAATGGGCGAGATAGCAACATAAGTTCAAAACGCCATTGACATCCATTATACGGTGGTTACCTTAATTCTTCAGTTTGCGGTTCATCTTTGAAGAGTGCAGACGTGTCATGGTCCACATAAGATGACAGCCGCTGACCTCCGTTGGTAAGTATATGGCAAGGGTGGGGTGGTGGGTTGCACAGTGGGAGGGTCGGGATGAGGGAGGGGGACAGGGGAGACAATGAGAGACTTTTCTCTTTTACAGGATTAACAAAGGAAAAAAACACAACATGGTGAACAGTTTTATATTTTAACAGGTCAAAATGTTCACTTTGGGACACTGGGAGTGGGTTCCTGTAATGCCGACACGGGGACTGGACACCATGATGTCGGCAAAGACAAATATTACATACAACTGGGTTGGGGGGTGGGCATCCCAGTGTCATAAACAACATAAACAGACATTAAGTATTGGGTTCCACAGTGTCCGACACTATTGGGGGGAGGGGGAGAGAGAGAGTAAATGCTGACATGGGGATTGGGCACCCCAAAGTCGACACCTATGTTGAGGGACTGTTTTCATTTTTTTTGGTAACAAAATATAAATAATAATTATTTGGGACACTGGGAGTCCACACAGCTGGGGGGGGGTCTGTATAATGCAGTCACAGGGACTGGGCAACCCGATGTCGGCAAGTATGTCGTAAGACTGTTTTCTTTTTTTTTAGGTAAAAAAATATATACAATAATTGCTTGAGGACACTAGGAGTGGGCTCCCCAGTGTCCCACAGCGCTTGAGGAGGGGGATAAACTACTAAAATAATTTGTGGACACTGGAAATGGGCTACCCAGTGTCCACACATCTGAAGTGATTTTTCTCTCTCGTTAAGTGGAGAAACAACATGGCGGACCAGCAAATGTGTTTGACACAGAATCCCACATCGCAGCTGCTCCTGCAACATAGAATCCTTCATCGTGCCTGACATCTATTTTTTCCCCCCATTGTAAATAACGGGAAATGCAAAATTGAATAACTTCGGAATGGATTAATATTTTTTCACCAAACCTTCAAAAGGTACATCTGAGAGGCCAAGGCTTTCTACCCTGAAAATGTCAGCCCAGACGCTTAAGTTGTTTTTGAGATACAGGTGAGCAAAAAAAAAACAGCCCCAAAAAAACCCAAAACCTTCTGTATCTCAAACATGACAAAAGCAATTCTAACAAAATTTGCCACACAAAGAGACCTACCCCCAGAGCCTCTACATCCCAAATTTCATTAAAATCCATTAAATCATCAAAAAGTTATTAACCTGCAAAAACTGCCCTTTAACATTAAACACCTTCATCAACCCTAACTATACTGTACGTACTCATGCTTTTTGTTTTAATATACTGCACCTGTATGATACATGAGTTGCTTTATTGTAAGAGGTGTTTTTGCGCAAATGTACCATGCCTGTATGCCACACTGTACCATTCTTTCCTGACTAGCTTGTTATTACTTAGTATAATTTCTGTCTTATATCTGTTATTTTAACCATGTTTGTAACTATCCGTCTGGTACTCTGTCCCGGGTCACACCTGGAAAAGAGTCCTGGTTCAGTGTGCCTTGCTTGGTTACCAAATTTTAAATAAATAAATAACAACTCGAAATAATGCTTTCCAAGACAGAAAGCATAGCCTGTAAGTCGCAGCTGGCTCAAAAGGAGCTAAAGTAAATTTTTCAAACACAAAATTCAGGTCATAAGCCGGGACTGGATTACGGATAGGAGGCTTCAAGTGTACAATGCCTCTAAAAAAACGGATGGGCTACCTCCAGCTGAGCAACCATATGACCATCCATAGGCACAAGGAAAGCTAAAATGGCAGCCAAGTGCACTTTTTTTTTAATTCTATTTATGCACCTGGCTCTCCGAAGCATCCTTCAGAGGTGCCCACACAATCTTACCCCTTCTGCTCTCCGGCCGTGGCCATTCACACCGTTCATCATTCCTTTGAGGGACTTCCCAGCGCCGGATCACCCCCCGCCCCTCCCTCGGTGGCACTAACTGGAATTAGAGGTCCATCCTCTAGGAAGTCGGCCATGGATCCTCGGTGTGGCCTGGCCCAGCACTGGAGATGAGAGGGAGTTCCCTGGGGCCCTCATCATCTCCTCATCCAGCCGGTGTTTTTTCACTTTTTGTTAGTGGCTGTCCCTCACAGAGCCCAGCCAGTAAGGTAATGTAATACCGTGGCTTCGCCCCCCACAGGCATATGCCACGCTGCAATGATCGGCGATCTCCAGCCTGCGCCAGATGTTGCTCCAAGAGTGAGCGCACCCCAAGCCCTCCCCAGGGAAGAGAGAGTGGTCCATCTGGACGCTCGATCCCTTCCCTCCCCTGCCAACCCCCAGCGGTCCGGGCTCATTCCTGAACCTGGGTCGCCGGTGTGGTGCGAGGTGTGGCGTCCAGCGCCTCAACCCTCAGCGCCACTGGGCCGGCTGCCAAGTGCACTTTCATGGAAGAGTATTGTAGGCTTGCATTTGACAAGGACAAGAAATACTCCAAAACTTGATTTACTGGACAGGTAACAGAGGACTCACGGATCCGGTCCATCTGCTTTTCCAATGAAGCAAGACAGACTTTTAAAAGGTGGGCCTCCAAAGCCTGCTGCCTCCTTTTTCCGGTGGCCTGTTTGAAAGGCTGGCACTCTGGGCAGGATAGGACAGGATGATCTGGGCCCAAGCAGATCACACAAATAACGTGGCCGTCCTTGTGTTGCATTTGTGTGTTGCAGAACGAGCACTTCTTCTTAGGTGAAGACATAAGCGAGAAAAAAATCGAGAATTCGTGAGAAAAAAGCAATGGAAAAAATCCGACGTAAGAACTTTCACGACGATCGCTAATGGAAGTCTGCAATGAGACTGACACGAGGTGATGGTGAGAAAGAACTGGATGGCGAACGTGGGGACTGTCCCCTATATACAATCACGCCGACGTCATTCACGTGACATCGGGTGGGCGGTCCTCTGTCAAGTATTGCTAGAAAAGTCTGCTGTGCTGCCCAGACGCCAGGTGGTGCTAGTCTTATATGTAATGACCTACTGAAGGAACCCTCTTGAAGTAAGATCAAGTCCCCCCTTGCTTGTTGATGTAGTGGATCACACTTATGTTGTCCATCTGGATTAATAGAGGACCTGGGGACAGATCAATCTGCAAGGCCTACAGACGATACAGAGCAACTCTCATTTCTAGGACATTTATGTGGGGGGTGCTCGCCACTTTGATCCATGTACCCTGTGTCTGATGGGGCCACAGATGCGCCCCCCAGCTCATCCTCGAGCCATCAGTAGTGAGAATCTGATGAGGAGAGGGGATGAAGAAGGAAACCTCCTTCAGCAAATGGATGGGTTTCATCCACCACTGAAGTACCTTTCTGACAGGGGAGGTTACTAGAACTTTTTGTTCTAGGTCGTCTGTACATTGGTCCCACTGGACCCTTAGGACACTGAGGGATACATATTTATTTATTTACTACAGTATCACAATTGCAACCCTTTGAGTCAAGGACTTGTTTACAAAGGCCCATCATCATACACAGAATAGGACGGGGCAAGAGAAACATACAGTGAGAGGAAAACAGACAGTAGTGCAGGAACAGTAGTACGGCAATAATATTTACAATAAAAATTTGTACAATTAAAATATAGGTGGGGAGGGCCATGCCAGTGAGAGAAAGGCCCCTTCTTGCAGGAGACAGGCCTACACATGATAGTAGCTAAATAAGAAGGAGTGATCATTGAGCATATATACTTCGAAGACCTTACATACAGCAGGTGTAGAAGGCAGGGATGCGGAGAAAAAAACTCAAAATTGCAGGAACAGGCCCAAACATGATTGTGACTCAGCAATCGTGAGCTAAGCACACTGAACAAATAAGCAGAGGTGGGTGGGTTGGGTCAGATGGTAGGATGTGGAGCAGTAGGGGTGCACTTATTTGCAATTGCAATGGCGGGAGCTGAGAAGGTGGCTACACTGGGATGATCTGAACGATCCAATTCTGAGCTCAGATGAGGTACCAAGAGGGAAGGTGTTGAACCAGAAGGGTGCCCTGTAGGAAAAGGACCTCTGAGCGAGGGACGTCCTAACCCTGGGGACTATTAGTAGAGGCTTGGTGGAGCTACGTGTCTGGGCAGAAGGGGTGGCTGTGCTGATAAGTTTAGACAGACCTGGGGGGTTAAGCCGTCACAGATATTTTGGGTGAGCAGAAAGGTCTGGTAGCGTAGTCGCTCTTCAAGGGTGAGGAGGTTAGACAAGTCATAAAGAGCATGGGTGTGTGTTAGCCTGTCAGCCCCAGTGAGAAGCCGACAGGCCTTGATTGTGTAACCCCTAGATGGCGCTATCCCAGGGGCTACTACCCCTGCCTGATTTGCCACTAACAGGTTGAGGGGCCTGGATCCAATGGCGGGTGCCTCCACCCAGAGGTCAGGGTTTGCAATAGTTAAACTAACTTGGTCACAGCCCTCTGGGACACTGCAACCCCCCTTTCTTCCCACTAGTGGCCCACACAATATATCAGAATTACCTTCACAGTATACACTTACCCCCAGGTCTGGTTCCGCACTGGGACCTCCCATGAAATGAGATACAGTGCAACAATCACAGTACAGTACTTTAACATAGACAAATACCTCAGGTAGTATAACTTGCTGAAACAAGCAGCTCTGATTTATTTAGGGGATATAACAAGGACAGGGGAAATCAGGTTAATTAGCTTATCACTCTAATAATCTACTCTATGGCTCTGTGCACAGGCCTATGCCTATCAGTTACTGTCCCTGGGTACCCAAGCCCTAGTGGCTAGTCCAAACCGTGGCAGCTGGTAGGGCCCTTTCACACAGAGAAAAGGAGAATTAAACAGTCAGCAGTACAGTAATTCCATTTGGATTTAATGTGGCAATTCAACAGGAGCGACCCTGAATTAGTACTCACGACTCCAAATAAGATAGGGTCCTTCAATGTCAGCAGGGCTCACTTGAGGTACACAAACCTCTTCACACATCCATATAAAAGAAAGCACTATACCAGGCAGGCTGCATCTGTATCCCGATCGCAATTACTGCACAATACCCGGAGAACACACAGCAGATTCAGTTCCTGACAGACAGAGTGCAATTTTCAGCAATTCCTCCAGTCTTCTACAGGGTGAGCCTGGTTTCTACCTTCAGAGATCCTTTGATTCTTTTCACAGGACGTGATTCAGTCCTAACAAGCTGCAGACCGAACTCTGGGCCTTACACACGCTTTGACTAAAACTGCACACTGAAAAGCACAGGGCTCCTTCCTTCTTCACTGCCAAAGCTCAACTGAAACTCCAACCGACAAAACCGGCACTTCCTTTGAGTTCCTCCCAGTTCTTGACTGGATTGGCTGTCACTCACAATAGACTGCTGCTGTTGGTCCAAAAGGCACTGAAGTCTAAACTACATCTCCCAGAGTCACTGCCCATACAATCCTCTTGTGGCTGGCTCAGATTATGAGTCCAAGTTCTGATTCGCCCAAGGAACCATTTTAGAGCTAGCTTACCCCACACTGATTGGTCCAGTTCAGCAGTTCAAAACCAGAATGGGGAAGTAGACAGACACAGTTCTGACTGCAAAGAAAGCAGGTTAGACAAACTGTAATTTCATTATTACTCTAAATAATTTCTGGCAAACAGTTACATCTTTCAGATACGCTCCTTTGCACTCCTAGTGACTGCAAAATGAAGTGAATTGGCAGCAGCTTGAGTGGTACTCAATCAAAGAAACACACAGTCCCCCATACAAACTAATTATGTCTGCAAGCAGACAGCTCTTAAAGAGACAGTACCAGAGGTTCTAAAAACACTCACTGATAAATGGCTTAAATGCCAAACACCATTCAGGCTTGGAGCATTCAAGCAAGCTCCTGGAAGTCTTTTGGGAACCCCCATTTGCAGGGGGGTTACAATTGATTGACAGCTTGATTTTGCCAAGGACAGTGTTGTCCGTAGCGCTGTATATTAGGAGTCCATAGCCCACTAGAGACAGGACTGATGAGTCCATGGCTAGTCTTAGTGCTTCTTGGGGGAGACAGGCTCTGTGCTGATATAACAAGCCTATGCGGGAGTTTATGGCAGAGCAGAGGATGTGGATGTGTTCATGGAAGGTGAGGGAAGAGTCCAGGATGATACCTAGGTATTTGTATGAGGTGACCTGCTTGAGAGGGTGGTGGGAGAGGGAATGAATGGCCAGCGCAGAGCCCTTCAGTTTGTTCCGACTGTGGGTGAACAGCAAGGTTTTTGTTTTTTTAAGGTTGATCACAAGCCTGTGGTCAAGGAACCACTACTCAGTTTGGGTAAAAGCAGAGTGAAGCAAGCTGGAGTTGGGCAGGGTTGGGGTGGGATGTGACGAGGACCGCATCATTTGCATAAAGCAGTATGTTTTCTGGGGAGACATTGGGCAGCGTGTTTAGGTATAAGCTAAAGAGCAGTGGCCCCAGGATAGTGCCTTGGGGGACACCGGAGTGGACGTGACGTGGGCTAGAGAGGATATTTTTGATTTTTATGCACTGGGTACGGGCAGCAAGGTAATTGGTGACCCAGCTTATAGGGCCTGAGGTGAAACCAAGCTGGGTGAGGGTGTTAATGAGAAGAGGGTGGCAGACCGTGTCAAAGGTCTACAACAAATCGATGAAGACTGCCCCGGCAGGATGCCCTTTGTCCAGGGCAGTGTGAATGAAAGTCAAGAACTTGATGAGGGCAGTGGTGGTGTTGTGACCATGACGAAAACCGTGCTGCTCCCTGCAGAGTAGGTTGTGCACACTGAGGTACTCGGTTATCTGGTCAGCCACAATCTTTTCTAGGGCTTTTGGGGGGGGGAGAGATGGAGATCGGTCTGTAATTGCTTGGGGTCGTTCTGTCACCACCCTTGTGTATGGGGGTGATGACTACTCTTTTCCATGCTTGTGGGAATTGGCCAAGTCAGAGAGAGAGAGAGGTTGAGAAGGTCAGTAAGGTAGGCGAGAAGAATGTCCAGGGTAGAGTAGAGAAGGCAGAGATCAAATGAGTCACTACTGTGCCTGGTACCTCTTAGGGCTTTGAGCAGATAGGGTTTGGCAGCAGACTGGGAGAGAGCCGAAGTAGAAGGGTGGGTGTTGGGCAGAGGTGGTAGGGGGATCAAGGGCGGGATCAAAAAAGTTGATAGGTAGGGTAGAGGAGAGATCTGAGAAGGCATCATTCAGCCCATTTGCAATACTGTGTGAGTCGATGGTGACTGCGCCATCGATACTGAGTTAGGGGGGACTGGGTTTTGCTGTTGAGTTCCTTTAGGTTGTCCCAGAACTTACGTGAGGAACCCCAGGTGGATGCAAGGGAACTTCTGTAGTATGCCGCCTTAGCATTACAGATAGCCCAGGTGCACTGGTTTCATGCCGATCTGTAGGTTTGTCTGTCGGCAGGCTTCCTGGACTCCAGGGCTCTGTGCCAGAGATCGTTCCTGAGATGCATTTGCTTTATGAGGGCAGGGGTGATCCAGGGAGAGTTGTGTTTCCTATGTATAGTTTTGGAAATGGGTGCATATGCATCGCAGGCCCTGTTAAAGTAGTAAATAAAATAGTTGTGGGCAGTGTCAATATTGGGAGCCAGTTTTACTGGAGACCAGTCCCAGCTGGCAAGGTGTTCGCATAGTAAGGCAAGGTTACCCACGGACAGGCACCTCCTGGATATGAGAATGGGCTTGGGCTTCTCAGGGTTACATGACCAAACAGAAATGACTGTGCAGTGATCACTAAGGGTATCTGGCAGTACTGTCAAATTGGTGATCTTATGAGGCCTGTTTGAGAGTACCAGGTCCAGCAGAGTGGCACTACCAGTAGTTGGATGGGGCGGGTGGGGGAGGAGACAAGTTGGGTGAGATTGAGAGCAGCAAAGGCATCTTTGGCACTGTTCCCCACGCAAGCGAGCCAGTTAACATTTAAGTCGCTCGTGACAATTTGGTCCATCTTGCTGGGTTGATGGGAGATGTAATCTAGCAGAGATTGCAGGGCACGGTTCTGGTGACGTGGGGGAATATAGGTGGCTGTGATGATGAGGGGGCCTCTTGAGGGGCCCACGGTGACCTTTAGAGACATAGCCTGCGCACCGTGCTCTAGTAGTGGTTTTTTGGAGGGGGAAGCCTAGGCGGGAGTCCCATAGGAAGATGGCACAACCCCCCCTTTCCCACTTCTGTCCTCCCTGTAGAGCGAGTAACCCAGGAGGGAGATGAACGAGTCAGGCGTTGCCTTGGATAACTATGTTTCGACTAGTGCCAGCACATCTGGTTGGTGCTGAGTGACCCAGACTTGCAGGTCAGCAAATTTCTTTAGCAGGCTGCAGACGTTAATGGAGGCAAGTCTGAGTCCTGAGGTTGTAGAGAGATGAGATTTACTGCCTGGGTTGGGGTGGACATTACCAGATAAAAGTAGTAGTAGTGAAATCATCCTGAGAGGAGTGCTGATATACCTATAACGTCTGGGGACAGTACCCTTGGTGGGGGTAGTGGAGAGTGAGACCAGGATGGGGAGGGATTGGAGAGAGGAAATGGCAAGGAATAAGGGAGGCAAGGGGAGACCGGTGGTGGGGGGGGGCAGGGTTAGGACGAGGTGTCCTTGAATCAGTGATGTTTATTACCATCAGCCGAGCATGAGAGGACGGTGGCAGGATGGAGGCTGTTAGCGGCCAAACATTCAGGGCCATGGTTGCGGCAGCCATAAGGAGGAGGTGGCGCAATGTGGGGGAGGCTCAGCTCTGGGGTAAAAAAAATAAGGAGGCATGGCTGAGGTAGAGGGTAGATGGACGGTGGGAGGGAGACTAGGGGTGTTAGCAGGCATAATATTGCCAGATACCAGTGCAGCATATTGCTGGCAGGGTATTTGTAGTTGGGAAATGCACTCGGACGGCCACTAGTGGTGAGCTGAGCAAATCTGCAGATGGGAAAGTGGGCTGATTGTTTTTTACACCAAGACCATGTGATCTGTATTCAGCTATTTATGGCCAAGTTTACCAAGGGTGGTGGTGGGGTAGCCGACGCAATGCGTTGGTGGGGGCAAACAGTCGGACTGTCCTTTTATCCACGTGGTGCACACAGCAGTCAACCGTGGCTCGCCACACAGCTTGAGGGCTTTGTGCTGGGATCGTACCTGCTTCCAGCGGGTCCTACAGCAGCGCGGGGAGGGCTACCTTGAAGAGCCCTTGCAACCACCTCGGGAGCTGAGGAAAAATACTGACATGGAGGTGAGCTATACGCAGTCTGAAAGGAGGGACTTACGCAGAGTAGGCAGGGGGGGCACAATGAGGACTTTTTCTTTTTTAAATAAGTACTTTTTTTGTTTGTTTAACAAGACTTAATTCATGTGCTTCAGCGTCTCCTAGGTAGTACAATAAAACTCCTTGCAGTGCAGAGAAATACAGGTTACTCACCTGTAACAGGAGTTCTAGGAGTGGTACATGTTGTTCATCCACACTTACTGGCAGGTTCCTTGCCACTTTAAATCTTGCGGGAAGGTCTTCAAGCTGGCTCCTCCCACCCACACGGGTGGTAAAACTCTCAGCTCCGCCCCATGACGCCTGATCTAGCCCGCTGGAAGCCAGGTTGCATGTCGAAGCTGGGGAGGTCGGGTGGGTTGTGTGGATGAACCACATATACCACTCCTACAACTCCTGTTACAGGTGAGTAACCTGTATTTCTAAGGACGTGGATATGTTGTTCAATCCACACTTACTGGCAGACTCCTAGCAGTTCTCCGAGAGGAGGAAGGCAAGGCGCGCAACCCCTACTTGGGAAATAAGGACTGGAGAACAGAGGTCCCAAAACCAGCGTCCCGGGATGACTCTAGGTCGATGTGGTAATCGGCAATGAAGGTGTGTGCTGACTTCCAGGTAGCAGCCCTGCAGATTTCCTGGATAGGGACGTCCCTGGAAGCAACCACCGAAGCAGCGCTATGGCGGGTAGAATGAGCTCTTATCCCTTTGGGAGGCTCCATCCCCGCCAACCTATAGCAGAGATCTATGCAGGAGGTGACCCACCTGCCTATCGTCAGTTTGGCTGCAGGTGTGGCTTCAGCGTAGGTGGCAAACCTCTCCCTGAACTTCAGCCGTCCACTCCTTATAATAAGAGAGCGCTCTTCTAGGGTCCAGAGTATGAAGCCTATATTCGGCCTCCAAGGTGTGACTGGGGTAGAACACCAGCAGAATCAACACCTGGTTAACGTGAAACTCCGACACCACCTTCGGAAGGAATTTCGGGTTGGGGCACAGGACAACCTTGTCCCTGTGGAACACCGGATAAGGAGACTCTATGGAAAGCACCTGGAGCTCTCCCATCCTTCTGGCTGACATGATAGCCACCAAGAAGGCGGTCTTCCATGACAGGTGAGAGATGTCACACCTGTGCATCGGTTCAAGTGGCTTGCCCATGAGCTTAGCCAATACCAGCAGTAGATCCCACGGAGGTGGAGGTTCTCGCACTGGAAGGGATACGTGATCAAGGCCTTTGAAAAAGCACCCGACCACCTTCTCCTGCGCCATCGACTGCTTCCCCGCCCGTGCCCAGTAAGCAGAGATGGCTGCCAGGTGCACCTTAAGGTCATCGACCAAGCCCTAGCTGAGAAAGGACCACAGGTAGTCCAGAATGCTAGCCAAAGAACAGGAGGAAGGGTCCAACCCTTATCCTGACACCAAATGGAGAATCTCTTCCATTTGAAGGCATAGCATTTTCTGGTCGACTCTACGGATGCCTCAACAACGTTGAGGACCTCGCTGGAAAGACCCAAGGCCTGGAACTCTAGCCACTGGAAACCGCTGCGCAGGGATTGAAGATCCAGGTGAGTACCTTCCCTGTAGACTGAGATCAAGTCCGAGCGGGCTGGAAGCCGCCTCGGGAGCCTGGAGCCGAGGCTGAGGATATCTGGATACTAGAACTGGCGGGGCCAATCTGGGGCTACCAGAATCACCTGCGCCTTGTCTCCCTTCGCCTTGAGAAGCACCTTATGGATCAAGGGACATGGAGGGAAGGTGTAGAACAGGCCCGGGGTCCACGGCCTCGAGAAGGCATCCCCCTGCAACGAGCCCTACTGAGGGAGGCGGGCATGGAACAGCCTCAGCTTCGCATTCTTCCTGGAGGCAAACAGGTCCACCTGAGGGGTGCTCCAGTAGGAGAACAGATCTTGTACTACCTCCGACAGGAGAGACCACTCGTGAGATGCAGCGCCTATATGGCTGAGGGCATTGGCCAGACTGTTGGAGGCTCCTGCCACATGGATGGATAGGAGATCCGCCTCCAGGCTGATTATGAGAGACCATGTGCGGACAGCCTCCTTGCACAGAGGCAAAGAGTGCGTCCTGCCCTGATGGTTTAGGTAGTACATGGTCGTGGTGGTGTCCATCTGGACCTGGACCACTTGACCCCGTACAAACGGAGCAAAGGCGGTGAGAGCTAGTCGGACCGCTCAAAGCTCCAGCAGGTTGATGTGGCATCGAGACTCCTGAGGGGACCAGAGGCTGTGAGCTCTGAGCTCCCCCAGAGGGGCACCACAACCCATCAGAGAGGCGTCGGTCGTCAGAGTGACCGTCGGCTCGGGGTGGACAAATGGGATACAGTCCTGCAGATGAGCTGGAACGAGCCACTACTGGAGGCCGTTCCACATCTCCTGGGTCACTGTCACTGGCTGGTCCAGAGGACCGGAGTGCTGTGACCATTGGCGGGCTAGCCCCCATTGCAGAGGACGCATACGCCAGTGGGCCCAATGGACCACGCTGGTGCAGGCCACCATGAGGCCCAGAAGGTGCAGGAAGTCTCGGGCAGGGTGCAATTGCCCAACCAGAAATGACTGGGCAAAGGAGGAAAGGACCTCGGCCCTGTCCGCCAGGAGCCGTGCTCTGGCTCAAGAGCGCCAGCCTGCCCCATGAATTGGAATCACCCATGATGGCATGGAGTCTGATTTGGCCTCGTGATGAGGAGGCCAATCTGAGAGCAGATCTGGAGGCCAGATCTCTGGACCGCCCACCTCCAACCTGGAGGGGGCTGCAATCAGCCAGTCATCCAGGTAAGGGTACACCTGGACCTTTCAGCGTCGCAGGAATGCTGTCACCACTGCCATGTATTTGGTGAAGACCCTGGAAGCTGGAGAGAGGCCGAAAGGCATAGCCTGGAACTCGTAAAGGGATCCCTCTGCCCTGAAGAGGAGGAATCGCTGGAGAGATGGATGGATTGGGACATGAAAGAATGCGTCCTGAAGGTCCAGAGAACAGAACCACATGCCTCGTTTCAAGGATGGAATGATCTGAGCCAGAGTGACCATCCTGAAGGTGCGAGATCTTAGGACTGACTGATTCGACTCAGTGTGTCTGTCAAGATAGTGTCCTTTCCTGGCAGATGGATTGCTTGCAGGGACACCTTTAGAGAATATGCCAGAGTTCAAATTTTCATGGCTTCTGTGCATAGGGGATCTGATCTGGTGCCTCCCTGCTTGTTGATGTAGTACATAGTGGTGGTATTGTCTGTTCTGACCTGTACCACCTTGCCCATCACCAGTGTAGAGAAAACTTTTAGTGACAGCCGTACTGCTCTGAATTCCAGCAAGTTTATATGCTGGAGGGACTCTGCTTCTGTCCAGGTACCCTGAGTTGTGTGCTCCCCCAGATGGGTGCCCCAGCCCAGAAGGGATGAATCTGTCGTGAGGACTAGTGAAGGATCCTCCTTCTGAAAAGGGACTCCTTGCCTTAGGTTGGATTCCTTTTTCCACCACAAAAGGGCTAGTAACAGAGGCCTTGTCACTGGAATGAGTTTTGAAAAGGGATCTTTTTTCTGACTCCAATGATTCCTGAGATGAAACTGGATGCCTCTCATGTGAAACCTGGAACCCTGCACTGTGCCTGTGGATGCAGCCATATGACCCAAGAGCTGCAGGAACTGCCTGGCTGCTTTTTGCCTGTGCAACTTGAAGGAATTTGCTATGGCCTGAAGGCTTTGCACCCTGTCCAGTGGCAAAAAGACCCTGGCCTGTAGAGTACTGATCTCTGCCCCTATGAACTGTAAAGTCTGTGTAGGGGTTAAGACAGATTTTTTTGTGGTTTATTATGAAACCCAAGGACTCCACAAGATCCTGTGTGAGCTTTAGAGAGATTCTGACTTGTTCTGGTGATTTGCCCACCACCAGCCAGTCGTCCAGATATGGGAAAACAGTCACTCCTTGTCTTCGAAGAAATGCCACCACAGCTCCTAGGCATTTTGTAAACACCCTTGGTGCTGAGGAAAGGCCAAAGGGCAGGGTTGCAAATTGATAATGACCTGATGGGAGTCTGAATCGGAGATATTTCCTGAAAGATTCTTTTATGGGTATATGAAAATAGGCGTCTTGTAAGTCCAGAGATGCCAGCCAGTCCCCTTTTTGGATTGTTGGCAGAATCCGAGCCAAAGTTACCATTTTGAACTTTGGCTTTTTCAGGTGCTTGATTAAAGCTCTGAGATCCAAAATTGGCCGCCACTCACCATTTTTCTTTGTTGTAAGGAAGTATCTGGAGTAAAAACCTCTTCCTCTCTGGGTTGTAGGAACTGGTTCCACTGCTCTGAGCTGTAGCAGCTTCTGAACCTCTGCCTCTAGCAATGAAGTCTGTGCTAGGGGAGGAGAGATGGAAACCCTGGAATTTTTTTGAGGAAGAAATCTGAAGTCCAGAGACAAACCTTTGACCACTACCTCCAACACCTACTTGTCTGTAGTGATGGTTGACCGAAGGTGGAGGAAATGGGACAGTCTGCCTCAGACAGGCAGTGAGGAGGCGGCCTGCATCTCAGGGGTTCTGTTTAGGCTGGGGTTGAGGTTGTGCCTGAGACCCTCGCCTAGAGCCCCTTCTACCCCTACCCCTAGAGTAGCCCTCTTGGGGGTACTGCTGGTATTGGGGCATGGCTACTGGCTGGAAAAAAAAAAGGTCTTGTCATGAAAGAGAGACTCCTGGACCCCCCTTCCATAGGGCCTGGTGGATGAAGAAGCTCTGTCTCTGGCAGAGTTACTTCTATAAGTAGCCTTATATTCATCCACCTTTTTCATATAGGACACCGTGGATTCCCCAAAGAGCGAATTTCCTTCTAATGGAAAATCCTGGGCCTTCGATTGGGCATCCTGAGTGAGGTTTATAGCCCTAAGCCAAGCAAACCTCCTCTGAGCCACTGTGTTAGCCATCCATCTGGCTGCAGTGTCATTTAAATCAGCAGCCATTTGGAACTGGTACTTATCCGCCTCTAGCCCAAACCTGGCAGTTTCAGCCAGGTCATCTGACAAGGGTGAGGTGGCCTTCATGGACATTGCCAGTACCGACTGCCACAGGAATTTCTGATACTGGGCAGCATAAGCTTGGAAAGTAGCCTGTCTCAGGGCCAGTGAGGCTGACAAATATCCCTTTTTGGCCATACTGTCCAATTTTCTGGAGTCCTTGTCTGTGGGTGTGAGGACAGAGGGACTTTAGCTATATCACAGGCTGTCTGTTGTATTACCCCTTGATGGTCAGGATGGGAGAAGAGGAAGTCAGCTCCTTCCCTATCCAACTGGTACTTTTTGTCTATTCTCCTGTCGACTGGAGGAATAGAATTAGGGGTCTGCAGGAGCTTCATAGCATTCTTCTTAAAAAAATGTATATACTGGGAAAAACAAAGAGTGGCAGGCAGGAGGGTGAGGGCAGCTAAGGCACAAGCAGAGGAGGGGATCGCCAGGGTGGTCAAAAAAGGAAACAAGACTTTCTTCAGGTATATGAGTGAAAAGAGGAGAGCACGGGGTGGGTGAGTGCAAATCAAGAGGGTGGGGGGAAGACTGTGCAGATGATGATCACGAAAAGCTGAAATTTTAAATGAGTACTCCTGTTCAGTCTGCATGGGCAGGGTGGGATGACACTTACTAGCATGTATCAGCAGGCACGGGGAGTAGAGTGCACACAAGTCCATTCACCTAAGGGTTCTAAAAGAACTGAGCAACATGCTAGCTGCCCCTTTAGCAAACACTATTCAGCACCTCACTGGAGACATGGATAGTTCCAGAGGACTGGAGGGCTGATGTGGTCCCTCTGCACAAGAGCAGCAGCAGGAAGGAGGCTAGCAATTACAGGCCAGTCTCACATCAGTGGTGGGGAAATTAATGGAGACTCAGCTGAAGGAGAGGCTGATGGAGTATCTGGAGGCCAATGGACTGGAGGACCACTAGCAAAATGGTTTCACAGAGGAGAGGTCATGTCAAACAAATCTTACAGATGTCTTTGATGGGGTGTCTTGATTAAGAAGATGAATGAGAGGAGGGCAGTGGATGTGGCCTATATGTACTTCAGTAAGGCTTCTGACACTGTGCTGCACAGGAGGTTAATAAAGAAACTTAGCCTGGGAGTTGGGGAGGAGGTGGTAAGCTGGGTATTAAACTGGTTGAAGGATAGAAGCCAGAGGGTGGTGGTAAATGGCAGATGCTCAGGGGACAGGAGAGGGACCAGTGGAGTGACAGGGATCAGTACAGGGACTGGTCCTCTTTAATGTCTTTATTAATGACATTGCTGAGGAACTGTAGGGGAAGGTGTAGCTTTTTAAAGATGACAGAAAAATCTTCAACTGGGTAGACACTCAAGGAAGGAGTGTAGAGAATGCAAAGGAATATGGAGAAACTACAGAAGTGATCTAGGGTGTGGCAGCTGGGTTTCAATGCAGAAAAGTGCAAAGTTATGCACCTGGGGCAGGAAAGCCAGGAGCTGTGTATAAAATTGAGGGGTGGGAATGACAGTCACCAAGCACGAAAGAGACCTTGGGGTAACAAAAACATAAAATCTGCCAGCAGAGAAGGGCTACTTGGCTCACCTAGTCTGCCCATTATTTTTCTACCTTCATTTCTGCTGCTGACCCTTCATGGTCTATGGCGATGTCTCTTTCCCCACCCCTTCCTTACCGCTATGATTCCCTTGTTATATCTGATGATCTCAAGGTGGCAAGGCAGTGTAACAAGGCTAGTGGGATGCTGGGATGCACAGGGAGGGGGAATTCTAGCAGAAGAGAGGCGGTGTTCTCACAGTATCGCTCACTAGTGAAACCCTACCTAGAGTACTGTGTCCAGTTCTGGAGGTTGCACCTCCACAAGGACACTGACAGGGCAGAAGCAGTCCGGAGGAGGGCTACCAAAATGGTGTGGAGATTGCACGAGAAACCATATGAGGAGAGGCTGCAGCAGCTCAATATGTACTCCCTGGAAGACAGGAGAGTGAGAGGAGACATGATAGAGACCTACAAGTATCTCATGGGGGTGAACAAGGTGCAAGAGGGGAGTCTCTTTCAGTGCAGAAAGAGCACCAGATAATGGGGCATGCAATGAAGCTGGGGGGGAGGGCGCGTTTAAGAGGGATGTAAGGAAATACTTCTTCAAGCCTGCCAGAAGTGGTGGGCGAAGACAGTGGGGAGCCTTCAAGTATGTGTGGGATAGGCACATGGGCAGAAGAAAAGGAAAGGGAAGTGGGAGGGACACTGGCGACCAGATAGGCTACAGGATGTTGTAATAAGCAGGGAAAAAGAAGGCAGATTAAATGGGCCTACCAGTTCTTTTCTGATGACAAATTCTATGTTTCTATACGACATGTTTGTTCCAGCGGATGATAAGAGAGCACTGGGATGGAGCCAGAGGACACATGACTGGGTGGTAGGAGGAGTCAAGCTTGAAGACCGTTTCTGCCGACTAAGCATCCTCAGTGGAAGACTGCCTAAGTGTGGACAGTGAAATGAATCTAGGTAGCTTAAGTGTCTGTTTTTACTCAGAAGTTTGAAAAGTAATTACATATTACAGGCAGGAAGCATGAAGTATTCAAAGTTTCCTAGTAAGAAGTGCAACAAAGACCAGATAGTTTGTCAATTTTAGAAGCTGTGTAAGATGTTACAGTACAATGGATTCTTCCCAGTCATGGGGTTACTTACTAGTTTGCTCTCCCCTGCAGATTTTAGTTTTAAAGATCATGTGCAAATGTGTTTGCATATTGTAATAAAGCTTGAATTCAAGTCCCTGTGTCATGATTAGTGTTTCCTGAAAATTGCATGCTGTTTATTTTGTGGTTTTCTTTAAATCACCATTTGTTAACTTGCTCTACAGTGGCTGAAAACAGGAGTTATTTCTATCTCTCGCAGTCAGGCTTGGAGAGCGATGACATCATCTTGGAGTACTGTAGCTTGCTGCTTCAGATTCCCAATCACAGCAGGCTGTAGAGTTAATGGTTTGCTCTTCAGGTTTCTTACAGACTCAGTATGTGGTTTGTGTTTAGATAGATTATCTTATAATCTATATTTCCCTTCTTATAAAAGTTGATAATTTGAGTTTCAATGTTGAATTAAACTAGTGGAAATCTTTCTCTGTGAGAAATCAGCTTGTCTGTATCACAGCTCTCAGTTCTTTCTCATTAAAACTCAGATTTTTTTCTAACTATGTAAGAAACAAATTACTCACTGCAGTAATCTTCTTTCTTCCAAGGGGTCCTTTAGCATCAATAACTATAGTAGTTAGCTGGCTAGCTACAACTGCCCCCGGAGATATGCCTTTCAGATAATTAGCATAATGAGTTTGGGCATCCGCCAATAAAAAAAGGAGGGGAGTGTGCTGAGAGGGAGCAATCTGAAGGGCTTCAGAATTTTCTTCAAAGATAATGGGCACATGCCCCAAAAAGTGAACCAACAGGATTCAAAAAACATGAAAATGTCCAAAACCTGAAAACAGATAACAATCTGAGCACAAAAACTCTAATAAAAACCCAAATTTGGGTAATAAAACTGAGAACAGAGCCCTTCTCCTAAAAGGTGAACCGGGGAAGGGTAGGAGCTTACTGATGTTAAAGGACCCCTAGGAAGAAAGAAGATTACTACGGTGTGTAATATTTTCTTCTTACCCCAGGAGTCCTTTAGCATTAGTATCTATAGCAGACTACCGAGCAGTATCAAGTGAGAGGTGGGCAGAGAACCTACTTAGGAAAGAGGCTCTGCAGAACCGCCCTGCCAAATTTGGAATCAGATCTGGACTGCACATCTAAACTGCAGTGCTTAATGAAAGTGTGCACAGATTTCCAGGTAGCTGCTTTGCAGACATCCGGAAGGGGTATTTCCTTGCTGCTGCCACAGAGACTGCAGTGCCCCTGGTGGAGTGGGCCCTGAGCCCCACAGGAGGTTGATGACCAGCTTTTTCATAGCAGAATCTAATACAAGAGACCAACCAGTGGGAAATAGTTCTCTTGGTAGCTGGTCTTCCTCTGCCTACATCCCCGTAGGTGAGGAACAACTGAGTGGAAGAGCCTCTGGACTGCCTAGTATGCTCTAGGTGGTAAAAGAGAGCTCTTTTGATATCCAAACTGTGGAGCTTTTGTTCACCAGGAGTGGATTTCTCAGTAAAGAAGATGGGTAGAGTAATAGACTGGTTAAGGTGAAACTCTGAAACCACCTTAGGCAGAAAAGTACAGTTACGTAAGAACTTACCATAACAGTAGATCTTCGAGAGGAGCTCTTGCAGCAGGCTATAACAATAAGGACTATGCCGCAGGCACTAGGACCCTCTGGTGAAAACTTCAGCCAGCAGTACACAGCAGGGACCACCCCTGACGCCAGCCCTGCCCCGACGTCAGTCTGGGTACAAAAGGGGGCGGACCCAGCTCCACCTCAGTTCTCCCGCCAAGGCCCGGAACAAGGCCTGACAAGAGAAGGAGACGAAGCAACTGTAGAAGATAAATGGAGATGGATCTGCACACCTTGAGGGGGAAGGCGGGTGGGAAGTCACGCCTGCTGCAAGAGCTCCTCTTGAAGATCTACTGTTACGGTAAGTTCTTACATAACTGTACTATCTTACTTCGAGTGGGAGCTCTTGCAGCAGGCTATAACAATAAGGACTGAATACCAAGCAGTCCCACACCAAAGAGGTAGACGACCCCGGGAGGTGGCATATGCTGACTCCAGAGGCCTCAGGACAGAAGCCCTTGCAAAACAGCTAGGCCAAAGCCAGCTCAGCATCTGGAGACGATATCCAAGCTGTAATGCTTGACGAAGGTATGCACCGAGTTCCAGGTGGCGGCCGCACAAATGTCCCTTATAGAGACATTTCTCAGGGCGGAGAATGAAGCAGACACTCCTCTGGAGGAGTGACCCCTGACCGGGCCCGGTAGGGGCTTATTGTGTTTCTCGTAACAAAATGAGATGCAGTGAACTATCCACTTCGAGATAGTCTGCTTGGTCACCGGTCGACCCAAGCATCGTGGTGCAAAGGCCACAAAAAGTTGCTCCGATTGACTGTGCGTAGCCGTCCTCTTGAGGTAATACCTCAAAGTCCTGTGGACATCCAGTGTGCGGAGGAGAGCCTTCCCCTCTATTGGAAGGGGAATGAAAATAAACAGGAAGGTCAACTGACTGGTTGAGGGTCAACTCTGAGACCACTTTCGGAAGAAACTTAGGATTCGTTCTGAGGGAAATCCTTTCCCTGTGGAAAACTAAATACGGCTCTTTACACATCAGAGCCTGAAGCTCGGAAACCCTTCGAGCTGAGGTAACAGCAACCAAAAAACAAACCTTCCAAGAAAGGTCACGCAGCTCACAATCCGCTGCTGGTTCAAAAGGAGGGAGGGAGGGTGAGTTTCTCCAACACAAAAAGGAGGTCTCAGGGTGGGATAGGGTCCCAAATGGGAGGTCTCATATGGAGAATTCCTCTAAGAAAGGTGCGGGCGACATCCAATCGCGCCAATGCCCTATCTCCAATGACAGCATGATAGGCGGAGATAGCCCACATATGCACCTTGATAGAGGAGTAACTCAGGCCCTTTTGATATAAGGAGAGGAGATACTGCAACGCTGAGTTCACTGGGCAGGTGACGGGATCCAAACGCTGTGGCGATGCCCAAAAACAAAAACGCTTCCACTTCATAGCGTAGGCGGAGCGGGTAGAGGGCTTTCTTGCCAAAGCTAGAACTGCCACCACTTCCGGGGAAACCCCGTATCTAAGTTGAGCTACGTCTGAAGGAGTCAAGCATGTAGGTGTAAGGACCGAAGGTCCGGGTGGACCAGCGACCCTTGGTCCTGGGACAATAACTGCGAGCATATGGGCAGCAGAATTGGAGGTTCCGTTGATAACCGCTGCAGGAATGGGAACCAAATCTGCCGAGGCCATCTGGGGGCTACGAGGATCATTCAAGCCCCTTCTGCCTGTAACTTGAGCAGTACTCTCTGAATGCGAGGGAAGGGCAGAAAGGCATAGAGAAACCTCCCTGCCCAGCAAAGGGATAACGCTTCTGGCCAGAAAACTCCAGGTGCATGCTCTCGCGAGCAGAACATTGGCAGTTTGGCGTTGCGTGGTGACGCAAAGAGGTCCAGCTCTGGAAGACCCCACCTGTGGAAAAGCTGGTCTGCTACGGACTGTAGCAACTCCCACTCGTGCGCTCTGGATCACGACCTGCTGAGGCTGTCGGCCAGATCGTTGAGGACGCCTGGAACATGCACTGCGGACAACAGAATGCCCTGCCCCAGCGCCCAGTACCAGACTGTCATCGCCTCCCTGCAAAGGGGATAAGAATGAGTACCTCCTTGCTTGTTGATGTAGAACCAGAAGAGAGCCTGGCACCAGGTCCTCCTGAAAGGCCTGTAAGGCGTAGAGAACCGCTCGCATTTCCAGTACACTGATGTGAAGGGACCGTTCCTAGGGTGACCAAATCCCTTTCATTCGACGCGCACCCAGGTGCGCCCCCCCACCCCAGGTCCGATGCATCCGTTGTCAGAGCCTGACCTGGTGGCTCCGGAAGAAAGCTGACCCTTTTCCCTAAATTCCTGGGGTCCATCCATCAAAGCAAAGTTCTCCTGACTGGCCCCGAGATCTTGACCGGGGAGTCTAGATCGTCGTAACCTTGGTCCCACTGCACCCTGAGCATCCTCTGTGGGACCCTCATGTGGAGGCGGGCCAAGGGAGTGACAGGAATGGCCGCTGCCATGTGCCCCAGTAGCCTGAGGAAGTTCCGAGCTGGAACTTGAGGAGTTATTGAGATCCGTTCTGCAATCCCTTGCAGGCGATCTCCCCGTCCTGGGGGAGGAAGACCATGCCCTGGATGGAATCCAGGATCGCTCCGATGAAGACAAGCTTTTGACTGGGCTCCAGGGACGATTTTCGCAGATTCAGGGTGATCCCCAGCCCTCGGAACAGAGTATAGGTGTCTTTGAGGGCGTGAAGAAGGTCTACCCTCGACGGGGCCGTAACCAGCCAATCGTCGAGGTAGGGGAACACATAGTGCCCCATGCGCCTTAGAGCCACAGCCACCACTGCTAAGCATTTGGTGAAGACTCGAGGAGCAGAAGAGAGGCCGAACGGAAGCACTCAAAACTGGTAGTGCCCCCCTTGGTAGTGGAACCTCAGAAACTTCCAGTGGGGAGGGTAGACCCCGATGTGCATGTACGCATCTTGCATGTCTAGGGAGCAGAGCCAGTCTCCTTGGTGCAGCAGAGGAAGAAGTCCTTGGAGGGTCACCATCCTGAACCTTTTGTACTCGATAAAGAGATTTAGAGGGCTGAGGTCCAGAATGGGACGAAGGTCCTGTGTCTTTTTTGGAACCAGGAAAAAGTGTGAATAAAACCCCTGTCCTCGCTGATGCAAGGGGACTATCTCTAGTGCCCTCTTTTGCAAGAGAGTCTGGCTCTCTCCTTCTATTAGTGGGATGTGAGAAGGAGGATAATGGGAGAGCTTTGGTGGAGTGTCGGGGAATACTCCATGAACTCCAACGTGTGTCCCCTCCTGATGATGATGTCTAAGACCCATTGGTCCGCAGTTATTGACTTCCACCCTTCGAAATGAAGGGAGAAGCGGCCCCCAACTGGCTCCCCTGGATCTTCCCACGGAAGGGAGTCATTGGGCTGAGCCGGGTGTAGGCAGAGAGGCCTGGGAGGACTTGGGCCCATGGGCGGGAGTTCCATCAGGCTGCTGGTTCCCGGATTTCCTGTGAAAGCCTCCTCTCTGCCCCTGTTGGTTGCTACGGGCATGACCTTGACTGCCTGAGGACTTACAAAAAGGCCGTTTTCGATGTCTTCGCTGGTCACCGCGGTACATCTGGCGGACCGACCAGATAGACTTGCCCGACTCCTGGAAACGAGAGATCAATGCTTCCGTCTCCTGCCCAAACAGCACGGTATCCTGGAAGGGCAAATCCTTGATACTGGCCTGCAGATCCTGGTGAAAGCCAGACACACTCAACCAGGCGTGGCGCCATAGGCACACCCCGGAAGCGGCTGCCCTGGCTGCCATATCTGCCGTGTCATACGAGGCTCTCAGGACATGGAAGCCTACGTCTGAGCCCGATTTTAAGACATTCAGGAGCTCTGTCTTCTGGGCAGAGTCTGGAAGGGCCTTCAGCAGCTCTTGTCCCCTCTCCCAAAGTGCATTCTGGTACTGGACCATATGCGTCAAGAAGTTGAGGGAACGTATGGAACTGGTGGAAGTAGCATACACCTTCTTGCCCACCTGGTCCAAATAGCGAGACTCCGGGTCGGGAAGCTGAGAGCTGAGGTGCTTCGGCTGCATGGACTTATCATGGGCAGCCGTGATCACCGAGGAGTCCGCCTGAGGGTGTTCAGCGAGGAAAGCTTCTGCCCTCGGGGCCTTGTACAGCCTATCCGACTTCTTCGGAACAGCTGGGACTTAAGCCGGATGCTTCCAGGTAGTTCTAGTGAGGTCCTGGAATGTATCCCACCAAAGGAGGGATTACCAAAGGTTTAGGCTCCTTTTGCCTCAGGTACTTTGCTAGCCTCCGGGCATTCCGGGTCCAGGTCCTCCGTCTCCCACTCGCTGGAGGCCTGGATGTGCCTCATGACGTCCATAAAGGTAGGATCATCTGGAGGCAAGCGAAGCTAGTCCTTCTCTCCCGGGGAGTGCTGCAGATAGAGAGGAAGACGATGATGAGGAAGATCGACTATAGGATTTTGAATAATCTGACTTTCCGTGTGACCAGGCTGCGCTGTGAGTGGTAGCTAGAGGACCAACGTTGTTCGAACCCGACTCCGGTCCCTGGGCATGACGGAGCACAGACCGGCGTCCGAGAGCATTCTCGCTACAGGACTGAGAAGGCTCTAGGCCGCGACCTGGACCGGCCAGCGGTGACCAGAGTCCCTGGAGAGTCGCCGGTGGACCCCGGACCTGGTCACGGAACGCAGCCATAGAGAGGTGTGGGCGGGCAGTTGGGCGCTTCCGCGGGAAGGCTCACCTCCTGGCTGTGGTTTTCTGCTGGGTCCGCACCGTGTCTGGGCCAGCGATGGGGGGCCCGCCTGCGGACCTGCCCCACCAAGGAACACAGTTCCTGGAACTCGTCCTTCGTGAAAATCTCTGCCGCCCGGCTCAGAAAGGAAGTATCCGGGACGTCGGGGCACGAAGGAGAGCCCTCCTGGATGCCCAGGAGGGGAGGAGGACTTGGGTGACGGGGACGTCGGCTCTTCCACAGCCAATCCCTCGCCCTTCGCCCCTTCAACCGACGTTGGTGTAGGTACCGACGACGGGGTGCTGCCGTGGGGTGCCGGAGAGTCCTTGAGCTCTGGAGGCGTGCCTTTAGCAGACGGCGCCGGTACCTTGAGAGGTGGGGCTGAAGCATGCATCTCCAAGGACTTCGTGGTGACCCTTAGCGGGGTCACCTTAGGCTTAGCCAGCTTCTCCCCCGAAGGGCCGGCCTTGGCCTGAGTGGATTTGGGGTGCTCTCCTGATCCCAAGGGATGGGCCTTCTTTGGAGAGGGCCGCGAGTGAGAGCGGGACCGGGACCAGTGCCGGGACCGACTACGGTCGTCTTTGCTGTACCGTTTCGTCTCTTTCCATTTCCCCTCCGAGAAGTGCAGATCCATTTTCTGCACCAATAGAAAGGCTTTCAGGGCCTTAAGGCGGCGGATGCGGGTCCTGCTGGTGAAGGCTTTGCAGTCAGAGCATTTCACGGTGTCGTGGTCCGGGCCTAGGTAAAAGACACAGTGGCGATGGCCATCCTTGGCCGGGATCTGCCTCTCACACTCACACTTATTCAGCTGTTTCAGCGAGGCTGACGCCCAAGAAGACTTCCGTCGGACTTCACAAAAGCCGTCGAGCAACGACGGACAGCGGTCTGACGTCAGTGTAGAATCGAAGAAAAACCATCGAAAAAACGGTTCAAACGTGTTTTTTTTTTTTCCTTGATTGAAGAGTTTTTGCTGTAACTGGCAAGCAGAAGCTGTTCTTCCTTGTTCACGTGTGGGATGCAGCGGGAAAAACTGAGGTGGAGCTGGGTCCGCCCCCTTTTGTACCCAGACTGACGTCGGGGTGGGGCCGGCGTTGGGGGTGGTCCCTGCTGTGTACTGCTGGCTGAAGTTTTCACCGGAGGGTCCTAGTGCCTGCGACATAGTCCTTATTGTTATAGCCTGCTGCAAGAGCTCCCACTCAGAGTAAGATCTTCCTATTTGTCGTGAGCTCAATTTTATCTTTGTGAAGAATTATGTAATTAGGCTCAGTGCACAGGGCCTGTAACTCTGAAATCCTCCTGGCAGAGGTAATGGTCACCAGGAAGACAGACTTCCAGGTCACAAACTTGATATGTGCAGTGGCCATAGGCTCACAGGTTGGTTGCATGAGCCTGGCTATGCAGAGATCCAGGCTCCACGGAGGAACCGGCCCCCTGACTGGAGATTGGAGGTGCAAGAG
This sequence comes from Neoceratodus forsteri, assembly GCA_016271365.2. Lineage (NCBI taxonomy): Eukaryota > Metazoa > Chordata > Ceratodontiformes > Ceratodontidae > Neoceratodus > Neoceratodus forsteri. Next base: position 910,658,487 of record CM028136.1, read on the forward strand.
GCTTTTGGAAAACTGTTTGAATATGGAGTGGGAAAACATTGTATTTTCTTCCCCACTGGAAGACAGGCCAAAACTGCAGCCAGGTGTAGCTTGAGGGAAGAGGGTTTCAAGCCTGACACCTGCAGTTGTACCAGGTAATCCAGCAGCTAAGGGTCTGAAGCTAAGAGAGGATTGACCTTTTTGCTCTTGTACCACAGGAAGAATTGTTTCCATTTGGCTGCGTAAGTCTTTTCTGTGTTAGGTCTTTTAGTCATTCTCAGGATCTTAAGGACTCAGAGTACAGAGAGAATGGAAACTCTAACTCTTCAAGAACCAGGCCTTGCGGTGAAGAAAGTATACATCTGGATAATGTACTCATGTCTGGGAAAGGGTCAGCAGAGAGTTAGTTGGTGGCAGGCGAATGGGCCTGCTGCAGGATAGTGAGAGAAGAAGAGGGTACCAGGCTTGCCTGGGCCAATCAGGAGCCACCAGAATCATTGATGCAGGCTTTTGTCTGAGTTTCAGCAATACCCTGAGCATTAGGGAAAGTGAGGGAATGAATATAGGAACCTCCCAGACCAGTCCAGGATCAAGGCATTCAGGGGAAGCGTTCCCGGGACTGGGGGCCTGCAATAGTACTGAGGAAGCTGGAAGTTGAGGGGAGAGGCAAACAGATCCACTTCTGGTGTGCCCCACTGCCTGCACACAGTGGCTGTTCAGAGTCCATTCGCTCTGGCCTTGACTGATGTGACTTAAGAGCATCTGCCAGGGTATTGTGCTTGCCTGGGAGGTGAATAGCTGAAAGGCGGACTCCCAGGGAGAGTGTGAGAGACCAGATTTTCAGAGCCTCCAAACAGAGTATTCCTATCTGGTACCACCCTACTAGTTTATGTAAAACATTGCAGTGGTGTTGTCTGTTCAAATTTGTCCATCTGTCCTTTTATGAGAGGAGCAAATGCTTTGAGAGCTAGAAAGATTGCTCAGCATTCCAGAACATTTACGTGTAACTGTGACTCTTGGAGAGTCCAGGTGCCACTTACTGAGGCACTGTCCAGAAGAGCTCCCCACCCCAGGAAGGAGGCGTCTGTGGTGATCACCTTTGTAGGAAGCGGAGCTTGGAAGGGGGATCCCTACTGCCAGATTTGCAGGGTTCTTCCGCCAAAGCAGAGCCTGAAGGAACTGCTCTGCCAGAGGTATCAGCTTTGAAAAATTGTTGCTTCTTGGAGACCAGAGAGGTCTGAGATAGGCTTGCAGGTGTTGCATCCTGTACCTGACTCCTGGGACCACTGCAGTCATTGAAGCCATGTGTCTCAAGAGCCTCAGGAAATGTCTGGCTGGTCTTGGCTGTCCCTGGATGAAAGAATCTGCCACTGAAAGGAAACTCTGAATTCTCTCCTGTGGGAGGAAGGCATATCCTTTCTGGGTGTCCAGCTGAGCTCCCATAAAAGTGAGTAGCTGGGTGGGTTCCAGGTGAGACTTTAGATTTACCAGGAATCCCAGAGACTCCAGAGTGTGCTCTGTAAGGGAAAGGGAAAGGGACTCCTTGACCGGACAAGGAGATTTTGTTACTATGAGCCAATCGTCTAAACCGGGGTAGATAGAGACACCCAGCTTCCTGAGGTGTGCTGCTACCACTGCCAGGCACTTGGTAAAGACTCTTGGGGCCCGAGGACAGGCCAAAGGGCATTGCATTGAACTGATAATGGCCCAAAGGGAGTTTGAATCTGAGAAACTTCCTGTGAGACCTCCTTATGGGTATATGGAAGTAAACATCCTTTAGGTCCAGGGAGGCTAGCCAGTCTCCCTGCTGTAAGGACTGTAAGCTAGTGGCAGAGCAACCAACTTGAATTTGGGTTTTAATAGTTTTGTTCAAATATCTGAGATCCAAGATAGGTCGCCACTCCTCCGTTTTCTTGAGTGTCAGAAAGTACCTAGAGTAGAGGCCCTTGCTCTTTTCGTGGACTGGAACCCTCTCCAATGCTTGAAGAGCTAGAAGGCTTTTTACCTCCAATTCCAACAATAGCACCTGTGTTGGGGTTAGAGGTTTTGACACCTGGGTACGTTTGAGGTCTGGCATCTGCTTGAACTGTAGTGGCAGACCCTTTTCCACTTTCTCCAGAACCCACTTGTCCGAGGTAATGAGGGACCAGTTCTGTTCTTTTTTTTTTTAATATTTATTTTACTGAGTTTTTTTGACTTGACTTTAACATACACTTAAGACACAGTTCGACGAGAGCTGATACATTTCTGTAGGCATTGTCAGAGAACATTTCTCACGTTTATTACATAAGTTTATCTGTAAATATCTTCTTTTCCTAGTTAACTTCCCCCCCTTCCCCAGAGTTCTGATTATGGACAAAATTCTGGATCAACCTCCATAAGATAGATGATCCACCTCCGTCATTTAATTCTGAATGTCTGCTCCGTGTCTGCAATTTTGGCAGACATGGATTCCATTTGGTATATGTGTGTTATAATTGTCCTCCATTCTCGTATTTCTGGGATTTTGGTTGATATCCATTTTCTTGTTATGGTTTTGTTTGCTGCAAGCAGATACACAGGTAAAAGAGTCCTAGTCCAAGAGGGAGAGTGGTCCAGATATATATCTAGTAGGAACATTTCCTCTGTTATCTCTATTATCTCTCCTATGCTTTTTGATATCTCTGTTTGCAATGAGATCCAAAATGGCATTAGTAGCGGGCATTGCCACATAATGTGTGCAAGGTCCTCTAACCTACATCCACATTCCCTCCAGCACCTTCCATACCTTTCTGGTAAATATTTAGTAAGTTTTGTTGGGGAGCTAAAGTATCTATGCAAACACTTCCAGGAGAATTCTCTCCAAGAGTTTGAAGAAGTGATCTTTACCACAGCTACAGCTGCTGTTGACCATTGTTCATCTGGAACCACCCAGTCAAGGTCTTTGTTCCAGCTCTGAAGTATGGTGTTGGTCATTTCTGGAGTTAGGTCTCTCAATATTTTATATAGGGTCCCTATAAGGTGACCCCAGTGGTTTCCCTATATATGGTCAATGTATAGTTTAAGGAGAGGAGGAGTCAGATGTGGAATTTTAGCCACAATTATTCAATTTCCTAATATATAGTCTCTTATTTGAAGATATCTAAACCGGTCTGTATTCGGTAGTCCATATTTGAGGACCAATTCCTCAAATGAGAGGACTCCTGATGGCCTCAAAAACTGAAACACCTGTTCCTGCCCCAGCTGTTGCCAGCGAGAGAAAGTCAGGTCTGAGTGGGATGGTAGGAAGAGATCCTCTTCTGAAATTAATGTACAATATTCATATATTGATTGTAAAGCCCCTCTCCTCCAATCCCCATACCACATTTTTAATACCTGTGATGTTATGTTTAAAAAAATCTTTCAAAGGTATACTCCTATTAGGGGAAGAGAACAGGATTTTATGAGGGACCAGTTCTGAAGACAGTGAGAGAGTCTGCCTCCTACTGGCAGAAGGGGGGAGGGCGCGACCTGGACACTCGCATCAGGGCTCAGACTGCGAGGCTGCTGGCTGGGTAGAGGTGGCTCTTCTTTGGCCCCTTCTGCCCTTCCCTCTGAAAGCACCCCTGTACTGAGAGAAATCAGACTGGGGATAGAGAATGTAAGGCCTGAGAAAATAACCTCTGCCCTTATTGCCCCTCGGGTGGGATTTCTGCAGAGCAGGAGGCTTAGGTTTAAAGGAGTGACTCTGCCAAGAGGCCTTGTACTTGTTGACCATTTTCACGTAGTCAGTTGTTCTGGAACTGAACAACATGTTTTGATCACAGGGAAATTCCATGGCCTTAGACCGGGTGTCTGGGGTCAGACTGGTAGTTCTAAGCCAGGCAAAGCACATCAGAGAGATGGCATAGGCCATGGCCGTCGAGGTGGCATCACTGTTGTCATCTGCCATGTGGAACTGGTATTTTGTAGCTTCCAGGGCAGTTTTTGCTGTATCCACCAGCTCCTGTACCATTGCATCCGACCCACTGTGGGTAATGGACAGAATTCCACAGTGCTTTCTGATATTTGGCAGTGAAAGCCATGTAAGAAGAGAGTCTGACAGCAGGAAAGCTGTGGTATACATTTTCTTTGCTATGAAATCTATTTTTCTGGAGTTCTTGTCCAGGGTAAGGAGGACAAGGAAACCCTAGCTTTCTCACAAGCTGCCTGCTGTACTATACTCTCATGGCTAGGATGTACAGATAGGAACCTAGTATCGTTTTCAGACAATTGGCATTTTTTTCTCAGCCTGCTTGTCAACCCATCACAAAAGTGGGGGTCAGAAGCAGTTTCATGATATTTGTTCTGAAAGCATTAGAGATAGGCACAACTAGTCACTTAGGGGGTGAGAGACTTCATCTCCCTATAATCTTTATCCTTCTCCTCATCCTGGATGGACTCCTGAGTAGGGTGTCTAGCATAATTTGGATAAATGTAAGCATAGAGGAGAGATCCTCCTGGTCAGCAGAGGAAGCTCCAAAAGGAGGGTCAGGGGACACAACAGGTTCTAGGCCCTCCAAATTCATGTCAGGAGCACCATCAAAATGTTCATCATCTGCATCAACCTCACAGTCTCCAGAAGAGAGAGAGAACTGTGGAAGAGTGCTTACCAGCCCCAGTAAATACAGACCCTATCTTTTGTAGGGACTGAAAGATGTTCCATGCTTTTGCCATGCCTTGCACAGATGGGAGTTCCTGCGCAGACTGTGGCTGTATATGCTTTATTTTTTCTTTATACTTTAAGCTGCCTATTGTCTCACTACTGGCTTTCCCAGGAGGAACAGGAGCATTTTTGTCTTTACAGACTATCTTTATAGCCACTTCATCAGCAGCTTGATCATGCTTCCTTTTTCGAACAGACACTTCCATCAGCACCTTTATTATTTTTAAATTTGTGAGGAATTTCATCAGCTCCTTTGGAAGCTTTACTTTTTGGCTGGGACTTGGAGGCTTCATCGGCACCTCTGCTTGAATTTTTATTGTTATTAATTTTAGATGGCCCCTCATCGGTAGCCTTTTTTTTTTTCTTTATCCCCCCACGGTCAGCCCACATTTGGCCGCCATCCTGGTGCACCTCGGCTCCTATTGAGGCCCTCAACCTCAGTGATACCCCCATGGTGGGGAGGTGGCGAGCTCCCCTTACTCACCACCAGGAACAGATCCAGTGTACTGGGGCGACACCCTCAGAGTCAGGTGGTGCATCTCGGGACGGCCATCAAGCCACGCGATCATATTTTCTCTTGTTCCTCCTCAGGGGTGGGGCATGCAATGACATCACTGGAGGCAACGTGCATGCTCCTTCAGGCATCTGCCCCATTCCCGCCCTCATCGTCAGCATCTGAGCTCTATCTCCCCAGCCTCCATCAGAGGGCAGGCGATCATCGACTACTGGAACCCCCCTTCCCGAAGGATGGCAGTCCCTGGGACGCTCGATCCTTCTCCTCCCTTGTCGACCACCAGTGGCCCATGCTCGTTCCCGAACACGGGTCACCGGTGTGGCACGAAGTGTGGCACCCAGTGCCTCAACCCTCAGCGCCACCAGGCCGGACACTGGTAGCCTTTGATTTTTCCTCAACCATATATATGTATATATATATTTTTTTTTAGGTCTCTTTGCTCGGTTTCTCACCAAATTTGTGTGAAGAGAACCAGTACATCTGGACCAAAACACTTGAGGCACAGGTTGTTGAAAAGCTGTTAAACCAAATCCTGTGACATATGATGCACTTAAAAAAAAAAAATCCTGTAGGTCCAGATTTCTTTTTAGTACTGGGAATCTCTGACATGCCAATTCACTGAGAACCAAGCAATAACTGTCAAAGTTTGAAAATCCAAATGGTTACCTCGCGGTAGGAACCAGCGATTTCTGAGGTAAAAAGTAAAGAAAAATTTTAAAATTCGATGGTTCCTTCAAGAAAAGCGTTAAAATAGTGAAGAACCATCAAAAATATGCATTTGCGGTAAAAAAATGTATATAAAATACCCAAATGTGGTAAAATGTATATAAATATAAGCAGCTGCAGTAAAAATATACGCAGACGCGTGGAAAAGAAACAAACCAATCAGTCTCACCAGTGTTACTGGTAAAGTGATGGAAAGTATCATCAAAGATAAAATAACCGCACAAATAAAAAACACGGATCAAGAACATGGTTTTGTAAAAGGCAAAAGCTGCACATCTAACCTACTAGTTTTTTTTTTTTTACGTACAAATTAGTACATATCTGGATAACAATATACCAAGTGATAATTTATTTAGATTTTTCTAAAGCCTTTGACCAAGTACCACACTGGGCAGTAATAGATAAAATGTCAAATCTTGGTATAAGTGCATCCACTGTTAACTGGGTAGCAGACTGGTTGTCTGACAGGAGACAATGCGTCTCAATTATGGGCATATGTCTAAGGAAGAGTTTATTAGTAGCGGAGTTCCCCAGGGCTCTGTCCTACGCCCAACACTTTTTAATGTTTTCACCTCCAATATGACAACCAACCTACAGAGTATAATTATAAAAAAATGCAGATGATACAAAGTTAGGGGGCCCTTGTAGCACTATAGACAACGTAAATAGACTTCAACAGAATTCGAACAATATTTCTTTCTGGACCCGTGAATGGGACATGAAATTGAACAAAGATAAGTGCAAAGTTATGCACTTGGGAAGATTCAACAACAAACATGATTACTATCTAGATGGAAAACCACTTTGTAAAACTGATTGTGAAAAGGACCTGGGTATATACATAGAGAATAATGCATATGTAGGGAGTTGATATGGAGTTTTTTCACACACCCAAGTTGTGAGATAATATGTAAACCTAGGAATGGCTTCGAGAAGGTTTCATATCATCACAGAGAGGTGTGGAAAAACTCATTCTACCATGTTTATTTTATAATAACTGGCGCAAAACAAATTCAATATAAGTATTACCACTCACGAGGCGTGAGATGAAAAGCTCATCTTCCTTACTAATGAGGCTGCCTTACGCTATTCAAGACTGACATCACATAACGTGCTTTAAGCGTAGGCGTCTACTACTAAGGCAGTAGGAGCATTTAACAACAGGTCTCCATGTTGGTTTACTATGAGTTTGAAACTGTTTACTTTGGAATCGAAAGTGCTGCAGGCTTCTTGGCATGAGACTTTAAAAGTCGTATCAACCCGCGGGTTGATACGACTTTTGATTGATACGACTTTTTACAGTTCTCGAAAACGGGTTGATAACAGGGATCACCAGTTATTATATAATGAATAATCTAAGTACACAACAACAAATTAGTGAGGCAGCCAACAGGGTAATATGGTCCATTAAGAGAAATATAAGATCAAGATCCAGTAGTGTTCACATTCCCCTCTATAGGTCATACGTACGACCACATCTGGAATACTCATCCTAGGTCTGGAACTCATATAAAATTTCAGAAAGAAAGAAACTTGAACGAGTACAGCATCGTTTCATAAAAATAGTGGACGGATATTGTAATATACCTTATGACAACAGACTACAATCCTTATGACTCGTGTCTCTAGAAACACATAGAGCACTTGTTTATATTTTATTACTTTATGATGTTCTACAAGATCCCAGAATCGTGTAATTTAGACATTTCTTTCAAAGACAACAGCACTGAAACTATGGGACACCCACTACAAATCAAAGGGAAGAGGTTCAGAACACATGCTAGCAAGTATTCATACACTGTCATAGTAGTGAATCTATGGAAAACTCTGCCATTAAACATAATACAGGCTCAAACTAAACATGGTTTTAAAGTCAGATTAGATAAATACATACTCAGTGGCACCAGTTTAAGGTATTACAGGTAGGGTTGGAACACAAATGGGCTTTTAGCCTCCTAGTTCCTATCTCCACCTTAATATGAACCTTAGTATGAAACTGCTAAAAAATAGTAAAATATCACTCGGCACACTGAAAAATTAAGTTTGTGAGGAAAACTTTACCAAGATAAGCAGAAAAAGGCTGTCAACAAGGAAAGTTGAAAGACATCTCTGGGGCAATGTTGCTCAGTCAGCGGAGAAAAAATTCTGGAGACCTTCAGGTTGCTCCCTCTCAGTACACGCCCCTCCTTTTTTTTGACTGGCTGATGCCCAAGCTAATTATGTTAAAGGTATACCTCCAGGGTAGTTGCACCTAGCCAGCTAACTGCTATAGTTACTGATGCTAAAGGACTAATGGGGTAAGAAAGTACAGTTACGTAAGAACTTACCGTAACAGTAGATCTCCGAGAGAGGCTCTTGCAGTAGATAATTACATATAGGACTGAAGCTGGCAGGCGTCAGGACCTCACGGAAAAAATTCTAGCTAGCAGTCTCTGGCGGGGGACTGCCTCCACATCAGGTGACCGGCATCAGGAGACATCGGTATAAAGGTGGTCCCCTATGCAGCCTCTAAAGTTCTTTCCCGTAAAGGCCAAAAAGGCAAGATAAGGAAAGCGGATCTCCCACGAAAAGAGCTTAAAAGCTAAGGGGATGGAGGGCAGGAAGGCATTACCTACTGCAAGAGCCTCTCTCAAAGATCTACTGTTACGGTAAGTTCTTCATAACTGTACTAGCTTACTTCGAGAGGGCTCTTGCAGTAGGTAATTACATATATGACTGAGTCCCAAGCAGTCTGGAACAAGGAGAAGCACTCAGGAGGAGGAAAACTCCAACAAATAAACCTCAGGCTATGAGGGTCTTAAGAAAGAAGACCTTGCAAAACAGCCAACCTGAAGCCTGCTCTACACCGAGAGGCAATGTCCAAACTGTAGTGTTTAGTAAAGGTATGGATTGAAGTCCAAGTTGCAGCTGCGCGGATGTCTGCCGCTGACACATTCTTGAAACAAGCAGCAGAAGCAGCTACACCTCTAGTGGAGTGACCTCCGACTTGACCCTGCAGGGTCTTGTGGTACTTGTCGTAACAGAAGTGATACAGTGAGCCAACCACTTCGATACGCATTGCTTAGAAAAGTACAGTTATGTAAGAACTTACCGTAACAGTAGATCTTCAAGAGAGGCTCTTGCAGTAGGTAATTATATATAGGACTGACATCGGCAGGCGACAGGACCCCACGGAAAAATTTCTAGCTAGCAGTCCCTGGCGAGGGACCGCCCCCATGTCAGGTGACCGGTGTCAGGAGACGTCGGTATAAAGGGGCTGTCCCTGATGCCCACCTTCCAGTTCTTTCCCGCTACAGGCCAAAGGAGGCCGGATGAGAGAGAGAAGCGAATATTTCCCTCAATGGAAAAGGAGCTGAAAAAGCTTAGGGGGATGGAGGGCGGGAAGATATTACCTACTGCAAGAGCCTCTCTCGAAGATCTACTGTTACGGTAAGTTCTTAAGTAACTGTACTGTCTTACTTCGAGAGGGCTCTTGCAGTAGGTAATTACATATAGGACTGAGTCTCAAGCAGTCTGGAACGAGAAGAAGCACACAGGAGGAGGAAAGCTACTCCAAGTAGAACCTCTAGCTGTGCAAGCCTCAAGAGAGGAGGTCTTGCAGAACAGCAAGCCTGAAGCCTGCTCTACGGCGAGAGGCAATATCCAAACTGTAATGTATTGTAAAGGTATGGACGGAGGTCCAAGTGGCGGCAGCACAGATGTCCGCCGCTGACACATTCTTGAAACAAGCCGCTGAGGCAGCGACTCCCCTGGTGGAGTGGCCTCTTACTTGACCCGGAAGGGTCTTGTACTTGTCATAACAGAAAGTGATACAATGAGCCAACCATTTAGATAGGCATTGCTTAGAAACAGCATTGCCTTCTCTTTTGGGAGCAAAAGAGACAAACAGTTGATCAGTGTTCCTGAGATCCTTTGTCCTGTTAGTGTAGTATCTCAGAATCCGGTGAACATCCATAGTATGTAGTAAATACTCCCCTTGATTGGAGTACTGCGTAAAAAAGGTGGGTAACTCTATGGACTGGTTCAGAGTAGACTCCGCTACCACCTTGGGAAGAAACTTAGGGTTAGTGCGCAGAGCCACACATTCCTTGTGAAAAATGAAGTATGGAATTTTACACATCAGGGCCTGGAGCTCGGAAATTCTCCGAGCGGAAGTAATGGCCACAAGGAAGAGAGTTTTCCATGAAAGTAACTTCAAGTCTGCGGAAGCTGCCGGTTCAAAAGGAGGCAGAGTAAGTTTCTCAAGAACGAAATTCAAGTCCCAAGGAGGGGCGGGAATATGGATGGGAGGTCTCAGATTGAGGACCCCTCTGAGGAAAGTCTTAGAGACCTCCAACTGAGCGAATGTCCTGTCTGCAAAAGGAACATGATAGGCCAAGATGGCCACCATGTGAACTTTCAGAGAAAAGTGACTAAGACCCAGGTCAAAAAGATGGCGTAGGTACTCTAGCAGTAGCCCAGCCGAGCAGGAAAAAGGTTCCATGTCTTTCGAAGCAGCCCAGATTGTGAACCTTTTCCACTTCATGGCATATGTAGATGTAGTGGAGGGTTTTCTAGCCTCCACCAAAATCTCTGCCACTTGGGGTGAAACCCCGAAGTGACTTTGAGCTATGTCTGCAGGAGCCAAGCATGAAGCTGAAGGGACTTGAGACCTGGATGGACCAGAGTCCCTGATCCTGGGTCAGCAAACATTGTGATAGAGGAAAAGGAAGAGGAGGATCATCTGAGTATTGTTGTAGAAGAGAGAACCAAACTTGCCTGGGCCAGAAAGGAGCGATAGAATCATTCGTGCTCCTTCTGAACCTAGTTTCTGCAAGACTCGTGGGATCAGAGGAATTGGGGGAAAGGCATACACAAATCTGTCCTTCCAATCTAGAGACAGAGCGTCTCTCCAGAAAATGCCTCGCTCTTGAGCGAGCAGAAGTCGGGAAGCTTTGCATTTAGAGGGGAAGCGAACAGGTCGATCTGTGGTGTTCCCCAGTGTTGGAAGATACCGTCTAGAACCCCTTGATCCAGTTCCCACTCATGAGCCAGAGCAGACGAGCGACTTAGCTTGTCTGCCAAAGTGTTGTCAACTCCCGGAACATGAATTGCCGTGAGGTGAAGGTCATGTTGTGCTGCCCAATCCCAAACCCTCATTGCTTCCCTGCAAAGAGGGTAGGACCGAGTCCCCCCTTGTTTGTTGATGTACCAAACCACGCACACATTGTCCATCTGGACAGCTAGGTGGCGGGAAGAATGTACAGATGAAGGGCTTGGAGAGCATACAGAACTGCCCGAAGCTCGAGCACACTGTTGTGGAGTGTCTGTTCGAGCTTGGACCAAGAGCCCTGGGTCCGATGGGGACCGAGATGGGCTCCCCAACCTTCGCCCGAGGCGTCTGTGGTTAGAGTCTTGGGGGGGGGGGGAAGGAAGAAAGGAACTCCCCGGAGCAGGTTCTCTCGAACCATCCACCACTGAAAGTCTCGAAGCATCGGTGAGGAGACTATAACCAAGTGATCCAAGTCATCCACCAACTGATCCCATTGGAAGCGGAGCGTCCACCGGGAAACCTTCATGTGGAACCGAGAGCGAGATAGCAGCCATCATGAGCCCGAGGAGGCGAAGGACCGATCTTGCACTGACCCACCTGCGGCCGGACAACAGACTTACTTGAGTCTGGAGAGTGGACGCCCTGTCCGATGGCAGGAAGGCCCTGCCAATGGTCATGTCTAAAATTGCCCCGATAAACTGTAGTCTTTGAGATGGGATCAAGTGAGACTTGGAATGGCTGATGGTAATGCCCAGGCAGGCAAAAACCTGCTGGGTAAGGGCGAGGCAGTGCAGGAGTTCCTCCCTGGACAAGGCCGCCAGGAGCCAATCATCCAGGTACGGGAAAACTTGCACCCCCCAGGTATGCAGGTAGGCCGCCACCACCGCAAGGCATTTGGTAAATACTCGGGGAGCCGAGGATAGGCCAAAGGGAAGTGCCTTGAACTGGTAGTGGTCCCCCTGGAACGCAAAACGGAGATACTTCCGGTGAGACGGGCGAATGGAAATGTGCAGGTAAGCATCCTGCATATCCAGAGCACACAGCCATTGGCCCGAGAGGACGAGGGGCAGAAGGCTCTGCAAGGAGAGCATTCTGAACCTTTTGTACTCCACAAAAAGATTCAGGGAACTGAGATCTAGAATGGGTCTTACATCTCCTGTCTTCTTCGGGACCAGGAAGAAGTGGGAATAGTAACCCGTCCCCTGAAGATGAAGAGGGACGGGTTCTATCGCCTCCTTCAGCAACAGTGCTGAAATCTCTTCCTGGATCAAGAGAAGATGTTCCAGAGAATACGATGACCTTTGGAGGGGGGGGTGGTGGTTTCTGTAGAAACGATCAGCTGGAGCACCCAAGAATCTGATGTTATCCTCTCCCAGCCTGGAAGGTGGAGGGAAAACCTCCCTCCTACCGGTTCCTCCGCGGAGTCCGGAGGCTGTGGGAGAGGAAAGGAGTCAGGTGGTGTGGGGCAGCGTCGCAGCTGAAGCACCCGCTGCTTTTTTGGGCGGGGGGGGGGCTTAGCAGCTGTGGGGGCCCGGTGTTTAGTGGCCCGCTTTCCCGGAGGTTTCGCCTTTGGACGATTCCGCCTGCGAAAGAGACGGTGTTGCGACTGGTGGGGACGATACATAGAGTCGACAGACTTTAGTGCCGTCCACTTCTCCTGCAAATCGGTGATGATGTCCTTGACATTGCCACCGAAGAGCACCGAGCCCCGGAAGGGCGCTTCCTGTATAGCGGACTGCACTTCCGGGACCAACCCTGACACACGAGAGTCAAGCGTGACGACGTAAGCCTACGGCAAAAGCTGAGCTCCGTCCAGCAGTGTGCACTGCATCGTAGGTCGCACAAAGCATGTGTCGACTGAACGAACATGCAGAGCGGACAGGGTCAGCCAACTCCTGCTTGATTTGAGAGTCCGGCAGGGAGTCCAATTTGGCTTCCACCTGAGTAAGAATTGAATTCTGGTAATCCCTCATATGACCGACATAGTTCAAGGCCCTGATACCCAGCGTGGAAGAAGCAAAAATCTTCTTACCATACTGGTCCAGTAGGCGGGATTCTTTATCAGGTGGCGACGAGCTAAGGTGTTTTGGGTTAGCCAACCGGCTGTGAGTGGCGCTAATCACTACCGAGTCAGCACGAGGGTGAGAATCTAAAAAGTCAACACCCTCGGGAGCCTGGTACAGCCTGCTCGACTTCCGAGGAAGTGGGGCTAGAGCCGACTGCTGTTTCCAAATGGTGGTAACAAGGTCGGCATGAGGCTCGATCCAGGGCGGCACCAAGGTGGGAGCTGTCACGGGCAGATCCAAATGCTCGGCGAGTTTCATCCGCTGAGGGTCTCGTTCCAATGATTTCCTTATGTACCTCCTGGATTTTCGTAGCAACTCCTAAGGAAGGATCTTCGGAGGCAACCCGGAGGAGTCCTTGGCCTAGGTTTTGATGGAAGCATGGCTCGTCGTCCCTTTGAGCAGCCGTCGGAAGAGTCCGAGGAGTCTGAGGGGAAGAGGGAGGAAGAAGAAAACGACTCCCTTTCCCGGCCAGGGGGAGGAACGGACCCCTTGGGAAGCCCTCAGGGAAGCATGTCCTGCCCCTCTCAGAATCCAGAGGGATTAGCCCTGGTGTCCAGAGGTGGTGAGGGAGTGCATCGTCATGGACGTACGGGAACTGGGACCGGCACAGTTATCGGTAGACGATTCTCCACCTCTCTGGTGAGCTGAGCCTTGGCCTCAGCCCACCAGGAGGCCAGAGTCTCCTGCAAATCCACCGACGGCTGAGGGGGCGGAGGAGGGGGATATGGGTATGGAATATATCCATAAGGACAGTATCCGAAACCCGGCATCGGAAAACCAGGCGTCGGGTATTGGGGCGCCGGGTACTGCAGCTTCGTGTAGACTGGCGTTGGGTACTGTGGCGCCGGATACTGTGGTCCTGGATAAGACGGAGGGTACCCGGGAGCTGGAGGAGCTGCCAGAGCAGACGGCACGGCCGGAGGCCCCAAGGGGGGGCCCCCCCGAGTTGGAAGGCCCAGAGGGCAGGGGGCCCGGCATTGGGGCCACATCTGGGAGTGGGATGTCATCTGGAGTCGGTAAAACCGGCATCTGAGCCGCCGGCCGAGGAACAGACGTCAGATCCGGTGGACCCGCAGGTGGGCGGTCTGATGGACGCGGAACCCCAGTGCGGGGATGTGGGGAGAAATCCCCGGGGTCGGGCTGGGGAGACTCAGCGAAGGCTGCGGGGAGCCGGGGACGACGGATGTGGGAGGGTTCGGTGTCGGCTCTTCCGCTGTATGGACATCGGGCGAACCGACATGCGGTTTATCAGCGGGATCGAGGCGGCGTCGACTTACTGGACCTTATGCGAGCAGACGCGATGGAAGCGGCCTGGTCCGACAGAAGAGAGACTACGCCGCCCGGGTGCGTGCGACTTACCGACGCTTCTCTGGCGGGCGTCGGGGAGCCCGGCGTCTGGCTTAGAAGCCGCAGACCAGTGAGCCGCGAAGCTACGGCCATACTGAGGGCAGAAGCCTCCAATAGCGCGGAGGTGCCCGAAGGGCCGGCGTGAGCCAGATGGGCAGGCTGGCGCGCCTTAGAAACCTCAAGACGTCGACCCGAGGTCCCCAGAGGCGTTACCTGTAACACTGGCGACTCCCGAGGGAGTCGCAGTGGAAAACCCTTGTCCGGTGCTTCTCTTTGTCTTTTCTTCCGATGGTCTTGGGGAAGTGGATGCCTGCCGCAGTTTTTTGAGTTCCTTATGCATGGAGCTCATCTTTTTCTTGAGAATGTGGGCTTCCAGGGACTGCTGCCGCCTTTCTGGGTGGCCGCGCTAAAACTCGAGGCAGTGCTGGCGCTTCTCTCCGGATGATCAGGCCTAGAACAGACAGGGAATGGCCATCCTTGTCGGGAGCTGGGCGCGCCACGAGTCGCACTTGTTTTTGTGCTTGGAGGGTGTAGAGGACGACATACACCGACAGATGACTGACGATTTATCAAGAAAAGCGAAAAATACTCGGTAAAACACCGATGAAGGGAGTCTGACGAGCGAAGGACTTTTCCGCGAGGCACTGGCACGAGCTAACGGCGGGAAAGAACTGGAAGGCGGGCGTCAGGGACCGCCCCTTTATAATGAGGTCTCCTGATGCCGGTCCCTCGCCAGGGACTGCTAGCTAGAAACTTTTTCATGGGGTCCTGCCGCCTGCCGACGTCAGTCCTATATGTAGTTACCTACTGCAAGAGCCCTCTCGAAGTAAGATCTGTATTGCCCTCTCTTTTGTGAGCAAAAGAGACAAAGAGCTGATCTGACTTCCTGAGATCCGTAGTCCTAGTGGTATAGTATCTCAGGATCCTGTGAACATCCAGAGTATGCAAGAGGAATCCCCCTTGACTGAAGTGTTGTGTAAAGAAAGCAGGCAGCTCAATGGATTGGTTCAGCATAGATTCCGCTACCACCTAGGGAGAAACTTAGGGTTGGTGCGCAGAGCCACATGTTCCTGGTGGAAAATCAAATAAGGGATTTTGCACATCAAGGCCTGGAGCTCGGAAATTCATTGAGCTGAAGTAATGGCCACTAGGAAGAGAGTCTTCAAAGAGAGGATCCTCAAGTCTGCTGAAGCCGCCGGTTCAAATGGAGGCAGAGTAAGCTTCTCGAGGACAAAGTTCAAATCCCAAGGAGGCGCAGAAATACAGATGGGGGCTGTCAAATGAAGAGCCCCTCCGAGGAAAGTCTTGGAGACTTCCAACTGCACAAAAGTCCTGTCACCAAAAGGGATGTGGTAGGCTGAAAGGGCCGACATATGGACCTTCAAAGAGCAATGACTGAGACTCAGGTCAAAGAGGTGATGCATGTAGTCCATAACTCTCTCATCCGGGCAATAGAAGGGTTCCAGATCCTTTGAAGCGGCCCATATCCAGAAACACTTCCACTTCATAGCGTAGGTGGCTCGGGTAAAAGGCTTTCTGGCCTCCACCAAAATATCTGCGACAAGCGAAGAAACCCCGAAACAGGCTTGGACTACGTCTGCAGGAGCTACGCGTTCACTTGAAGGAATTTGAGACCTGGATGGACCAGGGTCCCCTGATCCTGGGTCAGCAAGTGCTGCGACAGAGGAAGAGGAAGTGGAGGTTCCTCTGAAAACTGCTGCAGAACAGAGAACCAAACTTGCCTGGGCCAGAATGGAGCGATGAGTATCATTCAAGCTCCTTCTGACTGGAGTTTGTGTAAGACCCTCAAGATTAAGGAAATGGGAGGGAAGGCATAGATGAATCTGTCCCTCCAATCGAGAGACAGAGCGTCCCGCCAAAAAATGCCTCACCCTGGAGCGAGTGAGCAGAAAGGCGGGAAGTTTTGCATTTAGAGGAGATGCGAACAGGTGTAACTGAGGGGTTCCCCAATGTAGGAAGACTTCGACTAATACCTCCTGATCTAGTTCCCATTCGTGGGCATCGGCAGATGATTGACTGAGGTAGTCTGCCAGCATATTGTCTACTCCCGGTATGTGCACTTCTGTAAGATGAAGACTGTGCTCAGCTGTCCAACCCCAAACTCTCATTGCTTCCCTGTATAGAGGGTAGGAACAAGTTCCTCCCTACTTGTTGATGTACCAGACCACGCACATGTTGTCCGTCTGGACTGCTAGATGACCGGGAAGAATACAAGAGTAGAGAGCTTGAAGAGCATACAGAACGGCTCTGAGCTCGAGTACATTGATGTGTTGAGTGCGCTCGAGACTGGACCTAGAGCCTTGAGTCCTGTGAGGTCCCAGGTGGGCTCCCCAGCCATCTCCTGAGGCATCCGTTGTCAACGTTTGGGAGGGAGGTTCCAGACAGAACGTAACTCACCGGCAAAGGTTCTCCTGCACCGTCCACCAATGCAAGTCCTGGATCATAGGATCGGAGACCAGAACCTCCGGGTCCAGGTCGTCCAAAGTCTGGTCCCATTGAGACCTAAGCGTCCATTGAGAGATTCTCAAATGGATACGAGTGCGAGGGACTGTAGGGATTGCAGCCGTCATGAGCCCACCCTGTCCGGGGACAGAAAGGCTTTGCCGATGGTCATGTCCAGGATTGCCCCAATGAACTGAAGTCTTTGACAAGGGACCAGATGGGACACAGCCTGGTTGATGGTGTTACCCAGGCTGATGAAAACCTGCCAGGTAAGGGAAAGGGAGCGCTGGAGTTCCCCCCTGGACGAGGCCGCCAGGAGCCAATCATCCAGGTATGGGAAAACCAGTACCCTTTGGATACGAGGGTGGGCCGCTACCACTGAAAGATATTTGGTGAACACTCGGGGGGAGGGCCGAGGAAAGACCAAATGGGAGGGCCTTAAATTGGTAGTGGCCCCCTGAAAAGAAAACCAGAGGAATTTGCGGTGGGAAGGGCAGATGTGGATGTGCAGGTAGGCATCCTGCATATCCAACGCACACAGCCAGAGTCCCGACCGAAGATGCAGCAGAAGGCTCTGCAGGGAGAGCATTCTGAAGCGCTTGTACTCTACGAACATATTTAGGGAGCTGAGGTCTAGAATAGGTCTCACATCTCCCGTTTCCTTTGGAACTAGGAAGAAATGAGAATAGTACCTGGTCCTCCGAAGGTGAGTGGGGACTGGTTCTATCGCTGCCTTCAAGGGAAGCGAGGATATTTCTTCCCAAACCAAAGGAAGATGCTCTGGGGAGTAAGACGATTTGGGGGGTGGTCTTCTTGGTGGTTTCTGAAGAAACTTGATTGAGTGTCCTTTTGCCATCAGCTGGAGCACCCAAGCATCTGAAGTAATCCTCTCCCTGCCCGGCAGATGGAAGGAGAACCTCCCCCCTATCAGTTCCTCTGGAGTGTCCAGAATCTGTGGGAGAGGAAAGGAGGTTTGAGGCAGCGCGGTGGCCAAGGCTCCTGCAGCTTTTTTGGGCGGTGGAGTCTTGGTTGCTGTAGGGGTTGGGACGCTTATTGGCCCGCTTGCCCTGAGGTTTCGCTTTTGGTTGAGAACGTCTGCGAAAGGGGTGACGCTGTCCCTGAGGGGGCCTGTACAAAGAGTCAACAGACAAGTGCAGTGCCCTTCTCTTGCAGGTCGGTGATGATGTCTTTGACATCTCCACCAAACAGCACTGAACCCCTGAAGGGCGCATCCTGAATAGCGGATTGCACTTCAGAGACAAATCCTAACACCCGGAGCCAGGCATGATGCCGAAGGTCCACGACGAAAGCCAAACTCCTACCAGCAGTGTCCACTACATCGTGACGTGAGATGTAAAGATGTGCTCATTGTTACTGTACAAGTAGGCACACAGCATGTGCCTACTAATTTAATGAGCAGATCGACTAGATCAGGAACTTCCTGCTTGGTTTGAGATTCAGGAAGGGAATCCAATTTGGATTCCACCTGATTCAGGATAGCCTTCTGGTAATCCCCCATATGAGTGACATAATTCAGGGCCCTGATTCCCAGTGTGGAAGAAGCGTACACCTTCTTCCCGTACTGGTCCAGAAGATGGGATTCCTTGTCCAGTGGAGACGAGCTAAGGTGCTTTGGGTTAGCCGACCGGCTGTGAGTGGTACTAATCACAACAGAATCAGCTTTCGGGTGTATATTCAACGAATCCATACCCTCGGGAGCCTGGTACAGCCTATCCGCCTTCCTTGGAAGGGAGCTACCGCGGACGGTCGTTTCCAGATAGTGGAAACAAGGTCTGCGTGAGGTTCGATCCAGGGTGGAATCAATGTTGGAGCTGTTTCGGGCAGATCCAGATGGGCAGAGAGTTTCTTCCGCTGTGGATCTGGCTACAGAGATTGCCATTGGTGGACCTCCTGGATCTTTCTCAACAGCTCCAGAAGAAAAAAATTACTCACCTTAGTAATTTAGTTTCTTCTAATGGAGTCTTGCTGTATTCTGACAATTGCAGTGATTCCCAACCTTTGAACTGCCCCGGAGAACAAAGAGTTAACTTTCTCTGTAGGGCATAGAATGCTGAGCTCAAGCTCGATTGAAGTCTCTGCCTGGAGTGTTTTGAACTTAAACAGTCAGATTCTTACGAGCCCAACTAAACTAAAAATTCTATGTGGAAATTGTAAAAATTCTTACTAACCAACTGGCTGAAAAAAAGTTTTGGATTCCCAAGGAAGACTCAAGTCAGGAAACCCAAAAACAAAACCCAATGTACTAAAAATAACAATAATAAATAAGCACCCAAACAAAAAGGAGGAGGGTGCAAGCAAAAAACACCCCTAGAGTGCAACACTGCACCTGCCCACCCACTTCCCAAAAACAGGTTCTGAGAGGGGAGGGAGGGAGGTCAGAATACAGCAAGACTCTATTAGAGGAAACATAATTGCTAAGGTGAGTAATGTTTTCTTCAAACAATATGAAGTCTTGCTGTATTCTGACAATTGCAGACTACCAAGCAGTCCCTCCATGGACAGAACCTACTTTGGGAACAGGCTCTGAAGTACTGCTGTGCCAAACCGAGCATCACTCCTAGCCTGGATATCCAGAGAGTAATGCTTGGTAAAGGTATGGACTGTTTTCCAGGTGGCTGCTTGACAAATTTCTAAGACAGGGATATCCCTGGCAGTAGCCAGGGAAGCAGCTGTACCTCCTGTGGAATGACCCCTCAGGCCTGAAGGTGGAGTTTTTCCCAGTTTTTCATAGCAGAATTGTATACAAAACACAATCCACCTGGCAACAGATCTTTTGGTGGCAGGTTTGCCCTTTCCCACTTCTCCATAAGTGAGGAACAACTGGAGGGAGTCAAACCTGTGACCCTTGGTATGCTCTATGTAGTAACTAAGGACTCTTTTGACATCTAAACTGTGTAGCCTCCTCTCTCCTGAGGAAGAATGATCAGAGAAGAAAACAGGGAGAGACACAGACTGGTTTAAATGGAAGTCTGAAACCACTTTGGGCAAGAACCTTCTATTGGTTCAAAGGACCACTTTATCCCTGTGAAATGAGATAAAATCAGGTTCCACTGACAGGGCTTACAATTCACTGATATGCCTGGCAGAGGTAATTGCTATCAGGGACACAGTTTTCCAAGTCAAGTACTTAAGCTCTGCTGAAGACATAGGCTCAAAGGGAGGCTTGCATAAGTTGAGCAATGCAAACATTCAAATCCCAAGGCAGGGGCAGGGTCTCTAAAAGGAGGATTGGTGTGAAGCAATCCTTTAAAAAATTTACAGAACACAAGATGGGAAAATAGTGAGGAAGGCTTCCCCACGGACAAAAACGCAGAAACAGCTGACAAGTGTACCTTCACAGTAGCTGGTCTGAGGCCTAGGCCATTAAGATGGATCATTTAGAAAATGGCAAGAATGGATTGTCACTCCTTATTGGTTAATACCACCTCCAAACTGGGCATTTATTTTTCAACAATGCCCAGCAATAAATTAGAACCAGCCTACCTGCCACCTTACCACATACCCTTGTGCAGGGGTCCTCAGCTAACTTTGTCATTGGCTCAAACAACGAAAAAAATTTAAAATCCCAGCCATCTTTTCTTGTCACTTAGCGAGGCGTCTACCTCCACCACACACCGCTCCTTCACTATCAGCTACGCTTACTCTAAAATAAATAAATCAATAAAAAAACACATTCCAGTTATTCTGCTGTCGGGGAAGAGTGCCTAAATATTTTTTCCTCAAAGCTGCACTTTCCGACCCTTTTCGTCCAGCACTGCTCTTAACCGGAAGTAAAAGGAAGCTGTCATCCGAACAGCTTTAATCCGAAAAATGAATTTAAAACTGCCTCAGACGCCAGAACTCCCACAAACCACAATGCTCCTACACTTATTTAGACTACCAAGCTAAAACAAATACATCATTTACCTCGCAGCTGTTCCTCACGGCACATAGTTGTCATCGACAGGTCCTCAAGGCTTAACAGACTAACGTCCCAACTGAACCCAATTAAAAAAAATCTTCAACAAACATTACATGATTCCAACAAACTGCTACTGTATATTTACCAGTTCTGCAGCAGGATATCTGTGTCTCGGCAAGTGTTCGTGTTGGGGGTGGATAGCTGTCGGAGGAGCAACAGATGGAACAGCCTTAAAGAAACATGGACTATTTTTTCAATACTTTTGTTTCTGCTAATGCTATTTATTTTTATAATCACTTCTTCTCTTCTTTACCACTTCATTAAAAGTTACTAAAGCCATTTTCTAAGCGCGTAATACCCTCCAGGGTGGGCATTGTGGAAATACTGGACCTTCCAGGGCTAAAGGCCCGCCCTGCTGCGCCGGGCCTCATCACGCCCCGGGCGGTCCGGTATTTCCCAATAATGCCCACCCTGTCAGGTATTATTGCTTACATAATCCAGAACCGTAGGCAATTCAGCAGTGTCTGGAGAAACATGCTTCTTAGAATGAATCTTTTCCATTTGGAGTTGTAAGACTTTCTGGTGGAGGGCTTCCGAGAAGCCTTGAGGATATCCAGAACCCCTTGGGAAAGATGCAGATCTGCAAACTCTAACTCTTCAAGAACCATTCTTTGAGATTGAGAGACTGAAGATGGGGTACCAAATCCTTCCCTGAGAGGATGTTAACAGGTTGTAATTCCTGGGAAGAGACGGGGAAGATGGACTGCTAGGGACAGTAACAGGGGGTACCAGGGCTGCCTGGCCCAATCCGGAGCAATCAGAATCACCTTGCATGGTTGAGACCTTATTTTTACCAAAACTTTCAACAGGAGTGGGAAGGGGGGAAAGACATACAGAAACTTCCCCTCCCAATTCAGGATCAGGGCGTCCAGAGGGACTGAGCCCAGCACTGGAGGTCTGCAACAAAAGAGAGGGACTTGGTGATTGTCTGGGGCTGCAAAGAGATCTATCTCTGGAATGCCCCACCTTGAAAAAATCACTTTCAACACCTGAGGGTCCAGGGACCATTCATGATGGCCCTGTGAAATCCAGCTCAGTGCATCTGCCAGCACATTGTCCTTGCCTGGAAGGTGAACTGCTGCAAGAGAGGTTTGCAGGGAATAAGCCAGGGACCACAACTTCATGGCTTCTGTGCACAAGGCCATGGACCAATTGCCTCCCTGCTTGTTGATGCACCACATGGTGGTGGTGGTGTCTGTTCTGACTTGAACCACCTTGTTCTGTACTGACTGTGAGAACGCTTTTAGAGCCAGAAAAACTACCCTGAGCTCTAGAAGATTGATGTAGAGAAGGGATTCTTGGGGGGACCACAGCCCCTGGGCAGTAAAGGACCCTAGGTGGGCTCCCCAGCCCAGGAGAGAAGCATCTGTGGTAAGGACCACTGAACAAGGCTGAGCAACAAAAGGAACACCTTGCCTTAAATTGTCCTGATCCTGCCACCAATGGAGGGCTTGGATCAAGGTCAGAGACACTGGGATCAGTTTGGTAAGGAAGTCCTTTCTCTGAGACCAGAAAGCTCTCAGGTGGAACTGAATATCCCTCATCTGGAATCTTGCCTCTTGGACCACTGCTGTTGAAGCTGCCATGTGGCCCAAGAGCTGGAGGAAATGCCTTGCTGGTCAAGATACTCGAAGGCTGAAGGAAGAAGCTAGTTCCATAAGAACCCTTGCCTTTCTAGAGGAAGAAAGGCTCTTGCTCTAAGTGTGTCCAGTTCTGCCCCTATAAAGGTAAGAAGCTGGACTGGTTCGAGAACTGACTTGGGAAGGCTGAGAAGAAATCCTAGAGAAGTGAGCACTTGCGGGGTCACTTCCAGGTGAGACTTGACTTGGTCTGGAGACTGACCCACTATTAGCCAATCGTCCAGATATGGAAAAATCGAAATCTTTTGCCTTCTTAGAAAGGCAACTACTACTGCCAGGCACTTTGTGAAAACCCTTGGGGCTGAGGTTAGGCCAAAGGGCATTGCTTTAAACTGATAATGGCCTGAGGGCAACTCGAACCTGAGTTGCTTTCTGTGGGCGCATCTGATGGGAATGTGAAAGTAGGCATCTTTGAGGTCCAGGGAGGCTAGCCAGTCCCCTGGCCTTAGAGAGGGAAGGATTATTCCCAGAGTTATCATCCTGAACTTTGGTTTTAAAAGATGTTTGTTTAGATATCTGAGGTCTAGGATGGGTCACCACTCCCCTGTTTTTTTTGGGTTCAGGAAGTACCTGGAGTACAGTCCTTTGCCCCAGTGTAGGGTAGGTACTCTCTCTATAGCTCTTAAAGCTAGGAGAGAAGAAACCTCTGCCTCTAGGGCAAGGGTTTCGGAGAGATTTGCAGGTGGAAAAGATCTGGCTCTCATCTTTGGAAATTTTTTGAAGCCGAGAACCAGTCCCTGGATTACTACTTCCACGACCCACTTGTCTGATGTAATAGACATCCAGTCCTGGACAAAGTAAGCCAGCCTGCCCCCCTACTGGAACAGGAGAGTTGACTCGGGCAGGCCCATTAGGGTGTCTGCTTGGCAGGGGCTTTAGGCTGAGGAATGGATGCAGCCCTGCTCATCCCCCTTCTGCCTCGCCCTCTGAAGACCCCCCCCCGTGAGAAAAGGAAGAAGAGGCCTGTGCGTGGTAAAAAGGCTTTTGAAAAGGCCTGCCCCTGCCCCTAGACTGCTGCCTTTGAGGAGTTGCCTAACTTTCCTTTGCCTGAGCACTCCTGTAAGTGGTCCTGTACTCATCCATTTTCTTCATATAATTCTCTGTCTGCTCCCCAAACAGAGAATTACCCACTACGGGAAAATCCATGGCTTTAGCCTGGGTGTCCTGCGAGAGGCTAGTACATCTGAGCCAAGCCATCCTCAGAAGAGCCACAGAAGTAGCCATGACTCTTGATGACACATCATTAGAGTCCACAGCAGCATGATACTGAACCTTGGAAGCCTCAATCCATCTGCAGCCACCGCCTCCACCTCCTTGGCTAGCTGGGGGCAGGCCTGTTTAGCCAGTGCCAGTACAGTGTCCCACCTGGACTTCTGGTACCTGGCTGTATAGGCCATGTAATTCACCTGCCTGAGTCCCAAAGAAGATGCCATGTACTGCTTCTTTGCCATGGCATCAATCTTCCTGGAGTCCTTGTCAGGGGTGTGTGAAGCCAAGGGAATATTTGCCTTGTCACAGGCAGCAGCCTGCACTACCCCAACATGGCTGCATTGTTGATATAAGAACTCCGTGTCTGAGCCTGAAAGTGTATACCTCTTGTCCATTCTTCTATCCACAGGAGGTATAGTGTTAGGAGACTAAGATTTTTTGTGTCTGTTTCCCAAAAGATTTATGGAGGGGAATAGACAGTCTCCTGGACTCTGGGTTATCCATCATCTCTACATAATCAGGCTCCTCTTGATCTTCCACAGCCTCCTCCATAGGAAGCTGGAGGGTTTCAGCCACCTTTCTGTAAAACAAAGTGAGAAGGGGGACTCAGAAAACCTAGGAGGGGAAACACCTGAAGGTCTGTCTGGGGAGATGTCCGGTTTACCACAGGCACATCCAGACCTCCACTTACATCATCATCCTCAAATTCCCCTTCCTCTTCAAATTCCAGTACATAAAAATCTTCAAGGGTATACTCTTGAACCGGGGCAACCAACTGAACCAAATCCCTGCCAGAAGGAGCCGGATTGGTCGGAGCGATTCCACAATCTGAATCGCCCTGGCTGTCTCTTCGGCGGACGGAACATGAACCTCTGGATCCGAACCGGTCAATTTATCTTTGCGCTTTCTTTCTGATGGAACCGATCCCTCGGAATTGGCTCTCCTTTTGCCCAAAGAAGTATCGCCCTGGTCAGAGGGCACTCCTTCTGGTTCGGTCGAAACCGAACCGAGCTGGCCATCCGGGTCAGTGGACTTCTCGGCCTCCTTTTCCCCTCAGTCTACCTAATCTCTTCTCAAGGGTAGATTTGGGAAAATTTTTACATATTTGGCAGTCTGAATAGAGGTGGTCAAACCCCAGACAATAAACCCAGGTGGTGTGGGGATCGACCTTAGCAAAGACCTCCCCACACTCACTGCAGTGTTGAAACCAAGTGGGCCCGTTTTTTTTCTTGGGTTTCTCAGATGTGGCCAACCTAACCAAACTTACTCTTTTTTCTGCAACCGCCAGGCAAGACTCCCTTATCGGTTCCTAACCGTGCCACAGGTATTGGAAAAAAACTGTTAAAAACACATTTTTTCAAGAACCGATTAAGAACTGGTAACCACACACTAAGTAAACACACAAATTTCACAATCAAATGGCCGGTTCAGCCGAACCGACCGCACATTTACAAGTTCCACACAGAAAAACAGAACAATTCCTATCTAGTACTCATGGCACCACAGACAGAGACTGAACCGACTATGCGGATACTTTTTTTGGTTTAAAAACCGACGAAAACTGAAAACTTTAACAGACTTCTAACCAAGCTGAAGGAGAAATCTCCGGAGCGACCGTTTAGTGAGGCGGAGTAAAGAATCTGATGGTTTAAGTTCAAAACACTCCAGACAGAGACTTCAACCGAGCTCAGCATTCTATGCCCTGCATATAAAGTTAACTGTTTGTTCTCTGGGGCAGTTCAAAGGTTGGGAATCACTGCAATTGTCAGAATACAGCAAGACTTCATGTTGTTTGAAAAGAAGGATCTTCCGGAGGAGACGTCGGAGAAGTCCTTGGCCTGGAGAGCGAGGCTCGTTGTCAGGATCGGAGCACCCCCCCCGGAATCTAAGTCGGAGGTCTCCGAAGAAGTGTGAGAAGAGGACTCCACCCTGTGCAGGGGAGGAACAGACCCCTTGGGCAGCCCTCAAGGACCCTTGGGCAGCCCTCAAGGAAGCGTGTCCTCCCCAGCCCTGGCACCTGAAGGTTCACCTCTGGTGTTGGGCGGGGGGAGGGAGTCTTTCGTCTCCGGTGTAGGGGATCTGGTACTGGAACTACCATCGGTAGATGGCTCTCCACCTCCCTGGTGAGTTGAGCCTTGGCCTCAGCCCACCAGGCAGCCCATGCGGGATACTGCGGTCCCGGGCAGGATGGCGTCGGATACCCGGGAACCAGGGGCTCTGACGGAGCAGAAGACCCTGGGAGAGGCCCAGCAGGTGGGCCAGGTACAGGTGGTCCAGCGGGTGTTGTGACGGTGTCCGGCAAAGGGATGTCGCCTGGCGTCGGATAGGCTGGCGTTGGAGCCAGCGTCCAAGGGTCCAGCATCAGGTTATCCGGCCCAGAGGGAAGGAGACCTGATGGGAGTGTACCTGCATCCTATGTGTTGCCCAGGGAAGGAGGACTGAAATCCCCAGGGTCCAACAGGGGAGACGCTGGAGCCTCGGTCATCAGCGGCGAGCGCTGCAGCGAGCTGGGGATGGCAGACTGGTCAGTTGGATCAGTCAGAGGGGCCAACGTCCGCCTTACTGGCGGGATCCAGGTGGGCATCGGAGGACCCGGCGTCCGACTTGTCGGATCCGACGCCCGACGAAGGCTGCAATGGAGGAGTGGTCTTGGTGGGCGTTATTGAGGCCGTGCGCTGCCCCGGAATTCGGGTGTCTTAGTGGCCTTGTCCAGGCGGATGTTGGTAGGACCGGCATCCGACTTACCAGACTGCTCGACCTGGAATGCCGCACGGTGGCGGCCGTCCCAGGAACAGTCGCCTCCTTTGTTCGGAGACTCTCGATGGGCCCAAGCGCGAGCCCAACGGGAGGGCCACCATCGCCTTGGAAGCCTCCAAGACGGCCGCCGAGGAGCAGTCGTTATTTTGAGCACGGCAACTCTGGCCGGAGTCGCAGTGGCCGTGGAGTCCCGGTGTGTCTCCTTCTTCTTGTGGTGTCCCTCAGGGGAAGTTGAGACTTGCCTAAGCTTCTTCAGCTCCTTCTCCATGGAGGACATCTTTTTCTTTAAGATATGGGCCTCCAAGGACTGCTGCCTCTGTTTGCTGGTGGCAGCATTGTATTGTTGGGAGTGCTGGCACTTCTCCTTGGGGTGTTCCAGGCCAAGACAGAAGAGGCACAGGGAGTGACCATCCTTATGCGGGAGCTCTGTGCCACATGAGTCGCACTTGTTTTTATGCGAATCAGATGGAGTAGGGGACGACATACATGGCAGATATCGAATTATTTTTGAGAAAAAATGTGGTAATAAAACCGACGACAGACTGACGAAGCAGAGTGAACTGAACCGTGAGGCGCTTTCACAAGCTAACAGCAGGAAAGAACTGGAAGGTGGGCGTGGGGGACCACCCCTTTATACCGATGTTTATCTGATGCCGGTCACCTGACGTGGGGGTGGTCCCCCACCAGAGACTGCTAGCTAGAAATTTTTCCGTGGGGTCCTGACGCCTACCGGCTTCAGTCCTATATGTAATTACCTACCGTAAGAGGCCTCTCGAAGTAAGATCACAGGGCTGTTTATAAATACAAAATAAATCTAAATTTTGTTCATTCATAGAAATAGTTTGTCCTTGATGTAAGAACTTTTTTTGTCATCTCAGATTGACAAACAGGTGCCTGTCACACACTACAATTTCAAGCACATGTACTGTCTGAACTCACAGTTCCAATTCTTTGGTGGTTTCTGTGTGAAAATACATCACGTATGTGTATAAACAAAAACACTATGTGGCATCCCGGTGCACCGTGTCCCTTTCCCACAGCTAAGGCAGCTGCACTCTGCTGACACCTGTCCTACAAGCTGACTGCCTTCTGCTCCACATTCTAGGCTGCTGCACCTTGCTGCCCACTGTCTACTCCCACATAGTTGGGGTTGCTGCACCCTGCTGCCCTCTCCCCCCTCCCACAGTCAAGGACACCACACCTGTTGCACCCTGTTACTGCCTCCACAGTCAGGGTTGCTGTGCTCTGCTAAGCCCTAGAGTCCCAGGTCCCCCTGCCTCCACATTTGGGGCTGCTGCACCATGCTACCCTAGTTCACCTGAGGTGGAGCTTTTGCTGCACCCTGCTACCCACTTCCATTGCCCCAAATGGGCAGGGCTGCTGTACCATGCACACCCAGTCTCACAGTCAGGGCTGCTGTACCCTGATGCCACCGTGTCCATCCCCACAGCTGAGGCTTCTGCACCATGCTGTGCTCTGTCCCGTCACCACAGTCAGTGTTGCTGCACCCTGCTGTCTATACAGTTGGGATTGCTGTGCCCTGCAATGCCCTAGAGCCCCATGCCTCTGCAGTTAAGGCTGCTGCACCATGCTGCCACTTGCCACAAGAGCCAGGGCATTTGCTGCACCTTGTTCCATGTGTCCACACTTGAGGTAGTTGCACCCTCCTGCCCCCCCCCCGCCGTTACCACAGTCAGATCCTTTGCTACACCCCAGCCACCCACATCCCTTGTCCCAAACAGGCAAGGATGCTGCATCCTTGTCCCTCATGTTGGACTTCTGTACCATGATACCACCTCTATCTCCTAACCGAACAGTCGGGGCTGCTGCACCCTGCTGCCCTCTGTCCCCACCCCCAGTCACGGCCACAGCATCCTGTTGCCCCCTGTTCCTGTCAGCACAGTCAGAACTGCTATGCTGTGCTATACCCTAGAGTCCCATGCCCCTGTCCCCAAAGTTGGGGCTGCTGAACCCTGCTATGCACTTCCATTGCCCCAAATGGGCTGGGCTCCTGCACCATGTGCGCCTTGTGCCACAGTCAGGGCTGCTGTGGCCTGATGCCTACCTGTGACCTGCCCCACAAGCAAGGCTTCTGCACCATGTTGTCCTCTGCCCCCCACCACCACTGTGCCCTGCTGCACTGTGGAGCCCCTTGCCTCCACAGTTAGGGTTACTGCACTATGCTGCTCCCTCCTACAGGAGCAGGGGGCAACAGGGTTTCGTGGCCATGACTGTGGGGGTGGGGAAAGAGGGCAGCAGGGTGCAGCAGCCCTGAGTGTTCGGCCACAAGATAGAGGTGTCATCAGGGCATAGCAGCCCAAACTGTTGGACAGGGTGCAGTAGCCATGCCTGTTTGTGGCAACGGATGTGGGCAGCAGGATGTAGCAAAGGATCTAACTCAGGTGGTGGGGGGGCAGCAGGGTGCAACTGCCTCAAATGTGGAGGCACACAACTGGGTGCAGCAAATGCCCTGACTCTTGTGGTAAGTGGCAGCATGGTGCAGCAGCCCTAACGGTAGAGGCATGGGGCTCTAAGGAACAGCAGGCCACAGTAACCCCAACTGTGTATACAGGAGCAGGGTGCAGCAGCCCTGGTTGTGGTGACAGGGGACAGAGGATCACATGGTGCAGAAGCCTTGACTGTGGGGGACAACACAGCAGGGGCATCAGGGTGCAACAGCCCTGACTGTGAGACAAGAGTGTACGTGGTGCAGCAGCCCTGCCCATTTGGATCAATGGAAGTGGGCAGCAGAGTGCAGCAAAAGCCCCACCTCAAGTGGCCTAGGGAAGCATGGTGCAGCACCCCCAACTATGGAGGCAGGAGACCTAGGACTCTAGGACTTAGCAGAGCACAGCAGCCCTGACTGTGGAGAAAGAAAAAGAGGGAACAGGTGCAGCATCCCTGACTGTGTGTGTGGGGGTGCAGAAACACCAAATGTTTGGACAGGGAGTGGCAGGGTGCAGCAGCTCTGATTCTTTAGGCAGGGGATGGAGGCAGCAGAGTGCACAATCCCTGACTTTGTGGGAGAAGACAGTGGGCAGGAGGATGCAGCAGCGCCGAATGTGAAGCAGAAGGCAGGTGGGCTTGTAGGGCAGGGGACAGGTGGCAGCAGAGTGAGGCTGCCTCAACTGTGGGGAAAAGACACGGTGCACCGGGATGCCATAAAGCGTTTCTGTTTATAAACATACATGATGTATTTTTTTACTTAGAAAATGGGCTTTTTATTTGCTGGTACCCCTGCCAAGGGGGTACATTAACTTTCAATAGACGCCCAGCAAATAAAAAGTTCTGGCACAAGTGCCTCTTCACCCATACAAGTATATTTGTGCCCACCCTGCCTGCTCATTGGCTGAAAACACCCTATTCAATTTGAAAATGCCGCCATTTTGATTCTCTCGCTTAGCTTGAGATACACCTTCACTGCCAACTGCCTGATAATATCCCACACTATCACCAACCTATTCTCTGTTCAATTAACACTACATTATTTGTTTGTTTTTTAGTTTTCACTAGGCACGTTGAAATCCTTGCCATCTTTTTAGGTCACTTAGTGAGTTAAGGGAGCCCCCCCCTTCTGGAAACAGAAACTCTGCATTTAAAAAACAGTGACATTCGTTTTGCCCTTATAAAAGAAAATGTTTTTTTACTCTACAAAGTTATAGCAGTAAAAGAAAATAATGAAATCAATGTTGCCAGCTGATCACCTGTGCTGCTTTCAGTGTCCCCCTGTTTCTCATCTTCCACTCACACACAGACCCACATGCCACTGCCGAACCAAGGCACCCCAGCTACCGTGCTGCAGTGGACCGCAATTATTGTCCATGGCCAAGCCCCCTTCCCCAGTATTTCTTACTTTATGTTAAAATTAAGTAAAACATAGCCACATGTTAACTAAAATGAAGCCATTAGTGCAGTCGGCTCCATGACAGTACTGCACTTGGAAACCACATTCGGCATTGTTTCAGACATAGTAGCCAGTATGCCCCACCCCGGCCCTCCTGCTACCTCAACACACTCAGAACATAGCAGACGTTCTTCTTCACACTCCTGGTCCTCACAGAAAGCAGTGAGGACTGGGAACTCATTTAACAACAGCAAAAAACAAAAAAAACGCAGCACTAACTCAGTTGAGCTAGTTACTGGAGGCAGAGAGGCAGCCTGAAAAACTGGGTCCCGACTACTCTCATGATTTCCAATACAATCACTGCTGCACAGCATGGTTGCCAGCCTGCCACCTCCATTCCTCTCCCAACTCTCGATACTATCTGCTATAAAACTGCAGCTCTCCCCAGTAACCTAGCTGAAACTGAAAGGCAAACCATTAAAATTTACCTCTGTATACGAGGCTTGTTTCATTCACTCGCAGTTCGCCCAGCCGCTACCACTATTTAAAATCAGTTCCTCTTCAGTAGCTACATACTGCAGCAAACCACTTAGCAGCAACTTTTTTTTAAAAAATAAGCTAAGGGAATTGAGAGGGAGGAGAAGAAATAATACAGGGGTGGGGATGAGTCATTGAACCGGGACAACCCTTTTTACGTTCGCTTGCGAGCATGCACAAGGAACGTTTTGGGAGAGTAGCACACTTTGGAGGTGTGCCTCTCTCATTCAATCCAGTGCTCTGTTGAGCAGGCGTGGCGGTCTTACCAATGGGTGCGGGAGCTCTGTATGACAGCGTGGTCTTCTGCTTCAAAACCACCGCTGTCATCTGAAGCACCAGCATCACATACCCAAAGCTTTGGTGCCACGCTGGAGCCCACCCCAGCGTGGCAAACCTTTTGTTTTGCCGGACAGGGGTGCCCAATCCCCGCCGGCTCCTCGCCCCAGGTCATCTTTCTCCGCTGAGGACCCACCCCAGCGTGGCAAGCGTCCCCATAGTCCGTTTTTAAAAACCTGTAAAAAGCAGTCCCACAGTCTCCAGTCCCCCTCTCACAGCCCGCACCCACCACTGCTTCCAGCCTCCCCTCACCCCATACCACTTCCGGAGCTCGTGCGGCAGTCTTGATGGACCAGGACACGTCTGCACTCTTCAAAGCCGGCCCGTGAACTGAGAAATGCTGGTAAGCTGTATAATGGGCTAGATAGGGGGTTTCAACTTTATTGCATATTCTCAGTCATTTTTTTGAATTTTGCACAAATTTTCAACATGGGGTTTGGGACCCCTTCTCTTGAATGATGTCACTGTCATGGCGTTGACCGGGGCCCGAGAAGGTGATTTGCGTCGCTCGCGGGAATCGCCGCCGGGCCTGAGCGCCATGACAATGACATCACTATGAAGGGTCTGCGCTCAGCAATGGTGGTCAAAATAATAAACTGTTCCTGATGCATTGCGCGGTTCCTCCATGAGCTTGTAAGTTAGCAATTTTCAATATTTTCCCTCCAGATGTTCAACATTGCCATTTTACCACACCTCCTGATGACAGCACAGCTGTCATTTTCACATCCTGCCCAAAGCGTGTTTCCGCCCATGTAGCTCACAATGGCGCAGTTGGTGTGCAAAATCAATGTATGGGGGCATTAAGAAAATCCGGTGACACTGTTCATTAGCAGAGGTCTTAAAATATGTGTGCTGAAAATTTGGTGAAAAAATCCTAAAAATGACTGTTTTCTGATCTACGTGCCCAGTTCCTCGCATGCTTGTAAGTTTGCGAATTTTCAATATTTTCTCCACATTTTCAACATTGGCATTTTACCACACCTCTGATGAGCAGTGCAGCTGTCATTTTCACATCCTGCCCAAAACGTGTTTCCACCCATATAGCACAGCAATGGCGCGAGTCGATTGTGCAGAAATCAATGTATGGGACACATTAAGAAAATCACAGTGACACTGATCATGAGCAGAGGTCTTAAAATGGCTGTGTTGAAATTTAGTAAAAATTCTAAAAATGACTGTTTTATGAGTATGCGTTCTTGAGTTCCTCGCCTTTCGTAATTCAATTTTCAATATTTTCAATCCAGATTTTCAACATTGCCATTTACACCTCCTCA
This sequence comes from Neoceratodus forsteri, assembly GCA_016271365.2. Lineage (NCBI taxonomy): Eukaryota > Metazoa > Chordata > Ceratodontiformes > Ceratodontidae > Neoceratodus > Neoceratodus forsteri. Next base: position 910,690,856 of record CM028136.1, read on the forward strand.
TGAGCAGTACAGCTGTCATTTTCACATCCTGCCCAAAAGCGTGTTTCTGCCCATAGCACACAATAGGCAGTCGTATGCGAACTCAATGTATGGGACACATTAAGAAAATCACAGTGACACTGTTCATGAGCAGAGGTCTTAAAATGGCTGTGTTGAGAAAATTTGGTGACAAAATTCCTAAAATGACTGTTTCACGGTGAGTGTTCATTGCGCCGGTTCACATGCACACTCGTAGGTTCTGAATTTTCAATATTTTCACTCCACATTTTCAACACTGCCATTTACCACACCTCCTTATGAGCAGTACAGCTGTCATTTTCACATCCTGCCCAAAGCGTGTTTCCACCATGTAGTGCACAATGGGCGAGTCGGTGTGCAAAATCAATGTATAGCACACAGTAAGACAATCACAGTGACACTGTTCATTGGCAGAGGTTTTAAAATGCCAATGTTGACAATTTGGTGAAAAATTCTAACAATGACTGTTTCTGACGTGCACTGCACAGTTCCACTGCGCTTTCGTAGGTTTGCAATTTCAATATTTCCCTCAGATTTTCAACATTGCCATTTACCACACTTCCTTATGAGCAGCACTGTCATTTTCACATCCTGCCCAAAACGTGTTTCCGCCTATGTAGAGCACAATGGGGGTAACAAAAAGGTCATGCTGAAAATTTATTGTGCAAATACCAGCAATCGCACGGGGCATTAGGGTAAAGCACCACACATGCCAAACACCACTGCAAATACCTGCAAGCGAACTTTCAGCACTGACAAATGCTTGTTTAGTTAAACTACAGAGATAAAAGTCCCTATCTCAAAGTAAGAAAAAAAAAAAAAACACATCATTCTAAAGCAGGCAGAGGAACTATTTTATTACAAAACTTATGTTAAACCAAGTTTATTAACTTTTTTTTATTAAACTTATTTTAATTTACAGTGCCCATTTTCTAAGTGCAATAATATCCTCCAGGGTGGGCTTTGTTGGAAATACCGGACCTTCCAGGGGCTCAGGCCCTCCGCCTGTGGCGTCGGGCCTCATTAAGCCCTAGGTCTGGTATGTCACTTCAACCCACCCTGGCCTTACACAGAAACCACCAAAGAACTGAAAAGTGTGAGTACAGACAGTACATGTGCTTGAAATAGTAAATTATGACAGGCACCTGTTTGTCAATCTGACATGGAAAAAAAATGTTCTTACATGAATGTTTTTATGAAGGCTACATCAAAGACAAACTATTTCTAAGAATGAACAAAATTTAGATTTATTTTATATTTCTTAAACAACCCTGTGTTATATAGTTAGAAAAAATCAGAGTTTTGATAAGAAAGAACTGAGAGCTGTGATACAAACAAGCTGATCTCTCACAGAGAAAGATTTTCACTACTTCAGTTCAGCACTGAAACACAAATGATCAACTTTTTACAAGAGAATGATAGATTTTAAGCTAATCTATCTAAACACAAACCACAGACTGAGTTTGTAAGAAACCTGGCAAGCAAACCATTAACCCTACAGCCTGCTGTGATTTGGAATCTGAAGCACCAAGCTACAGTACTCTAAGATGATGTCATCGCTCTCCAAGCCTGACTGAGAAAGAGAAAAATAACATCACTGTTTTCAAACACTGTAGAGCAAATTAACAAATGCTGATTTAAAAAAAACCCACAAAATCAAACAGCACGACATTTTCAGGAAACTCAAATTATGACACAGGGACTTGAATTCAAGGTTTATTAACAATATGCAAAAACCTTTGCACATGCAGGGCTCGAATTTAAAGGCATTCCGGTGCATTCTGGGTACCAAATTTCACACGGAATACAAAATTCAAGCCTAATTAAACTCTGAAATACCTGATTTTTTGCACTTAAACCCAACAATAGGGGGCCCAATCCCCATGTCGTGCTAGCCCCTCCTTCCCAGTACTTTGGGACACTGGGAGCCCCTCCCAGTGTCCAGTGTCAATAACCCGTCTGTATAAATAAAAAGCGGTTCCCAGTCTTTTTTCCTACAAAAAGAAAGCGGTCCTCGTCATCTCCCCGTCCCCCTCCCCATTCAGACCTCCCACTGAGCAACCCACCACCCCACACCCCCTTCCTTACCCTCTACTTACCATCCGAGGTCGGTGGCTATCATCTTCTGTGGACTGGGACACGTCTGCACTCTTCAAAGCCGAACTGCGAACTGAAGATTCAAGCTACATGCCATATAATGGCAGTCAATGGCGTTTTCAGCTTATGTTGATATGTCGCCCATTTTTCAATATTTTTGCACCAAATTTTCAACACAGGGTTTTTGGTACCCCTCCTTGTGAACACTGGCACTGTCATTTCGTTACTCTGTCCCGAAAGGTGATTTCGCAGTCACTGCGTGGAATCAACTTTCAGAACCGAGTAACAAAACAACAGTGCCAGTGTTCATGAGGTTGGGTCCCAAAAAGGCCATGTTGAAAATTTGGTAAAAGAACTCCTAAAAATGGCCGAGTTACATGCGGGTGTTCAAAATTTTCTATGCACATGCGTAAATACAGCTTACTCACTGTAAACGGAGTTCTAGGAGTGGTATATGTCATTCATCCACACTGTTTGGCAGGTACCTTGCCGCTTTAAGATGGGCCAGAAGGTCTTCAAGCTGGCTCCTCCCACCACCCAGGTGGTAAAACCCTCGGCTCCACCCCATGATGCCAGATCTAGCCTTCTGGAAGACAGGTTGTGCGTCGAAGCGGGGAAGGTCGAGCGGGTCCGTCTGGATGAACATATACCACTCCTAGAACTCCTGTTACAGGTGAGTAACCTGTATTTCTAGGGACGTAGATATGTTGTTCAATCCACACTGTCTGGCAGACTCCTAGCAGTTCTCCGGGAGGAGGGAGGCAAGGCGCACACCCCCTACTTAGGAAACAGGGACTGGAGAACTGAGGTCCCAAAACCAGCATCTCGCCATGACTCGAGGTCGATGTGGTAATGGGAAATGAAAGTGTGAGCTGAATTCCAGGTAGCAGCCCTGTAGATTTCCTGGATAGGGACGTCCCTAGAAGCAGCCACCGACGCAGCGATATGGCGGGTGGAATGAGCTCTTATCTCTATGGGAGGCTCCTTGCCCGCCAACCTATAGCAGAGATCAATGCAGGAAGTGATCCACCTGCCAATTGTCTGCCTGGCTGCAGGTCTGCCAGGTGCGGCTACAGTGTAAGTGACAAACAGCTGGAGAACCTCTCCCCGAACTTCTGCCATACGCTCTTTATAGTAGGCGAGCACTCTTCTCAGGTCCAAATTATGGAGCCTGTACTCGGCCTCCGAGGTGTGATTTGGGTAGAACACTGGCAGAGTCAGAAACTGATTCAGGTGAAACTCTGACACCAACTTTGGGAGAAATTTCAGGTGGGGGCGCAGGACAACCTTGTCCCTGTGGAAGACCAGGTAGGGACATTCGATGGAAAACGCCTGGCTCCCCAATCCTTCTGGCTGACGTGATAGCCACCAAGAAGGCAGTCTTCCACGACAGGTAGGCGATGTCACACCTGTGCATCGGTTCGAATGGCTTGCCCATGAGCCTGGCCAATACCAGTAATAAATCCCATGGAGGTGGAGGTTCATGCACTGAAGGGGATATGTGATCTAGGCCCTTGAAAAAGCGCCAAACCACCTTCTCCTGCAACACCAACCATGCCCGGTAAGCAGAGATGGCTGCCAGGTGCACCTTAAGGGTTGCTGACCGAAGCCCTTGCTGAGAAAGAGACCACAGGTAGTCCAAAGTGCTAGCAATGAGCAGCACGAGGGGTCCAACCCCTTGTCCTGACACCAAATAGAGAATCTCGTCCATTTAAAGGCATAACCTTTTCTGGTCGACTCCTTACGGGATGCCTCAACAACATTGAGGACCTCGTCAGAAAGATCCAAGGCCTGGAATGCTAGCCGCTCAGAAACCAGGCCATCAGGTGCAAGGATTAAAGGTCCGGATGGAGTACCTTCCCCTTGCTGATGGAAAGCAGGTCCGGGGGGGGGCTGGAAGCCGCCGAGGGAGCCTGGAGCCGAGGCAGAGGAGATCTGGATACCAGAACTGGCGAGGCCAGTCCGGGGCTACCAGGATCACCTGTGCCTTGTCCCTTCTCACCTTGAGAAGCACCTAGTGAATCAAGGGAAAGGGAGGGAAGGCGTAAAAGAGGCCTGTGGTCCACGGCCTCGAGAAGGCATCCCCCTGCAGCAAGCCCTGCTGAGGGTGGGCGGGCATGATACAGCCACAGCTTTGCGTTCTCCCTAGAGGCGAACAGGTCCACCTGAGGAGTACCACAGTGAGAGAACAGGTTTTGTACTACCTCCAGCAGGAGAGACCATACGTGCGATGCATCACCTATCCAGCTGGGGGCATCGGCCAGACTGTTCGAGGCTCCTGCCACATGAATGGCTAGGAGATCCGCCTCCAGGCTGAGCACAAGAGACCAAATGCTAAGAGCCTCCTTGCACAGAGGCAATGAGTGCGTCCCGCCCTGTCAATTAAGATAGTACATGGTCGTGGTGTTGTCCATCTGGACCTGGACCACTTGACCTCAAATGAATGGAGCGAAGGTGGACAGGGCTAGCCGGACTGCTCGGAGCTCCAGCAGGTCGATGTGGCATCAGGACTCCCGAGAGGACCAGAGTCCATGGGTTCTGTGCTCCCCCAGATGGGCACCCCAAACCAACAGAGAAGCATCAGTCATCAAAATGACTGTCTACTTGGGGTGGACAAACGGGATACCCTCTTGCAGATGAGCTGGGACGAGCCACCGCTGCAGGCCATCCCACATCTCCTGGGTCACGGAGACTGGCTAGTCTGGAAGACCCGAGCATGGAGACCATTGGCGGGCCAGCCCCCACTGCAGGGGCGCATATGCCAGCGGGCCCAATGGACCACATTGGTGCAGGCCGCCATGAGACCCAGAAGGCGCAGGAAGTCCCGGGCAGGGCGCAATTGCCCAACCTGAAATGACTGGACAAAGGAGAAAAGGATCTCGGCCCTGTCTGCAGGGAGCCAGGCTCTGGCTCAGAGAGAGTCGAGCTCCGCTCCGATTAACTTAATCACCTGCGACGGCATGAGTTCCTACTTGGCCTTGTTGATGAGGAGGCCGAGTTGAGAGCAAACCCAGAGGGCCAAGTCTCTGGAACACTCTGCCTTCAACCTGGAGGGAGCTGCTATCAGCTAATCATCCAGGTAAGGGTTGACCCGGACCTCTCGGCGCCGAAGGAATGCTGCCACCACTACCATGCATTTGTAAAGACCCTGGGAACTGATGAAAGGCCGAAGGGCATGGCCCGGAACTTGTAGAGGGTTCCCTCTGCCCGAAAGTGGACGAACCGCTGATGAGACGGACGGACTGGGATGTGAAAGAACGCATCCTGAAGGTCCAGGGAGCAGAACCACATGCCCTGTTCCAGGGATGGTATGATCTGAGCCAGAGTCACCATCCGGAAGGTGCACTGCCTTAAGAACTTGTTCAGGTTGTGCAGATCGAGAATGGAGTGCCAGCCCCCCGTCCATTTTAGAACCAAGAAGTACCTGGAAATAAACCCTGGGCACAGAGGAAGATCTGCCACCTTGCTGACTACCCCTTTGTGGAGGAGCAGGACTATATCATCTCAGAGAGCCGACAGAGAGGCTACGGAACCTGTGGCGCCCCCCCCCCCGGGGCACAGGCTCGAAATGGAGGGACCTGCTTGAATTCCAGAGGCAGGCCCCTACCGACCACCTCCAGCACCTAGCAGTCCATGGTGATAGCGGACCAGGCGGAAAAGAAGTGGCTGAGCCGACCCCCCATGGGGAACCCAGAGGTGGCGAGACGGGGTTGGGGGCAGTACCCCGCAACCCATCACTGGGCAGTCCTGGAGGAGGAGGAACCGGCCGAAGGGTCACCCGAGTCCTTCCCCCTGGGCTTCCTGACCGAGGGAGTGATGGACTTGGCTTTAGGGTGCCAAGCATGAGCCTGCTGGCCCTACTACTGATGCTGCTGGGTAGGTCTTGCCGCAGGAGCGGAGGGACGAAAGGGCTTACGCTGCTGATGGCAACCTTTGTCCCTCTGAGCAGATGCAACAGAGTCTAAGGTGGCACTGGACTTCTCAATGTGCTGGAGGTACCCTCCACCCCAGGCCCAAACAGGTAGGTGCCCAGAAAGGGGACATCTGCTAGCTTGTGTTGGGACAGCCCAGTTGGAGCGGGATGAAGGCCGAAGCCAAGGAGGAACTCACTGCGGCCTGGGCTGCCTCCTCCTTGAGAGCCATGAGCTGTTCAAGCTGTTCGAACTGTTCCGTGGATCCCGCCGGCGGACACCACCCAACGGGCCTCCTTTGATTTGACCGGCGGGTACCGTTTCCCCGGTCGCCCTAGCTGTAGTCAGGCAAAGCAGTCCTCAAGCACCGATGGACAGAAGGTCAGACAGAGATTGCAAGCCTGCAGATCATGGTCATGCCCGAGACAGTAAACCCACGTGGCGTGTGGGTCAGTGTGAGACATCTTCTGCCCACAAGGGCACCGACGGAATCCGGGAACGGACGTGTCTTCCATCGCAGCTGCGAGTAAATGAGGTGAAGACCGAACTTGAGTGAGTACAAGGGTAAGTTTTGGGAGAAAATCCAAAGATTTAAGATCCAGGGCCTACAGAACGTGAGAGCAGTAAGGAGGGAACTTGAGCTTCCAAGCGGTAATAAAGATCTGGGGTCATGGGGCAGAGCTGAGGGTTTTACCACCCGGGTGGGTGGGAGGAGCCAGCTAGAAGACCTACCGGCCCATCTTAAAGCGGCAAGGTACCTGCTAGACAGTGTGGATTGAACAGCATATCCACATCCCTAGAACATAAAAACCCATTGAATGTAGGTGCAATATCAGATTTCCAGGTAGGATACCAAAATTCTGAATCTGGAATTTCGCCAAGAATACTCCTTTTTTTCATAAATTCTACCCCTGAAGTTATATTTAAGTTTTATTGTTTTTACTCAGAAGTTTGAAAAGCAATTACATATTACAGGCAGGAAGCATGAAGTATTAAAAGTTTCCTAGCAAGAAGTGCAACAAAGATCAGAAAGTTTGTTAATTTTAGAAGCTCAGTAAGATGTTACAGTACAACGGAGTCTTCCTATTCATGGGGTTACTTACTAGTTTGCCCTCCCCTGCAGATTTTAGTTTCTCCTGTAGCTTCATGGTGGTCTGCCGCATCCTCTCTATCTCCTCTTGCTGTTTCAATATCAGCTGTCTCTCTTTCCGAGCTGCCTTGTTTGCCTCTTGAAGGCGCTTGATTTCAGCCTGGAAAAAAGCAATCACACAATGTTCCAACACAAGGTTACACCAAAGCAGCTGCAAGTACTCCATACACTGTCTTGTACAAAGCTACTCGGGGTCTTCCGTTCTAAAACCAGTTGGTTCAGAAAAATTATAGGCTCCAAGACGGAGTAGATTCTGGTAAGAGAACTGGCATGGCCAGTCCAATGCAATCAGAAGCAGCGACACCCTGCTCCTGCGTGCCTTGAGGACCTTGTGAAACATAGGGAAACACACAACAGGTCATGAGCACAGGACTGAAAGAAAGAAAGCATCCCATAGCAGAATGCTCTGCTGAGGGGGACAGAGAAAAGTTGCAGCTTCCTATTTTCTAGGAAGCAAACAGATCCAAAGCTCCTTTTACAGACCCGTTCTGGTTCAAAAGAACTTTGGCTATGCTTTGGTGTCTGTCCTGGAATCAAGAATTTGTATATTTGTTTAATCAACTTTATACATTAATGCGTAAGTTGGGTACTTCATCATATAAGGCAAGAGGCAGTGTAGTTTAGGGGTAAATGTGCAGAGGTGTGAACCAGGAGATCCAAGTCTGAATCCACCCACTGCCATGTACACTGTGACCTTGAGCAAAATGCACCTTTTCAAATCCAAGGTGCAATACAGAACAGTACAACAATTAAGCCACAAACACGGGCATTAACCAGGTACACAATAAAACAAGACTGAATAACTCAAAAACATAACAAGAGCCGGCCTGGTGGCGCAGAGGATTGAAGTGCTGGACGCCTTATCCTGTGCTCGCTGGCGACCAGGTTCGAGAACTACCTCGGGTCGTCGGGGGGAGGCGGAGCAGAATTTTGCATGCAGCTCTCATTTCCAGAGAGTGGTGAGGGTGGGTTGGCGCCCCCGTGATTCCACTCCACCAGGTCAACGTCTGGTGGGTAGCGTAAGCGGAAGGGCAACAAAAAGCACTGGGAGGTGGAAGAGGCTGAGCTGGCACCACAGGGTGCGTCTTGCGTACCTCCACCACGCTCACATGGCCGTGCGGGGCCTCGGGGGGTCGGGAAAGAAAATCCTTAAAAAAAAAAATACGTGTCCCTCATCAGGAGAAGGCGACGGGACCAAAAGCTAGATCCAAAAAAAAAAAAAAGGTAACAAGAAAGTTCATAAAACCTTCCTTTTTTTTGTTTAAATCTCTCTAACTCCGAGAAGTGAACAGACGACACTTCTAGAATTTCAACACTTTAAAGACATTATCTTAGACATTGAGGAGTAAAACAGGGAGGCGAACAGATGATTGGGAAATTTGGGTACATACGAGAGGCTCCCTAAAGATCCTACTGTGCATTTCCAGAGGGAACTATATTTCTCTGATTTACCCCAGAGGACAGAATGGGTAACTGAGAAAGGCTTTATTTCTAAAATGTGAAAAACCTATAATACCTGCCTTTTATTATTTTCCTAAAATACACAAGGAGCCATTCCATCCCCCAGGATGGATCATTTGTTTGGGGATACGGTCTGTGACTGAGAACCTTTCAAAGTTTATACACCTTTTTTTCTGCAGGTCAGTCAGAGACCTACCTTTATGTATGGAACATTCCATGGATATACATTATAAGTCACAAACATAGGAATTAACTAGGTACACAATAAAACAAGAGTGAATGACTCCGAAACATAGCAAGAAAAGTACAGTTACGTAAGAACTTGCCGTAACAGTAGATCTTCAAGGGAATCTGTTTCATTAGGTCACACCTATAGGACCACACGGAAACTTTTGCTAGCAGTTCAGTAGGGGCCGTCCACAGCGACGTCTGGCATCCCCATATAAGCGTAGGCGGCCCCATCCCTCCTCAGTTTCTCGTTGGAGACCATGCTTGGAGGATCTCCATATAAGGAATCAGGAGAGACAGAAAGGTTCTGCCCAGCTGGCAAGGTAGTAGATGAAAAGCTCTTAAGGCAAGCAAGAATCTCTAGTACAATCCTCAGGTCCCGAGAGGAAGCAACAAAGCACCATTTTCTAAGGAGTCAAGACAAACGGAGAGGTCAAATACACGGAGCGGCTAAGGACAGCGGGTAAGTTGTCCCAGGGAAAGAACCAAGCAAGGAAGGCTCATCTCCCAGAGAAAGAGCCCAAGAAGAGAGCTGCCCATCAGATGAGGCAGAGAACAGGGGAGAAGCTCCCCACCCCTCCCCCACTTGAGAAACAGAAGATAACTCCTGTATAGCTGGAAGACCCCGAGAAGGGCCATGCACCGGGTGCCCTTCTCCAGCAACCCAGAAGAGGGCGAAAGACAAACTATCATGCTTGTCTGGAAGCAGACAGAAGGCCCTCCTGGAGAAACATAGAAACATACAGAAACACAGTAATTGCTGGCAGATAAGGACCGCTAGGCCCATCCAGTCTGCCCGTAAGCCCTGTACTTAATTACAGCTTCTGACCCTTCCTCTGCTTTACCTCTATGGTTCCCCTATGCCTGTCCATGCATGTTTAAATCCAACCACAGTGCTTGCTCCCACCACCTCCCATGGCAGACCATTCCATGTGTCCACCATCCTCCCTGTGAAGAACCTCCCCACATCCCCTCCCACCTTCCAATTTCATGTCATGCTCCCTCGTTCTCGTACTCCTCCTGTATTGGAAGATGTTTCCCGCCTGCACCCTGTTTACGCCCCTGAGGTACTTGAATGTTTTTAGCATGTCCCCTCTCTCCCTCCTTTCCTCCAGCAAGTACATATTGAGGCCCCTTAAACAATCCTCGTAAGTTTTGTGGTGCAAACCCTGTACCATCTTAGTGGCCCTTCTCTGGACCACCTTCAGCCTATTTATGTCCTTTCAAAGGTGCAGCCTCCAAAACTGCACACAGTACTAGCCTTTAGAAGGCCTGATGTATATTCTCACAACTAAAATGCATCTTTAAGAGGCTGGCGCTACCCAGCAGTACAGCTGCTTCATGATTGTTGCATTTCATATATCTGGTCTTAGCCAGACAAGCCTGTACTCACTAAGCAGGGCAGGATGTGGCAATACAGTTAGATGTCTATAAACAGTTTTGGCAAATCCTAAATAGTATTAAAATCGATGTCTACTTTCGCGTATTCTGTATATTATATTTTGTATGTTCATGTGCAAAACATATTAAACAAAACAAAAAAAAAAAAAAAAAAAACTTAGCTTTAACCCCACATTTGCGATACTACACCAGCTATTTAATACATTGACAGTGTTGGGAGTGGTAGCTCCAAGAGTCCAGTATCCAGAAGTATCCAGGCAGAAACTGACAGGGTTAAACAAGACACTATGTCAATGGGAGATGGAGGGTGGGTCAACATAACTTGATGACAGTCCCAAGAAGATCTACTATTACGGTTAAGTTCTTATGTAACTGTACTATGTTCATCGGGGATATCTCTTTCATCAGGTCACACCTCTAGGACAGACGAGTCACAAGCAGTACTGACAGAGACACAATCTGGGTGGCTGGAGGCTACAGGCCTAAGACAGGAGGCCATGAAGCACAGCCAGGCCGAAGCCTACCCTTCTTATAGCGGCAATGTCCAGACTGTAGTGTTTAGTGAAAGTGTGGACAGTACTCCAAGTGGCAGCAGCACAGATTTCAGTAGCTGAAACAGGCAACGGAAGTGGCCATGCCTCTGGTGGAATGGTCACGCACAACCCCGGGAAGTTCCTTACCTCACTTACTATAACAGAAAATAATAGTTGGCTAATCATTTGGACCGGCACTGTTTAGAAACAAGTACACGCTCTTTCCCAGGGCGAAAGAAACAGACATCTGCGAGGAGTTCCTGCAGTCCTTTGTGCGATTAACATATCTGAGTAACCTATGTACATCTAAAGTATGGAGCAGTGCTTCCCCTGGAGTGGCATGCACCGGAAAATAAACAGGCAGGTGGATGGTTTGATTCAGGGTAGACTCGGACACCACCTTTGGTAAAAACTTAAAGGTTGAATGCAAAGACACCCCGTCTTTGTGGAAAACTAAATAAGGAGACTCACACCTCAGAGCCTGAAGCTTGGAAATCCACTGAGCAGAAGTTAATAGCAATTAAAAATAACATCTTCCATGACAGAAAGTGTAGTTTGCATGTCACGGCCGACTCAAAAGGAGCCAAAGTAAGTTTCTCTACCATGAAGTTGAAGTCCCAAGGCAGGACTGGATTGCATACGGGAGACTTCAGGTGAAGAATGCCTGTCAAAAAGGTAAAAGACACTTCCAGCTGTGCCACTGTATGGCCCTCAACAGGCACATGGAAGGCTGAAACAGCAGCCAGGTGCCCCTTAATAGAGGAGTATAGCGGTCAGATTCTGAGAGGGACAGCAAATACTCCAGAATCTGATTCACTGGACAAGTGAAAGGATTCAGATAATGGGAAGCCGCCGACATAACTAAGCATTTCCACTTCATGGAATAAGTGGTCCTGGTGGAAGGCTTTCTAGCAGCCACCAGGACATCAGCCACCTTTTGAGATACCACCAAACCTAGCACTGGCTATGCCTTCAGCAGCCAGGCATAAAGGCATAGGGACTTGAGGTCTGGATGGACTAGGGTGCCCTGCTCCTCTGAGAGCAATCCTTTGCACAGGAGTAAAGGCACAGGAGGTTCCCCTGCCAAATGCTGCAGTAAGGGAACAAGATCTGACAGGGTCAGAAGGAAGCAATGAGGGCCATAGTCGCTCCCTCCATCTGAAGCTTGATCAGCACCCTGTGAAGCAGCGGGAAGGTGTAGAGGAACCTCCTTTTCTAAGAGAGGGACAACGTGTCTTGCCAGAAAGCTCCAGGTCCTGGAGCGAATGAGCAGAAAAGCGGCAGTCTTGCGTTGAGTGGGAATGCAAAAAGGTCAACTCTGGACGACCCCACCTGTCAAATAGATCTTCTACGACCAAGGTCAGCAGGTCCCATTCGTGCCTCCTGGACTGCGATCTCCTTAGCCTGTCTACCAAGATGTTTTGGGCGCCTGGAACCTGAATTGCCGACAGTTCTAGGCAGTGTTCTAGAGCCCAGTACCAGACTCTCATCACTTCTCTGCACAGAGGGTAAGAGTGGGTCCCCCCCCGTGCTTGTCGAAGTAGTACACTACACTGATGTTATCCATCTGCACTTGCAGAGGCATCGAGGACAGGTAGGCTTGGAAGGCTTGCCAGCCTTATAGGATGGCATTGTGGAGGGATGTCGATGTCTCCACTGTGGGCCAAGAACCCTGGATCTGGTAAGGGCCCAGGTGAGCCTCTCCCCCCACCCCGAAGTGTCTATGGTGAAGATCTGATAAGGGAGGCAATCAGGAAGGGAAGTCGGATAGTAAATTGCTGGGTTCCACTCACCACTGCAGCACCTTCTTTACTAGAGGAGTGACTCAAACCTTCTTATCTAGAGAAGCGGTACGTTGATCCCATTGGACTCAAAGTCCATGGAGGGATCTGAATGTGCAGCCTCGCCAGAGGAAACGTGACAATGGCTGCAGCCATCAGGCCCAGCAGCCACAGAAATGTCCAAATTGTGACATACGGACTACTGTACAACATCTGGGCCTGGGCAAGAAGGCGTACCGCTCTGACCTGGGGCAGGAAGCCTGCGCCCTGGGCAGTGTCCAGTACAGCACCTATGTACTGAAGGTGCTAACCAGGGGGCCAAGAATGACTGGGGCAGGTTGACCAGAATCCCTAAGGCGTGGAACAGCTGACTGGTATGTGCTAGGGTGTGGGTTGGTTGCTCCTCGGACTGAGCTACGAGCAACAAGTTGGTCAGGTAAGTGAGGAAATACAGGCTCTCATGCCCTGGAGCTGCTGCCGCTACTGCCAAGCATGTGGGAAATGCCCATGGTGCAGAGAACAAGCCAAAGGGCAATACCCTGGACTGACAGCGTTTCCCCTGGGACAGAAACCTGAGGCATTTCCTGCAATGGGGGGGAGAACTCTGAGAGGCAAGTAGGTGGTCTGCATAGTTAGGGGGCATAATCAGTCCCCTTATTTCCAGAGATGGCCGTACACCCTGTAGGGTGACCATCCTGAACCATTAGCATCCGAATGTAGAAGTTCAGATCCCTCAGATCCAACAAAGCCCTCAAGTCCCCCATGAACGTAAGGACGAGGGCAAAGATGATAAGAACCCCCCTGATACTCTGATGCCAAGATACTGGTTCTGTGGTACTCTTCTGTAACCAGAGTACATACATTTTCTAGTAGCACTGGTACGTGCACTGGTTTGGAGATCTGGACTCAATCCCAGACACTCTAGAGCATGGCCCTGGTCTGTCTGTGTCAGGACCCAGGTATCTGTGGTGACTTTCCCCCACAATTCTAGGTGGAGGGAGAAGCAGCTCCCCCCCATCACCGCCGTCTGGCCGAGGGTGGAGGGAAAAAGAAGGTGGGGGGACAGGGAACAAAGCTAATCATATGCCCCAAGGGGCCCCGCTAGAAGGAGGTCAGGAAACAAAGAGATCGGTGCACTCCTGATATGGCCAGGGTAACCCCCTACGCTAACTCATGGGGGGTAAGAATCTCCCATGAGCTCTTTGCCCTGGAGAACTTGGTGGGAGCAATGAGGTAGAGGTGAGCTCTTCACAGTAGCTGACCCCTCTTTCTCTGCCAGAGGATGGCGCCATCCTTGTGGACGTCCTCACCTGAGGAAGGCATGATAGGGAATGTCTTCCACCCGGTCTGTGTAGATCTAGGCACGTCAATGGTGGAAATGTGAAAGATGACCGTGCCAAGCCGGGGAGAAAGCCTGGCCTGAGCAGGAGGGGCCAGGGGAAGCAAGCCACACAACATCAACATCTGAGTAATCAACAGGCAAAGGGAGGGTCTGGCCTCCCTGGCCAGGGGACTGTGTGAGGCAAAACCAGCAGCAGCCCTGGCTAAGGCATCTGAGATGCCAGGGGCACAGCCCAAGCATAGCAAACCCCCATTATGCCCAGTCAAAAAAGGGAGAGGCACCCCATGGAAGTGAGCTGGAGCAGAAGACTGGAAAAGAAGATCAACACCGAATACAACCCCTCCCCCATCATCCTCTGCCCACAGGGGAAGGGACACCGCTGACATCCATGAGCCAAGCAGGGATGGTCAGCAGGGAAGCAGCCATAGGCTGAAGGTGACAAGTGTGCTCTAAACAATCTGTACCTATGCGGGGACCATCAGGGTTGAAATCCTGATGACTCCCCCGAAACAGTGTGGGAAGCCGCCCGCCACATCAAGATCTAAAGAAATAGTGTTGGGGGGCATCACGTTGATGGGGAGGCAGACTCAAGGGTGCCATCAACGGGATGAACACGGGCCTGGGTGAAGCTGGCAAGATAAACCTCAAGTAGCAACACAGGTTGTCAATGGAGGGGGGGCAAGGCGCTAATGTAGGTCCAGGGTGCTGTGACGACAGATGAGGTGCCCTAGAAGAAAAAAATTACTCGCCTGTAGTAATCTTGTTTCTTCCAATGGGATCTGGAAATATTATTACTTCCTGCAGTGCTCCTTTAAGCCAGCACTGCTCCAGAGCCAAATTGAATGCTATGCTAATGACGGAATCTTTAGCTCGTGCATCCAATTCAAAAACTGTCCAGTGTAACTGCCTACATTCTAACCTCAGATTTCTTAGGAGCCTACAAAGAGGCCATAGTAACATATAATTAGAATAGCAACAGAAAAAGGGCCCCCAACTGGGGCAACTAGTAAACATTAAATCACAGGGGAAGAAAAAGGAAAATTTCCCTTTTTCTTAATGTCAGATTCACCTAAGGAAAAAGACCTATAAGCTATAAAACATTACTAAGAAGTGCCAGCAGATGGCATACCACTCCAAGTATACATACAATGAACACTGGAGAGGGTTTTTTTTTTTTTTTTTAGATTTTGGCAGGGGAAGCAGAGTGGGAAGCAATATTATTAGTGGATCCCGTTGGAAGAAAGAAGATTACTACAGGCAAGTAATTTTTCCTTCTAACCCCAGGAATCCACTAATATTATTACTTCTTGCAGGCTATGCAGCAGTACCTCAAGGAGGCGGGCAAATAATCTACTTAGGAAAAAGACTCTGCAGGACTGCTGTGCCAAACTTGGCATCACTCCTGGACTGGGTGTCCAGACTATAATGTTTAGTGAAGGTGTGGACTGACCTCCAGGTAGCTGCTTTGCAGATTTCCATCAAAGGCACCTCTCAGGTAGCTGCAATAGTGGTAGCTGTGCCCCTTGTAGAATGGGCCCTAAGCCCAACAGGGGGCACCTTACCTGCTTTTGAGTAGCAAACCTGGATACACTGAACTATCCATCAAGAGATGGTTCTTTTTGAGGCAGGTGTCCCCTTACCTACCTCTCCATAGGTGAGGAATAGCTGTTGTTTGTCCTGCATATGGTCCTTGGTATGAGTCATGTGATAGCTTAAAGCCCTTTGTACATCAAGGCTATGAAGCCTACGCTCCCCTGAGATAGCGTGCTCAGTGATGAAAACTGGCAATGTAATATACTAGTTCAAATGGAAGTCCAAGACCACCTTGGGAAGGAACCTCCCATTAGTTCTCAACACGACCTTGTCCCTGTGGAAGGAGATATATTTCTCTTTCCACACAGAGGGCCTGGAGCTCACTTATCCTCCTGGCAGAAGTGACTGCCACAAAGAAAACTACCTTCCAAGTAAGAAACCTGAGATCAGCAGAGGCCACGGGCTCAAAGAGAGGAAGCGTAAGCTGAGCAATGCAAATGTTCAAATCCCAAGCTGGCACTGGTTCCCTATGAGGGGAGAACAGGTGAGACAGTCCCTTAAAAAAACCTCCTAAAGATAGGATTTGATGATAAAGAGGTGTCCCTTCCAGCTCAAATGTATGCGGACACCGAAGCCAGGTGCACTTTCAGGGATGAATGCTGCAGGCGCCTTGGGAATGCAGATGAGTCAGATAGTCTAGCAAGGTTGGTATGCCAGCTTGCGCTGGGGCCACACCCTTATACTTACACCATACAGAGAACCTTTTCCATTTCGAGGCATAGGATTTTTTAGTAGAAGGTTTCCTATACCCTCCGAGGACCTCCAGGATCCATTCAGAGAATTACCAACTTGCGTATTCTAAGTCCTCAAGAGCCATGCCTTGAGCCTGAGAGACCTGAGACTGGGGTACATGACCCTCCCCTGAAAGGAGGTCAGTAGGTTGTACCTTTGTGGGAGGTGAATCGGTCTGTCACCAACATAGAGAGCAGGAGGGAGTACCAAGGCTGTCTGACCTAGCCTGGGGCCACCAGTATCACTGAAGCTGGCTGTGATCTAAGCTTGATGAGCACCTTGAGTATCGGGGGGGGGGGGCATAAAGATGCCTCCCTGTCCAATCCAGAATCAAGGCATCCAGGGGAACTGTTCCCTTGGCAGGGGCCCTGCAACAATAGAGAGCCAGGTGGTGATTTTGATGGGATGCAAAAAGATCCATCTCTGGGGTGCCCCAACTCCTGAATAGAACCTTCACCACTTGCTTGTTTAGTATCCATTCGTGATGGGCCTGGTTTATCCTGCTAAAGGCATCTGCCAGGGTGTTGTCCTTGCCAGGCAGATGGATCGACTGTAGGGAGGCGTTCAGAGAGTAAGCAAGGCTGCATATCTTCATTGCCTCTGTACAAAGTGTGGTAGACCTTGTCCCTCCCTGCTTGCTGATGTACTACATTGTTGTGGTATTACCTGTTCTGACTTGTACCACCTTTCCCTGTATTAGTTGCAAGAAAGCCTGAAGGGCCAGGTAAACAGCACTTAGCTCTAGCAGATTTATATGCTGGAGGGAATCTGCACTCTCCCAGGTGTCATGAATGGTGTGCTCCCCCAAGTGAGTACCCCATCCTAACAGGGAAGCATCTGTTGTGAGAACCAATGAAGGGGGCTCCTGCAGGAATGGAACCCCTTCTCTCAAGTTTTCCAGCTCCATCCACCATTAACACCCTTGTTACTGGTATTGATTTTGACAGGGAGTCCCACCTTTGGCACCAGTGTGCCCCGAGGTGGAACTGGACGTCTCTCATCTGAAACCTGGCACCTATGACTGTGCTTGTTGCTGAAGCCATGTGCCTTAACAGTTGCAGAAACTGTCTAGCTGGCTTTGGCTTGCCGAAGACAAATGAGCCTGCCAAGAGCCAAATGCTTTCTGCCCTCTTCTGAGGGAGGAAAGCCCTTCCCAGTATGGTGTTTAGTTCTGCACCTATAAACTGCAATACCTACACAGGGGTCAGGACTGACTTTTTGATGTTGAGAAGGAATCCCAGAGACTGCAACAAATCCCGGGTTACCTGCAGTGCTCGGTCACCTGCTGGTGAGATTTTCCCATGATTAGCCAATCGTCCAGATAGGGAAAAACTGTAACACCTAGTCTTCTTAGGCGTGCCACCACTACTGCCATGTACTTGGTAAAGACCCTTGGTGCAGAGGTGAGCCCGAAGGGAAGTGCTGAGAACTAATAGTGGCCTGAGGGAAGTCTGAATCTCAGATACTTTCTGTGTGACTCACTTATGGGAATAAGGAAATATGCGTTCTTTAGGTCTAAGGAGGCTAGCCAGCCTCCTTTTTGCAGAGTTGGCAGAATCATGGCCAATGTGACCATCTTGAACCTGGGTTTTACCAGGTACCTGTTTAGCAGTCTGAGGTCTAGCATAGGCCACCACTCCCCATTCTTTTTGTTGTTAGGAAATATCTTGAATAAAACCCCTGCTCTTTTTGGCTGTGGGGGAACAAGCTCTACTGCCCTTGCTAGACATAAGGCCTGCACCTCCTGTTCCAACAGTTTTCTTTCTGTGAAAGAAGAAGGTGTGAACTGCTTTGATCTTGGAGAAGGAAGGGATTTGAAACAGAGACATACCCTGACTCACTATTTCCAGAATCCACCTGTCTGTGGTGATTTGCAGCCATTCCTGAAAATAATGAGTCAGTCTGCCCCCTACAGGAGATGGAGAGGCAGCCTGGTGAGAAAAGTCAGGGATTTTGTTTTGTTTGTTGCTAGGGTTGTGCATATTGTGATCCTCGCCTGGAACCCCTTCTGCCACTGGTTCTATAAAAGACACCCTGCTGTGATTGGTACTGCTGCTGGGGCACAGTCTGCACTTGAAAGAAGGGCCTCCTAAAAGAGGACCTACCCTGCCTCCCCTTCCATATGATGAAGTGGAAGGAGAAGCTCTTTCTTTGGTAGAATTACTACAGAAAGTAGCCTTATACTCATCTACTGTCTTCATGTATGCCTCAGTCTGGGCACCAGAAAGTGAGTGGCCATCGATTGGGAAGTCCATAGCCTTACTCTGGGTGTCCTGAGTGAGATCAGTAGCTCTCAGTCAGGCACTCCTGCTCCCCCCACACACCTAGCACCCTCTCCCTCCGCCTCCAATCTAGTCGCCTCCCTCCGATCCCTACTGCTATACTGATATTACGCTCTCCTTTTGCACACTGCACTTGGGCTCCTCCTCCCCTTCACCCCTTTTTTTTTCTTTAGCACTTAGCAACGCTCCAAACAACCTCTTCTTTGCTGACAACTAGCTGGTTTCACCGTTGGGCACTGTAAATTGTCTGTTTTCCTGTCACCTGTACTGTGTTTGATACATAATCTTGTTTGTTTACCTTTGTATTTCTGCAATCCGTTGTATAATTTCACCTATCTGTTGTACTGTAACGTCCTGACGTGGAACCTACATAAAAAGCTCTTGTAACTCGAATGGTTTTCCGAATACTGAAATAAATAAATAAATAAAATCTTCTCAAGGTTATAGTACCTGCCATCCATCGAGCAGCTGTGTCATTCGTATAAGCTGACATTTGGAACTGGTACTTGGAAGCCTCCAAGCCCAGTCTTGCGGAGTCCAATAACTCCAAAACCATTAGAGAGGGGTTATTCTCTGCATTATCCAAGATGGACTGCCAAGAGCCTTCTGGTAGAGGACTGCATAAGCTTAGTAGCTGACTTGGCGAACTGCCAGGGAAGCCGAACGGTACGGTTTTTTAGCCATGCTATCTATTTTTTTGAAGTCCTTCTTAGGGGGGTAAGAGGACAAGGGAGTTTTTGCCTTTTCGCAGGCAGCCTCCTGTACAATCCCCTGGTAGTCAGGATGAGTAAATAAAAACGCAGCCCCTGACCTCTCAAGCTAGTATTTTATCAATGGGTGTGACAGTGTTTGGAGTCTTACGAATTTCCACGACATCTTTCTTAAACTTATACATAAGCAGAAGGAGCCTTCTAGTGGATGTCAGCCCCATAAGCTCCATATATTGGGCTTCTTCCTCATCCTGGATCTCTTCTGCAGTCTGCAGATCCAGGGGTTCCACCATTTTCCTGACAAAGGAAAAGTGGGATGAAAAGTCCTCTGTGGGTCTGAGGAGAGCCAAAGTCATATTTTGGCGAGACCTCGGGTTAATACCCTCCTCTGCCTGATCACCCTCCGCAAATTCCACTGTGTCAGTAGATAAAAAGAGGTACAAAAATATATATATATTTTTTCAACCGGAATGATCGCAGGCTGCTTAGGGGGTAGTAAGCCCTGCAGCACTTGCAGTAAGGCCAGAGTCTGGGTTAGCTCAGCAGGCAAAGGAGCAGGTACAGGCACCCTAGGGAACCCTTGAGGCATTTCAGACGGGATTTCAGTGTGCTTTGTCTTCTTGAGTTTTCTGGCAGGCACCGGAGAGTTAGCCGGTTCATTGCCTCTCTTGCCAGAGCCCTCACCCGTCTCAGGGGTGGTTTTTGAGGCTCTGGAAGTAATAGACAAGGATTTAGAGGGGGTGGACTGGTTAGAGCCCATAGACCCCTCTTAGCCTTTCCTTACATTTTCCACTGTTTTTTTTAGGAAAGACTTGCATATCTCAGAGTCAGCAGAAAAATGCTATTGACCAAGGCAGAGCAAACACAAATCATGTTTGTCTGCCTTAGCAAACACTTCAGAGCACTTCAAACAATTTTTAAACCCAGGAGGTCCTGTTTTCTTTTTAGGTTTATCTGACATTTTAAAGAAAACAGGAACTGGGAACCGACAAAAATAAAGTTAAGTCAAATATCTGCAGTCGGTTCAGCAACCTGAGAAAAAAACAAATCTATCGGTTTCGGTCGGATCTGGAACCGAGAAACAGCTCAGGGAACCGAGAAAAATCAGTTCAAAACAATACATTTTACAGAAAAACACAGAAAATATCATCGGAACCATTTTAAAAAAAGGTTCTGATTTGGTAGAGAAAAGAATCGGTTGCCTCTCGGTTCATAGGAACAGTGAGAAACTGGAAAAATAATGTTAAATTTAAACTATGAGGTAAAAAGCTAAAATACAATTACACTAGGCAGTAAATGAAAAAAATTAAACAAAAATACTTAAGTTTTTTTGTTCAATACACTTCAGGAATCACTCTTGATACAGAGATCTCCAGGGCGTCGAACCTTTGCATCGGATAGAAGAAATCTGAGGTTAGAATGTAGGCAGTTACACTGGACAATTTTTGAATTGGATGCACAAGCTAAAGATTCCATCATTAGCATAGCATTCCATTTGGCTCTGGGGCAGTGCTGGCTTAAAGGAGCACTGCAAAAAGTAATAATATTAGTGGATTCCTAGGGTTAGAAAATGTTGGTGCAGTCCAGCTCTGGCCTGGTCCATTTAGCAAGAGGACCTGTGTAAAGAACGGCGCCACTAGACGTTGTTGGCTGTACTGGTGACACGCCATAGGAAACACATGACAGGGGAGGCATTGCGTGCCACTGTCAGGCCAGAAACTTCAGCCATCGCTGAGCGATGGAGGAGAAAAAACGTCAGGGGAAGCAAAGGAGCCACCACCATCGATAATGAGGGAGAGCAGAGAGAAGGCCTCACAGGTCATTATCATCTGTGAAGGCAATGGTTGGGGGGACATGAGAGGCATGAGCGTCACCATCCGCGGGTCGCTCACATAGCCGAGTGACACAGGCCTGCCCTGGACCCCCAGCCTTGAAGAGAGAAAGGGCCCTACTGAAACCAAAGGGCTAGAACTGAAGGAAAATGTGATCAAAGGCAGATGCTAAGCTGGTTTGGGGAAGGAGGCCCAGACCACTGTTCCATGGTCAAGAGATCCACTCTGGCCTAATCCTGGAGTAATGGGCTCGCAGGAAGCTTGGGCTGGCCCATGCCACAGTGGGTCGAAGATCCTCATTCCCAGGAATCCCCCAAGATGACTCCAGAGATCCAATGACGGAGGGATGCCCATACCCACCGGGCGGAAGGTGCAGATTGCCCAGCCGCAGACAAAGCCCACCAAAACTGTCCATGAGGCTGCCGCCACGGGCACTGTAGAAAAAAACAAAGTCCCTCCATGGTAGGTCAATGGGACAGAAGGCAGAAGTGTTTCACCGAGCACTGGATTATTTTTTTTTGTTTATGAAAAGAACAGAAACTTCTACAGAGGTCCGACGAGCACTGGTCAATGGCGGGAAAAGAACGGAGGAGGTCCATGCTTATATGGGGATGGCGATATCAGATGCTGCTGTGGGTGGCCCCTACTGAACTGCCAGCAAAAGTTTCCTTGTGGTCCTAGTGACCGCTCATTGTCCTAGAGGTGTGACCTGACAAAAGAGATAACCCTGATGAAGACCCTCATAAAACTTTACATTTTTGTTTCAATCTCTCTCTCTAACCTTGGGATTTGAACAGACGACACATCTAGAACTTCAAAATCTTAAAGATGTGATCATTAAAGAGTCAGATAAGGGGGAATGACATTCTTATCTTAGACACTGAGGATTAAAACAGGGAGGCAAATAGATGGCTGGGAAATTTGGATAAATATGAGAGGCTCCCTAAATATACTACTGTGCATTTCCAGAGGGAACTATATTTCTTTGATTTATCCCAGGGGACAGAATGGGTAATTGAGAAAGGCTTTATTTCTGAAATGTGAAAAACCTATAATACCTGCCTTTTATTATTTGCCTAAAATACACAAGGAGCCATTTCATCCTCTAGGATGGACAATCAGTTTGGTAATAGGGTCTGTGACTGAGAACCTTTCAAAGTTTGTACACCTTTTTTCCCCGCAGGCCAGTCAGGGACCTACCTTTATTTACAAAAGATTCCATGGATATCCATATGAAATTGAAAAATGTAGTGTCTCAGGATTATTACTTGTGGATTATTAGTTATATGGCCTCTCTCTATACATACATCAAACACAATATGGGCCTAAATACATTATAATTCTATCAGAACAGTAACAATTCAGATAAGAACCCCCCCCCCCCCAAATATAATTTCAGTTATAGGCCCAAAATATTTATTTTCTTTTTGGTAAAAAATATCTCCAGAAATGTGGCACTATAGCAGGGAGCATCCGTTTTATCGCTCTACAAATGCCCTTCTGCACAGGTTCCTGTTTGCTTTTCAGGCTGAGTAACTGTAAGATACTGCTCTTTTTGCCAGTTGTTGTGGGTAACAGTTGGTCAAAAGCACATTTTACTTCTTGCTATTATATGCATCAAGATTTCCCTACTAGATGCCCTGTACTCATTACTGGAGCTCAAGGATGGCTTGGTAGTCTTTATCAGCTTCCTTGGGCAGAGACAACTGCTTGCAACATTTTTCAGCCTCCTTTAAAGTCAAAGAAGTATGACCATCGGAAGAAAAAAATTAATCTCCGTAGAATCTTTCTTCCAGGGGGTCCTTTAGCATCAGTAACATATGCAGCTAGCTGGCTGGGTTCAGCTGCTCTGGAGGTGTGGCCTTAGATAATGAGCTTTGGGAATTAGCCAATCAGAATTTAGGAGGGGAGTGTGCTGAGAGGGAACTGTCTGAAATACCTCAACATTTTTTCGAAGATGGATGGGCACATCCCCAAAGAATGAACCAACAGAATTCGATAAAGAAACATGCAAATGTCAAGAATTTAAAAACACAATTTCAACAACCTCAAAATCTATCACCTTAAGCTAGACAGGCAAATTTGTTAATAAACTGAAAACAGAGCCCTTCCCGCTAGAAGGTGAACAGGGGAGGAAGGGTGGGAGCTTACTGATGCTAAAGGACCCCCTTGAAGAAAGAAGATTACTACAGTGAGTAATTTTTTCTTCTCACCCCAGGAGTTCTTTAGCATCAATAACATATGCAAATTCCAAAGCAGTACAAAACTTGGAGGTGGGCAGAGTATGTACTTAGGAAACAGACTCTGCAGTACCGTCCTGCCAGATCTGGTATCAGATCTGGACTGTACATCAAGATAGCAGTGCTTAATGAATGTGTGTACAGTTTTCCAAGTAGCTGCCTTGCAAACATCCAGGAGGGTTATGCCTTTTGCAGATGCCACAGAGGCTGCAGTGCCCCTAGTAGAGTGAGCCCTGAGCCCTTCAGGAGGTTGTTGACCAGCTTTCTTATAGCAACATCTAATGCAAGAGATTAACCAGCGGGAAACAGTTCTCTTGGTTGCTGGTTTTCCTCTACCTACTTCCCCACAGGTAAGGAATAACTGGGTGGAAGTACCTCTGAACTGCCTAGTGTGTTCTAGGTAGTAAAAGAGAGCTCTTTTGACATCCAGGCTGTGCAGCTTCTGCTCATCAGGAGTGGATTACTCAGTAAAGAATACAGTCAAAGTGATGGACTGATTAAGGTGAAACTCAGTGACCACCTTAGGCAGGAATTTCCTATTTGTCTTGAGCTCAAGTTGTGTCCTTGTGAGGGATGATGTAGTTGGGCTCAGTGCACAGGGCCTGTAAATGAAAATTACGTACCTACCGTAATTCTTGATCTTCTTGGACGAGTCTCCACCACTCATTCACACTATTGGGATCTGCGTCGGAGGCACTAGGACCCATCGAGACAAACTTTTTGCTGGAAGTCGGCGCCAGAGATGGAGCCGCGAGGAATCGGCACGCGAGCCTTGTCATGGTACAACTATCGGCGCTGACCCTCCAACCGCCTCAGTACCTTTTTACCAAGGAGGTGCAGCTTAACTAACCTAGAAGGGTAGCCTTAACCTAAAAACGGACATAAGATAGTCTGGGTGACCCGATATAGAAGGGTCGAAAAAGTCTTCACAGCCTAAAGGTGAGGTGAAGACCAACAACAGAAGGTGAGCTCGGGGCGGAGGGTGGGCATGTGGATAGTGGTGGAGACTCGTCCCGAAGATCAAGAATTACAGGTAAGTGCATTAATTTTCCATATCTTCCTGGACATAAGTCTCCACCACTCATTCACCTACAGGGAGAGTACCGAGCTAATAATCCCCGAGAGCGGCAGGAGAGACCAAGAGCTCACGTTTCTAGGACAGAAGTCCATTAAGGATGGCCCTGCCAAAGGAGGAATGTCGTCTGGTGTGGACATCCAGTGCATAATGTTTAACGAAAGCATGAACTGAGCTCCAGGTGGCCGCGTTGCAAATATCTGCAATGGGCATGTTGCGAATTTCCGCTAGGGATGCCACGACCGCTCTAGCAGAGTGAGCGTAAACCCTACCCTCCAACTTAACCTGCACCATGGAGTAGCAGTGGCGAAGGCATGCCACTAACCATGCTGAGATACATCTGATAGCGACAGATTGACCCAGCCGGGTCTCGCTGAAGGAAACAAACAGTTGCTGGGCTTTGCGAAAGTCCTTGGTTCTATCTAGATAGAAGCATAAGCTCTCTTCACATCCAAAGAATGGAGAGATCGTTCTCCTTCATTTTGGAAGTCCATAAGTAAGAGTGAAGGACCAAAGGTTGGTTTAGATGAAATTCTGACACAGCCTTAGGAAGAAATTTAGGATGTGTCCAAAGGACTACTTTGTCCTTATGGAACACAGTATATGGAGGGTCTGTGACCAGGGCATGTATCTCAGAGACCCTGCGGGCTGAGGTAATGGCCACTAGGAAGGCAGTCTTCCAGGTGAGAAATTTTAGCTCACAGGTAGCCAGAGGTTCGAAAGGTTTCCGAGTGAGCATGTCTAGCACAAGATTAATGTCCCAGGCTGCAACTGGACGTCTTGTGGGAGGTCTGGTATGCAGAATTCCTTTAGAAATCTCTTAGCCACAGGTAGCTAGAGCCAGTGTTAAGGAAGAAACCGTCTCGTGATACGCTGAAATGGCACTAAGGTGAACTTTGACTGTAGAGTACTGCAGACCTGAATTTGAGAGGTCTAGGAGGTACTCCAGAACCTTATCTGGTGGGCAGGAAAGGTTTAAAGAGGACTTTGCACACAGGCAAAACTTCCACTTGGCTGTAAGTTTTCCGAGTGGCTGGCTTCCAGAGCCAGAAGAATATCTGAAACTCTCCGAGAGACATTGAACGGTTTACTTCTACCTCTTCAGGAGCCAAGTGTGAAGGTGAAGCGGTCTCAGGTTGGGATGGACCACCGGCCCCTGAGTCAAAAGGTTCATCTGCAGGGGAAGTGGCCTCGGAGGAACTGCCAACATATTGTTGAGTAGTGGAAACCACAGCTGCCAAGGCCAGAAGGGAGCAATGAGTATCATCTTGTCCCCCTGGGACTCGAACTTGAGGAGTACCCTCTGAATTAGAAGAAGAGGTGGAAAGGCGTAAAGAAAGCGTTTTGTCCACCGCAGCCTGAACGCATCCTGACAGAAAATGCCAGGCCCTGGATTTCTGGAGCAGAAGAGAGGCAGTTTTGCATTGAGTGGGGATGCAAAAAGGTCCAGGTCTGGAGTTCCCCACTCTCTGAATAGTGACTGAACTATGGTTGAGTCGAGCGACCACTCGTGAGGATCTGTCTCTGTTCTGCTGAGACAGTCTGCCAGTTCGTTCTGTATTCCCAGTAGGTAGACCGCTTGAATTAGAGCCTTGTACTCCAAGCACCACTCCCACACTCTCATCGCTTCTCTGCATAAGGGGTAAGAATGAGCACCGCCCTGTTTGTTGATGTAATACATCACTGCTTTGTTGTCCGTTTGAAGGAGAATGTTCTTGTGACAGAGAATGTCCTTCAACGCCCGGACCGCATAAAGGACGGCTCTCATTCCTAGGACATTTATGTGAAGCTGGGACTCGACCTGAGTCCACGTACCTTGAGTGTGGAGAGCCTGACAGTGGGCTCCCCACTCCATTAGGGATGCGTCTGTGGTAATAGAGATCTGATGGTCCAGAGGAGCAAAGGGATACCCTTCCAGGAGATTGCTCTCTTGAGACCACCAGGTGAGTGACCTCTTTAAAGGTTCTGTCACTTTGATGGGATAGGACTGCGGGTGAGTGGTTGGGGACCACTGAGTACTGAGCATCCACTGAGTGGTTCTCATGTGCAGATGTGCTAGGGGTACAGTAAACACTGAGGATGCCATGAGGCCGAGCATCCGTTGCATCGAGAGAGCTGTGACGGAGTTGCTTTCACCGATGAGATGGGCCATTTGAAGGATATCGTTCCTTCTGTCTTCTGGAAGAAAAGCCTTCGCACAGGAGGTGTCCAGGACAGTCCCTATGAAAAGGAGCCTCTGGGAGGGCTGCAACTACGATTTCTTGAGGTTCAGCAGAACTCCCACGGATGTAAGGAAGCGAGAGGCTATCTCTATGGCGTCCAGAGTTCCCTGTTTGGAAGGGCTTGCCAGAAGCCAATCATCCAGATAAGGGAACACTTGTATTCCGACTTTTCTGAGGTGCGCTGCGAGAACTGCACAACACTTTGTAAAAACCCGCAGCGCCGAGGATAGCCCAAAGGGCAGGACTCTGAACTGATAATGCTGTCCCAGAGCCACAAACCTCAGGAATTTGTGATGCCTCGGGTGAATAGAAATGTGCTGGTAAGCATCCTGCATGTCCAGGGAGGCTAGCCAGTCGTGTTGATGAAGCAAAGGTAACAAGGTTCCCAGAGAAATCATTCTGAATTTCTCCTTGGGCAGAAATTTTAGTTTCCTGAGGTCCAAAATGGTGCGTATGCCCCCAGTTTTCTTTGAAACCAGGAAGTAATGGGAGTAGAACCCCGTGTTCCGTTGACGCACCGGCACTACTTCTACTGCTCTGTTGTTCAGAAGGCCCTGAATCTCGGCGGCGAGAAGGTCTGATTGAAGGGTTGACAGCCTGGGCTGTCGTTTGAGAGGACAATCCGGAGGGGTCTCCACAAGATTGAGTGAATACCCCTCGCGAATTATCCGAAGGACCCATTTGTCTGAGGTTATGGACTTCACTGGTTGTAGAAGTGCATCAGATGATCTCCCAACGGAGAGAAAAGTCCACCTCGGGCAGCTGAGATGGGACTTGGGCCAACAACTCATAAGGTGGCGCTGGGCGCTTTGGGCCCTTGCGCTTTCTGTTGTGTCTTCTTTTGAGGCTGGGCAGGTTGATTTTTATGGAAACCTCCTCTGCCTCTGCCTCAAAGGACTGAAGGTTATTAAACTGACATTTATTGACACTCCTCGAGAGGGACAGGAGGAGGTCGAGCCAACTTAATGGCTGACCCTAGTCTTTTAATGTAGCTTCTAGGGCTTGTTCTACCCGAGGACCCGAAAGATATGCACCATCAAAGACAACGCCATTAAGCTGCTACTCTGCGTCATTCGTGAAGCCTGATGCGCGGCCGAGGAATGACGGCAGTACAAATTCAGCAGCCGCGAGCGGAAGCAGTGTTGAAAGCATCCATAGCTGCTTTAACCTGCTGATTATGGGTCGATACCTCTGGTAATGGTTTGAAGAAGCTCTGGCTTTGAATCCGATTCCGGTAGAGCTTCAACCATCTGCTTGATGGAGTGCCACAGGATATACTCATACTGGGAGAAATAGCCTTGGTAGCTGGCAATACGCATACCTAGGGTAGAAGCAGCAAAGACTCTCTTACCTAAGGTGTCTGTCTTACAGGATTCTTTGTTAATAGGTTGAGCTGTAGTAGTTTGAGGAAGAACGACCTTATCATTCTCTGCCAGGACTACAATAGGATCCACAAAGGCTTGAGAAGCCAAAATGGGACGATCTTTGGGGGCTGAATATTTCCTATCTATGGATTTAGCCACCGAAGGAGTGAGAGCAGGATTATTCCATACCATTTGAGACAGCGTCTCGAAGGAAGGCTGAACCGGAGGAGTCAAATCCGTAGGGATCTCCAGGGCATGAAGGTATTGGCGTCTCAACAATTTCCCAGGATCGATGTCTGTAGTCTGGAGAGAAAGAGTGGAAATTAAATTTTTCAGCAGAGACTTAAAGGACAGGTCCTCGACCACAGGCTCTGTAGCAGTAATAGATCCTGCTTCCTCCACTTCATCACCCAGTCAAAGGTCTGGGTCAGGCTCAATGTCATCTCCTGACAGTCCAGGAGGGACTGTATGGATAGGAAAGGAATGAAAGTCAGAGGAAAGGGAAGAAGGAAAAAGCGAAAGGAGGTCCTGGCGGAAGGCGCCCCAGAGCCCCGGTGCCGTGGAGGCTGCAGCACCGTGAGCGACGCAGAGGACCCACGCAGCACGAAAACGCGCCGAGGACCCACGCGGCACAGAAAACGGCACAGAGGAGCCGCACGGTGTCGAGGACGGCGCCGATAAGCCGCACGGCACTGAGGATGGTGCCGAGCGCACTGAAAACACTCCAAGACTCCGAAAAACAGGTTTTGAAGGAAGAAGAGCAGGAGATAAGGGCATTGGTGTGGCTCCCTGCGCCATAGCCATGTGAGGGGGGGAAACACCTAAGCACGGAGTCGACGGCACCGAAGAAGGTGCCACGCGACCAGGGAGGGTCAACCGCCCTACCTGGTCTCTCAAGAAGCTAAAGGCCCCGGAGTGACCGAGCCAGGTAGCTGAACCAACCTCCGAGCCCATTGCTCCATAAGGGCGGGCCCACTGATGAAACTGTTCATCTGAAGACCTACCTACAGGCGGGGTAGGGCTCTGATGTGAAAACGTTGCTACCAGAAGCAGAGGTTGGCGACTCCAAAGGAGACCAGCAAATAACCCCAATAACATAACATCTATGTGCAGACATATCAGAGGCGACCTTGAGTGATGCCTTCTCTTTTTTGACCTGTGGGCGAAGAAGAGCTCGAGGCGAGACGATGCTGAGAATGCGACTGTTCATTTTTATGCTTCCGTGGGGACCACCCATCCCCTCGGGCACTGGACTGACCGTTGTCAGACCCCCCTTCTGGAGAAGGCGGTGGACCGGACCCAGCCCGACTGACAGAACAGCTTTCATATGAAGTTTCCCTACCGTCACCTGACCTACTCATGGTCGACTCCGTCAAAGTAGGCTGAGACTTCTTTTATTATTTTTAAATAAGAATAAACTTAAGTGAAACTTATTGAGATATACTACAAAATAAGAAAACTATGCTGCTAGTTTGAAGTTTGACTCCCGGTGGGCGAGCGACGTTGTCACTGAAGCGCACTTGGTGGTGGGAAAAAAGGAACTGAGGCGGTTGGAGGGTCGACGCCGAGAAAGTCATTACTGCGCGAGCTGAGGCTCGCGGTGCCATTCCTCGCGGCTCCATCTCTGGCGCCGACCCTCCAGCAAAAAAGTTTGCTCCCGATGGGTCCTAGTGCCTCCGGCGCAGATCCCAATAGTGTGAATGAGTGGTGGAGACTTATGTCCAGGAAGATCTCTGAAATTCTTCTTGCAGAGGTAATAGCCACCAAAAAGACAGCTTTCCAGGTCACAAATTTCAGGTGGGCCGTAGCCATGGGCTCAAACGTGGGGCTCCATGAGCTTGGCAATACAGAGATTAAGGCTCCAATAAGGAACAGGCTCCCTGACTGGTGGCTGAAGGTGAAGGAGGCCTTTAAAAAACTGCTCGAAGTGCCATACAGAAGGACTTCCGGTGACGTCACGGAGCCAGCACGAGCACATTGAGACAGGCTCTCCTCCAAAACCTCCTCAAAATAAAAACTTTTAGAGAAAGCTGCACCCAAAAGCTCCAAATAATCATGCTAAAACCTCCAAAAGACAGCAGGAATTGTTTGAAGCCAAAATCATCCTCGAAGAAAGAGGATGCAGGAGACAAGCCATAGCCCTTCCCCAGCCAGCCTGCCGGATATGGACGAAGAGCAGGAACACTTAACCAGGTCACGCTTTGATAGACTGTTTAATGAAATCAAGCCGATGAGGGCCGAGAATAAAACGGAATTCAAGAATTTAAATCAGCATCTCCAAAATCTAGAAAAGAGAGTCCAGGAAACGGAGAACAGAATCAGCAACACGGGGGACACGACTGCCAAGATGAACCTGGCCCTTCAAGCATTACTACACTACACAGAACAACTACAAAATAAATGTGTGGACTTGGAGGGGAGATCCAGATGGGAAAACATACGTATACATGGGCTCCCGGAGGGCTCGGAAACGGGCCAAATGACAGAGTTCATTTCAGACTTAATCAGCGATGTACTAAACTTGCCTGCAGGTTTCCAATTGGGAATAGAGCAAGCACACAGAGCCCTTCCAGCTAAACCCCCTCCAGAATCGAGACCTCGATCAGTTATTTTAAAATTTAACAGCTACAAAGTCAAAGAAGAAATCCTCTCTATGGCATGGCAGCAGAAAGAGGTAAAATACCTAACACACAGGCATTATTTCGACCATGACTACCCACCCGAAGTGCAAAAACAAAGGCTGCAATATGCCCCCTTACTGAAGATTTTAAAGTCGAATAATGTCAGATTCAACACTCCTTACCCAGCTCAGCTCAGAATAATGTGGACGGAAGGTGCTCAGACCTACGAGTCACCAGAGGAAGCGAGTAAAGCCTTAATATTGAAGGGCCTCATGCAAGCCCCGCAGCAGCCAGCCCGAGACTCCGTTTCCCAGCAGAACAAGCGGGCGCTTAATGACTGGCTAATAGCATCGTCTAAAAGAAGGCGGGGGCGCATCTTTACAACGTCATCCCTGAATCCACTTACGGTGATTCGTGCAGCGCTAGTAGAAATGCAGCCTACGAAGGAAATACAGACTGAAGATACACAGAACTGATCGAAGGGAAAGTCATTTTTTGGAAGCTCTTTCTGCTTAAGTTTGTCTTCTTCTGCTCCCCCCTCGTTGCGGCAGGCTGCGATTTCGAGGCCTAGTGGAGGACTGGGGAAGCCATCGGAGGAGTGTCGTTTATACCTTGCATGTTGCATTTCATAGCTATTGAGCCTCAGTTATAAGATATGTCTCCTCTCCAAATTATCTGGACGCAGACTATCTTTGAAAACAAGGAAAACGAACGAAACAGGGAAAGGGGAAATTATAAATATAACAAATTTACACAATAATAAGGAGGGAACAGACTGAGACTAATCCGGGAACTCTGGTCTTGAGAGGACACATAGACACTTGAATTAAATATGGCTCATGGTGCACTAAGGGTAGGGTAAGATTCGGAGGAGGAGTCATCTGCTTTGTGCGAGGAGAATACCAGATAACAACACTTAACAATACTCCACGTTGACATCCTGGAAAGACCACTGACGTCACGCAAAACATTGGACTGTACTTTTTCAATTTTTTCTTTCTTTTCTGTGCAGTTTCAGTGTTTAAGAGCCTAATAAAGAACTAGGCAGGCTCGAGGGAGGATCCACTAGAAATAGTGATTTCAAGGGGAATTTTTTTTTCCCTCTCACCTCCTGTGCCAGGTATATCCCCCCATAATTAAGGGGAAGTACTTGGCTCTTAGAGATTTGCTGAGAATTTTAGTGAATCTCCTGGTTTGGAAGTAAATTGTTAGTATTTAGGATGTATTTTCTACATAGTTGGTCAAGTTACATGTTGATTCTGATGATTACAGGGAGAGAAAAGTCACTGTCATTTCATGTTACTTTTGTGTTGGCCCTTGGATGCAGAGTAAATAATAGATTGAGGTGGGGTTGCATGCTTTTCATTTACCAATACAATGGCACGCTCAGAGGTGAAAATTATTTCCTTTAATGTAAATGGCTTAGCCCACCCTATTAAGAGAGCTAGAACAATATCATATTTAAAGAAAACGAAGGCAGCTTTCTTTTTATTGCAGGAAACTCATATGAATAAAAAAGAACATGAGAAGCTGGCGAAATTTGGCTTTAAAAAGGTGGTTGCTGCGAATTATGGTGGGGGGCGTAGACGGGGAACAGCTATTTTAATTCCACATTCAACCCCATTTGATCTTACAGATTCATTGATAGATAAGCAAGGTAGATACTCTGCAGTCAAGGGCCTATATAATGGAACCAGGCTTACACTCGTTTCAGTATATGCTCCACCTGGAACAGACGTATCTTTTTATAGAGACTTACTTCTTAAGGTGTTGCAGTGGGCGGAGGGTTACTTGATCATAGGAAGGGATTTTAACTTAAGGCTAAATCCCACAATGGATGCCTCGGGGCAGTATGCAAAAGGGGAGAAAGGACTGGCTAAGAAGGTTAGCAAGCTGCTGCAAGAGTTAGGCTTGATAGATGCTTGGTAAGCACACCATAAGAACACTAAACAGTATACATACTTCTCTCATCCCCACCAAGTTTGTTCTAGGTTAGATTACTTCTTATTGCCAAAAGAATCCATGGAGGTCTGTGCTTCGGTGGACATAGGATCTTGTTTACTCTTAGACCACGCCCCCATTCAAATATATTTAACAACAGGCCCACCTAAACGTTCCACCTTTTGGCGATTGAACTTATCTCTGCTTCAAATTAAAGAAAATCAAGAAACAATAAAGAATACTATAAAACAAGCTATACAGGACAATAGATGTCCTGAGGTATCCCCAAGTATTCTGTGGGATACAATTAAAGCCCTTGTTAGGGGAAAATTTATAGAGATATCGGCTAAAGCAAAAAAGCAAAGGATTAAAAAACAAAAAGATTTACAAAGCCAGAATGATGAGCTGGAAAAACAACAGCAACACAACCTAAGTAAGGATAGAGCTAGGTTACTCAAAACATTAAAAGCAGAGTATGTAAAGATCTTGGACTATCAGGTGGAACAGAAATTAATCTATTTGAAGCAGAGATTCTATGAGGGAGGGCCGAGGGCCTTAAAACTTTTAACTAGTAGACTGCGGCAATACCGAAGTAAAGCAACCATAACCAAGATTAGGGACCCCATTAAACATACACTGCAGTATAAAACTGAGGACATAGCAGAGTCTTTTCGAAAATATTATCAAAGCCTATACGCCAAGGGGAACCCGCCCTCAACTCAGGTTATTAGGGACTATCTGGCCCCATTAAATCTCCCTAACCTCACGGAAGAACAGGTGAAAGCTTTGACTGAATCCTTTGCGGATTGGGAAATTGTCCAGGAAATTCAAAATTTGAACACTGGAAAGTATCCTGGTTCGGATGGGCTACCAGCAGAGTTCTTTAAATGTTTTAAAGAAACTGTTGTACCTTTACTTAATGAAACCTACAACCATGTAAGCACAGCAAAAAGCCATCCTGGTCGCAAGCAATAGTGTCGGTCATACCAAAGCCGTCCAGAGACACCACTAACTGTGCATCTTACTGTCCCATATCCATTTTGAACACAGATTACAAGATTTTGATGGCCATTTTGGCCAGGAGGGTTCAAAAAGTTCTTCTAAACCTGACACATATGGACCAGGCGGGCTTCATCCCAGGTAGGCAGACGGTAGACAATATTAGGAGGACCATTAACATTATAGACCGAATTCAAACTAAGTCTATCCCGGCCTGTATTATGAGTTTAGATGCAGAGAAAGCATTCGATCAGGTCTCCTGGGAATTTCTTCAGGAAACTCTGGGCGGCTTTGGATTTCCGGCACTGTTTTGCCAACTAATTGCTAAAATATATAAAAATCGATTGCATATATCACAGACAAGCAGTTCATATCTACCCTTTTAATTTACTATGGTACCGTCAGAGGTACCCCTATCTCCCATATTATTAACCTTTATATTGAACCTCTGGCGCAAACCATACGTTTAAATTCTGATATACAAGGTATAAAGTGGGGAGATATTGTACATAAAATTGCGTTGTATGCAGATGACGTATTGTTGTACTTATCTGACCCAGAGAATTCCATCTCTAAAGTTTTTCAACAACTAGAGGCATTTTCCAAGATATCAGGATACAAATTAAATTGGTCAAAAACAGAAATCTTGGCGTTTAATTTTGACTTTTCACAAAGACTTAAGGCAAGATTTCCCATGAAATAGGACTGTCCCATTATTAAGTACCTTGGAGTGAAATTAGGAAAATCTCCCAGGTCCCTATATAGAGACAATTACACCCCCCCCCCCTCAAAAGAACATTTGGGCAGACCTTCAAAGGTGGGCGCTCCTACCTCTTCCCTTCTATTCTAGATTACAAGCCATTAAAACAAATATTTTACCAAGGTTATTATATTTCTTTCAAACAATTACGTGCATAATACCATCAGGAGATATAGTACAATGGCAAAGGAAAATTATGGCATTCCTATGGGCATATGCGCACCCAAGAGTGAATAGGAGGATCCTATGTCTACCGAAGCAGGCAGGGGGAAGGGCATGTCCAAATTTACAGGACTATTGGCTCACAGCCCAAATGAAAATGGCCCTGCTATGGTCCCACCCAACATACTTAGCCCACTGGAAACAAATGGAACTTAGTAGCTCCACAAATACACCATTAGCAATGGATATATTCAGCCCGCCTGCTCATGTAGACTGTGCAGCTTATCAGGGACATGCCCTGAAAACAACACTGCAAGGGTGGCTCTGGGGAACCAAGAGAGGTTACACAGCCAAAAACATGTGGAGATATAGGAACTGGTGTTCCAACCCTGAGTTTAGACCACCCAGTTACCATAAATGGTATACGTACCAAATGGAGAAAGGAATATATGCTCCTTGGCAATTGCTTAAAGGGCAAGATGTTCGGCCTTTTGAACTCCTAAGAGCCCAAAACAATTGGAATAATTCTGATTGCCTATATTACTATCAAATAAAAGACTTCATAAATGCTAAACAGAAAAAGATGCAGGCCTGGCAGGACGAAAGACCCTTTCCGTATGTTTTTGAGACAATTTGGTAGAGCACTAATGGAAATGGAGCAATAACTATGCTATATAATAATTTGATTGCAGACAGGGGATACAACATACAGGGGATTCAACAGAAATGGACATCGGAGTTGGGGATCCCCCTGAATTCTCAACTTTGGGTGAAAATTTTCAGAAGTACCTGGAAGACTACCTCTTCCCCAGGTTGGCAAGAGTTTACCTGGAAGCTTAGAATTAGGTTCTTTTATACCCCAATGAGGCTAGCTAAGATGGGCCTACTAACCCAAGGGGTTTGTTGGAGGAAATGTGGTAGCACTTCTGCAGACCAATCGCATGTGTTCTGGTTTTGTAGTGAACTCTGAAGTTTTTGGAAGCAGATCTGTAGCTACTTATCTAATTTGTTCGAGTTATCAATCACTATAGCCCCGGAGCACTGTATGCTTGGCTTCTACCCGGAGGGGGTGGAGGGCAGGGAGGCGCAATACCTTTGGGCCATCCTAACAATGGCCACCATGAAAGCAATAACAAAACATTGGCTGCAACCAAACCCCCCAATTCCACGAGACTGGTTAATAATAGTGAACCAAATTCAAGACATGGAGGAAATAACTCACTCTATAAAACATCAAAATGAAAAGTTTATTAACAGATGGGTTAGATATCAAAGTGAAGCCTTCCCCGACACTTGAGGCCTCAATATGGAATGAAAAATACATGCTTGAACAATGGGGTCTTGAGATTAATGGGGACGACACCAACCTGGTTGGTTAACTGTGGTCGGGGCCTCCTTGCTCACCCCTGCTTTCTACCCCGTCTCCCCCCCTTTTTTCTTGGTATGTCTTAAAATTAATTATGAGACATATTTAGGCAGAAAATAAGTTAGATAGCCTCTTTAAGTGACCTATTTTGGCAGTGGCAGTTAGCTGTTAAGCTCTCTCTCTCCCAGTTTTGTTTGCTTATAATGTTTATCATATTAGCTGGTAATATTGAACCTATGTCTCTTTATATTTTTGAGAAACATAGCGTATCTTGTAATGATTGGATGAACAGACTTAATCCATATTCCATGACAGATTAGGTTATGAAATAAGTTAATTTTTCCTAAAGTCTAAGATGGAAATATTGTCCAGGTTAAAACAACAAGGCTATTGTACTTTGAATACATGAATGTGAAAAACAATGTGTAAACAATAAACAAGTATTAAAAAAAAAAGACGTGCCATACAGAAGCTACAGGAGGGTAGGGCCTGTGGGCCAGACAGGTTTCCTGTCGAGTATTATAGGATCCTGGGGGGGGGTGCAAATGGCTGAAGCGCTGAGGAAAGTATTTGAGAGAGGGGAGGAGGGGCAGATCCCGGAACTACCTGACTCATGTTATGAGGCTAATCTTTGCTTAATACATAAGCGGGGACAGGATGAGCTTGAGTGTTCAACTTATCGACCGATCTCCCTCCTTAATGCTGATATGAAAATTTTAGCCAAGGTCCTTGCCACTCGTTTGGAGAACATCCTACCGGAGGTGATCCATCCAGACCAGACCAGGTTTATCAAGGGGCAACAGTCCTATCATAATGTACGTAGATTGTTAAACGTCATATGGTGGGCTGGCGAGACCAGAAGTAAGATGAGGTGATCTCCATGGAGTCCGAAAAAGTGTCTGACAGGGTGGAATGGGAGTACCTCTTTGAGGTGATGACCCGGTTTGGTCTGGGGGATCCGTTTATAGGGTGGGTCAGGGCTACGTACCTAAAGCCGAGTGAGCAGGTGATGATGAACGGGTGCCTCTTTGGGAAATTCAGGTTGGGTAGCGGAACAAGACAGGGATGCCCTCTGTCCCCTCTGCCGTTTGCCTTGGCAATCGAACCCTTGACATGAGCGATACACCAGCATGAGGGCATGGTGGGAGTAGGTGATGGGGTTGGGAGACAGCATAAGGTGTCGCTCTACGCTGACGATATGCTGTTATTCTTAGGGGATATACGTAATTCTATGAGACACCTGATGGACATTATTGAAAAGTTTGTAGGTTTTTCCGGGTATAAGATTAATGTCAGGAAATCTGAAGCTATGGGGTTCCCGGACGTTGGCCCAGAGGTACGGCAGAGGGGATTCAGGGTTGTCCAGACTGACTTTAAATATCTTGGGGTATGAATAGGACGGAGGTGGTAAGAGCTGTGTAAGTTGAATTATCACCCCTTGATCAAATAGGTGTTGGCAGACCTTAAGAGATGGATGCAACTCCCAGTGTCTTGGATTGGGAGGATAAATCTCATAAAAATGAATACAATCCCCCGCATTTTATACTCCATGCAAATGTTACAGATGAGGTTAACACAGGGGGATGTGAAACGGTTAGAGAAGGGGTTCATGGATTTCATCTGGCAGGGAAAAAAGCCTAGAATAAGCTTAACAAGGCTTAAGGCGGATAGAAATAGGGGAGGGCTTAATTTCCCGGATTTGGGTACGTATTACAGGGCGGTGCAACTCAGGGGTGTGGCTGATTGGGTACATAGACCAGAAGTGGCTAGCTGGGTAGGCTTGGAACAAGAGGGGACCCCACGGAGGCTTACAGCCTACCTTCATAGTAAGGGATTACAAGCATACAGAGATTTGGGAAGTGGCAACCCGTTAGTTCAGGAAACACTGGAGGCCTGGGATCATCTGTGGCGATGGAAGGGATTGGCCCAGAGGGAGACTCTCTTACTCCAAATTGTGAAGAATCCCTTCTTCGTTCCTGGGATGGAAGATAGGGGGTTTTTAGAATGGGAGAGAGGAGGGGTGGTATATACAGGGATGTTACTGGAGAAAGGAGAGTTGAGTGAGTTTAATAAGATCAGGCGAGAGATGAGGTTGGGGACCTCCCAATTATTTCGGTACCTGCAAGTGAAAGCGTATGTAGGAAGATTGGGTATGGAGGGAAGGGATAGGTTGCATCCAAATCGAATAGAGCAGATGGTATGTCAGGCCAGGAAAGATCCAAAAGGATTTATTGGGAAAGTGGCCAAACAAGATAAGCAGAACCTTCCAGACTTAACAGGCCCCACAAAGGCTCTTTGGGAGAGGGATTTACGGTTGCAAATATCGGATGGGAACTGTAAGTTAGTGCTAGGTATGCCGGAGGGAATTATAGTATGCAATAAATTTAAGGAGGCCTTTTATAAATTTTTGCATAGAATTTACTGGCCCCCAGTGGCAGTGCATCAGGTGCATCCTGCAGTTTCACCGACTTGCAGAAGATGTAGTAGAGGGTTGGGTACCTTTTTTCATTGCTTCTGGACATGTCCGGTTTTGGTTAAGTTTTGGGGAGGTATAGT
Source organism: Neoceratodus forsteri (assembly GCA_016271365.2). Lineage (NCBI taxonomy): Eukaryota > Metazoa > Chordata > Ceratodontiformes > Ceratodontidae > Neoceratodus > Neoceratodus forsteri. The sequence continues at coordinate 910,729,233 of CM028136.1, forward strand.
CCAGGAGGTGAATAAGGGGATGGGGGCCGATTGTCTCATGACCCTTTGGTCTGCCTATTTGGGGTGGAAATAATGGAAGGGGAGGAGGAGTGGCAACTACTACCTAGGTGGGTAAGGGTGTTGTTTGTGCTGGCCAGGCACTGCATTCAGAACACCTGGGTCACTGGAAATGGGCCTACGCTGGCTGACTGGTGAAGACTGGTTATACGCTCCTTGGCTTTGGAGAGGCTTACATGGATCGTAAGAGATAGGGAGGAGGTGTTCTTGAGGGACTGGGCTCCTTTTTTGGCGTCCTTGAGCATGTCTGAAAACCTAATGCTCCGTACAGTGCTGAGTAAGTCCCAGAGTGATGGTTATGTCTAGGGGGAATACACCTCCTGTTAGTGGAAAAATCAGCAGCCTACCTATGGTTTATTGGGTACCTATGGTCCTGCTCTTCCTGTACAATATGAATAGTAGGAAGTCACTTGATTGCTCTCTGTGCTTAATATTATATGATTAACTAGGGATACCTGAATCTGTCTGAGAATACGGATTGTAATGTACACTAGACTGCATCTTTATAAATGGAATCTGATAGATATCAATGATATAACTGGGATTTTAGTGTGTTTGTGTTAGTAGCTGTCTCTTGTCATATGTTGTATGTATATGTCTCTGTGGTAGAAAACTTTCAATAAACAGAACATTCAAAAAAAAAAAAATGCTTGAACACAGAGTGGGAAAAAACTGATTTTTCCTTTCCCACAGAGAGGTATGCCGAAACAGCAGCCAGGTGTAGCTTCAGAAAAGAAGGCTTCAAGCCAGAGGTCTGCAGGTGCACCAGGTAATCCAGCAGCTGAACGTCTCAGGCTGCTAGAGGATTCGCGCTTGTGCCCCTGCACCACAGGAAAAAACATTTCCACTCGGCTGCATAGGTGTTCTTGGTATTGGGTTTTGGCCATTCTCAGGATTTTCAGGACCTGTTCAGAGTAGTTAGAAGTTGGGAACTCTTTAATTCCTCAAGAGCCAAGCTTTGAGGTGAAGAGAGTATATGTCTGGATAATTCACTCCTGTCTGGGGTAGTCAGCAGAGAGTGAGCTGAAGGAAGGTGAATGGGTCTGCTGTTGGATAGAGAGAGCAGGAGAGGGTACCAGGCTTGCCTGGGCCAACCCGGTGCTACCAGAATCATTGATGCATGCTGTTGTTGGAGTTTCAGCAACACTTTAAATATCAGAGGGAACAGAAGGAAGGCATAGAGGAACCTTCCTGATCGGTCCAGGATCAGGGCATCCACTGATAGTGACCCCTTGACTGGAGGCCTGCAACAGTACTGAGGAAGCTGAAAATTGAGGGGGGGACTCAAACAGATCTATTTCTGGTGTACCCCACCTCCTGAAGACTGTGGCTGGCACCTGCTTGTTCAGAGTCCACTCACTATGGCCCTGACTGATGCAGCTGAGAGCATCTGCCAGGGTGCTGTCCTTGCCAGGGAGGTGAATGGCCAGAAGGCTAACTCCCAGGGAACAGGCAAGAGACCAAATCTTTAGAGCCTCCAAACAGAGTATCCCTGATTTGGTGCCACACTGCTTGTTTATGTAAAACATTGCAGTAGTGTTGTCTGTCCTTATTTGTACAGTCTGTCCTTTTATGAGAGGAGCGAAGGCCTTGATTGCTAGGAAAAAGGCTCCGCGCTCCAGGAGGTTTATGTGACAGACTCTTCGGTAGCACAGGTACCACTTACTGAGGCACTGTCCAAATGAGCTCACCAGCCTAGTAGAGAGGAATCTGTGGTAATCACTTCTGTGGGAAGAGAGCCCTGAAAGGGAACCCCACAGACAGGTTTACTGGGTTTTTCCACCAGAGCGGAGCCTGATGAAACTGATCTGAGACTGGTATCAGCTTTGACAAGGCACTGCTCCTTTGAGACAAGCGAGTACTCAGGTAAAACTGCAGTTCTCACACTCTGTACCTGATGCCTGGGACCACTGCTATTATTGATGCCATGTGTCCCAGGAGTCTAAGAAAATCTCTGGCTGGTCTTGGCTGGCCCAGGACGAAAGAATCCGCCATTAACAAAAAGTTTTGAATTCTCTCTGGAGGGAGGAAGGCAAACCCTTTCAACCGCAGAATCAACCAAAAATAGCGGTTCCCGGGAACCGAGGGGAACTGCTAAAAATCCCACAAAATAAACTCAGTACATTATAAAAATAGGTTTGTGAGAAAAACTTTACCAGAAAACCAGAAACAGCCTCTTAACAAGGAATGTTGAGACACCCCACGGGGCAGTATTGTTCAGTCAGTGAAGAAAAAATTCTGACGTACTTCACACGGTTCCCTCTCAGTACACTCCCCTCCTAAATTCTGAATGGCTAATTCCCCAAGCTCATTATCTAAGGCCACACTTCCAGGGCAGCTGCACCCAGCCAGCTAGCTAGCTGCATATGCTACTGATGCTTAAGGACTCCTGGAGTGAGAAGCGTACATTCTACCATCAGAGTAACCTTTCACCATGATAATATTGGTGGTTTTCACAGGGCAGCATTCTTGTGATACTCGTGTGGAAGCAGGAGACCATGACTCAAATTTAGCTACCCCCTTTTTCTTTCTTTTAGGGCCAACAACTTTACAGAAACAATAGGTTACTCCCTTGTAACCATAATTCTAGGAGTGGTATACAGTTCACATACACTCTGGCAGTTCCACCACAAGGATGTTACTGGCCAGAAATGAAAATTATGTACTCACCATAATTCTTCATCTTCCAGAATATCTTCACCATTCATCACTGGTGGGTCTATGCCAGAGGCACTAGGACCTCACGGGAGCTTTAAAGCTTTGGAGGCAGGGGACTGACATCGGAGATGGCATAGCTCACGAGACGAATGTATGACATGGCGCTTGTGGGCCGGCCAGTAACCGATGCTGACCCCACTGCCTCTTTAGTTCTGTTCACCTAGGAGAGGAAAGACAGGGTAAGAAAAAAAGGAAGAGCTGGGGCAAGGGATATACAAAAGGATAAAGGATATAAAAAGAACAGAAGAATATTAAACATCCATAGAGGAGAAGATAGGTTTGGGAGGAGGATCTTAGTAGTGGCCAAAGGATGATCAGGACAACTGGGCAGGAGAGAGAAAGATAGAGAGAACAAGCAGCAGGGACCCCAAATTCTCAGTAGAAAAACAAAGGTGTCAGAAGAGTAAGGGTTGGCCGACTCTCAACTGAGGAGAGCATAGCTTATGCTCTCCAAGGGTAGCTCAACCCCAAGCAAGGGGCACAGTCCATGGGATGTCCAAGGACCATCTACGGGTAGATTGCAAGGAAAGGAGAACTTCCTCGAAGTTTCAGAAAAGAGAGTAGAGCTGCGACCCCTGGAAAAAAAAACATTGGCAGCTATAGTTGTCTACCTGGGGTATGAAAACTGCAAGAGGCTAAAGTTTAGGAGTTCCACATGATCAAAACACAATATGGAAGACATATAGAATTTTCAATCTCGAAGGCCTGAGAACAGCTGAGTCAAGGTCAAGCAGTGCACCAAATAGGCCCAGTTTTCAAGCCAAGTAGTGATATCTAGGAGCTCAACAGATAAAAATTGTAACCCCTAAGAAGGGAAAAATGATGGAGACAAGGGTTCACTCGCTAAAGGGCAATTGCCAAATATAGTAATCCACAAAAAAGAAGGATACCCATCCTCCAGACTCCCTTTCTCAGACTGAAACAGCCGGAAAACAGGGGATTAAGAGAAACAGAGATGTAACATGTCACTAAAGCAAATGCAGGAGATGAACTGCAAGGGAAGAGAAAGCTGAACTGGTAAGGGAACTTTGGCTACTATTCCCAAAACGTTTCCTGCCCCTGGAAGACCTGCTCCCCTGCAAAGCCTTGTTCCCAAGAAGTGACGAGAAAAGCTTATCCAACAGCAAACAACTGTCACCCCCAGAGCATTACACATCTTTCTGGCTCAAGCTGTGGTCTGCAGTAGTCAGTCTCTGGAGTGGGCTTTTAATAGCCAGTCGTCCAAGTAAGGAAAGACATACAGGCATTCCCTGCAAAAGGCTGCTGCCACTACTGCCAAGCACTTGGCAAAGACTCGTAGTGCACAACACAAGCCAAAGGGCAACACTCTGAACTGTTAATGCTCCCCATGGAACAGGAAGAAAAAAATTACTTACCATAGTAATCTTGTTTCTTCCAAGGTCTTCTCCAATATTCATAACTCTTGCAGTCAGCCTTTAAAATAGAACTGCCTGGAGACAGAATGTTATGCTAATGATGGAACCATCATTGGCTCGTGTCACTTATTCAGATGCTGCCCTTAACTGCTGCGTTCAATTAATGCTTCAGATTTTGTGGAGAGGCTGTAAGATAGGCCCAGCCCTTGTTATTTAATGTATGTAATAAAAACAAAACCTAAACCAATTCAAAACAAACTTCCAACTGGAGACCCCCCCCCCGAATGCTAGAATAACCTAAAGAAGGAGAAAAACGATGCCCAACAGGGCCTAAAAAGACAGCCTAAGCCAGAGTGTGGCACCCCTACACATGGTTATCTAGCTTGGAGTGCAGAGGCCACTGGTTCTAAAAAGGGAGGTAGGGTTGGTGAGTTATGAATACTGGAGAATACCTTGGAAGAAACAAGATTACTATGGCAAGTAAATTTTTCTCACTCCAGGAATTCTCCAATATTCCTAACTCTTGCAGACTAAGCAGCAGTACCTTTGGAGGTAGGCACAGAACCTACTTTGTAAACAGACTCTGCAGGACTGCTGAATACCAAATAGAACTAGACTCATAGTGGATTCCCTGCAGGGGGAGGGCCTCAAACAACTGGTACAGCAACCCACAAGAGACAGGGCTATCCTAGATCTAGTACTGACTAACAAAGAAGGGATCACAGATCTCCAGGTAGAAGGTCACCTGGGGGCCAGTGACCATCACATGGTATGGTTCAATTTGGCTACTACATCTAAATCATCCCATTCCAAGGCAAAATATGGGACTTCAGAGGAGCTGACTTTGATAAGATGGCCAACAGAGTTAAGCTAGCCCTGGCAAAAGAAACACAGGTGAGGGGTACAGGCAAAGTGGGCAAGCATTAAGGATGCAATACTTGAAGCAATATCCCATTGTGTTAGACAGAAAGGAAGTGCAAAGAAGAAGGAAACCACTTTGGTTCTCAAATACAGTAGCAGAAAAGTTCAGAGCCAAAAGGCTGGCCTTCAGGAAATATAAAGGAACACAGCGGGATGAAGATAGGGAGGCATACCAAACTGACCTAAGGGAAGCAGGTAAGGCAGTAAGGCAGGCAAAGTCCCAAACTGAGGAAACACTGCATCGAACAGTAAAGAAGGTGATAAGACTTTCTATAGATACATTAGTGAAAGGAGAAAGTCCAGAGGGGTATTGCTAAGCTTAATGGAGAAAATGGAGCATGTGAGGAGGAGGACCCTGTAAAGGCATCTATCCTAAATAGATACTTTGCTCAGTATTTACTGAAGAGAAGGTAGGGCAGGACCCACAGCTCATCATCATGGACACAGGGGAGGAGGTGAGCACTACTTCCTTCACAAAGAAAGGGTCCTACAAGAGCTTGCTAAGCTCAGGGTGGATAAGGCAATGGGACCTGATGGCATACATCCCAGGGTACTTAAGGAGCTAAAGGAGGAACTAGCAGAGCCATTAGCAGAATTGTTTAGTGAGTCTCTGAGCACAGGAGAGGTCCCAGAAGACTGGAGGGTTTCATGTGATCCCGCCCCACAAGAGTGGTAGCAGGGAGGAGGCGGGAACTACAGACCGTCAGTCTTACCTCAGTAGTGGGCAAGATTATGGAGGCACTCCTTAAGGAAAGGATAGTGCAACACCTGGAATCCATAGGGCACAGGATCCAAGACAGCATGGGTTTACAAAGGAAGGTCCTGTCAAACTAATCTCATAGATTTCTTTGACTGGGTAACCAGAGTGGTGGACCAAGGGGAGCAGTTGATGTTGCTACCTTGACTTCAGCAAAGCTTTGACACTGTTCCACATAGAAGATTGATAAATAAGCTGGGTAGGCTCAGGGTGGGTCAGAAGTTGGTCAACTGGGTGGCAAACTGGTTGACGGGCAGAAAACAGAGAGTGGTGGTAAATGGTATACAGTCAGAAGAGATTCAAGTCACAAGTGGGATACCTCAGGGATCAGTCCTGGGGCCAGTCCTCTTCAACATCTTCATTAGTGACCTTGCAGATGGACTAGAGGGTAAGGCTTGTCTGTTTGCAGATGACACCAAGATCTGCAACAAGGAGAGATGATCCAGATGGGGTGGGCAGAATGAGAAGAGATCTGGATAAACTAGCAGAATGGTCAGAAGAGTGGCAACTGGGATTTAATGCAAAGAAGTGCAAAATCATGCACATGGGAAGAGAAACCCTGAAGCCACCTATAGGCTGGGAGGAGTTGCTAGCAGTCACAAAGGAAGAAAGAGACTTGGGCATCATCATCACTGATGACCTAAAATCATCCAAGCAGACCTCTAAAGCAGTAGGTAAGGCTAGGGGGTGTTAGGATGTATTAGTAGGAGTATCACAAGTCGTAAGAGGAGGTAATAATCCCTCTGTACAAGACACTGGTTAGGCCCCATCTGAGTACTGTGCAGTATAGAGGCTACACCTTCACAAGGACATTAATCAAATTGAGGCAGTCCAGAGAAGGCAACCAAAATGGTGCAGGACTGCATCAGAAGACATATGAGGACAGATTAACGGAGCTCAATATGTATACCCTTGAGCAAAGGAGGAGAGAGGTGATATGATCGAGGCATTCAAACACCTTAAGGGCATAAACAAGGTGAAAGAGTCTAACATGTTTAAATATAAGAAAAATAGCAGGACAAGAGGACACAGCATGAGATTAGAGGGAGGCCGATTAAGGGGAATGTGAGGAAATTCTTTTCACAGAAAGGGTGGTGGATGCATGGAATGGCTTACCACAAGAAGTGGTGGCTATGAATACAGTGCAGGGCTTCAAACAGGCATGGGATAGGCATAAGGGAGCAATGCAAATGACTATGAATAGATAGGCCACTGACAGAGCAAAGGCTGATGGCACATTTATAAGGTAGAAAAAGAAATGGGCAGACTGGATGGGCTTGCGGTCCTTATCTGCCGTCAAATTCTATGTTTCTATGTAGAAAATCTCTTCCATTTAGAAGCATAGGTTTTCTTTGTAGAGGGCTTCCTGTGACCTTTTAAAACATCCAGGTCACTTTTCAAGAGATGCAAGCCTGCATACTCTAAGTCCTCAAAAGCCATGCCTTGAGCCTGAGGGATCTGAAGTTCGGGTACAGGAGCCTCCCTCGGTTGGAGGTTAACAGGTTGTGCCTCCGAGGGAGGTGTATTGGCTTGGCCACAGATGTGGAGAGCAGCAGGGAGTACCATGGCTGATGGGCCTAGTCTGGTGCTATCAAGATCATTGATGCTGGCTGTGATCTGAGTTTGATCAGAACCCTGAGGATTAGTGGAAAAGGAGGGAAGGTATATGGCTGTCTCCCTGACCAATGCTGTACCTCTGGCTGGTGGTCTGCAACAGTACTGTGGCAGGTGGTGGTTCTTGTAGGATGCAAAGAGGTCTACCTCTGGGGTGCCCCACCTTCCGAACGCTACCTCCAGCACCTGACTGTTTAGGGTCCATTTGTGTTAAGCCTGGTTGATCAGACTCAGGGCACCTGCTAGGGTGTTGTCCTTGCCAGGCTGATGAATAGCTTGTAGTGAAGCTTTGAGTGAGTAAGCTAGACTCTATCTTCACTGCCTCTGTGCACAGCGGCTTGACCTTGTTCCTCCCTGTTTATGTAGAACATTGTTGTGGTATTGTCTGTTCTGACCTGTACTACTCTGCCCTGCACCAACGGGGCGAAAACCTGCAAGGCTAAGAGTACTGACCTCAGTTTCAGCAGATGTATGTGCTGAAGTGACTCTGCACTTGACCAGGTTCCGTGAGTGGTGTGCTTCCCTAGATGGGCACCCCAACCCAGTAGTGATGCATCTGTTGTGAGAATAACTGATGGAGACTCTTGCTGGAAGGGTACCCCTTCCCTGAGATTGTCTACCTCCCTCCACCACTGGAGGGCTTTCAGTAAAGTTCCTGTTATTGGAATCAACTTTGAGAAAGGGTATCTCCTTTGGCACCAATGTGCCCTGAGATGGAACTGTATGTCTCATTTGGAACCTGGAACCCAGGACTGTGCCTGTTGCTGCAGCCATGTGTCCCAGTAACTGCCTTGCTGTCTTTCTTTGTTCAGCCTGAACGAGCCAACAATCTGCAGAATATTGCTTACCTTGTCCTGAGGCGGACTAGGTGGGCCAAGCAGTCCTCATCTGTCCAGTTCTGCCCCTATGAAGTGCAGCACCTGCATTGGCAGTAGGACAGATTTTGCTTAAGTTTATGAGGAACTCTAGCGACTCCCAAGAGCTCCTGGGTTATCTGCAAGTGATCATTTACCTGTTGTGGTGAATTTCCCACCACTAGCCAGTTGTCCAAGTAGGGAACCATTGTGACACCTAATCTTCTTAGGTGAGCTACCACCACTGCCAGAACCTTTGTGAACACTCTTGGTGCTGAAGTGAGCCAGAATGGAAGTGCTAAAAAACTGGTAATGATCTGATGGGAGTCTGAGGTATTTTCTGTGAGATTCCCTTATAGGGATGTAAAAGTAAGCATCTTTTAGGTCCAGAGATGCCAACCAAGCTCCCTTCTGGAAAGTTGGCAGAATCATTGCCAATGTTACCATTTTGAACTTTGGCTTTAAGTGCCTGTTTAGTAACCTTAGGTCGAGAACAGGCCGCCACTCCCTATTTTTCTTTATGGTGAGGAAGAAAAAATTACTCACCTTCGTAATGTTGTTTCTTCTAATGGAGTCTTGCTGTATTCTGACATATGCAGTTAGGTCCTGCCTTTCAACAGCCCCGGAGAACAAAGAGTTAAACTTTCCATGGCCAGCATAGAATGTTCACCACGAGCTCGGTTGAAGTCCCTGTCTGCTGCTGTTTAAACTGCAACCGTCAGATCTTTATGAGCAATACTCACTAGAAGTTCTGTGTGGAAACTGTAAAACTCAAACTAGCCAACTGGCAACTATATCTATATATTTATTTATTTAGCTTTTGTTTTCCAGGTAAGTACACTAGACAAGTATTATGCCTATTTTCAGGAACGACTCGGGAGAATACAACATGAGGAACAACAGTCAAGGAGACATGGCAAAGAGAGTACAGTTTTTGTCACAGTAAACAAACGTGGGAAATACATCATTTGACACTAGGGAAACATATAGTAGTAAGCACATTTCAGATTATACACTCTAGACTAGCTAGTTCAACTGACAGATATATACAGGTCATCATACATAGGAGTGGAGCATAGCTCAAGGACTGGATTGGTCATAATATAACTTATAACATTGTTGTATACACCCCCTAGGCTAGTTGGATTGTGGACAGGTATGTACAGCTCATCACATTTTTCTAAATATGCACATATTAGACAGAAACAGAAACACTTGGTAGTACACGTTTCTACCAAGTGACCAGAGTGCAATATGTCATGGTTAGCCTATGATCGTGGAGCAATAATGGGTGTAAAAATGCCCAAGGCTTTTTAGGCAGTAGTAGTCAGAAGTCATTGATACAGTGGGGAAAATATCTACAGGAATTCAATGGAGACACCCTGGGGAGGTTCAGACAAAACAATTTGACACTTTACTCTAGGGAGGTTTGGGGCAGTCACACTCTGATGCTAGTTTTAGGAAACCCCACAGGGAATTTCGAAAACTCAAGATAGGAGGAGGCAGCTCGGATATCCACAGGCAGCGAATTCCAGAGTCTGGGTGCACTTATGGCAAAGTCCTGATCCCCCATGAGGGTCCGGGTAGGAGGGACTTTGAGCATCCCTGATGTGAGAGACCTAAGTTGGTAGGGGGTGGGATTCAGTTTAGGCATAAGCCGGGCCAGCCCCTGTGGGGTGCTAGTTCTGATCACTTTCCCAGAGAGGCATCCCAAACCAAAATTAAGGTATCTAGTTGGTGAGAGCCAGCAGAGTTTCTCATATAGCTCACAACGGTGGGTGAGTCGGGAGGCAGCCAAGGCAAAACGACAAATGTTATTGTAAGCAGTGTACCACCGGGTGAGATGTGTCTTTGGAGAGCGAGCAAATAGGTGCAGCCCAAGCTGAGGGAGGAAAGGAGCACACCCTTAGCTGAGGGCAAGCCTGACTGCCGCTGTAAGGTTATACTTGGCCCTATAGGCCAGACCCAGTTTGCAGTTTGCCGCCCTGTAGATGTTAAGGATATGATTACCCATGTCAAGTTGGGGGTCAAGTGTTACCCCCAGATATTTGATGGAGCTCACTATGGGTAGTGAGGATCCATCTGCGCTGGTGACGTGTAAACACGCCGATGAGGCTTTGATTTTAGCCACTGAGCCAAAGAGCATAGCCTGTGTATTTTTCAGGTTCAGGACCAGCTTGTGACTAGTAACCCATGACAATACCCTGTTAAAGTCATCGGTCAGGTTCTGGTTTAGGGTAGTGGCATTCTGGGAGTGCGCCAGGATTACCAGATCATCTGCATACATGGTGGCGCTACAGCTGGTAGTAACCATGGGTAGTTGATTGATGAAGAGGGAGAAGAGGAGGGACCCAGCACGAGCCTTGAGGCACTCTGGAGGTCACCGGTAGGGGCTCGGAGAGGACTTTATTGAAGCAGGTATGCTGCTTTCTGCCATGTAGATAACCCATTAGCCATTTCATGGTATGGGGGGAGAGGCCAAGTGACCACAACTGTGCACCAAGCAGTTTGTGGTCAACGAGGTCAGAGGCTTTGGACAGGTCGATAAATATTGCACCAGGGAGTTTGCCCTGGTCCATGGCTGTCCGGATACTTGATGTAACCGAGATTAAGGCTGTGGTGGTGCTGTGTCCCTTACGAAAGCCGTGCTGGGCTGGGGACATAAGTTCATGAGAGTGGATATATTCCGAAAGCTGCTCAGTCACTACCTTTTCAAGGAGCTTGCTAAGGGTTGGGAGAATGGCAATCGGTCGATAATTGTCTGGCAGTTTGGGATTTCCTTGCCTCAGTACAGGGACAATCCTCGCCTCTTTCTAGATGTCTGGGATGGTCCCCAGACCAAGGGATAGGTTGAAGATAAAGGCTACTGGTGAGGCAATGTGTGCAGCACCAAGCTTATGGAGTTTAGGCTCCAGGTTGTCTAGGCCAGGACTGGAGTACTGGGAGAGGCCAGCTAGGCGTTTCTGCAAGTCCTGAACTGATACAGCCCTGAGGTGGAACATTTGATGAGGAGGGTGACCCTCCAGCAGAGTGGAGGGAAGGGGGTGGGACAGATCCTCATCAGGTGAGAAGAGGGTTGTGAAGGTAGAGAGGTCAGAGAAGTGATTATTTAGGGAGTTGGCAACAGTATGGGGATTAGTGCAGGAGACTCCATTTATGACCATGTCCAGAACCCCCGGATGGGAGGATCCGCTGACAAGGGATTTAATATCTCTCCAGAACCTCCTGGGATTATTACTGGCAGAGCTTAGTAGGGCGGACTTGCAAAAGTCACTCTTTGCTGCCCTGATGGCCTTTTTGCACTTGTTCCTGAGGTGTCTGTACCTTTGAATAATCATGGGATCACTGGTACCTTTGGAACGAGCCCAACACTTATCTCTCTCCCGCATCTGGGCTAGGAGATTCCCATTTAACCAAAGGGTTTTTGGTTTCAAAAGGAAGACTCAAGTCAGAAAACCCAAAAACAAAACACAATCACTCACCCAAACTAAAAGAGGGTGAAAAAAGGACACCCCTAGGCTGCCAACACTGCTCCTGCCCACCCACATCCCAAAAACTAGGTTCTGAGAGGGGAGGCCGGGGAGGTCAGAATACAGCTAGACTCCATTAGAAGAAACAACATTACTAAGGTGAGTAATTTTTTCTTCAAACAACATGAAGTCTTGCTGTATTCTGACATATCCAGACTACCAAGCAGTACCTCCATGGAGGAGGGACAGAACCTACTTTGGAAACAGACTCTGAAGTACTGCTGTGCCAAACCGAGCATCACTCCTAGCCTGGATATCCAGAAAGTAATGCTTGGTGAATGTATGGACTGTTTTCCAGGTGGTTGCTTGACAAATTTCTAAGAAAGGAATATCCCTGGCAGCAGCCAGGGAAGCAGCTGTACCTCTAGTGGAATGAGCCCTCAGGCCTGAGGGTGGGGTTCTACCCAGTTTTTCATAGCAGAATTGTATACAAGAAACAATCCACCTGGCAACAGATCTCTTAGTGGCAGGTTTGCCGTTACCAACCTCTCCATACGTGAAGAACAACTGGAGGGATTCAGACCTGTGACCCTTAGTGCGCTCTACGTTGCAGCTCAGGGCCCTTTTAACATCTCAGCTGTGTAGCCTCCTCTCTCCAGAAGAGGAATGGTCAGTGAAGAAAACAGGGAGAGATATAGACTGGTTGAGGTGGAAATCTGAAACCACTTTAGGCAAAAACTTTCTGTTAGTTCTTAGGACCACTTTATCTCTATGGAAAGAGATGAAATCAGGTTCCACTGACAGGGCTTGCAATTCACTGATATGCCTGGCAGAAGAAATGGCCACCAAAAACACAGTTTTCCAAGTCAAGTACTTAAGCTCTACAGAGGACAAAGGCTCAAAGAGGGGTTGCATAAGCTGAGCAATGCAAACATTAAGGCCCCAAGCAGGAGCAGGATCCCTAAAGGGGGGTAGGTGTGAAACAATCCCTTGAAAAACTTACAAAACACAGGGTGGGATGATAGAGAGGAAGGCTTGCCTACTGACAAGAAAGCAGAAACAGCTGCCAAATGTACTTTAAGGGTAGCTGGCCTGAGGCCTAGGCCATTAAGATGGACCATATAGTCCAGAACTGTAGGCAACTCAGCAGGGTCTGGAGAAATATTTTTCTTAGAACACCAAATGCTGAGTCTTTTCCATTTGGAGTTGTAAGTCTTTCTGGTGGAAGGCTTTCGAGAAGCCTTAAGGATATCCAGAACCTCCTGGGAAAGATGTAGATCTGCAAACTCTAACTCTTCAAAAGCCATGCCTTGAGATTGAGAGACCGAAGATTTGGGTACCAAATCCTTCCCTGAAAGGATGTCAACAGGTTGTAATTCCTGGGAAGAGACAGGGGAAGGTGGACTGCTAGGGACAGCAACAGGGGATACCAGGGCTGTCTGGCCCAGTCTGGAGCAATCAGAATCACTTTGCATGGTTGTGACCTTATAGTGACTAACACTTTTAATAGGAGAGGGAAGGGGGGAGGAAGCATACAGAAATTTCCCTTCCCAGTTCAGAATCAGAGCATCCAGGGGGACTGAGCCCAAGACTGGGGGTCTGCAACAAAAGAGAGGAAGTTGGTGACTGTCTGGGGCTGCAAAAAGATCTCTCTCTGGAGTGCCCCATCTCGAGAAAAATCACTTTCAAAACTAGAGGATCTAGCGTCCATTTGTGATGGCCCTGGGATATTCTGCTCAGAGCATCTGCTAGGACACTGTCCTTCCCTGGGAGGTGAACTGCTATCAGAGAGGTTTGCTGGTAATAGGCCAGGGACCACAACTTCACTGCTTCTGTGCTCAAGGCCGTAGACCGAGTGCCTCCCTGCTTGTTGATGTACCACATGGTGGTGGTGTTGTCTGTTCTGACCTGGACCACCTTGTTCTGTACAGATTTGGAAAAAGCTTGCAGTGCCAGAAACACTGCTCTGAGTTCCAAGAGAATGATGTGAAGCAGAGATTCCCGAGGTGACCACAGTCCTTGGGTGGCAAGATCCCCCAAATGGGCTCCCCAGCCCAGCAGGGAAGCATCTGTGGTGAATATCACTGAATGAGACTGAGTGACAAAAGGATCCCCTTGTATCAAACTGTCCTGATCCTGCCACCATTGCAAGGCCGGGATCAGGGTTCGAGTCACTGGGACTAGTTTGGTAAGGGAATCCTTTCTTTGGGACCAGAAAGCTCTTAAGTGGAACTGAATGTCCCTCATCTGGAATCTTGCTCCTTGGACCACTGCTGTGGAAGCTGCCATGTGGCCCAGAAGCTGAAGGAAATGCCTTGCTGGTCGAGACACCTGAAGGGTGAATGAAGGGGCCAGTTCCACGAGGGTCCTTGCCCTTTCCAGGGGAAGGAAGGCTCTTGCCTTTACTGTATCCAGTTCTGCCCCTATGAAGGTGAGGAGCAGTACTGGTTCGAGAACTGACTTTGGAAGGTTGAGAAGGAATCCTAAGGAAGTGAACACTTGCTGGGTCACTTGCAAATGTGACTTGACTTGGTCTGGAGACTGACCTACTATGAGCCAGTCGTCCAAGTATGGGGAGATCTTTTTTCTCCTTAGGAAAGCAACCACTACTGCCAGGCACTTTGTGAAAACCCTTGGGGCTGATGTTATGCCAAAGGGCATTGCTCTGAATTGATAGTGGCCTGAGGGCAACTCGAACCTGAGGTACTTTCTGTGGGAGCACCTGATGGGAATGTGAAAATAGGCATCTTTGAGGTCCAGGGAGGCTAGCCAGTCCCCTGGCCTTAGAGAGGGAAGGATAATTCCCAGAGTCACCATTTTGAACTTTGGCTTTAAAAGGTGTTTATTCAGATATCTTAAGTCCAGGATGGGCCACCATTCTTCTGTCTTTTTTGGGGTTAGGAAGTACCTGGAATACAATCCTTTGCCCTTGTGTAGGGTGGGAACCCTCTCTATAGCTCTGAGAGCTAGGAGAGAAGAAACCTCTGCCTCTAAGGCAAGGGTCTCTGATAGATTCGCAGGTGGAAAGGATCTGGTTCTTATCTTGGGAAATTTTTTGAAGCTGAGAACCAGCCCCTGGCTTACTACTTCCAGGACCCACTTGTCTGACGTTAGAGACTTCCAGTCCTGGACAAAATAAGCCAGCCTGCCCACTACTGGTATGGGAGAATCGGCCTGGGCAGACCCATCAGGGTGTCTGCTTGGCAGGGGCTTTAGGCTGAGGGGTGGATGCAGGCCTGCTCATCCCCCGTCTGCCTCTCCCTCTAAAGAACCCCCTCTGAGAGAAAGAAGAGAAGGCCTGAGCTTAGTAAAAAGGCCTTTGGAAAGGCCTGCCCCACCCCTGGACTGCTGCCACTTGAGGAGTTGCTTGCCTTTCTTTGGCCTGAGCACTCCTGTAAGTGGTCCTGTACTCATCCATCTTTTTCGTGTAGTTCTCTGTCTGCTCCCCAAACAGAGAATTACCAATTACAGGGAAATCCATGGCCTTAGCCTGGGTATCTTGTGAGAGGCTAGCACATCTGAGCCAAGACATCCTCCGAAGAGCCACAGATGTAGCCATGACTCTTGATGAAACATCACTGGAGTCCACAGCAGCATGAAATTGTACTTTAGATGCCTCAATCCCATCTGCAGCCCCCTGCTCCAGCTCCTTGGCAAGCTGGTCAGGGGCCTGTTTAGCCAGAGCCAGCACAGTGACCCACCTGGACTTCTGATATCTAGCTGTGTAGGCCATATAGTTAGCCTGCCTGAGTCCCAAAGATGCTGCCATGTATTGTTTCTTTGCCATGGCATCAATCGTCCTGGAGTCCTTGTCTGGGGGGTGGGGGTGTGATGCCAAGGGGATAGTTGCCTTATCACAGGCAGCAGCCTGCACGACCTCAACATGGCTGCATTGCTGGAAAAGGAACTCCGTGTCTGAGCCTGAGAGAGTGTACCTCTTCTCTATTTGTCAGTCCACAGGAGGTATGGAATTAGGAGACTTAAGAATTTTATGTGTCTGTTTCCCAAAGGATCTGTGGAGGGGACTAGACAGTCTCCTGGACTCTGGGATGTCCATCATCTCAACAAAATCAGGCTCCTCCTGATCCTCTACTGCTTCCTCCACAGGAAGCTGGAGGGTCTCAGCCACTTTTTTGTAAAACATATAGCGAGAAGGGGACTCAGAAAGCCTAGGAGGAGAAACACCTGAAGGTCTGTCTGGGGAGATGTCTGGGTCAATAGGCACATCCAGACTTTCATAATCATCCTCGTACTCTCCTTCCTCCTCCTCTGGTTCATAAAATTCTTCCAAAGTGTAATCTGGAACCGAGGAAACAGACCGAACCGAACACCTGCCAGATGGTGCCGGTTCGGTCAGAACCGAAGTAAGCGATTGCACTATCCTTATCGCCTTGGCTATCTCATCGGAGGTCGGAGTATGAATTTCTGGGTCCGAACTGGACGATTTATCTTTTCTTTTTCACCGGAACCGACTCCTCAGAATCGGCTCTCCTTTTGCCCGAAGAAGTATCGCCCTGGTCCGAGGGCAATCCTTCTGCTTCGGTCGGAACCGAGCTGGGCTGGCCATTCGGGTCAGCGGACTTCTCGACCTCCCTTTCCCTCAGTCTAGCTAATCTCTTTTCCAGAGTAGATTTGGAAAAATTCTTACAAATTTGGCAGTCTGAATCAAGGTGGTCAAACCCCAGACAGTAAACACAGGTGGTGTGGGGATCAGCCTTCACAAAGACTTCCCCCCACACACTGCAATGTTGAAACCCAGTGGGCCCGTTTTTTTTCTTGGGTTATTCAGACATGGCTAATCCTATCCAAAACGTACCCTTTTTTGGCAATCCGCCAGGCAAGACTCCCCTATCGGTTCCTGACCGTGTCACGGGTCTTGGGGGAAAAAAACGTAATAAAATCCTTTTTTTTTTTTTTTTTTTTTAGAACCGATACGGACCGGTTACCACACTCTAAGTAAATCACAAACTTTTTTTTACCTCAAACTGATCGGTTCAGCTGAACCAATCCACAATTTACAAGTTCCACACAGAAACTACACAGAAAGCCTATCTAGTACTCACGGTACCACAGACAGAGACTTGAACCAACTGAGCGGTAACAGTAATTTGGTAGAAACTGACCGAAAAAAGCCGATTTTTTTGAACCGAGCAAAGGAGAAATCTCTGGAGCGACTGTTCAGTGAGGCGGAGTAAAGAATCTGACGGTTGTAGTTTAAACAGCAGATAGGGGTTTCAACCGAGCTCGTGGTGAACATTCCATGCTGGCCATAGAAAGTTTAACTCTTTGTTCTCCGGGGCAGTTGAAAGGCAGGACCTAACTGTATATGTCAGAATACAGCAAGACTTCATGTTGTTTGAAGCATCTCGAGTAAAAATCCTTTCCCCTTTGCTGTGGAGGAACAGGCTCCACTGACTTTGACAGCAGCAGGTTTTGCACCTCCTTTTCTAACAGATTCCTTTCCATAAGTGAAGCTGGTTTGAACTGTCTTGTCCTCAGGGGTGGAAAGGATTTGAAGCTTAGGGACAAGCCCTGACTCACTACTTCCAGGACCCACTTGTCTGTGGTAATGTTTTTCCAAGCCTGGAAGTAGTGAACCAGTCTGCCCCCTACTGGAATGTGGGAAGTGGCCTTGGCAACTAAATCAGAGATTCTGTTTAGTATGGGGCATGGCCTGACCAGTCTGGGAACCACATCTAGACCCCCGTGTCTGCACCTACCCCTGAAGTACCCTGTCTGCTGGGGGTACTGCTGGTATTGAGGTACAGCCTGGGCCTGACAGAAAGGCCTGCTGTAGCTAGCTCTACCCCTGCCTCCCCTTCCATAGGGCCTGAAAGAAGGTGAAGGCTTTTCTTTGGCTGAATTACTTTTGTAGGTGACCTTGTACTCATCCACCTTTTTCATACAGGCTTCTGTCTTGTCACCAAAAAGAGAACTCTTCTCCACAGGAAAGTCCATGGCCTTCGTTTGGGTATCCTGTGTGAGGTTCATAGCCCAGAGCCATGCAAATCATCTGAGGGCTATAGTAAGGGCCATCCACCTGGCAGCAGTATCACTGGCATCTGCTGCCTTCTGGAATTGGCACTTTGCAGCCTCCAGGCCAAACATGGCAGTTTCAGCCAAGTCAGCTGAAAGACCAGATGGAACCTTATCAGACATGACTAAGACTGACTGCCACAGAGATTCTGATACTGTGCAGCATGATGACAATTAGCCTGCTTTACAGCCAAAGATGCCAACAGACAGTCTTTCTTGGCCATGCTGTCCAGCTTCCTGGAGTCCTATTCAGGAGGGTGTGATGCCCAAGGTACCTTTGCCCTATCACAGGCTGCTGTTTGGACAACACCCTGGTGGTCAGGGTCAGTAAACAGGAATTGTCCGTCCTCTTGTCCAGAGGTGGGACAGAGTTTGGTGTTTGCAGAATTTTAAAATGTCCTTTTTAAATAACTTGTTGACTGGGAGTAACAGCTTGTTAGTGGATGTTAACCCTGTAAGTTCAAGGTAGTCAACCTGTTCATCTTCCACTACTTCAGTTGTGGCTATGTCCAAGGCCTCTACTATTTTTCTGTCAAAGAAGAAATGGGAAAAATAATCTTCAGTTATTCTGGGTGGAGACCTAAAAGTACAGTTACGTAGGAACTTACCGTAACAGTCGATCTTCGAGAGAGGTTCCTTCAGTAGGTCATCACATATAGGACTGGCGCCACCTGGCATCGGGCCGCACGGCAGACTTTTCTAGCAATACCTGATGGGAGACCGCCCACCCGACGTCACGTGACAGACGTCAGCCAGTTCTCCCGCTGGAGCCAGGGAGAGGCCTGACAGCAGGAGCCATCAGGATTTGGAGTCCCTGTAAAACAGAAATGAGGGGAAGGAGGGAGGGAAAAATATGATCTACTGAAGGAACCTCTCTCAAAGATCTACTGTTACGGTAAGTTCCTACGTAACTGTACTATCTTACTTCGAGAGGGTTCCTTCAGTAGGTCATCACATATAGGACAGAGTTCCAAGCAGTCTCTCCAAGGAGAGACCGAGAGAAACTAGGGAGGAGGAGGAAACATAACTCCAATGGAAAAAAACTGAGATCCAGAATGGACCCAGCCTAGGACAGAAGGCCCTGCAGAACGGCTAGGCAAAAGTCAGCCCTCCACCTAGAAGCAACGTCCAGACTGTAATGTTTGGTAAAGGTATGGACAGAACTCCAAGTAGTGGCAGCACAAATGTCAGCCACAGAAACGTTCCGTAAGAAGGCCGCAGAGGCAGCCATGCTCCTAGAAGAATGATCTCTGATGGTACCCGGCAGAGGTTTATCGTACTTCTGGTAACAGTATCGAATGCAGTTGCCTAAACAATTAGAAAGGCCCTGCTTACAAACCAGTTTACCCTTCAATTTCAGGGCAAAGAAGACAAACAACTGGTTGCAAGAGCGAAACATTTTGGTCCGGTGGGTGTAACACCAGAGAATCTGAGGGACATCTATCGTATGAAGGAGTGCCTCACCTCTATTAGAGGGGGACGGAAAATACACCGGACGCTCTACTGACTGATTCAGCGTGGCTTCTGAAACCACCTTGGGAAGAAACCTCGGATGAGTTCTGAGGACCGCTGGGTCCCGATGGAAAATCAGGTATGGCTCCTTGCAGACTAGAGCATGAAGTTCCGAAATCCTTCGGGCTGATGTGATGGCCACAAGAAAAAGCGCCTTCCAGGACAGGAAGCGCAAATCACAGCTCATAGCCAGTGCAAAAGGAGGAAGGGTGAGCTTTTCCAGAACGAAGGTCAAGTCCCAAGGCGGAGTTGGGCTGTGGATGGGGGGGTTTCAGATGTAGATTCCCTTTCAGAAAGGTTTTGGAGACCTCCAACTGAGCCACGGGTTTACCATCCACTAGCTTATGGTACGCTGAGATAACCGAGAGATGGACCTTTAAGGAAGAGTATGACAGTCTGACAAGTGAAGGAGGTATTCCATATTTGTGGAGCCAAGCAAGAAAAGGGGTTCCAGCGCTTAGTGGTCACCCAAATGGAAAACCGCTTCCACTTCATGGTGTAAGTGGAACGGGTAGGTTTTCTTGCCTCACTGATGACTTGAGCAACCCTGGAGGAAACCCCAAAATGGGATATCGCTATGTCTGCAGGAACCACACATGGAGATGCAGAGTCCTGAGCCCCGGGTGCATGAGACGACCTTGATCCTGGGTCAGTAGGTCGTGAGTCACTGGAAGTGGAACTGGTGGTTCCCGGGACACCTGCTGTAGCAGCAGGAATCAGATCTGTCTCGGCCAAAGAGGAGCAATGAGGATCATCGCTGCCCTCTCCGCCTGAAGCTTGAGGAGAGCCCTCTGCAGAATGGGAAACGGAGGGAAAGCGTACAAGAATTTCCCCGTCCAGGATAGAGACAGTGCGTTGTTTCAAAAGGCACCTTGCTCTGGAACGAGCGAGCAAAATTTTGGAAGTTTTGCGTTAGATTTGGAGGTGAAGAGGTCGATTTCCGGATGCCCCCAACTTCGGAAGATGGATTCCGCCACTTCCTGATGCAGTTCCCACTCGTGAGCTAGGGTCTGAGATCTGCTGAGACTGTCCGCCAGGATGTTTAATACGCCTGGAACATGCACGGCCAGAAGGACCAGATGGTGCTGGACTGCCCAGTTCCACACCGAGTCGCCTCCCTGCACAGGGGGTATGACCGGCTTCCTCCTTGTTTGTTGACGTACCAAACTACCGACATACTGTTCGTTTGGATTAGCAGTGATCCCTTTGGAAGGAGGGTCTGAAAGGCCTGTAACGCGTACAGGACTGCCCTCATTTCCAGAACACTGATGTGGAGAGAAGACTCCACGCTGGACCATAGTCCCTGGGCTTGGTGTTCCCCGAGGTGAGCCCCCCACCCCATATTCGAGGCTTCCGTGGTGAGGGTGGCTACAGGTGCAGGATTCCGGAAAGGAAGTCCCAAGAAGAGATTGCCAGAATCTGTCCACCACTGCAATCTTTCTGAACTGCTGAGGAGACTAGGACTAGATGGTCCAGGTCATCCAGAAGCTGATCCCACTGCACCTCCAATGACCACTGAGTAATCCTCATGTGAAGTCTTGCTAGGGGAATGGTACTGATGGGAGGCCTAGAAGGCAAAGGACTTCCTGAGCTGGGATGGTCCTGAGGGAGGCCACTTTGAAGGCCTGATGGATCAGGGTCTCCACCCTGTCTGGAGGAAGGAAGGCTCTGCATTGGACTGTATCCAGGACTGCCCCAATAAACTGAAGTCTCTGGGCAGGGATAAGGGATGACTTGAGAATGATGATCGTGATCCCTAGTCTGCTGAACAGGCCCAGAGTAAAGGAAAGAGCCTCCAGCAAAGAATCCCTGGATGGGGCTGAAATCAACCAGTCATCCAGGTAAGGGAAGAACGCAATACCCCTGCGGCGCAGGAAATGGAAATTGTGTACTTACCGTAATTATTGATCTTTTTGGACAGTCTCCATCACTCATTCACACTAGTGGGATAGCACTGGAGGCGCTAGGACCAAGCAGGAGCCTAAAATCTTCAGAACGGTCAGCACCAAGACCGGACCATGCATGCGCAGCACCATGAGACTAGCTCGCTCCTGTGTAGGTTATGTTGGCATCGACCCTCCAACCGCCTCAGTACCTTTTCGACCGAGGAGGTGCAGCGTAGCTAATGAGAATAACTCATCCTGAGTTTCTGGGCCTGAGAGGGCCCAGATGGCCTTTGCCAGAAAGGTCAAAGAACAATGTCCTCACAGTCTGGACCATTAAGACCAGGAAAGAAAATGAGTGAACCCAGGGGATGGTGGGTGGGCATGTGAATGAGTGATGGAGACTGTCTAAGAAGATCAATCATTACGGTAAGTACGTAATTTCCATATCTTCCTGGACTAAGCCTCCATCACTCATTCACACTAGTGGAAGAGTACCGAGCTAAAACCAACAACCCTGAGTAGGGTGGTAGGAGATAGAGTTCACTCAGAAAGGACAGCCAAGGACTGTCCTGCTAATAAAAAGAGCTGTCTTATAAACAGCATCTAGAACATAGTGCTTACAAGATAAGCGCTCGAGTTGTAACTCACCACTTTGCAGACGACTGCAATGGCACAAAATTAAAGTCTGCCAGGAAGCCGCAACCACTCTAGGAGAGCGGCAAGAACCTGGCCTCACAATTTGGTCTAGGACCAAAATTAATAGTGTCAAAGACATGTACTAATGTAAGGTAAAGGGACCTCAGGAACTGAAAGAGTCGGAGGTAAAGTCTACTGGTTCAGGGTAGATCAGAAAGTGCAGATGGAAACCCCCACTATTAAGTATGGCTGACCTGTAAACAACAGGTCCAGGAGCACTTGAACCCCTTACTTGGTGAGCAAGGGGGTCCAGGTGGGGTTAGCCCATCAAGGAGAATGGTCTCCACTTAGTCACGGGCACCTTCCTGATGGAAGGCCAAGCACGACTTAGAAGCCTCCTGTGGTGGTCTAGTAGAACCAGATCCTACCCACTGCATATTCCAAAAGGAATCATCCTGACTCTGTGTGTACAACTGTAGTAGCAGTCTCTGAACTCAGGGAAGAAAGGAAAAAGTGTACAGGAGGATGTGTCCACTGCAGAAAAAACATTCTGACAGAAAAAAACGGGTTGGATTTCTAAGGCAACAGAGACAGATGTGCGTCAAGGAGGGACACAGCAGGACCAAGTTAGGGCTAACCCATTTATTGAATATGACTGAAAGAGGCAGTGACTCAGTGCGGTGAGACACTACCCACTCTGGCCTCCCTGAAGGGAGTAGGAAAGGATTCTAGTTTGTTTGCTGAAAAACAAACATCACAACTCCATCACGCACTTGGAGAGGATAGCTTCATGAGCGACTGGCATGGACCAGTGCGCAGGAACCGAAGGTGTGAATATTTGAGAAGCTACCTCAGAAAGAGAGACCTACTTGACCTTCCATCAAGAAGGAGTAATTCGCCTGTTAAGTTATAGCGAGCAAGGAAGTAGGAACCTGAGTTCTGACTCGGTGGAGAGTCGCTTCTGCTGCTGCAAGGCTCTACTCAAGAGAAAAAAGCCTGATAAAAAGAAAGGGGAATTAACAGACTGGGCAGTCGCCTAGGTCTAGGAAATGTCTCTGAATGAGAGAAATCTCTCTTAGAGAAAGAGATAACCCATACCGCCGCTGGATCGGACCCCCCCCAGGAAGAAGAAGAAGTCAGGCACTCTTTACCGTACTCTGGAGACGAGCGCCTCAGGGGCTGAGGCGGAACCTGAACAGATACAAAAAAAATGGGGTATTGGGTAACTTCGGCTAGGCCCTGTGCTGTGATAAATTTTTTTTTTTTAGTCCGAGCCTAACAAGGCTTTCAGGCTGCTATTTCGCAAGGATTGTTTTGATACAAAATGACGAAGATGTTCTCCATCTGACTGCAGAAGGAGCCTGAGCGTCCATAATGAAATCATGACCAGATTAATAATCACAGCTGGAGAGATGTTAATCACCTGTGCCGAAGAAGCCACCGAAGGGGCAATATCACAAGGGGGCTATATACCCCTATCAAAGGAAAGGAAGAGCCTGAGTGGCTCCCGACCATTAAATTAGAATGTTCCACAGAGTGTAACTGTCTTGGTGATTGAAAAAGTCTAGACGCAGAAGTGTATCCAAGGATGCAATGTGAAATACTATAGTGGACCCCATTACTGAGGAACTACTGAAAAGATTTTTCATCACGGATTCTGATGATAGAGAAGACGTGCCCGTCAGTATATAAAATGAGTTGTCCACTGTATTACTGACCAGAAGGACTGGAAAAGACCATCTAGATGCACTTCTACCCCAGAAGGACCTATAAGAGAGGTCTATGTCAGAGCCACTAGCGACTCCGCCATCAGGAAGGATGTCGAGGAGCTTGGTACCACGCAAGGAGCTGAGAAAGTGCTGAGCAGAATGAGTTTCCGCTGGTAGAGCAGTACAGCAGAGTTCCATCAACAGAAACCGCTGGATGACACAAGATCCCACATAGACTCACACTCACTAAAATGTGTGGAAAATAATAATCCGCAGAACAGGAGTTCATTCTGCGGAAAACATCCCGCCACAAGTTCTGTGGAAAGGAAGTCCGAAAAGGAAAAATGTGTCACTAATTCTGCCATACAGCACGCACTATCACCCTGTGGCACCAGCATCACTCATGGCACAGGAGGGCACCATGCAGTGCCTATGGCAACCTGGGTGATACCCGAGGGCACCCATGCCAGTACCCGCAAGCACTCCAGCACCCATGTAGCAGTGGCACGCAATGGCACCTGAGGGCAACCTCGACACCCATAGTACCATGGCACTCATAACACCCAGGGCAAGAATGGCACCTGAGGGCGCCAGTGCCACCCATGGGTGCCCGCTGTACCACCCACAGCACCCCTGGGTGCTCCCAGCACCACCCATGACACCAGTGGCATCTGTGGGTGCTCGCGGTGCCACCCACGGGTGCTCCCAGTGCCACCCATGCCACAGCACCACCCATGGGTGCACGGCACCACCTAGAAACCCGCAGCACCACTGACGGTGCCGACAACCAACGGCAGCAACAGCAGCACCCACAGCGCTGCACAGAGCGATGGCGCCGATCCACGGCATCGACCAAAGCACGGTGCCAACCAAGGCACCAAGGCTCGGCACCAACCCATGGCTCAGAGGCACAGTGCCGACCAAGACACCGAGCTACGGCGCCGAAGGTAATGCCAATGGAAATCCTGAGAAGGAAAAAGGTGGTGCCTATGCCAGGTCCTGCATGGAAAAGGGAGAGGGGGGTAGGCACGAGGGGTCGACACAAAGGCAAAGGCACCAAGAAGGCACCTCGCCCATCATGAGCCAATCGACCCGGCTCCGGTCCAACGGCTCCAAGGCCCAGAGGTCCTGAAATCAGGAACAGAGTCAGGAAAACTGGAAGTCAAACCCCCTGCTCCACAGGAGCGGCCCAGAGGCGAAACTGCCCAACGGAGCTCCAACGAGGACAGGGATGGAGCTCGGAGTCGAGAATGCAGCCATTAGGAGTGGGGCCAAGAGGAACCCACCAAAGTCGGTTTAGGCCCATCGCCCCTCCCAAATAATCCTTGTGCAGACGTACCAATGGGAAACTTCGAGTGGCACAGATTCTTCTTCCCCCAATGAGGAAGAAGAGCTTGAGATTAAGGGGAGCCGGATCCCAGAACCACTAGATCTGTGCTTCAGTGAACTATCTCCCCCAAGTACAGGACTGTGTGTAGTCGGCCCCCTTAATTAAGGGCGGCAGACCGGACACAGCCCCTCTGCCATAAAAACTTTCAAACAAAGTCCTCCTACCGTCACTGCAACTGTCTAAGGATGACTCCGTTGATGGCGGGAAAGAATTTCTTTTTCTTCTTCTTCATAATCTTCTTTTCTTGTTTGTAAAATAAGAAATCACTACTTAAAATATTAAATTAAACATTAAAAGCTGCTGTTGTATAGACAAAAACAGACTCCGGCAGACAAGCGACGTCGACATCAAAGTGCACTCGACGGCGGGAGAAAAGGAACTGAGGCAGTTGGAGGGTCGACGCCGAGATAGCCTACAAAGGCACGAGCTAGTCTTGCAGTGCCGCATATGCGTGGTCCTGTCTCGCGCCGACCCCTCTGAAGATTTTAGGCTCCCACTTGGTCCTAGCGCCTCCGGCGCTATCCCACTAGTGTGAATGAGTGATGGAGACTTAGTCCAGGAAGATCGCCGCGACCACCGCCAGGCACTTGGTAAAAACCCGGGGTGCCGAAGACAGGCCAAAGGGGAGTGCCCGGAATTGGAAGTGTTCCCCTTGAAAATGAAAGCGCAGGAATCAGCGGTGGCTGGCGAAAATAGGAATGTGCAGGTAGGCATCCTGCATTTCCAGGGCGCAGAGCCAGTGGTTCTCCATGAGGAGAGGGAGGAGGCTCTGGAGTGTCAGCATTCGAAATGTTTTGTACTCGACAAACTGATTTAGGTGACTTAGGTCGAGTATGGGTCTTAAGTCCCCAGTCTTTTTTGGAACCAGGAAAAAATGGGAGTAAAATCCCTTTCCCCTTTGCCCGAAGGGGACATGCTTGATTGCTTCTTTGAGCAAGAGCAAATTTACCTCCTCGCGAACGAGCCTGGTCTTGAGAGTAGGAGGACGTCTGAGGTGGAGTTTCTGGGGAAATCTCCAGAGGCTCTATGGTGTGCCTGACGGACACTTGATTGCAGGACCCACTCGTCGGTAGTAATCAACCTCTACTCCTGCGGGTGGCGGGCAAACCTCCTCCCCACCTGCTCCCCTTCTCGAGACTGAGGAGGCAGTGGGGTCAGGGAGTCAAGAAGTGGCAGAACATTCAGGGGAGGACCTCCTGAACGTGTCTAATTTTTGAAGGGAGTAGGGGTGGCTGTACCCGTGGCCTTACACTTCCCTTGGCAGTGTGCCGGAGCATTCTTTCTCTGCCTCCAGGTCCTTTTCTGAAAGGACTGCTGTTGTTGCTTGGAGCCCAACTGGTACATCGACCTGACAGACCTAAGTGCAGCACCTTCGTCCTGTAGGTCTGTGATAATATCCTTGGTGTTCCCACCACAAAGGACCAAGTCCCTGAAAGGGGCATCCTGAATGACTGGATCTCGTTGGTGAGTCCAGAAAGGAGAAGCCAGGAATGCCGTTTGAGGGCAACGGCAGTTGCTGAGGTACGGGACACTGAATCAGTGGAGTCATAAGTGGCGTGTAAAGCGTGCCTGCAGGAAACCTTGGAGAGGCAGAGATCCTTGGCAAGTTTCTCCTTCACAGGCGAGGGATCCATGGACTGGACTCGCGCCTCCAGCCTGACCAAGGTTGCTTTTTGATGGGACACCATGTGGGCCACGTAACTGAGGGACCAGAGGGCGCACGTGGCCAAGGAATAGATCTTCTTCTCGAACTGGTCCATCTGCCTCGACTCTGTCTGGAGGAGTAGTGCCAATGTGCTTGGGTGCTGAAGAGCGATCATGAGCCACAGAGATGACCACAGAGTCGGCCTTGGGATAAGCCTTTAAGAAAGGGGCATCCTTCAGCGCCCGGTAGATCCTGTCTGCCCACTTGGGGACAGCCGGGATAGAATGTGGCATCTGGCAGACGGTAGTGGTGAGGTCTTGACGAAGTGCCATCCATGGAGGAATGGAGATGGGAGACAGAGACTCTAAGTCTAGGTGTTCCCCAAGCCTCTGTCTTATGGGGCCCTGTTCCTCCGACTCCCAATCGAAATAATCCATCATGGCCCTCAAGAGGTCTGAGAAGGCAGGGTCTTCTGGTGGAGACTTTGGCAAAACCTTGCCTCTCGTCTCCTCATGGTCTTCTGGGGCCTCCTCAGAGGAATCTTCCCTCCCTTCTGAACTGTCTTCATCATCATCCGCCTCGACAGGACAGCGTCTGGTATTTGGAAGGGAAACGTCCTGTCAAGTCTTCCCTGAGATATGGACAGCAGCTATCGATGAACTGCTCAGGGAAGGGGACCTAGGAGACTGTGGTTGTGGGAGCCTAGTCTCCAGGTCCGAGACCAACTCTGACCGAGACCCCTGCCACCAAGACTGTATCAAGATCTTGAAATCCAGGGTAACTGGGGTGGGGGAGGAGGTGGAACAGGCAGAGGCTTGGGGGAGGAGGAATAACCGGTGGATAACAGCCTGGAATCCCATACAATGGGAGTAGGGATTAAATCCAGGGTAGAACTGCCCAAGATGACTCCAGTCCGGAGTGGGACGCCTGGGTAGTGGTCCCCAGGATACCCCAAAGGGTAATGCGGGACAGTTCAGGGTCGGGTATAGAACCCCGTCGTCAGATCTGGCGTCGGGGGAACCCACTTCGGACCCGCCGTTGTGTATATAGGTAGAGGGTCCAGCGTCGGGACAGCCCAAGTTAGGGGGACCGATGTCGGAACCGGCACCACCCGATCTGGCGCCGGAAGGGGATCTGGCGTCAGAGGGGCCAGTGTCGGAACCGGATGAAGGGGCCCTGGCGTTGGGGCCGGATCCTGCGTCGGGGCCAAAGGCAAAGGCCGGTCAGCTGGTCCCAGCTGCAGGACTGCTGTCGGGACAACCGGCGTTGGTGGCGGTGCCGGAAACCCACCGGAAGGTGGAGGATGGGTCTCCACAGTCAAGCCTGTAGGCCGAGGAGGAGCCTCCTTCTCCTTGACCCCAGAAAGGGACTGCGGAGACGAAGCATCGACAGGGCTGATGGGCTCTCTGCTGCCATCGCCAGACGTACCCACCGGTGAGTTGGAGGGCACGGGTGAGGAAGGAGGAGGAGGAGGAGGAGTGACAGAGACATTCTCCCTGGTTCCACGGACGTCCGGGTGGCGCCGTTAGGCTTGACGGGAACTGAACAAGCGGTCATCGGGGACAGCCGGCTTAGCGGGTGGGTCGGATGGTCAGGGGAGGAGCCCCCGGCCAGCTTACAGACTGGAGCCGGGCGAGTACCCACTGACTGGATAGACTACTTACCAGCCACCACGCAGTCCCCAGAGGAGCCGAGGGCTGACTTATCGGCCGGAGCGGTGCAGTCGTCAGAGGAGCCGACAGCCGACTGATCCGCTGAAGTTTTGCCAGACTTACCATCCAGTTTTCTGGGCGGCAGCTGGGTCTTGCTTGTCGAGGGCCTGGCGTCGTCCGGGCCTGCTCCCTAATTTTCTCCTTATGTTTCATTGAAGGAGAAGATTTTTCAGACGAATCTCTGAGACGATCCATCTTCTTCTCGAGGGAAGCCAGGCGGGCTTTTAGCAGATGGGCCTCCAAAGCCTGCTGTCTCCTTTTTTTGGTGGCCTAGTTAAAGGTCTGGCACTCAGGGCAGGAGGAGACTGGATGGTCTGGGCCTAAACAGAGGACGCACTTGAGGTGACCGTCTTTGTGCGGGATCTGCTTGCCACATGAGCACGTCTTCTTGGGAGAAGACATCAATAATAGAACACGAATTTTACAGAAAAAAAGCAGCGAGGGATAAACTGATGCGAAAACTTTCATGACGATCGCTATATGGAAGTCTGCAATGTGACTGACACAAGGCAATGGCGGGAAAGAACTGGAGGGCAGGCATGGGGACCACCCACTATATACAGTCACGTGATGTCAGGTGGGCGGTCCCCCGTCACGTATTGCTAGAAAAGTCTGCCGTGCTGCCCGATGCCAAGTGGCGCCAGTCCTATATGTGATGGCCTACTGAAGGAACCCTCTCGAAGTAAGATCTCCTGTTCAGGGGAAACCTCAGGTTCAATGGGTTCCCCTTCCTCTTCCTCATACTCCATCTGCTCTTAGCGGGAGGTATGAGCTGAGGTAGGTGTTTGCAGAACCAAAGTTTGAACCGGTGTCTTGGGGCTAACCCTTGTAAAGTTTGTATAACTGAAAGCCTGAGCAATTTCCTCATGTGAAGGCAAACTGGGAGGCACAACAGAAATCCCTTGTGCTTTTCCGCAAGGGGTTCAGTGTGTTTGGTTTTCTTTAGTGTTTTCTGCAGGAACCAGAGATTGAACCGGTTCACAGGTTCGTTTGCTGATTGAAGATCATCCTTATTAGGGGTGGTTTTCTTTGGTTCTGTGGTTTCACCCGCATTTTTTGTGTGTAGGCTGGTCAGAGCCTAAAGCACCCAACTTTTTAAGGAGTCTTTCCCAATGTTTTTCAAGCGTCTTTTGTGGGAAGAACTTGCATATCTCATACTCACAGCAGAAGTGTTCTTAATCGAGGCAGATCAAACATAAATCAAGTTTGTCAGCCTTGGCAAACACATCCCCACACTTAATACAGTTTTTAAACCCTGGAGGTCCGTTTTTTCCCTTAGGTTTTGCTGACATATATATATTTTTTTATTTTAAACAAAGAAAAACCACAATAATAACCGAAAGTTGAAATTTAAATTTAGAGTATTTATTGCGGTTGCGGTCGGTTCAGGAACTGAGCTAGGTTGCGATCGGAACTGGGATTCAGGGAAAAAAGAACCGAACTTATCAGTTCTTAAACCACAAAAGCTAGTAAAATATATACGACTAAAAATTGATTTTTTTTGTTAAAAAACTCCGACTAAACTAACCAAAACCCCGGTTCCTCAATGGTTATCCCAAACCGAGAGAAACCGTAAAAAACACTTAAAACACTACGCTAAATAGTAATTATTAAATTTAAACAGAAAATAAAGGCAGCAAATGAAAATTTTAAAAGAAATACTTATAATTTCTAAGTCGAACACTGAGGAACGACTGTGAAGAGAAGTCTCCAAGGCATCTAGTCTTGACAGGCGGAGAAAGAAATCCGAGGCATTAACAGAATGCAGCAGTTGATAAAGGCAGCATTTGAATAAGTGGCACGAGCCAATGTTTCTTCCATCATTAGCATAATGTTACATCTCCAGGCAGTTCTACTTTAAAGGCTGATTACAAGAGTTAGGAATATTGGAGAATTCCTGGGGTGAGAACCTCAGATATTTCTTGTGTGGTTTCCTGATTTTGATATGGAGATAGGCATCATTGATAACGAGGGAGCACATCCTATCCCGTTTGCAGCAGGGGTAGGAGACCCTGTATAGAGACCATCCAAAACTTCTTGTATTCTATGGAGAAGTTGAGGTCCCTGAGGTCTTGAATAGGCCTCAGATCTCTTGTCCATTTGGGGACTAGAACATATCTGTAATAAAACCATTTGTGCCTCTGTCTGGGAGGTACAGGTTTTGTGGCTCATTTTTGAAGCAGGGTCTGAACTTCCTCTTGCAACAGGAACATGTGTCCTAGTGGACATGCTGTCTTACCTGGTAGATGGTCTGGATGGTTGTCCAGAAGCTCCAGAGCATGACCCTTCTCTATGATCTCCAGTACCCATTTGTCTGTAGTCACTGCCCTCCACTGATACAGATGGAGGGAGAGGTGACCCCTATAAGAAATGGTGGTTGGAGGGTGTATGAGGAGTCATGCTGAGCCGGGGGGGGGCAGAGCCACTGGCTCCACTACTTCTCAGTGCTTTCATATGGGCACTTGTGGTTGGGAGGGGGACAGGTAAGGCCCCAACACCTCTATCTCTGCCCCACTGTCTGCAAGCCTGGCGGCTGCCTCTGACAGCACAAGGGCAAAAATTACCCCTGCCCTTACCTTTACCTTGGGTATGGTTACAGGAATTCAAGACTGACCTCAGTCTTGCCAGATGACTGAAGATTTTTCAAAGCTTCTTCAACATCATGGCTGAACAGTTTCTGTCCCCAAAATGGTGCATTAAGAACTGTCTGCTGCACATGAATGGCAAACCCTGCTACCCTCAGCCAGGAGTAGTGCCTTAGACAGATGCCAGAGGCTGCAGCCCTGGCAGAAGCATCAGAAACATTATATGCTGTGCGGATTAGGTGTTTACCCACATTAGCACCAGAAGCATGAGTTTTGATTAACTCTTGTTTGGCCTTCCTCTGTAGGGTATTCTGATATTTTATCATATGGGCTTGGTAATTGGCAATACACAGGCCCAAAGAGGCATAGGTACATCTGCCCAGTACATCCACTCTCCTTGACTGCTTATCAAGAGGGAGGGAACTCTGGTCTCTAGCCCTGGATCTATCGTGGACAGTCGTGGTCACCACTGAATCTGTCTCAGGTTGATTAGCATAAAAATGCTTACCACGAGGAGCAGAGTATATTCTGTCTGCCTTTCTGAGAACAGTTGGTAGTGTTTGGCCTATCCCAGGCAGCATAGGTAGCATCCTCCAATGCTGGTTATAGGGGAGGAACAATAGCAGGAGGAGATTCTGGCACCTCCAGAAACTTCAACAGGTTCTTTTTAGTGGAATCCTGTTCCTCCAGGGTAAAAGCCATGGCAGCTTGCATTTGCTGCATCATGACAAAAAAGGAGGGATCTTCTGGAGGTGATCTGGTTGTATTCACTACAGAGTCCTCACTGCAGGAGGAGACTGTGGAGCTGTGTCACGCACACAATGGCTGTCCTCAGCATAGTCTTCCTCCTCCTCCGCCTCTATTATGAGGTCAGGATTATACTCACATTTTTCGTTGTAGCACTCAAGACGGGAATGAAGGACCACGCCGGTGATGTCAGCTGAGGAGGACTATTCTGCACTATATTAGTGCGGCATCAACAGGTAGTTGTAGTGGTAGTCCCTGTTGATGGGCCCACTGTAAGTTGAGGGAAACCTGACAGTAGGCATTGTATCATATTGGAAAATGTTCGGTGCACTTCCTGTGCGTCAATGACTGTGTAGTGGGCGTGACTGCACTAGTCGATGGTGAAGGTTGAATCTCCAGCGGTGAAAGGTGACGCACCAGCCGTAATATGCCCCATAGCGCCTACACCAAACCCTGACCTTGGTGTCTAGTCGACAGTCGGGTGGAGGTGGTGGGTGCTGCCGCTAGAGGAGATGGCATTCTAATTTGGGATGTACCTGCAGTCCACAGCGGCGAATTGGACTCTCGCTGGGGAGGCCCTGTCCTTGTTCAAGTGATTGTGGCTCCCCGAGGAGGATCTGTCCTGGGACTTCGACAGCTGTGATTTGGTCGATGCGGTGGGTGACAGGGACATGACCTGTAGATGCTGTTCCACTGCTGCTATGGCTTTTTTTTTTTTTTTAGGTAATCTCTCCAATGCCCCCTTCCTGCGTCGACTGCATTGAATCACTGGTAGACCCCATAGGCTTTCACACTGTAAGAGAATCCTACACAGCAGACACAAACTGTGTATGCGTCATCCTTGTAGGTTTTTCCTTCAGCAGCCACAATACTGAAAAAGTGTGGACGGCTCTTTCATTACCATTTTTATATCGGAAAAATAAAAACAAATGGTGGCTTTTTTCAGCAGCGTTTCCAATGGCGGGTTTGACGAGTCGGATAGATGTTGGGAAAAGAACTGATGAGAGGAGGGGCAGCCCACGCTTATATAGACGGTGGCGCATGACATCGTGGGTGGCCCCTGGCTTGCAAAGTTTCCATGTGGTCCTAACACTGACATGGGTATAGTTCCAGAGGTGTGGCCAGATGAAAGATATCCTCAAAGATGTATCTTAAGTAAAGACCCTTCCCCTACTGTTGGGGGGTGGGGGACTTTCTCCACCATGTTTTCCTGTAGAAGCTTTTTTGCCTCCAACACCAGCAGGAGTTTCTGTGTTTGGAGTATAAGGGGTGAAGGTTTTGTGATTCTGCTGTCTTGGAAATTTTCTGAACTGCAAAGTCAGACCTTGACTCACTATTTCCAGGACCCAACTGTCTGTGGTAATTCTTTCCCATGCCTTGAAATAGTGAGTCAGCCTCCCTCCCAATGGCAATGGCTCGGCAACCTGTGTAGACTTTTCAGGGGTTCTGTTTCACCTAGGCTTTGGGGGCTGGTGTTAAACTGAAGGCCAAGGACCCCTTCTGCCTTTACCTCTGAAGAAACCTCTCTGAGGGTTGAAGTCATAAGTAATGTAAGCACGGGGATAGTAACCCCTGCCCTTGCCTCCCCTTCCATAAGGCCTGTGCATAGTGGAGGCCTTTTCCTTCTCAGTATTGCTCCTGTAGGCGGCCTTGCACTTATCCTGCTTTTTCATGTAAGCCTCTGTTTTGTCGCCAAACAAAGAATTTCCCTCTCAAGGGAAATCCACTGCGTTTGAGTGTCCTGAGAGAGGTCTGTGGTTCTGAGTCAAGTGAACCTTCGTAGGGACACTGCATGTTCCACAACTCTTGATGCAGTGTCACTGGCATCTACTGCCATGTGGAACTGGTATCTGGTGGCATCTATGACAAGCTCTGCTGTGTCTGCCAGACGCTGGGCCAAGTTACCAGCAGCTTTCTCACTCACTACCAAAACAGCTCCAGACGGCTTTTTGGTACTGAGACATGTAGGTCATGTATGCTGCTTACCTTAAATGCAGGGAGGCTGAGGTAGAAACTTTTTTGCCCATACTATCCAGTTTCCTGGAATCCATTTCTGGAGGCTGGGCAGATAGGGGTAACCTTGGCCTTAGCACAGGCGGCATGCTGGACCTCTCCCTCATGAACAGGGTGGAAGTATAGATACTCAGTGCCCTGCTTGTCCACCTGATATTTCTTTTCTATTTTCTTGTCTATGCCAGCAGCTGAAGTGGGTGTTGACAGCACTTTGGAAGTGGCCTTGAGGGATTTGTGGATGGGCACAAGCAGCCTTTTTGTGGATGCTAAGCCCATCATATTCAAAAACTCCACTTTATCCTCATCTTCAGCAGTCTCCTGGGTTGAGTGACTGATATTGCTGACCACTTATCTCACAAAGGTGTACTCATCTGAGGGACAAGGCAGCGAACCAAACTCTTGTTCAGACCACCTACCAGGCTCTATATGCTCTCTTTCCTCCTCCTCCTACTCGTAGTAAAATTCAGCTTCCTCATCCACAGGCACAGGAACTGGTACTGGAGCCTGGGGAGGGTGGACAGACATACTTATGAAGCTCTCCATTAGCATGGAAAGCCTGGAGGAACTGCCATGCTTTCATCATGTCCTCTACTGAGGGAATCTTAATTTTGTCCATTGATGCCTCCTTTCTTTCTTCAACAGGAGGGACAGCAGTATGCTTTTCTTTTTCAGCTCTTAAAGGAGAACTGCGCTGAATCTAGAAGTCATTTTACCCCCCAGAAGCTGTTTTTTTAAATACTGGTTCAAATTCTATCACCGCTCTAGCTATACAGGCCTTTAGTTATCCTTGTGGGTGTTTCTGATTTACATGCTCAGGTTTTATGTGATAAGGGCGTGTTTTTTATGTCGACTACCAAAAAGGGCGACTAAAAAAAGTCTGAAGAAAAAACAGCGACCAACATCAGATCGACTGTCACACAGAGCGACGACCGCAAACATCCTGTATCCAGACCGAAAAATACACTTATTTATGTGGGTGGCTATGTTCCCCCAACTAAAAGACTGTCAACTCCGGGGATAACGACTTCACACAAAAAAACACACACCCCAGGGCCAAAAAATCATCTCCTGCACCAGAACTCGAACCCAAGTCCTTAAGCTCAACAGGCAGTGGCTCTAGCCTACACCAAACAGCCAGCTCAGCAGGGCTTGGCCAAACAAAGCAACATATCCTGTTTGAGCAAGTGCAGCTCAGTGCTACACTTGCTCTGCATTACTGCTTGGTGTTCTTTCACACTCGTCCTTCTTATGAGCAGTTTTATTGTGTCGCTCAAATTGAGATGCTCAATAAAACTTGCTCAGAACACTGTACACCACATGCTGGTGGTAAGAACTATTTTAGACATGAATTATGTACTTTATGTCCCTGTTCTGTTCTTTTATTGTTGATACAATGCATCCATGTACTACTACAGAATTCTGTGGTTGTTTGGGACATCAACTACATCATACAGTTCTAAAATGGTACTTAGCACCAGATTGTAAAGCAGAAACACCCACTGACATTACTGAAAGTTCTGTATAAATGAAACCAAAACAAAATTTGAACCACTACTTAAAAATTGCTTATTTTGGGGGGGGGAAATGACTTACAGGTTCAATGCCGTTCTCCTTTAATAGGCACCAAATCCAATGCCTGCTCAGGGGCTCTTTTATTTTTGCTGGGTTCCAAGCTTCCCCCGTTCAGAAATCCTGATCTCTGAACCATCATTTGAGGGACTGAATCCTCCTCTGAGCCCTTAGTTGATATGGAGGCAGACTGAGAAGCCACAAGATCTTCTAATTTTTTAGCCCTTTTCTTTTGCATTTTGGGGGAAAAATCTAATACAGAGTTCACAACTGGCAAAATTGTGATCTGGACCCAGGCACCTCAAACACAACTTGTGGCAGTCTGCCTTAACCAGGAGTGGGAAACATCTTAAAAATCTTTAAGCCTGTAGGTCCTATCCTCTTTTTGGGTCTGTTAGTCATGCTAAACACTAACGACTATAGAGGATCGTTCTGGTTCCCAACACACAAAATAAATAAATAAATAAATAAATAAAAGTACAGATCGGTTCCTTTCTAAAAAAACCAAAAAGGAACCACATAAGATTAAAAAGGAAAATATATACAAATAGCATCTCAGTACTGCTAAGAAAGGGAAGCGGGACCAAGAAACAAAGAACCTTTAAGCAGTTTCTAAAATTGTAATTTTTTTTGTTTTAAAATCAGTTAAGTAAAGCATTTCCCAAAAAGCGGGAAGCATGTCACAACAGACCTTTCTCTGGTTCCTAGGAACGGTTGTGGAACCAAAGAGAAAACAGAAAATGTCAAAATACACCTTAACTAATGCAGAGTTATTGAAAAACTAAACTACAACTTAAAGTAAGTAAAGGCTAGAAAATAATAAACAGCAAAAGGCTCTGAAGTAAGAGAGAACTTCGAGATGACTGCTTCCTTCAGGTAGAGAAATAAATCTGCCATAAGAGGGCAGAGGTGAGCGTGAACATGCAGCAGAGTTTTGAATTTAATTCTGAGATTCCATAATCAGCATAAAATTCTAAGCTCCAGGGCAGCTCATTCCAGAGGAATGATTGCAGTTGTTAAGCACTATTCCAGGGGTCTAAAAGGCACATCAGCTAGTCTGTGCTGGTAACTGCCGTGAAGTTGGATAGAGACCGCAAGGTTCTGTGACACATGGAGATGGTGTCTGCAATGGCACGGGAACAAGATCTGTCCATGTCAAACACCATCTGGAGCTCGTGTTTAGCCAGCGACTGACCTTGGTTTCTGATGATCTTCACCACTGACTGTTGGTCAACAGAGAGGTGAGGGAAGATTTAATCGAAAACTCTCATCATGGAGGCGGGGCGCTAGAGAGCTCTCCTACGAAGTGGATGCATTTTTCACTGCTCTTCACACCAGAGAAGCTTTAAAGTTTAAAAATAATCTTTCAAAGTTAAAATTTCGAGCAAACTTCGACATCACCAGATAGAGAAACATCTGAGGAATCCAAAGCTGTATTCTGAAGCGATGGGTCACACTAATAAAGGAAGACCAGACGGCTCTAAACTTCTACTATCGACAGATCAACAAGCCTCAAAAGAAGCGACCACGAGTACAGCTTCAGACCCCCCCCATGGAAAGCACTGCAAGAGTCGATGCAGCCCATCGACACAAAAGTTGAAGCCATCCTACAGCGTATAGGGGAACAAGATGTAAAAA
Source organism: Neoceratodus forsteri (assembly GCA_016271365.2). Taxonomy (NCBI): domain Eukaryota; kingdom Metazoa; phylum Chordata; order Ceratodontiformes; family Ceratodontidae; genus Neoceratodus; species Neoceratodus forsteri. The sequence continues at coordinate 910,766,078 of CM028136.1, forward strand.
TAGAGGTGGCAACCAAAACGGCAAACTCCGCGGCAACTCAAGTGACTAAAGCCCTCTCAGCAACTGCTAAACTGACCCAAGAGAATTCTCAACTTCAGTATAGACTGGAGGCACTAGAAGATGCTCAGCGTGCCTCTAATCTCTGCATAGTGGGACTGCCAGAGGGCAAAGATGATTCAGACCCTCTTACCGTCCTAAAAGCCTGGCTTCCAGGGGCTTTACACCTAGATCACGAATGGGCATTGCATTTTCTTTGGGTCTACAGAATTTTGCCACAATCTGCTACTGCACAACAGGATTGACCCTGTACTATTCTCCTGATTGCCAATGGTGTTGCTGTCACAAATGCACTCAGCAGGTCAGGCCCTCTGCTCCCACAGTGCCAACCTCTGAGCGCAGTAATGTGAACAGGTAACAGACAGGGTAACACTCCTGTCTGCTTGTGGGTCTGAATCACTTTGGTCTCAAGTTCCAGGGGGATTCAAACTGTGAACCTTATGCTAGTGTACCCAAATGTACAAGCTCCGATAAAATTATCTTCGGGGGATGCAATATATCTTTCTCCTAAGGGCTAACCAGGTATCCAAAATGAACCCTTAAAACTCTATAAAAGACCTTAGGTATATTCTTACCTTTTCTCAGTTTAGTAACACCATCAAGCTTTGAACAGTTTTTGTCAGTCTTAACCCTCTATACGTCACATGCAAAAAGAACTTCAAAGACACACCCAGGCAGTCTTTCAAAATAATATGTTTACTAAAACGGTCAGTGTCAGTGGCTCAGTAGGTAGCACACTCGCCTCTGAGTCCAGGAGATCAGAGGGCTGTGGGTTCAATTCCCACATCTGACACTTGGGTTAATATCCCAATACTGACACTGTAGTGCAGCATAAGGGGGGTGCTGCACTTCTGAGGTGCCGTCTTTCAGATGAGACATTAAACCGAGGTCCCATCTGCCTGGATTGGTGGTAGTTCAGGTGGATGCTAAAGCTCCCATGGCACTTATCGAAAAAGAGTAGGGGAATTTTTATTAATACTTGAAAGTAAAACAAAGAATAGTGTTACAGCATACAAGAACATAATGCAAAATAAAGGGAAACAAATATTTCAGCATACATTCAAAAGAAATATTCATTCTTATAGTTCCAGCACTCATTAAGAAACCCTGATACCCCCCCCCACTAAAAGAGAAGGCACATTTTATATTAAAGCTTCAACAACAAATAACAAACTGTGTTAAATTCACAAAAACAATCTATAAATCATAAAATAATAGAGAACAAGTATTACATTCATACGATGTCTAGGTGGCATTTAACTAGTGACTAGACCCCCAAAAATTTAATCCTAAATTGACCCCCCCCAAGTTTTAGTATAACTGCAAAGATCAAAGCAATACAAAACAGTGACAACTCACACCAAAATAATATACAAATCATAAACAAATTCAGAGAAGTATTACATTCATACAATACCAAGTAGTCTGTCCAAAGTAGAAACCAAATATTAAGTCAAAATACGAAAAAGAACCCCCCTCACCTAAAAGAGCAGGGGAATATTTCATCATAACTACAACAACAAGTAATAACACATAGTATGGACTGCACACAAAATAGGATACGAAAAATAAAATGAGAGAATTCAAATAAGTAGTAGATGAACAGTGTCAAGTCTGCTTTCAAATGAACTGCTTAAAGCTCAAAAAATAGAACATAAAATTATAATAACCCCCCACCACTAAGAAAAGTAAAGGAAGTTTGATTATAATGAAAAGCAAAAATACATACATAACAGTGTTACATTATACTGAAGCCCAATAGAAAAGAAAATTAACCATAATGAAGTATCTCATCACACAGTAATACAAGGGATCATGCATGCAGCCCCGCACACCCAAGTATAGAAATCATAAGGAAAATCAAATACGTATCACCCGGAGTGTAATTCTAGAAACAAAGGCCCCAAAGGATCAGGAAAATAATCAACAGAAGTTAAATAACTAAACCCACAATACAGTATGACTACAGACTAAACTAAACTAACCACAGCAAAGTAATACATCAGATCGTAACCCAGATGTCATGAAATGGAATACCACCTCCAAGCCTTAATGTCCGTCATACCCAGTCTATTGGCCCCCCATCTAGCTGACGTTGTGGTAGCAGAAGCTACAAGACTTTCTTACAGTTTCAACTTTTTGATTGAGGCTTCCACCATAAAAAACGGGTCATCAGGAGTGAATTTCAGTTGTTGTATTGTCAGCAGACACCGAACAAACCATATATAAAATTTAAAGCAGACCAAGAACAGCCACATCGTGGTTTTGTCGTGTTTCGTCCACAGATAGGGTAAAATGCCCAGACACAGTATCTCTAGATCCATAAGGTAAAAGGGAGAAGTAGGCCATTTGTGCTTAATATTTTGCCAAAACCTTTGAACAAAAGGACAATCTAAAAACAAATGTGCCAGTGTATCAACTGTATCACAACAGGAGTCACAAGGGCAGTATCTCTCAGAAAGCTGCCTGTGCTTCAGGTTGCCCCTGACATTAAGTTTACCATGGAGGGAAAGCCATAACACATCCCCACATATAGTGCAGAATGCACGGGATATTAACATAGCACCCAGTGCTTCCTTATTCTGGGGAGGCAAAGTATCAAAATGAGCGGACTTCTGAAAAAACTTTTGAATAATAAAGCTGTATAATTCCTTCCTAGAAAATCGAATAAGATGGTCTTTTGCTATCACCCAAGCCTTTATTTTCCCAAAACAAACTTTAAGAATCAGGGAGATGTTGCAAAGATTGTTGTCTGGGTATATGCATGTGGACCGGCCAGAGGAAGAAAATGTGGTCAATGGAGTCCAGTACCCAGGGTAACCAGACCTTCTTAACCAGAGCACACTACAGGGCGTAAATTGGAGTAAAGAAACATCGTAAAGAAAAACACAACAAGTTGAATCATCTTAAGCCCTCGATGTTTCCTTTCTCTTATTAAGCTACATCTTTTGATAGGGTTAACCCGATTCCCTCAAATACAGGAGAAGAAGCACCCATGCACTTTTGTTTCCAAGGAAGTGTGGAGGCAAAAAACCATACTTAAATACAAAAAAATAGGGAGCAAAAAAGTTTTCACCATGTATACCCTCTTCAGTTTAGAGAGATGCTATTTATTCTATAAGGTGACATTACCCTGGGCTAACTGTAATTTAGCTTCCCAATTTATTAAAGCCAGATCCCCTGCCCCAAACTGCAGACCTAATATAGTACAAGTCTCCTTAACTACCGGAATCCCAATGATATGTGTAGCCGACACATCCTCTTGTCTCAGGGAAACACAGTTACATTTGGTATAATTGATTTGGGCCCCTGTGCACCTCAAAATCTCATTTAACACCTTCCCTAATTCCTGAGCAGAAGGCATATTGCCAACTACAAAACATAAATTGTCCGCATAAGCTATACATTTAATCTCTGGGTCCATACTAGAAAAAGAAACCCCTCTTATAACCTGGGTGGCACAAACTCAACGAATCAATGGATCTAGCGTAAATAAATACAAAAGCAGGCTTAAAGGGCAACCCTGTCTCACCCCCCCCCCCGTGTGACCATACATGTAAGTCCCATCCAACCGTTACAGTAAGATTGCGCAGAAGCAGTAGCATAACAGGTCCTAATCCACCTAATAAACCCACCTGGTAACTCATAACACGCTAAACAGTCCCACAAATAATCATGGCAGACATTATCAAAGGCCTCACTTAGCTTGATCCAGGAAAAAAGAGTAAACCTATGAATTCTCCCGTGCCCCCCTGTGAAACATTTCCCGTAGTAAAATGAGGCCATCTGAAATCCTCCTCTCAGGAACAGAACATGTCTGTGCTGGATGTATTACAGAAGTCGAGGAAAGCAGAAGACGATTATTCAGAAACTTAGTCAGCAGTTTAAAATCAGAATTCAGCAATGTAATAGGCTGCCAGTTTGACAGAAGAGCTCTATCTCCCTTTTTAAACATAAAAAGAACTAGACCCTCAGACATACTATGTGGAAGGGTCCCCAAATCCAAATTTTCCTGCAACACTGCTGTAAATTCAGACAACAGTACCTTAAAAATCAATCTATATAGTTCGTAAGGAAGCCCATCTTTCCCTGGGGCCGTTCCTTCTTTTGTTTATAATAGGCCTGTAGAAACCTCTAAGGGGGTAAATGGGGCTATCAACAACCAAGCTTGTGAAGCAGGAAGCTGCAGTAGTGGAGTCTCTGTTAACCAGATCTGATGAGAGCCTGGAGTAACATTAGATGGGTGAAACAAGTGTGCAGTATGCCTATCCTCTTCTCAGAGAATCTCAGTTTTAGATGTACACACTGCCCCCTGAGGGGTTCTCAGAAGGGCCATGTGTTTCTGCTGCTATTGTTGCGCACAAAAATAAAAGGATTCATGAAAGCTTTTCCCCCTTGAGACCCGAACCTCCGTTCTTGGTCCAAGGATTTCAAACGGTCATACTGAACTGTATTGAGGTGTTTCCTAATGGAATCTAATTCCAGAAGCACCATGTGATCACCTAGAGCTGCATGGGAGAGTAAATTTTTAAATTTCTCCCTATATAGCAGGTACGACTCCTTTCTGTGTGTACCATTTAATCTACCAATAGACTGGAAGTATCATTTGATGTCTGTTTTGGTATCTTCCCAACGGTCACAGCGGGAATCATATAACACAAAAACTGATTTCCTAGCTTCCAAAAGAGAGCTCAAACCCGTCTCAACCGTGGGGAGGGATAGAAGAGCCATATTTAGTCTCCAATATCCTGGGCCATGGAGCATAATTTCGTGGCTAGAAACAGTCACCTCAATAATGGCATGATCTGATGGTGTAACTGGCGTAGTATTTGACTGCACAACCACCAGGGAATCTAACAGAAACCAAAAATCAATCCTGGTGGCATTTATCCCCTCATAAAAGGTTTTCTGAGGGGTTCCAGATATAGCCATCGCATCCACCAGGCCAGTCTGGACCAAGAGGTCATTTAAACAGTTGGCATCACAAAACATCTTTCTCGTTGTACACCCCCTATCAGTCAGATATCTGCTGCAATTAAAATCCCACCCCCCCCAAAAAAAACACATACTTTGCAGTAAACAGGTACAGCTGAATTGCTCTAAACAGATCTACCCTAGAAGATTTTAACTCGGGGGCATAAACATTTATTAAGCGACACTGAAGACCACATAGCATCATATCCAACAAGAGCACTCTTCAGGTCTATCAGTTGGATAAGACATGCCGAGGGATGATTTATTCCTATTCCTAACCCACTACACAAATCCTCTCCCATTGACCAGTACATTATGACCCATTTCCAGTCCTGAGATGCTTGGTCTATATCCATCGTGGTGTGTAGCTGGGTATCTTGCAGAAACACAATATCCTGCCCCCCTTCAGCAAATAACGAATAGATTAACAACCTCTTTTCCTCAGATTGGATGCTGTTAACGTTGAGGGAAGCAGCAGTGATTGTATAGATCCCGGTCATCAACAGAAAAAAAGTCACACACCACAGGGTGAAGCTCAAAGTCTTGTTAGAAGAGACAACCACTTATACCCTGACATTATTTCTTTTTAGTCCATTTCTGTGTGTCCAAATGGGTTTTCTTTTTTCTCTCTGTTCCCGAAACTCCCATTTGTTCCACATCAGACCGGTCCCTCTAGCTGAGACGAGTGAACAGATGTGGAGTCAGATTCGGTGCCACCGTGTTCCTGAAGCACCGTGTAATGTTGTGCAGTGGGAGTCCCTGCTCCTTGAGAGATTGCGCAAAGGATATAGATCGCAGACTCTGCTGTCTGTTTGCCACAACTTGGAAAGCCTCCTTTGGTGGTAAGAGGGGGGAGGCATAGATGCAGAGGGAAGGGCCACCTCCATAGATGACAGTGCCACGGCGGGCACTGCCTGGACTTGCTCAACATCTACAGTAATAGGAATGACTGGTACTGGGCCCCTTTCAGGGGAATCAGGCTGTATACGCGGAATGGAATTCTGTATCCTCCCAGGGGAGATGAAGGTCTCCAACGCTGACAGCATGGACTGCAGAATTGATAAAAAAAAAAAAAAATCCTGTATACAGAAATCACCATTAGTTTTATTCAGAGCTGCCCAGGGACACACTATATAGGCATGCTCTTCCTCACACAGAGAGCATTTTATGGGATGGTGACAGTCCGCCATTAAGTGCCCCAATTCCCCACATTGAACACATTTTATGGAATCACAAGTTCTACTCAGGTGTCTACCCGAACCACATTTATAACAGTGGTGGGGTTGACCAGGGTAAAATATGACCCCCTCGTCCTGACCTATATAGAAACAACTAGGAAGGTGCTGCAGCCCTTCATCAGTCTGAGTTAAATTGATTTTGTACCTCCAACCTCCATTCCAGAACCCCTCTGAATCAAGAATGGGTTCTGGATTGCCTTGCAATTTGCATCTGTGTTCCAACCAATAAGAAATGTCCTTCACGTTCACCCTCTCATTGCAAAAGAGAACCGTGATGACTCTGAAAGTTTATTTCGTGAGGAGGATGGCTTGGAAATGAGTCCAAGCTGGATTAGTTTTCAACAAGGCATACTTCATCCAGAATCGGCTGAGTAAGTCTGGGGTTCGAAAGCCGATATCAAAGGTATTGTCCCCAGGGGTATGGATTAGTGCATACACTTCACTGGGCAAAAAGCCCAACATTTGTTTAATGATAACTTTGTCCACATAGAACCTATCTGGCATGGTGTCATTAGGCCCCAGAAAACACAGTCTTACTGCATTCCATCATTTCGCCAGTGCCACGGGTTTTTTGAATAGACTTGCATACGTAGGAGCAGGATTACGTAGGCCAGGAGCAACCTCCCCTATGTCAGGGACTAGGCTCTGAACCAGGTCTATGACCAAGGTTGTGGGGTTCTCTGTTAAGGGGATATCAGGGACATTCATTTGAGAGAGACCTTCTTGAGGCGAGAAAGAAACAGAAATATCTTCCTCATTTATTTGTCCTTGTTGTGACGAGGATTGCTAAACTTCTCACTGGTGGAAGTGAAGTGTATCACCCAGAGGGGCCCTTGAGGAAGTGGGGACCTCCTCTGTACTTATGGAATCCACAGTCTAGAAGCATTGCCCCGAAGATACACCAACTGTCTCCAAACCCTGTCCCTGCAGAGCTGAGACCCCTGGAATTGGTAAGGTTGGATTCGCAATCCACTGTCCAGACTCTAACTGTACCCAACCCGCACCTTCAAGTGCTATTTTGGGGGACCATGTCGATTGAATATCAGAATGGGGAACCAGGGTCCGAGGTGGAGAGCCACCATCCCCATCCTCTTGCAGCACAGAACTAATAAAAACCTTAACGCCACTACCTAGAGTTGCTGAGGGAGAATCTCCCTCAAGGCGTTTCCTTTTGCACAGCTCTTCATCAGCAAGGATCTGAGCCAACCTGAAGTCTGCCACTGCCGCTTCCAAAATGCGGCATTTCTCCTCCAACAGGGATCTCGATCCAGTATCCACCTGCTGTCTAGCACTCAATACCTCCACTCTAGGAGCATCCACCATCCTGCTACTGTCAAGTCCTACACTCCCTGTCCAGGCTCGTAAGGCCTACTGTCGGCGTAAACACCACCAACCAATGCAGAGTCTTGAGGCGAGGGTATAGGTACGCTCTGCCGGCCACCTCCAGGGTGCATCCCAGCCGTACCTTCCCCTTTGCCATAGCATTTTCGAGGCGGGCTGCCGCGTGACCGTCCTCCTCCACTGTCTTCGTCCATTTGTGACTCCCGTCTTTTGGCTCCACAGCACTACCTACAGAAAGAGATGGGGAATTTCCCCGCTGTCCTGGCCAAATTTCTCCCATTCACTAAAAATACCACCAACAGCTTAATCTGGTTCAATTTCAGTTGCTTACCATCTGTATCTCCCCTCCCACTGGTCGCCCCTGAAGAAAAAATTACTCACCTTAGTAATGTTGTTTCTTATAATGGAGTCTTGCTATATTATGACAATTGCAGTTTGTCCCACCATTAGAACTGCCCTGGAGGTGAAACAGTTAACTTCCATGCCAGGCATGGAACTTGGAGCGCGAGCTCGGTTAGAGAAGCTCTGTCTGTGTAATTTCAAACTGAAACTGTCAGATCTTTCAGAGCAAAACTCACTAAGGTTCTGTGTGGAAGCTGTAACCTACACTAGCCAACTGGCTACCTAAATATTAACACATATTCCTGGTCCCAACACAAAGACTCAAGTCAGGGGCCAGAAAATAAGATAAGATAAGAAAAGATAAAACAAAACACAACACCCCAAAAACCCCAAGAAAAAAGGGGGTGGAAAAAACATAAAATGGGCATAAACAAGTGCCCACACTGGACTGCCCACCCCATACCCAAGTAGAAGTTCTGAGAGGGGCAGGCTGGGGGGGAGGTCATAATATGAACTCCATTAGAAGAAACAACATTACTAAGGTGAGTAATTTTTTCTTCAAACAACATGAAGTCTTGCTATATTATGACAATTGAGACTACACAGCAGTACCTCCATGGAGGAGGGACAGAACCTACTTAGGGAATAGGCTCTGAAGCACGGCTGTGCCAAACCGAGCATCCCTCCTGGCCTGGACATCCAGGGAGTAATGCTTGGTGAAAGTGTGTACCGTTTTCCAAGTAGCTGCTTGACATATCTCTAAGATAGGGATGTCTCTGGCAGCAGTTAGAGACGCAGCTGTACCTCTGGTAGAGTGAGCCCTCAGGCCTGAAGGGGGAACTTTCCCCACTTTTTAATAACAAAATTGGATACAAGAGACAATCCACTTGGCAATGGATCTCTTAGTGGCAGGTTTCCCTTTCCCAACCTCACCATAAGTGAGAAAAAGTTGGAGGGATTCGAACCTGTGACCCTTGGTACGCTCTATATAGTAACTTAGGGCCCTCTTAACATCTAAACTGTGCAACCTCCTCTCACCAGAGGAGGAATGGTCAGTGAAGAACACTGGAAGGGAGATAGATTGATTAAGATGGAAATCTGAAACCACCTTAGGCAAAAACTTCCTGTTAGTCCTAAGGACTACCTTATCCCTGTGGAAGGAAATAAAGTCAGTCTCTACTGACAAAGCTTGTAACTCACTTATGCGCCTGGCAGAAGTGATAGCTACTAGGAAAACAGTTTTCCAAGTCAAGTACTTAAGCTCTGCAGAAGACAGAGGTTCAAAGAGGTTACATCAACTGAGCAATGCAAACATTAAGATCCCAGGCAGGGCCGGGTCCCTGAAAGGTGGATTAGTATGAAGTAATCCTTAAAAAACTTGGAAAATACAGGGTGAGCGGAAAGAGAGGAGGGCTTTCCTGTTGAAATAAAGGCAGAGACAGCTGCCAAATGTACTTTCAGGGTAGCTGGTCTCAGACCCAAAGAATTAAGATGGACCATAAGTCCAAAACAATGGGCAAGTCAGCAGATTCCGGGGAAATATGTTTCCCAGAACACCAGATGGAAAACCTTTTCCATTTAGAGTTATAAGTAGCCCTAGTGGAAGGCTTCCTAGAAGCCTTCAGGATTTCAAGAACACCCTGAGAAAGGTGTAGGTCAGCAAATTCAAACTCCTCAAGAGCCAGGCCTTGAGGTTGAGGGATTTGAGATTCGGATACCAAACTCTCCCCTGGGCACAGGTTAACAGGTTGTGATTCCTGGGGAGACACAGGGGAAGATGGACTGCTAAAGACAGAAGGAGTGGGTACCAGGGCTGCCTGGCCCAATCTGGAGCAATCAGAATCATCCTGCAAGGCTGGGATCTGATTTTGACTAGTACCTTGAATAGGAGAGGGAAGGGGGAAAGGCGAAAAGAAACTTCCCTTCCCAATCTAGGAGAAAGGCATCCAGGGGAACTGAGCCCATCACTGGGGGCCTGCAACAAAACAGTGGAAGTTGGTGATTGTCTGGGGCTGCGAAAAGATCTATCTGAGGGGTGCCCCATCTGGCAAAAACTATCCCCAGTACTTGGGGATCCAGAGACCATTCGTGATGGCCCTGGGAAATCCTGCTGAGAGCATCTGCCAGGACATTGTCCTTTCCTGGGAGGTGAACTGCTATGAGGGAAGTGTTCAGGGAATAAGCCAGAGACCACAACTTCATTGCCTCGGTGCACAAGGCCGAAGACCGAGTGCCCCCTTGTTTGTTGATGTACCACATTGTAGAGGTGTTGTCTGTTCTGACTTGTACCACTTTGTTCTGAACAGATGCAGAAAACACCTGAAGTGCTAGAAAAACAGCTCTGAGTTCCAGCAAATTGATGTGGAGCAGAGATTCCTGAGGGGACCACACTCCCTGGGTGGAGAGGTCGCCCATGTGAGCTCCCCAACCCAGAAGGGACGCATCTGTGGTAAGGGTCAAGGAGTGAGATAGGGGATGAAGGGACCCTAGTCTCAAATTGCTCTGATCCTGCCACCACTGAAGGGCCTGGATCAGGGTTCGAGTCACTGGGATCAACTCGGAAAGGGGATCTTTCCTTTGGGACCAGAAGGCTCTCAAATGAAACTGAATGTCCCTCATCTGAAACCTTGCTCCTTGCACTACAGCTGTGGAAGCAGCCATGTGTCCTAGTAGCTGTAAGAAGTGCCTTGCTGGTCGAGAGACCTGCAGAATGAAGGAGGAGGCCAGGGCCACCAGGTTCCTTACCCTTTCTAGGGGCAGGAAGGCTCTGGCCTGCTTTGTGTCCAATTCTGCACCTATAAAGGTGAGTACCTGGACAGGTTCCAGAACTGACTTTGGAAGGTTGAGAAGAAAACCCAGAGAGGTGAGCAGCTGCTGGGTAACTTGCAGGTGTGATTTGACCTGGTCTGGAGACTGACCTACAATGAGCCAGTCGTCTAGGTAGGGAAAGATGGCAATCTTTTGCCTTCTTAAATGAGCAACTGCTACTGCTACTGCTAGACATTTTGTGAATACCCTTGGGGCAGAGGTAAGGCCGAAGGGCATTGCTCTGAACTGGTAATGGCCTGAGGGCAGTTCGAATCTGAGGTACTTTCGGTGGGAGCTTCTGATGAGAACATGGAAATAGGCATCCTTGAGGTCCAGGAAAGCTAGCCAGTCCCCTGGCCTTAGAGAAGGTAAAATCATAGCCAGAGTCACCATTTTGAATTTTGGTTTCAAAAGGTGCTTGTTTAGATATCTTAGGTCCAAGATGGGCCGCCATTCTCCTGTCTTTTTTGGGGTAAGGAAGTACCTGGAGTACAGACCCTTGCCCTGGTGTAGGGGAGAAACCCTTTCTACAGCTCTGAGAGCCAGGAGGGTTGAGACTACTGTTTCTAAGGCAAAGGTCTCTAGAGGGTTTGCAGGTGGAAAGATCTGATTCTCATCTTTGGAAATTTTTGAAACTGAGAACCAGACCCGACTTACTACTTCCAGGACCCACTTGTCTGATGTTAGAGACTCCCAGTTCTGAACGAAGTAAGCCAACCTGCCCCCTACAGGTAATGGAGAATCGGCCCTGGGCACCCCATCAGGGTGCCTGTTTGGCAGGGGCTTTAGGCTGAGGGGTGGGAGCAGGCCTGCTTGCACCCCGTCTGCCTCTCCCTCTGAAGAACCCCCTCTGAGCATAAGCAGAGGAGGCCTGGGTTTGGTAAAAAGGCCTGTGAAAAGGCCTACCTCTACCCCTGGGGGTCTGCCTCTGAGGAGTGGCTTGCCGCTCCTTGGCCTGAACACTCTTATAGGTTGTCCTATATTCATCCATTTTCTTCATATAATCCTCTGTCTGCTCCCCAAACAGAGAATTTCCTACCACAGGAAAATCCATAGCCTTAGTCTGGGTATCCTGTGACAAGCTAGTACACCTGAGCCAAGCCAACCTACGAAAAGCCACAGATGTAGCCATGACTCTAGAAGATACATCATTAAAATCCACAGCAGCATGTAACTGCACCTTGGATGCCTCAATACCATCAGCAGCCACCTGTTCTAGCTCCTTAGCAAGCTGGCCAGGGGCCTGTTTGGCCAAGGCCATGACAGTGTCCCATCTAGATTTTTGGTATCTTGCCACATAAGCCATGTAATTTGCTTGCCTGAGTCCCAAGGACGCTGACACGTATTGTTTTTTAGCCATGGCATCAATCTTCCTGGAGTCCTTGTCAGAGGATGTGAAGCCAAGGAATGATAGTCTTATCACAGGCTGCAGCCTGAACTACTCCAACATGACTGCATTGCTGTGAAAGGAATTCTGTATCAGGACCTGACAAAGTGTGCCTCCTGTCCATCTTCTTGTCCACAGGAGGCACAGAATTAGGAGCTTTTAAAATTTTTATTGTTTGTTTCCTAAATGACTTATGTAAGGGGATAGACAATCTCCTAGACTCTGGGATATCCATAATTTCTACAAAATCAGGTTCCTCTTGCTCATCCACCGCTTCCTCCAATGGGAGCTGGAGGGTTTCAGCAACCTTTTTATAAAACATAAAGTGAGAAGGGGACTCAGAAAGCGTAGGGGGAGATTCTAAAGGTCTGTCTGGGGAGATGTCCGGTTCAATGGGCACACCCAGACTCTCAAAGTCACATTCATACTGTTCATAATCATCCTCCCCCTTCTCTGGTTCATAAAACTCTTCTAAATCATATTGTTGAACCAGTGGAACCGGCCGAACCGACCTTTTGCCAGACAGTGGCAGTTCGGACGGAACCGGAGAAAGTGACTGGACAATTTGTATAGCTCTTGATATCTCTGCAGCAGTTGGAGAAGGAATTTTAGACTCCACACCTGCTGATTTTCTAGTTTTCTTTGCTGGAACTGGCTCCTCAGAGTCAGCTTTACGTTTGGCCGAGGAAGTCTCGCCCTGGTCAGAGGGCACTCCCTCCGGTTCGGTTGGCACCGAACCGGGCTGGCCATCCGGGTCAGCGGACTTTTGGCCTCTCGTTCCCTGAGCCTGCCAACTCTCTTATCCAGGGTGGCTGCAGGTAAATTCTTACAAATCTGGCAGTCTGAATTGAGGTGGTCAAACCCCAGACAATATACACATGTGGTGTGTGGGTCAGCCTTGGCAAAGGCTTCCCCACAGACACTACAGTGTTGAAACCCAGTGGGCCCAGTTTTTCTTTTGGGTTTCTCAAACATAATGCCAGCCTAACCAAAAAACTTGCCCTTTTAACGGCAGTGCCAGGCAAGACACCCTTATCGGTTCCCAACCGTGTCACGGGTCGTGGAAAAAACCGTAATGAAATCCGTTTTTTTTAGAACCGACAAGAACCGGGAACCGCACTCTAAATTTAAATGCTTGATTTTTAAAGTTTTAAAACAACCTGATCGGTTCAAACCGAACCGATAAACATTTACAAGTTCCACACAGAAATAAACCTGTCTATTACTTACAATACCACAGACAGAGCTTGAACCGATCGGTTTGCGGTTAAAATAATAATACTCGCGGTTGAATTTAACCGAGAAAACACTGTTTAAACCGAGAAATGAACCGAGCAGTAGGAGAAATCTCCGGAGCGACTGTTCAGTGAGGCGGAGTAAAGAATCTGACAGTTTCAGTTTGAAATTACACAGACAGAGCTTCTCTAACCGAGCTCACGCTCCAAGTTCCATGCCTGGCATTGAAGTTAACTATTTCACCTCCGGGGCAGTTCTAATGGTGGGACAAACTGCAATTGTCATAATATAGCAAGACTTCATGTTGTTTGAAAAAGGGACTTCTAGGTCCAGTGGGCTTACCGGGTCAACAAAATTCCATAAATAAATAAATAAAGGATAAAAATATGTAAAATGTAAACACAGAACACTATATCAAAAAGCATACAATCACTTAAAAGAACAAGGTTAAAGTACAAAACATAAACTTTTACCACAATACAATTAGACTTTCTCTATCTAATGTATTACCTCTTTATAGTGCTTAAGTTAGATCAGAGATCTTGTTTCTTAAGAGTCCAAAAAGATATGTTCAAAGATCAGACACAAGTCCTAGTTAAACTGTGTGTGTCTCTCTCTCACACACACACCCCTTCTATGATGTCATCTAGCTCCTCCTTTTAGAATATAAAACATATACAAACAATGATCTTTCTGTAAGGAGATCTTTTAAATACTGTGACTTCAGCAAACTAATTTCCCAATATGACTCCTTAATTAACATCCCCTCTTTAATTTCGAGCAGTTCCTATTCCCAGGGCACATCAAAGGATTTTATGACTTTTAGCACCATGGTGGTATAGATGTTTTTTCCTCCAAGACATCATAAAAGTTTATGAGCCCTATATCCTGGTAGCTGGGTCAGTTCTAATGGAGTCTCTCTAGTCCTTTAATTACCTCCTGGTTTCAGGTTAATATATCCTGTAGCTTCTCTGACCAGGAGGGGAACCCATAAGCACAGGCTAAATTTTTATATTACAAATAGCATAGAATGATCATAACCAGCTGGCCAAGCATCATAGTTGCAACTCGGGACTGTTTGCTCCAGGCCGCTCGTACAACAGAGCATTTAAATTGTGATGGACACACAGTACGTTTTTCCAGATCTGTTGTATGCCACCAGGGCATGGCGTGAACAATTCGATGGGGTTCGGGCAAAGTTGAGAGGTTTAGGAGTGGTGCATTGATTGCTGATGCCAGCGCAGCTGACAATTTTCTATGGGGGCCGCACATTCCAGTTTACAGACCTAGCGGAGGCCGGGAAGAGGACTGAATTGATCCAGTGGGAGTTCGAGGCTGCTCATTGGGCCAGGAACGAAGATTACAGCTCGGTTGAGTCGGAGGCTACAACTTGAAGAAAGCTGGAAGGGCTATGGTCTGTTACAGAGACGCTATCCAGTACCTGGAATAAGATATTGTGGCGCAAGTTATAATATTTAACAAGCAATTTATAACTCCTTTATTTAATTATATTCTCCTCTGTCCTTGTGGGAGTTAGTGCTAAATATTAAAACATATTTGACTCTAATCATTTTAGGGAAGGGGTCACATCAACGATCAGCGTTGAGGAATACTCTTGTTTGGACTGCCTTTATTAAATTGGACTGACCACCTAAGTTCTGTAGGGTGTAGCCATTCGTCTTGCATATTCTAACAATATAAAATATATATGGAATTCACCCACATTCTTAATCTATAATATCTAGACTGCTTATTACTTATCCACTGGATGGTTCCTGAATATTGTACCGATGTCTGACAAGTGGATGTAACTTCATACTGTATTTACTAATTGCAATAAAGTTTAAAAAAAAATTAAAAACTCCCACCACGGAATGTCTGAAGTTGACCACCATAATGGTAAAGCTCACTTGACTGAGTCCCAAGCACACCGTAGCATAAAGCTTTTTAACAACGTGGTCAATCTTTCTGGACTCCTTGTTTGGAGGTCTGTTCACCTCCCCTTGGCCCCCAGATTTCCAGAAGGCTGAATCAAGTTCAAGTTTTTTGCAGGAAAGCTCCATTGAGCAAGCTCATTCACAAGGAGGTCCTGGGTGCATGGTTACAACAAATATACAATGCAGGCAATAACATAACAATACATAAATGGCGGACCAGGTCCTACAAGGTACATGGGTAAACAGTCCTGGGGTGAAAAACAAAAAACAAAAAAATATTTAATACAAGTTGATTAAGGAAGGCAGTGTAGTGAGAAGAAACTAAGGAAGTAAGGAGAAAGCCAGGGAGAGAGTTTAGAAACAGTTACAGGTGTCCTTTATTTTTGAAGCCACCAGTTTTTTGAAGAAATTTACTGAGACTACACTAGATAGTTTCAGAGTGGATTGCAGCTGGTTCCAAATAGTTGGTAGGGCACTTGCGAAGGCTCGTCTGCCAAAGGAGGTACGAGTCCTAGGTGCGTCGAGTAGGATAAAATCAGATTTCCTAAGGAAATAAGAGCTGTGGGCACTATGGATAAGTGTTCCTAAATAGCTTGGTAATTTATTCAGAAGTTGTTTTAGGGTCCAAATGCCAGCATGGAGTGTGCGTCTAATGGTAAGTGAAGTTCAACCAACAGCTGCGTATAGTTCGCAATGGTGGGTTCGGTATGGATAGTTTGTAATGAAGCGCAAGGCGCAGTGATAGAGAATGTTCAATTTGTTTAGGTTAGTAATTGCTGCAAAAGTGTATAATATGTCCCCATAGTCAAGTAAAGGGAGGAAGGTGGTCTGAACAAGCCTGAGTCTGGTTTCCCGGGTAAAGAGGGACCTATTTCGGAAGAAGAAGCCTAGTCTAGATTTTAGTCTTCTGGACAGGTCGCCAATATGCTCACTGAAGGAGAGCTTGTTGTCTAACCAAAAGTCGAGGTATTTAAATTTAGAGACAACTTCCAGTGGTTCACCTAGGGATGTAACGATGAAGTCTTTAGGTGGGACAGTGAGGGTGACGGAGGAAGTATTAGGGGGAAAAATCATGGCCTTAGTTTTTTTTTAGCATTTAGGAGGAGTTTGGTATTAATGAGATTTGTTTCTAGCTGTGTGAAATCGACTTGAAGTATATCCCTGACTTCCGATATTGTATGGCCTGATGTATACAAAACTGTATCGTCTCCAAAGAAATGCAAGGTTGACCTGGTTATTTGAGAATCGAGGTTGTTGATATATAGGGAGAAGAGTATAGGACCTAAGATGGAACCTTGCGGGACTCCCCCCTAGTAACTGGTAAGGAGGCAGAGAACAGCCCACCAGCTTTGACTTTCTGCATACTACCTGATAGAAAACTGAAGAACCATTTGGTAGTAGCTAGGGTAACACCAATATTGGCGAGGCTGTTCACAATTGGAGTATGGGCAACGGTGTCGAATGCTATACTCAAATCTAAGTATACTGCACCCGTAATTTTTTTTTAGCATCCTTGGCTGAGATCCAGTTATCGGTGACTTTAGCTAGTGCAGTAACGGTACTATGATTAGAGCGAAAGCCTGATTGGGCAGGATTGAGGAGAGAGTAGGTTTCCAGATGATTCTTCAGTTGTATATAAATCAATTTTTCGAGGACTTTTGAAAGGAAAGGCAAGACTGAGATTGGTCTGTAATTGTTTGAGTTGCATAGGTTGCCGGATTTAAATAAGGGTATGATATGAGCGGATTTCCAGCATAATGGAACTACAGCAGAAGAGATAGAGAGGTTGAATATATGGAGAATGGGAGCAGTATGGTAGCTGACTTTTAGGAAAACTGGTTCTAAGCCATCGTCTCTGGCACTTTTTGTGGTATCTAAATTGATGAGTGAATCCTCGACTTCGTTGAAGCTGGGGGGAAGCAGCTGGAAAGGATGGGCTGTAGCTTTCAGGACAGTGATAGGGCTAGCATGGATACTGGTATGAGATGCGTACGGTTATGCATCGAAAGCTAGACCAGCTATGGCGAAGAGTGAGAATTCAGTTCTTCGAGGATTTGGTAATTGTTCTCAATAACTGTGCCATTTATGTTGATCTTTGCTGGGATGGAGGGAGCAGCCGGTCGACCTTCAATAGACTTGATGGTCCTCCAAATTTTCTGCAATTTTCCTTTGGCTTTTTCCCAGTGTGGAAACGTAGTAATTTGCTTCAGTAGAGCGAATATGTTTTACACAGGTGTTCCTAGCTGCTCTAAATGTCTGCCAATCTGTCGGATTCTTAGTTCTTCTTGCTAGAGCCCAGAGTTTATCTCGGTTTATAAGTGTGGTTTTGAGCTCCAGTGTAAACCAGGAGTGGGAGACCTTGCTCGTACGCACCTTAATAAATGGGGCATGCTTGTTAGCCAGGGTGGTGAGATTTTCATTCAGGTTAGAGACAGCCTCATCGACTGTTTTAGAGAGGTACAGATCTTGCCATTTGACCTTGCTAAGGTCGGCCAGATAGCTCAGGGTGCTGAATTTACGAAAGGAACGCTTGATTATGAACTTAGACTGATTGTGGGCTTTGGTTTGATGTCTTGTACAGACCACAACTCTATGATCACTCATATCATTGGAAAAAACAGCTGATTGTAGTATTTTGTGGGGATGGGTGGTAAGTATGACATCAATGAGAGAACTACTGGCAATGTCGGTGGTGTTAATCCTAGTGGGCTCACTAATTATCTAGGCAAGACCTAGTTCATCACAAAGTGATTTCAGGCTATGCGATTTGTGTGTGAACCAATTCATGTTGAGGTCCCTGAGTATAAGTGTTTCTGTGTTGCCTGTTGTAACTAAGGAGTTGGAGGTCTGTAGCTGCCGATTACTGTAATAATTTCACTGGAGGGAAGGTGGAGTTTCAGAGATACGATTTCGTATTCTTTGGATTTACAGTTGCAGAAGATGTCGCTAATAGTGAATTTGGATTTGGCATAAATAACTACTCCACCTCCCCCCCTCGGTATTCCTATCAGCGCTATAGATATTTTTTTTTTTTAGTTGTTTAACCAGGTATAGCACACTAAGCTGAAAGCTGTTCTACAGGAGCGAACTGGGAGCACAAGGAGGTTAAGTGAAGCTCAGGGTCACACAGTATGCAAGTGGAAGCCGTGGGATTCAAACCCAGGTCTGGTCTGCTGGATGTCACCAGATTTGCAGCTCAGAGCCTTAGACCACTGTGCTATACTGCCTCCCTTGAGATTACAGTTGAGGAGAGTTATTTGCTGGTCCATAATGGTATTTTTGAGCCAGGATTCGGTGATAATGACGAGGTCGGGGCCAGTGTGTGCAGTCCAGGCTTGTAAAAGGTAAATTTTGGGGGGCAAACTTAAAATGCTGACCAACATGAATTTAAGGCCAGGAGCGGCAGCAAACTCAGTAGGCGAGGAGAACGTTGACAGAGGGCCTGGGTTTAGTTCTACATTACTTGAGCAGAGAAGGAGCAGAAGTTTCTTTATAGCTGTTGTGATGGATCTGGATGCTTTTTTAAGTTGTGACCAGCTAATAGTACTGGTACGGGATACCATTTTAGTGCTGTTATAGTACAGTCTAATGTGGTAGCAAATAGATAGTAGGGATAATGCTCTGAGTGACATGTGAGAAGGGGGTAATAAAAGCAGGTGAGTGGGGAGTGGGTTGTAATTAAAAGGAGGGGTGGGCTTTGGATGAGCGTTAGTGCAGTTAAAGGGGGCGACGTAAATAGCAGTGAGATGTTCCAGGGTAGGTTTTGAACCTAGGACTTTGTCGTGATAGCATATAGTTAGGATGTTAGTGAGCAAAAATAAAATGACAATGGGGAGGCAAGTCATGGTTCAGCAGAGCAGTCTAGTGTAGGGGAAAGGGGCAGGGTGCCTAGAGAGAGGGTGGCTTGCAGCACGGTCTATGCCCTTAATGTGAGTGAATACAGTGAAACAGCTCTATAGGGGGTGGAGCTAATTGAGTATTTAATGGATGCCTGGGAGGGGGTGGGAAGAAAAAGCCCGGCAGGGACTGAACCCAGAGCACAGATATGCAGTGCCTTTCATCTAAGCCAATCGGGGCTTGCTTCGAAAAGGCGCCTGCGTTGCGACTGGCTGATAACAAGGGTAGCACCGCCAGCTGCTGGTTGCAGGATTCCTGGCGGAACCCTGGCAGTAACAAATTGTTTAGTAAGAAAAGAAGGCAGGAGATTCGTCAGGGATGGGAGTGGGCGGTGCTAACGGGTCTATATAATAGCACACAGGAGTGGGATGGGCGGGTGGGAGTAAAATTGTGGCTCTGCCGTACCTCTCAAGCGGTGGAGTCTGATGAGGAGGTCTCAGGTAGCGGCTTTGGAAGCACCAACCGCCCGGTGTCTGTAGGGCCGGTTTTAGGACTTTGGGGGCCTCCAGCAAACTCTATGACTGGGGCTCCACAGACGAGGCGGGCCCCCTAATCACTCTACAATCAAAAGCATATAGTTAAGGAACCAGAGCCAGCTGCTGCTGCTGCTTGCTGAGCGTAACAGTTATTTCTTAAAAGAAATAAATGATTTACAGAGACAGCACAGCAGTCAGCGCACAGCAAGCAGTACTGATCACACTAGCATCGAGGGCTGTATCAGCGGTGGCGAGGATAGGCAGGCCAGCAGCAGTACTCAAGATCAGAATGGAACCGGGTTACCAGTTGAGTGGCTGTGGCTTAAGATGCATGCAGATAGCAGTGGTCTTCTCTGTGTGACTGAGTTGTCTCTCACGGCGGCGTTCTCTCTCTTTCTCTCTCCCAGTCCCACTCCCCGAGTCCGACTCTCTCTCTCTCTCTCTTCTTCGGCTCCTCCAAGTTCAGTTGCGAATCGATAGCGACGCCTAAGCGACTTACACAGCAAGATTCTCCTTCTCCGACTCCAACGCTCTGGAACTAGTCCTTGGTTGAATAGGACTCCAAGAGCGCCAAAGGGATCATCTTTATGGAGCCGTCACAGACCTGAGTGGGAACCAAATGTTTCAGGTCCGAGGGGGAGGAGGTGCAAAAAATAGCAAGGGACTGAGTGGATCCCTGTGATTGGCTCCAACTGCTCCTCCACGTCACCATGATGTGCAGCATATAGGGGGAACGTGTGGAAACATGCTGCAGTTTTTACAGTCTGAGACAGGCTCTCTGTCACATCACTGTGTGGCCAGGACAATCAGCGTGGAGGGCAGGAGCCGCATGTACAACAAGTGGGCAGGATATATATTTTTTTTTTTCCCCAATGGGCGAGCAGCTGAGATCGGCGGGGGCCCGAACTTCTTACGTACAGTCAGTAAAGGCGAAGGAACCAACCAATTACCAAAGCAACTATGTGATGTTGGCGCTGCCTTTTTTTTTCCGTTTTAGCAAGTTGAGGGTGATGAAGGCCAGGACGGGTAAGGTAAGCGTAAGTGTTACTTGCGTTGTATAGTAGTCATCAGGCTGAGGTGTACTCGTGTCTAATGTTACTTCCTTGCCCCAGAAATATTGCTGGCTGACTGAGAGCGAATACTGGGAATCTCATGCTTTCCCTTCCTGACAGCTGAGTGCGTCATCTCCGCACCGTGTTCAGCCCTCAGCCAGATCCAGGTCCATGTACATGTTACTTCCTTGCCCCAGAAATATTTGTGTGTACGTGCAGCAGCAGGGATTGCAATTGTATTGTTTGTCTACTGGCCTTGTTGTTGTTGCATGCGGCGGGGGTCAGTGCCAGTGGTGAGGGCCTCCCGCCGACTGAGGTCTTGGTGCCCACGCGCCCTGGTGTCTGAGCTGAGATCCCTAGTGGTTCTCAAGCAGAAAGTGAGAGGAACTCGAATTAATAGTGGGGCAACACAAAGGCTAGCAGTCTGAGCAAAAACATCTCAATTAGCAACTGAAAAGCCAGCGATTTCCTTGGCGCCTTGCAGTCTGGAAAGAGCTACAAAGTCATGAAGGGGCTGTAACACTTGGTTGCTGGGAACATTTTTAGACAATAAACACAGTTTTTGGGCAAATCAGTCACAGTTCAGTAATTTGTAGTACAATTTTCAAGTAAAACAGTGCCTTAGCAAGACAGGATATGCTAGTCAGCAATGAGCAAACCTAAAGTACCAAAATGGTATGCCTCAGCAAGACAGAATGAGATAAAGCTGCTAGAAGGCTTAGTTGCAAAAAGGGGATGGGAGGAATTGCAGTTGTTGACAGTAAGTAACCAATAAATTAAAACATCAGATAGGAGTGGGCGGAGACTGTGCATTTAAAGGAGGCCGGGGGTGGGGTGGGACAAAAAATCAAGGGGAAGTTTGCAGAGCTAGCACTGAATCAGTGCACATACAGCTGGAGAGAAAATGCAGCAGGTGAGGAATGGTAAGTTACTTTACACAGGCCGAGCAGAACAGGCTAAATTAAAATATATAAATTAGAAGCCGAGTACAGGGATGCAGGCTTACATTAAGCCACACGACTCGGGTGCTTCTGTCTCAGGTGAGTGAGACCAGCTAATCAGGGAGCTCTACACAGGCACGGAGCCAATAGCGCTACCCTAAGAAGGTGCTGAAATTGAAAACAGCAAATTGCAAATGATGATCCAGTTCAGCGTTCACACAGTCCAGAGAAATTGTGGCAATTTTTCAAGCGTCGTACCTTATCTATCTCTTTAGGGGGTAGGTAGATCAGGCTCAGAAAATTGGAAAAAGAAAATTACGTACCTACTGTAATTCTTGTATCTTCACCATTCAGTACTGCTGGGTGTAAGCTGGAGACGCACACCTGCACGGGAGCTTTTCCCCCTAGGGGGAATCTGCACTAACGGCACTGCCCATGAGGCCGACACATTGCATGGAAGACCATTTGCTTAATTTAGCCTCAAAAACATGAGAGGTATGAAGACACAAGTGCAAGGATATTGTTAACTTCAGGGACTACTAGGCAGAGGTTCAGAACAAGAGAATTTGAAATGGTCTTGGAGAATATAGAGCATGGTGGAGTCAGACCCCCACCCCGAGACCCACATTTGGGATGAAAGTCCTGGAGCATGGCCCTCTACAGTGCACTACCTGATGGCTTAGACAAGGGGGGAAAAATAACCTTAAACAGGACAGGACTCTGTCCAGAATGACCTGTAAAAGTAGAAGGGAAGTGGAAAGAAAAAAAAGGAGAGGGGGAAATCCCTATGGATCCTCCCACGAGATGCATGGATGCAGTCCCCACCCTAAGAAGATGAAAAACAGATCAATAGGTCCATGCCAAGGAATAGATGGATCCCACAGTGAACCCCACTGAGAATTCCAGGGATTTCCCTTCAAGGCCAGGGCAATGACCCTACTTGCCATCCTCAGGATGGGCCATGACTTTTAGAGGAAGGAAACAGAGGGCCCTGAGGTACCAGGGGGACTCTACCCCCAACTGGCTTCGAAGAGGGGGAAGGCCAGCAGGGTGGAGGCGGCGCCCAGGAGCTGAAGCCCAAGAGGGGAAGGTGGGTGGGAATCAGAAATTGATAGGTGAAGACACAAAAGAAGATCAAGAATTATGGTAGGTACGTAATTTTCATATCTTCCCTTGTCAGTCTTCACCATTCATTACTGCTGGATGAGTTTCAAGCCCTTCAGAGGGGACCTGGCACTGCCCTGAGGGAACAGACTCCCCAGCCTCCTGCGAGGGAGACACATGAGGGAGAGACCGTATTGCCACTCTAGGTCAATATGACCTAAGGCTGGTCAGGCCGAGGTGGTGGTGTCCCCTGTGGCCGGGGGACGGAAGACGCCCCTGCAGATTCCTCCTCGCCCTGCAGGAGAAAAGATGGGTCCCTTGGAAAATGGAGGCAATCACCCTATGACGGGCAATGGGTGACAATCTAGACAGATGAAGCCACGCCATCCGCCTGATGCAGATCACTGTCCCTACCAGTCTGGAAGCCACCTCACTGGCATCATACAATGCCCTTTGCTTGGTGCCTTGCAAGCTCCAGATCCTGTGCAGAGAGGGAAATGGCTTGCCTAGATTCCTCTGAA
The DNA here is from genome assembly GCA_016271365.2 of Neoceratodus forsteri. NCBI lineage: Eukaryota > Metazoa > Chordata > Ceratodontiformes > Ceratodontidae > Neoceratodus > Neoceratodus forsteri. The sequence continues at coordinate 910,789,389 of CM028136.1, forward strand.
TCAAGCAGAAATGCTAAAACCTGCGCCAGCATTGACCACAGGTGCCTGTTGTAGGCAGCATGGTGAGCCTGATGAGCTGATGCAGAGTAACACACGGGCTGAAGAGAAAACTCTTCTTCTCCACTGGTCGAACTCAGTGGAGTCCGGATCCGGTGGTCGGTCATTGTGAAAGGGTGCCCCCTTTTTTTGAATGCAGTATGCTTAGGAAGGTAATGCTTCCATACCTGGGTTGTGAATGTCCTATGTTATATGTTTTTAACTACTATCGCCTCACTGCCTTATCAGTCCATCTCTACCCACAGCCTGTGACACATGGTGGCAGTGGTGGGATTGTGACTGGAGGCATCTGTCCTAGGCCCTGGTGGACTGGATGCAGCAGGACGAAGGTGTCCCAGTACCTGGGGTTGTTACTCTTTATAAGGCTGAGGAATTCCAGATACCCTTGGTTCCTGGTCTTGACCTGGTGGTACGAAGGAGAGAAGGGAAGCTGAAAATATCCAGAAGAATGAAAGGCGACAGGAAGGAGGAGCAGGCTCAAGCTTTTGGAGGTAAGCCACCTGTGGAATCCAGTGAGCTGTTGAGATGGTTATATCTGAAACAAGTCGACATGGAAAGACAAAGGGAAATGGACAAGAGAGAGAGTGATGCTCGGTGGGCAGAGCTGCTCCGAGCTGTGCAAACTATGGGCACAGCTAGACCTCCAGCACTTCCTGGAGGCAGCCAACAGGAAATCAAGATGGTGAAGTTGGGGGATGCTGTTGAGCCTGAGCTGAGAGGCAGCAAACTTTACCAGCTCTACACTTAAATACTGATAAAACCTTAATTTCACCTCTTTTCATTGCTTACTTCGAAGAATTTTTATCAGAACTGGAAAGAGTACCCTCATAAACGTATAATGGGTAACCCTTGCAAAGAAAAAGGCAGTTGAACGGGAGAAAAAATTGCAGGGACTACACAGCCTAAGAGAACGGAGTGTGCAACACAGGTCACAACTTCAGGAGCGACAGAGGAAACTATGGCTTCAATTGGGTCCAAACTGCAGCATCTGATTTCAGTAGTTACCGATCTGAACACTAAGATGGACTCTATTGGCACACGACTTACTTTAGTGGATATGACAGTCGAGAAGGTTCAGACAGAAATTGGGGATGCCAAGAGGCAGGTAGAAACTACAGCCGCTGCAACTGCAACTCTAGTTAAGGAGAACGCACACTTTCAAGCTAGACTCGAGTCCCTTGAAAACCAGACTCGATCATCCCATGTGCGCATCTTGGGGCTCCCCGAAGGCATGACCTTACCTTTGGAACTCACTGTGATCAGATGACAGGCAAAGCAAACTGGATACTAAACTGTATTTTGAGACACATATAGAGTAGAGTAGAGCCAGAGAGGTTTTGATGCCACTGTATGGATCATTGATGAGAACACAACTTCAGTGTTGCTCTCAGGTGTGGGCGCCGTATAAGAGGGGTGAAATGGATAGAGTGGAGAGGGTCCAGAGAAGAGCTACCAGAGCAGTAAAAGGCTTGGATACTATGACATATGAGGACAGAATGAGGAATTTAAATCTTTATTCACTGGCATATAGACGTTGGAGAGGGGATATGATATTAGTGTATAAAGCTTTTCAGGATCATAACCTGAGACTGGACTTGGGGACTGAAGTAAAACAAAAGAATTATAGTAGTAGAACTCATAATCTACAGATAGATTTACAAAGGTGGAGACTGTTAAAAACGGAGATACTGGTTCAGTCAAAGGGTGGCACCTCATTAGAATACACTTCCATCAGCAGTAGTCGAAAGACCATCACTAGAGAGTTTCAAAGCAAGACTGGATAATTACAGTCATAACAAAATATATGAGTACAGTAAATTAAGTTCATATAAAATGGGTATATAGCAAGCAGATGGGCGTAAGCCTTATTAAAGCTTTGTATTCACTATGACACCATGATCTTCCTTTGATGTTGCTACAGGAAAAACTCTGCCCAGAGGAGTCATCAACACCATTTGTCTTACATAAAGCATACAAGATCACTCCATGGGGCTATTGTGAGGCCTCTGATAGTCCCCAAACTCTACTGCTCGTCACAGACGGTGTGGGAACCCGGGACAGGTTTCTTCATCTAGCTGCAGGGCGGGATCTCTCACACAGGATGAAAATAATGTTCTTCTCTTCCCTGACATTAGTTACGCGACCCACATGTGGCGGAAGAAATCTGACTGTGTCTGTCAAAAGTTGAGAGCTGCCTCAATTCCCCATGCCATGATTTACCCTGCAAGGTTGCGAACTGTATATAAAGTCTGGATCTTCACTGACCCACTGGAAGCAGGGAAATGGGCCTCGTAGTTGCTGGAACACCACCAGATTCAGAGCCCCACAGATGGTAGGATGAAGAAGTTGGAGACTGACTCAAGTTGTGAGACCTTCCTGAATTTCCTCCAAGTCCTAATTGGAACTTTTCATATTACCCATTATATTATTTTGTGGAGATGTTTAAGGGTGATATCTTTAATACAGATAGGTTTTTTTTATCTAGAGCTGTAATCTCTAGTATTTAACATGTTTTAGCTCATTTGCTACCTGAAGTTATCCTAATTATTTCACTTAAAGCTACATAGTATGACACCATATGCCTTAATAGGTGTGCGGAAGCCAGACTTTTGTATTTCTTGGACTTTAGTTATTTTAGTACCACTCACACTGCTCCTGGGCTTTAATTACGCAGTACAACTTTTGTGTTCTTTAGCAGTGTATTTATATTTTGCAATTACCCCCTGTGAGGTACCAAAATATCTTGATGCACCTTTCCTGTGATTAACTGGTTAAAACCATGCTGATGTTTGCTCTTCTATGCTCTTGTCAAGATATGGGTCTTTGTACTATGTATATTAGTATGCAATATAATAAAAATAAAGTTAAAAAAAAAAGATGGTGAAGTTAACCGAGACTGATGATACTGAAGCGTACCTGATGATGTCTGAGTGGGTTGTAGCAGCATGTTCCTGGCCAAGAGATCAGTGGGTGGTATGTTTGGCACCCTATTTAACTGTGAAGGCACACTTTGCATACAGTCACATGGAGGTAGCCCAGTCTAATAACTGACATTGTGAAGGCAGCTGTTTTAAAGCGATAAAGAGGTTTAGGACATATAAGTTCCATAAAACAGACTCCCCTCAAGATGCCTATACGCAGCTGAGAGACCTCTGTATAAAATGGCTACAACCAGCCATGAGAACTGTAGACCAGATCTTGGAGTCTATTATTTTAGAACAGTTCATCAGACTACTGCCTCAAGACGTCCAGATCTGGGTCAAAGAACATCGAGCAGAGTCCTCTGATGTGGCCATATGGCTAGCAGAAGATTATTTTACCTCAAGACCATGTCGTCAGAAAGGACCTCAACAATCTCCGATAAGAACCCCTTCTGTTACTTCTGGGCACAATAACACTAATCAGGGGAATCGCACTAACAGTATCAGACCTAAGGGCTATAACTCTGATATAATATGTCAAGACTGTGGTGGCAAGGGGCACATAGCACGTTTCTGTTCGAAAAAGAAAACTGAACAAGCACAACCTGCTCTTGCCAACTGGGGACAATTTTTCATTCCAGTGCAAACTGGGGAAAAACTGGTGAGTGGCCTACTTGACCCGGGGAGTAGACAAACTCTTGTTCAAGCTGACGTATTAGATATGAAACCTGCACCAAGAGGCCCTTATACAGGAGTAACCTGTATTCATGGTGACACACATCACTACCCTTTACTGGATAGTGTGCTACAAATTAATGGACACACTCAATTCATGAAAGTCAGGGTAGTACCACACTTGCCTGTTTCCATCATCACTGGTCATGACCATCCCCAGTTTGAACAGTTATTATCAGACAACTTGTGTGCTGTTGTTACCCGGGCACAAGCAAAGAAAGAAAAGACACTGAAACTGTTGTATCCCTTTGAACAGAACATTTATGGAGCCCCTGGAAAAGAGAAGTCCAAAGCCCAGAAGAGAAAAGTAAAACATTTATGGACTCAGTCTAATGCTAGAGACATTAAACCTGATGTTAAAGTTTTAGGAGATGTAGAACTTGTGAAAGAGAGAGTGGGTCTGGGAAGTTTAAAGAGTTACAGAGGGCAGATGTAACCTTAACACCTTTCTTTTCGCAGGTTGGAGTTTCTACTGACTCCGCACAAGCTGAATTCCAGTTAAGGAATAACTGGTTATAAAGAATACGGGTTAACCCCCGAATAGGGGAAAGAGTGGAGCAATTGTTGGTGCCGAAACAGTATAGACAAAAGTTATTGGAAACAGCTCATGATTTTCCCCTAGCGGGACATCTTGGAAGGGACCGTACCTTAAGTCGCCTACTCCGCAGATTTTTTTTGCCTGCCATTCATGATGAGGTATCAGAATATTGTAAAAAACTGTAGTGAATGCCAGCGAGTAGCCAAAATCGGACATAGTGACAAGGTACCCCTTCAGCCCATGTCTTTGTTCACAACATCATTTGAGAGGATAGCAATGGATGTTGTTGGACCTTTACCAAAAAGTGCCAAAGGTAACCGTTTTATTCTAGTAGTTTGCGATTATGCAACTAAATACCTCGAAGCTGTCCCTTTTAGAACCATTACAGCTCCTGGGATTGCTGAAGAGCTTGGTAAGCTATTCAATAGAATGGGTATCCCTAGAGAAATCCTTACAGACAGAGGGAGCAACTGTTGTGCCAACTTGTTGAAATGTTTGTATCAGGTCCTTGGTATTGAAGCTATTTACAATACGCCTTACCATCCTCAAACCAACGGCCTGATTGAACGTTTCAGCCAAACAATGAAGAAAATGCTTCAGAAATTTGTACAGGAAGAAGGATCTAAATGGGATGTATACCTACCCTATCTAATGTTTGCTTATCGAGAGGTACCACAGGCCTCTACCGGGGTTTTCACCCTTTGAATTACTATTTGGGCGAAACCCCAGAGGTCCTCTGGATGTAATCAGAGAGGAGTGGGAAGAAGGTACAGCAGAAAAAGGGATCAGCTCAGTAGATTATTGGCATCAGTTGCAGATCCGGTTAGTTAAATATGTCCAGAAAGCACACAAAGTCAATCAGGACCACCAAGTCATACAGAAAGAGCACTATGATAAGGGTTATCAGGTTTAAAGAATTTTCAGAGGGAGATAAAGTATTGTTACTTTTGCCATCCTCTGAAAATAAGTTATACATGAAATGGCAGGGCCCTTATGTAATCTCTAGACGTGTGGGTTCAGTGACATATGAGGTAACCACTCCTGACAAGAAACATCAAAAGCACATCTATCATGTCAATTTATTGAAGCCCTGGGTAGAACGGGCATTTCTTTATGCAGTTATGTGTATCCAGAACCCCCAGACAATGAACTTAATATAGCATAACAACATCTGGAAGGTGTAGAGGAACTCTCAGGTGTAGAAATCAACTCTGAGTTAACGACCAACCAGCACAATGAGCTCCAGGAACTGTTAAACACTTTTAAAGGCACTTTTACTGGAACACCAAGAAGGGTAAAGGATGCAGAGCATTCAATTATTGTAAACCAGGAACAACCTGTAAGACAAAAGCCCTATCAACTCCCTGGACGGGTTAGAGACAGTATCATCCGGGAGGTTCAGAAAATGCAATCATTAGGAATTACTGAACCCTCCCACAGTGAGTGGAGTTTCCCATTGGTTGTAGTAGGAAAGAAGGAAGGAGGTGTAAAGATTTGTCTGGATTTTAGGCGTCTAAATACTGTCTCTAAGTTTGACAGTTACTCAATGCCTCGAATTGATGACATCTTGGATCACTTTAGGAAATGCCCAGTATATCAGTACCCTTGATCTAACGAAGGGGTACTGGCAAATTCCTTTAGATCCAGATGCCCGTGAAAAGACAGCATTTAGTACGCTCCAAGGCCTCTTTCAGTTCACCATGACGCCACCTGGTCTCCATGGTGCACCCGCGACTTTTCAGAGAGTCATGGACCGTATCTTGACTCCCCATGCCAAATACTGTGCAGTGCACCTTGACGATGTGGTCATTTTTAGTGCCACATGGGAAGATCACATGCATCATCTTACAGAAGTGTTAACTGCCATCAAAGATGCTGGTCTCACGATCAACCCATCTAAATGCATTTTGCTATGGAGGAAACAAGATGCCTAGGTTTTCAAAAGGGTAAAGGTTTGTTAAGACCCAATATAGGAAAGGTAGATCCTGTGGCCAATAGCCCCAGACCAAAAAAGAAAAAAGATGTGCGTTCGTTCTTGGGTCTGGCCGGCTATTACCGTCGCTTTCTACCCAATTTTGCCACTGTAGCAGTCCCTTTAACTGACCTGACCAAAAAGAACAAACCTGACAAAACTGTTTGGTCCCAGAATGCGAGGAAGCTTTTCAGAACCTTGAAGCTGGGTTATGCTCATCCCCTGTTCTACCCACTCCTGATTTTAATCAATCCCTTTATCGTTCAGACGGATGCCTCCAACTGTGGCATAGGTGCTGTATTTGCCCAGATAATAGATGGAGAGGAACATCCAATAGTTTATATAAGTAGAAAACTTCATGAACGAGAAACTCGCTATTCAAAAATTGAAAAGGAGTGCCTAGCTGTCAGATGGGCCATAGAAGCACTCTGCTTTTACTTGTGGGGTGTTGAATTTGAACTGTGGACAGACCACAATCCATTATGCTGGCTCCATGTCATGAAGGACAGGAACCCTCGCATAATGAGATGATACCTTTCCCTACAGCCTTGTATTATATTATCTATTTATTAAAATTGATAACCGGGAAGTTATCGATAGGTTTATACTGTATTATAGGTTTGCCATTAAGCATAGGAAGGGTACCGCACACTGTAATGTGGACTATATGTCCAGATATGGGACAAGTGAAAATGCACACCTGTTATCAGACATAGAAACATAGAATTTGACGGCAGATAAGGACCGCTTGGCCCACCCAGTCTGCTCATTTCCCTACCTAATGGATAAGCTGTAAAGGCATCTATCCTAAATAGATACTTTTGCTCAGTATTTACTGAAGAGAAGGTAGGGCAGGGCCCACAGCTAAGCATCATGGACACAGGGGGGAAGGAGGTGAGCACTACTCCCTTCACAAAAGAAAGGGTCCTACAAGAGCTTGCTAAGCTCAGGGTGGATAAGGCAATGGGACCTGATGGCATACATCCCAGGGTACTTAAGGAGCTAAAGGAGGAACTAGCAGAGCCATTAGCAGAATTGTTTAGTGAGTCTCTGAGCACAGGAGAGGTCCCAGAAGAATGGAGAAGGGCTCATGTGATCCCACTCCACAAGAGTGGTAGCAGGGAGGAGGCGAGGGAGACTACAGACCGGTCAGTCTTACCTCAGTAGTGGGCAAGATTATGGAGGCACTCCTTAAGGAAAGGATAGTGCAACACCTGGAATCCATAGGGGCACAGGATCCAAGACAGCATGGGTTTACAAAAGGAAGGTCCTGTCAAACTAATCTCATAGATTGACTGGGTAACCAGAGTGGTGGACCAAGGGGGAGCAGTTGATGTCGCCTACCTTGACTTCAGCAAAGCTTTTGACACTGTTCCACATAGAAGATTGATAAATAAGCTAGGTAGGCTCGGGGTGGGTCAGAAGTTGGTCAACTGGGTGGCAAACTGGTTGACTGGCAGAAAACAGAGAGTGGTGGTAAATGGTATACAGTCAGAAGAGATGCAAGTCACAAGTGGGGTACCTCAGGGATCAGTCCTGGGGCCAGTCCTATTCAACATCTTCATTAGTGACCCATAGATGGACTAGAGGTTAAGGCTTGTCTGTTTGCAGATGACACCAAGATCTGCAACAGAGTAGATGATCCAGATGGGGTGGGCAGAATGAGAAGAGATCTGGATAAACTAGCAGAATGGTCAGAAGAGTGGCAACTGGGATTTAATGCAAAAGTGCAAAATCATGCACATAGGAAGAGAAACCCTGAAGCCACTTATAGGCTGGGAGGGAGTTGCTAGCAGTTACAAAGGAAGAAAGAGGCTTGGGCATCATCATCACTGATGACCTAAAATCATCAAGCAGACCTCTAAAGCAGTAGGTAAGGCTAGGGGTGTTAGGGTGTATTAGTAGGGGTATCACAAGTCGTAAGAGGGAGGTAATAATCCTCTGTACAAGACATTGGTTAGGCCCCATCTGAAGTACTGCGTGCAGTATTGGAGGCCACACCTTCACAAGGACATTAACCAAATTGAGGCAGTCCAGAGAAGGGCAACAAAATGGTGCAGGGACTGCATCAGAAGACATATGAGGACAGATTAACGGAGCTCAATATGTATACCCTTGAGCAAAGGAGGAGAGAGGTGATATGATCGAGACATTTAAACACCTTAAGGGCATAAACAAGGTGAAAGAGTCTAACATGTTTAAATGTAAGAAAAATAGCAGGACAAGAGGACACAGCATGAGATTAGAGGGAGGCCGATTAAGGGGAATGTGAAGAAATTCTTTTCACAGAAAGGGTGGTAGATGCATGGAATGGCTTACCACAAGAAGTGGTGGCTATGAATACAGTGCAGGGCTTCAAACAGGCATGGGATAGGCATAAGAGAGCAATACAAATGACTATGAATAGATAGGTCACTGACAGAGCAAAGGCCGATGGCACATTTATAAGGTAGAAAAAGAAATGGGCAGACTGGATGGGCCTTGCGGTCCTTATCTGCCGTCAACTTCTATGTTTCTAAGCTGCAGATCCTAGTTAACCAGCAGCCTACTTCTTCCTACCCCCAACCCCTAGAATTGCCTTATGACTGTCCCATGCATGCTTGAATTCCACCACTGTTTTTGACTCCACAACCTCCTCCGGAAGGCCGTTCCATGCATCCACAACCCTCTCTGTGAAAAAATACTTCCTTAAATTACCTCTGAGCCGCCCCCCTCTATCTTCAAATTGTGCCCCCTTGTTCTTGCACACCTCTTTTTTGAAAGATGCTACCCTCTTGGACTTTGTTGATTCCCTTGAGGTACTTGAAAGTTTCTATCATGTCCCTCTCTCCCTCCTTTCTTGAGGCTATACATATTAAGCTCCTTAAGTCTCTCTCATATGTCTTCCGGTGCAGACCCTGCACCATTTATTACCCTCCTCTGGACAGCTTCCATCCTGTCTATGTCTTTGTGGAGATTGGGTCTCCAGAACTGCATGCAGTACTCTAGATGGGGTCTCACCAGCTGTCTGTACAGAGGATTATAACTACTGTTTTCTACTGGTAATGCCTCTCCCTATGCATCCAGTAATCCCCAGCCCTCCTTGCTGCCCCATATTGCTTGCCCACCTTCAGGTCATCTGATATGACTACCCCAGGTCCCTTTCCATTTTTGTTGTTGTTAGTATCTCACCCCCATTGTACTCTTCCCTGGGTTTTTGTTTTCCAGGTGCATTACCTTGCACTTCTTAGCATTGAATCTAAGCTGCCATACATTTGACCATTCCTCTAACCTTGCCAAGCCCCTTCTCATCCTTTCCACCCCACCTTGTGCATCAACTCTGTTGCAGGTCTTTGTGTCATCTGCAGAGAGACATACTTTTCCTTCCAGTCCCTCTGCAATGTCACTTATAAAGACATTGAAGAGGACTGGTCCTAATACTGAAACTTGCAGTACCCCACTAGTAACCCCCCTTTCTTCAGAGTGGACTCCATTTACTATTACTCTCTGTGTCCCCCGGCCTCGGGGAAAATGAAATAGTATGCAGGAAAGAGGAAACTCTTTCCACTTGATAATGTTTTGTATTAGGGTGCCTGAAGTGGAGCCCTGGTGAGGGTGGGCTATGGCTCTATCTCGCCCAGTGAGAGATCTGATATCAGATGTACTTTAGTATGAATGTACAAAACCATGCTAGGATTAAAAACCTCACAGGTTTTGTCTTTGGGCGGGGAGGAGAATGTGAAGAGGTGTCTCCCTCCCCAATTTTTTGAATGCACTATGCTAAGGAAGATAATGCTGGCATACCTGGGTTGTGAGTGTCCTGTGTTATATGTTGTACTGTGTTATATGTTTTGAACTACTATTGCCTCACTGCCTTATCAGTCCATCTCTACACACAGCCTGTGACAGTCATGTGCCAGGTGTTGAAGCCCGAGGGAGTATCTAAAGCCGTCAGCCCTGAGGTTGGGTGAGGCAGAGAACCAAAAGACTCCTGGGGAGCGCAATACCTCCTCCTGCTGTCCGCTGGGGATGAGGCATCTGGTGACTGCCAGGTGTGGACTGACACTTCCTGGAATAGAATAGGCCAGGAAGGTACCACCAGGTGGTTAGCACTAAACACCCTCAAAAAGGAGCGTGTCTCCTGCTCGGTACTGCGTCTTACCACATGGGAAATGTGGAGCTCCTGAACTAACCTCGAGAGGAATCGTTGATATTCAGTGAAATCAGCGTCGGAGGAAAGGTGGACAGAATGTTCCTTTTCCTGAGATGAGGAAGCCGAGGAAGTGGAAGAACTCGGATGCTCAGAGTCCTCCTACAGCAGGGGAGACAGATAAAAGACCTGCTCATCCATGGTTCTAACATACCTAGTGAAGGCAGCCGCAGTGGCCCTGAACGTCTCTCAGGTTAAGGGTCCTGTAGGGCCCATGTGGCCTGGGGAGAGGGGGGAAGTGTCTGCAGAGGAATCGGGAAAAGGCACCTAACCGAAAATGCCCGGCCTCTGCAAGAGTTGAGGCCCCGCAGTAGATTCTCCCACACAGGGGGATCCACGGGTCGATCCAGTCAGTGGACGCTGCAAATGTGAAAACAAATCCTGGTTGAGCCCTGAGGGAGAATCTCCCCGGTGGTGAGACTGGAGTTGCATGGATCCAGAAGGGCAACCCTCAGCGCTGCCCACTAAGGGTGGCCCTGAAGTCTCAGAGGAGGAGAAGAAGCGGGGCTCAGCACTATGGCTCCTCCCCATCCCCCAAAGGTTAGTAGAAGAAGAAGGCCTCCTCACTTCACCCTGGCCTCTCAACCCCTCGAACTCTGAGGCTGCTTTCTTCCTCGAACCCAGTGCTAAGGAGTCCCTCAATCCTGCAGGTGCCCCAAAGGAGGCTCCCATACCAGCGAGACACGGTGCCGCCTCAATCACCAGCACTGCAAATGGCGCCAGAATCTGAAATGGCACTGGCAGGTGGCGCTGGAATCTGAAACGGCACCGGCAGATGGTGCTGAGAGACCGCCGGTGCCGGGCCCAGCAGCTATGAGCCGCAACACCAGGAGAGCCTGCACCTCCAGAGAGGTGATTGCCATAGCAGCACTGTCGACCAGGCTCCGCAAGGAACTGAGCCGCTCCTCCAGCACCGCGGAAGAAACCTCCTCGATGGCAAGGCTGGAATCAGAAGAGGAGGCTTCCTCCTCACCAGGCTGTATAGACCTGGAAGGGGACCTGGAGGCAGGGTCACGAGATCGTGCCATGGCATCCCTAGAACGACACCGTCCTCTGAAAGTCTGTGGGGCCCTGCTAACTTTAAACGCGTGGATCTCAAGAACCTGAAGGTCCAAGGAGAAACAGGCATTGCAGCTGTCCATATTGTGGTTGGGAACTATGCAATGAAGACAAACGTCATGTTGGTCCGTTACGGAGAAATGCTGGCCACAGGGGCACCGACGCATAGGGGCATGGCCCGCTTTGGATTTTTTTTTAGGCCCGAACAAGAAATGACACGAAAATCAATCTAACAAAACTTATAGAAAAGAACAGGCTTACCGGGTTCAACAACATCAGGTGGTACTCAGAACTGGGATGGAGGATTGTAAAAACAGGAAGGCAGCATCGAATTCAGAGAAGGCCTGGTGACGCAGCAGGAAAACACTGTTTTCGCGTGGCAGGTACGACCTAGACAGCAGGAGAAACAGAACTGGGGTGGAGGAGGAGTCTACGTCACCTACCGGCCAACCCTCGTCTGCCACGCAATGCATCAGCCTTGTTGGCGGCACCGTCAGAGCAGACTCCTCCCACCAAAAAACATTTCCTGTGCAGGTGCACGCCTCCAGCTTACACCCAGCAGTAATGAATGGTGAAGACTGACAAGGGAAGATCCAGCCCTTTGGCTGAAGGGTGGTTTTGAAACCCTGAAAAGGACCTAGTAGGGACTGCATACTTGTGGACCATGCTGGTATAGGGTGCCAGACAGGATGCTGGAGGCTGCCAAAGCTCCAGGGTCAGTCCCAAAATGGCCTCAGCCATGGCAAAGGCAATCCCTGGGGATTCATCTCTGTCCAAGATATCTGTGAAAGGGTACTTATCCCTTTTCTGGATAGGCTCTAAAGGGACATGCGTGGACTCAGATTAATCAGATGAGAGTCCTGAAAGACAATGGGCCATGCTCGATGGTCAGCTACTCGACAATCCCCGGTGGAGGATGCGAGTCCCAAAGGAAGCCATGGAAGAGAGGTCCAATTCATCTAAGGACACCTCAGAAATGGCCCTCAACTGTTTTTCTCACCGCAGACCACTGTAGTATCTTTCACTTGAGTGATCTGCACCGACAACCAGCCTGGTATGCTGGTGGCCAGCCATTCAGGCCTCCTTAGCTGGGATGCCCACCTTAGGATGCAGTGGCCTGATACCCTTCTCTCTGGCCCAGGTGAAGAAGGTGTTTCACACTTGATCATAAGCTGTAGGGGTGGAGCAGCAGATATGGGGAGCACCTGCATGACTTGGAGTAGTGAGGGCATGACTGGCGTCTGCCAGATGACTGAAGGTTCAATGGGTAGAGCCCCACCCCACCCTGCAATGGCCCACTGTTGCCAAACAAGCTTCTTGTAGTACCACCACATCTTGCAATGATGTCTCTCCTAACACAAGGATGTGGAGGTCAGACCAAGACCATCGACCAGATGGCAGATGTTGAGGAGAGACTTACGACTGACTGTGGTTCATCACATGCCTGAAAAGCAAACAGAACTAAAGCCAGCCACTTAATCCACAAAATATCTTTTCAAATGATTTATTAAGTGTCCATACACCAAGCAGAGACCCCCCCAAGCCATGCCCAACATTTCTTCCACTTGATGGTTTCCTCAGGGTAGAAGATCTGCATTTGAACAGTAAAAACTTGCAAACTTATCACTTCATATTATGAGCACATGTCAATCTATGCTAGTCACTAATCCACACAAGATGCCGGCAGAAAATGACCTCTTGGGCCAAGTAGTCTGTCCTACAAAAAATCCCTATCTACTGTGCTACTGAGACCCTACTCGGTCTCAGGCCTTATCCCCCTTCCCCAGCCCTGAAAATAAGGTCCCTGTGTATATACCATGCATGCCTAAATCCCGCTACCATTCTGGTACGTACCACCTCTGCTGGGAGGCTGTTTCAGATGTCTACCACCTATTTGATTCCCAGCAGGCTTACACATTTAAATGTTCACATTATATAAAAAATACCAAAATAAAGAGAGATTATTATTCAGTATCATAGGTAAACAAAATATTGCTATTTAAAAAAAAAAACCCCAAAAACATTTTTTTGTACTTCATCATAATTCTTATACACATCTCCATGATGTGAGCCATCTCCCTATATACATCTTTAGTACTCACCATAAGAATGTTATTCCTGATGTTTTGATTTTTTTTTTACTTTGAATCATTTTGCACAGCAGTGTCTGTGGACCTCATATAGCCCTTGTCAAAATATTTTCTTTTTTTTTTGTGTTATCTATTTTCCCCTCCTACGTGCTCCATGCCCAGCCACTCCTTCAAGTTGCCTAGGACCCCTCCGACCCACCTGTCCCCTTACGAGCCTCATAGATACATAAGATACATAGATTTCTGCTTTTTCTGGTTTGTTCCCTCACTGCACTGTCGTGCAGTGCTCCTGGTCTCCACCAGGGGCCGCTGCTGAGCAATGTTACCCCCACTACCCACCCCAGGAGAGGAGAGCAGTCCCACGGATGCTCAATCCTCTCCTTTTCCTGCTAGCCCCTGGCGTCCCGACTCCGTTCTCGAATCTGGGTCACTGGCGTGGCACAAGATGTGGCGTCCAGCGTCTCAACCCTCAACGCCACCGGGCCGGTGTCAACATTTTCTAAAAGTATATATGTTATCCTTCCCATAAACACATCAAGTTTCAATATATACAGGTTACTCACCTGTAACAGGAGTTCTAGGAATGGTATATGTTGTTCATCCACACTCATTGGCAGTATCCTTGCCGCTTTAAATCTTGCCGGAAGGTCTTCAAGCTTGCTCCTCCCACCCACCCGGGTGGTATAACTCTCGGCTCCGCCCCATGACGCCAGATCTGGCCGCTGGAAGCTCGCAGGTCAGCGTCAGTCGGGAGGTCGGAAATGTAGGATGAACAACATATACCATTCCTAGAACTCCTGTTGCAGTGAGTAACCTGTATTTCTAGGACATGGATATGTTGTTCATCCACACTCATTGGCAGACTCCTAGCAGTTCTCCGGGAGGAGGAGGCAAGACGACACCCCATATACTACTTGGGAAGAGAGACTGGAGACCGAGGGCCCCAAAACCAGCATCCCGGCGTGACTCAAGGTCGATGTGGTAGTGGGTAATGAAGGTGTTTGCTGACTTCCAGGTAGCAGCCCTGCAGATTTCCTGGATAGGGGCGTCCCTGGAAGCAGCCACCGTTGCACAGTATGGCGGGTAGAATGAGCTCTTATCCCTCTGGGAGGCTCCATGCCCGCCAACTTATAGCAGATCTATACGGGAGGTTACCCACCTGCTATCGTCCAGCTTGGCTGCAGGTCTGCCAGATGCGGCTTCAGCGTAGGTGACAAACAGCTGGCGAACCTCTCCCGAATTTCAGCCGTGCGCTCCTTATAATAGCGGCGCCCTTCTAGGGTCCAGAGTATGGAGCCTATATTCGCCTCCGAGGTGTGATTGGGGTAGAACACCGCAGAGTCAACACCTGGTTAAGGTGAAACTCCGACACCACCTTCGGAAGGAATTGGTGGGGCGAGGACAACCTTGTCCCTGTGGAAGACCAGGTAAGGAGACTCGATGGAGCGCCTGGAGCTCTCCCATCCTTCTGGCTGACGTGATAGCCACCAAGAAGGCGGTCTTCCACGACAGGTGAGAGAGAGCACACCTGTGCATAGGTTCGAATGGCTTGCCCATGAGCTTTGCCAGTACCAGCAGTAGATCCCACGGAGGTGGGGGTTCCCGCACTGGAGGGGAAATGTGATCAAGGCCTTTGAAAAAGCGCCAGACCACCTTCTCCTGCGCCACCGACTGCTTCCCGGCCCGCGCCCGGTAAGCAGAGATGGCTGCCAGGTGCACCCTTAGGGTCGTCGACTAACCCGCCCTGACTAGAAAGGGACCATAAATAGTCCAAGATGCTTGCCAAGGAACAGGAGGAAGGGTCCAAGCCCTTGCCCTGACACCAAATGGAAAACCTTTTCCATTTGAAGGCATAGCATTTTCTGGTCGACTCCTTACGGGACGCCTCAACTACATTGAGGACCTCGTCGGAAAGACCCAAGGCCTGGAACTCTAGCCGCTCAGGAACCAGGCCGTCAGGTGCAGGGATTGAAGGTCCGGATGGAACACCTTCCCCTGACTGACTGAGAGCAGGTCCGGGCGAGCTGGAAGCTGCCGCAGAGTCCTGGAGCTGAGACTGAGGAGATCTGGGTACCAGAACTGGCGAGGCCAGTCTGGGGCTATCAGAATCACCTGCGCCTTGTCCCTCCTCGCCTTGAGAAGCACCTTGTGGATCAAGGGAAATGGGGGAAAGGCGTAAAGAGGCCGGGGTCCATTGCCTCAAGAAGGCATCCCCTGCAGCAGAGCCCTGCTGAGGGCGGGCATGGAACAGACTCAGCTTCGCGTTCTCCATGGAGGCAAACAGGTCCACCTGAGGTGTGCCCCAAAGGGAGAACAGATGCTGTACTACCTCCGGCAGGAGAGACCACTCGTGGGATGCAGCCCCTATCCGGCTCAGGGCATCGGCCAGGGTGTTGGAGGCTCCTGCCACGTGAATGGCTAGGAGATCCGCCTCCAGGCTGCGATACAGTGACCAAATGCGAGAGCTTCCTGCAAGAAGCATGGAGCTGGCCCCGCCCTGGCGGTTTAGATAGTACATGGTCGTGGTATTGTCCGCCTGGACTTGGACCACTTGACCCCGGAGGAGCAAAAGGCGGTGAGAGCTAGGCGGACCTCGGAGCTCCAGCAGGTTGATGTGGCATCGGGACTCCGCGGGGACCAGAGGCCATGAGCCCGTGTTCCCCAGATGGGCACCCCAACCCATCAGAGAGGCATCGGTCGACAGAGAGACCCGTCGGCTCGGGGCGAGACGAGCAGGATGCCCTCCTGCAAATGATCTGGAGCGGTCACCACTGGAGAGCTGTCCACATCCCCTATGTCACCGACACAAGCTGGTCCAAGGGATCGCAGCGTTATGACCACTGGCTGGCCAGTCCCCACTGAAGGGGCGCATGTTCCAGCGGCCCAACGGACCACGCTGGTACAGGCCGCCATGAGACCCAGGAGGCGCAGGAAGTCCGGGCAGGGCGCGGTGCCCAACCAGAAATGATCGGGCAAAGGAGGAAGAACCTCGGCCCTAGTCGCTCGGGAGCGCTCTGGCTCGAAGAGTCAAGCTGCGCCCGATGAATAGAATCACCTGCTTGGCTCGAGTTCGACTTGGCCTCGTTGATAAGGAGGCCCAGTTGAGAGCAGACCTGGAGGGCCAGATCTCTGGACCACTCCGCCTCCTTCCTGGAGGAGCTGCTATCAGCCAGTCGTCCAGGTGAGGTACACCCGGACCCCTCGGCGCATAGAATGCTGTCACCACTGCCATGCATTTGGTGAAGACCCTGGGAGCTGGAGACAAGCCGAAGGCATGGCTTGGAACTCGAAGAGATCCTTCCGCTCGAGGCGAAGGAATCTCTGGTGAGACAGACGGATAGGGACGTGAAAAGCGCGTCCTGCAAGTCCAGAGAGCAGAACCACCACGCCGCTCCAAGGATGGTATTATCTGAGCCAGAGTGACCATCCTGAAGGTTCGAGACCTTAGGAACTTGTTTAGGTCGTAGGTCGAGAATGGGCGCCAGCCCCGTCCGTTCGGAACCAGGAAGTACCTGGACACAAACCCTGGGTCTGAAGGAGGGTCCACCACCTCTTACCACCTCCTTCTGGAGGAGGAGGGATGTCGGCTCGCGAGCCGCCAGTGAGCTGGGATCCCGAAGCCCCAGGCGGCGGCTCTGAAGGTGGTGCCTGCTCGAATTCCAGAGGCAGGCCTCTTCCCACCACCTCAAGACCCACCTGTCCGTGGTAACAGCGGACCAGGTGGAGCAGGAATGCGGGCCGTCCCCACGGGGACCCAGGGTGGGTGGCGGGGATGGGGCGACACCCTCAGCCCGTCACTGGGCAGGCTTGGAGGAGGGACCGGCGAGGGACCTCCTGGGCCCCTCTCCCTGCCTCCTGTTAGGGAGCCGGCGGCTTGGGTTCGGGATGCAAGGCCGAGCCTGCTGGCCCTGACGTTCTGGGCGGGCGCCGGGGCACAGAAGGACGAAGGGCTTAGGCTGTGGTTTGCGGCCTTGTCCTTCTGAGCGGAAGAGACCGAGTCAAGGTGGCATTGGACTTCTCGATCCTCTGCAGGTGACCTTCCACCCCAGGGCCGAAGAGGTCAGTCCCAAAGGAACATCCGCCAACTTGTGCTGGGTATCCGAGTAAAGGTGGATATCCTCAGCCAAGCCTACGGACCCGCCACTGCGGCCGCCACCGATCTGGCACATAGGTCCCCTATATCCAAAGCAGTCTGGAGCTGCTGTTTGGCCACTGCCCTGCCCTGGTCCGCACCTGCCTAACCGTAGTCTGCAGATCGGCGGAAGATGAGGATGACCTCATCCAGGGAGCCCAACAGGGCATGAGAAAATGTGCCATGAGGGCGGCCGAACTGGCCTGGACGAAGGCCGAGAGAGGACATAGCTAGACTTTTTGCCCGACATAGTCCAATTCTTGGACTCCTTGTCAGGAGGTTTGTCCACATCCTGGGCGTTGCGTGGCGCGGGCAGCTGTCGTGACAACCCCTCAGCAGAGGGTGTTCAAAAAACGGACAAGGAACCCGGTGGGGACCGCGATACTTCCTGGCCATCCTGGCCGAAGGCGCAGGGCAGGAAGCAGGCGCTGCCAAAGTTCCAGTGCGGACCCACTATGGCCTCGCCACGGAAAGCCTCCGTGAGAATCCTCGGTCCAGAATCTCCGTGAGGGATACCTGGCCCGTTTGGAAGCGGGTTCGAGAGCTCCATCCGGTAGACTCGAGATGAGCGAAGCAGTCCTAGGAAGGACGGGCTATCGTCCATTGACTGACCTCCTGAAGACTCCAAGTCCAGTCGCTTGGAGAAGAAGGAGGAATCATCTTCGGACTCGGAAGAGTCCTCGAAGAGCTGCCTCTGGCCTGAGCCACCTTCACCTGCCGAGGTCGGTCGGGAGTGAGGGTAACTGACAGCCGATGGGGTAAACCCTTAGCCGAGCCGAGAATCCTTGGTCGGAGCCCCAGATGGTGGCTGTGGGCGGAGGTTCCACCGGAATCGGTGGAGCAGCTGGTTTTGGCCGAACAACCGGCCTGGGTATAGGCTCCTCGGACAAGTCGAGGGGTTGTGTCGGCCGTTCCGGTGACAGCCACTTAATGGCCGGGGAAGGCGCCGGAGTCGGCTTATTCCCGGCCAGGAGGAGCTGTTGCAACATAAGGTCCTCGTACCGTCGGCGTAATTCATGAAGCCTCCCCTCATCCGAGGAGGAGGACGAGGGGCGGCGACGCCGCTTACCGCGGTGCCGAGACCGAGACCGCCTATGACGGTGGGAACGGCTGGACCGCGAAGAGGTCCGAGACCGAGACCGAGAGTCCCGGAATTTCCGGGGTGGTGGGAGGTGTCGGCGGAACGGCACTCCCGTCCGGCTCGGAAGGTCCATCCGAGGCTCCGGAACCGGAGGCACAGAGCGAGCCACAGGATCCTCAACTCCTCCGGGGAACCGGAGAGGGAATCTCGGCTGCTAAAGGCGACAGCCCGTCCAATGGGTGAAAAATCTCGACTTCATCAGTGGAGTCTCGGTCAACTGACCTGGCGGGGACACCGTGAGGCCAGTGGCGAAGCGGCGATCGGCCAAGCCCGGCGACGGCGGCGGGGAGAGGACCTTTCCCGCTCCCAAGGCGTCGGCGGAGGACTTACCCTGTCCCTCTTTTGGACCGAGAATAAGGTCCAGCAGGCGCGAGCCCTTCTCCTTTAGTGGAGAGGGACAGACAAAGCTCCTTAAAAGAAGCCGTGTAGGAAGAACCCAGAGAGGCGGGATAAATGCAGCGGCCGAGGAAGATCGGCCGCGCCGCCTCCTCTTCGAGGCGACCATCCGCTCGAGCTGATCCACCTGAACACGCATCCATGACACACAACCGGGCCTCATGGACTTCACCGAGGAAACGCCGGACGCCCAGTTGCACCGGGCAGCACGGTCTTCGGGAGATCGGCCGGTGAAAGATGAGCACAGGTCGCAAGTCGCGGGTCGCGTTCAAGGCCTAAGCAGTAGACACCGTGGAGTGTGGATCCGTCCGAGACATCTTCTGCCGCATGGGCATCTCCGAAATCGGGTCGGTTGTCCGCCGCCGGCGAGGATCGAGACTGAAGTCTTTTGCAAATTTTTATTTTAAATCCATAAGCGGAGAAATAGGAACCAGTCGCAAGCACGGAAGCGTTAAGGAGGGAACCTGAGCTTCAAGCGGTAAGGAAGATCTGGCGTCATGGGGCGGAGCCGAGAGTTATACCACCCGGGTGGGTGGGAGGAGCAAGCTTGAAGACCTTCCGGCAAGATTTAAAGCGGCAAGGATACTGCCAATGAGTGTGGATGAACAACATATCCATGTCCCTAGAATTATTATTAAAGTGTGAAAGCTAAGGATTTTTGTTTCTGTCCTATAGCCCATATTATCACTTGCTGCATAGTAAAGCTCACCTTATGTTCAGTAAACAGCAGTGTGAATATATTAGTTATGGTATTGAAACCATACAGTTAAACGTATACTATTAGTAATGTACCACATACTTACCGTAATTTCCTTTTCTGTTAACTCCAACGTCGTCAACAGGTAATTAATACATATCAGTAATGTTCACCCCTAATAGGGGTTGTGGTATAGCCCAAAGCTGTGAACAGCACAGAACCCTGGGAACATGAAGATTCCAAACAGCAAGGACTCTCCTGTCACCTCTGTCTTTGCAGTACCTTTACAGTCATTTGTAAGCAAAAATCTATAAGGCGCCCAAGGTACATACAGTATATTATTCCCTTTGCAGTAGCATCAACGCATCATATCTACAAAACCCTTTAGTAAATGATGGCCTACCTCACTCTGTAAAACGGAAAAATACTTCCTGGGCAATGTGAGGAAGTATTTTTTCACAGAGAGGGTAGTGGATGCATGGAACAGCCTTCCTGTGGAGGTTGTGGGGTCTAAAACTGTGGAAGAATTCAAGAATGCATTGGACAGACATAAGGCAATTCTTGTGGGGGTAGGAAGAAATAGGCTGTTGGTTAACTAGGATCTGCGGCCTATCCAGTAGGTAGGGAAATGGGCAGACTAGGTGGGCCATGCGGTCCTTATCTGCCGTCAAAGTCTATGTTTCTATTTTGGCTCTCTTACTGTACTGGTGCCAGTCCAATAGTTTTCTGGTAAAAATGCTATACCACTAGCAAAGCTGCTGACATAAAGGTGTATAACAAAAGTTTAACAGTAATAACAGTAAGCATGACTGTAGAAACAATAGAAGCACTAACCTGTAACAGGGAGGCACGGCATCACCTCATGTTCAGAAATACCAAACTGTTACCCTGCGTGCCTGTAATCCAATAAACTGTAACCTGTTTTCACGTTGGCAGATAATTCTGGATAGGATGTCAACCAAATCTACAAACTATAATTTTTGAAAACAACATCCTTAGATGCATATCGGACAATATTCTCTAGAAAGAGCCAAGACTCCCGTGAGAGGCCCTATAGACAATATTGGAGCTAACAGAAAAGGAAATTATGGTAAGTATGAAGGAATTTATAATTTCTGTAGTGCTCCACATTGTCAATACGGATTCTATGAAGCAGTACCCATTTTTCCAACCGATGGGGGAGGAATATTATCCCATGTACAACCCATAGGGACGAAAAATAATTACCTGCTAACCACCGCCTGTAGAACTCTGTGACTACAGGCCACATTAGTGGACTCTGAACATCAAATCTGTAGTGCTTAGTGAATGTGTGGACAGAGGACCACATTGCTGCCTTGCACAATTTTAACACAGATTCCTTCCCTCTCTCATGGCCAGAGCCCTGGTGGAGTGAGCCTCAATGAGAACTGGAGCTCTCTTCTTTTCTGCCGCATAGGTCTGATGATACAGGCCCTCACCCACCTGGCCAAGGTGCCCTTGGAGGTTTTTTGGCCCTTCTTTACTGCTCTGAAGAGAATGAAAAGACTCTTGGATATTCTGACCTCTGTACTTCATTTCAGGTATGTCCTGACTGCCTTGCGCAAGTCTAACTTGTGCAGCTCACACTCCTTACCATGATCCGGCTCCAGGCAGAAGTACTGTAGCTAGATTTCTTGATACACATGAAAAGCTGTAGGTATTTTAGACAAAAAGGACAGAACTGTCCTCAGGACTATCTTTTTCTTATGGATAAGGTAAAGCTCTTTGTGAGACAATACCCAAAGTTCACCAGTCTTTTAAGCTGAGCACACTGCAATCAAAAAACACACCTTGTATAACAAAATGTCCAGTGGCCCTGACAAAACAGGTTCAAATGGTGCTTTACACAGAGCATTCAGCACCAGATTCAGATCTCATCTGTGGTACCGGCAGTCTAAACAGCAGTCGTTTTCTACTAACTGCTCTTAGAAAACGAATAATCTCTCAGTTCATCCCCAGGGACGAACCCATGGAGGCGCCCAGTGCTGAGACCAGACCCGTCAGGGTACTCAGCGCAACCCCTTTGTCTACTCCCACCTGCAAAACTCCAAAATCTATGGAACCGTAGCTTTAAAAGGCCTGATACAGAACAGTTATATAAGAACTTATCATAACAGTATATTTTAGAGGGGATCTCAGTCATTAGGTCACACCGTAGGAACTTCACTGTCAGTGAAGCAGGATCCACACGGAAGATTTTCAGTAGTACAACTGGGACTGCTCACGCTGTCGTCTGCTGATGTCACCAACCCTATAAAGGCATAAATGGCCCCGTTCCCTCCTCAGTTCTTTCTCCCTGAGACAAAGGGAGCATAGCTCAAGTCATGGGGGACCGAGGGGATAGAAAGAGCTGCCCAGGCCTATAAGAAAGGCTGGATACATCAGATAGTCAGTTCCAGAAAGAAGCCCCCCAAAAAGGGGGATGGTGGAGGGAAAACAGACCTGATGACTGAGATCCCCTCAAAGATCTACTGTTATAGTAACTCCTTATGTAACTGTTCTATCTCCTTCAGGGGTATCTCAGTTATCAGGTCACAACATAGGAACGAGTCCCTAGCAGTTACAGGTACAGACAGACAGTCTGGGAGGAAGGCCAATCTTAAGCTTAAGACAGGAAAGCCCTGCAGCATAGCCTGCCAAATCCTGCACAGGCTCTAGAGGCAATGTCCAGACTGTAGTGCTTGGTAAGTGTATGGATGGTACTCCACATGGCAACTGCACAAAAGTCAGCAGCTGAGACCCCTCTGAAACAGGCCAGAGGTAGCAATACCTCTTGTGGAATGAGATTTGACCACTCCAGGCAATTCTTTGCCGTACATATTGTATTAGAACACAATGCAATTTGCCAGCCATATAGATAAACATTGTTTAGAAACCGAAACACCGTCTCTACCTGGGGCGAAAGAAAATCAAGTACTTTGAATTTCTACATTCCTTGGTTCAGAGCAGATAATATTTTGAAGTTCTGCGCAGTTCAAACATATGAAGCAGTGCTTCCCCTGGATTGGCATGCTCTGGAAAATAAACAGGAAGGTGCATAGCTTGGTTTAGTGTAAACTTAGACACCAACTTAGGATTTGTGCGCAAAAACACCCTGTCCTCATGGAAAAACAAACAAGGCTCCTCGCACCAGAGGGCCTAAAGCTCTGACTGGCTCAAAACAAGACAGGGTCAACTTCTCTAAAACAAAATTCAAGATCCGAAGCCGGGACAAGAGAATGGATTGGGGTTTTCAGATGCAGGATGCCCCTCAAAAAGGTACAGGAGACATCCAGCTAAGCTACAGCATGGTTACCCACTGGCTCATGAAAGGCCAAAATAGCAAAAAGGTGCATCTTGAGGGAGGAGTACTGGAGACCAAAGTCAGACAGAGAGATAAGGTAATCCAGGATCTGGTTCACCAGACAGGTGAAAGGGTCCAGCTTATGTTTGGCAGCCCATATAGAGAACCCCATCCACTTCATGGTACAAGTGGCATGGGTGGAAGGCTTTTGGGCGGCCACTAGGATGTCCGCCACTCTGTTGGAACCCCCAAATCTGGCGACAGCTATGTCCTCAAGAGCCAAGCATGCCGATGGAGGGACCCAAGTTTGGGATGGACCAGGGTACCCTGATCCTGGGTCAGCAGATTCCTGCAGAGGGGGACAGGGACCGGAGAGTCCTCTGCCAGTTGCTGTAGTAGAGGAAAGCAAATCTGGCAAGGCCAGAATGGGGCTACCAGAATCATGCTGGCCCCCTCCATCTGCAGCTTAATTAGTACCTTCTGAATCAGAGGAATCAGAGAGAAGGTGCAAAGAAATCTCCCGCTCCAGAAGAGGGACAACGCGTCTCACCAGAAAACTCCAGGCCCTGGATCGAGCAACCAAAAATTGGGTAGTTTTGCACCGAGTGGGGACGCAAAAAGGTTAAACTCTGGAAAACCCCATCTGTAGAACAGATCTTCTGCAACGGATGAAAGAAGCTCCCACACGTGCATGCTGGACTGAGTCTGGCTGAGGCTGTCCGTCAGAGTGTTCAGCACTCCTGGGATGTGGACTGCTGAGAGGATCAGGCCATGATCTCCTACCGGGCAACACCACAGTCTCACTGCCTCCCTGCAAGGGGGTACAAATGTGCCCCCCCTCGCTTGCTGACATAGTACACCATGCTGAGGTTGTCTGAATCAGCAGCTGACCTGGAAGAAGATGGTCCTGAAAGGCCTGCATGGCATACAGAACTGCCCGCATCTCCAATACGGTGATATGAAGGGATGCTTTGATCTGGGACCAAGAGCCCTAGGTTTAAAAGGGACCCAGATGAGCTCCCCAGCCCGAACTGGAGGCATCAGAGGTAAGGATCTGTTGTGGAGAGGCGATCTGGAATGGAACTCCTTGCAACAGGTTCAGGGGGTTCATCCACCACTGGGGCACCTTGTGGACTGGGAAGAAGACCAGCAACAAGTGATCTAGTTCTTCCGTTTGCTGGTCCCACTGTACTTGCAGAGACAACTGGAGAATGCAAATGTGGAGCCTGGCCAGTGGAACGGTGGGAATGGCAGCCGCCATTAGTCCCAGCAGTCTCAGGCATACCTTGGCTGCAATATAATGGCTCTGAGCCATCTCCTGAGCCTGGGCAATAAGACACTCCACCTTGTTTTGAGGAAGGAAGGCATACCCCTATGGTAAGTCTAGAACCACCGCTATATATATTGCAGCCTCTGGGATGGGACCAGGACCAACTTGAGCAGGCTGACAGTGATGCCCAGGGAGAGGAACAACTGAAGAGTTCTGTCCAAAGTCCCCAGGAGCTGTTCCCTGGATGGGGCCTTTAGAAGACAATCGTCCAGATAAGGGAAAATGTACCTTCTGAGGGATGCCTCTACCGCTGCCAAGCACTTGGTAAAGACCTGCGGCACAGAGGACAAGCCAAAGGGGCAGCACGTTGAACTGGTAATGCACGCCCTGGAAAAGAAATCGGAGGAACCTCCTGTGAGAAGAAAACACTAAGATGCGCAGGTAAGCATCCTGCATGTCTAGAGAACACAGTCAGTCTCTTTTCTTCAGAAGGGATAGTAGGTCTGGCAAAGTTACCCTTCGAAACTTCTTGTGCTGGACATACAGATTGAGGTCCTTTAGGTCTAAGGTGGGCCTCAGATCGCCGGTCTTTTTGGGCACCAGGAAGAACCTGGAATTTTTATGAGTCCCCCCCCCCCCGGATCTGTCTCTGGCTTTAGGGGCCTGGGAGCTTGACAACCCTACTGGCGGCTGGGAACCCGGAGGACCACTGCCCGGAACTGGCTACATGTTGATTGATTAGAAAATTTTTAAGAGCCTTCTTGCATCACCTGATTGTTGTTTGATTAA
Source organism: Neoceratodus forsteri (assembly GCA_016271365.2). Taxonomy (NCBI): domain Eukaryota; kingdom Metazoa; phylum Chordata; order Ceratodontiformes; family Ceratodontidae; genus Neoceratodus; species Neoceratodus forsteri. Next base: position 910,814,679 of record CM028136.1, read on the forward strand.
ACTTCTGGCAGAGCTCACAGTCGGAGACTTTGTAGTCAGGCCCAAGACGGCAGACACAGAGCGAGTGTTCGTCTGTGGAGGCAATCTTCATTCTGCAATGGCAGAGGATAGAAGTGGAAGGATTAACTCTTGACAAACAAAATAAAGGAATCTCTTTTAAAAAATAAATTCTAAAGTAATATGTGGAAAAAAGCTGAAAAATGGCACAAAACTGTGTCAGAGCTTACGCTGGGACCCATGCGAACAAGCTGACGGCAGGAAAGAACTGAGGAAGAAGCAGGACTGCTCATGCCATTATAGGGTTGGTGACACTGGCAGATGTCGACAGTGTGGGTGGCCCCACTTGTACTGCAGAAAATCTTCCGTGTAGATACTGCTTCATAGACGGTGAAGTTCCTACGGTGTGACCTGATGACCGAGATACCCCCAAAAAGATCGCTCTTTCTGGCCCAGGCCAAGGAGGAGTTCCACACTCGATCACAAGCTACAGACATAGAAACCTTCCTGGAGGCCATCAGGGTATCCACTACTTTTCTGGAAAACCTCTCTTATCAACATTCTCCTCTCAGAGGCCAGGCCACCAGCTACATCACCTCTGGGTTTGGATGCAGAATGGATCATTGGGAGAGAATGGGGAGCTGGAATGGTGTGTGTCAAGCTAGAGTCACTAGGTCTGAGAACCATGACCTTCCTGCCCACTCAGGTGCTATCAGAAGAAAATTTCCTTTTAAGTGTCTTATTTTGCAAGTGACCTTGGGGAGGAGTGGCAGAGGGGGAAACAAATAAGCTGTGAAGAAATCCCACGTCTGGGCAGAGAATTCACTGCTTCCACCTGTGGACACCGGTACCGACTGAAGAACCTGAGCACTGTGACCGGAGACGAACAGGTCAATCTGAGGCCAACTGAACCTTCTGCACAGAAGGTCGAACACTTCCAGATTCGACATCCATGCCCCATATCTCTCGACTCAGCCAATGGGCCTGAGTGTTCAGTTCTCCTGCCAGATGAACTGCTGAGAGAGACAGAAGGTTCTCCTCGGCCCATGAGAGCAGTTTATTACTTCTGCTAGCATCTTCTTGCTTTCTGTGCCCCCTTGATTGCTGATGTACGCCACTTGGGTGGTGTTGTCAGACTGCTTTTATGGCTTTTGACGGTGCCAGATTGTGAAAATGAAGAGCAGCAAGCCGTAGTGCCCTCATCTCCAATACGTTTACCTGTAGCTGTTGCTCCTCTACAGTTCAAATGCCCATGACTGGAACTTGGTCTAGGACTGTGTGTCCCAGCCGAACAGGTTCATCAAGATCAGCTCTGGTGGGGTTTCTAAGAGGGACACCTTGCTTTGGTTCTCGGGACTGTCCCACCAAGTCAGCGATTGTCTGATTATGAAGCGTCATCGGGGCTTGGCAGTCTTCCGATGTCAGATTCCAGGTTGCTAGCACCCTGTTCTGAAGAGGTTGAATGTGCAAGTGTGCTCACAGCATGAGATCTATCACTGCCGTCATCGGTCCCAGAATCCGGAACAGTCTGTGAGCAGAGGCTGACAACTGTTTTCTCAACCACTGAACCTCCCATCTCAGGGTCCCCTTTCTGGCTGAGGAGAGGAAAACTTTCCCTTAGTCCTTCCTGAATACCACAGCCAAGTGTTCCAGACTGTGTAACGGGTTGAGGGAGCTCTTCTCTCCTAATTGACCACCCCAATGTGTGTCTCCAGCACCTCCAGAGTCCTGGACATGGATTTCCTCATCATACGGACAGATGGTGCTCGGATGAATAAGTCATCCAGGTTGGGATATGCTTGATGTCCCTCCTCTCTCAGTTGTGCCACAAATACTACAAAGATCTTTGAAAACATCCTGGGTGCTCTTGCCAACCCAAACGGCGGTGCCCTGTACTGGGAGTGCTGTCCCTGAATAAGGAACCTCAGAAACTTCTGTTGAGACTGACGAATGGGGATGTGAAGATGCGCATCCCTCAGGTCTATGGATGCTAGATAATCCCCTGGCTGGACAGCCCTTATGATTCACCACAGGGATTCCATCTCGATGGTTGTGTGGTAGACAAACTTGTTTAAAATGGGTTCAGATCCAGGGTGGTCTGAACCCCCCAAAATGACTTCTTAGGAATCACAAAATAAACTCCCCAACCTTCCTCATTGGAGGGCACTGGAACAACTACTCCAATCTGTCTGAGGTGATCCAAGGTTTGAGACTGCCCATCTCTTCACTGGGTCTTCTGGCACAGGGCATTGCAGGAAACCCCCTTTGTGGGTAGTGTCACAAATTCTATTGCGTAACCTAGTGCCAGTATCTCTTGTACTCATGCATCTGATGTCATCTGGGCCCATCTTGCACAAAAGTTCTGCAGTCTTCCACCATGAGAAGGGAGGCAGAAATGGGCCCACGCACCTTCATTGTGAGTTTCCTCCTCTTTATTCTGCACCCCCATTATGCCTGTGGGCAAAAGATCCTCTGTTAATGTTGCCCTTAAATCTGGAACAGGCTCCCCTATTCCTCTGATTTCTGAAATTCCAAAACGGACGAAAACCAACTCTAGACTGCCGCTAGCAGCTGTCTCCTCAACTCCTTGGCATCGAACTTGTTTTCTGTTGCGCTTGGATACCGGGAGGTTGTGACAGGATTGAATAGGACCCTGTCCCAGTTGTTATGGAGAGTTTGAATGCAGGGATCTGTTCTGTTATTTCCTTTCCTGCCTCTTGTCTGTCTGGTTGCCCAACCAGATTTTCCCTTGAGACCTAGGACTTGATCACCCCAACAGTCTCGCAATCCTTTGCCTCTGTCTCACAGTCTTCCCTCGCTGTTTCTGTCTTTTTCTTCCCTTGCATATCTGCTGGTATAAAAATATATGTAAATCATTGTGTGGAAATGTAACCGATATTGGGATCCCTTTGTTTAGAAATTGTATAGTGTTACTGATGGAATGTATATGATTATAGTTTGAGATGATTGCAAAAAGCTATTGGGAACTCAAGGGGTTAACCTGAGAGCAGTTTTTGAGCCTTTTTTCAGGAGCTGTGAAGAAAGGGGCCTCAGTTCTGGGACACTGTGTTCTTGTTGCACTTGCTTGAAATCTACAAGAACACTTTAGAAAAAAAACAGGATGCTTGTTAAGAAGGGGGTTGCAAAGACTTAGAGAGAGCTGCGATGTTTTGAGAGACAGAGATTGAAGAAAAACTCAGATGGATCTTTTCTGTTTATTCTGCCTTTGTAAATAGTTATACTGAACAAGTGGACTTGTTTTATGTTACTGCTAGTACTAATAAACATTGTTTGCGAATTCTACAACTGCTCCTGGTTTTTCCTATTTTTCCTGACCTGTGCCTCAATGACAGAGGTGTCCCTTCTTATCCTGGCTATCTTTTAGGATGCCATTAAAGCCAGATCCGAATAATAGTCCTCCCTTAAAGGACAAATTAAGCAGTTTGGCCTTCGATGCCTGGTCTGCAACTCAAGTGTCTCAGATGTATACTCCACATGGCTGACACAATGTGATAAGTGGATCAGGCTGACATTCGTACACTGTCTACTATGGCATCCTCAAGAAAGGCGGAAGCTGGGTATATCAGCTGTAAAATGTTCGCCCTTTAGAATCTTGGGGAAGAAAACTACCCAGAGCTGTAATGCAGGAGTTCAGGGATCTGGAAACAACGAAAGATGCACAGGAGATGTGACGAATTACTTCATTTGGGACAAAGGCTCTTCTGCACGCAGTGTCCACTCACTAATTGTGCATATCGGTTAAAGGCCAGAGGATGCTTCAATCGGCACTGTTGTGTGCTTAACAGAATTATGTACAGCCTTACCCACCAGGGGAGGAGTTTCCCACTTCTAGGAGTTCTTCTTCATAAATGGACAACAGGATAGATGTTTTCTCTGGTCCATGCCTGCCCATTTCCATTTAATAATCTGGCTGCAATGCCATAGTTTGGCAAACACTTTGGTGCAGAGGAGGAGGACACGGACAATATCAGATTCACATCCAGTGCCTCCATGGCTTGCACATCTTTTAATTGTAATGTTCTACAAGCCTCAGTTATGAAGTAGGACAGATATTTTGTAAGAAACAGGAGCTCCATCCACTCACCTTCCTCCTCGTCAGAAAGCATATTCAGGTCAGGATTTTCTTTATGGTCACTGTGACCCACCACATAGTCAAGGTTGGGAGCTGCCTGCAGATCTGGATGAGCAGTCTTGTCATGCTCTGGTACACCTGGACATGCCTGTATGGACCCACCCACAATCTCAGGGGCCTACCTTGGGTTTAGGTGTGTTGGTGGGGATGTCCTGTGGAACATCAGGACTCAGTAGCGCAATCAGGAGCAATAGTATGAATTTGTGCAACTCTGCCTTGCCACTGCCCCAGGTGCCCCCCTCCCACCCCAACTCAGGGGTTCGAGTAGGGAAACCGAAATAGACATATTAGATTAAGTTAAACAATTAGGGCAATAACAGCCTAACGGGTGAAGGTCTTATCACCCTCCTGCAGGTCATACATCCTTTGGATACCACAGGTCTCCGATAAGCCCATGGTGCCACTGGCTTTGATTAGAAATACACAAATAAATACAGAGTTTCAGAAGAATATAATATGTAAATCCAGATAACGCTTTTAGATGCCTAAGCCAACAGTAAGGGGTTACTGATGCTAATCCTCCTTATTCCCCCCTTTCTAAACCAAGAATTGCCTGAGGTAATAGAAAATTAGTAGGCAATAGTACATCCAGCTGGAAGTACATTAAAAGGATCATTTTTACTGCAGTAATTATAACCCCCCCAACACCATTCTGTTAATACAGAGTTTAAACTTTCTCCCATGGAGGTGCCTAGACAGGGAAAAAGCTCATAGAATCCATGGATCAGTGTGCAAGCATTGGGTTACGTCATGGCAAAGTGTGTGACATCACCACGCTGGCAGGAGTGCACCCAGAGCCAAGGGCACGAAAATAAACACAAAGGAGTAGCGGTAGCGAGCCTGACAGTTGTAAAAGGTGCGAGTCAGTGCCAGCAATAGCCGACTCCTCATGAGACTCTGCAGAGCCCAAACAAGCACACTCTGAGGCGTGACTGAAGAAAGGAGCACTCTGAAGCACTAAAAAGACATCTGGAAAGCCAACCAGCTAATAAAATGTAATAAAAAATTCCCTGAGCCTGAAAAATGGCTCATGACTAATACTATATGACACACAAAACCCAAGCAGCAGAGAATAAAAGTAAAACCCCAGAGAGAAAAACAAAAAGGCTACTACACTGCCTGAATTCAAAAATCTTTGTTTTTTTGGATAGGATTTCTCAGCTCAGGGGGTGGGGGAGGGAGGTGTTGTCCAATAGGCACTGCGGGAGGAAGAAAAGGAGAAGGAGATAGGTAAATGGCTATAACTCACTAACTAAGCCCCATTCCCAGAAAAAAAACAAAAAAACAATTTAAGTAATTTACCTGGGGCACCAGGAGAGAAAATGAATAAACGGAGACCTGAAAAACACCCTACTGAGACAAGGCACATGGTCTCCAATCTATGCACAGAAGCACTCAAAAATGGGGGAAAAAATAAGTTGCTTAGCTTGAAAGCCACAGCTTAACAGGCATGATTTTTAAACTTGGGGGTGCTCCCCAAGACCAGGTAGCCTCAACCTGCTCAGAGTTGCTGAAATCCTGTTACTAATATAGCAAAATTAACAATATCTTCTTTAGCCGACCTGCCAGCACAGTGACAGTGCTATTGCTTGGAACGTCAATGACCCAGGTTAAGGAATGAGCCTGGGAGTCGGAGGGCCAGCCTTGTGGGGTGGGGGGGTCAGCTGCCGGCACTCAACGGACCCCTGGCGGAAGCTGGTGACCTGAACGCTGGAGCTCACTGGATTGGGGAGGCGGGGTAAACATCGGCATGATTGCCATTCATTGCACGCCACGCCTCCTGGAGAACAGAACATGGAAAATTGCAGACCACGCAGTGTGCCGCCTACCTCACTCCACAGGTCATGCACCACTGCCCTGTGAAGCTCCCTGGAAGGGGTGTCCCCCCCCCGAAGGCCCTGCCCTGGGGAGTAAGCCAGGGAAGAACACTGGGGAGGTAAGTTCCAGGGGATGGGGCTGGGGGCAGAGGTCCGGCTGATGTGGGCTGGTCGGGCGAAGAGGGGAAACAGCATAGTAAATAAATATATATATATATATACACACACACACACACACATATACATATACACACACACACATATATACTGTATATATATATTATTTTCCATCCGAGAGAATCTTCTATGCTGTTTACCCCTCAGTGGTATAGCAAATACTTGAGAGTCCTTGCTGTTCGGAATCTTCATGTATAGTTCTATGCTGTTCACAGCTTTGGGCTGTACCACTACCCCTAGTAGGGATGCACATTACCCATATGCATTAATTACCCATTGACAATGTGGAGCGCTACAGAAACACCTTCGCTGTCAGACTCAATTCAACTGTTAGTAATTCATCAGTCAGACATCTTATCATCCATCTGTAAAGGATTTTAAATAATTTTTTACTTAATATATATAGAAAATTCAGGAAGACCAAGAGAGAGGTGGACAGGGAAAACTACCTAAGGTTGGCTAGTGAGTCAAGTAAGGAAGCCAAGAGAGCAAAGGCACAGAAGGAGCTGCAGATAGCTGAAGGAATTAAGAAGGGGGAGAAGGCTTTCTTTCATTATATAAGTGAGAAAAGGGGCAAGAAGGAAGGGATTGTTAGGCTTAAGAAAGGGGTGGAGTGGGTAGAGTATAATGGGGGGGAAAGCAGACATACTACATGAATACTTCTGTTCCATTTTCACCAGGGAGAAGGACGGACCAGTGCCTTCAAGAGGCAAAAAGAGGAGCGGGGGATGGGGGAGGGGAACACAGATACACAGATGTAGTGATAGAGAAGGATAGAGTGAGGGAGGGGCTGCTGGCATTGAAGGTGGACAAATCACCAGGCCCGGACAGAGTACATTCAAGGGTACTAAAGGAACTGGCTAAGGAGCTGGCAGGGCCACTGGCAGATCTATTTAATGGTTCACTAGAGTCAGCAGTGGTACCGCAGGACTGGAGAACAGCACATGTAGTGCCCCTCCACAAAACAGTCCAAGGATGACCCAGGGAATTACAGATCAGTCAGTCTGACCTCCATTCTGGGCAAGCTTATGGAGACCACACTAAAGGAAAGGCAGGTGGAATATCTAGAGGACATGGTCTCCAGGATGTGAGGCAGCATGGGTTCAGGGGGAGATCGTATCACACAAATCTGACTGACTTCTTTGACTGTGTCACTAAGACAGTAGTCAGGGGCCAAGCAGCAGACATCCTCTATCTTGATTTCAGCAAGGCCTCCGACTCTGTGCCCCACAAAAGGTTGATCAGGAACTTGGAGGATCTCGGGATTGGGGAAAAGATGGCCAGATGGGTGGAAAACTGGCTGAGGGCTAGAACCCAGAGTGTGGTTGTGGGGGGCGGGGGGGGAGTTATCTGGCAATACAGAGGTAACTAGTGGGGTCCCGCAGGGCTCGGTGTTGTTCAATGTCTTCAATGACATTGGAGATGGCATTAAGGGCAAAATGTGCCTATTTGCGGATAACACCAAGCTCTGTGGGAGAGTGGACACAGCAGAAGGGATACAGGACCTACAGAAAGATCTGGAAAAGCTGGGGAAGTGGTCCAAGATCTGTCAGCTTGGCTTCAATGCCAAGAAATGCAAAGTCATACATATTGGAAGGAAGAATCCCAGGAGAGAGTACTACCTGGGTGGAGTCCGAGCATCTGCATCGGAGGAGAAGGACCTGGGAGTGATGACTGTAACGTGATAAACCGTCTAATAATATTACTGTATAATATTTGTAAAATAAATGTATGGTAAGTGAAGGTCTGCTTAAGCAAGAAAACATCCTAGGTGTGACCTTTGACCTCCAAGGTGTCAGTGTGGCTGAAGCTGCAGGATGTGTTAAACTGACCAGGGAAACCCCTAATTAAAAGCCTTCTTTCCAGAGAGACAATTTATTACCCCCTTATAACCTGCTCCTGCTTTTGAAGTTGAAACTAAATATAAATGTTATGACCCTAGCAGGAAAGAAAGACATCTGGCTGATCCTTTATGGTTTTCTCACCTAGCCGAGAACTGGTGACATGGTTGTGGGATTGCGAAACAAAAGGGGATGTTTTGATCAAAAACTGTCATATTTTGGAAATGGCTAGTTGCTGATTTTCACAGAATTAACATACATCCTTGTGGATAATTATGTTAAGAAGTTAAAGCTAGGAGGATCTAACTATGACCTCACCAAAAGGGGTGGGGAGATGGAGTTTGAAATGAACAGGCATCAGAGGGAAACAGAGCTTGTTATTTTGGACTCAAGAGATACACAGTTCTCTAGACTTAAGAAGGCACTTAATGGTAACATCTAGCTAGGCAAGAACAACAGGTTACTCACCTGTAACAGTAGTTCTAGGAACCTTTGTAAAAGAGCCATGACTCAAAGGTATTTGTAATCCTAGACTTGATAAATAAATAAAATAAATAGGAGTGGTATATGTTGTTCATCCACACTCTTTGGCATGTCCCTTTCCCTTTAAATCTTGCCGGAAAGTCTTCAAGCTGGCTCCTCCCACCCACTTGGGTGGTAAATACCTCGGCTCTGCCCCATGACGCCAGATCTTAGCCCGCTGGAAGCAAGGTGATGTGCCTAAAGCCGGGAAGGTCGGGTGGGTGCATGTGGATGAACAACATATACCACTCCTAGAACTACTGCTACAGGTGAGTAACCTGTTCTTTTAGGAGCGTGGATATGTTGTTCATCCACACTCTTTGGCAAACTCCTAGCAGTTCTCCGGGAGGAGGGAGGCAAGGTGCACACCCCCTACTTAGGAAACAGAGATTGGAGAACTGAAGCCCCAAAACCAGCATCCCAGCATGACTCAAACTCAATGTGCTAGTGGCAAATAAAGGTGTTTGCTGACTTCCAGGTAGCAGCCCGACAGATTTCCTGGATAGGGATGTCCGTAGAAGCAGCCACTGATGCAGCAGTATGGCGGGTAGAATGAGCTCTTAACCCTCTGGGAGGCTCCTTGCCCGCCAACTCGTAGCACAGACCTATGCATGGTATGAACCATCTTGCAATGGTCCATTTGGCTGCAGGTCTGCCAGAATCGGCTTCAGTGTAGCTGACAAACAGCTGCCGAACCTTTCCACGAATTTCCACCGTCCTTTCCTTATAGTAGGGAGAGAGCACGTCTCAGGTCCAGAGTATGGAGCCTGTACTCGGCATCCGAGGTGTAGTTAGGGTAGTATACTGGCAGAGTCAACACCTGATTAAGGTGAAACTCTGAAACCACCTTCGGAAGAAATTTCGGGTGGGGGCCCAGGACAACTTTGTCCCTGTGAAAGACCAGATAAGGGGAGTCCACCGAAAGCGACTGGAGCTCCCTTGTCCTTCTGGCAGATGTGACAGCCACCAGGAAGGCCGTCTTCTACGACAAGTGTGAGAGCTCACACTTGTGCATGGGTTCGAACGGCTGGCCCATGAGCTTTGCCAAAATCAGCAAGAGATCCCATGGAGATGGAGGTTCATGCACTGGAGGGGATATGTGATCGAGGCTTTTGAAGAAGCGCCCGACCACTGTTGTCTGTGCCAATGTCGACTGACCGGCCTGTGCCCGGTAAGCAGAAATGGCTGCCAGGTGCACCCTGAGGGTCGAGGATCGCAGACCCCCTTTGGAGAGAGACCAAAGGTAGTCTAGCCACAGAGCAGGATAAGGGGTCCAGATTTTTACCCTGACACCAAACGGAAAATTTCTTCCATCTGAAGGCATAACATTTCCTGGTCGATTCCTTGCGAGATGCCTTCACCACAGTGTAGACATCCTCGGAAAGACCCAGAGCCTGGAACTCTAGCCGCTCAGGTACCAGGCTGTGAGGTGCAAGAATTGAAGGTCCAGATAGAAGACCTTCCCCTGGTTTAATATCATCAGGTCCAGGCGTGTGCAAAGCCGCTCCAGGGGCCTGCAGCTGAGGCTGAGGAGATCTCTGTACCAGAACTGGCGCAGCCAATCTGGGGCTACCAGAATCACCTTCGCCTTGTCCCTCCTCACCTTCAGTAACACCTTGTGGATCAAGGGAAATGAAGGGAAGGTGTTGAGGAGGCCTGGGGTCCACGGCCTCAAAAAGGCATCCCCCTGCAGTGAGCCCTGCTGAGGGGGACGAGCACGGTACAGACTCAGCTTGGCATTCTCCCCGGAGGCAAACAGGTCCACCAATGGTTTTCCCCAATGGGAGAACAGACTGTAAGCTACGTCTGGATGGAGGGACCACTCATGGGTTGTCTGGCCTAGGTGGCTGAGAGCATCTGCCAATTGGTTCAAGACTCCTGCCACATGGATGGCCAGGAGATCAACCTCCAACCAGCTGACGAGGGTCCAGATGCAGAGTGCCTCCTTGCACAGCAGATGGGGGTGCATGCCGCCCTGTTTGTTGAGGCAGTACATGGTCGTGGTATTGTCCGTCTGGACTTGAACCACTTGACCCTGGAGCTGAGGAGTGAATGCTGACAGTGCCAATCTGACTGCTCTGAGCTCCAACAGGTTGACATGGCATTGGGACTCCTCGGGGGTCCAGAATCCGTGGACCCTGTTGTCCCCCATGCAGGCTCCCCAGCCCATGAGAGAGGCATCGGTCGTGAGGATGACCGTCGGCTCAGGGCAGACAAACGGGATCCCTTCCTGAAACCGTTCTGGAATGGTTCACCACTGAAGAGCGTCCCACATCTTCTGGGTTACCGTTATCAGCTGGTCGAATTGACTATGGCGCAGAGTCCACTGGCGCCAGCTCCCATTGGAGGGGCGTGTGTGCCACCTGGCCCAATGGACCACTGAGGTGCACGCTGCCATGTAACCCAGAAAGCGCAGAAAGTCCCGGACAGGGTGCAAGAGCCCAACCAGAAATGATTGGGCAAAGGAGGAAAGAACCTCTGCCCAATCCGCCGGGAGCCGGGCTCTGGCTTGACAAGAGTCGAGCTCTGCCCCAATGAAGCCCATCACCTGAGACGGCACAAGTTCCGACTTGGCCTTGTTGATCAGGAGGCCAAGCTGAGAGCAGGTTCTGAGAGCCAGATCCCTGGATCTCTCCACCTCCTAAAGGGAGGAACCTGCCAGAAGCTAGTCATTGAGATAAGGGTAGATTTGGACTCCTCGACGCCGAAGACCGGCTGCCACCACTGCAATGCACTTGGTGAAGACCCGTGGGGCAGATGACAGGCTGAACGGCATGGCTCGGAACTCATACAGGGTCCCCTCGACCCTGAAGTGGAGGATCCGCTGGTGGGATGGACGGATTGGGATGTGAAAGAACACGTCCTGCAGATCCAGAGAACAAAACCACATGTTTCGCTCCAGGGATGGTATGATTTGGTTCAGAGTTACCATCTGGAAGGTGCGAGACCCGAGATACTGATTCAGGTCGTGGAGATCTAGGATGGGGCGCCAACCCCCTGTCCACTTGGGCACCAGGAAGTACCTGCATACGAAGCCTGGGTCTACAGGCGGATCTGGCACTGGAGCTACCGCCTCCTTGCGGAGAAGCTGAGCTATGTCATCCTGAAGGGCAGACTGCATGCGAGCTGAGATCTTTTCCTCCCGAGGGGTGCGGGCTCGGCTGGGCGGGTATTGCTCGAATTCCGGAGGCAGTCCCTGCCTGACCACTTCTAGAACCCACCTGTCCGAAGTGATATCGGACCAGGTGGAAAGAAAGTGGCGGAGTTGACCCCCACGGGAGGACCCAGGGCAGGCATGATAGGAGTAGGGGTGGCAACCCCCAACCCGTCACTGAACAGGCTGAGAGGAGATGGAGAAAGCTCCTGGACCAGCGCCTCGGCCTCCTTTACGGGCCTGTTGAGGGCCCGGCTTGGGCCTAGGGCACCAAGCTTGAGCCTGCTGCTGCTGATGGTGCTGCTGACCTCCTTGATAGGAGGGCTGCCGAAAAGGCTTCCTCTTCCTCTTCTGCTGGTTCTTGCCCGAGGAACCCTTAGCAGAAGTGGCGTCCAAGGTGGCACTGGACTGTTCAATACACTGAAGGTGGCCTGCCACTCCTGGGCCAAACAAGTCAGTACCAAGGAAAGGCACATCAGCTAAATTGACCTGGGTATCCGCCAGAAAGGAGGACAACTGCAGCCAAGCCCTGTGGCGGGTTGCCACTGTGGCTGCTAAAGAGCGGGCACAAGAATCCCCGATGTCCAGTGCAATCTGGAGCTGCTGTTTGGCAAAGGCATGGCCCTGATCACGGACTTGCTTGATCAGGGTCTGCATGTCCGCGGGGAGGTGAGGAAGTACTTCATCCAATGACCCAAGGAGGGCATGGGAGAAGTGTGCCATGATTACAGCCAAACTGGCCTGACGAAGGACCAAGGAAGAGGCCGCGTAGACCATACGGGCAGAGTGGTCCATGTTCTTGGACTCCTTGTCCAGAGGTCGGTCGGTGTCAGCCAAGCTACCAGTACATCTAAAGATGGAAGCAGTCACCAGGCTCTCAGTCGGGGGATGTTCCGTGAATCCCAGGTAGGGATCCCATAGGCACTGCATACTTACAGGCCATACGGGATAGACAGTGCTGGGCAGAAGGCTGGATGCTGCCAAAGCTCAAGGACTGGACCAGTAATGGCCTCAGCCACAGGGAAGGCCTCTGTCGGGGTATTCCCCCCCTCTTAAGGATATCCGTAAGGGGGTACTCTGCCCTTTTCTGGATAGACTCCAGGGGCATTCGGGTGGAATTGGAAATGAGGCGGAGGATGCCCTGAAAGGAGGAAGAACCTTCCTCCAGGCCAGCTGAGAGTGACTCCTCATCACCTGGATGGGAGTACAAACCAGTGGCATCCGAATCCGAACAGTCGGGGTACAGCGGTCTCCCACGTATGTCTCCCTCGATACACCAAGGGCAGTCAGGGGTAACCATGATGGACAGGCGTCGGGGAAGTCCGGTGTCTGGACAATCCCCTTTTGAGGAAGTCCCCGAGATAGGCTGTTTAGGCAGTGGTTCCACCCTAATCGGTGGTGAGACCGGTATAGGCTTAGGAATAACGGCCGGCCCCACAGTTGGAGGAACCAAAGATTTCGGGTCCAAAGGGGTCGGCGTCGGCCCTTGAGGTGCAGGCAAAGTAATGGCCGGGGTGGACGGCGTACCTGGCTTCTGTCCGAGCAAAATCAGCTGTTGCCACATAAGCTCCTCATAGCTTTGGAGTTTCTGTCGAAGCCTCTCCTCATCCGAGGAGGATGAGGACCTGTGGCGGTGCCTCTTTTTTTGAATGTCGGTGGCCTTTCTTCGGTTTTCCCGCTGAAGAAGGAGACAGAGTCCTCGATCGAGAGAGATGGGGTCGACCAGGATCAGGCAAAACCGGGCTCGGTGAGAATCGAGGCTCCGAATCAATTCTCTTGATGGCGACACCCGAAGGAAGTGTCTCGTCATCGGGGAAAAAAGGACCAGGGTCCTCTCTAGAGAATCGTCGACCAGAGTCGGTGAAATCAGCTCGATCGGCTCGAGAACAATCTCGGCCGGATCAGCCGATCCCTTGGTCTTCGCCTGGCCTGACAGAAGATCTGTGAAGCCGGCGGCCGAGGAAGCGATCTCGACCAAAATCAAGGTCGCAGTGTCCTGGGACTCGGACCTCTCTCGGTCCCAGGAATGTCTCCTTTTCGAAGACGTTGGATCCTTGTCCCTCTTCCGAGGGCGGCAGGAGTGCGAGCCCGAGGGCACCTCACTCCTGGTGGGGAGAAACTGGAGGAACCTGTGAAGGAAGAACCGAGGTTGAGAGGCACAAAGAAACTTCGGCTGGCCAAAGCTTGGGCAGCTTCTTCTTTGAAGGCCTTCATCTGCTCGAGCTGTTGGCGGATCCCGTGGCTGCAGAAACCGCCCACCTCGCTTCTTTCAATTTCACCGGCAGGTTCCTTTTCTCCGGCTCCCCAGCTTAAGGCGCGCCATGCGGTTGTCGAGGATGTTGGGATGGAAAGCCAAGCAAAAATTACAAGTGGTGGTGTCATGACCTACACCTGAACAGTACACGCAGGTAAGGTGGGGATCAGTGTGTGACATTTTCTGGTCGCACGTACACCGGCGAAAACCAGGGGATGACTTGTCCTCCATATCCGATGCGCTATTATCGGACTCAAAAACTCTGATGAGTTTGAGCGTTAAATTCGGTAAAAACCAACGATACAAATCCAGGGCCTACGATGGCTAGAGTTAGCACGAGAGAACCTGAATCTTCCAGCGGAAAGGAAGATCTGGCGTCATGGGGCGGAGTCGAGGTATTCACCACCCAGGGTGGTGGAAGGAGCCAGCTTGAAGACTTTCCAGTGAGATTTAAAGGGAAAGGGAGATGCCAAAGAGTGTGGATGAACAACATATCCACGCTCCTAGAATTTAAGTATTTGTGTTAGGCACATTTGTGTTCTGCAACTTCCCATTTTTTTATGTGACTGTAAGTTACTGATATAACTGTTTTGTGTTTGAGTTTAACCGTTTTACAATTTTTAGTAAACAATATTTTCTTGGCCAGCCCGGTGGCGCTGAGGGTTGAGGCACTGGATGCCACACCTCGTGGCACGCTGGCGACCTGAGTTCGGGAACGAGCTCGGACCACCGGGGGTCGGCAGGGAAGGGAGAGGATTGAGCATCTGATGGACAGCTCTCCTCTCCCGGGAGGGGCACCTGCTCAGTGCTTGGCTGGCCCTAGCCGAGGCTGGAGGCATAACAACACAGGAGCACGCATAAGAAGGGGTTGGGAGTGGCGGACATCAGCGGGAATGCCTTGACGTCAGGGCGCTGGCCACTTCCTCAGAAAGGAGGAAAACACACCACCGGAGCACGGGTAGATGGAGCACCGGTACTGACCCTAATGGCGACTGCCTGCCTGACAACCAGGGAACCCGACGAGACACTGAAGATATCGGGAGGTTGGATAGCATAAGGTTCACATTTTGACCCCCAGGACTCGATGCTAGTAGGTGATTTGGACCCAAAACAGACAGGAGGGTTACCCTATCTGTCCTCTGTTCACACTATCGCACTTTGAAGTTGGCACTGTGGGAGCAGAGGGCCTGACCAGCAGAGTGCGTTTATGACAATGATCACTAGTGACCTGAAGCACTCCACGCAGTGCAAGAAAGCAGCAGCGAAGGCAAACAAGATGCTGGGATGCATAGCTAGGGGATCAGTACTAGGAGAGAGGAGGTTATACTGCCCTTGTACAGGTCACTGGTAAGGCCGCATCTAGAGTATGGAATTCAGTACTGGTGCCCACAACTCAAAAAGGACATTAACCTGCTGGAGAAGGTCCAGAGGAGGGCTACAAAGATGACAGCAGGTCAGCAGTGAAAGGCATACAAGGAGAGAGTGAGGGAACTGAACATGCACTCCCTGGAAGACAGGCGAGAGATGGGGGAACATGATTGGGACCTTCAAGTACCTGAAAGGAATAAATAAGGTTGATAAGGACAGTCTCTTTAAGCTGAGTGGCAACCATAACACGAGGGGGCACAGTCTTAAGCTGGAGGGTGGGAGGTTTAGAAGGCAGATCTTGAAGCACTTCTTCAGAGAGAGAGTGGCGGACACTTGGAATGCACTGCCGGAAGAGGTCATCTTGTTGAAGACAGTGGTCAGCTTTCAGAGAGGCTAAAATAGGCACAGGGGGAAGGTAAGGATCATGGGTAGAGAGGATGGGAGGAGTGGGGAGGGAGGGCAGGGACATTAGCTCAAGCTGTGGACCCTGCAATATGAGCAGACTTGATAGACCAAATGGCCTTATTCTGCTGGCTTCTTTGTATGTTTGTATATTTTACAATAATCAAAATAGGATGTGCAATCATGTGGGATAGAGCAAATCCCATACCCCTCAGTTCTCCATATTTTAACATTCCTAGGGTAGTGGATTTCCAGTGCTGAGTTCTGATACAAAAAAAACTGTTTATTCAAAACACATTTAGTATATTAAGTCCATCTTATAACCATTTAATTCTATATTACACCCATTCCATTTCTGTAGACTGCTAAAACGTTCCATAATCCTCTCGCCACGCAATACATCTTGTCTCCATGGCAGCAATTAGTATTGTCTGCACTGAACGCTGCCTCAAGTGTTGCTTTTATGATGCTGGGCTGGAGGTAGGAAAGGCATCCTCCAATGATTACCCATGGCTGTCCCACGTCACTGATGATGTCACCACATCCGGGTACTCATTCCTATTGAAGCAGCTTACCACTGCTAGGCAACGTCATCATGCTAATCAGCAGAAAAGGCCATTGGAGACAAAATCAGGCCCCTCTATAATGGTGAATGTTTTCCGCCACCAAGAACCCAGTACAAGTAAAAGGGATTCTGTCACAATGAGACAAGTGTTAATACTGCCACAGAGGCAAGATACAAGCCTCGTCAAGTGGCAGCAAAGTGCAGTAATACAGATGTCTGTCTGCACGTATACTGATCTATCTATAAAGAATGAATGTATACTGTGACCGTGTAGGTCAATGGTCTGCCGCCTCCGGTTCGGCAGATGCATATCTGTCTTTTCCTTCCTACATAATTACTCCTTTTATACAAGGTAGAAAAGTATACAAAGTTTTCTTGATTTAAATGTGATTAACTATTTTAGGATAATGTGCACACGTAATAATGTAAGTTGACTTGGGGAGTAAGGAAGCATGTTAAGCCAAAAATACATAACAAAATTAAGCAGTTGTCACTTTATGTATTTTAAATCTTGCAAAAGGGCTTAGTGACTGCATCAAAATTCTCCTTGGAAGTGGGGTTTATGAAAAGTTGTAGGTTGGGGGGGAGTTAAACAAACACTATACAACTGAGTTACTTGGTAAAGCTCAGTTACTGTACACCAAAGTTCTCTTAGGTGGAGGGGTTTATGAAAAGGGGGTGGGGGAAAAGGGAAGAAGAGTTAGCAAACAAATACTATACAGTTGTGGTATTTGGCTAAATATGTACAAATGGGAGGGGATGCTGACAAACGAACACTATACACGCGAGTTACTTGGCACAGCTTAGTTGCTGTACACCAAAGTTCTCCTTGGAGGCCGGATTTATGAAAAAGGGCAGGGGGACAGTTCGCAAATGAACACTACACAACTGTGTTACATGGCTACATATGTATATTTGTTTACATGTAACGTAATTATGGCAAAAACATCTCTGTCTTCTTGCTGAAACTTAAGAAATTCTCAGAATGCACCTGATATGACTGGAAAATGGAGTTCACCACTGTTCAACACAGCAAACACATATCACAATCACAAACAAAGCCTCAATTAAAAGTGGCTATATAAAGTTGGAAGAGAAACACTTCAGACACTCCATTAAGGGGGTTATTTTGATGAAATCCTCCTCCTCCACCGCCCTGCTGACCAGCAATCAGTAGTGAAGATGCTCAGTTCAAGGTCAGTCGAGGTGCTTGACCCCAACTGAGCGGTCAGGGCAGTTGCAGGAATGGGAGGAACTCTATCTCTCCCATTCCCACAACTGGAGCCGATGGCACTTTGCTTCTTACTGTAGTGGACAGGGCTCTCCCCCAAGGTATGAAGGGCTATACGGATGTCCAAGAAACCTTCAGAGAAAGTCCCTCCAACACAGGCCCCAGCTGGGAGCAGTGCAGAAATCGAGGAGGTGCCTGTCGCCACAGCTGTCGCTTCCTCTTCAAGGGCTGCAAACTGTAGGATGGACCTAGCAGTCCCCGAAAATGAAAATTACGTACCTACTGTAATTCTTTTTTTTTTTTTTGCATTATCTTTTTATTAGCTTTTACACAAGATACACTTGCACACAGTGTCAATACAGAGATGAGAAACAGAAGTAACATAAGTCACAGTTATAGAAACCATCAGTGATGAGACATAACCCATCCCATGCAGAAACTAGCACGCGGGAATTAACCACAGCTGACACACAATTTAACGAGCTAAAAACAAAGGCCTACAGCCAAGGGTGGACCTCAGAGGGGAAATGGCACTGACTGGCCCCCTCCATTGGACCAGTGGTGTGCGAGCCAACAGGCCCAGAGCCCCTCTGTAGGATTGCATATTTGGTAATAGTAATCAGCTCCATATAGAACAACAACAGGTTATAATCCTATTAGAAGTCTGCATATACTGCAGCCCCATTAATAATAATCAATGCCAGGAGTAAACTCCTATGAAGCGGCAGAGCAACCTTTTTGTGATTCCCCAATTAAGTAGCCCCATAGTAAGTATATCATCACATTAAAGTATAGAATTCCCAGGTTCTGTAACAACACACTGAATAACATCCATGTCTGGTTGGCCCAAGTGCTGCTAGCAAAAGAAAAACAAAAAGAGGCAACAAGGAACAATGTTATGTCATGCCCTTAAATAATTGGCAGGGCCCATTCCAACCTAAAGAAAAGAATATAATTTCCACCCTTAATGCCCAGGCCATCCCCAACCGAAATAACCCATTAAGCACGGCACCAGAATGTATCAGTCTTTTAAACAGTTTAATAATAAGTGAAGGTTTGTCTGTTTGCGGATGACACCAAGATCTGCAACAGAGTAGATGATCCAGATGGGGTGGGCAGAACGAGAAGAGATCTGGATAAACTGGCAAAATGGTCGGAAGAGTGGCAACTGGGGTTTAATGCAAAGAAGTGCAAGATCATGCACATAGGAAAGAGAAACCCTGAAGCCACCTATAGGCTGGGAGGGGAGTTACTGGCAATCACAAGAGAAGAAAGAGACTTGGGCCTCATCATCACAGATGACCTGAAATCATCCAAGCAGATCACTAAAGCAGTAGGTAAGGCTAGGAGGATGTTGGGGTGCATTAGTAGGGGTATCACAAGTCGTACGAGGGAGGTAATAATCCCTCTTTACAAGACACTGGTTAGGCCTCATCTGGAGTACTTCGTGCAGTACTGGAGGCCACACCTTCACAAGGACATTAACCAAACTGAGGCAGTCCAGAGAAGGGCAACCAAAATGGTGCAGGGACTGCATCAGAAAACATATGAGGACAGAATAACGGAGCTCAATATATATACCCTAGAGCAAAGGAGGGAGAAAGGTGATATGATCGAAACATTCAAACACCTTAAGGGCATTAACAAGGTTAAAGAGTCTAACATGTTTCAATATAAGTAAAATAGCAGGACAAGAAGACACAGCATGAGATTAGAGGGAGGCCGATTAAGGGGTAATGTGAGGAAGTTCTTTTTCACAGAAAGGGTGGTGGATGCATGGAATGACCTACCTCAGGAAGTGGTGGATATGAATGCAGTACAGGGCTTCAAACAGGCATGGGATAGGCGTAAGGGAGCAACACAGATGAGTATGAATAGATAGGCCATTGACAGAGCAAAGGCCGATGGTACATTCATAAGGAAGAAAAATAAATGGGCAGACTGGATGGGCCTTGCAGTCCTTCTCTGCCATCAGCTTCTATGTTTCTATAAAGGGTCACAAAAGTTCATCTATAGCTCACTCTCCTGTCGCCTCCATTGTCACTGTCTTCCGGGACACCTCAGACTCAGTGCTGTCCAGCACCCCTTCTGCCTCCACAGGGGTGTTAAACATGTAAATCTTGTCTTGCCATTTAACATGTAGCCGGGCAGGGTGTAAAAGCTGATGGGAGATCTATAGCAACCTCAAGCGGCTCCGTACTCCATCAAAGAAGCGGTAACGTTGCAGAGTTTCAAACGAAAGATCTGGATACATCGATATAACTGAGTCGCCATACTTGAGTTATCGACGTCATCTTAACCACCACCAATATGCGGTGACGATCTCCCACACCCGAACAAGTAACCACCAGAGTTCTGGGACCACTCTGTCCTTGAGGCACTCTACGAGGAGTAATTCGAAAGGCCCACTCCATAGAGAGTTGTGGGTCGTCTTCACCAAAACCCAAAATGTCCAGCAAGAAAGTTCTCATAAAACCCAGAGGGTCTTCCCCCTCTGCCGACTCAGGCAAGCCCAATATGTGAATATTCCATTCACGGATCTGGTTCTCCAGCTGCTCTATATGCCGGTACAGTTTTGTAATATCCCCAGTTAACTTTGTGGAAACATCCATGGTTTTATTTAAATTCATCTCTAGTGTGGAAACCATTTGCTGGGTCAAGTCTATTTTAGTCTCAAGCGCCGACACTCTCAGGGTTAGCGAGTCAAATTTTCAGTCTAGATCTTGAACCGTGCGCACCAGCTGCTGTAGCGTTTGATTAACCATGGCCAGCGATACTTCCTCTGGTGCTGCAGAACCAGACGCCCTGGATTCACCACTTTGGGAGGGCCCACCTCCCCTGGTACTTCGTGGGTGAAAAAAGTCTGGTGGGGCTGCAGCAGAACCCTTGTTCTTCCCCACAGAGTAATAGCTGTCGGCAGAATAGGTCTCCGAAGGCACTGGATCAGAAAATGGGCTTAAAATAATTAAATAATAAAAATAGCAGGAGATACGGAGCTGACAGAATATGCTGCCTCCCGTGTGGCTGCTCAGCAGCACCCCCCACCCCATAATTTGATCTTACTGTATATCTTCACCACTCATCACTGCCGGGTACTACGCTGGAGGAGCTAGGCCTCCATGGGAAGCTTTTAACTTAAAACGCTTTTCTCCTAGGAGGAGGGGCGACGTCAGGGATGGCGCTACCCTCGAGGCCAAAGCATTGTATGGCGCTCGTGGTTGGCCAGTAACCATCGCTGTCCCCTCCATTAACTCAGTTCTGCATGCCAGAGACTAAACAGGCATAGAGAAAAAGAAGGGTACAGGGTGGTGCAAAAAAAGAGTCTAAGGGACAACAAAAGGAAAGGATAAAAACTGAACAAGCATTTGTCAATGCCGAATGTTTGCTTGCTGGTATTGGCACTCGTAGTGCAGGAGTTAGAGAGATGCATAACAGGAATGGCAGTGAAGTACTGAAGTAACGCCAACCCCCAACCCCACCCTGCAGAGACTAACAGGCATTGGGGTTTGCCTTTGGGTCGTCGGTCATAACACGCATGCCATTCCACCTCACCCCACCCTGCAGACACAGACAGGTGTTGCAGTGTGCCTTGAGATCTTCGGTCTTTACGCTCACCCCATTCCATACAGAAATAAGCTGAGATGGGTGCGGCATAGGAGGATGAGGTGAACGTTTGAGCCGAAGACCCCAAGGCACACCTCGATGCCTGTCAGTGGTTGCAGGGTGGGGGTGGAATGGGGTGAGCATTACGGACGACGACCCCAAGTCACCCCTCCCCCCGACACCTGTCAGTCTGTATAGGATGGGTTTTATGGTTGGAAACCCAAGCACCCCAGGCGTTTGTTGGTATTTTCACTCCAAATTTTCCACATGGGCTTTTTGGGACCCCATCTCATGAACAGCGGCAGTATCATTTCGTTACTCAATCCAAAAGGTGATTTCGTACAAAAGTGTATGATCGAGAGGCGCTACAGGTGCGAAACACATTTCAGGCAGGATGTGAAAAATGACAGCTATACTATTCATGAGGAGGTGTTAAAAAATGGCAATGTTGAATATCTGGAGTGAAAATATGAAAAATTGACGAAGTTACGAGTGTGTG
The DNA here is from genome assembly GCA_016271365.2 of Neoceratodus forsteri. NCBI lineage: Eukaryota > Metazoa > Chordata > Ceratodontiformes > Ceratodontidae > Neoceratodus > Neoceratodus forsteri. Next base: position 910,836,262 of record CM028136.1, read on the forward strand.
TAGAAACTGTGTATCGCGTGCTCGTAACACAGTCATTTTTTGGAATGTTTTCACCAAGTTTTCAACATGGCCTTTTTGGGACCTCCTTTCATGAACAGTGGCACTGTGATTTCATTAATCTGTCCCAAAAATTGATTTCGCCATTCTGCGCCACAGGTACAAAAACACATTTTGGGAAGGATATGAAAAATGACAGCTCTACGGTTAATAAGGAGGTGTGAAAAAATGGCAATGTCGGAAATTTGGAGTGAAAATATTAAAAATTGACAAAGTTATGAGCGTGCGTAGAAACTGCACAACAGACACTCGTAAAGCAGTCATTTTGTGGAGTTTTTTCACCAAATTTGCAACAAGGGCTTTTTGGGACCCCACCTTATGAACAGTGGCACTGTCGTTTCATTAACTGGTCCCGGAAGGTGATTCCGTGCAGCAACCGCAAAATCCCCTTTCAGGACAGAGAAATGAAATGGCAGTGCCAGTGTTCACAAGGTGGGGTACCAATAACCCTATGTTAAAAATTTGGGACCAAAACTCCAAAAATTGGCTCAGATATCAACCCAAGTTGAAAACCCCCATTGACTGCCATTATAGGGCTCACTGTCATTTCTTCAGTTCCCGGTTGGTCTTTGAAGAGTGCAAATGTGTTCCCGGTTCACAGAAGACTGCTGTTCCTGACCTCTGGAGGAAAGTAAGGGTGAGGGGGGTGCGGGGAGGTGGGGTGCACAGAGGCAGAGTGTGGGTTGTGGGGGTAGGCAGGGTAGGCGGGAACAACGAAGGACTGTTTTTTTTTTCCAGGTTTAAAAAAAAAAATGTTGGGTGACTGTTTTCTTTTTTACAGGTATCATAGTAGTCACAAATCAAAACATTAGACTTTCGTCCTTAAATAGCTTGCTGTGAGAAAAAGACCATTTTAGTAATCTGTAACCCTAAGTTTCCTGTAAGTATCCAATCTTTTTTAGAATATTTCCAAAGAGGGACTATTTACTATCTCTTGAGGAAGAGAATTCCAGTAAGGAACCACACATTGACTAAACCAGTATCTTCTTTTTAATACATTCCACCTAAATTGTTTTAGCGGTTTGTCGTGAGATCTCGTATTGTAGGTTTTTTCACGTAATTCGAGTCCCAATTCCAATCTAAGTTTACCATCCTGAATTGATCTATAAACCAGAAACATATCGCCTCTCCATCTTCTATAAGCAAGAGAATATAACTTTAGGTCTACCAGTCTGTCCTCATATGTCTTATTTTTCAATCCCGCTACAGATCTTGTCACCCTTCTCTTGACTCGCTCCACTCTATCAATCTCTCCCCTTGTATAAGGACTTGGGAACAGCACTCCAACTGAGTTCTCATCAATGATCCATAAAGGGTGATCAACACCTCCCTAGTTCTACTTGACGTGTGTCTCAGAATACAATTCAAGGTCTTGTTTGCATTTTTAACAATCTTTTTTTTTTTTTTAGTTGTTTAACCAGGTATAGCACACTAAGCTGAAAGCTTTTTTACAGGAGCGACCTGGGAGCACAATCTGATCACATTGGGCGTTAAATGTAAAATCATTACTTATAATGACACCCAAATCCCTTTCTTTTATAGACTGCTTTAAATATTTGTTATTTATAGTGTATTTAAATTCCAAATTATTACTGCGCATATGTAGGACTATACTGTTTTCCTCGTTTAATTTGAGTTGATGTTCTTCTGTCCATCTCTCAATGTATATGAGGGCTTCCTGAAGTCTATTTCTATCTAGATCTGAATTTACAACTGCCCCCACCCTACAATCTTCTGCAAATTTAGTTATCCAGTGTTATAGTGTAAAAGATAATTATAAAACCTTGTATAAATATATAAATAAAAAAGGGGTGGTACACCTATCATAGGCTTATTAAAAAACCAGACTGGTGATTTATTAACTGATAAATCCCTAATGGCTACAGCATGCAACACATATTTTTCTTCAGTTTTTAATAGTAAAACCAGATCTAATAGAAGTCATAGTGATCAGCCAGTAAATGAGCAATTTAGGGTAGGAAAAACTGAAGTTGAAAAACTACTACAGGGACTGGACCCAAATAAATCAGCTGGCCCGGATGGACTTCACCCTCATATTTTGAAAGAACTAGCGATCCCCTTATCGGGCCCTGTTGCTGCACTCTTTACAAAATCTATTACAGAGGGACAAGTTATTGAAGTATGGAGACAAGCCACAGTGATTCCTATTTTTAAAAAAGGATCTAAGCAGGGTGTGGCAAATTACAGACCTATTAGCTTAACATCTGTTCTGGGTAAGATTCTTGAGGGCATATTAAAAAATTATGTTGGAAAAGTTATGCAGATTGATACTACCCAGCATGGCTTTGTGAAACCGAGATCATGCATGACTAATTTGTTGCATTTTTATGGTGGTGTTAGTGAGGCACAGGATAAAGGTGAAGCTGTGGATGTTATCCTTCTTGATTTTTTCTAAGGCCTTTGACAAGGTTCCCCATGGTGAATTAATCGATGCAATCATAACGATGGGTTTAGAGGGGAATATTACTAAATGGACAGAATCCTGGTTAACTGGGAGAACTCAGTGGGTTTGCAAAAAGTGTTACTATTCTGGATGTGAGCAAGTGACTAGTGGGGTCCCTCAGGGATCAGTTCTGGGCCCCTGTCTTTTTAACATCTATATTTCTACATTAACTACATCTACGGAGGTTTGGTTAACCAAATTTACTGATGAAACCCGCATAGGTTTTACAGTTAATAATCCTAAAGACATCAATACCTTACAGTATGCCTTGGGTAAATTAGAAAGTTGGGCCAATGTAAAGAAACTCATGATTAACGTAGACAAATGTACTGTGATGCATTTTGGGAGAAAGAATCCAAAAGCAAATTATATACTGGGTGGTAGATTACCTGAAGCTGTTGAGGACGAACAGGATCAGGGTGTTGGGGTTAAGAATTGCCTAAATTTTAGATTACACTGTCAACAAGTAATCAAGAAGGTGGGGGGCATACTCCATTGTATAAATAAAGATATAAAAAGTACAAGTAGTAAGGTTTTGCCCCCACTGTATTCGTCCCTGGTTAGACCCCACCTAGAGTACTGTGCTGAGTTTTGGGCACCAGGAGATAAGGGTTATATAAATGCCATTGAGAGAGTTCAGAGGAGGGCAACTAAAAAAATTGATGAAGTGAGGGGAATGGAGTATGATGACAGACTGCAGAAACTCGGACTTTATACTCTGGAGTATGGCAGAATGAGGGGGGAATTGTGTATGGTTTACCAAGCCTTACACGATGATTGATTGTAGGAACTTTTAGGTGTGGTACTCAGAGAGGTGGTATATGAAACCAGAGCTCATCCATTACAGTTAATGGTGGAATGTTGTAGAACTAAACAGAGAAGTTTGTGGTTCTCAATTAGAGTTTCTAGGATATGGAATGGTCTGCCATTGGAAGTGGTTGCAAGTGAGAGCATGTATCTTTTTAAAAAATCGACTGGATGCTTATTTACGTTCAAATTCCATTAAGGGTTATAATTAACATAAGACGAGCAATGTGGACCTTTGGTCTTTTCAGTTCTGATTAACCTATTTTCCAAATTACACTGTAAAGTTGATATATATATATATCTAAGTTAAACAGACAGGGGCTCAACACCGACCCCTGTGGAACCCCACTTGACACATCAATCCAATCAGACAGTTCACCTCTTATCAAAACTCTGTTTTCTCTCTCATAACCAATCCGCTATCCAATTAACTAAATATCTGTTTATGTGTAAAGAGAAAAGGGATTTAACTAACTTATCATGTGGCAGTTTGTCAAATGCTTTTGAAAGGTCCAATTGCACTACATCAACTGATTTCCCCAAATCCAGATGTTTACTTACTTTTTCATAAAAGTGTAATAAACTGGTCTGAAAGAGATCTTGATTTAGTAAACCCATGCTGACAGTGATCGACCAACTTATTTTCAGTCAAACAGAGATCAATTTGTTCTTTATTAATACTTTCCATATCTTTCCTGTCGTTGATGATAAACTCACAGGTCTGTAATTTTCTGGAGAATCTTTTTTAAAAATTGGGACATGTGCCTCCCGCCATTTTTTTTTTTTAATCACCTTCCTCTTGTCCAATGATTTTTGAAAAATAAAAGCTACTGGTTGGGCTATCTCATTTGCTATTTCTGTTATGAGCCTAGGATGGATACTGTCTGGTCCAGGTGATTTGTCTGTTTTGATCTTCTTTAATCTCTCCAAAACATTGTTAACATCTATTAGACTTTTTATTTCATCCGCTATACTATATCTCAAATAATTTCTAGATTTGTCTTTACGGTTAAATATGGCACCAAAGAAAGTATTTAATACCTCTGCCATTTTTTTATCCTCCAAAATATTTCCTCCCTCGTCTTTAAAAGGGCCTGTTATTTTTTCATTTCCCTTTTTTAGAACTAACATAAGCATAAAATGCCTTGTAGTTGTCTTTATTTCTTGCTGCCAGACTTTTCTCAAAATTTGCTTTTGCATCTTTGATTAATTTTTTAACCCTTCTTGTCTCTTTATATTTAGAAAGATAGTATCTAACTTAGATAGTTTATACATTTTGTGTTTTTGTCTGATTTGTCTTTTGATTTTAGCGTTTAACCATTTGGGAGTATTACCGTTTAGAGTTTTTGATTATATATATACTGATCTGATGTCTCTTATTTTGTCCACTAGGGTGTCCCACATCTCATCCAGTGTCAATCTAGAAAAGTCAGTTGTCCAGTCCCATATACCTGCCTGTTTAATTTTATCAAATTTTGCTTTTTTGAAGTTTGGGATTTTAATTTTGCTACAATGGTGAATGGGTAAATCTTATATCTGAAAAAAGACAGTATTATGGTCACTATTTGCTATTGGGGGCCCACTTCAGTATCCATTAATTTAGGTCCCATGTTGGTTAATACTATATCCAAAATTGTACTTGCCCTAGTTTTTACAGTTACCAACTGGTTCAATCCCAATTGATTGAACTTTTCTAGATATTCTCTTTCACAAAACCTTTTACAGGTACATAAGTGAAAAAAGAAGGACAAAGGGAGGGATAGTGAGACTGAAGGGGGAGGATGGGAGCCGCGTGGAGGATGACAACAGTAAAGCTGACATATTGAACAGGTATTTCTGCTCAGTCTTTACTAAGGAAGAGGGGGGTAATGGGTCTGAAGGGAGTACAAGGGGTGAGAATGGTGCAGAAATGGACACAAGTCCCTTTACACGAGAAAGGGTCCTGAAGGAACTGGAAGTAATAAGAGCTGATAAAGCAATGGGGCCAGATGGGGTGCACCCAGGGTCCTTAAAGAACTAAGAGGTGGTGGCTGAACCTCTGGCTATCCTGTTCAGCCAATCACTGGAAACAGGGAGGTACCCAAAGACTGGAGGACAGCAGATGTAGTCCCCTTATACAAAAGTGGGAACAAAGAGGAAGCAGGAACTACAGACCAGTCAGCCTCACCTCGGTAGTGGGAAAGATCATGGAGCACTACTGAAGAGAGAGATTGGTGGAACATCTGGTTGTCAATGGACTACAGGACCCAAGGCAGCATGGTTTCACCAGGGGAGGTCATGTCAGACCAACCTCATTGAATTTTTGACTGGGTGACTAGGGAGGTGGATCAGGGAGGGCAGTGGACATGGCCTATCTGGACTTCAGCAAGGCCTTTGACACTGTGCCACATAGAAGACTATTACACAAACTGGGAATATGGGTGTGGGCAGGACAGTAGTGTGGTGGGTAGGTAACTGGCTGGGTGGCAGGACACAGAGGGTGGTGGTAAATGGCTGTCACTCCACAGAGGGAAGAGTGACCAGTGGGGTACCACAGGGATCGTGCTGGGACAGGTCCTATTCAACATCTTCATCAGTGACATTGCACAGGATATATAAGGCAGAATTTCACTGTTAGCTGATGACACAAAGCTCTGTAACAGAGTAGACACACCAGAGGGTGTAGACAGAATGAGAAGGACCTGCAGAAACTTGAAGAATGGTCAAGGGTTTGGCAGTTGAAATTCAATGCAAAGAAGTGCAAGATAATGCATATGGGGCACAAAAACCCTGGCACAATATATCAGTTGGGGGGTGAGGATATAGCATGCACCAAGCAGGAAAGGGATCTTGGGGTTGTCATCTCTGATGACCTCAAGGTAGGGAAACAGTGTGACAAGGCATCAGGTAAAGCAAATAGGATGCTGGGATGTATAGGCAGGGCATCACCAGCAGGAAAAGGGAGGTCATAATTCAGCTATACAAGACACTAGTGAGGCCCCACCTGGAGTACAGTGTACAGTTCTGGAGACCATACCTACGTAAGGACATAGACAGGGTAGAGAAGGTTCAGAGGAGGGCAACAAAGATGGTGCATGGGTTGCATCACAAGTCCTATGAAGACAGGTTGAAGGAACTGAACATGTACTCCCTGGAGGAGAGGAGGAGAGAGGGATAGATAGAGACATACAAGTATCTTACAGGGAGGAACAGGGTGCAGGAAAACACTATTTTTAGCGAAAAGATGTTTCAGGACTAGAGGGCATGGGATGAAGTTGGAGGAGGGGCGATTCAGAAAGCGTGAGAAAGAATTTCTTCACAGAACGGGTGGTGGACAAGTGGAACACCCTGCCAGAGGAAGTGGTGGGGGCTGAAACAATCACGGGATTTAAGAATGCATGGGATAGACATAAAGGAATTCTAGAGGTCAGGGGTAAGGGGAAATAGACTTCTAGGAAAACAAACTGAACTTACAAGCTCAAATGGGCAGACTAGGTGGGCCATAGGCCCTTATCTGCCGACACTGTCTATGTATCTATGTATAACACTTACTGCTGTCTGGTTTGCCCAGTCGATTCCTGGAAGGTTCAAGTCTCCTAGTATAATGATATTATCTACTGGATTTAGGAAATCCAGGTAATCCAGGATTTCCTGGTCATTTTCTCTGTTAATTGAAGGAGGGCGATACAAAGCTCTTAAAATAATTTTTGGGGCATTATGGGGCACAATCTTTATAGTTAAATGTTCAATATTTAGATCTCTGTCATATATTTCCATGCTATGAATGGACTTGTGGACATAAATTGCCACACCACCTCCCTTCCTGTATTCTCTAGATTTACTGTATGTTATATATCCAGGTAGATTTGTATCCCTTTTGTCACTGTCCTCCCACCAGGTTTCTGTTAGTATCGCAATCTTTATGTCATCTTTAGCCATTAAGTGTATAAAGTCCTCAAATTTATTATCAAGACTCCTTACGTTAGAGACTTCCGGTTCCGGTATGTCTGGGTGAGACTTCTGGTTCCGGTATGTCTGGGTGAGCAAACAGACAGAGAGGCTCCTGCTTACATCAATAATAAAAGAGTGCTGAACCCTCCTCTACAGCTTGAATCTTGCAAACTGACAAAAGATATAGTTGGGGTTTGCACTCCGTCAACTAGTGATGGCAAAAAATAGCCGCAATCGGTTCCAGCCCATCGACGATTTGACCAACGTAGAAGATTGCATGTCTGACAAGGGCGACCTGCAGCTTGGGCCTGCTCCAAGTTCGGGGAAGAAATCCACAGCTTCATCTCGTCCAAAGGGCCCAAAGAAGCCTCCAGAGCCCAACAATAAAGCTATACTTCAGGCGATTATGGAATTCCGTGGTGAGGTCCGAGAGTCTCCAAAAGACATTCAAACTAAACTGTGAGTACTGCAAGGTCAAGTGGCAGAAGCGGACCTCCAGATATCCCAGAATACTACAAGGCTGGATGAGCTTGAGGGGACCGTTAAAATTCTCGCGCCTGAGCAGCTAGCCATCTCCCTACATCAAGAGGAGGCAGACAGTCGTGGCAGGAGAAGGAATATTCGTATCTTTGGTCTCCCCGAAGATGAAGAGGGGAACGACCCCAGAGCCTTCACCGATTACCTACTGCACTTGGTACTCAACTTAAGAGCCTGACTTTCATATCGATGTGGAGAGGGCTCATCGAGCCCTAGGCCCTAAACCCTCAGGCCCTGGGGCAAAGCCATGCTCTTTTGTCACTTGAATGCTGAGCTATCAAAACAAGGAGACCTTTCTACGAAAGGCATGGCAGAAGGGCAAAGTAATGTGGGGCCAACAGCGTTTGCTTTTTGATAATGACTATACCCCTTGTACCCAGAAACAACATTGGGATTACAGCTTGCTGTTTCCTGCACTTTGGTCCCAAAAGATTAGATTTCATACCCCCTATCCAGCTAAACTCACAGTATTCCTCTCCACGGGCCAGCTGACTTATACCTCGGCTTCTGAGGCGACGGCAGATCTTTTGGCTAGAGGCATCATCTCAGATAAGACTGCTGAAGCAGTGAAAACATGACAGAACCAGATGGAGAAGATAGAACGATCTAGACACTCACATGTGTCATCGTTGCCACTTGACGAAATCCTGAAGAAATTGCAGCAGTATAGGAATCCTACTTTACCAATGTGAACTGCCCTCTTGGAGTGGTAGATATAAAAATATCCCCCATTTGAGGGCTTGATTCTCCTATGCTGGGAACAGGGATGGTGGGGGGGAGGTTGGAGTGGGATGCTGCCGGGGTTGAGGGAGAGGGAGTGCTCCTAATACAGTCCAGGCATTTAATAAACTTTTTATATCTGTGATTATGCACTAGAATGCCCTTTGGACTTTTTCTCTGTTCTGAGATGGTGAGGTAGATCCCAGACTGGAGTACGGAAATGGAAGCTTCTCCCCCCTTTTTTTCAACACCTTCACTGGTGGCATCCCCTCCCCTCTGCCGCCTCTCCTCCCCCCGTTAACAGCAGAAAACTATGACTGGGCCGCTATCCGTTGGAGGGAGAGATTGGACATGATGGTCATACTTCAATTACAAGAGGTGCACACAGAACAATAGTTACTGGACTTTCTTGAGAGACAAGAAATATGGGGTGTTCATTTTGGACATTTTAATCTCCAATGTTTACGTTATTCCACGGTTTTCGATAGGAAGGTGAGCTGGGCTTGGATCCCCAGCAACTAAATTGTGTGTGTGTGGGGGGGGGGCGGAATCAACTACAGACATGATTATAATAAAGGTCTGATTGTAATTGTTAAACCTTCTCTCCACAACAAATGTGAATATTGCCAACCTTCTATTAAGGGGATAGGTATATTGCCTCTCCTGGGGTATGTCTGAATGTAGAACCCAGTTATACTGGTTGCATTTCGGAGATGTATTTACGCCGCTCCATCAAGGGGCTTCTCCGCTAAACTCAGGAACAGTAAACACTGAGTGTGCTGTTGAGGCCCCACATCTCTCCATAGCATAATGAGTGTGCTATTGAGGCCCCACATCTCTCCATAGCACAATGAGTGTGCTATTGAGGCCCCACATCTCTCCATAGCACAATGAGTGTGCTATTGAGGCCCCACATCTCTCCATAGCACAATGAGTGTGCTATTGAGGCCCCACGTCTCCATAGCACAATGAGTGTGCTATTGAGGCCCCACATCTCTCCATAGCACAATGAGTGTGCTATTGAGGCCCCACATCTCTCCCCTGTCCCCTTGTCAATAGGCAAGTGGAGGATGTCCCAGGGGGAGCTCAGAATGAGCACCTCCCACTTGGGAGTCATTGTGTATATAGTTTTTGTTATGGTTATTCGGGATCCTTGAAGTGAGGGTCCACAAGTTATAACTGTGGGTAGTTTACCCCAGGGTGTTCAAACTTTTACTTTGGTAGGGTGGGTGGGGTGGGTTTGGAACTTCCTTTGGGTGTCAAGAAGCTCGACAACAGCTATTATGGGTTTATGGTTGCTATCTGTACTTACTTTTAGGCCCATATATTTTACAAATTAAGATAACATTTACTATTACTTTTGGAACCCTTAGGGTAATTTTATAGAATTGTTTAGTGGTTTGATAAACAAGGAGAGTATTGGGGTAGGGGAGGGAGAGAAAAAAATTACACACATCTAGACTCTTGGATAATCAAATATGTTTTAGTGGTTACAGTTATAAATCACAACCAGCAGATATCTCTTTTCATGCAGCTGGACAGCCGCTTTAAGGAGTGGTCTGGACTGAAGTTTCTTATACCGTCGGGGGAGATCCTGGTTACAGCTTCTTTTTGTATGATGCCAGTTAATCCAGTTGAGTTTTTAATCAATAATGTCAATGGTCTCCATGACCCCATTAAAAGGGCCCGCCTCATGCAACATCTTAAGAGGCAGGGGGCAGACCTTAATTTTCTCCAGGAAACTCACCTCTCAGATGCAGAGCACCTCAAGTTAGCATGGCGGGGGCAGATATAAGGTGATTGCTTCTTCGCACCCGAGGGGTAGAAAGAGAGGTACGGCTATTCTGATTCCTCACACTACTCCCCTAGAAATTTTACAGACACATATTGATGCTCAAGGGAGGTATGTGATTATTAAGGGCCTTTTGTATAGTCAGAGGTCACTCTGGCCAGTGTACTCCCGACAAAATTCCCTACTTTCTAGGGATTTATTACAACCTTGTTAGATCTTCTCCAGAGTCAACTGATCCTTGGGGAAGACCTTAATCTAACCTTGCTGCCCCATGTGGACTGTTCCAATCCACAGAGACATCGGAACTCATCCACTGCTAAACAGTTTAGAAATACCATGGACCACTTGGGGTTGACAGACATGTGGAGGTGCCCATTTCCTTCTTCCCCTGGCTACACTTACTATTCTCTCAGCTTTAAGTCTTATTCTAGATTGGACTATTTTATTACTACATGTGAAAATTTGACATTGGTCCAAGATATATCAATAGGCCCAAAGGTCCTCTTGGACCACCATCCCTTAATGTTGAAGGTGTATATGGTTAGGGAAAAGAAACAAACCCTCTGGAGATTGAACTCCTTGACCCTAGCTGATAAGGGATTTCAGGACAAAATCAGATCTAGACTCCCCCTTTTCTTTTTGGAAAATGCCTCACTGGATATTCCTGAGGCTATCCAATGGGATGCGATGAAGGCAACTATCAGAGGGGAAATAATAGCCTATTCCACCAAAAAATATAAAGAAAGAGAGGCCGAATACCGTGGACTCTCTGAGCGGCTTCTGAACTATCAGATGTTGTTTAGACAAGGTAATACAGAGGTGCAAAGGCTGATCAAAGATACAAAATATGCATTGCAAAAAATTATAGACAATAAGGTCCAACACTCTCTATTTTATCTTCGACAAACAGTCCATGAGAGCGGGCCAAGAGGGACCAGGAAGTTAGCTTAGAGGCTCAGGTCACAGACGCACTGTCACTATTTTGAAACTTAAAAACTTAACTACAGGGAAGGTTCATCACTCAGACGAACATATCCTCCAGGCATTTTCATCCTACTATGCCAAATTATATTCAGTGGAGGAACCATTAAACCCCCCTGACCCCTCACAATTTCTAAATCAAGCTACTCTCCCAAAATTGTCACTCTCCCAAATAAATGATTTAAAAGCCCCCATCTCCAAGGCTGAGATAATTACAACAATTAAAAATCTTAATATGGATCGTTGCCGGGACCAGATGGTTACACATCAGAATGGTATAAGATGTTAATTAAGTAAATTACCCCCCAAATTCATGCTTTATTTACTGAAGTCCTTCAGGGTGGTGCCCCTCCTCCATCCTGTGACTTCGGAACAACTGCCTCAATACCCAAGCCCCAGGAGGACCTCTCAGATCCTAGATCTTATCAACCCATCTCCATATTAAACGTGGATTATAAAATCTACACGGCCATTTTGGCCTCCAGATTGGAATCTATTATTCCACAAATTATACACTCTGACTAGTCTGGATTTGTCAAAAACAGGAGTACTATGGATAATATTCGCCGAACAGTAGTTCTCCAAGAATATGTCAGTACCAGGAAAATCCCATCTGTATTTATTAGCCTTGACGCCGAGAAGGCTTTTGACCGTGTTTCGTGGTCCTTTTTGTGGGACACTCTAGCGGCATTTCACTTCCCCGCCTCATTTATCACAAGTTTAATTAATCTTTATAGGTCTCCAAGGGCTTATGTAAGAGCCAATGGGGCTCTATCCTCTTCGCTCCATTTGAGAAGGGGTACGCAGCAGGGTTGTCCCCTATCTCTTTGCAATATACTGTACCTTGAGCCCCTGACATCTGTTTTGAGATCTTCATCCCAGATAGAGGGCATACACATAGGTCGACAGGAATACAAAATTAATATGTTTGCTGATGATATATTACTAACATTATTGTCCCCTAATATTTCAATTCCTTCAGTCTGGAAAGTTTTGACCTGGTTTGAGAAAATAGCCGGATTAAGCTAAATCTGTCTAAAACGGAAATGTTGACATTCAATGTTAAATCTTCTCAGCAACTTAAGAAGGCCTTTCACTTTAAATGGCATTCCATTAAAATAAATATCTGGGCCTTCATATACCTAAGGACCCAGCTGTCATGGAAAAAAAAAATTACTTACCATAGTAATCTTCTTTCTTCCCAGTGATGCTCAGACATTCATAACTTTGTGCAGTCATCCTGATGGGTTGGACTGCCCGGAGAGATGGAACACATGCAAATGATGGAATTCTTTGCATGTGGGCATCTTTCAAATACTGCCTCTACCAACTGTAGTGTTCTAAATCCTTCAGATTTGTAAGAAGCCTGGAAGTCAGGCAACGTGGAAAAATCCGACATCTAATTAATAAACATTTTTTAGGATTAGCCTAATAAAAAACTTGCCACAAAAAACCTCCAAGGGAGGAACTATATCTATATATAATAATGATGTTCACCATATAGTGAGAAAAACTATTAAGAGAGACAGAAAACTGTTAAAATCTATTAAGCATAGAGAAAATGTATCCAGGAGGAGTGGCTATGTGGCACTAGCATGCTGAATGCAGAGGCTGAAGTTCTGGAAGGGGAGGATGGGAGGGAGTTATGAATGTCCAAGCATCACTGGGAAGAAAGAAGATTATTATCGAATAATATTTCTTCAACAATAATGCTCAGACCATTCATAACTTTGTGCAGACTACCAAGCAGTACCCGTGGTGGGCACAGAACTTATTTTGAAACAGACTTTGCAGGACTGCTGTGCCAAATTTGGTATCACTTCTGGACAAAATATCTAAATTATAATGCTTTGTAAAGGTGTGTACTGATTTCCAAGTAGCTGCTTTACAAATGTCCAACAATGGCACCTCCCTAGCAGCTGCAATAGTGGCAGCTGTTCCTCTTGTTGAATGAGCCCTCAGCCCAGTTGGGGACTCTCTACCTGCTTTAGTGTAGCAGAATTGAATACACTGGACAATCCACCAAGAAATGGATCTTTTTGAGGCTGGTTTGCCCATTCCAACATCCCCATATGTAAGGAAAAGTTGTTTCTTGTCTTACCTATGGCCTTTAGTAGCTGTCATGTAGTAGCTGATAGCTATTTTCACATGTAGGCTGTAAAGTCTTCTTTCACCAGAGTTGGCAAGATCTGTGAAAAAGACAGGCAGAGTGATTGATTGGTTCAGACGGAAGTCTGAAACCACCTTGGGAAGGAATTGTCTGTCTGTTCTGAGGACTACTTTGTCCCTGTGGAAGGAAATGTAGTCCTGGTCAACACAGAGAGCCTGAAGTTCACCAATTCTTCTTGCTGAAGTAATTGCTACCAGGAAAATGCTTTTCCAGGTAACATACTTTAAATGGGCTATAGCCATGGGATCAAAAGGAGCCTGCATCAACCTTGCTATACATACATTAAGATCCCAAGCGGGCAATGGTGCCCTGTTGGGGGGGGGGGGGTGCAAATGCATTAGGCCTTTGAAAAATCTTTTGAAAATGGGATCTGATGCTACAGATACCTTTGTCCTAGCAGACAGGTATGCAGATACTGCTGCAAGGTGAACTCTTAAGGAACTGGGTTGCAGACCTTGTGAATGCAAATGAGTTAGATAATCCAACACCACTGAGACCCCAGCATCATTTGGGGTGAAGTTTCTAGTCAAGCACCAGAAAGAGAATCTTTTCCACTTAGCAGAATACGTTTTCTTAGTTGAAGGCTTCCTGTAACCTTTTAAGATATTTAATACAGCTTCAGAAAGGTTCAAGCCTGCATACTCTAACTCCTCAAGAGCCATGCCTCGAGGTGAAGAGACTTGAGATTTGGGAACAGCAATGTTCCCTGATTGGAGGTTAGAAGATTGTGCCTGAGAGGCAAGCTTACTGGCCTGCTCACTGCCATTGAGAACAGAAGACAGTATCATGGCTGCCTGGGCCAGTCTGGAGCTATCAATATCAGGGAAGCTGAGAGGGATCTGAATTTCAGCAGTACCCTGAAAACTAGAGGAAAAAGGGGGAATGCATAGAGAAACTTGCCCGACCAATCCAGTACCAAGGCGTCCAGAGGGATTGTGCCTTGGGCTGGTGGCCTGCAACAGAACTGAGGCAACTGGTGGTTCTGGTGGGATGCGAACAAGTCTATCTCTGGAACACCCCACCTGCTGAAAATTACCTGTACCACCTGCTTGTTGAATGTCCATTCGTGATGGGACTGATTGATCCGACTCAGTGTGTCTGCCAAGATATTGTCCTTTCCTGGCAGATGGATAGCTTGCAGGGACACCTTTAGAGAATATGCCAGAGCCCAAATTCTCATGGCTTCTGTGCATAGGGGACCTGATCTGGTGCCACCCTGCTTGTTTATGTAATACATAGTGGTGGTATTGTCTGTTCTGACCTGTACCACCTTGCCCATTACCAGTGTAGAGAAAACTTTTAGTGACAGCCGCACTGCTCTGAGTTCCAGCAAATTTATATGCTGGAGGGACTCTGCTTCTGACCAGGTACCCTGAGTTGTGTGCTTCCCCTAGATGGCACCCGCCCAGCAGGATGCATCTGTTGTGAGGACTAGTGAAGGATCCTCCTTCTGGAAGGGGACTCCCTGTCTTAGGTTGGATTCCTTTTTCCACCACAAGAGGGCTTGTAACAGGGGCCTTGTCACTGAAATAAGTTTTGAAAAGGGATCTTTTTTCTGACTCCAATGAGTCTCAGGTGAAACTGGATGTGTCTCATGTGAAACCTGGAACCCTGCACTGTACCTGTGGATGCAGCCATATAACCCAAGAGCTGCAGAAATTGCCTGGCTGTTTTTTGACCATGCAGTCTGAAAGAGTTCGCTATGGTCTGAAGACTTTGCACCCTGTCTAGTGGTAAAAAGGCCCTGGCCTGTAGGGTGCTGATCTCTGCCCCTATGAACGGTAAAGTCTGTGTAGGGGTGAATTTTTTCTGGTTTACTATGAAACCCAGGGACTCCAAAAGATCCTGTGTGAGCCTTAGAGAGGTTGCGACCTGCTCTGGTAATCTGCCCACTACCAGCCAGTCGTCCAGGTATTTAAAGACAGTCACTCCCTGTCTTCGAAGAAATGCCACCACAGCTGCTAGGCATTTTGTAAACACCCTTGATGCCGAGGAAAGGCCAAAGGGTAGGGTTGCAAACTGATAATGACCTGATGGGAGTCTGAATCTGAGATATTTTCTGTAAGATTCCTTTATGGGGATGTGGAGATAAGCGTCCTGTAAGTCCAGAGATGCCAGCCAGTCCCCTTTTCGGATTGTTGGCAGAATCCGAGCCAAAGTGACCATTTTGAACTTTGGCTTTTTTAGGTGCTTGTTTAAAGCTCTGAGATCTAAAATTGGCTGCCACTCCCCATTTTTCTTTGTTGTTAGGTAGTATCTGGAGTAAAAACCTCTTCCTCTCAGGGTTGTAGGGACTTGTTCCACTGCTTTGAGCTGAAGCAGCTTCTGAACCTCTGCCTCTAGCACAAGATTTGTGCTAGGGGTGGGAAAGTGGAAACCCTGGGGTGTCTTCGAGGAAGAAATCTGAACTGCAGAGACAGACCCTTGCCCACTACCTCCAATACCCACTTGTCTGTGGTGATGGCTGACCAGAGGGGGAGGAAATGGGACAGTCTGCCTCCAACAGGTAGGGAGGAGGCGGCTTGCATCTCAGGGGTTCTGTTTAGGCTGGGGTTGAGGTTGTGGCTGAGCCCTCCCTAGAGCCCCTTCTACCCCTACCCCTTGAGTAGTCCTGTGGGGGGTACTGCTGGTATTGGGGCATGGCTACTGGCTGGAAAAAGGGTCTTGATAAAAAGGAATGACCCCTAGCCCCCCCTTCCATACGGCCTAGTGGATGAGGAAGCTCTGTCTCCAGCAGAGTTACTTCTATAAGTAGCCTTATATTCATCCACTTTTTTCATACAGGCCACTGTGGACTCCCCAAAAAGGGCATTTCCCTCTAATGGGAAATCCAGGGCCTTTGACTGAGTATCCTGAGTGAGGTTTGTAGCCCTAAGCCAAGCAAACCTCCTCTGAGCCACTACATTAGCCATCCATCTGGCTGCAGTGTCATTCAGGTCAGCAGCCATCTGGAACTGGTACTTGGCCACCTCTAGCCCAGACCTGGCAGTTTCAGTCAGGTCATCTGACAAGGGTGGGGTGGCCTTCATGAACATTGTCAGTACCAACTGCCACAGGGATTTCTGATACCGGGCAGCATAAGCTTGAAAAGTGGCCTGTCTCATGGCCAGCAAGGCTGATAAATAGCCCTTTTTGGCCATACTGTCCAATTTTCTGGAGTCCTTGTCTGGTGGGTGTGAGGACAGAGGGACTTTAGCCTTATCACAGGCAGCTTGCTGTATTACCCCTTGATGATCAGGGTGGGAAAAAAGGAAGTCAGCTCCCTCCCTGTTGAGCTGGTATTTTTATCTACTCGCTTGTCAATAGGAGGAATAGAATTTGGGGTTTGCAGGAACTTCATAGCATCCTTTTTGAAGAATTTATACACTGGGAAGAGGAGGGCCTTTGTGGGTGTTAAACCCATCATATTGAGGTACTCAATCTCCTCCTCATCCTCAACCTGCTCTGTTGAGGCAATATCCAGAGCATCTGCCATTTTCCTTACAAAAGGAAAATGAGAGGAAAAATTCTCAGACACTCTGGGAGGCGAGCCAAATTCCTGCTCAGGGGAAACCTCTGGGGGAATAGATTTGTCCTCCTCATAAAGCTCAACCTCTTCAAAATAGTGTTGCTCTGGATCAGGGGGCAACACAGCAGCAGCAACCTGGGGACCCTGGGAAGGGGCAGGAGGCTGAGGGATGATGCTCTGCAGAGCCTGAATAATTTTAAATGCCTGGGCTATGTCCTGAGCCGAAGGCATTACAGGCTGCTGCACAGAAGTCCCTGGTTTAGCAGGAGAGGGTTCTGCATGTTTGAGCTTCTTTAATTTCTTTGAGGGAACCAGAGAGTCAGACGGTTCTTTCCCTCTTTTTGCCCCTTTTTCGCCCGTATCAGGGGCAGAGGTAGAAGCACTGGTTAATTCAACCACAACAGACTGGGGTGTCAGCTGGTCAGAGCCTGAGGGACCCCTTGGAAACTTTTTATTAAGCCTTTCAAGGCGCTTCTCAACAGTTTTTTCTGGGAATGTTTTACATATATCACATTCCCGGTCCAAATGTTCAAAACCCAGACAAGCCACACATAAGGTGTGCTTCTCTGCCTTGGCAAACACATCTCCACACTTCAAACAGTTTTTAAAACCAGGCTCCCCGGTTCTCTTTTTAGGTTTCTCAGTCATGGTGAAAGATAACATGAAAAACCTCCAACCGCTAAATACCAAAGCTAATGCGGTAATTTAAACAGCTTTGCCTTTTTTTTTGCGGTCGGTTCCTGAACCGATAAGGAACCAACGGAACCGAGAAAGGAGATGAAAAAAATGAACCGGTTCAGCGGTTCTGTAACCGATAAAAAGCAGTTACAAATAAAATCTTTTAGGACCAAATTCTAGTGATAATGAACAGGTTCTTTAATCAGAGAACCGAAACTAAGTTAAAACTAACTCGGATCCCTCACGGTTATACCGAACCGCGAGGAACCGAGAAAACAACAATTTAAACAATAACTAACAATTAACAGAGGCAGTAAAAGAATACTAAAAATACTTATGGTTTTTATGACTTTTCTTATTCTTTCACGCGAAAGAGGGCGACAGAGACTCCGAGCGACCAGACTTTCAGGCGGAGAGAAAAATCTGAAGGGTTTAAAACACTACAGTTGGTAAAGGCAGTATTTGAAAGATGCTCACGTGCAAAGAATTCCATCATTTGCCTGTGTTCCATCTCTCCAGGCAGTCCAACCCATCAGGATGACTGCACAAAGTTATGAATGGTCTGAGCATTACTGGGGTTAGAAATGATAAATTATGAACCCATTTCATTACAAATCCAGTCGGATATGGATAGATGGACTTCTGGTATATTTTCCATCAGCAAATTGAAATTATTTGTATAAATATTCTTCGTCTCCTGTACTTGATCCAAAATGTCCCCTTCTTTCCCTCAACTTTTTACCTTAAATCATGGAATAGAATGATAGTAGGTTTTATATGGGGTAAGGGATGCCTAAGAATAAGGTTATCCATCCTTAAGTTATCATTGGCCCAGGGAGATTTTAATTTGCCAGACTTTAACCGATACACAAAGGCAGCATTTCTAAGAATTTTGATACTGTGGCTGGTGGGATCTTATGTCTCACCTTAGAAAACTATTGAATTTCACGTAAATGATCTATTTGATATTAATAGAATATTATTTTTCTCTGATGAGAGATCGGTGTCAGCCTCGGCCCTCACAACGGTTGCCTCTCCAGTTTTTAGACTGTGGAGGCTTATGAGAAGGTCCCAATCAATTCATACCATTTATGAGTACCGCAAGTTAATTTCCAGGATGAAACTTTTGCCCCTATTCATATGGATAACACCTTTTCCACTTGGAGACAGATGGGATAATCCCATGTCTATCTTCCAGTTTCTTTCTCCCAAAGGGATTCTTCCATTTGAAAAACTACAATCTCAATATAGCCTTCAGGACTCAGATTTATTTAGATACTTCCAATTCCATAACCATATACTGCGAAACAGAGGCCTTCAGGTTAAAATGCCCTTCCCTCCTCCTGATTTATTAAAAGTATTTATTGAAGCTATCAGAGGAAATTTGGGCACTCACATTACAGGACAACTTTGCAGGGGGTTGAGGAGTAAGTAGTTAGAATCCACGGCTTCAATCTTACAAGAATGGAATAGAGATTTGTCTCTTGAGGTTCCTCCTGAGGCTTGGCTGGGATTGGCACTACAAGCTATAAAGATTACATCATCTCCTTGTTGGAGGGAATTTGCTCGGAAGTGTAGTTCCCAATTTTTCAGGGCTCCAGCGATTCTCCTGAAGTGTCTACCAGAAAAATATGGGAGATGCTGGAGAGAGTGTGGGTGTCCTAGGGCCTCATTGGGTCATGTGTTTTGGCTGTGCCCTTTGTTGATGCCCTTTTGGCTCTCTCTTCAGATGGAATTTTCTGGGATATTCAATGAGCCGGTGGAGTTAACGGCCAAACAAATTATACTAGGGATCTTTCTGGACCACACTCCCCCATGGTACAAGACACTCCTTCCGGTCTGCCTTTTGGCAGCTAAAAAAGCTATAACTCGTAGGTGGATGTCAACTCTGATTCCTACGGTCCAAGAATGGAGAATTATTATGTCTGATATATACTGTTCTGAAAGTTTCAATGCTAAAATACAAAATAAGGGTCCATCTTACCTGTTGAAATGGCAGCAGTGGGTTCTCCACCAATCAACGGTGGACCCCACCTTCTGCCCATAATTTTCTCCTTATTGTGGGTTGTCATACCTGAGTTTCTCACCTAGCGGGTAATGGGGTGGAGGGGGTTAGACAGGGGTCAAATTGACCTGGATTTCCTCTTATACTTCACCTATATTATGAGGGGTAGGAAATCACAAATACACTCCTTTATACCTTGGTGATTATTTGGACACCTTTTAAAACTATAGGATTACTCCCCTTTCCTTGACATTATTAACTGGGTGCAACATGGAGATGGACTACTTATTATATATCACTACTTGGTGTACTGATCTCATAGGACAAAGTTTATTATCCTCAGAGATTAATGCAAAAATAATGCTACCATTGTAAACATTCATAAATTAACTGTAACCCTTTCCTTACTTGCAATGTATGTAACGAAAATGTTTAATAAAGAGAAATTTAAAAAAAAAAAGACTCCTTACATTAGTCAGTAAACACTTAACTGACTCCAGTTTCTTATTTTGTAATATCTGCTTACTAGTAGTGTTTTTGTGAGTGAAATGCCCCCCGTCTGTACTCAGTTTAAATGATTTTCAATAATTTTGTTAAATGTTCTTCCCAAAATTCATTCACCCATCTTGTTTAAATGTAATCCATCCTTTTTGTACAATGTTTTGTTTCTCAAGATACAACCAGTTTCAATAAACCCAATATCCTGCTCTACACACAATTTCCTCAGCCTGCAATTTGTGAATACAATTTCCTTGTTAATCTGTTGAAACCTATCATATGTAGGCAAAATGCCGCATATAATAATTTCCTTTGTGTATACTTTTAAATCTTCAATCAGTTTAGTATACTCTTCTAAAATGTTTATTTTATTTGAACATTTTATATTGTTTACTTCTACCAGCAATATCACCAGTGGCTGCTTAATATGACCCATGCATCCCTTAAGAATTTGCCTTAATTCTTGAATTTGTATACCAGAAAACATAATGACCATTGTGTGTTTATTTCTATCCTTACATACAATTTTATCAACTCCTCTTATAGTAGAATCCCCTAGTATTATGATCTCTTTAGCCGTTGGATGAGATTTTGCATTTTTTTGTTGATTTTCCATCTCACCCATGTTTGTCTTTTGTAAGTTACAGTATATACTATTTCAGTTCCTGTACTGGTCTTAACTGCAGTCTTTAATGGGTCCCCGTTTTCAGTTCTATGTGTACTTGTTGAACAAGATTCACTAGCAATGTTTAAGTTTCCTGGAAGAAAGAGGTCACTTATAGCTCCAGAGTCTTGCTCAGTATCTATTTTAGCATAGGTATTTGTAGTTTCTACTGGGACGCCGTTATAAATTTGTTTACCTCTGTGTTTTTCTTTATTCTTTTTAACTACAGCCCAATTATCTTCTTCTTTGTCAATTAAATTCACTTCAGTACTCAAGTCACTGGCTACAGAATCAATAAAGTTGTCTAATATGTTAATATCTTGTTTAGTTTCTAATCTATTTCTTAACACATGTATCCCCTCTAAGAGTTCCCAGATAAGTATGTATTTAGTGCATTCATAACCCTCTACGACATCTATGCCCTGAACATACATAAAACAACGTGTACATTTTACATACAAGGGCTCCATCTTTTTACCTTCCTGTAATTGTATATATAAACAATTTTTCTTGCCCCCTGGCTTATGGCCCTCTGCTCCTTGCATCCGCCATGGACACCGCAAACACGTGAGACACACTTGTCTCCGTGCGCGACCAACGCGCGCTTGCCCACTCGTGCTCGCCCCGCTCGCTGAGGGCTAGTGTTTTTATATGCTCACAACAAGGAAGTAACTGGTCAGGTCACGCTCTCCCTCGCAATCAAGCTGCCGAGATTTTTAAGGCAAAGTTTGAGAACCCTCAATTAAAACGTTCGGTCTAGAAAGACCTTTGCGACGTTTTCAGATGTCTGTGCTTTAAAACGAACAAATGTGCAACACAGTATTATCCTCCAGTGCACTTATAAGAACGTAGTCCCCAGAGGGCATGAACCATGATCCCTAGTGTCAAGGAGTAGCAGCAGTTACACAATAAATTTAAAAACTCTACTGCACTGTAGGTACACAGTAATCACTGTAGCACTAGGACTCCCCTTGGACTCAGGGCTTTTGTTTCTTTTTAGCTTGCGCTCGCTGAGGGTGAGTGCTTCTATACGCTCCCAACCAGGAAGCAGTAGGTCAGGTGACGCTTTCCCTAGCAATCAAGCTGGCAAAATTTTTAAGGCAAAGTTTGAGAACCCCCAATTAAAACGTTCGGTCTAGAAAGACCTTTACGACGTTTTCAGATGTTTGTGCTTTAAAACGAACAAATGTGCAACACAGTAGCTTAGACTGCTGCTATCCTCCAGTGCAATTATGAGAACGTAGTCCCCTAAGGGCATGAACCACGATCCCTAGTGTCAAGGAGTAGCAGCAGCTACACAATAAATTTTAAAATGCTACTGCACTTTAGGTACACAGTAATCACTGTAGCACTAGGACTCCCCCTGGACTCAGGGCTTTTGTTTTATTAAAACAGATTTTGGCACACTGCAGTAGGCTCCCAGTGTGCCAGAGTACTGGGTGGGGGGGAACAATGCCGACCTGGGCACTCCGAGGTCAGCTGAGAACACACCAAAGAGGTATTTTTTGGCACACTGGGGTGGGCTCCTAGTGTGTCACATTAATGGTGGGAGGGGGATACATGCTAACACAGGGATTGAGCACCCTGATGTTGGCAGGGGACAGAGAATGGAGGGTGCAGGGCGGGCAGCAGCATTGGGAGGGAGTGGGAGGATTTTATGCTGGTGCAACGGAGAACTGAGGGCGCAGGGCGGGCAGCAGCAGTGGGAGGGAGTGGGAAGGTTTCATGCCAGTGCGAGACAGAACGGAGGGTGCGGATGGGCAGCAGCAGGGGGAGGGTTTTATGCCGGTGCTATGGAGAATGGAGGCTGCAGAGCTGGCAGCAGCAGTGGGAGGGAGCTAACATTTAAATTTGTTGTCCTGCTGTGTGCCTGGTTGGGAGGGAGGGGGTAGCTGACGCTGCAATGATGAAAATGCCTCGGATTGCAGCGGGAGATTTCTTTCAAATGCGGCGCTTACTCAAACTGCCATCATCGACAGCTTCAGCATTAATTGGTGGCCAAGGGACACGCCCATTAAAGCGTCCGCTGCACTGGCCACAACACTGTCACACCTCTGCAATGCTCTACTATCTCAATATGTTTCTTGTGCACTGCACGCGCAAGCAAACATAAAAAGGAATAAGCCAACCAGATAAGAAAAAGAGGTTGGAGCCTAGTTTGCTCTGGGAGGAGGGCCCCAACCACTGGGCAGGCTAAGAAGAAGAAGAGAAGATGACGACGACGATGAAAAAAAAGAAGAAAGAGGAGGAGGAGGAGAAGAGGTGGGAGGATGAGACTGCATGCTCCCACATTCCAGAAGTCCCCATGAACCAAAGGGAGGCTAAAACTCTGCAGTCTTGGCCAGCACAGTGGCGCAGCAGTAGCATTATCACTCATGACACCAGTTTGGGAATGTGCCCAGGGAGTCAGAGGGCCAGATGGGGAGGAGGCTTGAGCGTCCCAGGATTGCGCGCCTTCTCCGGGGGGGCCTGAGGCGGAGGCCTGACACCAAGCCCAGCCATGTAGCAGGGGGCAGCGTGACTGATGGTGCTTGCGCAGGGAAAATGGCTCTCTGTGCTCCGGGTAGACAGAGTGCTGGGCACAGATCCCCAGTGCCCATACCTGTCCCGGACTGGTGTCCTGGCGAAACAAAGAAGCTCGGGGTGTACAGGCCCCACCTCGTCCCTGCCTGGGGGGAAGCCAAAGCTCCATGGGGGACCAACCACTTCGGGCTCCAGGTATGAGTACAAGGACAAAGCTGTAGGTGACTCCTGAAGAAGTGGAGTACAGGAGGAGCATAAACAGAAAATTAAAAAAACCAAAAAACAAACAAAAAAAAAAAAACCACTCCACTGTTTACATCCTCTTAAGGTGGAAAAATGTCCCTTTTTTTTTCATTCTTTTTTAAGAGCCTGAAACAAGGCGACAGTCCAGAAAAACAGGACTTTTCTAATAAGAGCGGGAAATCTAAACCCCCACCAGCAAAAGGGATCCCACAGGAGAAATGCTTGACAGGTCAGACTAACCTCCAGGTCCACTAGGGAAGGAACATATGGTGAAAGATGCTCCTTCTTCCCCTTCTCCTAAGCTGGAAGACGGGAGAAAACCTGTCTTCCCATCGGAGTTCACCTCTGCACCCAAGCAGAGAGTTCCGGGGTGTGAGAGGGTAAAACCCTACATTTAGCACCACCAGGGAGGTGACGTTAACAGGAAAAGGAGACCTCAAGGAGGTTCCTGAGCCTTGAAGTCCGAAATGACTTTGAGCGAACAAGGGACCTAGTAGAAGGTCTCTTGCAATTTGGAGAAAAGAGAAAACAAAACAGAGAGGATCCCCGGAACCCGAATCCCAGCTAGAGTTTCAGACGAAGGCAGGATCCGAAAGGGTAGCTTGAGGCAGAACTGACAGACAGGAGGCCTGGAGATCTCCACTACTGAGAAGAAAGGCCCGGAGAGCCAAGGAAAAAGAGGGCAAGATCTCCTGCTTGTCTCCCCCCCCAAGTGGCAGGGAGCCCGGAGGTACCAGTGGGATTTCACCCACAACCGGCCTCAACTGGGGGGAAAGGCAAGCAGGGAGGAGGCACTGCCTAGAAGATGAGGTCCAAGAGGAGATGGTGGGCTGGAAGCAGTGATGAATGAAGAAAATATGCAGTAAGATCAAGAATTAAGGTAGGTATGTCATTTTCATATCTTAACTATCAATCTTCACCATTCATCACTGATGGGTGAGTACCAAGCCCACAAATGGTTACCAGTACCTCCCTGAAGGCTGGACAGCCTTCAGCCCCTCGTGGGAGATGCACAGGGGGAGAGGGCCCATTACGCGTCTGGACAGACCCACTACTGTTCAGAGCCAGGACTGGGCTCCTGACCTGCAGTAGAAGGAGGGCGCCCCGATATGTCCCACCTGTCTCTTCGGGAGAAAAATGCCCCTCCCCCCCAGAATGGCGAGGTAGTCACCCTACGCTGGGCCAAGGGTGACAATGGGGAGAAGCGATGACATGCTATCCGCCTAATAATAGGCAGGATTTGTCTAGTGCACTTACCCGGTCAACAAACACTAAATAAATAAATAAATAATGCAGACCACAGATCCTACAATCCTGGAGGACCATGCTGGCGTCATAAGATGCCTGTTCCTGGTGTCTTGCAAGCGCCAGGCCTCTTGTGGAAATGGCAATGGCTCGCCTGGTTGCTTCACCATCAGGCCAGGCTGCTAGGATTTCCCCAACGCAGCCCACAGATACCTCTCATAGGCCACCATGTGTGCCTGATGAGCAACAATGGAGAACAAGAGACACCCCGAGGTGAAAAGTCTCTTGCCCCAGCGGTTGAACTTCGCAGAATCCGTGTCTGTGGGACAGTCTTTTGTCAGGCACAGACGCTCGGGGGCGGGGAGGGGTCCATTGCTTTATGTTTGGTGACACCATTGAGTAGAAGGGACTGAGTAAATAAATTGGAAAAGTAAGAAAAACCTTGATGTGCCAGTCCGTTGGCACAGCAGTTGGATTTCTGCTTGCGATGCCGGTGACCCGGGTTTAGGAGTGGACCCGGGGCACTGGAGGGCGGGCTGGGGGGAGAAGTACTGAACGTCCCATGACTGCTCTCCTTCTCCGGTGGGGGGGTGGTGGAGTGTTTGGCGCTGTGGGGACACCCAGCGGAGGCTGAGTAGCACTGCAAAGTGCCGATGCCTAGTTCGGGGGCGGGAAGGATGCTGGTCGTCATTGCTTGTCCCCGCCCCCCGCCTAGAGGGGAAAAAACAAGCTGCCAGCCGCCAGGATTATGCCTGCCCCTCCACTCTAATGAGCTCCCAGGCTGGCTCCCGTACCTATCCCACTGTCTGCGGCTCTTGGGGCGGTGCTGCAACCCCGTCCTGGGGGGTAATCCAGCGGGCATCCGGGAGTCGTGGCCAATGTGGGAGTGGGAGCAGAGGGGGCCGTGACCTGGCCGGATGGTTCAATGGCAGGTGGCAGAAGAAAAAAGGAAAACTTTGATGTAAAGGTTCGCCTATGGCACACAAATTCTTAAGTGGGACCACGAAGGAAGTGATTTCTTTCTTCCAACAGAAAGAAAGAAAGATCTGACACCACAGGAGGAGTCAGGAGATTTACTGACCAGGTGGTAGAAGGAGCTTAGCTTCAAGATGTCTGATGAATCAGCACTTCCAGTGGAACTGCAAGAGTGTAGCTAGTGAACTGAATCCATGCCCCTAGAACTATTGTTTTTTTTAGCTACTTTATCAATTTTACTTATGAAAATTATGGAATTTGAAGAGAGAAGTCCAGTGAATGGAGCTCTGTTTTGAGGCTGAAAAGATCTAGCAAGTGGAATGCTGGTGGTGCTATCTCATGGAATACTGCACAGTCTAAACCTACCTAAATATATATAAAAGGGCAAAGTACATCTGTAGGCTAGATGCTAAAGTGTGAAGCATTGCTATTGTTAGAAAAAGTCTCCCCCATCCCTCCCCATTTTCCAGAAATTACAAAATACTGGAATGAAAGGTTGAACTCCCTCAATCCCAGTCCCTTTAAAGTTGACGTGACTGTTACTGGCCTGTAAAGTACTTTGAGACACATGATTGTGTATCAAAGACACTGCACAAAACCAAATTTCTTTTCAGGGGCGGTGGGGGTGGGGCACGTGGCCAGCAGCCGAGCTTGTAGCAGCTTTCGGCAGAGCTCCGCTACTAGGAAACCAAGTTTCAAAAATGTAATATTATATACTTTACAGCAGAGGAAACTAATTGCATAGACTAAAAGATGACTTCTTACTATATCTGAAGGTCAAAATTTATTCCAGGTATTTGCCGACACCACGGAGCAATTGGTCGCACTAAAAAAGCAACAGCTGATGGAGATGGAGCTTGATCAAAGGACTCCAGGTCTGGTACCAGCAATGATATCGGCGTGGGGACTGGTGAAGAACCCTGCTTGCAACCATCGAACACAGCACTTCTAAAAGCAATTCAAAAAATTAGACCAGAAAATGGAAGACTACGGCTCAGTTTAAAGTACTGGATACTAAAGTAAGCATGCTGGAAGAAGAGAATAAAGCAGCAACGAAATCGGCAACTATGGCTTTGACCGTTATAATGGGCCTTACAAAGGAAAATGCTGCACTATGGAGGAGACTGGAGAATTTGGAAAACTTATCCAGGGCGGCCCATGTAAGAATCTTAAGGATACCCGGAGGAGCGGAAGGAGAAGATGTTATAGACTTCTTGGACACTTTCTTCAGGGATACTGTGTAGCTGATGGAAGAGATCATGGTGGTAAAAGCTTACAGAACCACTTCTTGTGGTTCGAGGAACTGCACAACCACAAAAACCAACTCCTGCCTAGAACTCTTTTAGTAGTATTGGGGACTGTCTGAGATAAAGAGCTTATTATTGAACAAGCAAAGAAGCAAGGTACAATGGACTAGGACGGAAACAAAATCCATATTTTTCTGGACTTAAGTTATGCCACTAGGCAGCGTAGAAAAAGTTTTGACGGTATTAAGGCCCATCTATGGCAATGGGGAGTACAACATGCACTGTTAGTACCTGCGAGTCTGCAGATCTTCTATGGTGGGAAGTCGTACCAGTTTGCTAATCCTGGAGACGCCAGTAAAATGATGGATCGTACTGAGAAGGAATTCCTAACTAAAGAGGATAATTTGGAGAGTGATTCTGGGGACAGTGAGTAAAGGCTGCAGGGCACAGACATTTTGTTATTGCAACTTAAGTTGCAAGAAAAAGTGAACTGTCTCCAACTCGAACCCTAGCTCTAAGAACTTTTATTGGAAACCTATTATTAGGACTTGAATCTTTTTATTACAAATGTTCATGCTGGGAATTGGCATAAGGGTCGGGTGGATGGGACCTGGATCATTCATTATCTTTGATAACTAAAATAGCATCCTTGTATATGGGGAGACCCTGTAAAGGGGGGCCGTGATGTTTATTTTGGTAGAATCAGATGCAATTGAAGTTATGGTTATGTGCAAGGCAGTTCTTTAAAAGATGGATAGCATGATGGTTTTCTGTCTAATTAGCTAATGCTCAATTTTTCTGTTTATTTTGGTCTACTGGAGCTGGTGGGAGAAACGCTGATTCCTAGATTTGGATAACGATTCAACATGGGGATAACTTGACCCAATGAAAGGGTATATGATGGGTTTCATATTTTTAAAACTAAACAATGTGTTGGTAAATCCCCACTCATGGCTACAATGGCCTATTATAAAAGATTGATGGTGCTTTTATGTTTGCATATATCCCCCGTGTAATATCGATTTATAGGGGCTTATCTACTCCTAACTGCAAAAAATATGTTAAAAGCATTGATTGTAATGCCTACCTACAAGGGTAGTGATCTATGTGTACCATGCAGTAAACCTAATAAAAATAAAGTACAAAAGAAAAACAAATATTTTCTTGAATTATTCTAGGTAGGACATTCAAGCAAGCCAAAACTATAAAACTATGAGCGTCTCAGTTTATGAAACTGTCAGAAGTATGGATAGTGTTGTCTGCAAATATATTTCAGTAAATTGGTTTCACCTTTTCTGCACTACTTCATTGTGATTCAGTCAGTATTCCCAGTTTACTATTCCAGCTCAAATTAAATGTAAGAAGTAGTCTGATGCAATTCATTTGCATACTTATTTAAATCTATTCACCATGATTTACAGTGGGTCTTAATGCCTACTGGGTACTTAGCACTTCATAAGGATGTGACCTGTGTGTTCGTTTGAGTTATAGTAAGTGGAGCCACCATCAAGTATCTTATATTTGCATATGTAAATGTTATCAGAGTAGCACTCTTGGGTCTGTCTGAATATCTACAGAGTTTAAAATATCAATCCAAATTTCTTAAATAGGATTTTTTCCAAATTGCTAAAAGTAGCTCATGAAATTTAAATTGCAAATATTATCTAATTAGCATAATGTAATGTTTGTTTTGAAACCTGCATAGTAATAAGAATGTTTTTCTAGCTTCATAAGAACATAATTTTACTTGTAGATTAAAGTATCACTTTAATAACTCTGTAATTCATAATGTAAATTACTTCTAGTGAATTGGTTTATTTTGGTAATATAGTATTCTGGGATATGAATCTAAAGTTACAAATGTCATAACAATCCAAGCTGACAGTTCTTTGAAACACTTAAAAGGAGCAGCCTATAAAGCTATTAATCGTGTAGAATTTAGCATCTGAAAATATGCAAATGACCCACTGTTATAAGAATCTTGTTCAAAACCCCAACACGACAAGTTACCAGGATAATTCTAACAGAAGGTGGAGGCTAAAGCTCCATTTTCAGTACAAGTCATGCAACAGACCGCTTAAGTACCAGCAGTAGGTCCCAAGGTAGCAGTGGCTTGCGAACTGGAGGGGACAAGTGGTTGAGGCCTTTAAAAAGTGCCTGACCACATTCTCCTGGGCCACCATCGGCTTACCAACCCGCGCCCGGTAAGCAGAGATGGCTGCCAGGTGCACCTTAAGGGTCATCACTTGTAGGCTCAGCAGAGAGGGACTAGAGGTAATCCAGGATGCTCACACAGGGCGGGGAAGGGATCCATCTCCTTGCCCTGGCACCAGATAGAGAACCTCATGCATTTTAATGCACACCAACTGCAAGCCATCTCCTTTCAGGAGGCCTCCATAATGTGGAGCACATCTTCCAAGAGACCTAAGGCCTGGAATTCTAACCACTCAGGAACCAGGCAGAAAGGTGCAGGGATTGACGGTCTGGGTGCAGAACCTTCCCCAGCTGTCTGGTCAGCAGGTCCTGACAAGGGGCAACTGCCACAGAGGCCTGCTGCAGAGTTCTGGGTACCAGAACTATCTGGAACATTCTGAAACTATCAGGATCATCCATGCCTTGTCCTTCCAGGCTTAGCCCCTCCGCCTCCACTTTGTGGATCAAGCGGAAGGGAAGGTGTACGAGTCTTGGGGTTCAGGACCTCGCGAAGGCATCCCCAACAGTGAACCAGCCTGTGGGGTGTGGGCACAAAAACAGTTTCCTTTTTCTGTCCTCCAAAGACGTAAATAAGTCCACCAGAATTGTGCCCACTAGGAAAACAGGTGGCTTACCAACTCTTCATGCAGGTGTCACTTCTGTGACGTCACTCTCAACCGACTAAGAGCATCTACCAAGTGCCAGTAAACTCTTACAACATGAATCGCCAGGAGATCTCCACCCAGAATACGCACAAGTGTCCAGGTGTGGAGAGCCTCCCGACACAAGGGAAGGGAGTGTATTCCACCCTGTCTATTCAGATAGACCATGGTCATGGTATTATTGTTCGTCTAGACCTGCACGACCTGACCCTGATCAGTGGAGCGAATTCCACGATAGCCAGTGGCACTGCATGGAGCTCTAGCAGACTGATGTGGTGACAGACCTCGGGGATGACTAGAACCCGTGGTATCTCGTCTCCCCAGTGTGCTCCCCACCCCACCAGAGACGTATCCATCATGATTGAGACAGATGGTTCTGAGCAGACAAATGGGATTCCTTCCTCCAGATGTTACAGGACCACCCACCACAGGATAGCTTCTCACCTCGCCTGAGTCACAAGGACTGATTGGTCCAAGTGGCACAGATGCTGGGATCACTGATGGTCCAATCCCCACTGCAAGTGACGCATACACCAGCAGGCCCAATGGACCATGCTGGTGCAGGACGTCATGTGCACAGGCAGCTGCAGGAAATCCTGAGTGAGGTGTGAGAGCTGAACCTGAAATGATCAACAAAGGACATAAACTCAAGTGCCTGGTCACAGGGAGGCAGATCTTGGCCCGCAGGGAGTCTAGTTCTGCCCCAATTAACTTGATCACCCATGAGGGAACCAGTTTGGACATGGCTGGATTGACCAACACGTCCAAGTCTCAACAGGTCTGGACAGCCAGATCCCTGGATCTCTCAACAATCTCTGGATGGCTCCGCTATCAGCCAGTCATCCAGGTATGGATACAACCTGACTCCCTTGTGCCGCAGGAAGGCTGCCACCACTGCCATGAACTTACTGAAGACCCTGGGCATGACCTGTAACTGATACAGTACCTCTTCCACCTGGAACCGGAGGTGGGATGGATGGACTGGGATGTGGAAGAATGCATCCTGGAGGTCCAGGAAGCAGAACCATATGCTCTCCTCCATGGACAGAATGAACTGATTCAGGGTAACCATTTGGAAATTGCGTTTCAGCATGAACTGGCTCAGATCATGCAGATTCAGTAGGGAGCACCTGCCTCTATCCATTTCTGAACCAGGATATACCTAGACATGTAACCCTGACTGCCAGGGCATCCAGGACATGAGTTATAACTCCATCTGTGAAGAACTGAGCGATGTCTTCTCGAAGGGTGGACAGTGTCTCCTGCAACACTTTGGACTCCCAATGAGCATGGAGTCACTAAGGCAGGAAAGCCTCAAAGTCCAGAGGTAGCCCTCTGCATAGCACTTCTAACACCCACTTCTCTGTTGTGATAGTGAACCTGTGTGGCAAGAAGTGACTTAACTGGCCCCGATGGGGCGCAGGGACAGGACGGGTGGTGGGATGACACCCCCCTGTCACTGTGCAGCTTTTGTGGGGGCACCAGCCGCTTCGGCCAGAGAGGCACATAATCCCTGCCCTCTGGCCATTGAATATGGGTTTTGGGTGGAGGCCTGCTATTGATCCTGCTAGGGCTACTGCCAAGGAGGCTGTGGCTGAAAGGGCCCATACTGAAAAGCCTTTTTCATCAGATTTTGTTTCTGGTCCTTCTGGGATGATTTAGTATGGATTAATATGAAGTATGAAGTGTGCCAAAGCTGGGATTACTGTACAAGTTACAAGAAGGTAGACACTCAACCCTGATCTCTAAAAGTATCCTTGTCATGCACTGTTCAACCAATTAGAAAATAAATCAGATAGTAGTTATGTAAGAACTTAACTAACAGTAGATCTTCGAGAGAGGTTCCTGCAGTAGGTCATAACATGTAGGACTGCTCCCTCTGGCATCAGGACAGTATGGCAAACTTTTCCAGCAATGTCTGGTGGGGGACCACCCACCCGACGTCACGTGATGGATGTCAGCATGACCCTATATAGTGGGCAGGCCCGCCGCCTTCCAGTTCTCCCACCGGAGATCTAAGGAGAATGAGACAGGAGAAAAGGATGAAAATTCTGGAGCCCAGTTCAGAATGAACTGAAAGAAATGCAGAAACTGGGAGAAGGAGGGAGGGATAGTGTGACCTATTGCAGGAACCTCTCTAGAAGATCTAACGTTATGTAAGTTCTTATGTAACTGTACTATCTTACTTCGAGAGGGTTCCTGCAGTAGGTCATAACACGTAGGACTGAATCCCAAGCAGTTACTCTCAGAGAGACCGAGTGTGTCACGGGAGGAGAAGCAATAGAGAAAACAGAACAGGACCTGCCTAAGACAGCAGGCCCTGCAGAACGGCGAGGCCAAACCTGACCCTATGCCTAGAGGCAATGTCTAGACTGTAATGCTTCATGAAGGTATGAACCAAACTCCAGGCTGCTGCCGCACAATTCTGCTGCAGAAACATTCCTCAGGAATGCTGTAGAGGTAGCCATGCCTCAAGTAGTGACCTCTGACCTCTCCCAGAAGAGGTGCGTCATACTTCTGATAACAGAAGCTGATGCAGTTAGCGAGCCACTTAGACAGGCACTGCTTAAAGACTGGCAACTCCAAGGATTTAGGGGCGTAGGAAACAAAAAACTGATTAGACTTTCTGGATTCTTTGGTTCGGTGTACATAATACTTCACGATTCTATGAACATCCAAAGTGTTAAGGATAACCTCCCCCATTCGAGTGAACAGGATAATAAACGGGGGAGTTCAACCCTCTGGTTTAAGATGAACTCAGAAACCACCCTGAGAAGAAACTTAGGATTTGTATGCAGGACAGTCCGGTCCTTGTGGAAAATCAAATAAGGCTCCTTATGCATCAGGCCCTGAAGCAGTATGGCGCAGTGGTTTAAGGCTCTGAGATGCAAATCTGGAGACCTAGGTTTGAATCCCACAGCCCCCACTTGCATACTGTGTGACCCTGAGCAAGTCACTTAACTTCCTCATGCTCCCAGGTTGCACCTGCAAACAAGCTTTCAGCTTAGTGTGTCTCACCTGGTAAAATAATTGGTGGTAACTGGTAAAAAAAAAAAAAGCTCGGAAATCCTACGAGCAGAAGTAATGGCAACCAAAAACAGCGCCTTCCAGTAAAGGTAGCACGTGTCACAGCTCATCGCTGGTTCAAAGGGAGGAAGCGTAAGCTTCTCTATAACAAAATTCAAATCCCAAGGTGGGGAGGGGGTATGGATGGGGTTTTTAAGATGAAGGATCCCTTTCAAAAAGGTCTTGGAGATCTCCAACTGTGCCACGGGTTTCCCCTCCACCAAAACAAGGTAGGCTTAAATGGCCGACAGGTGGACCTTAAGGGATGAATAAGACAGACCAGAATCAGACAGGTGCAACAGATAGTCCATAATCTGGGCAGCTGGGCAAGTAAAGGGGTCCCATCCAATAGATGCCGTCCAAATGGAAAAATACTTCCATTTCATTGCACAGGTGGATCTGGTGGAGGGGTTCCTTGCCTCCACAAGGACCTGAGCGAACTTCTGGGAGACCCCAAAATGAGACAGGATTATGTCTGAAGGAGGCACGCATGAAGGTGCAGGGTCCTGGAGGTACCAACCTGCCTTGATCCTGAGTCAAAAGATCGTGCCTGAGAGGTAAAGGACCTGGGAGTTCCACTATGAGCTGCTGCATTAGCGGAAACCAGATTTGCCTCAGCCAGAGCGGAGCTATCAGGATCATCCGTGCTCACTCTGCCTAGAGTTTGAGAAGCACTTTCTGCAGAATGGAAAAGGGAGGGAAGGCATACAAGAACTTTCCTGTCCAACATAGCAACAAAGCGTCGTGCCAGAAAGCACCAGGCTCTGGAACAAGCGAGCAAAAGCTGTGAAGCTTTGCATTGAATGGGGAGGTGAACAGATCTATGTCTGGGTGACCCCACCTAAGAAAGAGAGTCTCTGCTACTTCCTGACTTAGTTCCCATTCGTGTGCGAGAAACGATGTCTGACTGAGGCTGTCTGCCAGGACGCTGTGAATGCTTGGAATATGCACAGCTGTGAGAGACAGGCCATGCTGGACTGTCCAATTCCACACCCACATCGCCTCCCTGCACAGGGGGGTATGATCAGGTGCCTCCCTGCTTGTTGATGCACCAGACAACAGACATGTTGTCTGTCTGGATCAGCAGTGTTCCTCTCGAAAGGATGGTCTGAAAAGCCTGGAGGGCACGAAGAACCACCCTCATCTCCAGAATGTTGATGTGTAAAGGACATCTCTGACTGGGACCACGAACTCAGAGTTCTATGATCCCCCAGGTGCACTCCCCAACACAGACAGGAGTTGTCAGTGGTGAGGGTCCAACAAGGTGTGGAACTTCGAAAGGGAAGTCCCCTAGACAGATTCAGAGGATCTAGCCACCATAGGAGAGCCTTCTTGAGTGTGCTGGAGGATAATCAGGAACAGGATAATCCAGGTCATCCAGGCACTGGTCCCACTGGACACATAACGTTCACTGGGTGATCCGCATATGCAACCTGGCTAAAGGTACCATGGAGATGGAGGCTGCCATCAGGCCCAACAGGTGTAGCAATGTCCTGGCCAGAAGAAATCTGGAAGTGACCACGAAGCTGACCTGCTCCCAAAGAGTCTCTGCCCTGTCCTAGGGTGGAAAGGGGCTGCACTGGACCCCATCCAAAATCGCCCTGATGAAATGAAAATTAGGTACCTACCGTAATTGCTGATCTTCTCTTGTATCTTCACTATTCATTACTGCTGGGTGTAAGTCGGAGGCACACACCCACTATGGGAGGCTTTTTTTTGGAGGGAGGAGTTGGCGCTGATGGCACCACCCACAAGAGCGGCGCACTACGTAGTGCACGAGGGGCAGCTGTTAGGCACTGCAGACTCCTCCTCCATCCCAGTTCTGTAAGCTGGAGAAGCAAAATAAAAGAATAGAAGAATAAGAGCGAGGCAAGGGAGTCAAGGGATAGTAAAAGGGAAGGAAACAAACTGAAAAAGGAATAAGCCGAAAGAGGACAGGAAAGAGAAGATCCTACCCTAAGGGACCGGGGAGCCTCCTTCCTTGGGCAGCTCTGAGGGAGGGAACAGATAAGGAAGAAAGAGAAGAGGATATTGGGCAGAGGGAAAAATACTGCCACAATCCAGAGTGAAATTGGCTTGAAGCTTATCAGCTCGGATCTTGAGCAGGGAGCAAGGATCCCTCAGATAAAACTGGTTCAGATGGTTCAAACAAACCTTCTTATCTAGACAGCTTAAAACGAGAAAGTCAAATTTCCTTGCATATCCCGCTATCCTATTGCCCCTCACTTAAGCTGAGAGCTCACAGAATGCCAAGGCAAACTCTGTTCCGGAGAAGGAGAGCCCCCAGCTAGGCAAAGGGAAAAAGACCCCTGTAGCACACAGATATGTGCTAGCACCGGGTGGGGGAGCCCTAAGAGAGGGCAACCTCTTGTCAGGGTGGACAGAGATAGAGAAGGAGCTCCTTCTGACTCTCCTGAGAAGGCAGTGTTACTGGACTAGACCAAAATGAACTGGGCTAAAACAGACGAGACTAGCCCTGGTCTGGCATAACCACAAAATAAGGGACATCAGATAAGTCCAAAGACTGAGGGTTAGAGGACTGTTTAACAGACTAACCCTGATGTCCGGAAATTGAGCTAATCTGGCCTGAGAAGTTCCCAAAGGAAAAACTTTCCAGGAAATGAGAAACAGTTCCCTAAGATGAAAAGGACGAAGTTTTGCTCATCCCACCTCCTCCTCAAATCCTTCTACATGTCTTTTTTAGAGAAGAATAGAAGGTCCCAATGAACCAGAGGATGAAGCCCCCCTCCCCCCCAAGAGGGGAAGGGGAGGAGGAAGGCGAGCAGTGTTGGGGAGACGCCCATGAAATGAGGCCCATGAGGGGAAGGCAGGAGGGATTCAGTAATGAAGGGTGAAGATCAACAGTTATGGTAGGTACATCATTTTCATATCTTCCCTTGTCAATCTTCACCATTCATTACTGCTGGGTGAGTACCAAGTCCCCCGGGAAGTGGGCCTAAATTTTGGCCCTGAAGGAAAAGATTCTTCAGCCTCCTACTGATGGAAAGCAGGAAGGGGAGACCCTAACCACAAGACTGAGGCAGTCTAAGGTTGCTGAGGGCAAGTGGGTGTCCCCGTGGCCGGGGGGGATGGAGGGTGCCTCTGAAGTATCCTCCTCGCCCTGCGGGAGAACAGGCAGGTCAGCCGGAAAGAGGAGGCAGTCACCATAGGTCGGGCAATGGGTGACAGTCTGGAGAGATGAAGCCATGCCATCCACCTAATGCAGATCACTGTCCCTGCTAGTCTGGAAGCCACCTCGTTGGTGTCATAAGATGCCCTCGGTTGGTGCCTTTCAAGCTCCAGACCCTGTGCAGAGAGGGCAATGGCTTGTTTAGACTGTTCCGTATCAGGCATAGATGCAAGAACATGTGCTAGCATCGACCACAGATGCCTGTTGTAGGCAGCGTGGTGTGCCTAATGTGAATCTATGCACATCAACACACAACTTGACGAGAAAGACTCGTCATCCCCACCGATCAAATTCAGCAGAATCCGGATCCAGGGGTCTGTCATGTGCCAGGCGCCGAGGCCTGGAAGGAGTGTCTAGGGACGTCAGGCCCGAAGGGGGGGTGGGTGAGGTAGAGAACCTAGAGACTCATGGGGGGCACAGTACCGTCTCCTGCAGTCTGCTGGGGCTGGAGAAGGGGCGGCTGGAGAGGTGCGGATAGACGCCTCCTGGAAGGGGATCGGCCAGGAAGGCACCACGAAGTGGCGAGCACTGAATTCGCTGAGGAAAGCCACTCGGTATTGTCCCTGCGGATGTAGGAGATATGAAGCCCAAGCCAGCCTCGAAGGAACCCGATATTCAGTGAAATCAGCATTGGAGGAGAGAGGAAGTGGAGCTCGAATGTTCAGAAGACTCCTGCGAGGCGGGGCGGGAACAGGCAGAAAACCTGTTCGTCAATGGCCCTGACATATGAAGGGAAGGCCGCTGCAGTAGCTCTGAACGTCTCCCAAGTTAACGGTCCCGTAGGACCCACATGGCCGGGGGGAGAGGTGACTGCAGAGGGATGGGTGAGGGGCATGTGCCTGGCCTCTGTCAGGGCTCTGAGATCCAGGGAGCGATGTCACCAAGACTGGGGACCCTGAGATCATGCCGGGTTGCGAAGAGGTAATGTGTGAAGGTAAACTCTGGAAGAGCCCAGAAGGAGAATCTCCCCTGTGACATGACTGAGGTTGCGTGTGTCCAGAAAGGCAACCCTCAGTACCGCCACTAGAAGGCACTCTAGAGACTTTGAGAAAGACGGGGTTCAGTGCTACGACTCCTCCCAACACCCCTCAGGGCAGTGGGAATGCGTCGCCACTCCTCACCCTGACCTCTCAACCCCTCAAACTCCAAAGCAGCCCTCTTCCTCAGCTCCAGGAGGAGGCACCCTCTGACAAATCCCGGAAGGATCGGCCGCAGAAGGTCCCAGGTCACCCCTAGCCATGGGATCCTCAAGGCGAACCTGCTCAGGGGACTCAGGAAGAGGAACACTAGGCCACCTGACACCATGGCCTACAGAGTTCTGAATCAGAAGACTCAGGCTTCCAGTCCGGGTCCACCTCTGAGTCATCCTCCCCCCGAAGAGGAGTCAAGCAGTGTGACCTCCAGAGAAGCAACCCCAGGAACCTCTTCTGAGACAGCACCGGGAGCGGTACCAATGCAGGCCGCGACAATGTCAATGGTGCTGCTCGAGTCACCCCACCCCACGGATGGCGCCAGGAACCACAATGGCACCACCCAAGTCCCCAGTGCCATGGATGGCACCAGAAGCCAAAGTGGCACCGCCTGAGTCCCCAGAGCAGCAGGCAGCACCAGAACAAAAAGAGGCATCGCTAGGTCAGTATCGCTGGTCCACCATTGCCGGGCCCCACAACCAGAGCCTGCACCTCCGAGGAGGTGACTGCCGGGATGGCGCCAACGATGCAACCCCAGGAGGGATCACACCGTTCCTCCTGCACCAAAAAAGAAACCTCCTCCTCAGCAAGGCTTGAAGTGGAGGAGGTTCCCTCCTCACCGGGCAATATAGACCCGGGAGGGGACCCGGAGGAAGGGTCGCGAGATCAGGCCTGGGAAGCCCACGGGTGATGTCGTCCTCCAAAAGTCGTCAGAGCTCTGCTGCCTTTAAACATGCGGATTTCCAAAACACTGTGTTCCATGGAAAAACAGATGTCGCAGTGGTCCATATCATGGCTGGGTCCCAGGCACCGAAGACAAACATCATGCCAGTCTGTGAAGGAAAACTGCCGGCCGCAAGGCCACTGACACATAGGGGTACGGCCCGCCTTGGATTTATGGTTGGCCCCCCAATCAGACATGATTCGAATTAAATAATAAACAGAAAAGCTCCCAGCGCTGTTGAAAATAAAATAAAATAAATTAAACGGTCTTACCGGTTTCAACAGTGTCGGGATGTAGAACTGGGATGCAGGAGTTTACTTAAACAGCGTCAAAAACGAATTAGGCCTAATGGGGCACTAGAAAAACTTTCTCACACACATAGCAGGTACAGCCTCGATGGGGGGAGAAACAGAACTGGGATGTAGGAGGAGTCTGCAGTGCCTAATGGCCGCCCTTCGCGCACCACACACTGCATCACTCTTGTGGGCGGTGCCATCGGCGCCAACTCATCCCTCATAAAAAAAAAAAAAAAAAAAAGTAGCCGGTGCATGCCTCCGGCTTACACCCAGCAGTACTGAATGCTGAAGACTGATAAGGGAAGATCTGAAGGTTCTGAAAGGGGATCAGAGATGACTTGGGGAGACTGACAGTGATCCCCAGTTGTGAGAAATAGTCCAGAGTGACCAAGAGAGAGAGAGAGAGAGAGAGAGAAACCAGAAAACTGTCCCTGGATGGGGCTGTCAATAGCCAGTCATCCAGGTAGGGGAATACTGCTATGCCCCCGACGGCATAAGGCCGCTGCCACCACCGCTAGGCACTTGGTGAAAACCCTGGGTGTTGAGGAAAGACCAAAGGAGAGTGCTGTAAATTGGAAGTGCTTCCCCTGGAAGCAAAACCACAGGAAACGGCAGTGGCCCAGGAAGACCGGAATATGTAGGTAGGCATCCTGCATATCCAGTGCTGAGAGCCAATGGTCCTTCTACAGAAGAGGCAGCAGGCCCTGCACTGTCAGCATGCGGAACCTTTTGTATTCGATGACAAGGTTCAGACTGCTGAGGTCCAGGAAGGGTCTGAGGTCGCCCATCTTTTTTGGGATTAGGAAAAAGTGGTAGTAAAACCCCTTTCCTCTCTGGGACAGAGGCACGGGTTCTATGGCTGCCTTCTGTCTCAGGGCCCTGATTTCTTCCTCGACTAGAGGAGCCTGGTGTGGGAAGTAATGCGAGCGACCCGCTGAAGCATCTGGAGGGAACTCCAGAAACTCCAAGGTGTGCCCTTTTGATAGTGGTGATGCCCTTGCACTCCTGCACATGGAGCGCAAACCTGTCTCCCACTGTCTCCACATTTAGAGGTGGAGGAGAGGGAGGGTGGTGTGAGTCAGGAAGCTGAGGGATGAGAGGTAGGGACCTTCCCGCCACTCTTTAGGACTTGGCAGCTGGGGGAGAGGAAAAGGAGGAACCAGTGGCAACCCTCTTGGTTTGCTTCCCGGTGGCAGGTTGCTTTCCTTCACACTGAAATTGGCATCGAAAGGACTGCTTCTTTTGAGAACCTGTCTGATACATTGATCAAACAGATCTAAGGGCATGGCTGCTGTCCTAGAGGCGTGTGATTATATCTTTAGTGTCCCCTCCAAATAAGACGGATCCCCGGAAGGAGGTGTCCTGTATAGCTGATTGAACATCCGCTGAGAGCCCGGAGATCTGCAACTAGGCATGTGTAGAGTCATACGGCAGAGGCAGAGGAGCGGGCCATCACATCCACTGAATCGTAAGTGGCCCGTAGAGCGTGCCTGCACGAAATTTTCGATAGGCGAAGTTCTTTTGCAGCTCCTCTGAGCTCAAAATCCTCCATGGCCATGATTTGGGCTTCAAGCTTGGCCATGGTGGCCTCTTGAAAAGAAACCATGTGCACAACAGTTTAATGAATGTAGGGCGCACATGGCAGAGGAATACATCTTTTTCCCAAATTGGTCCATTTTCCTGGATTCCTTATCTGGAGGGAGGTGCTCACGTGCTTGGGGGTGGCCGAGCAATCATGAGCGGCAGCTGTAACTATGGAGTCCACCTTGGGGTGGGAATCCAGGAAGGAGACCCCTTTGGGTGAGTGATAAATTCAGCCCGCCTTCTTGGGGATGGCTGGGATAGAGTGAGGTGACTGCCAAATAGCGGTAGTTAAATCTTCATGTGGAGCTGTCCACAGAGGGACCGGGATGGGGGACACAGCCTCTAAGTCTAAGTGTTCGCCTAGACACTTTCTCTTTGGATCCTGCTCCTCTGTGTTCCGATCGTTAAGAGTGTTGGATTATACGAAGGTGCTCACTGAAGGAGGGAACCTTCGGAGGAGATTTGGATGATTCTTTGCCCTTGGGGGGGGAAGACAGTTCATCTGAGGAGGAGTCTGACATGTCATGATCAGAGTCAGGAGGATCCTCCACTTCTGGGGTCCCAAAGTCCAGAAATGTGCACTGTAGAGTGCTGTGATCTGACAGGCAATGAGGAATGGGGAAGCATGACCACTGGGTTCGGTAGCCTGTGTTGTAAGTCTGAAATGAGTTGGGATCTGGCATCCTTCTACCAGGACTGGATCAGTGACTGAAAGGAGGTGGCGGAGGAGGCGGATTGGACGGAGGCGGGTAAAAATGCGTTCCCAAACCCGGATACTGTTGGTGAGGGTACCCTTGATAGTACGGGTAACCCGGATTCTGGTACCCAGGGTAATAAGCCTGGGAGAAGGGTCCCATCATCGGATCCGAAGGCAGAAAAACAGATGCC
This sequence comes from Neoceratodus forsteri, assembly GCA_016271365.2. NCBI lineage: Eukaryota > Metazoa > Chordata > Ceratodontiformes > Ceratodontidae > Neoceratodus > Neoceratodus forsteri. Next base: position 910,877,099 of record CM028136.1, read on the forward strand.
TGGAAAAATGTGGGAAACCTGGCATGGGGTCTTGACACAGTGGTCTGGAAGGACCGGAAAATATACCTGACTATAGAGTAGATGACATCAGGATAGTTGCCGTTGGAGGAGCCGACATAAGGGAAATATATGTCACAATACATGACGTCCGGGGAACAGACATCAGGCCAGATAACGTCAGGACCTGCGTCAGGAATTGAAAGGAAGGTCCCGACAGAGGGAGCTGACAAAAGGTATCTGATCAAAGTTTCTGCTGGGAGTCAAGGAAGGAAGGTGCCCCAACATCCAGGTAATGGAAGGATCTGGCATCAGGGATGAAAACATAGGGGCCCCTGAAAACAGGAGATCCGGCATGGGAAGCCTTGAGATGGCATCCCGGGGGGTAACTTGGGGAACCATCACTGGAGTGGGTGAGGAAAAGACCGATTCCAGGAGTCCCTCTTCCTCCTCCATCATAGGCATAGGATCTGGGACAGGAGGGTCCACCGGGGGAGGCGGAGAGGAAGGCTCCTGACCTGTGGTGTCCTGGAGGGAGGGCTGACTAAGGGCAGCCAGCTCACTGGACTGGACTTGGGGAGTAAAGACGTCAGCCCCGGCGGTGAGTGACATCTGAGCGGTTGCCCGAAACTTGGACGACCAACTGACCAGACAAAATAGAGACCGGGAAGAGGAGGGGAGGACCCTCGACCAGCTTATTGGTCAAAGTAGGGAGGACTTCTGGTTGTTTCTGATGGGAGTCCGGCTTAGCAACGACCAGGCGGCCCCGGGGTCCGACTTACTGGAAAGTACCGGGTATTCGCCGGAGGAACCAGTGGATGACTTACCGGTTGAAATCAAAAGGAAGACGGCAGAAGCACTGGAGGTCATCCCCGAAGCTGCGTGGGTCACCACGAGGGTGGGCGCCGGGAAAGGAGGCTTGCTGGTTGAAGACATACTAGAAAAGGATCGGTCCCGGTACTATGGGCGCTCCCTTTCCTTGTGCCTCACCTTGTCTTTCTTCTTCTGCTTTGACTCCGAAGAAGGGGAAGAAGCTGTGTCCCAAAGATTCTGCATCTTCTTCTCAAGGGTAGCCACTCTGGTTTTTAGGAGATGGGCCTCCAGAGTCTGCTGTTGTCATTTGTGAATGGCCTGGCTGAAAGGCTGGCAGTTGGGACAGGCCACAGTGTCGTGATTCGGGCCCAGGCAGAAGAGACAGCGACAATGACCGTCCTTGTGGGGAATCTGGGCCCCACACTTGTCACACCTCATCTCTGCTTTCGAAGTAGTAGGTGGAGAACACATATACGGGCCAAAGGATCGGACTGAATTAGAGAAAGAAAGAAAAAAGATGACGTTCAACTAAACGTAGCTTACTGCGAGGTTCCAGCGCAGGTCGACAGCATGAGAGAACTGGAAGGCAGGCGCAGGGAACGCCCACTATATAGCGTCACGCTGATGTCCATCATGTGATGTCGGGTGAGCGGTTTCCCGCCAGACACTGCTGGAAAAGTTTGCCGTGCGGTCCTGACACCAGAGGGCACAGTCCTACATTTTATGACCTACTGCAGGAACCCCTCTGAAAGTAATATCTTCAGTAATCGCTTATAATGTTTTTTATTGTATTTTTTTCTTTCAATTGGAAATGCTCTCTTTATTGTAGTTTCCATTATAATGTTTCAAAACAATCCTGTTTCTTCCTCAGATACTATAATAGAGCTGCAAAAAATAAACAGTATCAATGTAAATTTTATACATATCAAATTACAGTAAAACAATTTTTTTCAATTGAATTCAGTTAATCTAAGCAGGGGAACAAACCATCTGTGTAAGGAAGTCCGTCGAGCAAAGGCACAGAAGGAGCTGCAGACAGCTGAAGGAATTAAGAAGGGGGAGAAGGCTTTCTTTCACTATACAAGTGAAAAAAGGGACAAGAAGGAAGGGATTGTTAAGGCTTAAGAAAGGGGTAGCGTGGGTGGAGGATAATGGGGGAAAAGCAGAGATACTGAATGAATACTTCTGTCCCGTCTTCACCAGGGAGAAGGATGGACCAGTGCCTTCAGGAGGGAAAAGAGGAGCAGGGAGGGAAGGGAACACAGATGTAGTGCTAGAGAACGACAGAGTGAGGGTCTGCTGGCACTGAAGGTGGACAAATCACCAGGCCCGGACAGAGAACATCCAAGGATACTAAAGGAACTGGCTGAGGAGCTGGCAGGGCCACTGGCAGATCTGTTTAATAGTTCACTAGAGTCAGGCATGGTAATGCAGGACTGGAGAACAGCACATGTAGTGCCCCTCCACAAAAGCCGTCCTAAGGATGACCCAGGGAATTACAGACCAAACAGTCTGACCTCCATTGTGGGCAAGCTCATGGAGACCATACTAAAGGAAAGGTTGGTGGAATACCAAGAGGAGCATGGTCTCCAGGATGCAAGGCAGCATGGGTTCATGGGGGGGGGGGTTATCATGACAAACAAATCTGATTGACTTCTCTGACTGTGTCACTTAGACAGTAAACAGGGGCCAAGTGGTAGACATCCTCTATCTTGATTTGAGCAAGGCCTTTGACTCTGTGCCCCACAAAAGGTTGATCAGGAAGTTGGTGGATCCTGGGGTTGGGGAAAAGATGGCCAGATGGGTGGAAAACTCTCTGTGTGACAGAACCCAGAGAGTGATTGTGGGAGGAGAGTCTTCTGGTACCAGAGAGGTAACCAGTGGGGTCCCACAGGGCTCTGTGCTGGGGCCGGTGTTGTTCAACGTCTTCATCAATGACATTGGGGAAGGCACTAAGGGCAAAATGTGCCTATTCACAGATGACACCAAGCTCTACGGGAGACTGGATACAGCTGAAGAGATACAGGATCTACAGGAAGATCTGGAAAAGCTGGGGAGGTGGTCCAAGATCTGGCAGCTTGACTTCAATGCCAAAAAATGCAAAGTTATGCATATTGGAGCCAAGAATCCCAGGACAGAGTACTACCTGGGTGGAGTCCAAGTATCTGCATCAGAGGAGGAGACGGACTTGGAAGTGATGATCACTAGTGACCTGAGGCACTCCATGCAGTGCAAGAAAGCAGCAGCAAAGGTAAACAAGATGCTGGGATGCATATCTAGGGGGATCAGCAGTAGGAGAGAGGAGGTTATACTGCCCTTGTATAGGTCACTAGTAAGGCCGCATCTAGAGTATGGAGTTCAGTACTGGTGCCCACACCTCAAAAAGGACATTAACCTGCTGGAGAAGGTCCAAAGGAGGGCTACAAAGATGATAGTGGGTCAGCAGGGTAAGGCATATGAGGAGAAGTTGAGGGCACTGGACATGTACTCCCTGGAAGATGAGAGAGAGAGGGGACATGATTGGGACCTTCAAGTACTTGAAAGTAAGGTTGATAAGGAGAGTCTCTTTAAGCTGAGTGGCAACCATAACACGAGGGGGCACAGTCTTATGCTGGAGGGTGGGAGATTTAGGAGGGAGATACGAAGCACCTCTTCACAGAGAGGGTGGTGAACACTTGGAATACAATGCTGGAAGAGGTCACCTCATTGAAGACAGTGGGCAACTTTAAGAGAGGCTGGTATAGGTGTAGGAGGAAAGTAAGGTTCATGGGTAGGGAGGATGGGAGGTGTGGAGAGGGAGGGCAGGGACATGAGCTCAAGCTGTGGACCCTGCAATACAAGTAGACTTGATAGACCAAATGGCCTTCTTCTGCTGGCTTCTTCGTATGTATGTCATATCCACTCCAGGGCCAAAGAGGTCGGTGCCCAAGAAAGACGCATCAGCCAGCTGGGTGTCTGCAGTAAAGGTCGACAGACAGTCAGGACCTGTGGTGCATGGAGACGGCTGCTTCCATGGCAGGGACACAGGAGCTGCCTATCTCCCAAGACCGTCTGAGCTGGTGTTTAGTTAGTGATTGACCTTGGTCCTGGACCAACTTCACCAGCAACTGCTGGTCAGCAGGGAAGTGGAGGATTTCATCAAGTATTCCCAAAAGGGAGTAACAGCAGTTGGCCATCATGATGGAGTAAGTCATCTGATGGTGACCCAAGCACGCCACAGCATACACCTTTTTTTGTTTTAGCAGTGTGGTCAGTCTTTCTGGACTCCTTATTCAGAGGCTTGTCCACATCCCCTTGGCCCCTGCATCTGCGGAAGACCAAGTCAGAGACCAGTCCTTCATCTGAAGGATGGTCTGAGAACCCTGAAAGAGACACAGTGGGGACCGCATATTTGCAGACATACAGGTGGAGGGTGGAGAGCAGGATGCTGGACACTGCCAAAGCTCCAGGGCCTGTTCCAAAACTGCCTCAGTCATGGGATAAGCAACCCCCAGGGATTCATCCCTGTCTAAGATGTCTGTGAAAGGATACTTGACCCTTGTCTAGATAGGCTTCAGAGGGATGTTCAGCAACTCCGAAATGGCTTGAATGACAGCTCCGAAAGACACTGGCCCATGGTTGGTGGTCAGATCCTCGAATGAACTCCGTTCGAGAATACAAATCCCACAAAAGGTCATGTAAAAATAATCTGAGTCATCCAAGGACTTCTCGAAAATGGCCCCTGACCATTTCTCGCCATGGACAACTCTAGTATCCTCGGACTGGGTGATCTTCACTGACAACCAGCCTGGCAACCCAGTTGCCAACCCGGCCTCCTTGTTCGGAGCACCCACCTGCGGCAGTGGCAGTTTCACCCTTAGGGATGGAGAAGCAGCTGCAGGAAGCACCTGCATTGTGCGGACCTGCGAGGGCATCACTGGCGGCTGCCAGGTGACCAAAGGTCCAAGGAGTAGAGCACTATCCCTCTCCACAATGGCCCACTGTTGCCAAAGAAGCTCCTCATAGAACTGACGCATCTTCTGGCAGTGCCTCTCCTCACCCAAGGACGAGGAGGTTGAGGAATGCCAATGGAGACTCCCCCTGGTCAAATAAGATTGAAAGCGGGATCACCTCGATCAAGATCTTGACTGAGACCTCAACTGTTGAACAGAAAGTCAACGTTGAGGAGAGCCTTCTGGTTGGTCATGGTTGACAACATGCTTCCCTACGTTCAGCAAGACAGACTTCGAAGGCTCACCACCAGTGGAGGTGGCTTCTGAAGTGACCCAGTTGAGGACACAGACCAGGTCATGTCCTCCTGAGTGAGGATCAGGAGCACCGGAGTCTGGGAGATCGAATCTTCAACCTTATCCGACAACCAACTGGCTCAAGGAAAATCTCCACAGCGTGCTCCACTAGAGTGGAGGCAGATGAGCCCAACAGGTACACAGAGGAGCTCTTGAACTTTCCCTTGACTGATGGAGTCTTGACCAAGGTAGAGTGGTTGGGACACTTGGAATGGTAAGGCCTCAATCTCTTCTGATCCCTCAATTGGTGCCGGCAGCACTTGTGCTTCTTATCACGGTGGGCAGAGCTCTCCTGCAAGGTCTGGAGGCCATGCACTTTTCCCAGAATCCCTTTGAAAATTACCCCAGATGCTGGCCCCAGGACCAGTGCTGAGACCGAGGAGATAGCCGCTGCTTCCTTCTCAAAGGATACTGATACTGATCCAGCAGCCGCCGAGACCTGCTTGTAGCCCTTAGGATGGGTTTTTGGATCCCACTCCAAAGGCTGGCTGAAGGTGTTCCATTGCTTCCTTTCTTCCAGGGATTCAGGAAGCATCAAAAGGCAAAGGTCACATACAGTCATATAATGCTGCTTGTGCAGGCAGTACAGGCAGCATGTGTCATGTGGGTCGGTGACTGATATCTTCTGTCAGCATAGCACACTAAACTTGAATCCTGGCTTCTGTGGCTCCATTGTCATTCACTGGGGGAGTCCGAGGACCAAGACATAAGTTAAAAAAAGGAGAAAACTCACAGCCAGATCTATTTAAAGCCAGATGGTTACTTTTTTATTTTTTATTTCTGAGCACACAGGAGGGGTTCCACTCATAAGACATCCTGGCAAGGGAGGCACTGGGCCAATAAGATAGATGCCATCTTTGACTGTGAACACCGAGCGGTATAGCTGGAAGGGGCAGTGGGGCAAGTGTTCATGTTTGATCACCGTCAGTTACTTGACTGTAAAAGGAAATATGTATACTGTAAACTATGGGTTCTATTTTCTCCACGAAACTGGGCAAGGAACTTACTGTAAAAACAAAGTAATGTTGTTTTTCTTAACCTACTGCAAGGGGGGGGGGTGGTGTAGTGGGAGTTTTAATATGTTCTAATTTTGGTTCCTTCAAAGTATACTGTGTATTGTACTTGAAACTGTGTTCTTACATGTACTAGAGTGTGTAAATGAAAAGTGAAAAATAAAACTGCAGTTTCAAAAAAAAAAAAGAAAGAAAACTTCAAAATACTCTGAAAAATTAGGTTCAACAGAGGCGCAATATTCAGAGCAGGAGCTACTAAGGGGGTGACCTGTTCTTCCAGTGGAAAGAGAGATCTGGTGTCACAGGGCAGAATCAGGGGATATACTACCCAGGTGGTGGGAGAAGCTTAGCTTAAAGACTTTCAAAGGAAAGCCTGTTCCTGTGGAACTGCAAGGGCGTGGATAGTGAACTATATCCACATCCCTAGGAAACACTTTTTCAAAACCTTAAAAGTGCAAAACGGAAAACCTTTTAAGTCTTACCTAACTGACACTGAGAGTTGAGATCAGGGAGCCATGTAAAAAGTATACTGGTCAAGCCTGCTTGATAGTGCAGCTGTGCAGTGTTATTCTGGGTTCGTGTCCTGAGCCAATGACAATTTAGCAGACAGGTAGGAGGAGGATTAAGTAACACAGAATTTGACAGAATATATGGACTGCTTGGCCCACCTAGTCTTTAACCCCCTTCCCCTTACCTCTAAGATTCCTTTATACCTATACCACGCCTTCTTAAATCCCATTGCATTTTTTGTTCCCACCACCTCCTCAGGGAGGCTGTTCCAGGCATCCACCACCCTTTCTGTGAAGAACTGGTTCCTTACACCCTCCAGTTTCACAGCATGGCCCCTTGTTCTTAAGCATCTACTTCTCTGAAAAAGGCTACCCTCATGAGTCTTATTTATACCCTTGAGGTATTTGAAAATCTGTAATATCCTCCCTCAGTCTCCTTTCCTCCAGAGTATACATAATGAGGTCCTTCAGTCTCTCCTCATAGGACTTTTGATGCAGCTCCCACACCATTTCAGTTGTCCTCCTCTGGACCACCTCTAAGTCCTTTTGGAGATGAGGACTCCAGAAATGGACACAGTACTCTTAAGTGGGGACTCACCAGAGATTTATACAGAGGTATCATCAACTCCATCTTTCTGCTGGTGACATAACCCAATGAATATTTTGTTTCTTTAGCCTCCAAAACAACACGAATCTCTGTACATGTGTTCAGAGATTGCAAATGGCCAGATTCTCAAGCAATACTGTTGCCACTGGGTTACTACGCATGTACATGTGTTCATACTGTGGATGGGCAGAGCATCCAACACAACACCGTCCCTTGTGCATGTGATCAGAGATTGCCAATGGTCAGAGACTAATAAAACACTGTCCCCTGTGCATGTGATCAGAGATTGCCAATGGTTAGAGACTAATACAACACTGTCCCCTGTACATATGATCAGAGATTGTCAATGGTCAGAGACACTAATACAACACTGTCCCCAGTGCATGTGATCAGAGATTGCCAATGGTTAGAGACTAATACAACACTGTTCGCTGTACATATACTAACATACTATTTGCCAGCAGATTAGGCCTTACGGTCTATCGAGTCTGCTCGAACCTTAGATCCTTAGTTGGGTGCCGAGGCCCTCCCATCCCTTGTGCTCCAGAAACCCCTATCATCCATCCCCACCCCCCTGGGACAGGCCATCATCTGATACATCCACTTTCTGTGTTTGTCCCACCCTCTCTTGAAGCCCTCCAGTGTGGATCTCTGAACCAGCTCGCCAGGCAGTGCATTCCAAGGGTCCACCACCCTCTCAGTGAAAAACCTCCCCCTCTTCCCCCCCCTCACCCGTCCACCTTCCAGCTTCAAACCATGCCCTTTGGTGATACCTCCCTGCTTTAGTCTAAAGATCCCCTCCATGTTTACCCTATTTATTCCTTGAGGTACTTGAAGACCTCAATCATGTCCCCCTGTCTCTCCTTTCCTCCAATGAAAACAGGCAGAGCTCCTCAAGTCTGTCCTCATCGTCAAATCCCCTAGGCCTCGTATCATCTTTGTTGCCCTCTTCTGCACCTCTCCAGGAGCTGTATGTCCCTCTTCAAGTGTGGTCTCCAGTACTGTACACAGTACTCAAGGTGTGGTCTAACCAGTCCATTGTACACGGCAGAATCACTTCCTCACGATGCATCCCAACATCCTGTTTGCCTTGCTAGCCGCCTCCTGCACTGCTCAGAGTTATTCATACATGCATCCACCATGACCCCTAGGTCTTTTCCCCTATTGAGGCCTCCAGCGCTCCCTCACAGTGTGTACCTGTGTTAGGAGCTTCCCTGACCAAGATGCAACACCTTGCACTTGGTGATATTGAAATTTAATTTCCATGTGTGAGCCCAGCTTCCAGGGTGTCCAGGTCCCTTGCAGGGCCAACCTCCTCTTCTCCCTCAACTACTGCTCCCATCTTGGAGTCATCCGCGAAGAGACTCATTTCACACCCTATACCCTCCCTGATGTCCGATATGTATGCATTAAACAGGATCGGACCCAAGACCGAGCTCATGTGTGGCCCCACTACCAACCTCTCTAGGTTCGAGAGCCCCACAGACCACTACTCTCTGGGTGCGGCCCAGCTAGCCAGTTTTCAATCCATCTGACCATCAAAGGCCTACCCTAACCCCATCAGTTTCTCCACCAGACCATTGTTGGGGACAGAGTCAAACACCTTGCTGAAGTCCAAGAATAATACATCCACAGGCTTTCCCCTGTCCAGTTCTGATGCTACCCATTCGTAGAACTCCACAAGATTGGTTTGACATGATCTACCTGGCACAAACCCATGTGTCACATTTCCAGACCTCCCCCTCCTCCAAGTACACCCCAATCGCTCCTTTCTCTGACATACACTCCATTAATTTTCCCACCACCGAGGTCAAACTGATGGGTCTATAGTTACCTGGTACTTCCTCGACCCCCTTTATGGATTGGCACCACATGTGCCTCTCGCCAATCCCTAGGTACCCTCCCTGTCTCAAGTGACCTGTTGAAGAGCTCCGCCAGGGCCAGTATGTCCGCCCAATTCCCATAGTACTCTCAGATGAATGCCATCCGCCCAGGAGATTTGTCTTCTTTAGGGCCTTGAGGGCTAACCATACCCTTGGCGGAGATAGCATCATCCGTCCTCCACCTTACTGGTCTTTTATCCTTACCCAGATGTGACACCCCTGGGACCTCTCACTCCCTCTTGCTCCATTTCTGATGCTCCCCTGATCCCACTTACTGCCGCTTCTATCCCCTTCGCGCCTTGCTTTGTAGATATCCTATCCCTCTCCTTAGTGAACACAGAGGCAAAGTACTTGTTAAATACCTCTGCCTGGTCCCTTGCCTCTTCCACCCACCCTCCTTCTGATCTCAATCTGCTGAGACGGCCCTTAGTTTTTCTCCGCTCCCCAATGTACCGGAAGAACCCCTTCCTCCATGTATCCCTGTGCCAGCAGCTGCTCTTACTGACTTTTGCCCTCAGACCATACGGTGGCTTTTCTAGATGCAAGATGGTACATTTCCTTATCCCCATCCTCTTGTTGTTTTATATATTTTTGTAGGCCGTCTTCTTTTCTCTGACTACTACCTGTACCTCACTGGACCACCAGCATGGTTTATGTGACCTTGCTCCTTACGTTTCAACTTAGCAGATCCTGACTGCCTCATGAAGTCCCGTTTATGACCTCCATCTCCTTTCCACACTTGTCATTGATGTAATCCCCTTCAAGTGATCCTTGAGACTATTTCCCATGCCCATAAAGTCTGCCCCCCTGAAGTCCACTGCCAGTGTCCTAGATCTCACCCCTCCCCCATGCTTATGATCAGAGATTGTCAATGGTCAGAGACACTAATACAACACTGTCCCCTGTACATGTGATCAGAGATTGCCAATAGTCAGAGACACTAATACAACACTGTCCCCTGTACATGTGATCAGAGATTGCCAATGGTCAGAGACTCTAAAACACTGTCCCCTGTACATGTGATCAGAGACTGCCAATGGTCAGAGATTCTAATACAACACTGTCCCCTGTACATGTGTTCAGATATTGCCAATGGTCAGCTACTCTAATACAACACTGTCCTCTGTACATGTGATCAGAGATTACCAATGGGAAGAGACTCTAATACAACACTGTCCTCTGTACATGTGATCAGAGATTACCAATGGGCAGAGACTCTAATACAACACTGTTCCCTGTACACCTGTTCTGAGACTGTAGATGGGCAGAACCTCCAACACAACACAGTCCCCTGTAAATGTGTTCCAAGATGTTGGCTGCACATATGTTTAGAGATCATGAATGGGCAGAACCACCAACACAACACTATCACCAGTATGTGTGCTCAGTGATGGAGGATGGGTGGAGTCTAGAGGCTGAATTGGAAGGATGTTGGAGCTACACACTTCAGAGTCTGAACCCTGAACCCTGACACAATATATCAGTTGGGGGGTGAGGATATAGCATGCACCAAGCAGGAAAGGGATCTTGGGGTTATCATCTCTGATGACCTCAAGGTAGGGAAACAGTGTGACAAGGCAGCAGGTAAAGCAAATAGGATGCTGGGATGTATAGGCAAGGGCATCACCAGCAGGAAAAGGGAGGTCATAATTCTGCTATACAAGACACTAGTGAGGCCCCACCTGGAGTACAGTGTACGGTTCTGGAGACCATACCTACGTAAGGACATAGGGTAGAGAAGGTTCAGAGCAGGGCAACAAAGATGGTGCATGGATTGCATCACAAGTCCTATGAAGACAGGTTGAAGGAACTGAACATGTACTCCCTGGAGGAGAGGAGGGAGAGAGGGGATATGATAGAGACATACAAGTATCTTACAGGGAGGAACAGGGTGCAGGAAAACACTATTTTAAGCGAAAAGATGTTCCAGGACTAGAGGGCATGGGATGAAGTTGGAGGAGGACGATTCAGAGGAAAATAAGAAAGAATTTCTTCACAGAACGGGTGGTGGACAAGTGGAACACCCTGCCAGAGGAAGTGGTGGGGGCTGAAACAATCACGGGATTTAAGAATGCATGGGATAGACATAAAGGAATTCTTGAGGTTATGGGGTAAGGGGCAACAGACTTCTAGGAAAACAAACTGAACTTACAAGCTCAAATGGGCAGACTGGGTGGGCCATAGGCCCTTATCTGCCGACACTGTCTATGTATCTATGTATAATGCAGGATTACATAGCGTGCTTAATTTTAAAAACAGGTATGCCATTGTTGCCTGGCTTGTAATCTTTCCAGCAGATCTTATTGTCTGTCCATTCTGATTTCTAGGTGCTCCTCTGTCTCTTAATTCCCGCAGGTTGGTCTAAGGAAAGCAGATTGTCTGACCTGAGCTCTGCGGGTATTCAGGCACCGGGTAGAGACACCGTCAGAAGGTGAAAGAGGACATAGATGTGACAGAGTCATTCAACTGTCTAGAAGCCCTCCACCTGCTGCAAGGACTGTATTTCAGCCTCTCTCTTTTTTTTTTGTGTAAAGCGATATTTAAAATATAAAAGTGGGTTTGTTTTTTAGGGCTGCTCCTCGCTACTCTAGCTGACTCTAAATTTCTTGGACAACTGCAGAACTGGAGGCTAGTTTTTATCTTGTAAGAGTTGTGACTGCATATTTAATATTTTTAGTTTTTAATTATAAGTGCACTTAATTGGATTTAACTTGATTTAATTTTCACACGCTGGAAATCATTTATCATGTGGGATGACAGTTTAAAAATCTGTGCATGTCAAGGGGCTGAGTTTTCTTTCAGACTCTCTCTTGGTCTGTATCTGCGGCTCGCTATACCTCCAGAGTCTGTAAAGCCCTTGGTGCCTTCTGAATTTACTTTCTCTCAAACTGCGAGTGTCCAGAACACTGTTTTAATTACTATTTTACTTATTGCTGTTGGCCGGCAGGGGCTTTGGACGTCCAATAGATTTTACAGCTCAGTAAGCGCTCAGAGCAATTATTACTCGGAATTAAGACGCCAAAAACTCTCAAAAACTTAAAACAGGGTTCGAACATTACAGCGTCTTATTATCTGTGTCAGATTTGATCATATCACATCAGATCTTTTATGTTTGAGTCAGCGACTGGGCGTTGCAGTTTTTTGTGAGAAGTTAAAAAAAGATTTTATTACTGAATCTATATAACGAGTTTTATATATCCGTATGTATAATTTATTTTAAACTGAGGATCTTATGATTACCTGTTTTGGGGTCTGTATTATTTTGTGATAGTGGATCATTTAGCATAGGTAGATAGGACCTATAGTGTATTTTATGTCTCTTAATTTTTCTTTTATTAGACATTAGTTCTACAGTATCATTTAAGGCACCCAAACTTACGGTCTCTGCCATCTTTTTTTTGTAGTGATTTATAAGGAAGAAGAGACCCGAACTGCTACTGCTGAACGGACTGGAGTTTGGGCAGGAGTTTGGAAGTTGAGGAAATTTTTTCGAATAAGGACTTTCTTTCTCTGGACTAGCATCCTTGAACCTGGTTGTTTTTCTCCTTTCTCGAGTTTTGTACACTGTACTTCAATATCCTTTATGGAACATCGTAGAGCATGGACCTGAAGATCTTCTGACCTATAGAAGTGGGATGTGGATATGAGGCCATTCGCACAAAGAACGAACTCTTGTATACCTCAGCATTCTTTGAGCACTTTTCTGGTATAGTGCTCTGAAGGCTTTATTGTATTTCCGCACAATTGACTTCTTTATTTTAGAACACTATTTGGGAACTGTTTCTAAGTATTTCTAGCTGTTTGGGTTCTCTTCCCCCTAGCTGCGATTTTGTGCCAGTAGTCGTTGGTAAAGGACTGCCTACTGGTATAAATATGGTATACACCAGGAAACAGATTTTGGAGATGGGAAAGGATTGTTTAGATCTCCCAAATCCTCGAGGTGGTGTGGGGATACAAATGGGTGATGAAATAGCAGTTAACATGCAGTGTTATTTTGCTGAGAATTCCCAAATTAAGTAAACACAACCTACATTTAGTATTTATTCAACCCCTGTCAAAATTTGCCGTAATGAGGAGGGTGGGGTTAAAAAGAAAAAGGGTAGAGGTAAAAGCAAAGAAAAGACTAAGCTGCCAAAAAATATGGGAAGTAATCATTCTGGCCTAACAAAACACGGTAAGGATGTTGAGAAGCCTGTGAGTCTTGCAAAATATAAACAAGGGGAAAAAAAGAGGTGTCTTAAGCAGTCAGAAATAAAAGATCATTTTAGCCCAATAATTACAAGTAGAAATATCCCTAGCAATTCTCCAAGTGCCACTACCCCAATGAGGGGAAAGGGTAGAATAACCTGTGATGAGTGTGCAATAATTGAATCGGGACTAGCGAATGAGGAACTAGGATTTAATTACTCTATTTGCCCTGGAGCAACCTGGAGATTTGTTCAGCAACACATATTACTATTGATGCTTCTGAAAATCTTTGCTTTGTTCCATCTGATTGTATCAGTGAGTCTTCTACAGACTCCACAGTAGACTCACTGGAATGATCTCAATATTTTCCTGAAAACAACCCCAGTCCTGCATGGCACTATAATCTGAGGCAGACTGCTGGGGAATTACAGGAAACTATAAATGGTCAAACAATTTTCCGGTGCTAAACAGGTGGGTAGGGGGAGTCTAGTAGATCAACCAGTTAGGGATACAGAAGTTAAGTATCCTACTGCTTTGAGTAAAGATCTGTGTGAAGCTATTAGTAATCCTTATTCTTCTCACCTGATGATTATGGATCATTTAACAGATCTGAAGTGTGAGCTGGATCTATTGAAAGAGAATATTGCAGTACATGGATCCAGACTAGATGAGGTGATTCAGAAGCTAGATAAAATAGCTCCTTTTGAAAGTTTAAATTCACTTTCCATTAATTTTGAGAATGTCCCACAAATACGACCTCATTTCTCCCCTACAGACTTTCCCATTTCACCTCCTAAAAGGGCGATGGTAGGGGGAAGAGAAAGGAGAAATCAGGTCAAAACAAGAACTTGAGGAAAAACAGTAAATGAAAGAATAAAAAAATAAATAAAGCTATGAGGATGTTCCTAATCCCCATAAGGGCCACAGAGATCCAGGAGGAACAAAATGGTAGAGAGAGATACTGTGGGTTAAGCTGGAAAGGAAAATGGGGCCAGCCATCCGCACAGGTGTGGTCCATAGACCACCAGCCCAGGAGGAAGAAACAGATAGGGAGCTGATGCTAGCCATCCAAAGGATGGCAGACAAGGGTGAGGTAGTACTGGTTGGAGACTTCAATATTCCAGACGTGGACTGGAGCATCCCAGTAGCAGCATCAACTAAGAGCAGATTTATCCTGAACTCTCTTCAGGGTGTCTTCCTCAAGCAACTGGTCATGGAACCAACTCGGCAGAAGGCAATACTGGACCTTGTGCTCACAAACAGGGACAGTGTGATGGGGGTAACAGAGGGGGAGTATCTGGAGAACAATGACTACCAGTCATTGTGGTTTGAAATCACAGAAAGAGCAGAACCAAACCACACAAAAACATGTATCCTGGATTTTAGGGGGGCAGACTTTGGGAAAATGGGGAAATACTTGAAAGAGCCATTAAGGGGAATGGGGCAGGAATCAGGGGTTGAGGAACACTGGGCAGTATTTAAAATGGGGATTACAAGAACAGCAGAATTATGCATTAAGCAGGTTAGCAAGAGGAAAAGGAAAAGGAGACCATTATGGTTTTCCAAAGAGGTAGCAAAGAAAGTGAAAGACAAAAAGATTTCATTCAGGCAATACAAAAAGACACAGGCAGAAGGGATAGGGAGAAGTACAAGGAGAAGCACAGGGAGAAAGGGAGGTCAGTAAGGGAAGCCAAAGCTCAGACGGAAGAACACATTGCAAAATCAGTGGGTAGAGGGGACAAAACCTTTTACAGGTACATAAGTGAAAAAAGAAAGGCAAAAGGAGGGACAGTGAGACTGAAGGGGGAGGATGACAACAGTAAAGCTGACATGTTGAACAGGTATTTCTGCTCAGTCTTTACTGAGGAAGAGGAGGGTAATGGGTCTGAAGGGAGTACAAGGGGTGAGAATGGTGCAGAAATGGACACAAGTCCCTTTACATGAGAAAGGGTCCTGAAGGAACTGGAAGTAATAGGAGTTGATAAAGCAGTGGGGCCAGATGGAGTCCACCCCAGGGTCTTTAAAGAACTAAGAGAGGTGGTGGCTGAACCTCTGGCTATCCTGTTTAGCCAATCACTGGAAACAGGGGAGGTACCCAAAGACTGGAGGACAGCAGATGTAGTCCTCTTATACAAAAGTGGGAACAAAGAGGAAGCGGAGAACTACAGACCAGTCAGCCTCACCTCGGTAGTGGGGAAGATCATGGAAGCACTACTGAAGGAGAGATTTGGTGGAACATCTGGTTGTCAATGGACTACAGGACCCAAGGCAGCATGGTTTCACCAGGGAGGTCATGTCAGACCAACCTTGTTGAATTTTTTGACTGGGTGACTAGGAGGTGGATCAGGGGAGGGCAGTGGACATGGCCTATCTGGACTTCAGCAAGGCCTTTGACACTGTGCCACATAGAAGACTATTACACAAACTGGGGAATATGGCTGTGGGCAGGACAGTAGTGTGGTGGGTAGGTAAGTGGCTGGGTGGCAGGAGACAGAGGGTGGTGGTAAATGGCTGTCACTCCACAGAGGGAAGAGTGACCAGTGGGGTACCACAGGGATCAGTGCTGGGACCAGGCCTATTCAACATCTTCATCAGTGACATTTAGGGACCTAGAAGGCAGAATTTCACTGTTCGCTGATGACACAAAGCTCTGTAACAGAGTAGACACACCAGAGGGTGTAGACAGAATGAGAAGTGACCTGCAGAAACTTGAAGAATGGTCAGGGGTTTGGCAGCTGAAATCCAATGCAAAGAAGTGCAAGATAATGCATATGGGGCACAAAAACCCTGGCACAATATATCAGTTGGGGGGTAAGGATACAGCATGCACCAAGCAGGAAAGGGATCTTGGGGTTATCATCTCTGATGACCTCAAGGTAGGGAAACAGTGTGACAAGGCAGCAGGTAAAGCAAATAGGATGCTGGGATGCATAGGCAGGGGCATCACCAGCAGGAAAAGGGAGGTCATAATTCCACTATACAAGACACTAGTGAGGCCCCACCTGGAGTACAGTGTACAGTTCTGGAGACCTTACCTACATAAGGACAGACAGGGTAGAGAAGGTTCAGAGGAGGGCAACAAAGATGGTGCATGGATTGCATCACAAGTCCTATGACGACAGGTTGAAGGAACTGAACATGTACTCCCTGGAGGAGAGGAGGGAGGAGGGATATGATAGAGACATACAAGTATCTTACAAGGAGGAACAGGGTGCAGGAATACACTATTTTTAAGCGAAAAAGATGTTCCAGGACTAGAGGGCATGGGATGAAATTGGAGGGAGGATGATTCAGAGGAGACGTGAGGAAGAATTTCTTCACAGAACGGGTGGTGGACAAGTGGAACACCCTGCCAGAGGAAGTGGTGGGGGCTGAAACAATCACGGGATTTAAGAATGCATGGGATAGACATAAAGGAATTCTGGAGGTCAGGGGTAAGGGGCAACAGACTTCTAGGAAAACAAAAACTGAACTTACAAGCTCAAATGGGCAGACTGGGTGGGCCATAGGCCCTTATCTGCCGACACTGTCTATGTATCTATGTAAAGTGTCCAAGATTCAACTGTTATAACAGGTGGGGTACAGGAAATATCTAGTAGCCAAAATAGTGCTGTTCTGCAACGACTAAATAATAGAAGAAAAACACAGGAAATTACAGTAGATTCAGTGCTGCAGGTAGATGTTCCTGCAACAAAGGGTCTGACACCTCTACATAGTGTAATTGATCAAAAACATAATCAGCTGAGAAGTGATAGCAATGAGGTTTCACTAGCAATTGAGATTCCAGTTTCAGTGGATTCCGGGTTGAGCACATATATTAAGAACTTGCATCCTGATTACCTAGAGGACAATCTTCCCACTGATGAAGTGGATACTTGTGAATGTGCTATATTAGGTGTATATGGCTTTACTGTGCCTCAGGACTGGTCCTATGCTGTTTTAAAGGATAAAAGTGTACACTTACTAAGGGTAGCAACGGGAGTAGATATTTATAGCTCAGATATTGCACAAATTTGGAAGGACAAGGATCTTAAAGGAATTGAATGTTTTTATTCTGCACAGCACCATGATTAGCTAATCATATCTGGATAAACAATGAAGCTTTTAGAAAATGTGGATGCAAGGTTGATTACTTAAATAGGGGGATGCAGAACAAGAGGAAGATGGAAATTAAAGAGCAGCCCTATCAGCTTAGTATATTTGGCTTAAAGTCTTGCCAAAATGAGGCTAGGGGTAATTTAGAGGTAACATTAATTTATTTACATATGTTTTAAGAATTTCTGACAGGGATTTTGGTATGAAACAGATTAAAAGATATAATAAGGGTACGGTTGGTAGAGTGGATTTTATGGTACAAAATTCTAAATTAGCAGGAATTATTTTGGACAAAGCCACATTATTGGACAAAGTGGGGATCCGCATAGTGGATAGTTCAATCTTGCAAAGGAAAAAGATACAAACTTTTGCACCTAAGGACAGTGGAAAAATTGAAGTTAAATCTCCTAAAATACTGCGTTTACAGAGTCTGGGCAGAACAAAAAAAATCAGAACAATAACAGTCATAGATATTCTTGAAAAACAACTGTATGTCTCTATTAAGAACACAGATGCAATCTGCACTGGTAGGCAAGGAGATGATCCTGACTGATATGATTCGTCTAAGGGTGGAGTTTTTAAATCTATATAAAAATATTGTTGATAATATGGGCTTGCTGGATGCTTTAGGTTTATATACTGTCCAAGAAGACGATTATTTACAATCGGTAACTTGTAAACATTATTTAGTAGATACACTGATACAGCACCAGGGTAAGAATCAAACAAGTACATTGTTTAATATTTCAACATCTAACAAGTTTGAGCCCCTTGCCACGCAGATTGACTGTTTGACCCAACAAGAAGGCAACCAGAAAGGTATTATTCTAAATTTTCAGTATTATCATGGAACATTGCAGTTTTTTTTTTTTTCAAAACTGGTAAACAAGGAGTGGTTGGATTTTGTAACACAATTTAATGTTTTGTGCTTTCAGGAAACCTGGCACAATAAAGATCAAGAGTCATTATTAAATGGCTTTCAGACATTTCAAATACCAGGGGAGAAGCTAGCTAATAAAGATCAAACTGCAGGTGGCCTAGCTATTCTAATTAAAATAGATAAGGATATTTCTGCAGATTTACTCTATAGTAATAAACATATCATAGTACTATATATACAACTTAAGGGGGAAATAATTTTTTTTTTTTTAGCTAATGTTTACTTTCCACCAACAAATTCCAAACTGTTTATCTTTATGGGACCAACTGGAAGACTGCCTACATAAAAGTTGGGCTGTAACTACTTGTGAGGAATTACTCCTCTGTGGAGATTTCACTGCAAGAATTGGCCCATATGATGGATATCTGGATAGTAGTTACCATAACTGGTGCTATTTAGAAATATACCAGTACTCAAGAACAACTAAAGATAAGAAAATAAACAAGATGGGACAGCGGTTGATGGATTTCTTTAGATATTGGTAATGTAACATCTTTAGAATAAAATATGCATTTATTTCCCTTATTTATCCCTTTTGAAGTATATTGGGTTATTGGCTCTTTAAAAACTAAGAAGGTGCCGGGTCCTGACATGATCCCATCTGAAGTTTATCTGAGTATACCATCTTTGTGGGCTATAGTGCTCCCTAAATATTCTAACTTCTGCTGTCAAAGGTTAACTTTCTCTTCCTCTTGGAAAGGAGCAATAATAATTTTGATTTATAAAAAAGGTGACAAAACAGATCCAACCATGTACAGGCCAATTTCGCTATTAGATAATCTAGGAAAGATTTTTTCCAGACTCAGTAATAGACTTAAAGGACAGCTGGTACTTTTGGGAGATCTGTAGATTTCAGATCTGGGCTTTAGTACTACTGATAACTGTTTTGTAATTAGGCACCTACGAGAAAAATATGTTGTCCTGAGAAAGCAGAAGTTATGTGCTGCATTTATAGATTTCAGTACAGCCTCTGAATGAATTTCTAGAAACCTCTTACGAAGTATGATGAGGGAAAAGGGTTTTTCAGTGGAATTAATAGCAATAATTAGAGAACTCTATACTTAAACTTGGGCTCAGGTGAAAGCGGGAAAAGGAGGACAGTTTACTTCCATGTTTCCTACAAATATGGGTGTGTGACAGGGCTATGTTATCGCCCCTCTTCTTTTTTGTATATATTGATAATTTGTTACATGATCTGAATCTTGCTAATACTGACTCCCCAAAGATTATGGGACAGTACTGTAGGGTTTTAGCATATGCTGATGATTTGATTCTCTTATCTTTATCACAAACAGGTCTACAGGCTAAGCTAGGTATATTAGGTAATTATGCACTTAACTATAAACGAAGGATAAATGCACAGAAAAGCCAGGTTCTTATTTTTGGAAATGGGGGGGGGAAGGTTTTGGACTCTGGGGACAGCGAGAATTGAGATAGTGCTTAGTTATGTGTATTTGGGTTTACATTTAACACAAGATGGTAAATGGTATAAACAGTTGGAAACTACACTTATAAAATTAAGAAGGACAGCCAATTCCTTGATGATATTTAACAAAAAATATGGTAGGAATTCCATCAAACCACTTCTGACAGCACTACAGGCCAAACATTTGCAGGCTTTGTTTAATGTTGAAAATCTGGCAGCATTCCAAGCTGGATAAACTGGAGGTCTCACTAAACAAATTACTTAGAGTAACTCTAGGGTTAAATAATTCTGTTCCTGCTTCTCTGCTTAGAGCAGAAACTGGGACCATTTGTCTTAGAGCTCATTTTGATGCCAGAATAGTAAATTACTGGATCAAACTTCTTCAGCATAAACAGAACAGATATACCTTGTTGTGTTTGAAAGACAAATATACCTGGTTTACTCTGGGACATTTGAGATCTAAATGGCTATCTTTGCTATTTCAAATTTTACAGAGAACAGGACTAACTCATTTGAATAAATATAGGGATATGGGAGTCACTATTAACTTAAAATATCAGACCTATGTTATGAATAAGATCAAAGAATATTATAGGTCTTTGTATCTTGTTAATATTGGAGAATTAAAAATGCCACCATGGCTTATGGTTAATGATGTTGCACATTATTACAGATACTATCTGGATATACTGACTGAGCCTAATCAAAGAAGGCATTATACTAGATATAGACTGGAGGTATTTCCAAATAATATATTTGAAGCCATTTATAGGAAAGAAACTTCTGTACAATCTAAGTTCTGTTCAAGTACTTGTTCCGTTTTAGAAAATTTGGAGCATGTTATCTTTACCTGTAAATGGTATAAGCTTCCTAGAGATAAACGGATATTACCACTCTGCCGGACTGTACAGACAGAAGATAAGAATGTTTTGTTGAATATTTTTTTTTTTACCTCTAATGATGAGACTGTAATTAGAGCACTTGCCAACTATCGAGTTAACTATCGAGTTAATATATCTAGAATATGTCTTAAATATCATAGGAGGACTGTAGCAGGTAACGAATGACACCATTAGGGAATTTTCTCTTTTAGCTGTATATGGATTTTATACTAATACTTTAGCAGTATCAGACAGCTAACAATTTTGAGCTTTGCACACTAGGATACATTTTTTCATTTATCTTTTTTGTTAAGTATGTAAGACTTATGTTATAACATGTATGCTTATGTCTATACTTACCTGTATGATACTGTATTTTATCACTGTCATGGTCTTTAACCAATCAAATAAACAAAGTAAGTAAAGCAAAGGGTGGAGTCTACTATATAACACATTCACCTGTATGTATTGTTCAGGGATTATAGGCCAGTATTTGGGCTCTGTTGAGGAAGGGCTGGGGTGGGGAAAAAAATGTTGGAAACAAGAATTGACCTGAACGGATGACAACCCTCCTTGCCCTACATCTGCTGGGGATGCTACACCCTCCCCATGAAAAGTATTCTGTCCCCTTCTTCCTGGAACCCTGTCTCAGTAACAGAAGCCTGACACAAAGCAAGCCAAGTGTTTCTAATTATGCAGCAAGTCCCTGGAGGGTGTTCAGGTGGCAGAATGGTCACCCTGCACAGCAGGAGCCCTAGAAATGGCTGAAAATAGGACGCGTATACCCAAGGGGCAGTATACATAAAAAATAAGTATACAAGTCTTCAACTGATGTTTAATCATGCCAGTATGCTTCATACAATAGAAAATAAGAAAGACAGCTATTAGGGTTTTCCTCTGCCCCTTCAGAAGCAATCCTGAAAGCACTGTCTGTTGAGTGTGGACTTACCAACTTGCTTTAAGTTTTCCATCAGGTCTTACTGCTCTTCACATATGGACCCAAGTGTATCTCAATGAAGGATACACTCGAATACTATAGGAACATTACAACGCAATTGGAACAGCCACACTTGCAAAACTGATTTTCAAAGATAAATTGTTATGCTATGCAAACAGCACCCCCCCAAAAAAAACAAACAAAACACCAACATCTGTAAACAGAATGTTTTCTGCAGAAATTTTACCAATAAGGGATTAAGGAATCTCATATATGCAAATGATAAATTATACTGTTCTAACATTCAGAAGCAACTTCAGACAGATGTAGGACAGCAGTGCCATGTACGGTACCTGCTCCTGGCGAAGCTTCAGAAGCAGCCCACGCTGTCTCTTTCGAATGGGTGGCATTTTGTCATCTTCACCTTTATCTCGCAGATGCCTAGAGAAAGTATACAGTACATTCAGATGCTTTCTGCTGTACCAAACATACTGCAGTTGTACCTATGTAGCAGTAAAATCCTACAGACAAACAGGTTACTGGAAGCATCCAGAGCTCCCTTACCTAGGGCTGGCTGAGAACCAGATTTTATTTGACTGGGGAAGGGTACATGGAAAACCATTAAGCCCCCTGATAGTCTCATTCAAAGAATCCATGGTATTTATAACAAGACCCTTTTTAGCCCAGGACATTCTTTCCCTTTTTAATAGGGTTCTGGCTACATCTCCTAAGTTCCGTCACATGTTAAACGGTCTGAATGAATTTGTTCAAAACTGAGCTAAACTTAAGCAAGAAAGCCTTTAATAAGTGCATCAACTTAATATGGGAAAATGACCAAGTGAAATATCTGAAATCCAACATTTCCAGTTTTACTTGTAGTTTCAAGGCTAACTCTTTCCCAAGAATAGCATGAAGCCACAAGTGAGGTGGTGGTGGTTAGAAGTGATATTGTGGACAGGTCAAGTAATACCACATGGAGGCTGCCTGGTTGTGCGGAGATAAGAGTATAGAGACCTCAGGTGTGTTGAGAGGCAAGTTACAAGCGGCGCGCCTTCAACCACAGCAGGTCATCATTTATCTTGTACAACATGACATCCTGAAGTATGCTAGTCAATGTAAAATAATCTTAAAGGGAAACAGTCAGCACGAGGACCCCACACTCAAGTGTGGGACTGATTCCAATGTGCACTTTGTGGGCAAAAACATTTTGGTTTACTTACTGTTTACTGTAGAATAGTAGATAATATCAAACTAATTTTGCTTAATTGTAGGCTGACATCTTTTATTACAAATCCTAGAACCCCCTACAGTGGACATCAAAGCAGTAGGCAGCAGCAGAACATTCAATAGCCTGTAGTGCATATTGGAACTTTTATAATCTCCAATCGGATGTTTTCCAAGACTGCTTTTCTGCAGGGGCTCAGTACAGTCCTCTGTGACTGTATATAGCCTACAGAGGACAGGATTGACCAGCAAACAGAAGATCAGCACTTATAAACTCTAACATGCACTGCAAGCTACTAAATCTTCTCACTGCTGCCTACTGCTCTGATGTCATCGGCAGGGGATTTGTAGTAACAGAAGATAGCCTACAATTAAGAAAATCATTCTGATACAATCTACAGTACTATACTACAGTAAACGGTAAGTAAACCGAAATGTTTTTGCACACAAAATGCACATTAGGACCACACCCACACTTGAGTGTGGGGGCCCTTGGTGGTGACTGTTCCCCTTGAAGATGCTGACTTCTGTTAAAGTGGATATTTTATTGTGTTGTGATGTATCACTAAAATACTTTTTACTTTAATGATTACTATGTGCACCTAAATAAGTGGGGTCTCACCTATAACTTTTCAAATTGCTAGTAAAAAGAAATACAATTTTGGCATTATGGCATTGGAAAAATAGAGGTTACCTACTTGTAACCTTAGTTCTACTACTAGTGTTCAGTTACTAGAAACACAGACATTGACAGCAGATAAGGACCGCTTGGCCCACCTAGTCTGCCCATTTCCCTACCTACTGGATAAGCTGCAGATCCTAGTTAACCTACAGCCTATTTCTTCCTACACTCCCCCAAGAATTGCCTTATGTCTGAAAAAGACTGTTTGGTTGAAACATTAGAGACTCTGTGTGGAAACTATGGTGATAAATTGTGTATGGCCTTATTTGTTGAAGCAGCGATGGGAGTGCCGTGACTGTTCTGTGCTTGCAATAATTTGTCACTGAGCACCCCTTACTTGCGTGCAGCTCTTTTGGTTCTGTCATGGTACAGTTCTCTGTCCTACTCCTTCTGTGGTTCCTTATACTTCCTAAATGCTATCTTTTTCTCCCTATCCTTCCCCTCCACATCTTGTGAGAACCATAGTGGCTTTTCTTTCATTTTGATTTATTTGCTTCACACAAAGGCTTGTTGCCTCTGTGATGGCAGTTCTGATGTTTCCCAATTGTTGCTCCACCCCTCCTTCTTGCCTGTTTGCTAGTGCTTTTCTAAGGCATGCTCCCAATTTGACAAAGTCAGCCCTCCTGAAGTCCAGTAATCCCACTTTTGAATGGCTTGACTCTGAAGCCGAGTTTATTGTGAACCACACTGTTTGATGTTTACTTGTTCCCAGATGGTTACCCACTTCTAGATCTGAGATCCTCTCACTGTCCCCATTTGAGAGTATGAGGTCTAAGATTGCTCCCTCCTGAGTGGGTTCCAACACTAGCTGTCTGAGACATGACCCCTATAGGGCATCGAAAATGGCCCTGCTCTTGGATGTGGCTGCAGCAAAGGTGCTCCAGTTAACATCTGGCATATTCAGGTTCCCTCATCAACAATATCTCCCCTTTCTCTGCTATCCTGAGGATGCCTTCTATCATATCCTAGTCCATTCACTCCCCGAGATGGGGGTCTGTATACAACCCCTGTGTGGATTGTGGTACCATTTCCAGTCTCTAAGGTGACCCACAGTGCCTCCTCTCCTCCCTGTTTACTCTTTTGTTCCATTGCTTTTATCCCTTCCCTTACATACAGAGCTACTCCTCCCCCTCTTCTACCCTCCCTGTAGGTTGTGTACCCTGGTATGTTAACATCCCAGTCATGGTTCTCTGTGTACCATGTTTCTGTGACTGCCACGATATCCAGGTATCCCTCTTCCATCAAGGCCACCAGTTTAGGGAGTTTGTTGCCCAGACTACGGGCACTGGTACTCATTACCCTCCATTTCTTGATGGCCTTACCCCTGTTTGCCCCACCTATCCTTACTGCCTTTGCTGTTACCTCCATTTACCCTTGCCCTTCTCCCTACTGATGTCTCTATCTTGGTGTTTACCTCACTAACTACCCTGATATTTTTTTTTGGGGGGGGGCTAGGATCTCCCACCTTGGCTAGTTTCAATGCTTGCCAATGAAGCATTTAAACCTATCACCTAGGATCCTGGTTCCCCTCCTCACATCCACAATTACTTTTCCACTGAGCATGCTCAGTCACCGGAACAGTCTTCAAGCTCGACTTCTTCACAGCTCACAGATCTATTGGGATTCCTGTATTTTACAGGGAAATGAAGACATCTATGGAGGAATTGCTCCCAGACTTGCATTCGTTATATGGGGAAAATACAGCAATTAGGTTTCAATAGGAAACAATGCAATCTCCAGGAAAACCCAGAAAATTGCCTTGCAGTTGCAGGGAAAAGGTCAAATCAACCTGGGAGCACTGCTTCTTCTACCACTCAACCATCTGGTCCTCCAGCTCCACTGCACTCCAAAGCAAGACTTGCCAAGTGAAGCTGGGTGGGTTGTGCAGATGTGAACTGAATACCAGCAGTAGAAATGAAAATTATGTACCTACCGTAATTCTTGATCTTCTTGGACAAGTCTTCACCATTCATTCATACTGCTTGGTACTACGCCACAGGTGCTAGGACCCAGCAGGAGCCAAAAATCTTCAGAAGGGTTGGCACCGAGGTAGTACCACACATGCGTGGCACCGTGAGACTGGCTCACGCCTGTGTAGGCTATCTCAGTGTCTACCCTCCAACTGCCTCAGTGCCTTTTTGACCGAGGAGGTGCAGCATAAAATAACCTAGGAAAACACCTAACCTAATCCGGGCATAAGATAGCCCGGTTAACCCATGTAAGATGGGTCAACTCAACAATGGCTTCACAGCCCACAGCAACAAGGGAGTGAAGACCAGAAGCAGGATGAGTGAGCTTGGGGGATGGTGGGTGGACGTATGAATGAACGGTGAAGACTTGTCCAAGAAGATCAAGAATTACAGTAAGTATGTCATTTTCATATATTTTCTGGACTTAAAGTCTTCACCATTCATTCAAATTGCTGGATGAGTACCAAGCTAAAAACCAATCACTTGAGCAGGGCAGCAGGAGACAGAGCTTACTCAGGACAGAAGTCCATTAAGGACTGTCCTGACAAAGAAAGTGTGCCGTCTGGCATGGACATCTAAAGCACAGTGCTTCACGAAGGTATGCACCGAGCTCCAAGTAGCTGCTTTGCAAATCTCTACAATGGGCACATTACAGATCTCCATCAGGGATGCTGCCACCACCCTGGTAGAGTGGGCGTAGACCTGGCCTTCCAACTTGACTTGCACCATCAAGCAGCAATGGTGAAGGCATGCCACTATCCAAGCAGAAATGCATTTGATGGCAACTGGCTGGCTCAGCCAGGCCATGCTGAATGATACAAAGAGTTGCTTGAATTGGTGAATCTCCCCAGTTCTGTCGATATAGAATCGTAGAGCCCTCTTGACATCCAGAGAGTGAAGGGTGCATTCCCCTTCCTTTTGCAAGTTAGCAAAATAAGTGGGAGAACCAAGGGCCGATTGAGGTGAAAATCTGAAACTACCTTGAGTAGCAACTTAGGGTGAGTACAAAGTACCACCTTTTCCTTGTGAAAGACAGTATACAGAGGGTACGTGACCAAGGCATGTATTTCAAAGACCCTGCGAGCAGAAGTAATGTCCACCAGGAAGGCAGTTTCCCAGATCAGAAACTTCAAGTACCAGGTGACTAGGGGCTCAAAAGGTTTACGAGTGAGCATATCTAACATGAGGTTAATATCCCATGCAGACACTGGTTTCCTGACTGGGGGTCTAGAGTGCAGGATGCCCTTGAGGAATCTCTTTACTAGCGGTAACTGAGCCAGCGTCATATTCTGTACAGGCGCATGGTAGGTAGAAATCGCAAGAGGTGTACCTTCACTGTCAAGTATTGCAGTCCTACATTTGACAGGTCTAAGAGGTACTCCAACACTTTATTTGGTGGGCAACAGAGTGGAACCAGAAGGGACTATGCACACCAAATCAAGAAGTGCTTCCATTTAGCTGTGTAAGTCTTCCTAGTGGAGGGCTTTTGTGCTGCCAAGAGGATTTCAGAGATTCCCTGAGAAACCTTAAACCTACCCACCTCTATCTCCTCAAGAGCTAGGCACCGAAATGGAGGAAGCACAGGTTGGGATGGACCAGAGGTCCCTGTGTCAGGAGGTCCATTCACAGAGGAAACTGCCTTGGGAGGACTTCCGACAATCTGTTGATCAATGGGAGCCATATCTGTCAAGGCCAGTATGGGGCAATTAGAATCATCCTGCCCCGCTGTGCCTCCAGTTTGAGTAGCACCCTCTGAACTAATGGAAGAGGAGGAAATGCATACAGAAAGCATCTTGTCCACCACAGTCTGAATGCATCTGGACAGAAAATGCCAGGTTCTAAATTTCTGGAGCAGAATAGGGGCAGTTTTGCACTGAGTAGGGACACAAAAAAGGTCCAGGTCTGGACTGCCCCTCTAGTCAAATAGCGACTGCATGACATCTGGTGCGAGTGACCATTCGTGTGGATCTGCCTCAGTTCTGCTGAGGTGATCCGCTAGGTTGTTCCGATTTCCTGGCAGGTAGACCGCCTGAATCAGCGCATTATGCTCGAGACACCACTTCCACACCCTCATGGCCTCCCTGCACAGAGGGTAGGAGTGCACTCCTTCCTGCTTGTTGATGTAATACATCACAGCCCTTTTTTCTGCCTGAAGAATTACCCTGCGACAGACGACATCATTCAAGGCTTGGATAGCATAGAGGACAGTGCTCATCTCTAGAACATGTATGTGTAGATGAGATTCCTCCTGACTCCATACCCCTTGGGTGTGGATATCTTGGCAGTGCGCTCCCCATCTGATCAGAGAGGCATCCGTGGTGATCATGATCTGAAACTCCAGTAGGGTAAAGGGCAGACCCTAAAGGAGTGTGTCCTCTTGAACACACCATGCAAGTGATCTCATCAGAGGCTCTGTCATTATTATGTGGAAGGACTGTGGATGTGTGGTCGGTGACCAATGTGTGCTGAGCATCCACTGTGTGGTCCTCATGTGTAGATGGGCTAGAGGTACTATGAACACAGACAATGCCATGAGGCCTAACATCCACTGCATTGAAATGGCTCAAACAGAGTCGTTTTCCCTAATGTAGCGAGCCATCTGGAGAATGTCGTTCTTCATGTCCTCTGGAAGGAAAGCCCTTGTCCCCTGGAAGTATCCATGAGGGTTCCTATGAAGAGGAGCTGCAGGGAAGGTTGAAGCTGGGATTTTTACAGATTCTGTAAAACTCCCATGGATGTGAGGAACTAAGAAGTCGTGGCGACTGCTTGTTGTGTCTCCTGTCTGGATGGGCTTGCTAAGAGCTAATCATCCAGGTAAAGGAAGACTTGAACAGCGAGTTTTCTGAGATGTGCCATGAGAACCGCGAAACACTTTGTAAAGACTTGCGGCGCCTAGGAGAGCCCAAAGGGCAGGACTCAGAAAGTACAGTTACGCAAGAACTGACCATAACAGTAGATCTTCGAGAGAGGCTCCTGCAGTAGGTAATTACATATAAGACTGAAGCCGGCAAGCGTCAGGACCCCACGGAAAAATTTCTAGCTAGCAGTCTCTGGCGGGGGACCACCCCCACGTCAGATGATCGACGTCAGTATAAAGGGGCGGTTCCCCATGCCTGCCTTCTAGTTCTTTCCCGCCAAAGGACAAAAAGATAACAAGAGAGAGAGAAGTGGATGTTTCCTTCACTGGAAAAGGAGCTGAAAAAGCTTGCGAGGATGGAGGGCGGGAAGAGTTTATCAAGAGCCTCTCTCAAGATCTACTGTTACGGTAAGGTCTTAACGTAAGTGTACTATCTTACTTCGAGAGGACTCTTGCAGTAGGTAATTACATATAGGACTGAGTCTCAAGCAGTCTGGAACAAGGAGAAGCACACGGGAGGAGGAGGAAACTACTCAAATATAGACCCTCTGGCTGTGAAGGTCTTAGGAAAGAAGATCTTGCAGCACAGCCAACCCAAATCCAGCTCTACAGCAAGAGGCAATGTCCAAACTGTAACGTTCTGTGAAGGTATGGACAGAAGTACAAGCTGTGGCTGCATACATGTCTGCCACTGACACATTCTTGAAACAAGCAGCAGAGGCAGCGATACCCCTGGTGGAGTGGCTTCTGACTTGACCCGGCAGGGTCTTGTGGTACTTGTCGTAACAGAAAGTGATACAATTAGCCAACCATTTAGAAAGGCATTGCTTGGAGACAGCACTGCCTTCTCTTTTATGAGCAAAAGAGACAAACAGTTGATCAGTCTTTCTGAGATCCTTCATACAGGTGGTGCAGTATCTCAGAATTCAGTGAACATCCAAAGTATGCAAGAGATACTCACCTTGATTGGAGTGCTGCATAAAGAAAGCAGGCAGCTCAATAGATTGATTCAGTGTAGATTCCGCTACCACCTTAGGGAGAAACTTAGGGTTGGTACACAGAGCCACATGTTCCTTGTGAAAAATCAAATACGGGATTTTGCAATCAAGGCCTGGAGCTCGGAAATCCTTAGGGCAGAAGTAATGGCCACTAAGAAGAGAGTCTTCCAGGAAAGGAACTTTAGGTCTGCTGAGGCTGCTGGCTCGAAAGAAGGCAGGGTAAGCTTCTCAAGAATAAAATTCAAATCCCAAGGAGGGGCAGGAACATTAATAGGGGGTCTCAAGTGGAGAACCCCTCTAAGAAAAGTCTTAGAAACTTCCAACTGCACAAAAGTTCTGTCCCCAAAAGGAACATGGTAAGCGGAGATAGCCGCCATGCGAACATTCAGAGAGGAATGACTGAGACCCAGATCAAAGAGATGGCGCATGTAGTCCAGAAGCCTCCCAACAGAGCAAGAGAATGGCTCAAAATCTTTGGAAGAGGCCCAAATCGAGAACAGTTTCCATTTAATGGCATAGGTAGATCTAGTGGAGGGCTTTCTGGCCTCCACCAGAATCTCAGCCACCCGCGGGGAAACCCCAAATCAGGCTTGAGCTACATCTGCAGGAGCCACGCATGCAACTGAAGGGACTTGAGGCCTGGATGGACCAGGGTTCCCTGATCCTGGGTCAGCAAAAGTTGCGACAGAGGAAGAGAAAGAGGAGGTTCCTCTGATTACTGTTGCAGAAGAGAGAACCAAAGTTTCCTGGGCCAGAAAGGAGCAATTAGGATCATGCGAGCTCCTTCCGAGCTGAGTTTTTGTAAGACCCTCGAATCAAGGGATCCGGGAGGCATAGACGAATCTACCCTTCAATCTAGAGACAGAGCGTCTCTACAAAAAATGCCACTCCCTGGAGCAAGCGAGCAGAAGGCGGGAAGTTATGTGTTGTGAGGAGACGCAAACAGGTCAACCTGAGGAGTTCCCCAGCGTAGGAAGATATCGTTTCCTACCTCCTGATCCACTTCCTACTCGTGAGCCTGGGCAGATGACCGACTGAGGTGGTCTGCCAATGTGTTCTTAACCCCCGGAAAGTGAATTGCCATGAGGTGAAGGTTGTGTTGCACTGCCCAATCCCAAACTTGCATCGCCTCCTTGCAAAGAGGGTAGGAATGGGTTCCTCCGTTTATTGATGTACCAGACTACACACGTTGTCCACCTGGACAGCCAAATGACCGGGACGCAGATACAAATGCAGAGTTTGTAGAGCATACAACACGACCTGGAGCACAAACACATTTATGTGAAGAGTCTGTTCGAGCTTGGACCAGGAATCCTGGGTCCTGTAAGACCCCAGGTGGCCTCCCCAGCCCTCGCCCGAGGCATCTGTTGTAAGTGTCTGGGAGGGGGGGAGAGAGGCAGAAGGGAACTCCCCGGCAAAGGTTCTCCTGAACCATCCAACATTGCAAGTCCCGAACCACAGGATTGGAGACCAAGACCTGTAGATCTAGGTCGTCCACCAATTGATCCCACTGAGACCGAAGCATCCACTGAGAGATTCTCATGTGGAGCCGAGTGCGAGGGACTGTCATAATAGCAGCCACCATGAGCCAGAGGAGGCAAAGGACTGACCTGGCGCTGACCTACCTGCAACTGGACAACAGGCTGACCTGAGCCAGGAGGGTGGCTACCCTGTCCATTGGCAGGAGCGCCATGCAGGAAGTCGTGTCCAGGATCGCCCCAATGAACTGGAGCCTCTGGGACGGCATCAAATGGGACTTGGCCTGTTGATGCTAATACCCAGGCTGGTGAAAACCTGCAGGGTAAGGGAAAGCAAGTGCAAGAGCTCCTCCCTGGAGGGGGCTGCTAGAAGCCTGTCGTCCAGGTATGGCAAAACCTGAAATCCCTGGGTACGCAGGTGGGCCACTACCACTGAAAGGCATTTGGCGAACACTCGGGGCGCCGAAGAAAGACCAAATGGGAGGGCCTTGAACTGGTACTGGTCCCCCTGGACCAAAAAACAGAGATATTTGCTGTGAGAAGGGCAAATAGGGATATACAGGTAGGCATCCTGCATGTCCAGAGCGCACAGACACTGTCCTGGCCGAAGGAGGGACAGAAGACTCTGCAGAGTGAGCATTCTGAACCTCTTGTATCCCATGAACAAGTTCAGGGAGCAGAGGTCTAGAATAGGCCTCACTTCTCCTGACTTCTTTGGAACCAGGAAGAAATGGGAGTAGTAACCCATCCCCCCGAAGGTGGGATGGAACGGGCTCTATCGCCGCCTTCAGAAGAAGGGAGGTCTTTCTTCCCGAACCAGAGAAGGTGTTTTGGAGAGTAAGACACCTGGGGGTGGGAGGGTGGGAGGGTGGGGGCGCTTTCTTGGTGGATTCTGAAGAAACCTGCTGAGTGTCCTCTACTATCATGGTGGATTCTGAAGAAACTCTATTGAGTGTCCCTCTACTATCATGGTGGATTCTGAAGAAACTCTATTGAGTGTCCCTCTGCTATCAGCTGGAGCACCCAAGTGTCTGCAGTGATCCTCTCCCATGCCGGTAGATGGAAAGAAAATCTCCCTCCTACCGGTTCCTCTGGGAGGCCCAGAGGCTGTGGGGGAGGAGGGGAGTCAGGAGGTGTAAGGCAGCGTTGCAGCTGAAGCTCCCGACGTTTTTTTGGGTGAGGGGGGCTTGGCAGCCGGAGGGGCCCAAAGCT
The DNA here is from genome assembly GCA_016271365.2 of Neoceratodus forsteri. Taxonomy (NCBI): domain Eukaryota; kingdom Metazoa; phylum Chordata; order Ceratodontiformes; family Ceratodontidae; genus Neoceratodus; species Neoceratodus forsteri. Next base: position 910,909,095 of record CM028136.1, read on the forward strand.
TGTTGGCCCGCTTTCCCTGAGGTTTTGCTTTGGGCTGAGAACGTCTGCGAAAGGGGCGACGCTGACCCCAACGGGGCCTGTAGAAGGAGTCGACAGACTTCAGTGCAGTACCCTTCTCTTGCAGATCGGTGATAATGTCCTTGACATCGCCACCGAACAGCAATGAACCCCTGAAGGGCGCATCCTGGATAACAGACTGCACCTCTGGGACCAAACCTGACACTCGGAGCCAGGCATGATACCGCAAACCCATGGCAAAAGCTGAGCTCCGACCAGCAGCATCCACTGCGTCGTACGTGGCACGAAGCATGTGCCAACTGGCCAAATGTGCAGAATGGACTAGATCAGCCACTTCCTGCATCATCTGAGACTCAGGAAGGGAATCCAATTTAGTTTCCACCTCGCTAAAGATCACCTTCTGGTAAGCCCCCATGTGAGCAACATAGTTCAGGGCCTTGATTCCAAGAGTGGAAGAAGCATAGACCTTCTTCCCGTACTGGTCCAGAAGGCAGGATTCCTTGTCGGGTGGTGACAAGCTCAAGTGCTTGGGGTTAGCCATACAGCCGTGAGCGGCGCTAATCACGACGAATCAGCTCTGGGGTGTGAATGTAAGGAAGAAACATCCTCCGGAGCCTGATGCAGCCTGTCTGCCTTCCTCGGAAGGTGGGCTAATGCGACAGTTGTTTCCAAATAGTGGAAACAAGGTCGACATGAGGCTCAGTCCAGGGTGGAATCAGAGTGGGAGTGGTCTCAGGCAGATCCAGGCACACAGTGAGTTTTTTATGCTGTGGATCCGGCTCCAAAGATTGCCACTGATGAACAGCCTGGATTTTGTGCAGCAACTCCACGAAAGAAGGATCCTTCGGAGGAGTCCTTGGCCTGGACTTGTCTGGAGTGCATGGCTCATCATCCAGATTGGAGCGCCCAGCGTCATCCGAGGTCTCCAAGAAGGATGAAGAAGAAGAGGAGGAGGAGGAAGACCCCTCCCGGCGCGGGGGAGTAACGGACCCCTTGGGAAACCCTCCGGGAAGCATAACCTCCCCTGCTCTGAAACCTGAGGGCCTCGCCTGGTGTCCGGGAGGGAGGTCTCTCGCCTCAGGCGTCAGAAGACGACTCTCTACCTCCTTGATGAGCTGAGCCTTGGCTTCAGCCCACCAAGAAGCCAGAGTCTCCTTCAGATCTACCGGCGGCTGAGGGGGTGGTGGAGGAGGGGGGGGATACGGACACTGGAGATATCCATATGGCGCATATCCATAACCCGATGGCAGGAAGCCTGGCATCGGGTACTGGGGCACCGGGTACTGCGGTGTTGGGTGAGCCGGCATCGGGTACTGGGGTGCCAGATACTGCAGACCTGGATGTAACGGCATCGGATACGATTGAGTCGGGTACCCAGGCACCAGGGGCTCTGAAGGGGTAGAAGGCCCTGGTAACTGCCCAGCAGGCGGGCCCAGAACGAGTGGCCTGGTGTGGGGATGGTGTCCGGCAGGGGGATGTCGCCCGGCGTCGGCGTCCAAGGTTCCGACGTCAGGTCATACAGCCCAGCAGGAGGGAGACCCAACGGCAGCATGCCAACATCCCCTGTGTCACTCGGGGAAGTGGGGCTAACGTCCCCAGGATCCAGCAAGGGAGATGCTGGAACCTCGGAATGCAATGAGCGCTGCGGTGAGTTCGGGACGATAGACAGGCCTGAATGGTCTGGTGTCAGCTCTAACACCATGCGGCCGTCGGAGGGGCCAGCGGACGGCTTACTGGCGGGATCCGGGCAGACATCGGAGGAGTCGGCGTCCAACTTATTGGACCCTACGCTCGACGAAGGCCGCAATGGAGGGGCAGCCTTGGTGGGTGCTTTAGAGGCTGTGCGCTGCCCCAAAGGGTCAGGCGTCTTATCAGCCATACCCGGGCGGGCGTCGGAGGAGCCGACATCCAGCTTACCGGGGCCACTCGGACCAAAAGGCTGCACGGTGGCGGGCTTACTGGGAGCGGCAGACTCCTTTGATCTGGAGGCTACCGAGGGGCCCAAATGCAAGCCCGATGGGAGGGTCGATGCCGCCTTGGAAGCCTCCAAGACAGCCATCACGAAACGGTCCCCCAGAGGGGACGTTACCTTCAGTACCGTGACCCCAGCCGGAGTCATGGCAACCGCAGAAGGAGAGTCCTGGTCCCGGGTGCTTCTTCTTGCGATGGCTCTCAGGGGAAGTAGAGGCCTGCCTAAGTTTTTTCAGCTCTTTTTCCATGGAGAACATCTTCAGTTTAAGAACATGGGCCTCCAGGGACTGCTGCCTTCGCTTTCAGGTGGCCCCGTTGAACTGCTGGCAGTGCAGGCACTTCTCCACGGGGTGGTCGGGGCCTAGGCAAAAAAGGCAATGGGAGTGTCCGTCCGTCCTACGGGAGCTGGGCGCCGTAGGAATTGCACTTGTTTTTGTGCTCAGGAGTCGGGGACAACATACACAGCAGCTGAAGAAAATGCTGATGAAGATCAAAGAAATATTCAAAAAAGAGATAGTAAAACTACCGATGATAGACTGGCGAAGCAGTGAACTTGACCGCGAGGTGCTACACGAGCTAACAGCAGGAAAGGACTGGAAGGCGGGTGTGGGGGACCACCCCTTTATACTGACATCGCCGCCAGAGACTGCTAGCTAGAAATGTTTCCGTGGGGTCCTGACGCCTGCCTGCCAACTTCAGTCCTATATGTAATCACCTACTGCAAGAGCCCTCTTGAAGTAAGATCTGTTAGTGTTAACCCAGGGCCACAAGGCGGAGATACCTGTGGTGACTTGGGTGCACTGGGATGTGCTGGTAGGCATCTTGCATATCCAGCGATGCCAGACAGTCATACTAATGGAGCAGTGGTAGTAGAGTGCCTAGGGAGATCATCTTGAACTTCTCCCTGAACAGGTACTTGTTCAGGTTTCTGAGGTTGAGAATTGGGTGCATGCCGCCTGTCTTCTTTAGGACCAGAAAGTAATGGGAGTAGAAACCTGTGTTCTGCTCTGCCCAGAGAACAACTTCTACTGACCTGTTTCTGAGAAGGCCCTGTATTTTGGAAGTAAGGAGGTCTGACTGAGCGACGGACAGACTGTGCTGCTGCATGGGTGGAAGATCTGGAGGGATCTCTGCAAACTTGAGAAAGTATCCCTCTCAGATAATCTTGAGGACCCATTTATGCACTGAGATAGTTTTACAGCCAGTGGATGTCCGAGTCAGATGACCCCCCACTGCCATAGTGGTGTCTACCTCAGGAAGCTGAGGTGAAACCTGGGCCAGATATTCGGAGGGTGGCACTGGGCGCTTTCAGGCCCTGTGTCTTTTGCTGCATTTTCCTTTGCGGCTAAGGAATCTGGTTTCTATTAAAGGCTCAATGCCAAAAGGTCTGCCTGTTACAAAACTGTCGATGGTTTCTGCCCCTTTGAGGGGCATCAGGAGTCGGCCTGTTTTAATGGCAGTCCTGGTTTTCTGAGCGGCCTCTAGCACTTGCTCAACTTGGAGGATGAACAGATAAGCACCGTCAAAGGGGACATTCATCACCTGCTGTTGAGCATCATATGAGAAGCCTGACGTTCTGAGCCAGGAGTGTCGCCTGATACAGATCCCAGCGGTTGCTACCCTAGTCGCAGTGTCATAGAGATCCATAGAAGCTTTTAGCTGATGATTATTGGACTGTATGCCTCTGGTAATAGTCTGAAGAAGCTTCATCCTAACATCAGACTCTGGGAGGTTCTCAACTAGAGTGTTCCACAGGGTGTACTTGTACAGAGAGTAATGGCCCTGATAACTGGCAGTACGCATTGCTAAGGTTGCAGCTGCGAAGGCCGGTTTCCCTAAAGTGTCAACCCTGCAGGATTACTTACTGATAGGCCATGCTGGGGAGGACAGCCCAACCATTCTCTGCAATCATCACTAAGGCATCTGCAAAGGGCTGCGATGCAAGGAAGGATCTTTCCTTAGCAGGGGCATACTTCCCGTCTGTGGCCTTAGCCACAGAAGAAACAAGCACCGGCCTGGCCCACACTGTATGTAACAAGGTCTCAAATGAAGGGGGCACAGGGGCATTAGGTTCACAGAAATGTTGGGAAAATGAAAGTATTCAGGGCATAAGAGCCTCCCTAGGTCCACAGAGGAGGTTTGGAGAGCCAGAGTGGATCCTATATTCCTAAGAAGGGACTGGAAAGAAAGTTCCTCTACTAAGGATTCAGCAAAGACAGAAGGCTTGCTTTCCAAGTCATAGACCGAGTCATCTTCCACAGCGACAGACAATATCAGGTCAGGCTCAGACTCATCATGTTCTACTTCCACCAATGAGAGGTCACGGACTAATCTTACTAGACCAAAGCCTGGTCTAGGTGAAGGGTACACAGGAGACACTGGAACCCATATCAGCGTTGAGGAACTCAGCACCACCATACGCGGCACCAAAGCACCCAATGCTGCATGCAGCACAGAAACCTGACACCACATGCAGCACTGAAACTGGCACCACATGCTGCACTGAAGTCAATACCATACGAGGCACTGAGGTGACGCCGCATGTGGTACAGAGGCTGAGTGAAGCAGTTGCCGCTGGCCGCATCACCAAATAACTCTGCACTGACCGTGATCTAGAAGAATGGAAGGGAGGAAAGTGGTACCTGTGCTGGCCCCTATGTGGAATCCTGGTGAGGGGGGGGAAGGCACGTGGAACCAGCGTCAGAGGAGTCGGTACTGGGGCAGGAAGAAACTCTGTCGCTGGCACAGAACACACATCCTGCCCCATCTGCTCCGGCCACAGCCCAGCAGCTCCAAAACCCGAGGGCCCAGGACCCGGGTCCACTGGCAAGGGCAACAGAGACAGAAGCTGTACCCACTGCTCCATAAGAGCAGCCCAGTGGTGACACTGCTCGCCAGAAACCCCGTCAGAGGACAGAGAGGGGCTCCGATGTTAGGAATTCCATCTGTTAAGAACAGAGACCCCGGGGGGGGTTCACGGTGGGCCTACAGCTCTCCACTACCTAAGATTCCTAGCAGATCTACTAGAGGGTGACCTCGAATGGTACCATCTCTTCTTCTGATGGGAAGGAGAAGAGCTCGAGGCTGAGCAGCACCGGGTCCCCAACCGGGATCGGGCCAGCTTCTTTTTGTGCTTTCAGGAGGACTGTCCTCTCTCCTGAGCACCGGACTGCCCATGGTTGGACACCCCCTCCATAAAGGACGATGGATCAGACACAGCCCCACTGCCAGAACAACTTTCCAGCGAAGTCTCCCTACCATCACCAATATTGTCCATTGTTGACTCTGTCGATGGCAGGCTGAGAGATTGTCTTTTCTTCAGAAAATAACATTTTCTCTTTTTTTTTTAAATAATAAAATACTAAAACTAAACTAAACTGAAAGACTATATGCTGCTGACATACAGATGTGAAGATCTGACTCCCAGCAGGCGAGCAATGTCGTCACTGAAGCACACTCGACAGCAGGGAAAAAAGGAACTGAGGGATTGGAAGGTTGACACCAAGATAGCCTACACAGGTGCAAGCCAGTCTCGATGCCACGCATGCGCAGTCCTACCTCAATGCCAACCCTCCTGAAGATTTTTGGCCTCCGGCGTAGCACCCAGCAGTATGTATGAATGAATGGTGAAGACAAGTCCAGGAAGATCTATGGTTACAGGTAAGTCATCTCTATTTTTAACAGATACAATAAACTAACCACACTTAGGGAAGGCAAGGTGATTTTACTGATATGGTGCCCAATTTCGGGGGCTCTGGGCGCCTCACAGTATACACGGCTGAGCAGATAAATTAGAAAAAAATCAATAAACTACACAGAATAAAAAAGCCAGAATACTTTATGACTTAGGCAAATTCCTAGCAGTCCTCTGGAAGAGGAGGCAAGGCATGCACCCCAAAGTAGGTGAAATGAGACTGGAGGATTGAGGACCCAAAAGCAGCACCAGGACAACTGAGCAAGTTGACACTGTAAAGGGAGATGAATATGTGCGCAGTCGACTAGGTAGCAGCCCTACATATTTCAGAAATGGAGATGTACCTGGCAGCAATCTGGTGGAGTTAACCTTCACACCCACAGGTGGCTGTTCCACAGCCAACCCGTAACACAGGGAAATGCAGGAGGTGATAAATCAGCCAGCTGTGTTGGGCTGCCAATCTGCCTAGGACAGCTTTAGCATACGTAACAAATTCAACCATAGGATCCAGGAAAAAGAGCAGAGCTCTGCAAACATCTAGCATGTATTTATGTATAAAAATAAAGAATATAGGGTGGTTTTGAAGAAACTGCTAAAATGGAGCGATAAGCTCCTCTGGTTCCAAGGAACCACTGAAGAACCGGAGAGCTCGTGCAAATGTTCAAAAAAAGATACAAAAAGTACTGTAACTAAAGAGGCAGAGAAATGAAGTTAGAAATAAAAACATTCTTATTGTACAACAAATAAATGTCTTCAAGCGAAGTTGTCTGAAGAGAGCTCTTTGGGGCAACTTACTAGTTCAGGCGGAGAAAAGGATCTGATATTAGGCTGCAGGACATAGCACCACCTCGAGGCAGAGGTTTGAATAGTGTTCCAAATTACATAATTCACATTACTTCATGTACTCTGGGGCACTTCTACCTGTCAGGCTGAATGCACTAGTTAAGCATAATGAGGGATTCCTGGGGTTTGAACAACCTTGTTCTAGTGGCGTACCAGATGTGGTAACTCCACAGACAAGATACTGTAGCTCATTCACCCACCAATCTGGCCAAGGTGATTGCAGCCAAGAAGAAGTTACTCACCACAGTAAAAACAGGTTACTCACCTGTAACAGTAGTTCTAGGAGTGGTACATGTTGTTCATCCACACTGTTTGGCATGTCCTTTCCCTTTAAGATTCTTGCCGGAAGGTCTAAAAGCTGGCTCCTCCCATCCACTCGGGTGGTATATGCCTCGGCTCTGCCCCTTGATGCCAGATCTTGCCCGCTGGAAGCAGAGGGTTGTGCGTCGAAGCCGGGGAGGTCGGGTGGGTTTGTGTGGATGAACAACATACATCACTCCTAGAAAGTACAGTTACATAAAAATTTGCCGTAACAGTAGATCTTTGAGGGATGTCTCTTGCAGCAGGTAATACACTTGGGTAGTTGTCAGAGGTCGCTGTGGTGCACGGCAGCTCTTCTAGCAGTGTTTCAGCAGGGGCGGCCCACCAATGACATCATCCTGCTTCCTATACAAGAGTGGGCGGTCCCTGGTATCCTCAGTTCCCTGCCGGATTCAGCTCACTAAGCGAGGACCAAGGGGATCCGAGGTACCATAGGTGTCACGTCCCATGTGCTAAGTGGAACAAAGTCATTCTCTTACAGAAGGAGGGGAGACAGAGGGAGGGAACACACCTGCTGCAAGAGACATCTCTCAAAGATCTACTGTTACGGTAAGTTTTTAAGTAACTGTACTACCTTCCACAGGACAGTCTCTTGCAGCACGTAATACACTTGGGATGATTCCCAAGCAGTGTACCCAAAATAGGGTGGAATTAGGATAGGAGACCCTGTAGGACTGCACAGTTAAAGGCCATCCCACAGTGAGAAGCAATACCCAGGTTGTAATGCTTCATGAAAATGTGAATGGTGGACCATGTGGCTGCATTGCAGATATCAGTGATCAAGACCCCCTTGAAGGAGGACGACGTGGAGGCCTGAGCTCTAGTGGAATGGGCTTATACTATTCCCGATAGGGGCTTCTTGTATTTTTTGTAACAAAACGTGATGCAATTTGCCAACCAACTGTAAATAGTTTTATTGGCAACTGGGGAATCTTCCCCTCGTAGAGGCAAAGGTGTCAAACAAGTGAGAGTTTTTTCTCAAGAATCTGGTATGATTTATATAGTACTTCAGAATACGATGAACATCAAAGGTGTGTAAGAGATGTTCTCCTGGATTAGAATGCTCATGGTAGTAGATGTGCAATTCTATGGTCTGGTTTAAGGTATGTTCTGAAACCACTTTCGGCAGAAAGGAGGGATTGGTGCGGAGAATAGGGTTGCCACCTATCCGGTTTTTGACCGGATAATCCGGTTTTTAGGGTCCTTATCCTGTCATCCGGTTTTGGTTACATGCAGTCCGGTTTTTGGGCCATTTTTGAGTGCTCATATACTCTTAAAACTGATGTATCAAATCATTCACTGTTTTGGCTGCATTACATGTCCAGGTTACAAAGAAGTTCTGCTGTCACAGTCATTCAAACCTGCCTTTGTTTGTAAAACCAGACTGTCTGAGAGGTGTAAAGTATGGCCATTAAGATCATTAGCAGTAAATTAACCTATTCTTTTCCATTCTGAATTTTAAGTATGGTCTTTTACTGCTATGACATGAAATAGTTTTTACACCTTTATGTGCTCTCATGTGTTTATTTTTGTTTGTTCTATATTATGGTAAGTTTTAAACCCATTTTTGTTAAATTAATAATCTAAGTTTTATTGCTTTTATCACTACATTTGCTCTAATTTTTTGTATTACCTCAACATTCCATGATATTAGCTACACTTTGACAGGTCATTCAGATAAATAGCATGGAATGGTGTATCTGAAATTGTGGAATGTCTTAGAAACATGAAAAGAAACAGTAGTAGCTGCTGAGGTAAAGAGGAACACAGTGCAGTATTAAGGGTACCACAAGCACTGATAAGGCAAGAGAGGGCAAGCTGTCCACAGCCCTCCCCACAGCAACCGGGATCCCCCCCCGCGGAACACGGAATCCAGCACCAGCAGACGTGCGGTCGAGAGGACAAGCTGTCCCCAGCCCTCCTCATAGCAACCGGGATCTCCTCGCGGAGCACGGAATCCAGCACCAGCAGACGTGCAGTCGAGAGGGCAAGCTGTCCACAGCCCTCCCCACAGCAACCGGGATCCCCCCCGTGGAACACGAAATCCAGCACCGGCAGACGTGCAGTCGAGAGGGCAAGCTGTACCAGCCCTCCCACAGCAACGGGATCCCCACAGAACATGGAATCCAGCACCAGCAGGCGTACGGTCAAGAGAGCAAGCTGTCCCCAGCCCTCCAACAGCAACCGGGATCCCCCCCCCCACGGAACATGGAATCTAGCACCAGCAGGTAGCCATCTCAGCTGCTTCTTCACGGAGCTCTACTGCGCCACAGCTTTTTCAAATTTTGTGCCTTTTTACTGCAGCGCATTTTAATCCTTGTCGGCGGAGCAGTGCACAGCACCCTGCCCGTAACTGAAGTTGAAATTCCGCTTTAAGGAGAATTTTGTGCCAAACCGACCTGTAATCTTAACATAGTAAACCAGCTTGTAAGGGAATCTGGGTTCATTTTGCTGCTTTGTATTACAAGTGGGATAGTAGAAGGCATAGGCAAAGGGAAAGGAAGCTGCTCTGTATTTACAGCAGGGGTAAAGCGTGTAAGCCTTCACCGAGTGTAACATTCACAAGCCCCAGGCGGCAAAAGGATAAGGGGAAGGAGGTACAGTTCTGCTGTTTGCTGCATGTAAAATAGTAAAAAACACCTAGTCAGTTTATTAAGTGTTTAAGAATTGAAGCATGCTACTTCAGACAGAAGCTCCTCCTTCCTACCTACCTGTACTTAAAGCAGCCTTTTCCCCCCTGCAGGCGTGCGGTCGGGGAGGGTAAGCTGTCCCAAGCCCTCCCACAGCAACGGGATCCCCAGCAGACACCTGCTTCTTCAAGACTCTAGCCCCACCTGCGCTCTGGCGCAGGCTCCCCACCACCACCCTTGGTGGAGCTCCTCCTTACATAGTGTAGCTCCCTGTGAGCTCATAAACCAATCAGTCCACTTTCCCATTAGCTCCTTATATTTTTCTGCCACTAGTGGCCACCGCAGAGCAGAGTCAATCTACTACTGAAATAAACCAAAAAAAAAAAAATGCAGCTTCTCACGGCAACAATTGCTATGCTTTGCCTAATCTTATCCTCCCTTCCACCTTCATCCTATACAGATGATTTGCTTGAAGATCCTTCTGACATCCGTCAATGAAGAAGTGGAAACAGGAAAAAAAAAAGTTCTCTTTGCTCAGTTTCTCGTCGATGACTGCTTACACTTTGCACTAAGCTGCGTCACGAGAGCGAACCGTGGAAAAATAGAGATACCGGGACAGCAATCTTATATAGGAAACAGGATGATGATGATGATGTCATTGGTGGGCAGCCCCTGGTGAAAGACTGCTAGAGGAGCAGCCATGTACCACAGCGACCCCCGGTGACTACCCAAGTGTATTCAAGAGACCATCCCATGGAAGATCTACTGTTACAGGTGAGTAACCTGTTTTTCTAGGATCATGCATATGTTGTTCTATCCACATTGTTTGGCAGACTCCTAGCAGTTCTCCGGGAGGAGGAAGGCAAGGCGCACACCCTCTACTTGGAAAACAGAGATTGGAGAAATGAAGCCCCAAAACCAGCATCCTGGCATGAATCTAGGTCGATGTGGTAATGGGAAATGAAGGTGTTTGCTGACTTCCGGGTAGCAGTCCTGCAGATGTCCTGGATAGGGACATCCCTAGAAGCAGCCACCGACCGATGCAGCAGTATAACGGGTGGAATGAGCTCTTTTCCCTATGGGAGGCTCCTTGCCCGCCAACCGATAGCAGAGATCAAAGCAAGATGTAATCCATCTGCCAATCGTCCACTTTGCTGCAGGTCTGCCAGGTGCGGCTTCAGCATAGGTGATAAACAGCTGGCAAACTTCTCCCCGAACTTCAGCTGTACGCTCCTTGTAATAAGAGAGTGCTCATCTCAGGTCCAAAGTATGGAACCTGTACTCAGACTCCGAGGTGAAACTGGGGTAGTAAACCAGCAGAGTCTTCACCTGGTTCAGGTGAAACTCCAACACAAACTTCGGAAGGAACTTTGGGTTGAGGCGCAGAACATCCTTATCCCTGTGGAATACCAGATAGTGAGACTCGATAGAAAGTGCCTGTAGCTCTCCAGTCCTTCTGGCTGATGTGACAGCCATCAAGAAGGCGGTCTTCCATGACAGATGGGACATCTCACACCAGTGCACTGGTTCGAATGGCTTGCCCATGAGCTTTGCCAGTACCAGCAGTAGATCCCACGGTGGTGGTGGTGGTTCACGCACTGGAGGTGAAATATGGTCAAGGCGTTTAAAGAAACGCCAGACCACCTTCTCCTGTGCCACTGTCTGCTGACCGGCCCATGCCTGGTAAGCAGACATGGCTGCCAGGTGCACTTTAAGGGTTGTAGACCGAAGATCCCCTTTGGAGAGACACCAGAGGTAGTCGAGGATGCTAGCCAGTGCACAGGATGAAGGGTCCAGGCCCTTGCCCTGACACCAAATGGAGAATCTCTTCCATTTGAAGGCATAGCACTTCCTGGTCGACTCCTTCCTAGATGACTCAACTACACTGAGCACACCGTCGGAGGGACCCAAAGCCTGGAACTCTAGCCGCTCAGGAACCAGGTTGTCAGGTACAGGGTTTGAAGGTCTGGATGGAGAACCCTCCCTGATTGACTGTGATCAGCCCCGGGCATGCTGGAAGATGCCTCGGGAGCCTGTTGCTAAGGCTGAGAAGATCGGGGTACCAAAACTGGCTGGGCCACTCCAGTGCCACCAGGATCACCTGTGCCTTGTCCCTCCTGACCTTGAGGAGCACCCTGTGGATCAAGGGTAGCGGACAGAGGGCACAGAAGAGGCCAGGGGTCCACGGCCTCGAGAAGACATCCCCTGCAGCGAGCCCTGCTGAGGGGGTGGGCATGAAACAGCCTCAGCTTGGTGTTCTCCCTGGAGGCAAACTGGTCCACCTGAGGGGTTCCCCACTGGGAGAACAGGCTGTGTACTACCTCCGGATGGAGAGACCACTCATGGGACACCTCGCCCACACGACTGAGGGCATCCACCAGTTAATTTGAGGCTCCTGCCACATGGATGGCTAGGCGATCTGCCTCCAGTTGTCTCACGAGGGTCCAGACCCAGATACAAAGCATTTCCTTGCACAGAGGCCGAGAGTGTATGCTGCCCTGCTTGTTGAGATAGTACATGGTCATGGTATTGTCCATCTGGACCTGCACCACTTGACCCCGAAGCAACGGAGCGAATGAAGTCAGTGCCAGCCGAATTGCTCGGAGCTCCAGCAGGCTGATACAACATCAGGATTCCTCGGAGGTCCAGAGCCCGTGGACTCTGTGATTCCCCATGTGGGCACCTCAGCCCGTGAGAGGCGCTTCGGTCTGAAGAACGACTGTTGGCTCAGGGTGAACAAACGGGATCCTCTCCTGCAGATGTTCTAGGGCAGTCTACCATTGGAGAGCATCCCACATCTTCTGGATCACAGTTACCGGTTGGTCAAAATTACTGTAACGCTGAGTCCGCTGACCGACCAGCTCCCACTGAAGGGAGTGCATATGCCACCAGGCCCAACAGACCATGGAGGTGCAGGCTGCCATGTAACCCAGAAGGTGCAGGAAGTCCCAGGCAGGGCGAAAGTGCCCAACCAGAAATGATTGGGCAAAGGAACAAAGAACCTCTGCCCTGTATCCCAGGAGCCTGGCTCTGGCTCGGCAAGTCAAGCTCTGCTTGATAAAGCTGATCACCTGCGAAGGCACAAGTTCCGACTTGGTCTCGTTGATGAGGAGACCAAGTTCAATGCAGGTCTGAAGGGCCAGATACCTGGACCTCTCTACCTCCTGTTTGGACGGACCCGCTATGAGCCAATCGACAAGATAGGGGTACACTCTGATCCCCCCGATGCTGAAGATGGGCCGCCACCACTGCAATGCATTTGGTGAAGACCGGGGGGGGCCGATGACAGGTCGAACAGCATGGCTAGGAACTCGAAGAGGGCTCGCTCTACTCGGAAGTGGAGGAACCTATGGTGTGACAGACGGATCAGGACGTGAAAGAACGCGTCCTGTAGATCCAGTGAGCAAAACCACAAGTTCTGCTCGAGAGATAGTATGATCTGAGACAGAGTTACCATCCTGAAGGTGCAAGACCTGAGAAACCGGTTCAGGTCATGCAGATCGAGAATGGGGTGCCAGCCCCCCATCCGTTTCAGGACCAGGAAGTACCTGGAAATGCACCCTGGGTTGATACTTGCGGAGGAGTTTGGCGATGTTGTCTCGGAGAGCCAACTGAGTGTTCAAGGAAATCATTTCCTCCCATGAGGTGTGGGCTCGGCTAGGCGGGTACTGCTCGAATTCCAGAGGCAGTCAACGGCTGACCTATTCTAGGACCCACTTGTCCATTATAACAGTGGACCAAGCTGAAAGGAAGTGGTGGAGGCAGCCCCCCAAAGGAGGACCCAGAGTGGTTGTGACTGGGAGGGGGTTGACAACCCCCATCCCATCAATGGCTGGCTTGGAGGAGGAGGATCCGGTTTGGGGACTGCCGGGACCCTTCCCTCTGGGTTTACAGGCTGCCAAGGGCCCTTGTTTGGGCCGAGGGCACCAAGGTTGACCCTGCTACTGTTGCTGCCTTGACTAAAAGTGGGGCTGCTTGGCCGCAGGGGCAGAAGACCAAAAAGGCTTTCTCTTCTGCTTTTTGGAACCCTGGGATTCCTTCTGGGCAGTATTAATGGAGTTCAAGGAGGCACTGGACTTCTCTATGCACTGGAGGTGACTGTCCACTCCTGGACCAAATAAATCAGTGCCCAGGAAGAGAACATCCCAAAAACTTGTGCTGAGAGTCCACCGTAAAGGTCGAGATCCACAGCCAGGCCCTGCGGCGCACGGCGACTGTGGCCACCACCGAGCGGGTGCAAAAATCCCTGACGTCCAGAGCCATCTGGAGTTGCTGTTTGCCAACCGCATAACCCTGGTCACTGACCTGCTTGACCGTGGTCTGAAGGTCTGCAGGGAGATGAGGAAGAACCTCATCCAAAGAGCCCAAGACAGCATGAGGGAATTGCACCATGACGACAGCCGAGCTCGCCTGACGAAGGCCAAGCGATGAGGCAGCATAGACTTTCCTGTCAGAATGGTCCAGCTTTCTGGACTTTTTGTCTGGAGGTCTACTGGTGTCTCCCGAATTACCCAATCGCCGGAACACAGACTTGGTCACCAACCCCTCGGCCAAGGAGTGTTCTGTGAATCCCAAAAGGAAGCCAATGGGAACTGCATATTTGCGGGCCATCCGGGGTGAGGGCACAGGGCAGGAGAGTCTGGGTGCTGCCACAGCTCCAACAAAAGCTTCGGCCACAGGGAAGGCCTCCGTTGGATAATCCCCTCCTTTGAGAATATCAGTGAGGGGATACGTGGCCTGTTTCTAAACGGGCTCCAACGGCATCCCTGTACATTCAGCAAAGGATGCCCATGAATGACGTGGGACATTGCTCTGTTGAGAGACTCCCGATGGGTTCATCGTCCCAGGTACTGGAAAACAAATCAGAGTCCTCGGACTCCGGGTAGCTCTGCCAACCACCTGTGTCACCTTGGACCTGCTGGGGATGGTCGGGACTGAGGGTGACAGACAACCTGCGCAGGAGGCCCTTGACGGGCCGAGACTCCTTGGCGGGAGCCCCGGTGGGAGGCTGCTTAGGTGACGGCTCCACCAGAATCAGTGGAGAGGCCAATTCTGGCTGAGCTGGGAGGGTCTTCACCGGCTCCACGGCCAGAGGGGCGGTGTTGACCAGTTCCTTAGGAGTCAGCATCAGCCTAGAGGGCGACAGCCAAGTGATGGCTGGTGTGGAAGCCGGGATCGACTTCGAACCAAATAATCAACTGCTGCCACACCAAATTCTCGTAGCGTCGGTGCAGCTTGCGTCAAAGCCTCTCCTCTCCTGAGGATGAATGGTAGGGGTGCTTTTTAGCATGCTTATGTGATTTCTTCGGCCTATCGGTTAAAGGAGTCTGAGACCTCAACTTAGACTGTCAAGGGGACAGACGGGGTGCTCAGAAAGAGCTGGGGAGAACCGTGGCTCCTCCAGGTCAAGGACAGGAACCGTAAAGAGGTTCCTAGCAGGCTGGGTCTCCTCATCATTGAGCGAGAATGGGCCGATGAGGTCAAGAACAATCTCAACCGGGTCGTTGTCCTATGTCTTGGCTGGCTGGCCTGATGGGGTTACTATAAAGCCAGTGGCTGATACCGCAATCTCGACCGAAGTCGAAACGGCAGATTCCGGGGACCGAGATCTCTCTCGATTTCAAGAACATCGTCGACGAGACAAATTTTCTCGACTCCTTATCCATTTTACAGGAATGGGAGACATGCACACATGAAGGGCCCTCCGTTATGGTCGGGAGAGACTGGCACATCTCCTTGAAGGAGCCTGAAAAGCAGTAGCCCAAACTGAGCGGGACAAAGATCAACATGGAAAAGGACCGATCAGCGGCTCAAGCCACCTCCTCCTCGAAGACCTTTATATGCTCTAGTTGCTCAGCGGACCCCACAGCCGCGAAGACTGCCCAAAGAATGGGCTTCTTTCGATTTGACCGACAGTTTCAGTTTCTCTGGTCTGCCAAGCTGAAGTCGTGTGAAATGATCAGCCAAAACATTGGGATGGAACGTGCGACACGAGTTGCAGGCCTGGGTGTCATGGGCATGGCCCAGGCAGTGACACACAGAGGCATGTGGGTTGGTGGGATATTTCTGTCTGCAGTGCAGCCAAGGAATCTCCAAGGCGAGGACTTGTCCTCCATCACGGCTGCAACTGCAAAGCGTGAGAAACTCGAACAAGTTTATTTATAGTTATGCCAAACCTTCAAATTAATTAGCCCAACTCCCCCTACCAGCCTATCTGGACTCACTGTGCTAAAGACTAATCCCTGGCTCCTCCGCACAACAGATCACACTCTCCTAGCTGTCCCCAAAGTAAGAACCAAGGCGGGAGGCAAGTCTTTCGATCACACTGCACGCACCCTGTGGAACTCCCTCCCTCCCTGAGTGCAGGAAGCACAGTCAATCAAAAGTTTCCGCACTAGGCTTAAGGCTCACATGACTGCAACTTCTAAATGCCGCTGCTAGGCTCCTGGGACCACCTCACGGTCAACTGAATCCCACAGTCCAATACTACCCTTAGTGAGTAAATCGTAATATGCAATGTGGCTCACACCCTCCTCTCTCATTCTTCGTGTCTAGTCACATACTCTGCTAAACTCCTGTACCCACCACAAATGCATGCTGTTCTCAGCACATGTAACCAGCTGACTGTATAATACTGTATAACTTGCATCATACTGTATAATTTTAATTATCATACTGTGATATTTACCAATGTAATGTAATCCCGGGTCGCCCCTGAAAAAGATACCTCCGGGGCCCAGTGAGCTTACCCGGTCACCAAAAATAAATAAATATGAAGATTTGTTCTCCAGGGCCTACTCAACATGGGAGCAATAAGGAGGGACCCTGAATCTTCCAGGGGAAAGGAAGATCTGACATCAAGGGGCGGAGCCGAGGCATATACCACCTGGATGGGTGGGAGGAGTCAGCTTTTAGACCTTCCGACAAGAATCTTGAAGGAAAAGGACATGCCAAACAGTCTGGATAGAACAACATATCCACGATCCTAGAATGATGTTTCTTCTAAGAGAGTTTACTAATGATTCACAGTGTAGAAGGAAAAAAACAAAAACTAATGTGTTGCAGGCAGTACATTTTATTGGACTAACAAAATTAGTTCTGAGACTAGCTTTTGAGAGATAATCTCTCTTCTTCAGGTCAGGTCAGCGACAGCTAGTACCAGAAATAATTATGTTAGTCCAGTTAAAGGCATCACCTAAAACATTTTTTTTTTCTTCTACATTGTCCATTGGACTGTGATAGGGTTGAATAAGGCCCTGTCCCCTTTGTTATGCAAAAAGAGTTCAACGCAAGGATATGTTCTATCCTCTCCTCTTCTGTCTCGTGTTTGTCTGGTTGCGCAACCAAATGCTCTCGTGAGACCTAGAAACTAATCACTCTGATGGTCTTGCGATTCTCCACCTCTCGCTATCACTCTGCCTTTCCTTGCTGATGTTTTTATTTTTTTTGTATTATCTTTTTACCTCCTACGATGCTCCGGAGTCTGCCTCTCCTTAGGGCCCTTGTGGCATCTCCACTCCCCGGCCATCCTCTTCCCGAGTGCTGCCCTCATACCACATATTGCAGCCAGCCCTCCGAGTCGTCCCAGAGTAACCCTATCTCTGGGCGGGTCCCCCTACTCCGAAGGGGAAGGCACCGGGGCAAGAGGGAACCCCAGCACTCTATATTTTCTCCTGACTCTGGGTGCTGCTGTAGAAGAGCAGGCTCCCGGAGGTTCTGGAGGTGTGGAGAATGCGGAGGTCATCATCCAGTGGGTGCTGAAGTTGTTTTCCCAGCTTTCCTGGTTGTCCCTCCTACGCCGCTGCGTAGCAGTGCCTGGTCTCCATCGTGGGCCACTAGGAGGCCGGGGCTTCCCACCGACCCACCCCAAGAGAGCAGTCCTCCGGACGCTCAATCCTCTCCTTGTCCAGCTAGCCCCCGACGATGAGAGTCCATTCCCGAACCCGGGTCACCGGTGTGGTTCGAAGTGTGGCATCCAGCGCCTCAGCCCTCTGCGCCACTTGGCCGACTTCTTTGCTGTTTCTGTCTTTTCTTCCCTTGCGTATCTACAGTTGTAAAAATATATGTGAATCTTTATATGAAACTGTAAGCGCTACTGGGATCCTGTAGTTTGAAAATGTATATAGTTATACTTTTGAAATGACTGCAAAAAGCTATTGGGATTTTGGGGGGTTAACCTGAGATGCAGTTTGAGCTCCTCTCAGGCTTGTTTGCAAACTCATTGCAGAGCTGTCAACAAGAGGTTAGTTCTGGGTCACCATGTTCTATTTTGTTGCACCTGCAAGGAAACTGACGAAGTTCTAATACTTCTTGAGAAAAACAGAATATTTACTCAACGAGATGGTTGCAAAAGTTAATCATCAAGCAAAGACTTGTTATAAAAAGAGCAGCAATATTTTTGCTGGGGAGACAAACTCTGAATTAGAGATATCCTCAGATGAAGGACTTTGTTTTCTCTGTTTGTACTGCCTTTGTAAATAGTTATACTGAACAATTTTTATTTCTTATTTTAGTGTTATTGATAATAATAAAATGCTACTTGTGAATTTTGTAACTGTTCCTGGTCTTCCTATGCTTCCTGACCTTGGCCTCGACGACATGGACTAACTCAGTTATCACATTTCTTTAGCTACCCGTAACCTCTTTTTATGAGCTGATTGTTCAGTCATGGTTTTGGTTATTTTTATGTTGCTGCAGAAGGGTATGGGGGTGGGGAGGAGGATTTGCTGACAGCAGCAATCGTTTCTATTTGTGACACAACCATCACCTGGGCTAACACAGTATCCTGGTACTATCTTGGTGGGTGGGTGGGGGCAAGCAGCCCAGGCCTCTGCCTTGGAGCCTCACGCTGTCAGGGCAGCTGGGCTAGATACTCAGAATGCTGCTCTCTGCACCTCAGCTTGCCCTCATGGTAAGGAGGTAATGGTTCTAATATGCACAAAGACTTGGCGCAGCAGACTGAGTCTGCTCAGGATAGTTTTTTTTGTGTGATGTCATTGATGAGATCACATGCAGAGCATAGAGGAGGGGTTTCAGGATAAACATAAGGTTGTGAACTAGGCCCTATGGAAAAAAAAAAAACTATCTGAATGAAAATTTACCAACAGCAATGAATTCTGCAGCACTACAGATATTCTGTGACACAATGCAAATTTCTGTGAAAAATTCTGTGGCCACAGAATCACAGAATTCCAGGGGCCTTGAGTTTAAACCCCGGGAAGTCTATATATTTCTGCATGACCAGACACCTTGGAGGGTGTTACTGCACTTATGAAATATTCCCAAGACATTAAAAACAATTAAATACCAGCTACAAGAGCCGAGCTAGTCGGTTATGTGGACATAACATAACACAACTGGACACCATGTGATAGCTCTTAGCAAACCAGACAGCAAGCTGTTTTAAACCTGTTTTAGAAGGCCTTCTACTAGTTCAGACAGTCTGCTGGTTTTCTTACTTTTTCTGGTGATCCAGCCAGGCAAGCTCTGCCTTAGTTTTCTCCTTCAGTGCCTTTTCTCGTAGTCGAAGTAGGGAGGATTGGTGTGCTGCACGCATCTCTTCTTCCTTCATATATTGCCTCACCATCTCCATAGTGAACTTGGAAAAACTGTCTTGTCCGCTAGAGAATGGTATGGTAAACTCCTGAAAAGTATTATGGGGTAGGACAAAGAAAAGCATGTCAAATATCAAAATATAAAACTTGTACAAGGAAAAGTTACTCAATGTAGTAACAGCTTTTCTTCTAATGGTTAGAAGAAAAAAAAAAATACTCACAATAGTAATAATGTTTCTTCTAAAGAGTTTATAAGGGATTCATACAAATTGCATCATCTCAGTCTTGAGTTGTTTCCTTGGAGACAGAACTTTAGAATGTTAAAGTTGAAATTGTGCACTGTGCCCCGCCCCAGTTCTAACTGCAGATTTAAACCTAAATACAAGAGACCTGTGACCACCTATCTATCCTATGCTAGTTATTCTTACCTGAAGAATTCTAACCCTTCACCGTGCTCTCTCCCGCTCAAAGGGGAGGAAATCACACTCCATCTGCTTCCTTATTTTCCTGCTCCTCCTTCTGTCTGGCGAAGCTGAGTTCAATCCAGGTCCCCCCAATCTCTCTCTCTCTCCTGTTTCTGCAAAAGACCTTCACATTTTTCATCTCAACGCCAAAAGCCTCCTCCCTAAAGTTGACCTCCTCTCCATTCGGATTCTACAACACTCTCCAGATATCCTCTGTATCTCCAAATACTGGCTCTCCCCAAGGATTCCAGACTCCAGTTTGTCCCTTCCTAACATCTCTCTCTACAGGCAGGACAAAGGAAAACATGGTAGTGGCATTACAATCTATCTTCAGCAGAGGCTGTACCTTCTTCACACTAGTCTAAAATGCTCGCAACAGGACAGAGGGTCTAGGCCCTTGCCCTGGCAACAAATGGAAAACCTTTTCCATTTGAAGGCGTAGCACTTTCTGGTCGCCTCCTTTCTGGATGCTTCTACTACTGCCAGTACATCCTCAGAGAGACCCAAGGCCTGGAACTCTAGCCGCTCAGGTGCAGGGACTGAAGGTCCAGATGGAATACCTTCCCCTGACTGACTGATATCAGGTTCAGGCATGCTGGAAGACGCCTCGGGAGCCTGAGACAGAGGAGATCTGGATATCAGAACTGGCAGGGCCAGTCTTGGGCTACCAGGATCACCTGTGCCTGGTCCCACCTCACCTTGAGATGCACCCTGTGGATCAAGGAAAATGGAGGGAAGGCACAGAAGAGGCTTGGGTTCCACAGCCTCGAGAAGGCATCCCCCTGCAGCGATCCCCGCTGAGTGGGGAGGGGCAGGCGAGAAACCGCCTCAGCTTGGTATTTTCCCTTGAGGCAAACAGGTCCACCATCGGTTTGCCCCAGTTGAAGAACAGGCTGTGAGCTACCTCTGGATGGAGAGACCACTTGTGGGATGTCTCACCTATGTGGCTGAGAGCATCTGCCAATTGATTTGAGGCTCCTGCCTCATGGATGGCTAGAAGATCTGCCTCCAGTCAGCTCACAAGTGTCCAGATGCGGAGCGCTTCCCTGCACAGCAGCCGGTAGTGCATGCCACCCTGCTTGTTGAGGTGGTACATGGTCATGGTATTGTCCATCTGGACTTGACCCACTAGACCCCAAAGCTGTTGAGTGAATGCTGACAACGCCAGTCTGACGGCTCTGAGCTCCAACAGGTTGATATGGTATTGGGATTCCTCGAAGGTCCAGAACCCATGGGCCCTGTTCCCCATTGGGCTCTCCAGCCTGTGAGAGAGGCATCAGTTGTGAGGATGACCATCAGCTTGAAGCGGACAAACAGGATCCCTTCCTGCAACCGGTCTAGGACGGTCCACCACTGGGAAGCATCCCACATCTTCTGGGTCACAGTGATCAGCTGGTCGAAATGACCTAGGTGCTGAGTCCACTTGGTGGCGAGCTCCCATTGAAGGGAGCACATATGCCACTGGGCCCAATGGACCATGGTGGTGCAGGCTGCAATGTAACCCAGAAGGTGCAGAAAGTCCAGGACACTGCGTAAGTGCCCAACCAGAAATGACTGGGCAAAGGAGGAGAGAACCTCTGCCCTGTCCGCGGGAAGCCATGCTCTGGCTTGGCAAGAGTCAAGCTCTGCCCCAATTAAGCATATCAGCTGAGAAGGCCCGTGCTCCGACTTGGCCTCGTTGATCAGGAGGCCAAGTTGAGAGCAGGTGTGGAGGGCCAGGTCCCTGGATCTCTCCACCTCTTGCTGGGTAGAACCTGCCAAGAGCCAGTCATCGAGGTAACGGTACACTCTGACTCCTCGACACCTAAGATGGGCTGCTACCTCTGCCATGCATTTGGTGAAGACCCGTGGGGCTGATGACAGGCCGAATGGCATGGCTCGAACTCATATAGTGTTCCCTCTGCTCTGAAGCGGAGGAACCGCTGGTGGGACGGACGGATTGGGATGTGAAAGAACGCATCCTGGAGATCCAGTGAGTAGAACCACATGTTTTGCTCCAGGGGTGGTATGATCTGGGACAGAGTTACCATCCTGAAGGTGCGTGGCCTGAGATACTGATTCAGGTCATGCAGATCTAGAATGGGGCGCCAGCACCCCGTCCGCTTCCGGACCAGGAAGTACCTCGAAACAAACCCTGGGCTGACTGGAGGATCTGCCACTCGAACCGCTGCCTCCTTGAGGAGGAGCTGGGCTATGTCGTCTCCCAGAGCCAACCAGGTGTGGGCTGATCCTCTCTCCTCCCATGGGGCGCGGGCTCAGCTGGGAGGGTACTGCTCGAATTCCAGAGGCAGACCCTGGCCAACCACTTCTAAGACCCACCTGTCCGTGGTAACAGTGGCCCAGGTGGAAAGAAAGTGGCGGAGCTGGCCCCCCAAGGGAGGACCCAGAGCAGGCGTGATGGGGATAGGGGTGGCAACCCCTATCCCATCACTGGGCAGACTTGGAGGAAGAGGGTCCAGGGCCTGAACCCCGACCTCGTCTGCAGGCCGGTGGAGACCCGGACTTGGGCCGAGTGTGCCAAGCCTGTGCCTGCTGTCGGTGCCCACCATGAAAGGAGGGCTGTTGGGCCGCAGGAACAGGGTGCCGAAAAGGCTTTTTCTTTTTCTGCTGCTTCTTGGTGCTAGGAGCGCTTTGAGCAGAAGTGGCCGAGTCCAAGGTGGCATTTGACTGTTCGATTCGCTGAAGGTGACCATTCACACCTGGGCCGAAGAGAGATTGGTGCCCAGGAAAGGAGCATCAGTGAGTTTGTGCTGGGTATCCACCGTAAAGGTGGAAAGCCTGGGCCAAGCACTGCAGCGTGAGGCAACCGCGGCTGCCACCGAACGGGTGCAAGAGTCCCCGAGGTCCAAAGCCGTCTGAAGTTGCTGCTTGGCAACAGCACGGCCCTGGTCCCGAACCTGCTTGACCCTAGTCTGAAGCTCGATGGTGAGGTGTGGGAGAACTTCATCCAAGGACCCCAGAAGGGACTCACATATTCCCTGGCTGCAAAACGTTGTAGGCAGCTACACAGGGCATGGTATTTTATATTACGTGCACTCTGTATGAAAATTTCACTGTTTTGTGTGCTTATATGTTTTACTGGAGCCCTGTTGCTTTGACAGGAACAGGAAGAGGAGCCGTAGTTCTTTGGCTGTCACGGCTGAACTACTGCTAGTTTTAATCTGTTTATTTCTTTGTCTACACTACAGGGCACTTTTTGATGTAGATAGAGCCTTGCATGAGAGACTCTATATTTTATTTCAATTTGTGGATTGTCTAAACAGTTAGTTGCCTTGCTGTGTGATCCCAGGAGTCTCTTTCAGGTCACTTAAGGGTATTAAACCTTGGCCTGCGGCGAACAGGGAGAGCGCGCATCATCGCACGCAAAGACACGCACATCTGCGCATGTTTGGCATGGGAGGTGAAGGGACTAATGTAAGGTAGGCCACTAATTGTATACACAGGGCATTAAATTAGCTGGTCTCATCAAACGTACTGGCCCACATCCCTGTATTTACCCTGTGTATGCTTTTCAGTACTCCCTTTGTGGAATAGTGTAAAAATAATAAACATGGTGCCTATCATAATCAAAATTACTGATGGGAATGTTGGGGTAGAGTGTCCAAAATGTTT
This sequence comes from Neoceratodus forsteri, assembly GCA_016271365.2. Lineage (NCBI taxonomy): Eukaryota > Metazoa > Chordata > Ceratodontiformes > Ceratodontidae > Neoceratodus > Neoceratodus forsteri. The sequence continues at coordinate 910,932,202 of CM028136.1, forward strand.
AATGTACCTCATTAGTAATGAATTGGAACATGTACCTTCGTTTATCTGTGCGAAATGTAGACATAATGATGCACTACAAAATGATATCTCCCTGATCAATTCACATTTGCTTGATTTAGAACTAAGTCAGAGAAACATGGCACAGTGTCTTAGATGTAATACAAGTGATCATGTTAAACCCCCATTATTTATAATTACCGATAATACTAAGTCTACACCATTAACAAATCAAGATAATGGAACAGGCTGTCCAATCCCAAATTTAGTCAATCCCCTATTACCTTTTGTACCAGCAAGTTGTCCTCTCCCCGGAAACTTACGTACCAAAAAATGTAGCAGGGAAATTGACCCAAATGAGGGGTCAGACAACAGATGGTATGAAGTCCGAAGCAGGAGACCCCTTAAAAAAGGCCGTAAAGCAAATGCTTTTAATGTTAACCTAAACAACAGGTATGACCCACTACTGCATTTAGAGGAGGACTCACATATGAATATGGACTCTACTCCCCCAGTTACTGACACCGTTTCCCAAATGGAAGCCTCCAGATTGTCTTTTTCTGGACAGCCCACTGATCAAGCTCAATTAGCCTCCCATGTTATTCCTTCCATTGTTGATTTAATGGATCCTGCCCCTTATGATGCAGACATTCCTAGTCATCACACACCAGACCACCCAAGGAGTACCAGGCAAATAAATGTTATTGGTGATTCTATTATTAAACATTCTGACAGGGCCATTTGTGACCCTGACAAAGCAAATCAGACTTGTTCATCTTTCTCTGGTGCTAGCTTACAAGCTAGTACCAGAATGCTTCCAGATATTTTGTCTGACGGGTGAGAATCCAGTCGTCGTCATTCATGCTGGAGTGAACATCATCATGAGAGAAGATGTACTTAATGTTAAGCAACATATTGTAGCATTAACTAACATCTTAAGTGAAATGGGCTGTGATATTTCTTTTTATGAAATTCTTCCAATACCTAGAGCTTCATTTATAGTTAATGTTAGAATTAAACAGCTTAATGAATGGCTCAGAAAGTGGTGTGTTAAGCAGTATTTGTCACACATTACTCACTGGGAGGAATTTTCTGACCACGGAGAATTATTTTGTGGGGATGGCCTGCACCTCAGCAGATGGGGTACTTCACTCCTTGGGAAACAATTTGCTAATCAAATCAACCTACATTTAAACTAAACATTCAGGGGGAGAGACATGGTAGACCTGTTTCTCTTAATGTATCTGGTAGCAAACACACTGCTTTTAGGGGTGACCATCGCTTCAATTTTCTTTACTTTAATGCTAGAGGGTTAAACAAAAAAAAGGATGAGCTTATACCCAGAATTTTTGAGGATAAAATTCACATTATAGGAATTACAGAAACATGGGGAGATGATAAATCAGCATGGGATGATTTTACACCAGGCTTCAAACTATACAGTTTAAACTGTCTAAATAGAACGGGTGGCGGTGTTGCTCTATTTGTAAACCAGAATATCAATTCAGTTTGGAGATATCTGACAAAATTAAAGATACTAACCTAAATATAGAATCCATTTGGATCAAAATATTATCTGACATGGAAGATGTGATATTGGGTATCTGCTACAGACCTCCTAGTGCTGACATATCTACTACCGAGGGTATTGTTACCGAACTAGAAAACTCCTGTGAGCCGGGTAGCACTATTTGTATGGGTGACTTTAATTTAAGTGATATATCCTGGGACACCAGCAATGCCCATACCAGTGCAGGCAGGAAATTTCTTTCTTGCTCTTAACAACTTAATCTTAAACAATGTATTTTGCAGCCCACTAGAGGTAACAATATCCTAGACCTGGTTTTCCATAGCCATCATCTTAATATAGATGATGATTGCATTTTACCCCCAATTTGTAACAGCGACCAGAATTCCATCAGATTTTCCCTAAATCATAATGTTTGTACTAGCTCTAACAGTACTAAGATCTAGCTTTATAATAAAGCTGATTTATCAAGTATTTTTGAAGAACTTATGCATATTAATTGGGATATTAATAACACTTCTCTAGCTTTAGAAGATAGCTGGACACTCTTGAAATCTACTTTACTGTCACTAAGAGACAGATTTATCCCATTTATATATAAACATAATCAACGGAAACATAGGCCTAAATGGTTGCCTAAGCAGATTCATAAGTTATTAAAACTAAAAACTAAAATACATGCTAAGTATTTAAAGGCTTGGACTAAGGACAACTGGTCCTCATATTTAAAAATTCAAAAACAATGTAAATCAGCTATTAAGAGAGAAAAAAAAATGGGAACTCAATCTGGCCAGAGATGCTAAAAAAGATAATGGGAAACCATTTTATTCATATATTAATTATCTTAAAAAAGGCAACATGTCAGGTCCTTCATTACACAATACTACCCTCCTTCACGACCCTCTGGATATGGCTACATACTGAACCTAAAATTTAGTTCTGTGTTTTTACCCAAAACAGATAAGGTTCCTGATAATATTACAGTGGATAATGTGCCTCCGATAAAGCTGCCTGACATGGTTCGTACCAAACTCCTCACTTTAAAAAATAATTTTACTCCAGGCCCTGATGAAATTACTGGTTATTTATTAGCTGATTATATTTCTCAACCTAATTTGAACACTGCTTAAAGTTTCATTTTGTCCCCAAGGAGTGGAAGATGACGTATGTAATTCCTGTTCATAAAAAAGGCCCTCGTTCTAACTGGGAACACTATAGACCAATTAGCCTAACATCTTCTATCTGTAAAGTTCTTGAGAGTATCATTAAGGACCTTATTTGTGACACCATAGAGTCCACTGACAAAGGCCAACATGGGTTTGAGAAGGGTAGAAGCTGCTTCAGTAATTTAATGTGCTTTTATGAACAGGTTAGTTTGAATACAGATAATGGAATCCCAGTTGACATTATCTTTCTTGATTTTAGCAAAGCTTTTGATGTTATGGCCCATCGTGCTTTGATAACCAAACTCCTGGATACTAATATAAACAATTATCTTGTCAAATGGATAGATGCTTGGCTAACAAACCGCTCGCAAAATGTTTTCATCTTTGGTCACTTATCAGAAACTGGGTTAGTGACTAGTGGAGTCCCTCATGGGTCCATTTTGGGCCCCTGTCTTTTTCAAATATTCATTGCAGATCTTACTAAAAACTGTCTGTCACCTTCTATTAAATATGCAGACGATATTAAGAGTGGTGGCCCATGTAATACTGTTAATAATGTTGCAAAAATCCACCAAGATCTAAACGGTATATCTCAATGGGTTGAGCTCTGGGGTATGAAATTAAATGCATCTAAGCGTAAGGTGATGCATGTAGGCCTTAATAATGTAGCTGCTACCTATTCTTTAAATGGGTGTCCTTTGACTTGTACAAGGGATGAAAAAGACCTGGGGATATTTATAGAAAATGACATTGGTTATAATAAACAAATAAATGAGGCAATTAATAAGACCAATAAAGTAATCTGGTTTGTCAAAAGAAATATTAAGTCAAGAAATCCTGATGTGATGCTCCCCCTATTCAGGGCTTATGCTAGACCTCATCTGGAATATTTGACCTAGCTATGGAGCCCTTATAAAAAAGTTGAAACTGCTACACTGAAAAAAATCCAGAGAAAATTTACTAAAAACATACGTGGTTTGTACAATTTCTCATTTGAAAATTGTCTCCAGGAACTAAATCTTCTGTCTCCATCACTAAAACGTCTTCGTGGGGAGCTTATTTTTACGTTTGATATGGTGCATGATCCATATCTATTTACTCACATGGGTTTTGCTTTTAAAAAGAATATTTATAATGCTAGAGGTCACCCTTTTCAAATTGTTAGGGCAAAATTTCACAGTAGTACATACATTGGAAGGAGTACACACAAGCTGGAGCATACATTAGATAGGGTATAGAGTACATTACAGAGCATGTCAGTTACATACACATAATAACATAGCAAATTAAAATCAGACATATGACATCTTAACCAACAATGCTTTAGGGGAGAGGTGGTAACAGCAATATGCAGGATATATTACCACCCCGTAGGCTGACTGCCATGGGACAAGCAAGTTTCAGCCACCAAGACTAAGTTCCGGGCTAGTGGTTACAGCCACAGAGACTAAGCTCTAGCAGGTATACTTTCAGGCCCGACTTAAAACCCTGAATAGTATAACAATTACCCAAGTCAAGAGGGAGAAGGTTCCATAAATGTGGGGCAGCGTACCTAAAGGAGTGCTTGCATAGTTAGTTCGGACACAAGGGATGCCTAGGGGACGGCAAGTGGAGAATCTCAGGCCCCGGCCCCAGACTTTTGGATTTAAAAGCCCACACAGGTGAGGAGGAGGGCAAACATTGGTAAATTTGAAGGTCAGGCTCAAAGAGAAGTAGGCTAGTTTTTGTCACATAGAAGGCCAGTGGAGATCAGAGAGGACCTCGCAGTGATCCCTTCTTTGGGGGAGAGTTGGTGGCGAAATGAGCCACCCTGTGGCACAGCGTAGTAAGCTTTCTTTGTTTGCCCTCCCTTAGGGAATGCAGCAGGGGAGCCCCATAGAGGAGGGAGGGGAGTAGGGTGCAGTTAGATATGGCACGACGAGCCTCAAAAGAAAGAGTCACCCAGCCTATAGTGAAGTCCTAACTTCCAGTGGGTGGACTTAACAACAGTCAATATGAGGCTGGAAGGTCATCACCTGATCAAGCAGGACTCCGAGGTACTTGATCTTGTCTGTGACCTCTATTCTCTTCCCTTGGGCAGTATGAAGCTGCAAGATGCCACGACAGTCTGAGCCAAGGCATCTGGACCCGAACAGGACTGCCTTTGTTTTTTCTTCATTCATTACAAGTGAGTTTGAGGAGAACCAGGCTTCCAGTGCAGCTAGACTGGCTGAAAGTTGGCACTGATTACACTAGGAAGCGGATCACTGCAGTAGACGACAGCCTCATCTGCATAGAGGATAAGGCTGTTCCTCCTGCCAACCCACTTTATATCATTGACAAAAAGAGTAAATAACAGGGGACCAAACGTCGAGCCCTTGGGTACCCCGGAGATTACCGGTTTAGCACTAGACTGGGTTCCTCTCCATAGGACTTTTTGGGTTCAACTGAGCAGATAGCTCTCGAACCATGTAGCAGAGAGCCCGTCCAGTCCAAGTAGGTGAAGTTTAGTGAGGAGAAGTTCATGGCTGACCAAGACAAATGCCTTGGATAAGTCAATGAATAGAACCCCAGTTGGGGAACCTTGGTCCACTGCATCAAGAATGTCCGATGTGAGCCGGATAAGGGCTGTATCAGTGCCATGGCCTTTTCCTAAAGCCATGTTGAATGTCAGCTAGGAGTAGGTGCCTTTCGAGGTAGTCCTGTATTTGATTGTACACCAATCTCTTCTGCACCTTCGCTAGTGGGCAGAGAATGGAGATTGGCCTGCAGTTCCCCACATTGTCCCAGGGGCCCTTTTTTGTAAATGGGGACAATGGCTGCCACCTTCCATTTATCCAGGACCTTTCCTTCAAGGAGGAACCTGTTGATAAGCAGGGCAACTGGGTGGAAGATAGCCAGAGCTGCAGCCCGCAGGAGTCTAGGTTCAAGCAGGTCATGCCCCGGAGAGGAGTCCAAGTTCATACATTGCAGAAGGGGAAGTACCTCGGCGGGTTTGACCGGCTTCAAGTGAAACTGGGGTTGGGAGTGTTCCCAGGTGGTGCCTCTGTTGCTGGGAGCACCAGAGGGCAGGTGGAGTTTGGTTCCTCCAGGATTGGAGAAAGTGGCACTAAATGCCTCTGCAATTAAGGTGGGATCATTGGTTAGAGTATCACTGACCAGGAGCGCACCCTCTTGGGAACTGGGGGCACCCTTTATCAGCAGGTTAATTTGGCCCCAGAATTTCTGATGAATGGTGAAGATACACAGAAAGATCAAGAATTACGGTAGGTACGTAATTTTCATATCTTATCTGTGTCAGTCTTCACCATTCATCACTATGTGGGTGAGTAGCAAGCCCCCCTGAAAGGGGCCCAATACGTCCCTAAAGGACTAAGTCCCTTAGCCTCCAGTGGGGGAAGACACCGGAGGGGAGAACCCTTACAGGCCTGGGGAGGCCTGGGACTGGTCTGGGTGAGACAAGGAACTCCCAGTGGGTGAGGAAAGGCGCCCCTGAAAGCTGCTGTCTCACCCTACAGGAGAAAAGATGGATTCTCTGGTAGGCAGAGGAAATCACCCTACACCGGGCCAAGGGTGACAACCGGGATAAGCAAAGCCATGCCATCCGACTAGTGCAGATCGCTGTCCCTATAACCCTGGAGGCTACCTCGATGGCATCATAAGATGCCTTTGCTTGGTGCCTTGCTAGCTCCAGGCCCTGAGCAGAGAGGGCAATGGGTTGCCTGGTTTCCTCCATGTCAGGTATTGAGGCTAGGAGTTGTCCTAGCCTGGACCACAAGAATCTCTCATAGAAAGTATAGTGGGCCTGATGTGCAGCTATGGAAATAAGGATCCGTGCTGAATAGAAGGTTCTTCTCCCCCAGAAATTGAAATCTGCAGAGTCTGAGTCTGGGGGTCAATCACGGAGTGCGAGGCCCAGAGGGGGTGTCCAGGCATGTCAAACCCGAAGAGGGGTGAGGCATGGTACCTGAAGACCTGGGAGGGGCGCAATACCATTGGCATAGGTCCCTTGGGGCTGTAGCAGTGGAAAAGGGATGCTGCCAAAGCCAATGTGACGCCTCTCAGGAGGGGACAGACCGGGCAGGAACCACCAGGTTGGCCGCACTGTACTCGCTCAAGAAGGCATGCAACAAATGCTCAGGATTTCTCTTAGGGGACAGGGTGAGATCGAGCTCGACAAGCATCCTCGCGAGGAAACGCTGATACGAGGAAAGATCAGATGCCAGGGAAATGGGGACAGACAGTTCTTCTCCCTCTGAGGAGGGGGATGAGGAAGCTGATGAGCTCGGTGATTCAGGGTCAGGCTGCACGGAAGCATGGTGGAACACCTGCTGGTCCATGGCACTAAGGTAGGTAGGGAAATATGCAGCCGAACCTCTGAATTGTTACCAGGTCAAAGGTCCCCTAGGACTGGGAATACCTGGGATAGTAGGAGATGGAGGCAGAGGCACAGGGGTCAAGCTCCTAGCAGTAGGAGAACAGCCTCTGCCTAGGCAGGGGGGGCCTAGTGGAAGCTCCCAACTGGGACGGAGACCCGGAGGTCCCAGCAGCTAACAACCGTTCAACCAGGTCAGAATAGTTAGAGCTGTGCCCAAGGGAAGAGATCCTCCATGAAGTGACCGGGACCGTGTGAATCCAAAAGGACGGTCCATGACCTCCAAAGCTGAGGTCCCTCTCAAGGAGTGTTACAGGGAATGGCAAGGGTCCACACTACGGCTCCTCCCAGAACCCGGACAGATCCCAGGGAGGGGTCACTGTGCCAAATCTTGACCCCACGACCCTTCAGACTCTGAAAGAGCCCTCTTTCTCATTGCCACTAGCCCAGGTAAATGACAACCCCTGGTGGACTCCTAAGAGTCTACCCAGGGTGCAGAACCTTCCCCGTCCTGGGGTGCTCCAGGCTGCCCCAAACTTGGACCGTCCAAGCACACCAAAGAAGGGGGTACCCCAGCTGATGAGGTAAATGCACCAGTGGCTCCTGTTTGCATGTCAGTGGCCACCTGGACCACTGCCAGCTGGTCAGTACTACTGACCACAGAACTGACCAGAAACATCCGACCTACAGAGAGGGGCCATGTGGGGGCCGAGGTGCTGGACAGTGAGGGATCTGAAGATGCCGAAGAATACTGAAGCCAACCCGGATCAGACCTCAAGTCCCCCTCCGAGGAGGTGGACAAAGAGGGCTGATGCCAGACAACTTCCCAATCCCTGCCCATTCCTGGACTGCGAGTCGCACCACCCTCAGCCCCGGCACCATGAGCAGCATTGGAGCCAAGCACGGCACCGCACCCGATGCCGCGGTCCTCCTCAGCACCGCGAACGGCACCAGAGTCAGAAAAGGCACCAAGCGTGACACCGCACTCCTCCACCGGCGCTGCGAATGGCACCGGAATCTAAGCCGGCATCAACCACGGTGCCGCCTCCTTTCCTGGTGCCACGAATGGCACTGGAGTCAGAAGCGGTCTTATCAGCACCAGAAGCGACGTCGAGTAGGGCGAAACAGAACTGAGAACTAAACCGGCAAAACAAGGCCATGAATCCACAAGAAGAATACACACTTGCTTGCAGTCTCCACACAAGGTCTACACTCGACGGAGGGAGAAAAAGAACTAAGGTTAGGGCAGAGTCGACGGCAGTTAACAGCCAACCTGCGAGCACTACATGGAACGTCGGCCTCAAGGGCAGCGCTGCCCCGTGTCAATTCCACCCACAGAAAGAAGAAAAAAAAAAAAGTCTCCAACGGGGTCCTAGCTCCGGCACAGTACCCACATAGTGATGAATGGTGAAGACTGACGCAGATAGGATTGGTCCTGAAGGCCACCCGGTCCTTGTGGAATGTACAGTTATGTAACAACTTACCGTAACAGTAGATCTTCGAGAACAGCTCTTGCAGCAGGTTACACCATTAGGACTGAAGCCGGCAGGCGCCAGGACCCAAGGAAAATTTTCTAGCTAGCAGTATTTAGCGGGGACCGCCTCCGACATCATTCCCGCCCCTGATGTCAGGCATAGTAAATAAGGAGGCGGTCCCCGAGAATACCCAGTTCTCCTGCCGGAGACTTCCAGCCGCTGGATGACATCAGCAGAGGAGACTGAGGATCCGCCATCAAATGGCAATCAGAATAGTGTACAGAACACCTGATCCTAGGAGAAGGATATCTGAACAACAAAATCTACCTCCAGCGGGGATGGTGGGAGGGAAAGTACCTTCTGCAACAGCTGTTCTCGAAGATCTACTCTTACGGTAAGTTCTTACGTAACTCTACTATCTTACTTTGAGAAACAGTTCTTGCAGCAGGTTACACCATTAGGACCGATTCCCAAGCAATAGTGGAAATCCCACACCACTGGGAGGAGGGAAGGTAGAAATCCTTAGTAAAACCTAAGCCTAGGACAGAAGTCCTTGAAGGACTGCTAGACCAAAACCTGCTCTTCACCTTGATGCCACATCAAGGTTATAATGCCTGATAAAGGTGTGCACAGTGCTCCAAGTCGCTGCTGCACAGATAGCTGAGGTGGACACATTCTTTAAGGCTGCAAAGGAGGCAGCCACCCCCCATTGTGGAATGACCCTTAACCGCGCCCGGTAAGGGTTTGTTGCACTTCTGGTAACAGAACGTGATACAACGTATAAGCCACCTGGACAGCGACTGTTTGGAAACGGAAGCTCCCAGCATCCTGTGGGCGAAGGAGACAAAAAGCTGATCAGATTTTCGGTGCTATTTGGTCCTGTTCAGGTAGTATCGAAGACACCTATGCACATCCAAAGTGTGCAACACGGCCTCTCCTCAATTAGAATATTTAGGGAAGTACACTGGTAGAAAGATATCCTGATTAAGGGTGAGAGCTGAGACCACCTTAGGCAGAAACTTCGGATTGGTCTGTAAGGATACCCTGTCCTGATGGAAAACCAAATAAGGTTCTTTGCACATCAGTGCATGAAGTTCCGAAATTCTTCTGGCCGAAGTAACGGCAACTAAAAACAACGTCTTCCATGTAAGGAGACGTAGCTCGCAATCCGTGGCTGGTTCAAAATGTGGCAGCGTAAGCTGCTCCAGGACAAAGGGTAAATCCCAAGGCAGAATAGGATCCTTAATCTGAGGTCTAAGGTGAAGAACACCTCTCAGGAAGGCTCATGCTGCGTCCAACTGAGAGACAGGACGTTGGCCTATAGAAGTGTAATAAGCTGAGATGGCACAAAGGTGTACTTTTATCGAGGAGTAGGCCAAGTCTGTCTGGAAAAGAGACAGGAGGTAGTCCAAGACCAACCTTTCTGGACAAGCCAGTGGTGAACACCCCGGCGCTTGAACCTATAGCCAAAATCTGCGCCATTTCATGGCGTAAGTAGTATGAGTGGCCAGTTTTCTTGCGGCTGCTAGAGCGTCAGCTACTTTTTGCGAGACCCCGTGTCGCATAATGGCTATGTCTCTGGGAGCCAAGCGTGCAGGTTCAGCAAACGAAGGTCCAAATGGACCAAGGAGCCCGCCTCCTGAGACAGCAAGTGAGAGCTGATTGGCAGAGGCACCGGAGGTTCCCGGTACAGCTGATGTAGTAGAGGGAACCAGATCTGCCTGGGCCAAAACGGCGCAATAAGTATTAGCGTCGCTCGCTCTCTGCTAAGTTTCAAAAGGACCCTCTGGATCAATGGAAAGGGGGAAAAGGCATAGAGGAATCTGCCCGCCCAGGAGAGGGACAACGCGTCTCGCCAGAAAACACCAGGCCCTGGATCTAGAGAGCAAATATTGGGCAGTTTCGCGTTGGATGGGGACGCGAAAAGGACTAACTCTGGTGTACCCCAGCTGTGAAACAGATCCTCTACTATTTCCTGGAGTAGTTCCCACTCGTGGACTCTGGCCTGAGAGCGACTCAGGCCGTCTGTGATGACATTGTCCACTCCTGGTACATGAACAGCAATGAGGTTTGCGCCGTGTTGTAAAACCCAATCCAACACCCTCATGGCCTCCCTGCAAAGCGGGTAGGAATGGGTGCCTCCTTGTTTGTTGAGGTAATACATCACCGCGGAATTGTCTGTTTGTAGCAGAAGAGTACCTGGTGGAATCTCCGACTGGAAAGCCTGCAGGGCGAAAAGAACTGCTCTCATTTCCAGGATATTTATGTGGAGATGAGTCTCTTGGGCTGTCCACAGGCCCTGAGACTGGACACTGTCTAGTTGTGCTCCCCATCCGAGCCCTGAGGCGTCTGTGGACAGCGTCACAGTCGGAGACGGCACAGTGAAGAGGACCCCCACAGAAAGGTTCTTCGAATCTAGCCACCATTGCCGATCCCTGATTACAGCCTTCGTGATCCGAATTGGGAGCTGCAGATGGTCTTGCTTTTGATCCCATTGGACCCGTAACATCCACTGGGTCACCCACATGTGGAGACGGGCTAGCAGGACCGTCGCAATGGCCACAGCCATGTGTCCGAGCAGGCAAAGGACCAGTCTGGCTGGGACGGTCTTCTTTGTCAAGATGTCCCTGATGAGGGATCTGATGTGTTCCGCTCAGTCCTGGGGTAGAAAAGCTTTCCCCTGGACGGTGTCCAGAACTGCGCCTATGAACTGCAGAATCTGAGACAGAACCAGGCGTGACTTCTCTTGATGGATAATGATGTCCAGCGTCTCGAACAGAGACTGAGTACAATGAATGGCGGACATCAGGGGTTCCCGAGAGGGCGCCATGAGAAGCCTGTCATCCAGGTAGGGGAACACATAGTGACCTTGTCTCCTCAGAGTCGCCACTACTACTGCCATGCACTTCGTGAATACCCGAGGTGCCGATGACAGTCCGAAGGGAAGGACTCGGAACTGATAATCATGACCCTGAAACTTTAAGTGCAAAAACTTCCTGTGCTCTTGAGCTATGGGTATATGCAGGTAAGCATCCTGCATGTCCAAGGACGCTAGAAAAGCACCCTGCTTGAGCATGGGAATCAGACCTGGGAGGGTCACCATGCGGAAACGTTTGTAGAGGACCGACGCGTTGAGGTCCAGTATCGGACGTAGATCCCGGTTTCTTGGGAACCAGGAAGAAGTGAGAATAATAACCTGCACCTCTCTGGTTCCATGGTACGTGCTCTATAGTTTATTTTCCAAGAAGCACGAGTACCTCCTGCTGTATGAGCAGGGCATGCTGACCCGAGTAATGGGAAAGCAGGGGAGGTCTTGACGATGGGTGGTCGAGAAATTCTATGATGTGGCCTTTCTTGACCAATTGGAGAACCCAACTGCGGTAATCGACTGCCATCCTAAAAAGTGGCGAGCGATGCGACCCCCGACCTTTTGTGCCCGTTGACCCAGGGCCGGGGCCGGGAAGGAGTCATGCTATGGCAGCACTGCTCCCTGCTGGCTGGGCAGGTTTGGTGTAACGCTGGCCTCTGCCTGGGATGACTTAGCCTGGGCTTTATGTTGAAAAGTGCCCCTTTGTTGCTGGCCGGAACGTGGCTGCTGCCGTTGTTGCCGGCTGCGAAAATGGCTCTGGTTCCTACGAAAGGAACCAGGTCTTGATCAGTACATGACTTATACAGACCTGACTGCCTTTCCAGCGTCCTAGAGTTTGGTGATAACCTTCTCCGAGGGTTCACCAAAAAGTACTTCTCCATAATAAGGGACGTCAAGAATGTTCTTCTGTACGTCCGGGGCAAAACCGGAAACACGGAGCCAAGAGTGTCTCCGGAAACAGATGCCTGAAGCTGCAGCTCTAGCAGACGAGTCTGCAGAATCATATGCGGCTCGTAGCACTTGGGTACCCACATCAGATCGTCCCCGGTGAATACTGCTAGCTAGAAAATTTCCGTGGGGTTCTGGCGCCTGCCGGCTTCAGTCCTAATGGTGTAACCTGCTGCAAGAGTGGTTTCTCGAAGTAAGATCACCAAATATGGTTCTTTACACACAAGAGCCTGTAGCTCGGAAATCCTTCGAGCCAAAATAACGGTAACCAAATATAACACTTTCCAGGAAAGGAAACGAAGCACACATTCTGCAGCTGGCTCAAATACGAACACACGAATTTGCCAGCAGATAAAGACCTAGAGGTCTGTCAAGTCTGCTCGAATGTGCAGCTAGCACCCCTTATTCTGCAGCTGCCCCTCCCTTCCACCCTTCCCCTTCATTAACCCTTCCCCTTGTCCTGTCCCATCCTCATTTGAAGCAGTCCACTGTTCTACTGCATACCACTTCAGCAGGTAACGCATTCCACCCAGCCACCACCCTCTCTGTAAAAAGTGTCTCCTCATCTCCCTCCTGAACCTTCCTCGCTCCAGTCTCATATCATGGCCCCTGTGGCCCTCCTCCTTACTTTGAACAGCCCTCTGTACCAGTCTTGTTTATTTCCTTTCATGTATTTAAAGTTTTCAATCATGTCACCCCTGTCTCTCCTCTCCTGCAGTGAGTACATGTTCAACTCCTTCAACCTCCTCTCGTATGATAAGTCCCCAGCCCTTGATCATCTTTGTCGCTCTGCGCTGCACCCCCTCAGTAACTTAATGTCTCTCTTCGATACGGACACAGTACTGCGCCCAGTACTCCAGGCGTGGTCTAATAAATGACGATACAGTGGCAGAATCACCTCCTCCTCCTGAGGATATACCCTTGCAATACAACCCAGCATTTTGTTGGCCTTTGCAGCTGCCTTCCTACATTGTGCCGAGTTGTTCATTGACCCTGTAATGAGCACCCAGATCCTTCTCCTCCTCTGTCTGGGCTAGCTGCACTCCCCTAGCTGGTAACTCCTCCTTGGGTTCTTCATCCCAAAATGCAGCACCTTGCACTTTTGGCATTAAGCCAGTTGCCAGGTGTCTGACCAGGTTTCAAGCTTTGCCAGATCATCCTGCAACCCTGTCATCCCCTAGGTCATCCACCACCACGCCTACTTGGTATCATCAGCAAACAGACTGATCTTGCTCTTGATGTCCCATGATATGTCTGCAATGAATATCCCAAACACTGGTCCCAACACTGAGCCCTGTGGAACACCGCTCATCACTGCCCTTGGGTGTGAGGCTCCCCACTCACCACCACCCTCTGTTGCCTTCCCTGCAGCCAGCTTCTACCCATCTCACCAGCTTTACCGCCCTGTGCCTACTAACTTCCTTTTCCAGCCTTCCATGTGGCACCGAGTGAATGCTCTGAAGTCCAGATACAGGACATCCACTGCATGGCCCTGTCCAGCTGCCTGTTACCCAGTCATAGAACCTCGACCAGGTTGGTTTGGCAGGATCTGCCACGGATGAAGCCATGCTGTCTGCCGTCCTGCAGTCCTTTGGCATCTAGGGAGGGCCACCAGCCTCCTCTTCAGGATAGTCTCCATTAGCTACCCACGATGGATGTGAGGCTCACTGGTCTGTAGTCCCCGGTTCATCCTTGGGGCCCTCTGTGGAGGGCACCACATGAGCCATCCTCCAGTCCTGAGGTACACACCCTGAATGTAGTGAGGCATTAAATGGGTCTGCCAAGGTCCTGCAAGGACTCTGTCAACTCCTTCAGTACACACAGGTGGATGCCATCTGGGCCTGGCGCTTGTCCACCCTCAGTGCCTTCAAACCCTCTCGAACTCTGCTCTCCATGATTTCCCCATCTGTCACCACTTCCCACCCTGCTTCTGCCATTTCTCCCACCTTGGGTGTCCCCCCCTCTTCTCTTTAGTAAATACTGAGCAGAAGTACTCATTTAGTGCTTCCGCCTTATAGCACCCTGCTTCCACCCAACCCTCCTCCTTCCTAATCCTTACTATGTGGTCCTTACAGCTCCTTTTCTCCCTGATGTACATAAAGAAGTCCTTCTCCCCCTTCTTAATGCCTTGTACCAGCCTGAGTTTCGTAGATACTCTGGCTCCCCTTACTGCCCTTGTCACCTCCTTCGATTCTGTCAAGTACTTCTCCCTGTCCTCCCCTCCCTGTTTTCTTGTACTTCCTAAATGCAGCTCTTTTCCTCCTTACCTTTTCCATGACCTCCTTGCTCAACCAGATCGGGTTTCTTAGCCTTAGCCTTCTTGCTCTGGGCTTTGCAGCAGGTTTAGTTGCCTCCCATCGGCTTTATGAGCTCCCTCTGGTTAGTGTCCATATTAGATTGAATTCTGGCTAGGTACCCTTTACCACTTCCCCATCCTCCCAAAGTCGGCCCTCCTGAAGTCCAGCACTATTGTGCCAGATTCCACTCCTTCCTTGCCCATATCCAATGTGAGCCATACTGAGCGGGGTCACTCCCTGACAGCAGTTCCTCCACTGTAAGTTCTCTCACAAAGTCCCCATTTGCCAGCACAAGGTCAAGGGTATTTCCTAACCTGGTTGGTTCACTGACCATTTGCAGCAGGAAGCTGTCCTGGAAGGCATCTAGCAGTACCTGCTCCTTCTTTTTCCTGGTTGTTGGGGTGCTCCAGTCCACTCCTGGCATGTTGAAGTCCCCACAATCACCCACACTACCCTTCTGTGGGTCCTCCTGATCTGTCCCGCTAGTTCCCTGTCTAATTCTTCCGTCTGAGATGGTGGCCTGTACACCACTCCCATTCTAAGAATCCTATTCTTGGAATCCTGGATTTGCATCCAAAGTGACTCCGTACTACCCTCCTCCCCTTCCTCCCTTACACACTTCAGTCCTTCCTTCACATACAGTGCCACCCCCCCTCCTTTCCCAATCACCCTGTCCCTACGAAATAACCTATACCCTGGTACAGACAGGTCCCAGTCAATGGGGGAAAGGTGAGTTTTTCCAGCACAAACAGAAGGTCCAAAGGGGGACAGGGTCCGTGATGGGCTTCATGTGGAGAATGTCCCGCAGAAAGGTGCGGGCCAGGTCCAGATGTGCCACAGTTATGTCTTGAACAGGACCATGGTAGGTGGAAATTGCAGACAAATGGACTTTAATGGATGAGTAGCCCAACCCCGAATCCAAGAGCAAGAAAAGGTACTCAAGGATCAAGCTCACCAGACAGACCAAAGGATCTAGATGTGGGCAGTAGCCTAGAGGCAAAAACGCTTCCATTTCATGGCGTAAGTAGCTCTGTTGGAAAGTTTTCTGGCAGCCACCAGAACGTTGGCAACCCTATCAGAGATCCCAAAGCATGACATGGCTAGGTCCTCAGGAACCATGCATGGAGATGCAATGACCACAGGTCTGGGTGCACTAAGGTCCCATTGTCCTGGGAAAGCAAGTGAGAGTCAGTGGCAGAGATAGTAGTGGTTCAGCTGCCAGCTGTTGCAGCAGGGGAAACGAAATCTGCCGATGCCATGCCTACGGGGCCACCAGGATCATTACTGGCCCCTTTGCCTGTAGCTTGAGAAGTACTTTCTGCAGGAGTGGGAAGGGAGGGAATGCAGAGAGGGATGACGAGTCTCACCAGAAAACTCCAGGGCCGGGATCTAGCGAGCAAACATTGGGCAACTTTGCGTTGATAGGGGATGCAAAGAGGTCCTGTTTTGGTCTACCCCAAGAGATCTTCTATGACAGATTATAGAAGGGTCCACTTGTGTGCTCTGGACCTTGTCCTGTCGAGTGTCAGCCAGGGTATTTTGAACCCCTGGGACGTGAACCACTGAAAAATCCAGGTGGTGAGCTATGGTCCAATTCTATATCCGCACTGCTTCACAACAACGGGGGTATGAGTGGGTGCTGCCGTGTTTGCTGACGTAGAACACCACTGCCATGTTGTCCATCTGTTACAGGAGGTGCCCCTGGAGGAGCGCGGTACTCAATGCCTGCAAGGCATAGAGAACGGCTCTCATCTCCAAGATGCTGATGTGTAAGAGCTCCTTGGACACGACCCAAGAGCCATCTGTCCTGTGGACGCACAGATGTGCACCCCAACCCGTGTTGGAAGCATCCAATGTCAGGATTTGGGTTGGAAGTGTTCTCTGGAAAGGCAGACCCTCTGCAAGAGAGGGGATGTTGTCCACCAGTTGAGCTCCTGACGGACCGGTTCTGGGATACAGACTGGTAGAGCCAGGTTGTCCCACCGTTGATCCCACTGGACTCTCAGACTCCACTGAATTGTCCTCATATGCACTCTGGCTAGGGGGACTATAGTGATAGAGGCTGCCATGTGGCCCAAGAGCTTGAGAAGCATTATGACTGGTACCCTTCAGAGGGACGAGATGTGGTGGGCTATACTGCAGAGTAAAAGTGCCCTTTCCTCAAATGGTATCGAGCAATGCCCCGATGAACTGGAGGGATTGTGTTACAAGCAAGGAGGACTTTGCTGCGTTGATGGTAATTCCCAGTTCCCTGAAGAGATAACAGGTGTCCTGGATTGTGCATCACAGCTGCTCACTGGACAGGGTCATCAAGAGCCAATTGTCCAGGTAAGGGAAAACGTAGTGTCCTTTCCTCCGAAGGGCTGCTGCGACCACCAGGCATTTGGTAAAGACCCTTGGGGCTGAGGATAGGCCAAATGGCAACACTCTCAATTTGTAGTGCCTTCCTTGAAACTCGAACCTGAGGAACTCCTGTGAGGTTTGGCTATTAGAATGTGAAGATAGGCGTCCTGCATATCCAGTGAGGCTAGCCAATCCCCCTGATGCATCATGGGCAGTAAGCCTTGCAGGGTGACCATTCGGAAACACTTGTACGCAACAAACTGATTGAGGTTGCTGAGGTCCAAGATTTGGCATATGTCCCCCGTCTTTTTGGGCACCAGGAAAAAGAGTGAATAGAATCCTGTTCCCCTCGGTGGGGGGCAGGTTCTATAGCCCTCTTGAGTAGGAGAGCTTGAATTTACCCCCGAATCAGCTCCATGTGAGCCGGGGAACAACAAGAGAGTGGTGGCCACCTGTCCGGTGGCATCTATAAGAATTCGATTGAGTGCCCTCTGTCAATCATCTGCAAGACCCATTGGTCGGAGGTGACCTTTCGCCAAAGAGAATAGTGACCTCCAACCACCTCCCCCGTCAGGACTACAGGAGGAGGTGGGTCCAGTGAGAAGTCAGGCTGTGGTGGGAGGGGGGAGATTGGTCTGGGCTGGTTTGGCCCTAGACCCGGAGCCTGTTGAGTGTCACGAGGGGCCTTTGTGGCAGTAGCCACCTCTTTGCTGTTCCTGTGGTTGGAATCTGGTCTGTTGTCCCCCTCTGCCACGAAAATGTGGCTTCTGAAAGGGCCTTTGTTTCAGCTTGTATATGGAGTGTATGGACCAAATAGCCTTGCCTGAATCTTGCAACTTGGTGATTATCCTCTTGGAATCCTCACCAAAGAGGACAGAACCATTGAATGGTGCATCCAAGATGTTGGTTTGGACATCTTGGCCAAAGCCTGAGACCCAGAGCCACAAATGGCGTCAGACAGATACTTCCATGGCCGTTGCCCTTGTGGCTGTGTCTGACGAGTTGTAAGCCGACTGGAGGGCATGCGTGCTGACATCCGAGCCCGTTTGCAGTTGCTACTTCAGATCATCTTTCTGCAGGCAGTCTGGGATCTCCTTGACAATGTCCACCCCTGTTGCAAAGGGCATTTTGCAATTGCACAGTATGTGTCCAAAAGTTAAGGCATTGTGTGGTGCATGTCGCTGAGGAGTATGTCTTGCGCCACATAGCAACCAGCTGTTTTGACTCCCGATCTGGAGGCTGTGTGTTAAAGTGACGTGGCATCTGGGATCTGTCATGGGCAGCCGAGATGACGATAGAGTCCACCACAGGCTGCTCGCCCAGGAAGGGTTCCTCCTTCGGGGCCCTATATAGGAGGTGTGACGGTGCTTCCAAGCCACCTTTGTGACATCTGTGAACGTGCTGACCAAGGGCAGGATCACAGCAGGTTTCAAGTCCTTTTATCGCAGGTACTTGGCCAAACGGAGTCTCTCTGGGTCAAGGTCCTCCATCTCCCAGCCCATGTTCTCTTGTATGTGGCACATCATCTCCATAAAGGAAAGACCATCTGGCAGTGACTTGGGACTATCCCTGGCACCTACGGGAAAAAGACCTATAGGAGATGAAGGTACAGAGGAGGAGGAGGACTGAGATCTTGTGCTCCGGCATTTGCGTTTGTGACGCTCAGATGAGCTGGAGGAACTGTGGCTCCTGGACCTGGAGCAATGTTTGCGGCCTGTTTTGCCCATGCCCAAGACGGCAGGGGGCTCCCTCAGTTGAGCCCCAGTATGGGGGGCCGGGCTCTACATGAGGAAGTTTTGGTGGCAGGAGGCATGTCCTGATGGTCTCCCACCAATATCCAAACAGGTCTTTGACCTGGAACAAGGGGAGCATGGGCTCCATATCGCTCGTCAGGCCTGACGCCAGCCTAGTTTCATGATCGGGCAGCAGCACGCATCCTTGGGGGGACACTGGAGCTGTAGTAGTAAGTCTGATGTCGGTAGCCGATGCCTGGTCTAAGGCAGATGACTGGTAGCCCTCAGAAGGACTGTGCCCCAAACGCTCATCAGCCGGCGGGGGGTGAATGGGACAAGCGATGCCGGGGACTGAACTAGTAGTGCTGATGGGGGGGGGGGCCCGTTGAAGCAGCGATGTCAGTCGAATGTTGTCAGTGGGCATCGCCCGCTGAAGAATGATGATCCGTCGGACGTTTGTCTGACGGCAGCTTAAGCAGCTGAGGAGGCTGTGAGGCGGATCTCTCCGAGGCCTTGTGTTTGTCCCAGGACTCGGTGCCAGAAACATAGGCCTATCGGGAGTGGGCTGACACTGTTACTGAGGCAGGCCTGCCGAGGTCAGAGCGCCAGCCCGAAGCCTAATCAGGCGGCCGGACTTTAAGAGGCTGCAAAGCCGGCCCGAGGACCCAAAGCCCAGGTCTCTACCACCGGACACCCAGATCAGGGCGGGTGGTTTGACTACCATTAGTTGGGTAGGAAAACGAGTTACCTAGGAGGCAGAGTCTGAGCTGCCCCGGGAGGCAGAGTGGGAGCCTGAAGACCTGGACTTCAAGGGAGCCCTCTCCTTCCTCTTCTCCTTATGGTGGCACTTTCTGGAAGATTTCTTGTGGGAAGAACTCCCCTGAGAAGAGGAAACTTTCTGCACAGCAGCTAATTGTTGCTCTGTGAGGAAAGCTTAAACGGCCTTTTGGCAGCGGATTCTCGTCCTGCTGTTAAATTTTTGGCAGTGCAGACAGGCCTGAATATCGTGATTGGGGCCTAGGCACAAGAGGCAGGCCAAATGCCCGTCTTTGGGGAGAGTTTGTTTGCTGTAGACACACTTGGAAGGGCACTGTTCGATGGAAGACGTTGGTGAAGACGACATACAGAACTATGGAGCCCTGAAAAAGCAAACTTTTTCGTAAAAAAAAACAAGAAAACTGAAGCTAAGTAATAGCAAAATGGTGGTCAAACTAGCGAGAAGCGTCCATGGAGCCGATGAACGTGAATCAACGGTGGGAAAAGAACTGAGGGATGCAGTAGACCGCTCTCCCTTTATACCATGTGTGACTTCAGGGGCAGACCGATGTTGGGGGGTGGTGCCTGCTATAGACTGCTAGCTAGAAGTTTTCCATGGGGCCCTGCCGCCTGATGGCTTTAGTCCTACTGGTGTTACCTGCTGCAAGAGCTAACTCTTGAGGTAAGATTCATCGATTTGTGCAGGTCCTGTGAATTTGCATTGCCCAGCCCAGGAACAATCCCTCTGCCTTCCTGATCTTGCCTGCCTTCCCTGAAAAACAAGTGCACCAAGGCTGAATGAGATGCAAAACATGAGGGTTACTCACTTGTAACTGTAGTTCCACGAGTGGTATATGGTGCATATCTACACTCTGGCAGTCTTCCTTCCCCTTTAAATCTTGCCGGATGTCTAAGCCACCCTCCTCCCACCCACCAGGGTGGTATACTCCTCAGCTCCGCCCTGTGACCTCAGATCTTGCACTCTGGAAGCAGGGATCCTTGTGTCACTTGTCAGGGGAGGTTGGGTGGGTTGTGTGGATGTGCACCATATAACACTCATAGAACTACATTACAGGTGAATATCCCTATTTCTAGGAGCGTGCAGAACTGTAGGCAATCCAGCAGTGTCTGGAGAAATATGCTTCTTAGAACACCAAGTGCTGAATCTCTTTCATTTGGAGTTAGAAGTCTTTCTGAGGGAGGGCTTTCGAGAAGCCTTAAGGATATCCAGAACCCCTTGGGAACGATGCAGATCTGCAAATTCTAACTCTTCAAGAGCCATGCCTTGAGATTGAGAGACTGAAGTTTGGGGTACCAAATCCTCCACTGATAGGATGTTAACATGTTGTAATTCCTGGGAAGAGACAGGGGAAAATGGGCTGCTAGGGACAGCAACAGGGGGTACCAGGGCTGTCTGGCCCAATCTAGAGCAATCAGAATCACCTTGCAAGGTTGAGACCATATTTTGACTAAAACTTTGAACAGGAGTGGGAAGGGGTGGGTGGGGGGAGGCATACAGAAACTTCCCTTTCCAATTCAGAATCAGGGCATCCAGGGGGACCGAGCCCAAGACTGGAGGTCTGCAACAAAAGAGTGGGAGTTGGTGATTGTCTGGGGCTGCAAAGAGATCCATCTCTGGAGTGCCCCACCTTGAAAAAATCAATTTCAACACCTGAGGGTCCAGGGACCATTCGTGATGGCCCTGAGAGATCCTGCTCAGTACATCTACTAGCATATTGCCCTTCCCTGGAAAGTGAACTGCTACCAGAGAGGTTTGCAGGGAATAAGCCAGGGACCACAACTTCATGGCTTCTGTGCGCAAGGCCGTGGATCGAAAGCCTCCCTGCTTGTTGATGAACCACATGGTGGTGGTGGTGTCCGTTCTGATCTGAACCACCTTGTTCTGTACTGATTGAGAGAAGGCTTTTAGAGCCAGAAAAACTGCCCTGAGCTCTAGGAGACTGATATGGAGAAGGGATTCTTGGGGGGACCACAGCCCCTGGGCAGTGAGGGACCCCAGATGGGCTCCCCAGCCCAGAAGAGAAGCGTCCGTGGTAAGGACCACTGAACAAGGCTGAGTAACAAAAGCAACACCTTGTCTTAAATTGTCCTGATCTTGCCACCATTGGAGGGCTTGGATCAAGGTCAGAGTCACTGGGATCAATTTGGAAAGGGAATCCTTCCTCTGAGACCAAAAAGCTCTCAGGTGGAACTGAATATCCCTCATCTGGAATCTTGCCCCTTGGACCACTGCTGTTGAGGCTGCCATGTGGCCCAAAAGCTGGAGGAAATGCCTTGCTGGTCAAGATACCCGAAGGCTGAAAGAAGAGGCTAGCTCCATAAGAACATTTGCCCTTTCTAGAGGAAGAAAGGCTCTTGCTCGGAGTATGTCCAGTTCTGCCCCTATAACAGTAAGAAGCTGGACTAGTCTGAGAACTGACTTGGGAAGGCTGAGAAGAAATCCTAGAGAAGTGAGCACTTGCTGGGTCACTTGCAGGTGAGACTTGACTTGGTCTGGAGACTGACCCACTATTAGCCAATCATTCAGATATGGAAAAATGGAAATCTTTTGCCTTCTTAGAAAGGCAATTACTACTGCCAGGCACTTTGTGAAAATCCTTGGGGCTGACGTTAGGCTCGAACCTGAGGTACTTTCTGAGGGAGTGCCTGATGGGAATGTGAAAGTAGGCATCTTTGAGGTCCAGGGAGGTGAGCCAGTCCCCTGGCCTTAGAGAGGGAAGGATTATTCCCAGAGTTACCATCTTGAAGTTTAGTTTTAAAAGATGTTTGTTTAGATATCTTTGGTCTAGGATGGGTCGACACGCCCCTGTCTTTTTTGGAGTCAGGAAGTACCTGGAGTACAGTCCTTTGCCCTAGTGTAGGGTAGGTACTCTCTCTCTCTATGGCTCTTAAGGCTAGAAGAGAAGAAACCTTTGCCTCTAGAGCAAGGGTTTCGGAGAGATTTGCAGGTGGAAAAAATCTGGCTGTCACCTTTGGAAATTTTCTGAAGCTGAGAACCAGTCCCTGGCTTACTACTTCCAGGACCCACTTGTCTGATGTAATAGACATCCAGTCCTGGACAAAGTAAGCCAGTCTGCCCCTACTGGAATAGGAGAATCGACCCGGGTAGGCCCATCAGGGTGTCAGCTTGGCAGGGGCTTTAGGCTGAGGAGTGGATGCACACCTGCTCATCCCCCTTCTGCCTCTCCCTCTGAAAAAACCCCTCTGAGAAAAGGAAGAAGAGGCCTGTGCTTGGTAAAAAGGCCTTTGAAAAGGCCTTCCCCTAGACTGCTGCCTTTGAGGAGTTGCTTGCCTCTCCTTGGCCTGAGCACTCCTTTAAGTGGTCCTGTACTCATCCATTTTCTTCATGTAATTCTGTCTGCTCCCCAAACAGCGAATTACCCACTATAGGAAAATCCATGGCCTTAGCCTGGGTGTCCTGCGAGAGGCTAGTACATCTGAGCCAAGCCATCCTCAGAAGAGCCACAGATGTAGCCATGACTCTTGATGGCACATCATTAGAGTCCACAGCAGCATGAAACTGAACCTTAGATGCCTCAATCCCATCTGCAGCCACCGCCTCCAGCTCCTTGGCTAGCTGGGGGAGGCCTGTTTAGCCAGTGCCAGTACAGTGTCCCACCTGGACTTCTGGTACCTGGATGTATAGGCCATGTAATTCACCTGCCTGTGTCCCAAGGAAGATGCCATGTACTGTTTCTTTGCCGTGGCATCAATCTTCCTGGAGTCCTTGTCTGGGGGGTGTGAAGTCAAGGGAATATTTGCCTTGTTAAAGGCAGCAGTCTGCACTACCCCAACATGGCTGCATTGCTGATATAAGAACTCCGTGTCAGAGCCAGAGCCTCTTGTCCATTCTTCTATCCACAGGAGGTATAGTGTTAGGAGACTTTATGATTTTTTGTATCTGTTTCCCAAAAGATGTGTGGAGGGGAATAGAGTCTCCTGGACTCTGGGATGTCCATCATGTCTACATAATCAGGCTCCTCTTGATCTTCCACAGCCTCCTCCATAGAAAGCTGGAGCATTTCAGCCACCTTTCTGTAGAACATAAAGTGAGAAGGGGACTCAGAAAGCTTAGGAGGGGAAACACCTGAAGGTCTGTCTGGGGAGATGTCCGGTTCCACAGGCACATCCAGACCCTCACTTTCACCATCGTCATCCTCAATTCCCCTTCCTCTTCAAATTCCAATTCATAAAAATCTTCGAAGGTATAATCTTGAACCGGGGGAAACAACCGACCCGAACCCCTGCCAGTAGGAGCCGGATCGGTATGAACCATACAGAGCGATTCCACAATCTGAATCTCTCTGGCTATCTCTTCGGCGGTCGGAACATGAACTTCTGGATCCGAACCAGCCGATTTGTCTTTGCTTTTTCTTTTTGTCAGAACAGATCCCTTGGAATCGGCTCTCCTTTTATCCGAAGAAATATCACCCTGGTCAGAGGGCACTCCTTCTAGTTTGGTCGGAACCGAACTGTGCTGGCCATCCGGGTCAGCGGACTTCTCGGCCTCCTTTTCCCTCAGTCTACCTAATCTCTTCTCAAGGGTAGATTTGGGAAAGTTTTTACATATTTGGCAGTCTGAATCGAGGTAGTCAAACCCCAGACGATAAACACAGGTGCTGTGGGGATCGGCCTTAGCAAAGACCTCCCCACACTCACTGCAGTGTTGAAACCCAGTGGGCCCGTTTTTTTTCTTGGGTTTCTCAGACATGGCCAACCTAACCAATTTACCCTTTTTATGGCAATTGCCAGGCAAGACTCCCTTATCGGTTCCTAACCGTGTCACGGGTACTGGGAAAAAAGTACTAAAACACATTTTTTTTTTTTTTATAGAACCGATAAGAACCGGTAACCATACACTAAGTAAAAACACAAAACACAAGATTTCACTATCAAATGGCTGGTTTAGCCGCACAGAGCCGCACTTTCACAAGTTCCACACAGAAAAACAGAACAATTTCTATCTAGTACTCATGGCACCGCAAACAGAGACTGCACCGACTAAGCGGGATAACTTTTTTGGTTTAAAAAACGATGAAAACTGAAACTTTAACCGACTTTCGAACCGAGCTGAAGGAGAAATCTCCGGAGCGACTGTTCAGTGAGGCAGAGTAAAGAATCTGATGGTTTGAGTTTGAAACACTCCAGATAGAGACTTCAACCAAGCTCGAGCTCAGCATTCTATGCCCTGCATAGAAAGTTAACTCTTTGTTCTCCAGAGCAGTTCAA
Source organism: Neoceratodus forsteri (assembly GCA_016271365.2). NCBI lineage: Eukaryota > Metazoa > Chordata > Ceratodontiformes > Ceratodontidae > Neoceratodus > Neoceratodus forsteri. The sequence continues at coordinate 910,956,918 of CM028136.1, forward strand.
AGGTTGGGAATCACTGCAATATGTCAGAATCAATCAATCAAGTCTTTATTTAACCAGGCATTCATCGTTGAGCAGAAGCTCATTTGCAAGATGCACCTGGGTGGAGTATGAACAATTGTATATACAGGTCAACACAGGTATTTACAAGGCAATACAGATAATACTGTTTACAGAGAGGAAGAAAAAGAAGTTCATATGTACATAGAATTATACAGATATTGTACAGATTACATGGTATTTACATACATAGGTTATCTAAGTTTGCAGGAGGAAGTAACGGAAAAAAAAAAAATTAAAATACACCAGGTAAAGGTGAAGGTAGGGGGGAAGGGAGGGAGGTAGGGGGAGAAAGGTTAGGAGGGCATGGTGCACAGAAAGGAGTTGGTAAAACGGGATGTAGAGGAGGTGGATGGAGAAAAGAAGTATGTGTGAGCCCCGGGATTGAATGCTATAAAGTACGGGGCATGGTAGGATGTCACAACCCAGGGTAGTGAGCTCCTATCCGAGGTTGTGAAAGGAAGAATAAGGGGATGGACGGGCCTAGTGTTGATAAGACAGGGGGAAAAGAGAGAGAGAGAGAGAGAGAGAACAATTAGACTGGTGAGGAGCAAGCTGGGGGGTCAGTACTAAAAATTGGGTCTAGGCGTGGCTATATACCAGTGCAGACACCGGTACTGGGTCTGAGTGGGTGAAACAGTTACATACTTCTTTGTACGGAAATAAAGCGTCTTGAAGGCATTTATACCGATTAGAGTGCTTAATTTGAGGGTTTTTTGTAGATCATTCCATAAGGTAGGTAGCACAAAGCTTATGGCTGCCCTGCCGAAGCGGGATTTTGCTTTGGGTACTTTAAGTGTAATAGCTGAGTAACTTCTTAATGCGTATTTCCCAATTATACTCAGGGGAAGACAGCAGGAGATACAGTAAGGCAGCTTATTAGAGATGGCTCTATAAGTCCAGGGAGCAGTGTTTCTGAGGCGCCTGAACTTTAGTGATGTCCACCCCACTGCTGCATATAGGGTGCAGTGATGCGTGTCGAAGGGGAGTCCTGTTATAAACCTCAGTGCTCGATGGTAGAGTGTGTCCAGTTTAGCCATGTAAGAGTTGGGGCATTGGCTGTAGAGGAAGTCAGCATAATCAACCAATGATAGGAAAATGGATTGACCAGTTGTTTCTTGGCATCTCTGGTGAGAAATTGGTTGATTCTAAAAAACAATCCAAGCCTTTGCCGAAGTCGTTTAGCAAGTCCTCGATATGTTCAATGAAGGAGAGTCTTTGGTCTATCCAAACTCCCAGATACTTGAATTTTGTAACAAATTCTAGTTTTTCACCTAGAACTGTGGTAATTTGGGGAACTGTCCCACTGGACACAGGGTTAGCTGTACGGATAAAAGGGGAGAGGACCATCACTTTAGTTTTTTTGGCATTAAGGAGTAGCTTTTTTTGGAGGAGTTGGCTTTGCAAATGGTTGAACTCTGACTGCAGGTCATTGCAGGCAGCTTCAGGTGTTGGACGACTCACGAGAGAACTGTATCATCTGCAAACAGATAGATGTTGGCTCTTTATACAGTAGACGATGTTATTAATGTAGATTGCAAAAAGTAAGGGCCCTAAAATAGAACCTTGAGGTACCCCTCTTTGCAGAGTTTTTAAGGGGGACAGGCCTCCTTCAGCTTTAACTTGTTGAAAGCGCCCTGTAAGATAGTCAGTAAACCAACGCAGAGAGGAGGGGTCCACACCTATGGTATGAAGGGAGGACAGGAGCAGACTATGGTCGACGGTGTCAAAAGCCTTGCTTAGATCAAGGAAAACAGCACAAATAAAGTTTTTGCTCTCAAGATTACACTGCCAGTCGTTAGTAACTTTGGCGAGGGCTGAGATAGTGCTATGTTTAGCTCTGAATCTGGACTGCATAGGGTTTAGCAGTTCCCTAGACTCATGGTGAGTCCTCAGCTGTGCATTTACAATTTTCTCTAGGAGCTTGGACAGGACCGGAAGGAGGGAAATTAGCCTGTAGTTATTGAGATCGCCAGGGAATGGCAGAGAATACAGCAAGACTTCATGTTGTTTGAAAAACAGATAAGACCTATTGTGATGCTGGGTTTTTAAATAGAATGTTGAATCTAACGAAACTGAAAGATGTGTTTTTGGAATGTCTCCCCAACCCCCAGTTTACATATTTTAGAGGGGCCCAGAAAACCAGGATCGACTATTTGTTTATATCCTCATACCTCCCCATAGCCACTTCTGACCATTCATTGTTAGAAATTAAACTCTCATACTCCCCAGAGATGATCACAGGAAAGGATACTGGAGGTTAAATACCACCTTGTTAGATAACGAAGACATCTGGCAAGGAAGAACAGGTTACTCACCTGTAACAGTAGTTCTAGGAGTGGTATACGTTGTTCATCCACACTCTCCGGCATGTCCCTTTCCCCTTTAAATCTGGCCGGAAAGTTTTCAAGTTGGCTCCTTCCACCCACCTGGGTGGTAAATACCTCGGCTCTGCCCCATGACGGCAGATCTTAGCCCGCTAGAAGCAAGGTGGTGCGCCTACAGCCAGGGAGTTTGGGTGGGTGCGTGTGGATGAACATATACCACTCCTAGAACTACTGTTACAGGTGAGTAACCTGTTCTTCTAGAAGCGTGGATATGTTGTTCAGCCACACTCTCTGGCAGACTCCAAGCAGTTCTCTGGGAGAAGGGAGGCAAGGGACACACCCCCTACTTAGGAAATAGAGATTGGAGAACCGAGGCCCCAAAACCAGCATCCCAGCGTGACTCAAGGTCGATGTGGTAGTGGGTAATTAAGGTGTCTGCTGACTTCCAGGTAGCAGCCCGACAGATCTCCTGGATAGGGATATCCCTGGAAGCAGCCACCGATGCAGCAGTATGGCGGGTAGAATAAGCTCTTATCCCTCTGGGAGGCTCCTTGCCTGCTAACTCATAGCAAAGACCTATGCATGATGTAGTCCATCTAACAATGGTCCGCTTCGCTGCAGGTCTGCCAGAAGCGGCTTCAGCGTAGGCGACAAACAGCTGGTGAACCTCTCCAAGAATTTCCGCCGTCCTCTACTTATAATAGGAAAGAGCACTTCTGAGGTCCAGAGTATGGAGCCTGTATGCAGCTTACGAGGTGTAGTTAGGATAGTATACTGGCAGAGTCAACACCTGGTTAAGGTGAAACTCTGACACCACCTTCAGAAGGAATTTTGGGTTGGGGCGCAGGACAACTTTGTCCCTGTGAAAGACCAGATAAGGGGAGTCCACTGAAAGAGCCTGGAGTTCCTCTGTCCTTCTGGCTGACGTGATAGCCACCAGGAAGGCCGTCTTCCACGACAAGTGTGAGAGCTCACACTTGTGCATGGGTTCGAATGGCTTGCCCATGAGCTTTGCCAAAACCAGCAAGAGATCCCACAGAGGTGGAGGTTCACGCACCGGAGGGGATATGTGATCCAGGCCTTTGAAAAAGCGCCCGACCACTGCCTCCTGTGCCAATGTCGGCTGACCGGCCCGTGCCCAGTAAGCAGAAATGGCTGCCAGGTGCACCCTAAGTGTCGATGACTGTAGACCCCTTTTGGAGAGAGACCAAAGATAGTGTAAAATGTTAGCCACAGAGCAGGATAAGGGGTCCAGACTCTTACCCTGACACCAAATGGAAAACCTTTTCCATTTGAAGGCATAACATCTCCTGGTCGATTCCTTACAAGATGCCTCCACCACAGTGTAGACATCCTCGGAAAGACCCAGAGCCTAAAACTCTAGTCGCTCAGGTACCAGGTTGTGAGGTGCAGGGATTGAAGGTCCGGATGGAATACCTTCCCCTGGTTCAATGATATCATGTCCAGGCATGTACAAAGCCTCTCCGGGGCCCTGCAGCTGAGGCTGAGGAGATCTGGATACCAGAACTGGTGGGACCAATCTGGGGCTACCAGAATCACCTTTGCCTTGTCCCTCCTCACCTTGAGTAGCACCTTGTGGAACAAGAGAAATGGAGGAAAGGCATAGAGAAGGACTGGAGTCCACGGCCTCGAGAAGGCATCCTCCTGCAGCAAGCCCTGCTAAGGGAGGGCGGGCATGATACAGTCTCAGTTTGGTGTTCTCCCTGGAGGCAAACAGGTCCACCAACGGTTTGCCCCAATGGGAGAAAAGACTGTAAGCTACCTCTGGATGGAAAGACCACTCGTGGGATGTCTGGCATATGCGGCTGAGAGCATCTGCCAGTTGATTCGAGACTCCTGCCACCTGGATGGCAAGGAGATCCGCCTCCAACAGGCTGACAAGGCTCCAGATTCGGAGCGCCTCCTTGCAAAGCAGACGGGAGTGCATGCCGCCCTGTTTGTTGAGGTAGTACATGGTCATGATATTGTCCGTCTGGACTTGAACCACTTGACCCCAGAGCTGAGGAGCGAAGCTGACAGGGCCAGTCTGACTGCTCTGAGATCCAAAAGGTTGATGTGGCATTGGGACTCCTCAGGGGTCCAAAACCCGTGGGCCCTGTTGTCCGCCATGTGGGCTCCCCAGCCCATGAGAGAGGCATCGGTCATCAGGACGACCATCGGCTCGGGGTGGATAAACAGGGTTCCTTCCTGCAATCGGTCTAGGACGGTCCACCATTGGAGAGCATTCCGGATCTTCTGGGTTACAGTGATCAGCTGGTTGAAGTGACCATATCGCTGAGTCCACTGGGCGGCCAGCTCCCATTGGAGGGGGCACATGTGCCACCTGGCCCAATGGACCACCGAGGTGCACACCGCCATGTAGCCCAGAAGGCGCAGAAAGTCCTGAGCAGAGCGCAAGTGCCCAGCCAGCAATGACTGGGCAAAAGAGGAGAGAACCTCCGCCCTGTCCGCCGGGAGTCAAGCTCTGCCCCGATAAAGCCCATCACCTGAGAGGGCACGAGTTCCAACCTGGCCTTGTTGATCAGGAGGCCTAATTGGGAGCAGGTTCAGATGGCCAGATCCCTGGACCTCTCCACCTCCTGAAGGGAGGAACCCACCAGGAGCCAGTCGTCGAGATAGAGGTATATCCGAACTCCTCAATGCCGAAGATGGGCTGCCACCACTGCAATGTATTGGTGAAGACCCGAGGGGCCGATGACAGGCCGAACGGCATGGCTCGGAACTCGTACAGGGTCCCTTCGACCCTGAAGTGGAGGAACCGTTGGTGGGATGGACAGATTGGGACATGAAAGAATGTGTCCTGTAGATCCAGTGAACAGAACTACATGTTTCGCTCCAGAGATACCATCCAGAAGGTGCGAGACCTCAGATAATGATTCAGGTTGTGGAGATCTAGGATGGGGCACCAACTCCCCGTCTACTTGGGCACCAGGAAGTACCTAGACACGAAGCCTGGGTCTTTAGGAGGATCCGGCACTGGAGCTACCGCCTCCTTGCAGAGGAGCTGAGCAATGTCGTCCCGAAGGGCCAACTGAGCGCGAGCTGAGATCCTTTCCTCCTGAGGGGTACGGGCTCGGCTGGGAGGGTACTGCTCGAATTCTAGAGGCAGTCCCTGGCTGACCACTTCCAGAACCCACCTGTCCGAAGTGATACCAGACCAGGTGGAAAGAAAGTGACAGAGCCGGTCCCCCACGGAAGGACCCAGAGCTGGCGTGATGGGTGTAAGGGTACCAACCCCTGACCCATCACTGAGCAGGCTTAGAGGAGGAGGAGGCTCCTGGACTGGCACCTTGGCCTCCTTTACAGGGCTGTTGAGGACCCTGCTTGGGCCTGTGGTGCCAAGCTTGAGCCTGCAGTTGCTGCTGACCTCCTTGATCAGAGGGCTGTCTAACTGTAGGGGAAAGAGTGCTGAAAGGGTTTCTTCATGGGCTTCTTCTGGTTCTTTCCCGAAGAACCCTTTGCAAAGGTAGCATCCAAGGTGGCACTGGACTGCTCTATTCGCTGGAGGTGACCTGCCACTCCCAGACCAAAGAGGTCGGTGCCAAGGAAGGGCACATCAGCTAACTTGTGCTGAGTATCCACCAGAAAGGAGGATAACCTCAGCCAGGCCCTGTGGCGAGTGGCCACTGTGACTGCTAAGGAGCGGACACAGGAATCTCCAATGTCCAGAGCCATCTGGAGCTGCTGTTTCGCAACAGCACAGCCCTGGTCACGGACCTGCTTCACCGTGGTCTGCATGTCCGCTGGGAGATGAGGGAGGACTTCATCTAGTGACCCCAGGAGGGCATAAGAGAAGTGTGACATGATCACAGCCAACCTGGCCTAATGAAGTCCCAAGGATGAGGCCGCATAAACCTTCCGAGCAGATTGGTCCATATTCTTGGACTCCTTGTCCGGAGGGCAGTCAGTGTCAGCTGAGCTACCCGTGTGTCTAAGCACAGAAGCAGTCACAAGGCGCTCGGCCGAGGGATGCTCTGTGAAACCCACCAGGGACCCCATGGGTACCGTAAACTTGCGGGCCATGTGGGCAGATGGAGCTGGGCAGGAGGCAGGGCGTTGCCATAGCTCAAGGGCCGGGCCAACAATGGCTTCGGCCACTGTAAAGGCCTCCATTGGGGTATCCCCCCTCTTGAGGATATCCATGAGGAGGTATTCTGCCTTCTTTTAGACAGACTCCAAGGGCATTCTGGTCGATTCAGAAATCAGGCGGAAGATGCCCTGAAAAGAGGAAGGACCTTCCTCCAAGCCTGCCACTGACGACTTGTCATCCCCCGGATGCTAGTACAGACCAGTGGCATCAGAGTCCAAAGAGTCGGGATATAAAGGTCTCCCACCTATGTCTCCCTCAATATGCCGAGGGCGATCAGGGACAACAGTAATGGACAGACGACGGGGAAGGCCAGTGTCTGTCCAATCCTCTTTCGAGGCAGCCCCTCCCTGAGGCTGCTTAGGCGGTAGTTCCACCAGTATCAGTGGGGAGACCGAAACAGGCCGAGCTGAAATGCGTGCCAGCCCTACGAGTGGGGGAACCGAGACCTTCGGTTCCGGAGGGGTCGGCGTCGGCCTAAAAGGCTGGGGTCAAGTAATGACTAGTGTTGCCGGCGGAGCTGGCTTTTGACTGGTCAGAATCAGCTGTTGCCACATGAGATCCTCATAATGTCGACGGAGCTTCCGTCAAAGTCTCTCCTCGTCCGAGAAGGATGAGGATCGGTGGCGACGCCTCTTCCGGGAGTGCCTGTGACCTTTCTTCGGTTTTTCAACCGAAGGGGTCCTGGTCCTTGATCGAGACTGACGAGGTCGGCTCATTCGATCAGGAGAAGCCAGAGTCAGGGAGAACCGAGCTGCCGGCACCTTTCCTTTGATCAGGGCACCCGAGGGCTGGGTCTCCTCATCAGGGATGGAAAGGATAGGTGTCCTTTCCAAGGAGTCGGCGACAAAGGCTCGACTGGGTCAAGAGAAATCTCGTCCAGTTCAGTCGTGTCCTCGACCTCAGTGCCTTGGCCTGATGGAAGGTCCAAGAAGCCAGCGGCAGAAGAAGTGATCTTGACAGAGGTCGAGACCGCAAGTTCCTGAGAATTGGACCTCTCTCGGTCTCAGGAATGTCTACTTCGGGATGAAGAAGACTTGGAGTCCTTGTCCCTTTTCCTAGGGCGGGAGAAGTGTGAGCCCAAGGGCGCCTCACCCCTGGTGGGGAGAGACTGGCACAGCTCCCGAAAGGACCCAGTGAAGGTAGAGCCAAGGTTAAGAGGCACGAAAAAACCTCGGCTGGCCAAAGCTTGAGCAGCTTCCTCTTCGAAAGCCGCCATCTGATTGAGTTGCTCGGTGGATCCTGCGGCTGCGGAAACCGCCCACCTTTCCTCCTTCGATTTCACCGGTGGATTGTGAAGCTCCTGTCTCCCCAATTTTAGGCGCGCCTTGCGGTCGTCCAGGATGTTGGGATGGAAGGCCAGACAGATGGTGCGAGAGGTGGTGTCATGTACGACACCCAAGCAGTAGACACACGAGAGGTGGGGATCGGTGCGCAACATTTTCTGTTCACAGGGACACCAGCGAAATCCAGGGGACAACTTGTCCTCCATGTCCGATGTGCTTGGATTGGTATCGTAAACTCTAATGAGTTTTAGAGAAAGCGTTTGTGATGAAAACCGTTGCTGAGAATCCAGGGCCTATGAACTGCAGAAGTAGCACAAGGGAACCTGAATCTTCCAGCGGAAAGGAAGATCTGGCGTCATGGGGCGGAGCCGAGGTATTTACAACCTGGGTGGGTGGGAGGAGCCAGCTTGAAGACTTTCCGGCCAGATTTAAAGGGGAAAGGGACATGCCGAAGAGTGTGGACGAACAACATACCCATGCTCCTAGAATACTAGATATCACAAAAGATCGAAAGTCTGTTCTTTTTCTTTATGACTCCCGAGTGGAGTGGTGGAAGCACAGAAAAGAAGACTTCCTCCAGGTAGACTCAAACCAAGACTACTACTTGCAAATTAAAACAGTTAAAGCAGAAATGGCTTCCTATTAGTACGATAAGGGGTGCTCCCTAGAATTCTAACAACGGTTCAATATTAAAGGGAACCGATTTCAAGCCAACCCATATGAAAACTGCACAACACATACAAATAAAAAAAAATCTCTTCTTTAAAAACAGGTAACCAGACAATTCAAGAAAATTCTAAAATTATGGCCAAAGTAGAAAATTACATTGGCTCACTATACAGGACGGCCCATGAGGGGTCAAAGGACACCACTGCATGGCTTCAAAATTGCCATTTGCCACAGCTCTCACAACATGATAAAACACTGTTTCCTACTCCCATTATAGGGAAAGAATTGGCCACAATTATATTGCAGCTTACTATGGGAACTGCGCCGGGGCCGGATGTGTTACCCCATGTCTTCTATAAAAAAAATAATACCATACTTACTTCCTGAACTTACAGCCCTCTACAATTATATGTTAAGACCACGATACATTATCAAAGGCCATGTATTCCAGATTAATGATTCTTATACACAAAACAGGAGACAAAGAATTTTTATCTAATTGGAGTCCAATTTCTTTGCTTAACTCTGCTTTTAAGATTTTAACAAAATTATTAAGCAATAGAATCCTTGAGGTTATACTTCCCATAATATACCATATCCAAGTATGCTCCATACCAGAAAGAAAAATATCTGACATATTGATTTTGATCAGAGAGATTTTAGAAAAAGGTGATAATGATGAACTAATGGGATACCTTTTGTGCCTCTGATAGGGTCTCGCACACGTATTTATGGACCTGCCTAGCAGAATTTGGATTCCCCACCCAGTTTATCCGATGAAAGTTGTGTTATAAGCAAGCAACCCTATCTCCCTATATTAATGGAAGAATAGGAAAACCATGGCCGGCCCGGTGGCGCTGGACACCTTACCTCGCGGAACACCGGTGACCCAGGTTTGGGAACGAGCTTGGGTCATCGGAGGTCGGCAGTGGGGGGGAGGGTGGAGCTGGATTGAGCTGCCGACAGGCAGGCTCTCCTCCCCGGGGAGGTGATGCGGCATCCCTCAGCCAATGGTGACCCCTAGTGGAGCTAGAGTGGCACGGGCTTAGAAGGAGACCAGGCAAGCGGGGGTGGGGAAAAGGGTCGTAACCTGGGCTATAGGCGCATGCGCATCTCCACGCCGCATGCGCCTCCTGGGCAAAAACTGAGGCAGAAAACGCCTTGAAGCAGCAGGATGATGATCGACTCCTGCAGGCTCCGCCCGGCCAGGTACAAGGTAGCGCGCCGGCTATTCTTGGTGACGGAGCGGGGGTTGGTCGGATGGGGCGGCTGACCGGAGGAGTATAAATAGACAAGTAAAAAAAGAAACAAAAAACAAACAAACAGGAAAACCATGTAGCATCAATACAGGAGTGCGTCAGGGGTTCCCTCTTAGCCCTATCCTTTACTTATTGTCTCTACATCCCCTTATTTGGCACATTGATATATGCACAGACATACAGGGTCTCTCAATATCCAGTCAAGACACACAAGTAAAAACCCTAGCATATGCCGATGATTTGTGTATTATATTAGCAGATCACATGTCAACTTTACCCATAGAACAAATTTTCAAGGACTTTTCCGTTATATCAGGATCTCAGATAAACCTACGGAAAAGTAAGTGTATATAGTAGTAGTAATAGTAGTGAAACTGTTATTTATACAGGATATGAAGACAGCTTCAAACACCATTAGGGTTACAATGACCATCTTTACAAGGTTTACCTGTTTAGATGTCAATACAAAGTTACAATAAAAATATAAAAGCAATAAAAGCTGCACATAAAACAGGACAATTTGTATCATAGCGCTTAAAACATCTTCAAACAATACTGATCGTCTGTTACATACATATCAAAAACATAATTCTTGCTTCATAGCAGAATTAAATTTAGCTATAGTCAAGTCTAAAGTTCTCATTGGCAATGGAAGTTCATTCCAAGTAGTAGCAGCTCTATACTGGAAAGTCAAAGATACAAATCTATTTTCATGTTTGGGAACTATCAAGTCTCTGGCTCCACTTTTACGTAGGTTAAACTGATGAGTGGAACTTAAGTCTCTCTGCGAGGCCAGTGGGGTGACTGGATTTGTAAATTTAGTAGACCAAGTTTGTCCAAATTTGTTTCTCCTAATCTCTAAAGAGACCCAATTAGGCTTAGCATACATATAACAATGATGAGTATCAATTTTACACCTTAATACAAACCTTGCTAACCTACTGTAACATATGTCGCGCTTATGTGACATTGTTTTATTAGCACTTGAGTATACAGGACTTCCATAGTCAATCAGTGGATTGATTAACTGGTTTTCTATAAACCTGTCTGTCTTTAACACCCAGACAGTTTACTATTCTTCTGAGCGTACCTATTCTAGAATGAATTTTTTTATTACCATATTTAGATGTTGTTCAAAAGATAATTTATGATCTATAAGCACCCCTAGGTGCTTGTAGACCCATACCTGTGTCAAACAATTTCCATTTATAGTTTTTATGTGTAGTTTATCCTTTTGTAGACCATTTTAGTTGTATTTGAGCCTATTAACATAGTTTGAGTCTTCTTTATATTTAAAACGAGGCCCGAGGAGACGAACCAAGCCTGCAGAGCATTAAAGTCTGTCTGCAGGCTTGCTTCCACTTCCCTCGGATCTACTCCATCAGAGACCGAGATGGTATAATCTGCATAAAGCCTAATATAAGTAGATTTTATGCAATCAAGGAAGATAGTTTATGTAAACAATAAATAACAGGGGTCCTAATATGGACCCCTGTGGGATACCACGAGTCTCAGGAAGAAACCTTGAACTGATTTCCTCCACCATCACCATTTGGGATTGGTCTTCCAAATAAGATCGAAACCAGTTTAGGGGTTCGGATGCCATACCTATCTGTTTCAACCTCTGCAGTAATAATGAGTGGTTGACTAAATCAAATGCCTTGGATAGGTCGACGAACACTGCACCCACGGACTTTGACTCACCAAGTGTAGTAGCCACCAAGTCAATAAAATCAGTGAGTGCGGTGGTCATCGACCTACCTCTTCTAAACCCAGATTGAAATTCGTTCAACTTACTATATTTTTCCAAACATTCCATAAACTGACTATGAATCAACCTTTCCAACAACTTGGATGAGACAGATAATAGGGCAACTGGTCTATAATTAGTTGGCCTAAAGTCCGATTCCCCTTGTGAACTGGCACTATTTTAGCATGTTTCCAAGATCTAGGAAAATTTCCTTCAATCAAGCTCCTGTTAAAGAGACTGGTTACAGGTTGGGCCACCTCATATGTAGAATCTTTCAGAAATCCAAATTCTACATCATCCAGACCTTTAGCCTTATTATTTTTTTGTAATTTATTTATTTTATTACTTCCTTTCTTGTTATTTGTTTAAACTTAAATATTCGGACTGGGTTTTGATCTATTTGATTATATTTTACCACTGCCTCACAATGCCCCTTATGTTGTAATCCGGTGGGAGTGTTTAGATCAGGAAGTTCAGTGAAATATTTATTTAAGATGTTTGCAGCATTGTCTGGATTTTGCAGAGCTCCATTTTCAATAACTTTTATACTACTTAAATTATTCTGTGATTTAACAAAGGATTTCATTAGGGCCCAAAATTTCTTAGGATCATTAGTACCATTAATTTTATGTTTATAATAAAGTACTTTTGTTTTCTTTACCTCCTGAATAACTTAATTACGTACTTTTCTGAAAAGATCCCAAACAGCCTGATCCAGGATTTTATTAGCTTTTTTCCAGAGTTTCTTTTTATATGTTAACAATTATTCTAGAGCGTTGTTTATCCATAATAAGTGATTTTGTTTCTTTATTCTCTTTTTGTATAGAGCACAGATATTACATACCTCTAGGAACATTTGTGTAAATTCCTCTACTGCCAGGTCCAAGTCTGGGATGAGGGAAATCCTATACCACTTTTGTTGTGACATTTTAAGTTGAAAGATGTGTTTATTATATTTTCTATAACATCTTTTTATTGAAAAGTTAGCTCTTAAAGGGTGACCTTTTAATTGTTTAATAGAAATGGAACAAGAGACTACATTGTGATCACCCATATTTGGGGGAAGACCATTGTTTCTAGGATTGTAATGTCCGGAGACAAAAAAAAAGATCTAATATGTTTCCAGAACTATTCATCTTACCTTTCCTTGGTGATGTACTTACTATCTGGATCAAATTTAAGGTCTGAAATGCTTCCTCTAACTTCTAACCTCTTCCTTCCCCCCATGCAGCATTGAAATCACCCATTAATACAATGTTTTTGTCTCTAACATGCAACCCTATGGTGTCAGCCAACTTCACAAAATGACTTGGTTGGACCTTAGGTGGAGAATAAACCACTCCAACAACCAAGTCAATAGAAAAGATATAAATCAGGATGCACTCCATTCCTTCTATTTTACAAAACAATAATGTCTCGGAGTGCCCCAGAGAATTGTTTACATACAATATTATACCCCCTCCCCTTGCCCCTCTATCCCTTCTATGAAAATAATAGTCGATTAAATTTAAATCTTTATATTTTTCTTTCTTTCTTTCTTTCCCAGCCAAGTTTCTGAGACAGCAATTATTTCTGCTTTTTCTAATTTAACCCAGGCAAAAAGCATATCCATTTTATTCACTAAACTTTGTGCATTATCATGCACATTTTTTATGGGTCTTGATTCAGGGCTGGGGTTGGTTTCAATATCACCACTAAGGGCCAAAATCACCAAAAGTACCTATCCATTTGTTCTACCAATTGGGCTGGATGTGGAGCAATACCTCACCTGCTGGTTTTTCAAATGCAGTTTCACCAGAAGGAAAGGGCTTCTGAGCCGGCCCGCCGGCGCAGCGGTTGGATTTCCGCTTGCGACACTGGCGACCTGGGTTCGGGAACGAGCTCAGGTCACCGGAGGGCCGGCCGGGGGGAGAAGGATCAAGCGTCCCACGACTGCTCTCCTTCTCTGGGGGGAGGGCGTGGGATGTCACCGATGCATGGGGACACCTGGTGGAGGCCAGGAGTACCTCAGCATACGGGACAGTAAGGTTCCAAGGGGCGGGACGGACGCTGGCATCATTGCACGTTCCCGCCCCTCTAAGGGGGGAGAAAACAGCCTGCCTCTCGCCGCCTAGATGATGGCCGCCCCTCGAGCTGCTATCGGCTCCCCAGGCCGACTCCTGCCCTATCCCGTTGTTCGTGGCACCCAAAAGGATGGGTGCCATGTCTCCTCCCTGGGGTAATCCAGGGGTCCCGGAGTATGGCTCATGTGGGGATGCAGAGTCGAGGGGTCCGTGGACTGGGCGGACGACTATGAGAGAGGAGGAGGGCGCAAAAAGTATAAATATGAAAAAAAAAAAAACGAAAGGGCTTCTCCTCTTTACCAGGCCGAGCCCATTTTTGGCAGAACAATCAAAAGAATGGAGACCCTAGTGAAATTGACACTTCAAGGAAAGAGAGGCATCAGAATGTGTAAAACATATTTGCAACAAGCAAACGAGTATTATTATCCCCAAAACACAACTAAACGTCACTTTTACGTTTTTATGAAACCGATTATGTACCACGATTGATTATATCTGTAGTATAAAACCACAAAAGAAATAGCCAGTAAACCACTAGTAACAACAGAGAGCACTCAGTGTCTGTCAGAAGGACTACCAATTTGGCATACAGTGAGGTTTCAAAATTGCATTAAGCACTAGTGGCACAAACTTAAAAAAACTACCACATCAAATTTACCTATATACCTTTTATTTAATGCTACCTTCTCAATAGCAGCGATTTTATTAAACCCCCAATATAGTTACCATTTAGGTAGGAGCTAGGACTTCAACTACTTGATTTTATTTTCTATACCGAGTGACGCTCGCACCACAGTGCTCGCGCTGTAGTAGCATGAAGCTTTTTGAACTGTGTAGCTCCTCCTTTACTGTGATGTGTCCCTCCGTTCTCTGCCCACGCCAGCTGGTGAATTCTCCGGTGAACCGGGAAATGTAGCCTTAGGATGGCAATCATTATTGGGGCAATGGAAATCAGTCTCAGGTACAGGCAGCAGTTTGATCACCTCACAGTTCTTGGCAAAGCCGGTTGAAATCATCAGCTAGGATATACACCAACATATACAAATGATAATAAACATCTCAATGGTTACTACAGGAACTAAAGTTCTGGGAATCCATTTTTGCTACCCAGAGTCTGCATATTTTCATTGGGACTACACTAAACATAGCCCTCGATTGAGTTACTCATTGGAACCAGTGGAGAATGAGCAAAAAGAAATTAATTTATATTATCCACACTTTCCTATTACCCATGTTCGTATATCTCACTTATGTGTACCCCCCCCACCTAAAATATTGGAAACTCTGCTCCCCAGTTGTTTTTTTCCAGGCATATGGGGAAATTGATTAAACCCCATTAAAAGAGGCATATTATACTTAGAGATGGCATTAGGAGGCTTAAAAATGATAAACCCCATTGCCTTCTACCATAGCATTTTTTATATGCAAACATTAAACCAATCCTTTCAGAAAGCTTAGCAATATGGTGCCCTGGGTAGCAGATCATTACTCCCCCCTAGTACACACATGGAAACAAACAAATATTTTATCCAAACAAATCAAACTAGCATCCTTTCCAAACTATACTGGAGACTGCTTTAGTAAAATAAAAACCTGGAAAGTTTCAATCACATCCATTTTGAAATACGAGAGAAAGCAGTTTTATTCTCACATACAACAAGACCAGACCATGGGGGGGGGGAGAAATTTCATCAATTTTTGGATAAAAGAATACCCCCCCAGATGTGGGATACTGTGTGGCTTTGTGCCCATGGCAAACTACTGGTTAAAGACAATCGAAAACAAAGAAAAAAAGGAACGATTACGTCCCAAACCATCTTGTATAGAGCAACCTGAAACTATGGATTACCTCTTCTTTGAATGTCCCTTTATTGATGATTTCTGATCTCTCTTATATGAAAGATGGCCACATTTCCGACAATGCATTGCTATACCAGAGGTTCTGTGTCTAGGGATTTTCCCAAGAATAAGGATCCCCATAATAAAAATACCCTTAGAATTACAACAGCATGCCTAAAATATTGGATTTGGCAAATGAGATGTAAATTCACTGTTCAGCAAATTGCTTGTTCATCTGAACAACTTTTCCAAGCCAGTCAGGAAAACATATCTACTATTAAACAGCAAGAACAAAGGACAAGTCCACTGTCCTTTCAGGAATACTGGGCTTCCCTAGATTGGCTGTAAAATAACGAGCACGAGATGAGAATGTAACATATGGCACTGATACATTACTTACATATATATCTATTTTTTTTTTTTTTTTTTAACTTAGACTATTTAATGAATGTCTCGACCAGTAGGAGACCGTCTCTGTAGGGAACCTTTTCAATTTGTTTTATGTGAGATGAATTGTATAAACATTGTGTCAGTTTTTTTTTTCCCTATTGTATTTTGAGTTTTCTCACCTTTATATAAAATTTGGATTTCTGTTTTCTCCATATTTTTGTTATGATATACCTTATAAAATGTATTTTTTCTTTATGTATATAAATCTGTATGTTCTCATATATTTTTGAATAAAAACACCCTCCCTACTCAACATATGTTCATCAGAGAAAAAGAAATACCGACGCAGTTGCGGGAGTTAAAATGCCAGCGCAGGCTGAACACGCACCAGGATCTGGCATACTGTCAGAACAAGACTTCATATCCAGGAGGGAATATCTGCTATATTTGTTAAATCTGGAGGAGAATAAACGAGAGACACATGGTGGGAACCAAATAACTGGGGAGGCTGCCATCAAGGAATCATGTTTTTCAGCATCCACGGAGGCAACAAGTACAGAACAGGGAGCCACTGCAAGAATAACACAAGGTACTGTTTTATAAATGGGGTTATGGGAAGTAATGGTATACCAACTGTGGGGGCACAAGTGCCAACTAATGTTTCACATACAGCTGAATTGCCAATAAGTGACTTGGAGGAAATAGAAGGGATGAAAGTGGGGGAATATGAAGAACAAACCAGAACAACTTAGATGGAGCAGAAAAAGAGCAAAAGTCTAACTCACAGAGGGAAAGCACCCATTCGTCTTTCCCAGATTAGGACACTAATGTTTCTGCTTCGGGATAACGATTGCAGAAGCACTAAAAAGTGCAGATTGGGTTAGAACAGACAAAAAACAGCCGTACAAAACTCCTGAAATGGCAGTTTTAAGGTCAGAAGATGAGATTTTAAATAATACAGACCCGTTGGCTCTCCCTGACATCCTGGACTTGACTCAAAATCCAGTCCTGTAACTCCCAGAAGGACATTATCATACCCCAAACCCACAACAGCTTGATGAGACCGAGGGCATAGAATGCAACCCCGCTACCTCTAGTTAAACAGGTCTAATGTGGGGTAGTCCCCCGGACACAGCAAATGAAAACAGAAACACTACAGGGGAAGAGACCAAAAATAATTTACAACAGAGGGCATGCCCGAGCCCCTGCACTTACGCAGGGTTATTTCACACTCCCCCAGAATAGGCCAAAAGGTGCAATGCAGCTTGCATCAGATACAGAGGAGGTTCAGAAACATTCCCAGACCGAATTTACGTCGGACGAAAACTGATTAAAGAAAGCCTGGAGTTTTTACCAACTGAAATTTACGCCCTAATCCATACATCCGGAGATCTGAATTTTGACTTAAGTTTTAAGACAGCTGCTGGGTTGGAAAACTTCTGGCAAAAATTTAAACAAGTCAGTCACACTGCCCTATGGTCACCATTCGTGGACATTCCTCTTATCAAAACCTGCTGTAAGGACAGTCAGCGTCTTATTTAAAAATGAAGGGGTCGCAGTTTCAGACATAATACATTGGATGAAGACAAAATGCACAGTATTAGCCCCCCCTCCAATCCCATCATAGACTCAGAACAGCTTTGGACTGGCGGCTGGCAAATAAAAGTAAGACTACCACAAAATACAGCACCTCCCCAGTTGCTTTTACCTTGCCAGAGATAGAGGATTCATTTTCTACACAGGACAACCAAAATCATGTTTTAGATGTGGCGCGTGCACACACCTGAACAGTGCCTGTGAGAAATTAATACTTAGGCTGCCAACAGAATTAGAATGTACACGAATTCTGGACTGATATATCAGTCCGCGGCACAGCAAGAGTTAAAATGCTTTCTGTGAGGTGGAACGGGACATTTACATAGATACATAGACAGTGTCGGCAGATAAGGGCCTATGGCCCACCCAGTCTGCCCATTTAAGTTTGTAAGTTCAGTTTATGTTTTCCAGGAAGTCTGTTGCCCCTTACCCCTGACCTCCAGAATTCCTTTATGTCTATCCCATGCATTCTAAATCCCGTGATTGTTTCAGCCCCCACCACTTCCTCTGGCAGGGTGTTCCACTTGTCCACCACCCGTTCTGTGAAGAAATTCTTCCTCACGTTTCCTCTGAATCGTCCTCCCTCCAACTTCATCCCATGCCCTCTAGTCCTGGAACATCTTTTTCGCTTAAAAATAGTGCATTCCTGCACCCTGTTCCTCCCTGTAAGATACTTGTATGTCTCTATCATATCCCCTCTCTCCCTCCTCTCCTCCAGAGAGTACATGTTCAGTGCCTTCAACCTGTCCTCATAGGACTTGTGATGCAATCCATGCACCATCTTTGTTGCCCTCCTCTGAACCTTCTCTACCCTGTCTATGTCCTTACGTAGGTAAGGTCTCCAGAACTGCACAGTGTACTCCAGGTGCGGCCTCACTAGTGTCTTGTATAGTGGAATTATGACCTCCCTTTTCCTGCTGGTGATGCATTAACTGCTCAAACCCCACACATTGTGACTTGTGTGATGAAAACACACACATATACAAAAACTGCCCGTGGGCGTCTCATAATAACCCACCTCAGAATCACGAAGAGCAGGATGAGGTAGTCTCCAGAGCTCAAAAACAGTCAGCTACAAGATCCTTTCTAATGCCCAGACCAGAAAAGTTCAGACATTCCAACTCAGACAAATGACAGCATGTGCCAACCTGAAGAAACTATCCAAAATCAAAACCAGACAATCTCTGATACATTGACACCACTACCAAGGTCACCGACAGCAACCACCTCACTCACTGCCACTCTATTAAATATGCCTACCACAACGGAAACCGCACATTACCACCATGTAAGGAAATGCTCACTCAGACCAAACTCAAGAACAACCTCAGCCTATGCCCCCCACCTGAAGAAACCCCATGGAAACAACTGACTTCTCGAAGAATAACAAGAAGCAGGCAAAAACACCTTAGGGGTTTAGTTACAAGCAGAAGATCCCTTACAGATGAGAAATAAATATGCCCCTCTGGCTAAAAGGAAACAATGGGCAGAATCAGAGGACGACTTGGATGCATCATCAGTGGCATGATCGCAATCGGAGCCTATAACAGACATAGACCTTGTCTCCAGTGATTCAAGGTCTTCAAGTAGGAAAAAATCTAAGATGAAGTCACCCAGGAAGACGGGTCAAAAATGATATGTTAAATCCCCCACCCCTAAATTTATTTCAAAAATATGGCTTGCAATTGTTCCTGTGTCTCTCTAAACGTAAACAGTATAAGAAACTCAAACAAAAACATACCACCTTTTCAATATTACCTAGGGTTACAGTTATACTTTCTCTAGGACACTTGACTGCATTCCTTAAAAGAAACTAACCAAGCATCATGCGAGTGGCTTGGAGGACCCTCCTTTTGGTCTCTGGGGAGGAAATCTTGTGCAGGGTGTAGGGATTTTCTTTAACACAGATAGATTTAGAGTGGCAAGATTATTAGACCTAGTACAGGGGAGAGTGTTAATGCTGGATATTATTTATGATAATCAAGAATGGAGATTAATAAACCTTTATAACCCACAAGTAAACACCCAAAAGATAAAAATATTCAAAAAAAAATACAGCCATATTTACACACTGCAAAATCTGTGATGTTTGGGGATGACTTCAATTGCATCCTCACTCTCTCAGATAAAACAGGGGCCACCCAAAAACTGCATAGTGATTCAAATATTTTACGAAACAGGAGTACAGCAACCAGATTACTAGATAGTGCCTCTTATGGCCCTTTACCCCAGTCACACTTTTTATAAAGGATGTTCATCTTCCAGAATCGATTTTTTTTAATTTCTGAATGGATAACCATGTTATAGTAGATGGGTTATTCCCACAGAATCTTCATATAATGGGTTACTACACATCCAGATAAATAAACCTGGTACTTATAATTTTTGGAAAATGAATACGTCAGTTTTAGAAGATGACACAGGATGGGCGGATCTAAAAGAGATAACTGCTGCAAAAATTTCTGCGTTTGAATTATATGAAAACCCTTTGTTATGGTGGCAGGATACTAAGGTGGAAATAAAAGAGCATTGTAAAAAGGGAGCAAAGGCCTCTAGTCAGAACAAATATGTACAATACTTGGGTTACAGGAGATAACTTCAAAAATTGATTTCTCTCACTGCAGAATTCGGATTGGATTATTCTTCTCAAATCTCAAAATTACAAAAAGAAATGTTCAAAGTTCAGTACGGCAGAGCCAGTTCATTATTTTTAGGACAAAAATTCGGCATGCAAGGCAACGCTCACACAATCAATCTGTATGACAGCTGTAACCAAAGAGTGGACAAAAAATGCATGGCGTAACTGAAAAACGCATCAGGCAACTTAGTAAAGGAAAATAGGGACATATTAAAAATAGTAACCACGCACACAGAGGCACTTTTTTAGTCAGCACTCCCCTGTATCAGTTACCTTAGTAGCTCTTCTCTCAGAGATAGAGATTCCTTCCATTCCAATAGATATCAAAAAGGAGATGACAAACCCATTTCTGAGGCCGAAATTAGAAAGGTGGTATCTCAATTAAAAAATAGCACTTCCCCAGGCCCCGAAGGTATACAAAACGAGTTTTATAAAAAATCCATAGATCTTCTCATGGAACATTTGATTATCATATATAATGAAATAATTAAAGGACACAGTCCCCTGCCCCCAATTTTGGCAGAGAGTCTACTAATTTATCTCCATTAAAAAAAAAAAAAAAAAAAAAAACTCCAAAGACAACGTCAATAATTGGAGACCAATAAGTTTAATCAATTCTGACTGGAAAAGTTTATGCAAATTAATACATAACAGACTAGCCCAAGCAGCATGTGCAATATTATTTCCAACCCAAACATGCGCCTTGCCAAACAGAGCAATACTGGATAACTTAAGATTATTAAGGGGAAATATATGATACACCAACAGCAGGTGGATATGTATTAAGTTTAGATCAGACTAAAGCATTTGATTTAGTCTCACATGAATCCCTTTTCGAAGTCTTATACTATTATGAAATTCCTGAACAATTCATTAACTGGATAAAAACAATTTATAAATTGCATCTGTTAGTCCTCTTGTAAATGATCTAGTAAGCTCCCATATCCCTATAAGGAGAAGAGGGGTCGGGCAGGGGTGCCTTTGAGACCCCTGCTTTATGTGTTTACAACTGAAAAGGCTCAGATTAATGGATGTGGGGGCCCTACTCCAAGTCACATTTTGTGGCCCCGGGGGCCCCTAAATGCCAAGATCCCATGTGCCTAAGCGCTGCTGAGCTCTTAGAGGGATTGTGTACTAGTGGGGCTGAGTGATCTAGAACTGGGTCCTGCAGGTATTAAAACCCTTAGGATGCCGCTGACATAATATTCTGTCCTAAAAACCTATATGTTCTAAATCTTCCAGCAGCTTAATCCACTCCCATGATGATCCAACCGTGGAATTCTGCAAATGTTAGACAAGTTATGAAAAAATTCTGACTGCCAAAATTAGCGCCATAAATGTCATCCACCATCAGTTGCCCCCCCCCCCAAACATCTACCATTGCAGTGAGGTACCTCCCTTGTGTGTCTGCGACATATCAAAGCACTTTGGCGCAGAGGCCAAGACAGAACCACACCACCCCTTTGACCTTCAATGAGAACCCTCCCACTAACAACAGGCCACCCCAAGATTTCCTCAACCTTGTTGCCTCTTCCCTACCCATATGAGTTTCCTGCAAAAGTTTAGGTCCCCTTTAAGCTTTTCAATATAAGTTAATACTTTCTGCTGCTTTACAACAGTCTTTAGAGCACTGACAGTTCACTTTAACACACTTAAAGTACTCATTATCAATTACAGCAACTTGTATCCAAACCCAGTCTGGAACCCCTCACCACCAAATGCCCTCACCTTGTCTCACCTGCTCTGCATAACAATGTGGTTACCAACAATAACAAAAATCTTTGCACATCCCCTTCCCCTGATCTCGAAGAATACAGCTCACAAACATGGAGAACATGAAAAATATTTAAAAGGTTTTCAGCCACCCCCCAGACCTGCCCCAACTGTATGCAATATCACAAGCATGTCAGGGACCTTATAATCTCATCCCCTTCCCTCACCTTCATTAGACAGAACCCCCAACCTCCTTTTCACACTTGGGTAGCTGTCTTCTCTCTCATCCCTGGAGCAACAGGCTCAACTGGGACTGGGATAAGCACCCCCTATCCTCTGCCCAAATCCAACTGGATTCACACTGCCCACTTTGTTTTGTGGTGAGTGCCAGCAGAGGGGAAGGAGACTATTCTGGAGTGAACATTTTAGAACACTTAACACATTATAGTCATCCATCCTAATGTGTGTCAAAGACCCATAAACAAATTGGTGCAGTTAAATTGGGTGTTTGATAACTGAAAGACACAAGCTGGTACCCTGTGACCCTTTACTTCAGTATTGGATGACAGGCAGATTTGCTGGGCAGTGTCTTCCTTGCCTCTTGATGCACCTCTGGGTGGAAGGGGGTCTCTCTCAGGATCAAAGCACTGGTTTGCAAGCCTGGAGGACACCTCTGTGGGGCCCCTAATATTGGGCCCCACCCCTAGGCTGCATTCCTGCCTACAGCTCCCCCATGAATATGCATTTTCATTGCTCTTAATAGCTCCATCACTCTATGCTATGGGGAAATAGCTACTGGCT
Source organism: Neoceratodus forsteri (assembly GCA_016271365.2). Lineage (NCBI taxonomy): Eukaryota > Metazoa > Chordata > Ceratodontiformes > Ceratodontidae > Neoceratodus > Neoceratodus forsteri. The sequence continues at coordinate 910,979,414 of CM028136.1, forward strand.
CCAAGGCCCCCTTGCTAGCTGTCTAGCCAGTACGGTCTTTATTCCATTATATAGGGTACCATGAAAAGCAAGAGTCTTAAACTGTCCCTGCATAAGGCTTCAATATCCAACAGCCTTACAATGAATTTAATCCATGCCAGCGGTAGGCACCAACCAGCCTGGCATAGTATCGCTGCATGAAACAGCGTTAAGTCCAACATTTCAGTCCCTTTTGGCAATTGTAATCAAAATAATGTTAGTTTTTCTGGCACGGGTCACATAGAGCCCAGGGACATGCCCTCCTTGGTTGCATGCGGCTGGGGGATACGATATGTTCCCTCCAAGTGCTACAAATGTTTTAGCTCAAGTCCCAGGCACAGCTAGATAGTTTTGCACAGTTGGAGGTGCCCCAGTTAAACAAACAGTACTCAAGTAATTTTAATGACAATCAGTGAATGCTTTGTCTTTGTTATGTTTCCTAAGTCTAAGTGCAACTTCAAGCAGCAACAGAAAGTGGCATCGGATTTTATTTTGTACATATACCTGTACAGCTGTACTGTTACCTCCTGGTGACTGGTGTGGCGGCTGTCTGGCCTTCTTCTTGGCCTGCCTGACTGACTGTCTGTGGGACTCTGACTTGACTCGTTTAGTCCTTGACCTCACAGGACGGAGTGATGTGGAGGACCAGTCGGTCAGGCCAGAGGGCAGACACAGAGACTGAGGCCCACCACCCAGGCACCCCCCCCCCAGCAGCAGCACTCTCAGACTACAAGCAGCAGCCAGTCAGTACCCTCGCGACAACTGTGCCTGCACTAGGACATGATGACGGTGTCCCTCGTCGCTCACTCAGATGATAAAAAAAAAAAAAAAAAAAGACTGGCCCTGGCTGGATGGTGGTGGCGACTCGAGTGTCTGACAGAGATGATGAGTAGTCCGTGACTGCGACTAGACTCTAGCCTCCTGTCTCCAGCCGAACCCGGCCACTCTTCTCAGAGTTCTCGCTTTAGTTGCTCCGTCTGACCGTCACTTGCTCAGCCAACAGCAACACGCCCTGATGCCACACACACATGCATAGATTCCTGAATCCCACCACTCCCTAGCAGCCACACCTCCGGTGGACCTAGATGAGACATGGTTGGTTGTGCTGTTGGGTCACATCAGGCAGACAGGTCTAGGTTGGATGAGAGGCGAAGCCGGAGCCACTCAGAGAGATTCAAAAGCTGGGGCGGTGAGGGGGGAGGGGGATGAGCGGGTTGCTTTTTATTTTGGTGCCGTGCCATGGCATACTGGCATGAATCTGATTGTCATTCGTGTGCAACAGTGCAATTAAAATAAATGACCCCATCCCCGCAGCGCGGCCAGCAACAAGTTGTGCAGCTGGTCAGCAGCCGTAGTCACCCAGGAAGTAAATAAGTACAGTGTTGTGGCTGTGTGGGGGACCTCCTGAACCATGGGGCCCTATGCTATGGCATATTTGGCGTAAAGGTAAATCCGGCCATGCAACTGACCCCTTACTCCGGAAACTAAATTTTTTTAATTTTTTATTTTAGTCTTTGGTAACCGGGTTAGGCCCACTAGGCACAAGTGCCTGTTTTCAGGGGCGACCTGGGAGCATTGGGCGGTTAAGTGACTTGCTCAGTCACACAGTATGCAAGTGAAGGTTGTGAGAATCAAACACAGGTCTGGTTTGCTGGATGTACCAAGCTTGTTCACACCGCGTTCCTCTTACTGCTAGGCTATACTGCCAGCCCCATCCAGATCAATCTATAAAACACATGATTAGCCCACTAGACACTTATTTTCCTTGTATCATGGTGTATGCTGATGATATATGCCTCCTGGCTTACTGACCATAGATCAGGTGCCCAAGCTTTGTCAATAATACAAAATTTTTCCCATGTATCAGGCTCATTATTAAACAAACAAAAAATGGAAATTACATACCTACCGTAATTCTTGATATTCTTGGACGAGTCTCCACCACTCATTCACACTAATGAGGAACTGCGCCGGAAGCACTAGGGCCCAGCGGGAGCATACTTTTTTGCCAGAGGGTCGGCGCTGGAGATGATGCCGCGAGAAGCGGCACCACAAGCCTCCGCTCATGCGGTAATGACTATCCCAGCGTCGACCCTCCAACCGCCTCAGTACCTTTTTTCCCCCGAGGAGGTGCAGCATAACTAACCTAGAAGGATAGCCTAACAAAAACTGGACATAAGATAGTCCGGATGACCCATATAAGAAGGGTCAACAAAGAAGTCCTCACAGCCTAAAGATTGAGGAAGTGAAGACCAAAAACAGAGGTAAGCTCGGGGGATGGTGGGTGGGCGTGTAAATGAGTGGTGGAGGCTCGTCCAAGAGGATCAAGAATTACGGTAGGTACGTAATTTCCATATCTTCCTGGACATAAAGTCTCCACCACTCATTCACACTAATGGGAAGAGTACCGAGCTAATAATCCCCTGAGAGGGTGGCAGGAGAGACCAAGAGCTCACAATTCTAGGACAGAAGTCCATTAAGGATGGTCCTAGCAAATGAAAGATGTCATCTGGCATGGACATCCAGGGCATAGTGTTTGACGAAAGTATGCACTGAACTCCAGGTGGCCGCATTTCAAATATCTGCGATGGGCACATTGCGGAATTCCGCTAGGGATGCCGCGACTGCTCTAGTAAGAGCGTACACTCTGCCCTCCAGCTTAACCTGCGCCATGGAATAACAGTGGACAAGGCATGCCACCAGCTATGCTGAAATACATCTGATAATGACAGGTTGACCCAGCCGGTGTCGCTGAAGGAAACAAACAGTTGTTGAGTTTTGTGAAAATCTTTTGTTCTACCTAGATAGAAACGCAAGGCTCTTTTGACGTCCAAGGAATGACGAGCACGCTCTCCTTCATTTTGGAAGTTCGCAAAGTAAGTAGGAAGGACCAACGGTTGGTTTAGCTGAAATTCTGAAACAACCTTATGGAGAAACTTAGGATGGTCCTAAGAACTACTTTGTCTTTATGAAACACAGTATATGGAGGGTCTGTGACCAAGACATGTATTTCAGAGACTCTGCGGACTGAGGTAATGGCCACCAGGAAGGCCGTTTTCCAAGTGAGAAATTTTAACTCACCAGTAGCTAGAGACTCAAAAGGTTTTCCAGTGAGCATGTCTAGCGCAAAATTAATGTCCCAGGCTGTGACTGGATGTCTGATAGGAGGTCTGGTATGTAGAATTCCCTTAAGAAACCTCCTAACTACAGGTAACTGAGCCAGTGACAAGGAAAGTACTGACTCATGATAAGCTGAAATGGCACAAAGATGAACTTTGACAGTAGAGTATTGCAGACCTGAATTTGAGAGGTCCAAAAGGTACTCTAGAACTGTATCTGGTGGGCAGGAAAAAGGGTTCAAAGAAGATTTTGCACACCAGAGCGAAAAACGCTTCCATTTGGCTGTATAAGTTTTCCTAGTGGCTGGCTTGCGCGCAGACAGAAGAATATCAAACTCTGCGAGAGATGTTGAACCTGTTTTCTTCTATCTCTTCAGGAGCCAAGCGTGAAGGTGAAGCGATCTCAGATTGGGATGGACCACAGGCCCCTGAGTCAGAAGGTTTGTCTGACGGGGAAGCGGTTTCGGAGGGGTTTCCGACATACTGTTGAATAATGGAAACCATATCTGTCGAGGCTAGAAGGGAGCAATGAGGATAATTTTGTCCCCCTGGGACTCGATCTTGAGAAGTACTCTCTGAATTAGAGGAAGAGGCGGAAAGGCGTATAGAAAGCATCTTGTCCACTGCAGCCTGAACACATCTTGACAGAAAATGCCAGGCCCTGGACTTCTGGAGCAGAAGAGAGGCAGTTTTGTGTTGAGTAGGGATGCAAAAAGGTCCAGGTCTGGAGTTCCCCACTCTGCGAATAGTGACTGAGTCGAGAGACCATTCGTAAGGATCTGTCTCTGTTCTGCTGAGACAGTCAGCCAGTTCATTCTGCACTCCTGGCAGGTAGACCGCATGAATTAGAGCCTTGTGCTCCAAGCACCATTCCCACACCCTCATCGCTTCCCTGCATAAGGGGTAAGAGTGAGCACCGCCTTGCCTGTTGATGTAATACATCACTGCTTTATTGTCCGTTTGAAGGAGAATGTTCTTGTGACAGAGCATGTCCTTCAAAGCCTGGACTGCATAAAGGACGGCTCTCATTTCTAAGACATTTATGTGAAGCTGGGACTCGTGCTGAGTCCATGGGTCTTGAGTGTGGAGAGTCTGACAGTGAGCCCCCCACCCCATCAGGGACACGTCCGTGGTAATGGAAATCTGATGATCCAGAGGAGCAAAGGGATACCCCTCCAGAAGACTGTCCTCTTGCGACCACCAGGTGAGTGATCTCTTCAGCGGTTCTGTCACCTTGATGAGAAAGGACTGAGGGTGAGTGGTCGGGGACCACTGAGCATCCATTGAGAGGTTCTCATGTGAAGGCATGCTAGGGGTACAGTGAACACCAAGGATGCCATGAGACCTAGCATCTGTTGCATCGAGATAGATGGAACCAAGCTGTTCTCTCCAATGTATTGGGCCATCTGAAGGATATCGCTCCTCCTGTCCAGGAAGTGTCCAGAAGAGTTCCTATAAAAAGGAGCCTCTGGGAGGGCTGCAGCTGTGATTTTTTGAGGTTTAGCAGGACTCCCATGGACGTGAGAAAGTGTGAGGCCGTGGCTACGGCGTCTACAGTTCCCTGCCTGGAAGGACTTGCTAGAAGCCAGTCGTCCAGATATGGGAACACTTGTATTCTGATTTTTCTGAGATGCGCTGTGAGAATTGCACAACACTTTGTAAAAACTTGTGGTGCCGAGGATAGCCCAAAGGGCAGGACTCTGAACTGATAATGCTGTCCCAAAGCAACGAACCTTAGGTATTTGTGATGCTTCGGGTGAACAGGAATATGCTGGTAAGCATCCTGCAGGTCCAGGGAGGCTAACCAGTCGTGTTAATGAAGCAAAAGCAGCAGGGTTCCTATTGATATCATTTTGAATTTCTCTTTGGGAAGAACTTTGTTTAATTTTCTGAGGTCCAAAATGGGGCACATGCCCCCGGTTTTCTTTGGAACCAGAAAGTAATGGGAGTAGAACCTTGTGTTCTTTGATCCAGCGGAACTACTTCCACTGCCCTGTTGTTCAGAAGGCCTTGTATCTCGGAAGCATGAAGTACTGACAGCCTAGGCTGTCGTCTGGGGGGGGGAGATCCGGAGGGGTCTCTAAAAGATTGAGGGAATACCCCTTGCGGATTATCCGGAGGACCCATTTGTCCAATGTTATGGACTTCCACCGATTGTAGAATTGAGTCAGACGACCTCCCACCGCTGAGGAAGAGTCCCCTCGGGCAGCTGAGGTGGGACCTGGGCCAATAACTCAGAAGGTGGCACTGGGTGCTTTAGGTCCTTGTACCTTCTGCTGCGTTTTCTTTTGGGGCTGAGGGGCTTGGTTTTTATTAAAACCTGCCCCGAAAGGATTGACGGTTATGAAACTGCTGTTTGTTGACACCCCCTCGAGAGGGAGTGGGAGGAGGTCGAGCCAATCTAATGGCTGACCTAGTCTTTTGTGTGGCCTCTAGAGCCTATACTACTTGAGGGCCAAAGAGATACACACCATCGAAGGGCAACGCCATAACCTGTTGCTGGGCATCATTCGTGAAACCTGAAGTGCACAGCCAGGAATGATGGCGGGTACAAATACTCACCGCCGCCGCTCAGGAGGCAGTATCGAAGGCGTCCATAGCTGCTTTAACCTGCTGGTTGTTGGACTTGATACCCCTGGTTATGGGTTGAACAAGTTCTGAATTAGTGACAAAAGAGCTTCAACCATTTGTTTGAGCGAATGCCAAAGAATATACTCATATTGAGAGAAACAGCCCTGGTAGCTGGCAATACGCATACCTAGGGTGGAAGCAGCAAAGACTCTCTTACCTAAAGAATCTATCTTATGAGGTTCTTTGTTTATAGGTCGAGCTGTAGTAGTCTGAGGAAGGATGACCTTATCATTCTCTGCCAGGACTACAGTAGGATCCGCAAAGGCTTGGGATGCCAAAATGGGTCGATCCTTGGGAGCAGCATATTTCCTATCTATTGTCTTAGCCACAGAAGGAATGAGTGCAGGATTACTCCATACCATTTGAGAAAGCGTCTCAAAGGAGAGTTGTACCAGGGGAGTTAAATCCATAGGGATGTCTGGAACATGAAGGTACTGAAGTCTCAAAAGCTTCCCAGGATTGATGTCCATAGTCTGGAGAGAAAGAGTGGAATTCAAATTTTTCAGCAGAGACTTAAATGACAGATCTTCAACCATAGGCTCTGCAGCAGGATTAGAACCTGCTCCTTCCACATCATTACTCAGTCTAAGATCTGGGTCAGGTTCAACATTATCTCCTGACAGTCCAGGAGGGACTGTATGGACAGGAAAGGAATGAAAATCAGTAGGAAGAGAGAAAGAAAAAGAATTCGGAGAGGAGAGGCCCCGAAGATTGGTAGGTAAAGAACCAGACCCCGGCGCCGAGGAACACGACACCGAAAAGCCACACGGCGCTGAAGACAGCGCCGCAAGGCTACGTGGCGCCAAGAAAGCCAACAGCACCGAAACCCCGCACGGCGCCGCAGTCGGTGCCAAGCGACCCACCAGTGCCGGCGGCATCGGAACCAAACCAGGACCCCGAAAACCAGGATTTGAGGGAAAAAGAGGAGGAATATCAGGAGATAGAGGCATCGGTGTGGCCCCCTGAGCCGTAGCCATGTGGGGGGGAACACTTAAGCACGGAGTCGACGGCACCAAAGAAGGCGCCGCGCGAACAGGGAGGCCCAATCGCCCTGCTCGATCGCCCAACGAGCCGGAGAGCCCAAGGGCGACTGGGCCAAGCAACTGGACCAATCTCCAAGCCCACTGCTCCATCAGAGTGGCCCACTGATGAAACTGCTCATCGGAAGCCCTACCAGAAGGAGGGGAAGGACTCCGATGTCTAAGAGGTCAACAACCAGAAACCGGCAACTCTGAAAAAGGAGACTGGCAACTGGCCCCAATGACTGACCATCGATGCGCAGACATATCAGAGGGTGGCCTCTAGTGATGCCTTCTCTTTCTCAACCTACGGGCTGAAGAATAGCTGGAGGCCGAACGGTGCCAAGAATGTGACCGTTTTCGTTTATGCTTCGGGGGGACCGCCCCTCCCCTCGGGCATTGGACCGTCCATTGTCAGACCCCCCTTCCGGAAAAGGTGGTGGACCAGACCCAGCCCGGCTTACTGAACAGCTTTCATACGAATTCTTCCTACCGTCGCCTGACCCGTCCATGGTCGACTCCGTCAATGTAGGCTGAGACTTCTTTCTTAAGAATACATTTCTGTAGCAGTACTTTTATTCGAGAAAATGTTATAAAATAATAAACTGAAAACTATGCTGCTAGTTTGAAGTTTGACTCCTGGTTGGCGAGCAACATCATCACTGAAGCGCACTCGATGGTGGGAAAAAAGGAACTGAGGCAGTTGGAGGGTCGACGCCAGGATAGTCATTACCACACGAGCAGAGGCTCGCAGCGCCATCTCCAGCGCCGACCCTCTGGCAAAAAAGTTTGCTCCCGCTGGCTCCTAGTGCCTCCAGCGCAGATCCCCATTAGTGTGAATGAGTGGTGGACACTATGCCCAGGAAGATCAAACAATTGCCGACCATACTGATTTACAAGTACCAGAAATAGAGGGTATTCGAGTAGAGTCAGACCCCCTAAAAATTTTAGGAGTTTCATTCGGAGAACCAGACCCCATAACACAAAATTGGACAGAGAAAATGGACTTAGCAGAGGAAAAAATAAATAGTTGGAAAACATACCCTATGTCCAGAAATAAAAGAATACATATGTTAAAAACATTTATTATTCCTATATTTCTAACAATCAGCTACACTTTCGCCCTTCCTGGCAGATTAGAAGTTAGGTTATGTTATCTATTTTCCACTGACTATGAGGTAGCAGGTTAAATCCTGTCAAAAGAACAGTCACATATTGGCTAATTAAAAAGGGAGGCCTGGATATGGTCAGCCCTGTACTTTTCTTTTTCACACTTTTTCTACATGATAACATACTCCCGATCTTATTAGGAAAACAGCTAGTATGGGCATCTAGTCTTACAGCCAGATGCTTTTATTTCATACAAAAATGGGAGGCCCCAAAAAGGGGTCCCTTCAGAAATATTCTTCAAAATATATCCACATATCTCACGGAGTAAAAAAAAATGAAGACATGGAAAATATCGGTACATGATTATCTGACTCATAATAGAAAAGAAATGTATACGTATATACTTAATTCATGTTTCTCAACATCCCGATGTATTGTATGCCCTCAGGGAAGAGAGGAAAAATGTCTCCTTGACCAATTAACTGAAAGCAGGATCCCACTAAAAATGTGGGACACATTATGGCTGTGTTGCCACAATAAACTAAATGTGAAAGGAAATCATTTTCACAAAGCTGTGAAAGAAAGATACTGTTTTAGAGAAAACTGTGTTACACAAGTTGAAACCATGCAGCATTTATTTTTTGAGTGTCTCTATATAAGGGAGATCTGGGATCTAATTGCACATACGTGGGCTTGCCCTAAATTTTCAGACATTACTTATAATGTCCTAGTGTATGGGAAATATAGTTCAGATTGGAAAATCTTTTATCCAGACACTCTAAGAGTAGTATGTACAGTTACGAAATGGTGCGTTTGGCAAGTAAGATGCCAGTACAGTTTACAGCAACAGCTGATAACCATCACAGGTTTACTGGAAATCACAAATGAGAAAATCACAAAATAAATATCTCAAACATACCTTAAAGAAAAGCCAAATTTACCCCCCTCCCAATTACTGGCCAACTGATGGAGGGCTATGCCCCTTGTTATTGATGGAGTCACATGACCTTGAAAGGTAGGAGTCAGGGGATATATTACTTTTGGCTTTTTATGAATGGAGCACATGAGGGGATCATATGAATAGATCTGGTTATGGAGGTGGTGGAGTAACGGGTAAATAAGTCCAAAATGGATACTGTTTTTTTGTCATGCGTTGAAATTACATGAATTTATCATATGACATTATTATGGTATTTTCTATGTGCTTGTTTCTTTATAATACTCAAACAAAAAAATCACACACTCTGTTATGAGGGAGGGGGCGGAGCGAGGGGTAAATAAAGAATGGGAACTGTTTTTTTAATTTCTGCTTTGAATTCAGATTAATTTATTGTATGCTATTATTATGGTATATTCTATGTGTTTGTTTCTCCATAATTCTTAAACGAAAAATTCCCCTACTCTTTTCGAGAGCTGCTATGGGATCTTTAACGTCCACCAGAACAAGCAGATAAGACCTTAGTTTAATGTCTCATCCAAAAGACGGCACCTCAGAAGTGCACCCCCACGATGCACTACAGTGTCAATATTGGTATTTATCCCAAGTTCCCAGTGTGTGGCTAGAACCCACAGGTTTCTGATCTTCTGATCTCAGAGCTGAGTGTGCTACCTGCTGAGCCAGCGACACTTGCACTGGTTAGGATGCCCCCCAGGAAAAGGAAAGTGTGTACAAAAGTAAAGAGGGGTAAAGAAGGGTGAAGGCTCTAAGAAACCAGAAAGCAAGTAAAACATTACCCTGAAACCTGAAACCTGATCTACATGTGGAAACATATCACATAAACATTAGGAGTACAGCTGGGTAACCAGGTAACCCTACACAAAACAGTAAGGAAAGCAGTTTTTCCATGAAGTACTTTCCAAGGCAGTGTGAGTAACCTAACCTCTCCTAAATCTGAAACAGACAAAGGTTCCAGGAGGGGATAACTTGCTGCAACACTATGTGCAGAGGGCCCCTGTAACACATAATATGTTATACCAGCAGGAAATGTGCAGAAAAGTATAGTTATGTAAGCACTTACTGTAACAGTAGATCTTTGAGAGAGGCTCTTGCAGTAGGCAATCACTTGTAGGACTGGCACCCCCTGGCGTCAGGACCGCACGGGAACTTTTGCTAGCATTGTCTGACAGGGGACTGCCCACCAGACGTCACGTGACTGACATCAGCGTGAACCTATACAGTGGGCGGTCCCCACGTCTGCCCTCCAGTTCTCCCACTGGAGACCAAAAAGGTCATGACAGGACAAGAAAGAACAGACACATGGATCCAAGGAAAAAAAAAAACAGCTTTCTGGAAAGAGAGCATGTAACTACCCGAATAAGGTAAGGGGGAAGGTAGGTGGGGGGAAAGGTTACCTACTGCAAGAGCCTCTCTCGAAGATCTACTGTTACAGAAAGTTTTTGCGTAATTGTACTATCTTACTTCAAGAGGGCTCTTGCAGTAGGTAATCACTTGTGGGACTGAGTCCCAAGAAGTAAAGGGTCCAAGGGACATAAAAGAACTAGGGAGGCTGGAACGTAATCCCAGTATAAGTTAGGACAAGAAACCCTGGAGGACTGCTAGTCCAAAATTGGCCCTACGCCTCGAGACAATGTCCAGACTGTAATACGAACATACGAAATTTGCCAGCAGATAAAGGCTTAGAGGTCTATCAAGTCTGCTCGAATGTGCAGCTAGCACCCCTTATTCTGCAGCTGCCCCTTCCTTCCACCCTTCCTCTTCATTAACCCTCCCCCTTGTCCTGTCCCATCCTCATTTGAAGCAGTTCACTGTTCTACTGCATACCACTTCAGCAGGTAACGCATTCCACCCAGCCACCACCCTCTCTGTAAAAAGTGTCTCCTCATCTCCCTGAACCTTCCTCGCTCCAGTCTCATATCATGGCCCCTGGTGGCGCTCCCCTATCTTACTTTGAACAGCCCCTCTGTACCCATCTTGTTTATTCCTTTCATGTATTTAAAGGTTTCAATCATGTCACCCCTGTCTCTCCTCTCCTCTCTTCCAGTGAGTACATGTTCAACTCCTTCAACCTCCTCTCATATGATAAGTCCCCCAGCCCCTTGATCATCTTTGTCGCTCTGCGTTGCACCCCCTTCAGTAACTTAATGTCCCTCTTCAGATACGGACGCCAGTACTGCATGCAGTACTCCAGGTGTGGTCTAACTAATGACGTATACAGTGGCAGAATCACCTCCTCCCTCCTCGAGGATATACCCTTGCAATACAACCCAGCATTTTGTTGGCCTTTGCAGCTGCCTTCCTACATTGTGCGAGTTGTTCATTGACCCTGTAATGAGCACACCCAGATCCTTCTCCTCCTCTGTCTGGGCTAGCTGCACTCCCCCTAGCTGGTAACTCCTCCTTGGGTTCTTCATCCCAAAATACAGCACCTTGCACTTTTTGGCACTAAAGCCCAGTTGCCAGGTGTCTGACCAGGTTTCAAGCTTTGCCAGATCATCCTGCAACGCCTGCCATCCCCCTAGGTCATCCACCACCGCACCTACCTTGGTCTCATCAGTAAACAGACTGATCTTGCTCTTGGTGTCCCATGATATGTCTGCAATGAATATCCCAAACAACACTGGTCCCAACACTGAGCCCTGTGGAACACCGCTCGTCACTGCCCTTGGGTGTGAGAGCTCACCACCCTCTGTTGCCTTCCCTGCAGCCAGTTTCCTACCCATCTCATCAGCTTTGCACCCGCCCCTGTGCCTTCCATGTGGCACTGAGTCGAATGCCTTACTGAAGTCCAGATACAGGACAGCCACTGCATGGCCCCTGTCCAGTTGCCTAGTCACCCAGTCACAGAACTCGACCAGGTTGGTTTGGCAGGATGTGTCATGTATGAAGCCATGCTGTCTGCTGTCCTGTAGTCCTTTGTAATGTTTTGTGAAAGTGTGGACAGAACCCCACATAGTTGCTGTGCAGATATATTTCTGAAACAGGCTGTGGAAGCAGCCATTCCCCTGGTAGAATGTCCTTTTACCTGACCAGGAAGGACCATACCATAGTAATGCCGTTTGCAAGCCATTTTGACAAACGCTGCTTGGAAACTGCCGCACCATCCCGTTTTGGTGTGAAAGAAACGAAAAGCTGATCCATCTGGCAGACATCTTAAGTCCTGTTCGTGTAATAATGTAAAATCCTGTGAACATCTAATGTAGCCAAGATGGCTTCCCCTCGAGTAGAATGCTCGGGGATAATATACCGGCAATTCCAAGGACTGACAGAGTCGTTTCAGACACAACTTTAGGAAGAAACTTAGTATTTGTGCGCAGAGCCACCCTTTCTCTGTGAAAAATCAAATAGGGTACCTTACACATCAGGGCCTGAAGCACAGAAATTCTATGAGCTGAGGTAACTGCAAGTAAAAACTACGCTTTCCAGGACAAAAAGCGTAACTCACAGGAGCCTGCCGGCTCAAAGGGAGGTATGGTCAATTTTTCTAACAGAAAATTAAGGTCCCACGGTGGAGCAGGGTTCTGCACCAGGGGTTTCAGATGCAGGATACCTTTAAAAAGGTTTTGCAGACCTCTAACTGAGTTATTTTTCTGCCACCAACCGGATCATGGTAGGCAGAGATGGCTGCTAAATGCACCTTCAGGGATGAATAACTCGGGCCCAGGTCTGAGAGATTAAGAAGGTACTCCATGACCTGGGGAGTGGGACACATGAAAGGGTTCAGATTTTTTGCAGTGGCCCAAATGAAGAAACACTGTCACTTCATGGAGTAGGTAGTTCTGGTGGACGGTCTTTGTGCTTCCACCTGAATTTGTGCTACCCTTGGGGAAATCCCATACCTCAAATCAGCTATGTCCTGAGATGCCATGCATGAAGATGAAGGGACTTTAGCCCCAGGTGTACCAATGTACCCTGTTCCTGAGTGAGAAGATCGTAGGACAGAGGAGGAGGGATTGGAGGTTCCACTGCTAACCGCTGAAGTAGAGGGAATCAGATTTGTTGAGGCCGAAACGGAGCTATCAGAATCATTTGTGCTCCTTCCGCTTGGAGCTTGGTCAGCACCCTCTGTAGGACTGGAAAGGGAGAGAATGCGTACAGAAATCTCCCTGTCCAAGAAAGCAACAAGTGCGTCTAGCCAGAAAACACCAGGCCCAGGATCAAGCAAGCAAAACTTGGGAAGTTTTGCTTTTGATGGGGCTGCAAACAGATCCACTTCTGGATGACCCTACAGGTTGAAGATCTGATCTATTACTTCTTGCTTTAGCTCCCATTCATGGACCCTTACCCTGGTGTGGCTGAGACTGTCAGCGAGAACATTCTGCACTCCTGGGACGTGAACTGCTCTTAGACGTAATCTGTGCAGAACTCTCCAGTTCCAGACCCGCATCGCTTCTCTGCAAACAGGATACGAGTGCCCCCCCCCCGCTTGTTGATGTACCACACCACACACGTTGTTCATCTGAATCAGGAGTACTTCGTGAATAAGTACGTGCTGAAAGGACTGAAGAGCATAAAGCACTGTTCTCATCTCCAGCACGTTTATGTGCAAGTGTGATTCCACAGGAAACCACAGACCCTGGGTTCTGTGACATCCCAGATGGGCACCTCAACCTTGTCCCGACGCATCTGTAGTCAGTACTTGGGAGTGGGGAAGGGTCTGAAAAGGGGCTCCCAGCAAAAAAATTGCTGGGGTCCTGCCACCACAACAAGTCCTGTTGCATAGGGGTGGAAATGAGGATCGGACAATCTAAACGGTCTTTCCTCTGATCCCATTGAGAGCTCAGAGTCCACTGTGAAATTCACATGTGAAATCTGGTCAAAGGGACCGTGGGGATAGCCAGTGCCATGAGGCAAAGATGATGGAGGACCTCTCTGGCCGAGATATGACGGCTAGACAAAACCACCTGGCCTGACCCATCAGGGTATCTACCCTGTCTTAGGGGAGAAAGGCCATGCCCTGCACTGTGTCCAGAACCGCCCCAATAAATTGGAGGTGTTGGGATGGAGTAAGTTGTGACTTGGAGTAACTGGCTGTGACACTCAAGCGCTCGAATAGGTGCAGAGTAGCAGATAAGGAAGCTTCCATCTTCTCACTTGACAGGGCCGCTATAAGCCAATCACTGAGGTAGGGGAAAATGGCGTGTCCCTGACACAACAAGGTCCCCGACACAACCGCCAGGCATTGGGTAAAAGCCCTCAGGGCGGAGGACAGACCAATAGGGAGAGCCTTGAACTGGTAATGCTACCCTTGAAAACAAAATCTGAGGAATTTGCAGAGAGGACAGAAGATTGGTATGTGAAGATATGCATCCTTCATGTCCTGAGCACAAAGCCACTGGCCCTTGGATGGGAGGGGCAGAAGGCTTTGCAAAGACAGCATCCGAAACCTCTTGTATTCTGTGAAAAGGTTCAGGGTGCTTAGATCCAATATTGGGCACCAGAAAGAAGTGGGAACAGAATCCCTTCCCTAACTGGCTGGCCAGCACTGGTTCTATTGCTTCCTTGTGTAGAAGAGCCATGACTACCTCCCTTAAGAGCGGAATTTTCACCTTTGGATAACAAGAAACCCTCGATGGATTGTCTGGAGGTTTTTCTCGAAACTCTAGGATGTGACCAAGCTTTATGAGATGAAGCACCCTAGCGTCTGATGTGATGGACTTCCATCCTCTCAGATACTGTACCTTGTAAATCTTCCACTCACTTGCTCCTCCAATGGAAGGGAAGGGGGGTGGCGGTCACAGAGTCAGGAGTGGGAGGGAGGGTTAGGGAGGGCCGCTTCCACAGCTCTTTGGGTTCTGGCTTGGAGACCAGTGGCAAAGCAGGGAGCCTTATGCTTTAACTGGCCTTTGGGTTGCTGATTCTTCATCTGGCATTTGTTTTGCCAGTGAAAAGAATGCTTCTGCTGTTGTGTCTTTGGATGGTTCATGGTATGAACCAACTGAAGTGCTGTGCCATTATACTGCACGCTAATTATGAAGTCCTGGGCATCTCCGCTGAACAGGATGGACCCCCTAAAGGGGGCATCCTGGATAGTCGACCGAACATCAGGGGCTAGTCCAGATACTCTTAACCAAGAGTACCATCAAAGGCTCACAGCAGTGGTCACGCCCTGAACAGAGGAGTCCATTGTATTGTAGGTGGCCCGTAAAGAATGGCGTCCAGCCTCTTTGGACATTTTTAAAGTGGTTTCTAAGTAAGACTTTGATTCAGAGTAAGGTAAGGTAAGGTAAGGCCTCGATGACAAGTTTGAGCTGGCAGAACAAGGTCCCAAGCAGTACTGAAATACCAAGTCAGATGAGCGTTGAAACAGAAGATAAGGTCCCTGTGCTATAAGGATGAAGCCCTTGGAGGACTGCCAGCCTAAAGCCTGCTCTCCTCCTGGAAGCAAATGTCCAGATGTAATGCCGAACAAAGGTGTGGACCGAACTCCAGGTGGCTGCAGTGCAAAGGTCTGCAGCAGAAAAATTTCTGAGTGAGGCAAAGGAAGCAGAGACCTCTCTAGTGGATTGGCTCTTCACAGTACCTGGTAGGGGCTTCCCATGTTTCCCATAGCAGAAAACAATGCAACTGACAAACCACTTTGACAGGTCTGTTTAGTGACTGGTGCACCCAATGTCCACTGAGCAATATAAACAAATAACTGGTCAGATTTTCGAATAGACCTTGTTCTATCAATGTAGTACTGAAGAATTCTATGGACATCTAACGCATTCAATAGGGCCTCTCCCTTGTTAGACTTCTCTGGATAGTAAACTGGAAGGTTGATGTCTTGATTAAGCGTCATCTCAGACATCACCTTTGGAAGAAACTTAGGATTTGTATGGAGGAAGACACTGTTCCTGTGAAAAACCAAGTACGGCTCTTTACAAATGAGAGCCTAGAGCTCGGAAATCCCCCGGGCCGAAGTAACAGCAACTATAAACAATGCTTTCCAAGAGAGGAAGTGAAGCTCACAACTCGCGGCTGGTTCAAAGGGGGGGCAAAGTCAGATTTTCCAGCATATATAACAAATCCCAAGGAGAGACAGGGTCCTGTATGGGGGGGGCTTAATATGTAGGATACCTCATAAGAAGGTCCAGGATAGGTCGAGCTGGGCCAGGTTCCACTGGCACGTGGTATGGCTAAAAGATGTACCTTAATGGAGGACTAGCTAAGATCCGAGTCTGACAGAGATCAAAGGTACTCCAGGGCCCAATTTACATTGCACAAAAATGGGCCCAAATCACAGGCGGCTGCCCAGAGGCTAAATCTTTTCCACTTCATGGCGTAAGTGGCCCTGGTGGACGGTTTCCTTGTGGCATTCAACACTTCTGATACCCCGAACCTGCTCCTAACTATGTCTGCAGGAGCCATGCAGAGAATTTAGGCTGGGGTATAGCAGAGTGCCTCACTCCTGGGAGAGCAAGCGAGAGGACAGTGGGAGGGAAACAGGTGGTTCCACCACCGGACACTCCAAAAGTGGGAACCAGATTGTTCTGGGCCAGAAGGGTCCTGTCAAAATCAAGTTTGCTGGCTCTGACTGTAACTTAAGTAGAACCCTCTGCAGAAGGGGAAAGGGCAGGAATGCATAAAGAAATTTTCCTGTCCAGGAGAGGGACAACGCGTCTCACTAGAATACACCATGCCCTAGCTCTAGCGTGCAAAAATATGGCAGTTTGGCGTTGAGTGGGGAGGTCCAACTCTGGCGTGCCCCATGTGTTGAAAAGATCTTCTGCTATGTCCTGCAGCAACTCCTATTCGTGGAACTGAGACTGCGAGTGACTGAGGCTGTTTGCGAGCACGTTTTGAAGACTGGGAAATGAAAATTATGTAACTACCGTGATTCTTGATCTTTCTGTGTATCTTCACCATTCATCACTGCTGGGTTCTGGCCTGAGGAGCAGGACCCTGCGGGAGCATTTTTTTTTTTGTAAAGGAGGAGGAGCCGGTGCCGTGCCACCCTCGAGGCTGATGCACTGCATGGCACTCGCGGATTGGCCAGTAACCAAGTCCGACTCCTCTTCCATCAGAGTTCTGCACGCTGAAGAGTGAAGTCAGGAAAACAGAAAAGAAAGAGGGCAGGGCAAGGGAGGCCACGAGATAAGAAAAAGAAAGGATATAAACAGAAGAAGAGATAATGCCAGCCAAGAGAACAGAAGGGTGAACCTAGGGGTCTGGGACAGGAGGCCCCAAACCTCTGAGCAGCCAAGGGAGGGACAGAGTAAGGGAGGAAGAGTAAGAGAATAAGAAAGAAGGAAAGATAAGGAAGAGAGGAAAAAGGAGACACTGTGCCACCCCTACAGAGGTCCAGAGGACACTCTGGGGCTCTGGGAAAAAGGGCACTGCTGTCTTAACTCACATCTGAGCTTTTTCATATCTCCACTGAAGTGGAGCAGGAGACAATATGCCCAGGTTTGAGGAAAACTACGGGGCTAACTAGGCAACAGCCCAGAGGACAGAAGCAAGTCAGGGCACCAGACTTGAAGGTGCCTTTTCTGCCAGCCCAAAGAGGTGGAGAGGGTGGCAAGAGTCTCCCACTCCTGTCTTTAAAAACATCCTGGGGTGGGGACAGGACCCACGCTGCTGCAGGATCCCCCTGAGAAGAATTCCTCCCACAGAGGGTCTAGAGATGATGCACCACCCTGAAACAGAAGGTGGGGAAAGAGGATGCCAGGAGGAGAACCTCTCTTAAGACATAATCTTACAATGCAGAGGGGGACCCTGCATAGGAAGAAGTCAGCTGGAACCAACGGTGGAGAAAACGGAGTCACAGTTCCTGAATGGAAGGGTTCTATGGGTCACCAGGGCTCTCCCAATTGCTACAGTCCCAAGGAGGATCCCAAGGGTCGAGAGACCAGAGCTGGCGAATCGAACCCTCAGATCAAGCCGGAGGAAGGGGTCCTCATCAGGAATGCAAGAAAGGGCCCAGGTAAGCCCTCATATGAAGGGACAAGTGCCCCTGCTTGCCCTCCCCCAACAGCAAACCTCTGTTGCTTTCACCAGAAGAAGCAGAGAGCTCAGAGGTACCAGCAGGACTAGGCCCACAATTGGCCTCAATTGGGGAAAAGCAAGCAGGGAGGAGGCAATGCCCAGAGTCTGAGGCCCAAGGGGGAAGGAGGGTGGGAAGCAGTGATGAATGGTGAAGATACACTGAAAGATCAAGAATTACAGTAGGTACGTAATTTTCATATCTTATCTGTGTCTGTCTTCACCATTCATCACTGGTGGGTAATTAACAAGCCCCCCCAAAGGGGACCTGGTACATCCCTGAGGGAAGAATGTCCCTCAGCCTCCTGTGGGGGAAACACAGAAGCGGGAAAACCCTTACAGGCCTAGTTAGACCAGGGACTGGTCAGGGTGAGGCAGGGTCTCTGTCTCTGGCTGGGAGAAGGAAGTCACCCCTGAAGTTTCCGCCTCACTCTGCAGGTAAAAAGGTGGGTTCCCCAGAAGGAGGAGGCAATCACCCTTCACCGGGCCAGGGTGATAACCGGGAAAGACGAAACCATGCCGTCTGTCTGACGCAGATCACTGTCCATGCTAGCCTGGACGCCACCTCATTAGCGTCATATGATGCCCTTGCTTGGTGCCTCGCAAGCTCCAGGCCACGTGCAGAGAGGGCAATGGCTTGTCTGGTTGCCTCTGTATGAGGTATAGATGCTAGGATCTGTCCTAGCAAAGACCATAAGTGCCTGTTGTAGGCAAAATGATGGGCCTGATGCGCTGCAATGGGGAGAGAGGGAGAGAGAGAGAGAGACATGCCAAGGAAAAAACTCTCCTCCCCCAGAAGTCGAACTATGCGTAGTCCGGTCACGTCTTGGGCTTCTATGCCCAGAGGGAGTGTCCAGAAGCATCACACCCAAAGAGGGGTGAGGTAGGTCTCCCGGAGTCCCTGGGGTGTGCAATACCTGTG
The DNA here is from genome assembly GCA_016271365.2 of Neoceratodus forsteri. NCBI lineage: Eukaryota > Metazoa > Chordata > Ceratodontiformes > Ceratodontidae > Neoceratodus > Neoceratodus forsteri. The sequence goes on from CM028136.1 coordinate 910,998,158, forward strand.
CCGGCAGTCCATCGGGGCTGGGGTGGGAGACTGATGGACACTGCCAAGCTTGGTACAACGTCTCCCGAAAGAGAGAGGGCCAGGGGGGTACCACCAGGTTGCCCACACTGTACTCATTTAAGAAAGCATGCACTGCCCGCTCAGGATTGCGTCCAGGGAGTCAGGGTCCAGCTGTCACAGGGATGAGTGGGAAAACACCTGCTCATCCATGGATCTAACGTAGGCTGGGAATTGGGCAGCCGTGGCTGTAAACTGCTCCCAGGTTAGCGGCCCCATAGGACCAGAATGGCCCTGGTGAAGGGGAAGGGAAGGCAGAGGTAAAGAGGCCAAATGCCTCTGAGGAACAGAACGACCTCTGCCAGGGCTCAGGGACCGAACAGGCGAACCAACACCCTGGAAGGATCCATTAGTTGAGGCAGTCACTGGACGTTCAACCATTCTGAAACGGTCAGCAATGAGCCCTGAAGGAGATTCCAGCACTGCAAAGCGACTAGGGCCGCGTGGGTTCAGAAGGGCGGTCCCTAACCTCAAGACAGGAGATCCCCCCCACCCAAGGAAGACCTCAGGGGAGAAGACAGGGCTGGCGTTGCTGCTCCTACCCGAGACAGCTAGGTCTGCAGAAGCCATGCATGCAGATGCAGAGATCTGAGATCCAGATGGACCAGGAAGCCCTGCTCCTGGGAGAGCAAGTCTGCCCTAAAAGGCATGGACATCAAAGGTTCCACCACCAATTGCTGTAACAGTGGGAATCAGATCTGACGAGGCCAGAAAAGAGCCACCAGGATCATTTCTGCATCCTCCGACTGCAACTTGATGAGTAGCCGTTGCAGCAGATGAAAAGGAGCAAATGCGTAAAGGAACCTCCCCGTCCAGGAGAGGGACAATGCGTCTAGCCACAAAACATCAGGCCCTGGATCTAGCGAGTAAAAATTGGGCAGTCTTGCATTGGATGGGAAGGCAAACAGATTGAGTTCTGGGTGACCCCATCTGGCGAAAACATCTTCTACCACTGCGGAAAGAAGTTCCCACTCGTGGGCCCTGGACAGAGTCGAACTGAGGCTGTCGGCCAGGGTGTTGTGAATGCTCGGAACATGGACTGCTAAGAGCTCTAGCTGATGGTTCACTGACCAAGTCCACACTTGCATGGCTTCTCTGCACAGAGGATAAGAGTGTGTTCCCCCTTGCTTTTTGATATAAAACACCACTGACATATTGTCGGTTTGTAGCAGCAGAAGGCCAAGTAGTAGGAATGTCTGGAATGCTTTGAGGGCATAACGGACTGTCCTCATCTCCAGAACACTGATGTGGAGATGGAGCTCTTGCTGAGTCAAGGATCCCACAGTCTGGCGAGTGCCCTGATGAGCTCCCATACCTTGGACAGACACATCCATGGACAAGATCTAGGAGGGAAATTACTTCCGGAAGGAAACCCCTCTGGAGAGGTTGGGAGAATCTAGCTGAAGGCATCCACGGAGGTCCGACTCACATGCTCGATGGCGGGAAAAAACTGGGGATGGGCTGAGGGAACGCCCCTTTTGTATCATACATGATGCTGGAGGCAGGCCGACGTTGGGGACGGTCCCTTGCTGGGTACTGCTAGCTAGAAAATTTCCATGGGGTCCTGGCAGCTGCCGGCTTCAGTCCCTAAAGGTGTTGAAAGTCCTGAAACAGTGAATCTCAAAGTAAGACTGATGATTCTGTGACATGTTCTCTCCAGGTGACAGATGTCACCAAAAAGTTCAGCTAGACATTAAATCCCCACCTCCTGATTCTCCATATATGGGTGAACCTCTGATGTGAGGAAGTGGGGCAAAAGCCCTTGAAGTATTGTTATGGTGGCCGGGTCCAAAACTAATAGAGCACAAAAGACCTCTAGCAGTAACTGACAAGGGTGTTGTATGCATTCACAAACTGGGAGACAGTAGGTGGTAACTGCATGTTGCAGGACCAATCTAAGCCTAAGTTCCCTGACTGGCATACCCAATGCACCCAGGTGCCCCCTCCCCCCGGAGAACCCCTTCAGCACAAGATCACCCAGCTGAACAGAGTCTGGAAGAGGATAAAATGAGAGAAGTCGGTCGCAGGGCCAGCACTCACCGCAACACCTGTAAAGCTCAGCGGAGTCAGGAATGGCATGTGATGGAGTCAATACGACAAGAGAGAGATTGCTAAGTTGCTCCTGCACTGCAATAATGTCCAGGTCTGTCTATATGATAGCTCAGGGTCTCTACCACCACCAACCACCACATCTCGGCGGGTGAGACCCAGAGGCCCCAGTCCACTGGCTAAACTTGACTGTTGGGCAGTAAGTGAGGGATAAGTGTTGGCTGCTAGGCTAAATCAGGGGCTAATGGGGATGTATTAGACCTGGGGGGCACAGGGGTAGCAGACTCCCTGGGACCCCACTCTACCGATACTCAAAACAATAGACCTCTACTACCTAGCTTCCTGCAATGTCGTCTTATTGTTCTCTATTGCAGGAGATGGGGTGGTGCTAGTCCAGTGGCCCACGTGGCTATGTGACAGAAGCTTGGGAACAGACCAGCACCCGCTATAGGTTCTGCCTCCAGAGGACATGGCCTTCAGGGAAAGGGGCAACAGCTCCAGGGAAAAACCAGGCAACATCAACTTAGTGGGAAAGAGTGACCACTGGCTGTAACAACATTTAAAAAAAAACAGAGCTCCTAAGAGTAATACCCAAATTAACGATGAACCTAGAACATCAACCTTATACGACAGAGAAGTCAGTATTGAATCTTATACAGTTTAAGCCTCATGTGTGGAAGAGCTGCACAGAGTGGGGAGCAGGGCAGCCAGATTCAATCCAGACGTATACAGTCAGTTTACCTGGGCATATAAATACAGGTTACTCACCTGTAACAGGAGTTCTAGGAATGGTATATGTTGTTCATCCACACTGTCTGGCAGGTATCCTTGCCGCTTTAATTCTTGCCGAAAGGTCTTCAAGCTGGCTCCTCCCACCCACCCGGGCGGTAAAACTCTCAGCTCCTTAATTCGCCAGATCTGGCCGCTGGAAGCTCAGGTGCTGTGTCAAGCCGGGAGGTCGGAGGGGTCATGTGGATGAACAACACATACCATTCTAGAACTCCTGTTACAGGTGAGTAACCTGTATTTCTAGGACATGGATATGTTGTTCATCCACACAGTCTGGCAGACTCCTAGCAGTTCTCCGGGAGGAGGGAGGCAAGGCGCACACCCCCAATACTTACTTGGGAAAGAGAGATTGGAGAACTGAGGCCCCAAAACCAGCATCCCGGTGTGATTCGAGGTCGATGTGGTAGTGGGTAATGAAGGTATGTGCCGACTTCCAGGTAGCAGCCCTGCAGATATCCTGGATAGGGACGTCCTGAAACAGCTACCGATGCAGCAGTATGGCGGGTAGAATGAGCTCTTATCCCTCTGGGAGGCTCCATGCCCACCAACCTGTAGCAGAGCTCTATGCAGGAGGTGATCCACCTGCCTATCGTCCGCTTTGCTGCAGGTCTGCCAGGTGCGGCTTCAGCGTAGGTGACAAACAGCTGGCGAACCTCTTCCCGAACCTCAGCCATCCGCTCCTTATAGTAAGCGAGCGCTCGTCTAGGGTCCAAAGTATGGAGCCTATACTCAGCTTCCGATGTGTGATTGGGGTAGAACACCGGCAGAGTCAACACCTGGTTAAGGTGAAACTCCGACACCACCTTCGGGAGGAACTTCGGGTGGGGGCGTAGGACAACCTTGTCCCTGTGGAAGACCAGGTAGGGAGGCTCAATGGAAAGCGCCTGGAGCTCTCCCATCCTTCTGGCTGACGTGATAGCCACCAAGAAGGCGGTCTTCCACGACAGGTGTGAAAGATCACACCTGTGCATTGATTCGAATGGCTTGCCCATGAGCTTGGCCAATACCAGCAGTAGATACCACAGGTGGAGGTTCCGCACGGGAGGAAATGTGATCAAGGCCTTTGAAAAGCACCCCGACCACTTCCTCTGTACCACCGACTGTTTGACCCGGCGGTAAGCAGAGATGGCTGCCAGGTGCACCTTAAGGGTCGTCGACCGAAGCCCTTGCTGAGAAAGGGACCACAGGTAGTCCAGAATGCTTGCCAAAGGGCAGTCGGAAGGGTCCAAGCCCTTCCCCGACACCAAATGGAAAACCTCTTCCATTTGAAGGCATAGCATTTTCTGGTAGACTCCTTACGGGACGCCTCAACGACATTGAGGATCTCGTCGGAAAGACCCAAGGCCTGGAACTCTAGCCGCTCAGGAACCAGGCCGTCAGGTGCAGGGATTGAAGGTCCGGATGGAATACCTTCCCCTGATTGACTGAGATCAGGTCCGGGCGGGCTGGAAGCCGCCTCGGGAGCCTGGAGCTGAGGCTGAGGAGATCTGGATACCAGAACTGGCGGGGCCAGTCTGGGGCTACCAGAATCACCTGCACCTTGTCCCTCCTCACCTTGAGAAGCACCTTGTGGATCAAGGGAAATGGGGGAAAGGCGTAGAAGAGGCCCGGGGTCCATGGCCTCGAGAAGGCACCCCTGCAGTGAGCCCTGCTGAGGGGGCAGGCATGGAACAGACTCAGCCGCATTCTCCTGGAGGCAAACAGGTCCACCTGAGGCGTGCCCCAGTGGGAGAAGAGATCTTGTACTACCTCCGGCAGGAGAGACCACTCGTGAGCGCAGCCCCTATCCGGCTTAGGGCATCGGCCAGGGTGTTGGAGGCTCCTGCCACGTGAATGGCTAGGAGATCCGCCTCCAGGCTGCGCACTAGGGACCAAATGCGGAGAGCTTCCTTGCATAACAGCAGGGAGTGCGTCCCGCCCTGGCGGTTCAGATAGTACATGGTCGTGGTGTTGTCCGTCTGGACCTGAACCACTTGACCCCGTAGAAATGGAGTGAAGGTGGTGAGAGTTAGACAGACCGCTCGGAGCTCCAGCAGGTTGATGTGGCATTGGGACTCCCGAGGGGACCAGAGGCCGTGCGCTCGGTGTTCCCCCAGATGGGCACCCCAACCCATCAGAGATGTGTCGGTCGAGAGAGAGACCGTCGGCTCGGGGCGGACGAACAGGATGCTCTCCTGCAGATGAGCTGGAACGGTCCACCATTGGAGAGCGTTCCACATCTCCTGGGTCTCTGTCACGGGCTGGTCCAACGGATCGCGGCGTGACTACTGGCTGGCCAGTCCCCACTGAAGGGGACGCATGTACCAGCGAGCCCAACAGACCACGCTGGTGAAGGCCGCCATGAGGCCCAGGAAGTCCCAGGCAGGGCGCAATTGCCCAACCAGAAATGATTGGGCAAAGGAGGAAAGAACCTCGGCCCTGTCAGCCGGAAGCCGTGCTCTGGCTCGCAGAGAGTCAAGCTCTGCCCCGATGAACAGAATCACCTGCTTTGGCCTCGTTGATGAGGAGGCCAACCTGAGAGCAAACCTGGAGGGCCAGATCTCTGGACCGCTCCACCTCTTGTCTGGAGGGGGCTGCCATTAGCCAATCATCCAGGTAAGGGTACACCCGGACCCCTCAGCGCCGCAGGAATGTTGTCACCACTGCCATGCATTTGGTGAAGACCCTGGGAGCTAGGGAGAGGCCGAAGGGCATGGCTCGGAACTCGTAAAGGGATCCCTCCGCTCTGAAGCGGAGGAATCTCTGATGGGACGGACGGATTGGGACGTGAAAGAACGCGTGCTGGAGATCCAGGGAGCAGAACCACACGCCTCATTCCAAGGATGGGATTATCTGAGCCAGAGTGACCATCCTGAAGGTTCGAGACCTTAGGAACTTGTTCAGGTCGAGAATGGGGCGCCAGCCCCCCGTCCGTTTTGGGACCAGGAAGTACCTGGACACAAACCCCGGGTCTGAAGGAGGATCCGCCACCTTCCTGATTACCTCTTTCGAGGAGCAGGGCAATGTCGGCCCAGCGGGCCAACAGCGAGGCTGCGGACCCTGTGGCCCCCCGAGGGGCGACGCCTCGAAAAGGCGGAACCTGCTCGAACTCCAGAGGCAGGCCTTTTCCTACCACCTCCAACACCCAGCAGTCCATGCTGATAGCGGACAGGAAGTGGCGGAGCCGTCCCCCCACGGGGGGAACCCAGGGGGGGGAGTGACGAGGTTGGGGGCGGCGCCCCTCAACCCGTCACTGGGCAGGCTTGGAGGAAGAACCGGCCAAGGGACCTCCCAGGCCTTTACCTCCTTGCTTCCTGTTGGAGGAAGCAGTCGGCTTGGGTTTGGGACACCAAGCACGAGCCTGCTGGCCCTGTTGCTGGTGCTGTTGGGCCGGTCGAGGAGCAGGGACCGAAGGACGAAAGGACTTCTGCTGCTGACGGCGGCCTTTGTCCCTCTGGGTGGAGGTGACTGAGTCCAGAGTGGCACTGGACTTTTCGATCCGCTGGAGGTGTCCCTCCACTCCAGGGCCGAAGAGGTCAGTCCCCAAGAAGGGGACGCCCGCCAACTTATGCTGGGTATCCACAGTGAAAGTGGATATCCTCAGCCACACCCTGTGTCGCATGGCCACTGCGGCCGCTACTGATCTGGCACAGGAATCACCTATGTCCAGAGCAGTCTGGAGCTGCTGCTTCGCCACCGCCCTGCCCTGGTCCCACACCTGGTGGACCGTGGTCTGCAGGTCAGGCAGGAGATGAGGAACGACCTCATCCAGGGAGCCCATGAAGGCGTGGGAGAAGTGTGCCATCAGCACGGCTGAGTTGGCCTGTCGGAGGCTGAGGGAGGACACAGCATACACCTTGCGCCCGGCAAAGTCCAGCTTTTTGGATTCCTTGTCGGGGGGCTTGTCCACGTCCCGAGCGTTACCGGAACGCCGGAAGACGTTGTCGGTGACTAACCCCTCCGCGGAGGGGTGTTCCGAGAAACCGGGCAAAGAGCCAGTAGGGACCGATACTTCCTGGCCATTCTGGCCGAAGGCACTGGACAGGAAGCAGGCCGCTGCCAAAGCTCCAAGGCTGGGCCGACAATGGCCTCAGCCACCGGAAAGGCCTCCGTAGGTGAATCCCCTCGGTCCAGAATCTCCGTCAGGGGATACTTGGCCCGTTTGGACACGGGCTCGAGCTGCATCCCGGTGGACTCCGAGATGAGCCGAAGCAGACCCAAGAAGGACGATGGGCTATTGTCCACTGACTGGCTCCCTCGGAGGACCGGGATCGCACTGCCTGGGAGAACAGGAGGAATCATCGCCGGATTCAAGAGTCTGCGAAGAGCTGCCTCGGCTCTGAGCCACCCTCCACCTGCCGAAGACGGTCGGGAGTGAGGGTGACCCGACAACCTGTGGGGCAGGCTATGACCCGACCGAGAACTGTTGGTCGGTGCCCCGGACTTCGGTTGTGGAGGCGGAGGTTCCACCACAATCGGTGGCCCAGCTGGTTTCGGCTTAGCAACCGGCCCTGGGGAGGGCAACTCGACTGGAACGAGTGGTTGCTTCAGCCGTTCCGGTGACAGCCACTTGATAGCCGGGGTCGGCTTAGGCCCGGATAGCAGCAACTGCTGCCACATCAAATCCTCGTAGCGCCGACGCAACTTGCGTCGAAGCCTCTCCTCCGAGGAGGAGGACGAGGAAGAGCGGCGTCGCCACTTACTTCGGTAATGAGACCGAGACCGCCAATGTCGGCGGGAACGGCTGGACCGAGAAGAGGTCCGCAACCGAGACCCCCGGGGGGACCGAGGTGGGTCTGGGAAGGGGCCGGGGATACCCGTTCTTCCCTCAGCTCGGGAACTTTAGCCGGGGACTGTGGTCCCGAAGGAGCAGGCAGATCCTCGGTTTCCACCGGGGGAACCGGTGAAGTAGGGTTGTCGGCTTCTCCAGTCGACAGCCCGTCTAATGGATCGAGAAAATCTCGACTTAGTGACAGGAGTCTCGGCAGGCTGGCCTGACAGGGCACTGCGGAAGCCAGTGGCCTGCCGCAACCTCGACCGGGTTGACGGTCGGCTACCCGAGGGGGACCTTTCCTGCCCTAGAACGCTGATGGTGGACTTACCTTTGACTCTCTTTTCTTGGGCCGAGAAGAATGTCCCGAAGGCCCTCTCCTTTCGTGGAAAGGTTGACAAAGCTCCTTGAATGAAGCTGTATAAGAGGAACTCAGAAGGCGGGATAAATGCTGCGGCCGAGGAAGAAGAAGATGCGGCCTGGGCAGCTTCCTCGAGGCGATCATCTGCTCTCGAGCTGCTCAGCGAAGCCAACCGCCCGCGGACACCGTCAGCGAGCCTCTTTGGACTTCACTGGCGGCGAAACGCCGGGTGCCCGAAGCTTCAAATCGGGCAGCGATCGCCCAGAACATTGGCCGAAGGAACGCACAACTCGCAAGCCTGCGGGTCGTGATTCAGGCCTACAGTAGACGACGTGGAGTGCGGATCCGCCCTGACATTTTCTCTCGATCACAGGGCACCTCAAAAGCCGAGAACAGATTTGTCCATCGCGGCCGCGAGGAAAAAGAAGACCAACGTTTGAAAACTTCAAAATCAATTTCGGCCGAACCGGAAGGATTAGGATCCAGTCTCAAACGCAGAGCGCTAAGGAGGGAACCTGAGCTTCCAAGCGGTAAGGAAGATCTGACGTCATGGGGCGGAGCCGAGAGTTTTACCACCCGGGTGGGTGGGAGGAGCCAGCATGAAGACCTTCTGGCAAGAATTAAAGCAGCAAGGATACCTGCCAGACAGTGTGGATGAACAACATATCCATGTCCCTAGAACAAGCAGTTCTTAGACTGGACTGTTCCAATCCTGAGGTGGAAGCTGACTGTGCCTCCCAGGGAAAGATCTTAAAGTTCTTTGGTAGTCTTAAGGTACAGTACCTGTGCAGCATGGCCATTACAGCTACGGAGGCAAAGGACAGAGAAACATAGCCTAGCACAGCATAGTGATTTACCCCTGGACAAATGGGGAAAGCTGAGTGTGCTAATTACCCTCGTCGCAGTCCACTCCCACTCCTTTCCCACATACTTTGTAAGGTAACAAAGGCATATCAAGTTAAGTCCATTTAGGTCTGGTCCATGTATTGAAATTGTAGCAGCAGTGAGTTTATTGTAGTCGGCCATAGAAGCAGCCCTCTCCCATGTGGTTTGCCAGAGCTCGGTGTGATCTTTTTGTCCCAATTATTTTGTTTTTGTTGACTGGGAAAGGAGGGCTGAGGAATTCTGCTAATTTTCAGCCTCATTCCTCAAGGGGTTGGGGGATGCAGATACAAACCGATAACCAGGTTAAACTGCTGGTGCTATTTATTTATTTTTAAATGAAATTAGGTCATAATGCTGTGCACTGTACAGTATCTGCTCTTCATGGTTCTCTATGCTCCTGTAAATTGGCTACTTTGAATAATCAATATCTGTACTGTTATCTATTTTGTTATATTTATTTATATTTAAAACTGTACAACTTGCATTCCATGTATTATTTGCAAATGCTGTTCTCTTGAATCCTCTCCCCTCCGACTGCAACTGGAAATGAGCCCCTCCCAGATTCTGCCTGCTTACCTGGTAAATTATAATTTATATTTCAAAGGAGTAAATTAACAGATTGGAAGGTTGAAGCACTTTATGGGCTCCCTGCAGGTTTCCAGACACTGCTTGACCATATGTTGTGGATCGGGCTGCCTAGTGTTATACTAGTCCTGCTTTGGATCTCTTGTTTTAACTTACTTTTACAATGTATTTACACAGTGGGATACTGCCTTTACCCAACTTCAAAAAATCACACAAAGGTCACTCCATTCCTCACGCTGGTTGCAACCGGAGTAAGGCAGTGAATTTTAAGTAAAAGGAGCTCAGCACCTCAGCGAAACCACAGGAATCAGGGAGGGCACAGAATACAGAAATACCTTTATTAGGTGCTCCAAAGTGGTGCAAACTGCAGAAACTAATCATTCCCCAACTTTCACGAAAATACCAGGTGCTTTCTTAAGGTGTAAGACAATACCTAAAATTAGGTATTTTTGCACTATATATGTGTCCTGCCTTATTCCTGTGGTTTTACTGGTGTGCTGAGCTCCTTTTGCTTACAGTTCTACCTCAAGCTCACACACTGGAAGGACTAAATTAGAATGCTGAGTAACTTGCTGAGGATCCCACACGGAGTAATGTAGTTACGATGGGCTCAGAACCTGGGATCTCCTAGTCAGTCTTTCACTCCGAGTACCTTAACTGAAGACATGGCTGTCTTTTCAGGAGCTGCATCCTCGTCTGAATCATCCCGCTGACCTCGTTTCTTCTCCATGTTGAACCTGCGATGGCTTTCAGATGGCAGCAATGATCTAAATGACTGCTGCTCAATTTCATCCTCTGTCATAGACTCGTCAAATTTCAGGGAGTACTCAGTAGCAACCGAGGTTGAGTCTGAAAATGAGGATTGATATTCACACATCAGAGCTCTTACGTCTCAAGAATGACAAGAAAAGCTAAACAGGGTGCTCTGTATATACACCAATACATTTTTTAGACTATCAGCATACAGCTTAGAAAAACACTTTAGAAAAAGTATCAGCCAACAGTTTCAGTTCTTCAAATTGCACAGGTGATACAGCGCTTGTAAATTTTAAAAAACTGATATTATTGCAGACATACTCTTAACTAAATGCTTTGCCACTCGACCATACTAACAGAAAGTGAGATTTGGTCCCAATGCCAAGGGATATAGAAGATGTGTACTATGATGAACAAAGTCTGATTTCGATGTAGCTTGTGCTTTCTGTACAGTAGTTATGCTCTAATCAGGACATATACCTATGCAATGTACACTTTCTCTAAGTGGGTTCAATGCAGTTGCCAGCAGATGGACAAGTATATTTGCTACAAGTCAGAAGCCATGGCATTCAAAACCCTAGCATGTAGTGTTAGTTAAAGATCTTCAAGAGAAACTCCTCCATACAGCTACATATAATGAACTAAAAGGGTCAGTGTCAGGACCACATGGAAACTTCTGCCCAGAAAGGACATCCAGAGAGACATGTAAAATGTGCTGATGTCCTTGATGAATTCTACAAAGCAGGTGCTACACAGGGGTGGTTGCCTGTGTGTGATTCAATAAAAGATCATTTGCCCGAGTCAGCAGTGTGTGTGCTTTACTTTCTTTTCTTGATAACATGTGCATAATGTTTACAGTACATTGTGGGCAATCACCCACTTCCACACCTTCACTGTTTCTTTACAGAGGGGATAAAAGTGAGCACCTTCTTGTTGGTTAAGGTAATGCATGACACACTGATTGTCTATCCTCACCACAAGGTGACAACCTTGCACATGCAGGCTTCGAGTCTCTAGTACTAGCCAAGCAGCCCTCATCACCAGAATGTTGATATGGAAAGAGTGAATGGTCCAAACCTTGACACCTGGGTCCTCAAGGTCCCCAGGTGTTGCCGTTGACCCACTCCTTGAGGCATCCATATATAAGCTGACCTGAAGGGAATGGCATCCTTGCAAGCAGATGAGAGCAGTTTTGCCCCCAGCCAAGAGTGTTCTGCAATCATGTAACCAAAACATGACCCAGGTGATCCAGGGGCTGGAGAGCCTAGGTCCACTGGACATGTAGCAGCCATTGAAGAATCAGCATACTTTTTATTTATTTATTTAGCTTTTGTTTACCAGATAAGTACACTAGACAGTCAAGTGCCTATTTTCAGGTGCGACTCAGGAGAGTTACAAAGGCAAACATCACATCAGAAACAAAGTAACAATTAGCTGAATACAGTACAGTCTAGTGCAGGCAATAACATATTGTGGAACAAGACAGCAACAGTTTAGCAAGGTACAGACAGGAATAGGCACCAGACTGCAGTCAGGTGCAGGCAGAGAGCGAGTACTTAGTAAGTGCAGTGATTAGGGCCTGGTGACCACAGGAGGTGGCCAGGGGGCCAGCAGATCTCAGCAGAGCCTTTTCCAAAGAGTGCAGTCTATATAGTTGCACATGAGCTGTCGAAGAGACATCAGGACACAATGGATGCTGCCATGAGTCTTTGCCATAAAGCAGTAAACAGTCTGCTCTTGAAGTTTTAGAACATTTGTTATGAAGGCACTAATATTAAGGCCATAGGCTGCTTATCATGTCACCCCTAATGAAGCGTTATGGAGTGAAGTGCCAGGTCGTGGATTTTGTTTGCCACCTCTGCATCGAAGCACACCTGCACTTTGAAATTTAACCAAAAAATTTTTTTTTAGACTGCCTTCTAGAACAATGTTCAGGATAGCTGTAATGCCTTTAATAATGGGAGAGAAATGTCAGGAAATGTTCTGAACTGCTATTTTCTTTATGCTGGCATTAAAAATACTTCAGAATTAGAAATTCTGGTTTCACTTCTTTGTGTCACATTGTGTAACTTGGATATGCCATCATGACTCCCAGCAATCTTAGAATTGACTGGACATGACCCAGTCCCTGGAGGCTACCATGGTGGCCTGGGCAATCAGAGTACAGGCCTAGTCCTCCATCAAGGGGCCATGCCAGACCCTGTGTCCAAGACTGTCCCTATGAACTGTAGCTGCAGATTTTGATTTCACTGTAATACTCAGCTGGTAAAACAACTGGTGAGACCTGTGTAATATTTGGATTGCCAACTCCCTAGAGGTGGCCTTGAGCAGTTAATTGTCCAGGTATGGAAACACACACAAGATCTCCCAGAGGCGAGCCATGGCCACCACTGTGATATACTTGGCAAAGACCATACATACCAAAAAAAATTCTGAGCACACCAAAAATCTCAAAAATGGGATGCCAAGTCATTGCCAAAATTATTCCACAAGGATATTTAGGTGCTCTGGAACAAGAAGACCATACATACCAAAACAATTTAGAGCACACCAAAAACGGGACACTAAGTCACTGCCAAAATTATTCCATAATTTATTTAAGAACAAATATGCAGGCAGGACTGGTTGCTTCCATATTTGTTCTTCCATAAACTATGGAATAAAGTTTGGCAATGACTTGGCGTCTCATTTTTGAGTTTTTTGGGGTGCTCAGAATTTTTTTATATGTATGTTTTTTTTTTGTTCCAGAGCACCTAAACATCCGTGTGCACACTCTATTCTGGTTTTATTTACTTGGTAAAGACCCATGGCAAAGAAGACAAACCAACTTGGTAATGCCGCCCTTTTATAACAAAATGCAGGTATTGCAAGTGGCAGCACCTGATCTTTATATACAGGTAAGCATCCTGCATATCCAGGGTGCAAATCCAACCCCCCTGTAAAAAACAGGAGGACGACAGACTATAGAGATACCGTGCCAACTTTTTTTGTATTTGATGTACTCATTCGGTGCCCTGAGGAGAAGGACAGGAGACAGGTTCCCTGTCCGTTCCATAGAAACACAGAAAACTGACAGAAAAGAAAATTACTCACCGTAGTAATGTGTTTCTTCTCAGTGATCCATCAATAAGCATTACAAAAAAGCATCACCCTGCCGTGAAATGCCCCGGAGCTAGAATTTTATGTTCGAATACAAGCTCAAACTCTGTACTGTGGTCATGCTGCTCCTACTGTTCTAATGTCAGATTTGTTTATATAGCAATGGGAGCTGTTACCACTAAAACAAGCTAACTGGCTACCAAAGTTTTGTTTTAAAATTTTGAAACAACACAACCAAATTATAGCAGACGCCGGGTAAAATTAAACTGATCACATTCTAACAATTGCTGAGAAACTGCAATAAGGAATGCTCAAGCAACCTTAAGATAAGAACATTTCTTACATGATCCTATTTTCAAGTTCTGAAAGGGGAGTCAGAGTCAGGATTTGTTATGCTCCTTGATGGATTCCTGAGAAGAAAGAACATTACTACAGTGAGTAATTTTCTCTTCAAACAACAGGAATCCATCAAATGATGCACTACAAAAAAAAAAAAACACACACACACACACACACACACACTCACTAGCAGTACTTTGGGAGGATGGGTCTAGAACCTATTTAGCAAAAAAGCACTCCAAGACAGCAGTTCCAAAACTGGCATCTTTCCTGGACTGTATGTCCAGGAAGTATTGCTTTTTGAAGATGTGCACTGTTTTCCAGGAAGCTACTTTACGAAAGTCTAAAAGGGGGATGGGCTGTTGTACCTACTACAGAGGCAGAGGTACCCTTTGAAGAATGTGCCCTTAGGTCTCTGGAAGATATTTTACCAGCTGTTTCCTAACAGAATTGTATATAGTAAAATACCCAGTGAGAGTTTTCCTGGCTACTGGTTTATCTTTGTCCACCCCTCTCTATAGGTAACAAAAGTATGTATGCTCTGAGATCTGACATCCCTTGTCTGGTCCATGTAGTGAGCTAGTGCCCTGTCTACATCCAGACAGTGAGAGTTCTGCTCACCTGTACTAGAATGTTCAAGGTAGAGCACATGAAGGGTAACTGACTGGTTCAGGTGGAATTCTGACACAATCTTAGGTAGGAACTTCCTATTGGTCCTAAGCACTACCTCATCCATGTGAAGATTATGTAGTCTGAATTGGTACAGAGTGCTTGCAGTTTTGCTTACACTCCTGGCAGATGTCATGGCTATCAGGAAAACCATTTTCCATGTGACATACTTTAAATCAGCTGTAGCCATACACCTGAAGGGAGCCTCCATCAGCTGGGCAAGACAGACATTTAAATCACAATGGGGGGGTGCATCCCTTACAGGAGGGTACAGATGAAGGAGGCCCTCAAAGGACCTTTTAAAAACAGGTTGTGGGGCCAAGGACGTGTCTTTGCCTGCTAATGTGTAGGTTAACACATCTACCAGGTATACCTTCAGGATGGAAGGTCTCAGAAATAAGGCCTGCAGATGTATCATATAGTCCACAACTGTAGGCAGTCTTGACTGAATTCAATAAGCAAAGCACAATTAGAGTAAAATAAATCAACAAAAAAAGTATAACTACATAAAACTGCACTGCATATATTCAGATTAATAAATAAATAAAATATAACTGGGACAGAATCAACAGTGGGAACCATCAGTCCCCAAACAGTTGGTTGATCAGATACGTCTGCAGACCCCTCTTAAAAACCTCCACCAAGGGGGCCTCTCTGATGGCTCTTGGGAGAGTTCCATATTTGGGATTATCTTCCTGGGGGCTCACAAGTATGAAAATCTCTTCCACTTTGAGAGGTATGCTTTCCTTATTGCTGGTTTCCTATAAACCTTAAGCACCCTCAGCACCTCCTCTGACAGATTCAAACTAAAAAATTCTACCTCTTCAAGAACCATGCCATCAGACACAGCGATCTGAGATCTGGGAATATTATTCTTCCCTGAGAAAGGGTCAGTACTTTGTATCTTGGTGGCAAGTTGACTGGGATCCTACTTGACAGAGGCAGGAGCACGGAGTACCACGCCTTCCTGGTTCAGTCGGAGACTATAAGGATCACTGTTGCTGTCTCTTCCCTGAACGTTATGAGCATTCTCTGTATGAGTGGGAATGGTGGGAAGGCATGTATGAACCTCCCTATCCGGTCCACAGCTAGGATGTCCTCTGGGACTGTGCCCCTTGCTGGTGGCCTGCAAGAAAACTTTGGGAGCAGACTGTTCTCCCAGGAGGCAAAAAGGTCTATATTTCTGGGGTATCTCACCTCCTGAAGACTGGGGTCAGCATATGCTGGTTCAGGGTCCACCTGTGGTTTCCCTGGCTGATTCTGTTTAGGGAATCTCCCAGCACACTCTCCTTGCCTGGCAGATGTACTGCAAAAAGCACTGTGGCCCGAGTATAAGCAGAATCCCAGATCCTCATAGCTTCTGTGCACAGTTTTACATATGAGCATATGAAGAAGCCAGCAGAGGAAGGCCATTTGGTCTATCAAGTATGCTCATATTGTAGGGTCCACAGCTTGAGCAAATGTCCCTGCCCTCCCTCCCTCCCCATCCTCCCTACCCATGATCCTTACCTTCTCCCTATGCCTATCCCAGCAGCTGTTAAAGCTGCCCACTTGTCTTCAATGAGATGATCCTCCCGACAGCGCATTCCAAGTGTCCACCACACTCTCTGTGAAGAAGTGTTTCCTGATCTCCCTCCCACCCTCCAGCTTAAGACTGTGCCCCCTCGTTTTATGGTTGTCACTCAGCTTAAAGAGATTCTCTTTATCAACCTTTTTTATCCCTTTCAAGTACTTGAAAGTCCCAATCATGTCTCCCCCCCCCCCCGTCGTCCAGGGTGTACATGTTCAGTGCCCTCAACCTCTCTGCATATGCATTACCCTGCTGACCCACTATCATCTTTGTAGCCCTCCTCTGGATCTTCTCCAGCAGGTTTACAGCAGGTTGTTTTAAGGATCTTGTTCCTCCATGCTTGTTTATGTAGTACAATGTCGTATTGTTTGTGCGAATTTGAACAGGCTGACCCTGTAGTTGGGTGGAAAAAGACTGCACTGCCAGCAATACTGCCCTGCGCTCAAGATTTATCTGTTCATTTGTCTCCTGTGGGCTCCAAATACCACTTACTGTTAGGTGCTCCAGGTGGGCACCCCACCGTAGGAGTGACACATTCGTTGTGAAAATCGTTGTGAAGGATTGCTGGAGAAAGGGAATGCTCTCTCTGTGGCTGCTTTCCTCCTTCCACCACTCCAGTGTTCGCACAAAGCCTTTTGTGACTGTCACTAGCTTGGAAAGCAAATCCGACCTTTGGCACCAGCGTCCCCTTACGTGGTACTGAATGTCCCTAATATGGAATCTGGCCCATGGTACCAAGGCTGTGGATGAGGCCATGCGGCCCAGTAATTTCAGACAATCCCTTCCTGGCCTTGGGTGGCCCACTGTCAAGGGTTCTGCAATGACAATCAGGTTTGATACAGTTTCCTGTGGGAGGAAAGTCTTCTCTGCATGGTATTCAGCTCTGCACTTATGAAGTCTAGCACCCAAACTGGTTCCGTCTGAGATTTCTCAAACTTCACAAGGAATCTCAGGCTCTCTAGGGTGCTCCTTACCTGCTGTATGTGTGAGAGGGTTGTATAAAGACCCTGTTCCATTTGTTGAACAGAGAGAGTAAAAAGCAAGGACCTCTTCTGTCCTCTCCTATTCTGTCACTTGTCTGTCTCTTGCCTGTCTGATTGCGCAGTCAAATTTTTCCATGTGGCACCTAGGAACTGGCCACTCTGCTGGTCCCACAATTCTTCTATGTTCTCCCTTCTTTCACCTGCTGTTTCTATTCCTTCTTCCTCCCCTTGCTTCTTTGTGGTTAAAAAATGTATGTGAAACTGGAATCCTTTGGTTTGTAGCTGTATATAGTTATATTGTTGAAATGAATTGCAGAAAGCTGTTTGGGGTTTGTTAGAAAATACAGCAAGCTGGAACACAGGAGGCTGACCTTGAGAAACATTTTGACCTTCCACAAGCTTGTTTGCAGAGCTGTCAGCATGAAATCCAGCTCTGGCCAGAAAGTCTTAATTGGCTGCACTTGTTGAGAAGACTGAATGTACTGGTCACAGGAAAGAAGCTGACAAAGTTTGGTACATTGTGTGAAAACAGGAGATGCAACTTAAGGAGGACAGGATGCAGAATTTAATTGCTAGGTGAAAACATTTTATAAAAAGAGAACAATGTTTGTTTAGAGAGTTAAATTAAGATTTAGATTTACTAGGCCAGCCCAGTGGCGCAGAGGGCTGAGGCACTGGATGCCTTACCTCGCACCATGCTGGCGACTCGTGTTCAGGTACGGGTCGCCGCAAGGGGGAAGGGACACGGAGCTGGTAGGAGCGGCTGAAAGGCAACTTTCCTCTCTGGGGTGGTGGGGTTGCATCCCTCGGCCATGGTCTGCCTCCTGGTGGAGGCCAAGCTGCAGCACAAGCCGCAGGGGTACAATGGCATTAGGCCAATGGGTGGGTGGAAGGGGCTGTTGCCGGAGCTGTAGAGAGAATGTGTCTCTACACCTGGGGCCCCGGGTAATGGAGAAAAATGGAGGAGAAAACCACCCGGCAGGCAGGATGATGCCCGACCCTCTGCAGGCACCGCTCCCGGGCTGGGCATAAGGTAAGCCCCGGTAATTCTGGGTGTCAGAGCTGGGGGGGCTGGTTGGGCTGAATGGGGTTTGCCGATGGAGTAAACAGTGATATGATAAAAAAAAAAAAAAAAAAAAAATATTTAGATTTACAGGTACTCTCAAATGAGGAACTTTATACTGTATGGACTGGCGAGGGCTTGTTGTGGACAAAAATCCACCGCAGCTGAAATGTTGCTGTACCACAGTTCAAAGGTCATGGAACGTGGTAATACCTCACTGTGAAACAACATTTCACCTCTTTTTAGAAGAGCATGAGCCACAGAAACGGCAGGCTCAATCAGATAAACACTCGCAGCAGCGGCGGCATGATCACCGAACCCGCGACTCGGATAGGATCAATCAGATACAACAGAAAAATGCAGGATCAACCAGATATGTGCACCCAAATAAAACATTAAATGCAGGATCAACCAGATATTTAAAATTACTTACAAAATCAAAGTCTGTTCCTCGCAGTCCACATCCTGTCACCAAGTGAGGAATACGACCAGCATTCTTTTTTTAAATCCCTCCCACAACTGACTGGAAACCAACAGAAGGCTGCGCTACAAACACAGGGATGACTGTATCAGCAGCCATACATCTCACCGAAGCAACCAGCCCTAACTACTGGAACAGGACATGGCAACAAACAATTTCTGTTCTCTATTTAAAAAGTAAAATATAGCACATGTGCGGTTGTGTGCTTATCCAGAATTTTACACACAGCCAAGGTGCTGGATGCTACATAAACCCTGAGAGCGAAGCTCAAGGGGTTTATTTAAGCATCCAACACCGAGGGTGTGTGTAAAATTAGAGTTTTACACACAACCCCATGTTTTATTTTATATAATTGCTGGGGAGCATTTTTTAAGCCATGGCAATTATATAAAATAAGACAACATCACTGTTCAGCTGCGGTCCCATATGTTTTAAGCATAGTCTGCTGCTGCTGAAGAAACCTGCTGGGTTTCTTTTTCTTAAGTTCAAGTTTTGTTTTGTTTTTTTCTTCTTTCTATATGCTCCTGTGCCTGGCCCCCTTCTGTCCAGCCCCCCAGGCTAGTCACCCTGGTGTCTACTGGACTTACCTCTTTTGCACTAGCGAGGTGCCAGCTAGCCGGTTGCAGAGCCTGCGGGGGGCCGGCTTCATCATGCCGGACGATGTTCTCTCCTCCTCCTGTTTGTCCCCGTTCTCCGAGCACGGCGATGTGCAATGATGCCAATGGCCAAGCCATGTACGCGACACACCGGGCATCTGCCTCGCATCTGCCCCCTATGTGTGGACCCACTGTACTAGCCCGCAGCCACTGCTAGGGGGTCAAGCAGGCAGTGAACTTTGTCCCCACCCCTCTCTGGCAGAGGAGAGCTGTCATTCGGATGCTCAATCCTCTCCCTCCCCAGCTGACCCCCGGCGGCCCGCTCGCGATATGAACACGGGTCGCCGGCGTGGCAGGAGGTTAGGCAACATGCCTCAGCCCTCCACACCACTGGGCTGATTCTTTAGTTCAAGTTTTAAACTTTAATTTGTAAGCAGTGTTTAAAAGCTTTGATCTGACAGTCCACTTTTTTGTTTTGTTTACGATTTACTTACTGCCGAGAGCGAGTGGCAGTGCAGGGTTCAACGTGACAACTGGAAGATGGACGGCTGGCGCATGCGTGGAGGAAAGAAAACCCAGAGTGTGTTTGCCGTTATAAACACTCTTTTATAATGGCAAATTACAAACCGTGTTTCCTTAGGGAAAAATGCGACCTAGTTATTATAAAATGCTAGAACTGTATTTATCTTCTTTAGGAGAGCACCATACACTATAAAAAATACTGGATGGGCAGCTCTATCCCCAACCAGTGTGTTGTGCCATCTTGGGGTTCTGATACCCATGGACCACTAGAGCTTTCCTCACAAGGTCACAGGAAATCAGAAGTCACAGGATAACAGAACCCCTCTGTGGCACAACACACTGGTTGTGCATAGCTGTCCATCCAGTATCCTCTATGTTTTGTTTGAATTGCTTGGGTAAGAGCTATCCTGCGCAATTTTGCTTATTGTTATTGATAATAAAATACTACTTGTGAATTTTATGACTTCTCCTGGTTTGCCTGTGCTTTCTGACATGTGCTTTGACAACAGTATGGAACACCTTGCCTCTTCCTCGGTTCTCCCTGTGACTAGCCAGTTGCCTAGATAGGGAAATACCACAACACTTTGTCTCCTTCTGTCCACTGCCACCACGACTGGGCACTTTGTGAATATAGTTGGTGCTGAGAAAGACCAAAGGGAAGTGATAAAAACTGATACTGGCAGTTTCCCAGTCTGGAACTGACTGGAAACTAGAGAAAACTGCAAGAATTTCAATAATTCTAAAATGATACCCTAATGCAGAGTATCAAAAACAAACTATAAAAAATGAAATTTATGAACTCACCATAATTCTTGATCTTCTAGGAATATTTTCACCACTGATTCACACTAGTGGGACTAAGATGGAGGCACTGTAACCCTGTGGGAAGCAGAACTTTTCAGAAGGGTTGACGTTGAGGTAAGCTGCGTGCATGTGCAGCTCCGCGAGACCAGCATGCAAACACAGGCTTACCTTGGCACCGGCCCTCATCTGTCTCAGTACCTTTTCTCCCCTAAGCAGGTGCAGCATAACCTAACAAGTACTTATGCACTTGAAGAGCAGCTAACATGATATTCTCTGCCCAGGACCTAAAATACCCATAGAATCAATTTTTCTGTACAGGAGTTAAACAGTAATTTTACTTACCAGAAGTGCGATCTCAATTCCTTATCAATTTCTAGCGGCCATGCAGTCACCACAGCCCTGCTCACAAAACTGCATTTTAATGACACAAAGTAGGGAAGGAGCTGTAGGGCTATAGACAGCATTACAATGCTGTGACAGGGTAGAATAGGACCCTGTCCCAGTTTTTATGGAGAGTTTGAATGCAGGGATCTGTTTTGTTCATTCCTTTCCTGTCTCGTCTGTCTGGCTACGCAACCAAGTTTTCCTTTGAGACCTAGGATTTGATCACCCCAACAGTCTCGCAATTATTTGCCTCTCGCTATCTCTGTCTTCCCTTGCTGTTTGTCTTTTTCTCCTTTACATATCTGCTGATATAAAAATATATGCAAATCATTATGTGGAAATGTAACTGATATTGGAATCCCTTTGTTTAGAAATTATATGGTGTTCATTTTTGAAATGTATATAATTATAGTTTGAGATGATTGCAAAAAGATATTGGAAAATCAAGAGGTCACTTTAGGGCAATTTTTAAGCCTTTTACAGAAGAGCTGTGGAAAAGGGGCTTCAGCTCAGGCACACTGCATTCCTGCCAGCACCTGCCTGAAACATACAAGAACACTTTGGAAGATGCTTGTTAAGAATTGGGGGTTTGAAGGACTTATAAGACATAGCTGCAATTGCTTGCAAGCTGGACACAGAGACTGAAGGAAAACTCTGATTGATCTCTATTTTATTTTGCCCTTGTTATACTGAACAATTTTATTTTTTATGTTACTGCTAGTACAAATAAATATTGTTGGTGAATTCTGTAACTGCTCCTAGTTTTCCTATGCTTCCTGACCTGTGATTCAACGACAAATGCTAGTAGGAGCTGCAGTGGTCTTTAGGTGATACTTATACTATACGCAATTGTACATGTTGGGGGGGGCAATATTACATGTACTACCCCCCTTAACATGTACAACTGTATATAAATAGTATAAGTATCACCTAAAGACCGCCACTGCTCCAGATATTATTACAATGATATCTATAGCCCTACAGCTCCTTCCCCACTTCACGTCATTAAAATGCGATTTGTGGGTAGGGCTGCAGCAGATGCTCAGCAGCCAGCCATGGATAAGGAAGTGAGATCACACTTCTTGTACATAAAATTAACATTTAACCCCTGTACAGAAAAATGTACTTTATGGTTATTTTAAGTCCTGGGACACACAGCTCCTAGCCATGAGTTGCATGCCCCAATGGTGTCAGCTGCTCTTTAACCTAAGGGCATAAGAAAGTCCTGGTGACCGGTGTAAAAAGGGTGAACAAACCGGTAAGACAGTGCCTTCATTGCCCAAACCATGTTCAAGGGGTGAAGGCCAACTAAACATACGGGAGTGTGTGACAGGGTTGAATAAGACCCTGTCCCGTGTGTTATGCAGACAGAGTTAAAAGCAAGGATCTGTTTTATCATCTCCTTTTCTGTCTCTTGCCTGTCTGTCTGATTGTGCAATCAAATTTTCTTGTGAGACCTAGCAATTGATCACTCTGACGATCTCCCGATCCTCCCCCGCTATCTTCCTGCCTTCACTTGCTGTTTCGATCTTTTCTTCCTCCTTGCATATCTGCTGTTATAAACATATATGTGCATCTTTGTGTGAAACTGGATTCTCTGGTTTGAAAATACATATAGTTCTATTGTTGAAATGATTTCAAAAAGCTACGTGGAACTCAGGCGGTTCAATCTGAGATGCATTTTGACCTCCACAAACACTTTTGCAGAGCTGGCAACAACAGATTAGTTTTAAGACACCATATTCTATTTTGTTCACCTGCGGGAAAGAAACCGACAAGAACTCTGATACATTTTGTGTGAAAATAGGACATCTTTTAACGCGTTCAGGATGTAGAAATTAATTGCCAGGCAAAGACTTGTTATAAAAAGAGCAGCAGTAATTGTTAGAGACAGACTGAAATTTAGAATTAGAGATGCCCTCAGAGGAAGGACTCTGAACTGCCTATGTTAAAAAAAAAAGAAAAACATTCTGCACACTTTTTTATTTTTATTCTGGTGTTACTGAGAATAATAAAACGCTGCTTGTGAATGTTATAACTGCTCCTGGTTTTCCTATGCTTCCTGACCTATGTCTCGATGACAGAGTGAGCCCAAGGGAAGGTAGGCGAACATGCAAATCAATGGCGAAGATATTCCTAGAAGATTTATTTATTTACTTAAAATTTTGGTAATCAGGAAAGGCACACTGAGCTGAGGCTCATTTCCAGGTGTGACCCGAGGAAAAGGGAAGGAGGGATTTACATTATAAACATAATTAGAAATATGTACAAACAATATCAAAAGATAATGCAACGAACGGTAATAATGTAGAGAACATAATTACATTTCATCTGAACAACATATTTAAACAATAATCACAAACAGTATCAAGTATCAAGAAGTAATGCAATGAACGGTAAATAATGTAGAAAACATAGTAGAAGGCATTGTAATACAATAAACAAATGTTTAACAAAATAGTAAAGTAAGCTGTCTTGGCAGATGCCTGCCCAGAGAAGAGGGCAGTACATAAACAGTGAGCAAGACACAACAGATTGGGACAACAGGATGAAGGTGTGGAGCGGTCAAGCAAGGTTGCCTGAAGGCAAAGGGCTAGGACAAGAGCATGGGCCAGTGTCCAACTGTTGGAGCTGTTGCTTGAAGACATACAGGGAAGAGGAGTTATGTAGGGCAGCTGACTGCTGATTCCATAGGCTAGAAAGGCGACAGGCGAAAGATTGGGAAACCGTGGAAGAGTGGGGATGGGGCAGCTTGAAGGTGCACAGTCATAAAAGGGCAGCACAGGATGACTCACAGTTGGCTTAAGCTTAACCCAGACAAGACTGAGGTACTGGTTGTGGATCCAAGTCATCAGGGCGGAGGGGTGTGTGGTGTTACCCCCCTGACATAGTGTTGGAGGGGGGGTGAGCCCCTATCCCCCTCTAGACAGGTGAAGAATCTGGGAGTGATCCTGGACGATGGCCTGACAATTGATGCTGAGGTATCAGCCGTGGTGAGGAGTGGGTTTTATCACGTCAGGAATATCGCCCAAATTCGAGCTCTGATCCCTCCGGAGGACCGGACCATGCTGGTGCATGCTTTCGTCACTTTCAGGTTAGACTACTGTAATGCCCTGTACCTAGGGTTACCTGGAGGCAACCTCTGCAGGCTGCTGCTGGTGCTGAATGCCGCACATTGTTGGGAGAAATCAGGTAGATTGCTGATGGGAGTGAAAAGGTGTCAGCATATCACCCTAGTCCTCCGTGGACTGCACTGGCTGCCCGGGTTGCCTTCAAGATAGGGCTGTTGACCTATAAGACCCTGCACAAAAGGGGTCCTGTCTATCTGCAAGATCTCCCTGTCCCCTACCTTC
Organism: Neoceratodus forsteri; assembly: GCA_016271365.2. Lineage (NCBI taxonomy): Eukaryota > Metazoa > Chordata > Ceratodontiformes > Ceratodontidae > Neoceratodus > Neoceratodus forsteri. The sequence continues at coordinate 911,022,253 of CM028136.1, forward strand.
TGGCCCAGGCCTTCCGTTCTGCCGGGGGAGGCCTCATGGGAGTTCCCAGGGCTAGGTTGTGGCATTCTGGGGACACAGCATTCTCGGTGGCTGCACCTACCCTGTGGAACTCCTTGCCTGGCTATTTAAAAGAGGCTCCTTTGGTGGAAGCCTTCAAAAAGGGCCTTAAAATATATTTGTTCCAGCAAGCATTTTATTGATTATGTTTAAAAATTATTTGGATTTATGGGCTAGAGAGATAATTGTATGCTCCCAGTTATATTTGATATTTTGTATATGTTATTTGTACTTGATTTTAAATGCATGCTTTATATTGTACAGCCCCCAGAGTCTCTGGAAATGGGCGCCTTAGAAATAAAATATCTATCTATCTATCCCCATCCATCCTGGGACCTTAAGCTGTAGGTGGACAGGGAAGCAAGGGAAAGGAGATATGTGATATACGTTGGGAGATTTCCAAACCAGCATTTAGCTAGGAAAGAAAGGGAGTGTAGGTTGTGCCTATGAAAGAGGGAAGAGAGGGATATAAAAGGGTAGAGAGAGCAGTGGTGGGGGGGGGGGGAAGAGTTGGAGGCAAAATGGCAGAAAGCATTATAAACAGCGTCCAACCTACATAAGGTAGTCTGCAAGGGCAGCACTGAAAACTGTATCAGCATAGTCAAAAAATGGCAGAATTTTGGTAAGTAGCTGCTTACGCACTGGGAGAGAGAGGGAGTCCTCATGCCTGTACAGGAAACCTAATTTAGGGTGCAGTTTAGCACAAAGGGCATCAACATGAGATGAAAAGGATAGATGCTGGTCTAACCAAACCCTAGGTATTTAAAGTGGCTACTGACTCGGAGGAGACAGTCGACTGTATAAAAGACAAGAGGGGTGTGGATGGTGGCTAATTGTTTTTTTTTTTGGAAACTCAAGTTTATTCAAAACAAAACTAAACAGAGTGGACAAAGCAGACTAAGCAGCAATCTCACTACATCCGTTACAGATGGGTAAAATTTATCAGTACAATGTAAAAATACCATAAAGTTACGGAGCAGTGGAAATAGTCCTGCAAAGCTTCAGACAAAGATTCCGCTATGCCTCTAAATACAACACGTCTGAAATATACCCCCCCCCACAATTCTTTGTATCCTCCTACGGCAGGTCACCCCTTACGTCTGCCACCCTACCGGAGCTCGGAGTCTTTTAGGGTCTTGTAGCACCACTGTGCGCCCCGAGAGATCCCCTGAGCCTGGCCCAGAGGCTTCATCCTGGGTAGCCCCCATTTTTCCACCATTTTCTCCTGTGTGTGTGCTCTAATCCCGAGACCATACGACAGTGGGCGCATCTCGCGTGGGCGCACTTACACACATAGCTCAGTGCCAGGTCTCTTCCACCGTCCTTCAGCCTACCGCCCGGCACTCTTGGGGTGACTCACCACTCCAGCAGCCTCCACCAAGGGGCGCAAGCTCGAGGAGACAAAGAACTCCTCTGGAGGCGGAGAGCTGCCCACCAGCAGCCTGCACACTCTCCCCCGCTGGCTGATGACCTGGCTCATTCCCGAACCTGGATCGCCAGCATGACGCGAGGTGTGGCGTCCAGCGCCTCAACCCTCTGCGCCACCGGGCTGGCTCCAAGTTTGAAGTATGTTAACAGGGTAATTTCAACTCTTATTCCTTCAGGCTGGCCTCTGAAACCTGGCCAGATAAACCAATTCAAACAGCGTTACATCCTTTAATAAATTAACATCAACCTTAGCACTGCTCAGGGTCCCTCAATAAAAAGTTAATTGCTGACAGTCTGACAGGTCTTAAAAATTGTGAATGACAGAAGAAAGGTACGAACAGAATATGTTCTATGATGAAATATAAGCTAACTGTCATTACAGAAAGGAGAACTATAAAGGACAAGCCAACAGGGCCATTGTGTGTTCAACTGGGTAAGGCTGACTAAGCAGGACAGAAGGAGGAGGAGAGAAGTCTCAACCCTTTTGGGTGCATCAGCAAAGGCTACTTGGGGGTAGATTTAGTTTACTGCGTATCAGCTGCATCCCAACTGGTCTGCCATACTATCCATGGGTTCCAGACAGTTCTGAAAGTTTCTTCCATTAGGCGCAACCTAGCAATTATTGTTTCTAGGATGGTGGCTAATTTTTGAGGGGTCCCAAAAGTCATTGAGACCATCTTTTTGACATTCACCCTGAGAAGGTTTTTGTGAAACCAGTCGAGCATGACGTTTAGATCAGACTTTAGCAGGGCTTGGACTGCAGTGGGGGAGGGTCCAGAAGCAAACAGAACAGCATCATCAGCATAAAGATGAATATTAGAAGAAGTGCAGACTGAAGGGAGTTCGTTGATAAAGACAGAAAACAGTAAGGGGCCTAAAATTGAGCCCTGCAGAACACCAGACAAGATGGTGGGTAGAAGAGAAGAGGAATTCCCAATGCAAACACACTGAACTCTGTTGAGAAGATAGGACTGAAGCCAAGCTAGTGTAGAGTTTGCTAGACCCAGGGCACATAGTTCTGAAGTAGTAGGTGGTGGGACACAGGAGTCAAAAGACTCGAACAAATCAATTAAGACTGTACCAGTGATGTGGCTGTGGTCCATAGATACATGAATGAGATAGTTACCCTAAGCAGAGAGAAGACTGTAGACTGATGTTTTCGGAAGCCTGACTGATAAGGGGTTAGTATCATGGAGGAGTCAAAAAACTTTAAGAGCCGTGTGTGTGTGTGTGTGTGTGTGTGTGAAAGATTCCTGAAGTTTCGCTAAAGAAGGTAGCAAGGAAACTGGGCAATAGTTGCCAGGTTCAAGAGGACAACCACCCTTATAAAGAGGTATTACATGGGCAATTTTCCAAACACATGGGACAGTACCAGACTGGAAAGAAAGGTTCAGAAGGTGGGCGAGAACTATAGCTGGCGCTGCAATAAGGAGAAAAGGGGGGTGGAAACCATCAGGGCTAAGTTTATCAGGGTTAAGCGAATGCAGAGAGGACCTCTGACTGAGTAACAAGGGGAAAATGAAGTTGTGCGATGAGATGTTAGGGGTGGCGCTGTGGGTGATGTCAGAGGTGTGGACAGCACATGATGTGAAGAATTTATTTAGGATTTCACATAACTGTGGGGTGTTGGAGATGAGGGATCCCCCGACCCTAAGGGTGGGAGAGGCAGATGGCTGGATGGTTTTAGGAGTGAGCCAACTGTTTTTCAGAAAAGGGTTGGGGATGCACGACCGTCCTGTTGTCTTAGCCTGAAATAACGAAACTTAGCTAACCTAAACACTTTAGTACAGGTATTTCAAGTGCTTTGAAATTCTGTCAGTCAGCAGGATCATGTGTAGTCTTGAAACGTCGACCGGTGCGATCCTGTGACTTACATAGCTGAAGGTGGTCAGGGGTCACCCAGGGACGATGTCAGCGCCTCACCCTCCTTGTTTTTAGAGGGGCATGAAAGTTCCAGACAGTGTTAAAAATAGTAACAAAATGTTCAAGTGCAGAGTCCACATTTTACACTATAAGCACAGGGGTACAGTCGGCAGCCTCAAGATCTTGTAGGAGGGCAGCCGGATCAAGTTACATGAGAGGACGATGATGGATGTATCTAGGACTGGTAAGCAGAGAATGGACCTTTCTGACACAGAAAGTTGCGCAGTGATCACTTAAAGCATTTGGAAGGACTCCTGGGTCAGAGATTAAGTGGGGGTGAGATGACAGACTCCAATCTAGGAGTGAACAATTTGGAGAGTTGGGGTTGTATCTAGAGGGTTCCTGTAGCAGTTGGGAGAGTTGTAGAGATTCAATTTGGTTATGTAGGGCCTTGTTTGATGAGGAGATCCAGTTTTTGTTGAAATCACCCAAGAAGATGAGCTCACCAGAAGAGGAGATAGCAGAAATGGAGGTGATGCATGTTACCAGGGAGCTTGCAGCAAAGGGGTTGGGGGAGAGAAGGCATAAAGGACCCTAATAAAGATGGGCATGGAGGAAGTGACGGAGAGGCCAGCAACCAACAGCGTATGGGAGGCATGGCATATTTCAGAGTGGGAGATAGTGCAGATTATAGGGCTACGATAGTAGATGGCCATGCCACCACCACGTTTACCCAAATCCTGCCTCAGCAAGGCATAATCAGGAATGGTTAAGCCGGGAGTCAGGGAGTCTGGCAGATAGCCATGTCTCAGAGATACAAAATACATCAGGGGAATGTTGAGGTATCCAGACTCTAAGGGCATCAAGTTTGGGAACAAGACTTCTGATGTTAATAAGGTAAATCCATAAACCCTTTGTGTTTGACAGGGAAGACTATGTCTCAGGGGGACCGGGATTGGGTTCAACATCACCTGAGAGTAAAAGGAGGAGAATAAGCTGAGTCTTCATGGGCTGGTTACACCTACGAGATCCTCCGATGATTTGGGGGGGGGGGGGGATGAGAGAGATAGATGGCAGGCAACAAATTCATAGTTTAGTATCCTGTATGGCAGGAGCCCAGAGTAAATGGTAGAAGAGTGGGACTGGAGGTCTGATGGGTGGGTTGACCTCCTGGTAAGGGGGAGAGGTGCAAAGGACTGAGGACTGGTGTGAGATTTATTTATTGAAATGTTTCACCAGGAAAGGCACACTGAGCAATAAGATGCTCATCTCACGGTGCGACCTGGGGGGTGGAGGTACAGAGGAGAGCAGATGAGTACATGATACATAGCACTGAGTTACACATTGGAGTCCTGAACTGAGAGTATCATTACTTACATTACTTACATTGAATTGAATCAGAATAACACACTGGTACAAAAGAGTGGGAGTAAACTGAAGAGAGGGTCCAGTCTGGATAGGGTGGACTTGGGGGGCAGCACTGTAGACTACATCGCAGTAGTCGAAGGTGAGTAGTATCATTTTCTGCACAATTTCACATCTCATGGGTAGCGGAAGACTACTGCGATTCCTATAGAGAGCGCCAAGCTTAGGGTGCAGTTTTTTCAGGACAGCATCCACATGGGCTGAGAAGGATAGGTGTCGGTCAAGTTAGACCCCTTGGTACCTAAAGGAGGACACGTCCTCAAGGACTGTCCCATCAAGGGTGTGGAAGATTGGGGGTGAGGCAAGTCTGGATAGTCTCTGCCTAGTGCCAAAGGCACTGAGGGAGAGTTGGTGGGAGCTAAACCAGAGCTGTACCTTGTTGAAATCCGCCTGTAGACTGGAAGTGACCTCCTCATGGGTCTGGCCAGAGGAAAAGAGGACTGTGTCATCTGCATACATATGTATTGAGGTAGTTGAGCAGGTTTGTGGCAGGTCATTTAGCAGGATGGAAAAGAGAATGGGGCCAAGAACTGAGCTCTGGGGAACACCAGTGTCAATAGGTAGTGGAGGTGAGGTGGAATCAGCAATTTTTATAGACTGAGTTCTGCCATGCAAGTAGACTCTGAACCAGTTGGTGGCAGTTGTGGATAACCCAGCTTCAGATAGGCAGGATAACAACAGGGGGTGGGATACAGTGTCGAAAGCTTTGGTTAAGTCGACAAAGATGGCTGATGTAATTAGACCTTTGTCCATCCCCGAGAGGATGAAGTCCATGAGTCTTAGTCGGGAAGTGGTAGACGACTGTTTTTTCCTAAATCCAGACAGGAAAGGCATGAAGAAGTTGGATTCAGAGAGGTAGTGGGAGAGTTGTGAAAGCACGAGGTGCTCCTGAAGTTTCGTGAGGGCGGGGAGGAGGGAGATGGGGCGGTAATTTGCCGTGGTGGGGGGGTTCCCTCCTTTTGGTAGTGGTAGGACTGTGGCATGCTTCCACTTCGCAGGAACTGATCCAGTGGGTGAAACGAAAGGTTTAGAAGGGCGACGAGGGGAAATGCAATGGCCGGGGCAGATAGGTAGAGGAGTTTGGTGTCCATCCCATCAGGGAACTTTCCCTTGGAGGGGTTCAGGGTGAGTAGGGCATCTAGGGCTTCCATAGGACAGATGTTCCTGAAGGAGAAGGTATTCAGGCCGGGAGGTATAAGAGTTTCAGCATGGTGAGTGGGTGTGGTTACAGCTGGAAGAGCGGCAAGGAGGGTAGTAGCACATGTGGTGAAGTAGGAATTGAACTCAGAGGCAACTGCGAGAGAGTCTGAGAGGAGAGTCCCTTTTGAGAACAGTAGAGGGGAGGGATTTGTTGATGGGGGGAAGAGAGTTGATAACTTTGCAAAATTTAGATGGAATACCAAGATTGGCATTAAGGGTGTTGTTAAAATATTCAGCTTTGGCTAGTCAGGTGGCCTTGGTACACTTGTTTTGGAGCATGCGGTAGGTGATGCTGTCACCTGGGAGAAGCGTAGTTTTGTAAGTTCTCCACGCCTTGTCCCGGGCATTCTGGCATGCTATTAGTTCAGGGGAAATCCAGGGAAGGTGTGTCCCCCAGACCCTAATGTGATGCAAGGGGGCATGATTAGCCCAGATGCTGAGGAAGGTGTTCCAGAAATGTGTAAGGGCATCATCCATGTTATTACTTCTAAGGTGAAAGCCCCAATTTGAGTGAGCTAGTTCTTCCAGGAGACGGGTAAGGTTTTGTGTGATCATTGTAGTAGAAATTTGGGAGGGGATTTAAGTCGATGGATTTTGCAGATTAAATAGGTGATGTGATAGTCGCTTATAGAGTCTGGAAGTAGGCCGGATTTGACGATCCGGTGGGGGTGGGAGGTGAGAGCCCAGTCAAGTAGGGAGTGATTGCCAGTCTTGGGGTTTGAACATGTCAGTTCCGAGATGACCTGGGTAAGATTGAGGACTGTTATCTCGAGAACGAGCTTTGTTGAAAGAGGGAGACGGACAGTTGTGATTAAAGTCCCCCATAATATAAAGTTCACCTGATGGGGCTACAGAGGCTAGGTGGCTTAGAAGGTCGGTGACTGCTGCAGCTGGGGTGCCAATGCAGCAGCAGTATATACCAGCAACATATATAGGGAGTGAGAAGGGAGGGGACAATTTAAGCATGAGCAGTTCGAAGGCTTCAGGTTCTGATTTAGCAAGTGTGACAGAGAAATTTAAGTCTGAGTTGGTGTAGATTGCAACTCCTCCGGCTCAGGTGGGTCAGTCTTGCCGAGTGATATTGAATCCTGGGACGGTGAGGGGTGGGTCCTTGAAGTTAGGGTTTAGCCAAGTTTCTGATACAATGATAATGTCAGGGGCATGTTGGGCGGCTAGTACCTGGAGCAGATGAAAAAATTACTCACCTTAGTAATGTTGTTTCTTCTAATAGAGTCTTGCTGTATTCGGACAATAGCAGTGAGTCCCAACCTTCGAACTGCCCGAGAGATGAAAGAGTTAACTTTCCATGCCAGGCATGGAACGCTAAGCTCAAGCTCGGTTGAGACTCTGTCTGTTGCTGTTTGAACTCAAACCGCCAGATCTTTATGAGCTTATGAGCTAAACTCACTCAGGTCCTGTGTGGAAGCTGTAAACCTACACTAGCCAACTGGCTACTGAATATAACAACACATTTTTTGGTCTCAAAACAAAGACTCAAGACAGGAAACTCAAAAAATGAAATAAACACAACACCCACTCACCCAAAGAAAAGAGGGTGATAATGAAAAAGGTGGGGCACCTCCTAAGTGCCAACATGCTACTGCCCACCCACATCCCAAAACAAAGGTTCGAGAGGGAAGGCAGGGAGGTCAGAATACAGCAAGACTCCATTAGAAGAAACATTACTAAGGTGAGTAATTTTTCTCAAACAACATGAAGTCTTGCTGTATTCTGACAACAGCAGACTACCAAGCAGTACCTCCATGGAGGAGGGACAGAACCTACTTAGGAAATAGGCTCTGAAGCACAGCTGTGACAAACCGAGCATCACTCCTAGCCTGGATATCCAGAGAGTAATGCTTGGTAAAAGTGTGAACTGTTTTCCAGGTTGCTGCTTGACATATCTCTAAGACAGGAATATCCCTAGCAGCAGCCAGGGAGGCAGCTGTACCTCTAGTAGAGTGAACCCTCAGGCCTGAGGGTGGAACCGTACCTAGTTTTTCATAGCAAAATTGAATGCAAGAGACAATCCACCTGGCAATGGATCTTTTAGTGGCAGGTTTTCCTTTACCAACCTCACCATAAGTGAGGAACAGTTGGAGGGAGTCAAACCTGTGACCCTTGGTACGTTCTATGCAGTAGCTAAGGGCTCTTTTCACATTTAAACTGTGCAGCCTCCTCTCACCAGAGGAGGAATGGTCAGTGAAGTACACAGGAAGAGACATAGATTGGTTAAGGTGGAAGTCTGAAACCACCTTAGGTAAAAACTTCCTGTTAGTCCTGAGGACCACCTTATCTCTATGAAAAGAGATAAAATCAGGCTCCACTGACAGGGCTTGTAACTCACTTATGCGCCTGGCAGAAGTGATGGCTACCAGGAACACAGTTTTCCAAGTCAAGTACTTAAGCTCTGCTGAGGACAAAGGCTCAAAAGAGGGCTGCATAAGCTGAGCAATGCAAATGTTAAGGTCCCAAGCAGGGGCAGGGTCCCTGAATGGAGGATTGGTATGAAGCAATCCCTTGAAAAACGTGGAGAATACAGGGTGAGTTGAAAGAGAAGAGGGCTTACCTACTGAAATAAAAGCAAAGACAGCTGCCAGATGCACCCTTAGTGTAGCTGGTCTGAGTCCTAAGCTATTCAGATGGACCATATAGTCAAGGATTGTGGGCAGATCAGCAGACTCTGGGGAAATATGCTTCCCAGAGCACCACATGGAAAATCTTTTCCACTTGGAATTATAAGTAGCTCTGGTGGAAGGCGTCCTAGAAGCCTTTAGAATATCCATAGCACCTTGGGAGAGGTGTAAATCAGCAAACTCTAACTCTTCAAGAGCCAGACCTTGAGGTTGAGAGATTTGAGATTCGGGGACCAAACCCTCCCCTGAGCACAGGTTAGCAGGTTGTAATTCCTGGGAAGAGACAGGGGAAGGTGGACTGCTAAGGACAATAGGAGAGGATACCAGGGCTGTCTGGCCCAGTCTGGAGCAATCAGGATCACTTTGCAGGGTTGAGATCTGATTTTGACTAGCACTTTGAATAGGAGAGGGAAGGGGGAAAAGCATACAGGAACTTCCCTTCCCTTCCCAACTGAGAACTAAGGCATCCAGGGGGACTGAGCCCAACACTGGGGGTCTGCAACAAAACAGGGGAAGTTGGTGATTGTCTGGGGCTGCAAAAAGATCTATCTGTGGGGTGCCCCATCTGGAAAATATCACTTCCAAAACCAGGGGATCCAGTGACCATTCATGATGGCCCTGGGATATCCTGATGAGAGCATCTAATAGGACATTGTCCTTGCCTGGGAGGTGTACTGCTGTGAGGGAAGTGTTCAGGGAATAAGTCAGAGACCACAACTTCATTGCTTCTGTGCACAAGGCCGTAGACCAAGTGCCTCCTTGCTTGTTAATATACCATATTGTGGTGGCATTGTCTGTTCTGATCTGAATAACTCTGTTCTGAACAGACTTGGAAAAGGCTTGAAGTGCTAGAAATACTGCTCTGAGTTCCAACAGGTTGATGTGAAGCAGAGATTCCTGAGGGGACCACAACCCCTGAGTGGTCAGGTCTCCCAAGTGGGCCCCCCACCCCAAGAGGGAGGCATTTGTAGAAAGGATTAAGGAGTGAGACTGAGTGACAAAGGGAACTCCCTGTCTTAGATTGTTCTGATCCTGCCACCACTGCAAGGCCTGGATCAGGGTTCGAGTCACTTGGATCAGTTTGGTCAGAGGGTCCTTTTTCTGAGACCAAAAGGCTCTCAAGTAGAACTGAATGTCCCTCATCTGAAATCTTGCTCCCTGCACCACTGCTGTAGAAGCAGCCATGTGCCCCAGGAGCTGCAGAAAATGCCTTGCTGGTCGAGACACCTGCAGGGTGAATGAGGAGGCCAGTGTGATAAGGGTCCTTGCCCAGTCCAGGGGAAGGAAGGCTCTGGCCTTTTCTGTATCTAGCTGTATGCCTATGAAGGTGAGGAGCTGAACAGGATCTAGAACTGACTTTGAAAGATTCAGAAGGAAACCTAGAGAGGTGAGCAGTTGCTGAGTTACCTGCAGGTGTAACTTGACTTGGTCTGGGGACTGGCCTACTATGAGCCAGTTGTCCAGGTATGGGAAGATGGCAATCCTTTGCCTTCTTAGAGAAGCAACCACTACTGCCAGGCATTTTGTGAACACCCTTGGAGCAGAGGTTAGGCCGGAGGGCATTGCTCTGAATTGGTAATGGCCTGAGGGCAGCTCGAATCTGAGGTACTTTCGATGGGAGCTTCTGATGAGAACACGGAAATAGGCATCCTTGAGGTCCAGGGAGACTAGCCAGTCCCCTGGCCTTAGAGAGGGTAGAATTATTCCCAGAATCACCATTTTGAATTTTGGCTTTAAAAGGTGCTTGTTTAAGTATCTGAGATCCAGGATGGGCCGCCATTCTCCTGTCTTTTGGGGGGTAAGGAAGTACCTGGAGTACAATCCTTTGCCCTGGTGTAGGGATGGAACCCTTTCCACAGCTCTGACAGCCAGGAGGGAAGAGACCCCTGCCTCTAGGGCAAGTGCCTCTGAAGGATTTGCAGGTGGAAAGGATCTGGTTCTCAGCTTTGGAAATTTTTTGAAGCTGAGAACCAGTCCCTGGCTTACTACTTCCAGGACCCACTTGTCTGATGTTAGAGACTTCCAGTCCTGGACAAAGTAAGCCAGCCTGCCCCCTACAGGTAGTGGAGAATCGGCCCTGACAATCCCATCAGGGTGCCTGTTTGGCAGGGGGTTTAGGCTGAGGGGTGGAAGCAGGCCTGCTTGTACCCCTTCTGCCTCTCCCTCTAAAGAACCCCCTCTGAGCATAAGCAGAAGAGGAGACATGGGCTTGGTAGAAAGGCCTGCCCCTGCCCCTGGGATGCTGCCTTTGAGGAGTGGCTTACCTTTCCTTGGCCTGGGCACTCCTATAGGTGGTCCTATATTCATCCATTTTCTTCATGTAATTCTCTGTTTGCTCCCCAAACAGAGAATTACCCACAACAGGAAAATCCATGGCCTTAGTCTGGGTATCCTGTGACAGGCTAGTACATCTGAGCCAAGCCATTCTACGAAGTGCCACAGATGTAGCCATGACTCTAGATGAAACATCATTGGAGTCTACTGCAGCATGGAATTGCACCTTGGATGCCTCAATACCATCAGCAGCCACCTGTTCCAGCTCCTTGGCAAGCTGGCCAGGGACCTGTTTTGCTAAAGCCATGACAGTGTCCCATCTAGATTTCTGATACCTAGCAGTATAGGCCATATAATTGGCCTGTCTGAGTCCCAAGGATGCTGCCATGTACTGTTTCTTTGCCATGGCATCAATCCTCCTGGAGTCCTTGTCTGGGGGGTGTGAAGCCAAGGGAATATTAGCCTTATCACAGGCTGCAGCCTGCACTACCCCAACATGGCTGCATTGTTGTGTAAGGCACTCTGTATCTGAGCCTGACAGAGTATACCTCTTGTCCATTCTTTTATCCACAGGAGGTACAGTATTAGGAGTCTTTAAAATCTTAAATGTCTGTTTCCGAAAAGATTTGTGTAAGGGAATAGACAGCCTCCTAGACTGTGGGATATCCATCATTTCCACATAGTCAGGCTCTTCCTGGTCATCCACAGCTTCTTCCATAGGAAGCTGAAGGGTTTCAGCCACTTTCTTATAAAACATAAAATGGGAGGGGGACTCAGAAAGCCTAGGAGGAGACACTCCTGAAGGTCTGTCTGGGGAGATGTCCGGGTCAATGGGCACATCCAGACTTTCAAAACCACATTCACTGTCCTCATACTCCTCTTCCTCCTCCTCCGGTTCATAATATTCCTCTAAATCATAATCCGGAACCGGGGAAAGCGACTGCACAATTTTTATCGCTTTGGCTATTTCTTCAGCGGTTGGAGAAGAAACTTTTGGGTCCACACCAGCTGATTTTTTCTTTCTTGTTCTCTTAGCCGGAACCGACTCTCAGAATCAGTTCTCCTTTTGCCCAAGACGCCCCCGCCCCTGGTCAGAGGGCACCTTCTTGTTCGAAGAACCGAACCGGCTAGCCATCCGTTCAGTGGACTTTTGGCCTCTTCCCTGAGCCTACCAACTCTTCTCTAGGGTAGCTGCAGGAAATTTTACAAACCTGGCAGTCTGCATTGAGGTGGTCAAACCCCAGACAATAAACACAGGTGATGTGGGGGTCAGCCTTAGCAAAGACTTCCCCACACACACTGCAGTGTTGAAACCCAGTGGGCCCGGTTTTTCTTTTGGGTTTCTCAGACATTGTGACAGTCCTAACTAAACTTACCCTTTTAATGGCAATCTGCCAGGCAAGACATTCTTATCGGTTCCTGACCGTGTCACGGGTCGTGGAAAAAAATGTAATAAAATCCGTTCTTTTTTAAGAAACGATAAGAACCGGTAACCACACTCTAAAAGTACAGATAAACATTTTACAACAACTTTATCAGTTCAAACCGAACCGATGAACCGTTTACAAGTTCCACACAGAATAGAAAACAATATAACCTATCTAGTACTCACGAATACCACAGACAGAGACTGAACCGACAGGTTACGGTTTAAATTCGGTCTAAAACCGAGAAAAGCGGTACTTTAACCGACAAATTGAACCGAGCAGAAGGAGAAATCTCCGGAGCGACTGTTCAGTGAGGCGGAGTAAAGAACCTGACGGTTTGAGTTCAAACAGCAACAGACAGAGTCTCAAGCGAGTTCGAGCTCAGCGTTCCATGCCTGGCATGGAAAGTTAACCCTTTCATCTCCGGGGCAATTCGAAGGTTGGGACTCACTGCTATTGTCAGAATACAGCAAGACTTCATGTTGTTTGAATGAGCTTGGGGCTAGGCTTTGAATGTTTAGGTGGAGTATTTGTAGTCCACAGGGGAAGGAGCCAACATGAGTAGCAGTGGTGGCCTTTGTGTGGGGGTTGATCGTTGAGCTAGAAGGACAGAGGGCTGGTGCTGGGCCGGGGTTTGGGTGTGTGTCCCCCGCTGCAAGGAGTAAGGCAGGAGTTAAATAGTGAGGAAGTATGTAACAGCACCCTGATGTGGGAGAGTGTCACTTATGAGATGCTTTAGGGTGGACAGCTTGGCAAGTGTGGGAGGTAATTAGGTTGAGGGTTGACCAAAGGTAAACATAGGAGTAGAGCGAGGGGGGAGCCTCATAGGATAGTGGGACCAGGTAGTGGCTGGTAGAGATAGAGTGACGTGGGGGGGGCCATGGATAGGATGAGTTAATTCAGCCATAGTGGCGGAGGATCAAGGTAACAACTTGTGAGAGGTATTGGGGGGTGTGCAGAATATGAAGGAGGAGATTAGGAGTAGGTTCATAGCTGTTAGTGCCATAACTGATAGTACACAGGAGGCAGTGATCCACTTTGTGCCCGCGATTCGTAGGAGAGAAAGACAAGCGACCACGTGGACCACTAGGATGTCAGCTATAGGGAGGGCGGTAGGCAGGAGAAATGGTATTGGGCGCCAGTAATGTTAGAGCAGGTTTTGGAGGTGGGGCAAGCAGAGTATTTAATAGGAGGCCTGGGAGGGTGGTGGGGTGGGACAAAAAAAGGGCTGGCAGACTCATATCTGTCCTCAGTTGAAACAGCTAAAACAATCCTACAGTCGGGCGCCAAAAGCCGTAAAACAGCTTGCCTTGCACAGTCTACAAGGCACACCAATCAGGAACTTAGGGCTACCCGCTGGTCCAATCAGGAACCGCTAAGTCAACAGGCGCTCCAATCAGGGAGCCGCCGAAAGCTGTACGGCCCCAGGAGTTCTGGAGGTAGCACCTGTGTGGCTGGTCCGGGAAGCAGGACCAGGAGGGTGGCTGGATTTGTCCATGGGCTCAGCGGTGGCGTTCGATGATGCCGCAGGGGTCCTGAGGCGCTGTTCAGGGCGCGGGCAAGTTCTGCAAAGGAAAGAGGGCACAGCATTAGTTATAGGGAGAACACAAGCAGAGAACAGTAAAGGGGCCGGAGACAGATGGGAGCTCGTCAGCAGGGGTGGGGGTGTTACTTGAGGACAAAAGGGTAAAATTAGCAATTCAAGGTAGGAGAAGGAGAGGTTTAAGAGAGACAAAGGAAGGAGGTTTAAGAATAGTCAGTGAGAATAATAGCCGGGGGGGGGTGGGGGTGAGGCGGGAGGCTGTCTGCAGTCAGATTGCTTAGTACAGGAGTTAAAGATAGGTGCAAATGGGTCAGGAAAGATGGCGCCGGAGGAGCGCGGTTTGAGGGGAGATGAAAACAGCCAGTAGGAGGAAGGGCAGGCACCCAGAAGACCCTGGGCAGTAAAGAAGCAGTAGAAGGCAACACAGGAGCAGAAAGCAACACAGGAGCTAAACAGCTTAATTTATCTCTAAACTGAAGATTACTGTAGCAAGTCTGAGGGCATGCAGCTGACTAGAAATTCCTCAACAGGGCTGTTAATCACTTTAGAAACAACGCGGTTACAGATACAGTAGATTACATCCGACACGTTTATAGTTTACACAACAGCGCTTTTTTATGCTTTAAGTACTGTGCTGAAATAACACTAGCTAGAATTAACAGAGACCTGTAGGCATAGTAATTTCATTAACTAAAAAACAGGGCTGGTAGACTCTTATATCTGTCCTCAGTTGAAACCACTAAAAACAATCCTACAATCGGGCGTCAAAAACTGCAAAACAGCTTGCCTTGCACAGTCTACGAGGCGCACCAATCGGGAGCTTAGGGCTACCGCTGGTCCAATCAGGAGCCGCTACATCAGCAGGCGCTCCAATCAGGGAGCCGCCGGAAGTGGCATGGCTCCGGGAGTTCTGGCGGTAGTACCAGTGTGGCTGGTCCGGAAGCAGGACCAGGAGGGCGTCTGGATTTGTCCGTGGGCACAGCGGCGGCATCCGATGATGCCGCTGGGGTCCTGAGACGCCACTCGGATGAGTTCTGCGTGGCTGGTCTGGGAAGCAGGACCAGGAGGGCAGCTGGATTTGTCTGTGGGCTCGGCGAGATGAATGGAGGATGAGAGGAAAGTAGGCTGATGAGCAGAATTGATACCTGGTAGAGTGGGAAGGGCAGTAATAAGTTCATGGTGAGGAGTAGAGACAGGTGTGAGAGCTATGGCAAATATGGACAGGACTAACAAAAAGGAAAACGTATGGAGGGTATAAGCACCAAATGATAGTTCAACAACTAGGAGAGCCAGTGAAGGAATGGTGTATATGGCCACTAGTGGTGAGAGGCAATAGAATGCCTATGGGGAAGTTAGGAGTTTAAAAACCACTTGGCCAGGTCATGTGGGACCAAGCCACATGACCAGCAGGGACCACAAGTTGCCAGACAACAAAGGGTTGGAGGGTGGGGTGAGGGCGGGGTAGCCCACCTCCCACACTCCCAAGACGAGTATGTAATTTTCATATCTTCCAGGAATTACTCTGCACCACTAATTCACACTACTGGGTTAGATACCAAGATCAGACAAAATCCCCTTAAGAAATTAATCTGCTCAGGACTGTCCTGCCGGAGGGGGCATGCTGCTTGGCATGGACATCCAGAGCATAGTGCTTTACAAAATTGTGCACTGTGCTCCAAGCTGCAGCTCTGAAAATATCACTAATAGGCACACAGTGAATCTCTGCCAGGGATGTGGCAACCACTCTGGTGGAGCGGGCACGTATTTGGCCCTCTAGCTTTACCTGGGCCATAGCACAGTAGTGGCGCAGGCAGCTCATAATCCAGGCAGAAATGCACTTGAGTGTAACAGGCTGTCACTTCCCATCATGATTAAAAGAGACAAAGAGCTGTTCTGATTGCCTGAAGTCCTTAGCTCTGTTCCAGGTAACATGTGAGGACTCATTTAACATGTCGGGCGGGGAGTGAGCTCTTCATTCTAGGCAGGCAGCACTAATGGCTGGTTTAGATGGAACTCCGACACCACATTCGGTAGGAACTTTTTTGGGGAGGGGGCATGGAAAAACAATTTTCTGAGGATCTGTGACCAAGGCATGGATTTCAGACACTCTGCAAGCAGAGATAATGACCACTGGAAATACTGCTGCCAAAAAAAAAAAAACCTTCTGCTCACAGGTAGCAAGGGGCTCGAAAGGTTTGCAAGTGAGCATATCTAACACAAGGTTGATATCCACAGCAACCACCAGCTTCCTGACGGGAGGCCTTGTGTACAAAATGCTCTTAACAAACCTCTTGAACAGTGGTAGCAGTGCCAGGCACAGGGTACCGATAGGTTCCTGGTATGAAGATATAGCACACAGGTGGATACTGCAGGCCAGCATCATAAAGGTCCAGCAAGTACTTTAGAACCTTGTCAGGTGGGCAGCTGGGCACCCAAAGAGGGCCACGCAGGCCTTGGGACACCAGATGGAAAATCTTTTCCTCTTGGCTCTGTATGTTCTTCTAGTGGAAGACTTACAAGCAGCCAAAAGTATTTCAGAGACCCTCTAAGACAGGGGTTCTCAAATGGTGAGGCCAGCCTCCCTGGGGAGGCCCCAACCTGTTCCAAGGGAGGCTCAAGCAAGTCTGAAAAAGTACTGTATTTCAATTTTGAGTTTTATATATTTTGTGCGAAGAGGTGAAGCAAACTGAAAGAGGATAATAGTAGGTGAATCTTATGTATTTAATATTAGGTGACAAGGGAAGAAGGTGAATGAGCCAAGGCTCATTCCAGGTGTACTCAGGGAATGGTAGAGAGTCAATACATGTCAAAAGGTAACTGCAAAACAATCAAGAAATACACAATGATCAATACTGCAATCAAATATGAACAATAAAGTAATAATGAAAGGTGGAAATTGATCAATTTGCAGCCTGATGGCAGAACAGCCCTAATGCAAGGGTTGAACATAGAAGTGCTAAGAGCAATAGCAGGAAGGAGCAAAGTAATCCCTGAGAAGTTGCTTAGGAGCAGGGAAGGACAGGGAGAGACAAGTATGTAGGAAGGTTATTTCATATAGAAAGGAAACGGAGAAAGTAGTTTGACCCATGAAGGTACTGCAACAAGGGGTAACAATGGTTCAAGAATGAAAATAGTGGAGCAAGTAGGCTGGTCTGTTGGGGAGGGGTTATAATAAGCTAAATAATATTTGCTTAATTTATTTGTTATTCAGATAACACCTTTGAGCACAGGAGCTCTTTTTTCAAAGGTCAGTATAAGACAAAGAACTGAATGTGAGGCAAGTACTCAAAGGGGTTTCAATTTATTCATGGTGTACTGCACAAAGTACAGTGTGTTATTTTTCTTTGGGGAAGCCCAAGATTATCTCAGTTTTTGGGGGAGGCTCAAAATCTTTTCCATGGATTTGGGGAGGCTCACTGTGACAAAGTCTGAGAACTATTGCTCTAAGATATCGTGTACTTGGTTACTTCTTTCTCTTCAGGAGCCAGGCCTGAAGGTGAAGGGAGCATAGACTGGATTGGACCATGTGACCATGAGTCAGCAAGTTCGTCCTGGGTGGCAGAATCCTCAGTTGTCTGACTGACGGTCTGTTTCACAGAGGAAACCTCATCTGTCGAGGCCAGCAAGGGGCGACCAGTATCATCTTGTTCCCATGCGCCTCCAGTCTGAGTAATACCCTCTGCACTACAGGGATTGGTGGGAATGCATACAGAAGAAATAGGTTACTCACCTGCAACCATAGTTCTAGGAGTGGTATACCATTCACATCCAAATTCTGGTAGTCCCACACTGGAACAGTTGGATTCGCCGGAGGTCTTTAAGCTAAGGTCCTCCCACCACCTCGGTGGTATATCCTAACTCTACCCTGTGATATCATATCTTGCATGCTGGAAGCAGGGATCTATGTGCCACTTGCAAGGGGAGGCCAGGTGGGATGCGTGGACATGAACTATATACTACTCAGTTGCGTACTCACCGTAACGATAGATCTTCGAAAGGTATCTCTTGCAGCAGGTAATACACTTGGGTCCTTGCCAGAGGGCGCTTTTCTGCATGGCAGTTTTCTTCTAGCAGTTTTTGCCTAGGGTCTGCCCATACATGACATCATCATCCTGCACATATACAAGTGTAGGCGGCCCCAGGCATCTTCAGTTCCCCGGCGGATTCCGCTCGCTAAGCGAGAACGGAGGTACCTTGGGTGCCCCCTCATGTATATATTTGGATCAGAAGTCGTTCTCTTAGAGAAGGAGGTGGAAGAAGGGAGGGATCGTACCCTGCTGTAAGAGATGCCTCTCGAAGATCTACCGTTATGGTGAGTACGTAACTGTACTATCTTCCACGACTGTAATCTCTTGCAGCAGGTAATACACTTGGGATGATTCCCAAGCAGTAAACCCAGGAAGGGTGAAAAACATTATGATAGAAGGTTTTGTAGGACAGCACAGCCAAAGGCCATCCTGCGGCGAAAAGAAATGTCTAAAATTGTAGTGCTCCATGAAGGAATGTATTGTGGACTATGTGGTTGCATTGTAGATGTCTGTGATACATGCCCTTTGAAGCAGGCTCCGGTAGTGGCCATAGCTCAGGTAGAGTGGGCCTGAACAGGTCTTTGTAATGGTTTGTTATATTTCTTATAACAGAAGATTATCGAATGTGCCAACCAGTTGGAGAGGGTCTGCTTAGTGACCGGGAAGCCTTCCCTTGTAGGGGCAAAGGAAACAAAAAGCTGAGGAGTCTTCCTGAAAGATTTGGTACAATTTACATAATATCTTGAAATGCGATGAACATCTAAAGTATTCTCCTGAATTAGAATGCTCAGGGAAGTAGACTGGCAGGTCTATAGACTGATTTAAGGTGTGCTCAGAGACCACCTTGGGTAACAAGAAGGGATTGGTAGGGAAGGACACTCTGTCTTTATCAAAGATTAAGTAAGGTTCCCTACATATTAGGGCATGAAGTTCAGAAATACGTCGAACTGAAGTGACATCTACTGAGAATAAGGCTTTCCAGGCTAGGAAGTGGAGGTCGCAAATAGCCGCAGGCTCAAAGGGGTCGAGGGTCATTTTCTCCAACATGAAATTCAAGTCTCATGGAAGAGTGGGCCGTCTAATAGGAGGTTTGAGGTGGAACATACCTCTTAGAAACATCCTGGCAAGGTGGTGTTGATAAAGCAGTCTCCCTTCTAATGGTTCATGAAAGGCAGAGAAAGAGGCCAGATGGACTTTAATAGAGGAGTAGCTCACGCCTGAAGAGGCGAGTGAAGTCAAGTAGTTCAATACCTTGGCCAATGGACATGAATAAGGGTCCAAAGACTGGGAAGCAGCCCACAGGGAGAAATGTTTCCATTTGGCATTATAGGTTTGCCTCGTAGAGGGTTTACGGGAGGCCAAAAGAATGTTGGCCTATGGCGAGGAGACTTGAAGGCAGACTAAGAAAGTGTCCTCAGGAGCCAAGCGTGAAAGTGTAATGACTTCAGGTTGGGGTGAAGGAGGGTTCCCAGATTCTGTGCCAACAGGTCTGGTCTGATGGGCAATGGGTGTGGATCCGCCACTGATGACTGTTGAAGTAGGGGAAACCACACCTGCCGAGGCCAGAGAGGGGCTATAAGAATCATGGTGACAGGTTCGGGCTGTAACTTCAGAAGAGACCATTGCAGGAGTGGAACGGGGTAGCATATAAGAAGAGTCCTGTCCACGCTTGGGACAGGGCATTGATAGACAGTCCCTTTCTGTTCTGGATAATGGAATAGTATCTGGGGCGATGTTGATTGTTGGGGGAGGCAAAGAGGTTGAGGTGCGGGGTCCCCCACAACTGAAAGACTGTCTGAAGAACTCTGTGATGAAGTGTCCACTCATGCATGGAGGTCTGGCGACTGAGAATGTCAGCCATGGTATTGTGGCATCCCGGTATATGGACGGCAGTCAACGTTAGATGTTGAAATATGGCTTCTTGCCAAACCGCCATCGCCTCCCTGCAGAGAGTGCAGGATTTGGTACCTCATTTGTTCAGATAATACACCACTGAGGTGTTGTCTGATTGGAGGCGAGGTGGACTGCTCCCATATCCAGTAGATTTATATGCAGAGGGGTTGAGTACAGCAGCCACCTGCCTTGTATCCTGTAAGGACCCAGGTGCACCCCCAGCCATCGAAGGAAGCATCCGTGGTTAAAGTCTGATGGGGAGGAAGGGACTGGAAGGGCCTGCCCTGAGACAGGTTGGCATGATGGGTCCACCAGTCGAGGGCCAAGAGTAAAGCGGGAGTGACTCAGATTCTGTATTCGAAATCCCCCGGTTTTTGCCTCCACTAACTTTGAAGAGTCTAATGGATTGGTCTCATGTTTAGATGAGTGAATGCCACCATAGGGATGGCTGTGGCCATATGTCCTAAAAGACATAACAGCCATCTGGCTGTGACAGATTGTTGCTACTGTATCTGGGAGGCCAGAGACAGAAATCTGTCTTGCCTGTCGGCAGGAAGGTAAGCCCTGGCAGAAGGTGGTGTCCAGAACGGCTCAGATGAACTGGAGCTGTTTAGGAGTTGGGCTGGATTTCCGCCAGCTGACTGTAATGCCCAGGGACTGGAACAGAGTGAGGGTTACCTGGAGGGAAATAAGCGGAGAAGTTCTGGAGTTTGCTTTTATGAGCCAATCGTCTAAGTAAGGGAAGATGAAATGTCAGTCCCATTATAGGGCTGCCGCCACCACCGCGTGACACTTAGGGTTTTTTTTTTTGTACTTTATGGTTATTATTTTGAAAAAAACAAACATACAGTTTGAATACTAGTCATTAACATGACTTAATACTGTATAATACCAGGAAGACGCCACTCCCCTCAATACATTCAAAAATTATCCGTCAAAGACTAAAGAGATACATTATATTGGGGGAAAATTATTATCATAAAAAAAAAATCCACAATTGAATACACTCGCTAAAGTAGTGTGACGAGCTCATGAGCTGCATGGTTTATTACTAGAATTCTTTATTACTAAAAAATTACAGTTCAATTGGCTTCACCCTCCAAGGGAGGGCAAAAACCTTCCACCATGCTATCTCTAAAGTATTGCACCTCATGGTGCTAGCCCATTATCAGATCAAGAGCCCTGCAATCTCCCCAAGAAGCCAGCATTACTTGTGAGGGAAGATCCATTACAGTGCTATGCCCCAAACTGTATTTCTAAACATAGGGAGAGATTATTCAGAAAGTAACTTGTAGCCTATTGCAACAGTAAGAACCTTAGTCTAGGTGCTTATGCTGTAAACATTATTTGGAAATTCAATCGGGTTAAAACAGAGTATAATAACCAGAGCAACAAGCTATTAAAACTATTAAAGGACTAGTGAGAGTCTGAACCACTGTGTCCATTTGTAGAAAAGTCTATAAATAAAAGTAGAAAATATTGTTGACGCATTCCTGAGTCTAGATCAGAAAGTCAGCTCTCTGCCAAATTAATGTAATGCCCAAAACCTGTAGTTTGGACAGTTAATCAACTTTACCCATCAGGTTTCATCTTCCTCCGACGAGGTAGCATCCCTGTGCACTGCTCAAGGGTGGACTGCATGCTATTGGGACCATTTAAGCACCTCCGTGTGATCAGAAAATAAATACAGGTTACTCACCTGTAACAGGAGTTCTAGGAATGGTATATGATGTTCATCCACACTTACTGGCAGGTTCCTTGCCACTTTAAATCTTGCCGGAAGGTCTTCAAGCTGGCTCCTCCCACCCACCCGGGTGGTAAAACTCTTGGCTCCGCCCCATGACACCAGATCTAGCCCGCTGGAAGCCAGGTTGTGCGTCGAAGCCGGGGAGGTCGGGTGGGTTGTGTGGATGAACAACATATACCATTCCTAGAACTCCTGTTACAGGTGAGTAACCTGTATTTCTAGGGACATGGATATGTTGTTCTATCCACACTTACTGGCAGACTCCAAGCAGTTCTCCGGGAGGAGGGAGGGCAAGGCACACACCCCCTACTTAGGAAATAAGGACTGGAGAACCGAGGTCCCAAAACCAGCATCCCAGCGTGACTCAAGGTCGACGTGGTAGTGGTAATGAAGGTGTGTGCTGACTTCCAGGTAGCAGCCCTGTAGATGTCCTGGATAGGGACGTACGTGGAAGCAGCCACCGAAGCAGTGGTATGGCGGGTAGAATGAGCTCTTATCCCTCTGGGAGGCTCCATGCCCGCCAATCTATAGGAGAGATCTATGAAGGAGGTGACCCACCTGTCTATCGTCTGCTTGGCTGCAAGTCTGCCAGGAGCGGCTTCTGCGTAGATGAGAAACAGCTGGCGAACCTCTCCAGAACTTCAGCCGTCCACTCCTTGTAATAAGAGAGTACTCTTCTAGGGTCCAGAGTATGAAGCCTATATTCGGCCTCCGAGGTGTTACTGGGGTAGAACACCGGCAGAGTCAACACCTGGTTAAGGTGAAACTCCGACACCACCTTCGGAAGGAATTTCGGGTAAGGGTACAGCACAACCTTGTCCCTGTGGAAGACCAGATAAGAAGACTCGATGGAAAGCGCCTGGAGCTCTCCCATCCTTCTGGCTGACGTGATAGCCACCAAGAAAGTGGTCTTCCACGACAGGTGAGAGATATCACACCTGTGCATCAGTTCGAATGGCTTGCCCATGAGCTTAGCCAATACCAGCAGTAGATCCCACAGAGATGGAGGTTTTTGCTCCGGAGGGGATATGTGATCAAGGCCTTTGAAAAAGTGCCAGATCACCTCCTGCACCACCGACTGCTTTCTGGCCCGCGTCCAGTAAGCAGAGATGGCTGCCAGGTGCACCCTAAGTGTCGTTGACCAAAGCCCTTGCTGAGAAAGGGACCATAAGTAGTCCAGAATGCTGGCCAAGGAGCAGGACGAAGGGTCCAATCCCTTATCCTGACACCAAATGGAGAATCTCTTCCATTTGAAGGCATCGCATTTTCTGGTCGACTCCTTACGGGATGCCTCAACAACGTTGAGGACCTCGTCGGAAAGACCGAAGGCCTGGAACTCTAGCTGCTCAGGAACCAGGCCATCAGGTGCAGGGATTGAAGGTCCAGGTGGAGTACCTTGCCCTGGTTGACTGAGATCAGGTCCGGGCAGGCTGGAAGCCGCCTCGAGAGCCTGGAGCTGAGGCTGAGGAGATCTGGATACCAGAACTGGCGGGGCCAGTCTGGGGCTAGCAGAATCACCTGCTCCTTTTCCCTCCTTCCCTAGAGAAGCACCTTGTGGATCAACGGAAATGGGGGAAAGGCGTAGAAGAGGCCCAGGTTCCACGGCCTCGAGAAGGCATCCCCTTGCAGCGAGCCCTGCTGAGGGGGGCAGGTATGAAACAGCCTCAGCTTCGCATTCTCCCTGGAGGCAAACAGGTCCACCTGAGATGTGCCCCAGTGGGAGAACAGATCGTGTACTACTTCCGGAAGGAAAGACCACTCGTGAGATGCACCTCCTATCCGGCTTAGGGCATCGGCCAGGGTGTTGGAGGCTCCCGCCGCATGGATGGCTAGGAGATCCACCTCCAGTCTGCTCACGAGGGACCAAGTGCGGAGAGCTTCCTTGCATAGGGACAAGGAGTGCGTCCCGCCCTGGCTGTTTAGGCAGTACATGGTCGTGGTATTGTCCATCTGGACCTGGACCACTTGACCCCGTACAAACGGAGCGAAGGTGGTGAGGGCTAGTCTGACCGCTCGAAGTTCCAGCAGGTTGATGTGGCATCGAGACTCCTGAGGGGACCAGAGGCCATGCGCTCTGTGCTTTCCCAGATGGGCACCCCAACCCATCAGAGAGGCATCGGTCGTTAGAATGACCATCAGCTCGGGGTGGACAAACAGGATGCCCTCCTGCAGATGAGCTGGAATGATCCACCACTGGAGAGCGTTCCACATCTCCTGGGTCACCGCCACTGGCTGGTCCAGAGGACCGGAGTGCTGTGACCATTGGCAGGCCAGCCTCCATTGAAGGGGACACATGTGCCAGCGGACCCAATGGACCACGCTGGTGCAGGCCGCCATGAAGCCCAGTAGGCACAGGAAGTCCTGAGCAGGGCGCAATTGCCCAACCAGAAATGATTAGGCAAAGGAGGAGAGAACCTCGGCCCTGTCCGACGGGAGCCGTGCTCTGGCTCAAACAGAGTCGAGCTCTGCCCCGATGAATTGAATCACCTGCATTGGCACAAGTTCCGATTTGGTCTCATTGATGAGGAGGCCAATCTGAGAGCAGACCTGGAGAGCCAGATCCCTGGACCGCTGCTCCACCTCCAGCCTGGAGGGGGATGCAATCAGCTAGTCGTCCAGGTAAAGGTACACCTGGACCCTTCGGCGCCACAGGAATGCTGTCATCACTGCCTTGCATTTGGTGAAGACCCTGGGAGCTGGAGAGAGGCCGAAGGGCATGGCCCGGAATTTGTAAAGGGACCCCTCCGCTCTGAGGCGAAGGAATCGCTGGTGGGACGGACGGATTGGGACATGAAAGAACGTGTCCTGGAGGTCCGGAGAAAAGAACCACATGCCTCATTCCAAGGATGGAATGATCTGTGCCAGAGTGACCATCCTGAAGGTTCAGGACCTTAGGAACTTGTTCAGGTCGTGTAGGTCTAGAATGGGGTGCCAGCCCCCCGTCCGTTTTGGGACCAGGAAATACCTGGACACAAACCCTAGGTCTGGTGGAGGACTCGCTACCTCCCTGATCACCTCCTTTTGGAGGAGCAGAGCAATGTCGGCTCGATGAGCCGACAGAGAAGCAGCGGACCCTATAGCCCTCCGTGGGGCAACGGCCCGATAGGGTGGGGCCTGCTCGAATTCCAGAGGCAGATTTTTTCCTACCACTTCCAACACCCAGCGGTCCACAGTGATAGTGGACCAGGTGGAAAAGAAGTGGCGGAGCCATCCCCTCACAGGGGGAACCCAGGGGGGAGTGACGAGGCTGGGGGCGACACCCCCTCAACCCGTCACTGGGCAGGCTTGGAGGAAGGACCGGCCAAGGGACCTCCTGGGCATTTTCCTCCTGGCTTCCTGCTGGAGGAAGCTGAAGGCTTGGCTTTGGGGTGCCAAGTGCGAGCCTGCTGGTCCTGATGCTGGTGTTGCTGGGCCGGACATGCCGAAGGGGCAGAAGGCCGAAAGGGCTTACGCTGCTGCTGGAGGCGTTTGTCCTTCTGGGCAGACATGACCGAGTCCATGGTGGCATTGGACTTCTCGATCCTCTGCAAGTGACCCTCCACCCCAGGACCAAACAAGTCGGTATGCAGGAGGGGAACGTCTGCCAGCTTGTGCTGGGTATCCGCCGTGAAGGTGGAGATCTGCAGCCAAGCTCTGTGGCACATGGCCACTGAGGCCACTACTGACTGGGCACAAGAGTCTCCGATGTCGAGAGCAGTTTGGAGCTGTTGCTTTACCACCGCCCTTCCCTGATCCCACACCTGCTTGACCGTAGTCTGGAGGTCAACCGGGAAATGAGGAATCACCTCATCCAGGGAGCCCAAAAGGGCGTGGAAAAAGTGTGCCATCAGTATGGCTGAACTGGCCTGATGAAGGCCTAAGGAGGATGCAGCATAAACTTTACGCCCGGAGTAATCCAGTTTCTTGGACTCTTTATTGGGTGGCTTGTCCACGTCCCAAGCATTTCCAGAGCGCTGGAAAACACTGTTGGTCACCAACTCCTCCGCAGAGGGGTGCTCCGAGAATCCGGAGAGTGAGCCGGTGGGAACGGCATACTTCCTGGCCATCCTGGCCAAGGAAGCAGGACAAGAAGCCGGCCACTGCCACAGCTCCAGGGCTGGGCCAACAATGACTTTGGCCACAGGAAAGGCCTCCGTAGGAGAATTCCCTCGGTCCAGTATCTCTGTGAGGGGATACTTGTCCCACTTTGACACGGGTTCGAACTTCATCCCAGTAGATTCTGAGATGAGCCGAAGTAACCCCATGAACGAGGATGGGCTCTCGTCCACCAACTGTCCCCCAGAGGATTCCAGGTCAAGAGGCCTGGAGATCAGGGAAGAATCATCGTCGGACTCTGAGGAGTTTGCAAACAGCTGCCGAGGGCCTGAGCCACCCTCCACCTGCCGAGGACAATCGGGAGTGAGGGTGACCGACAACCGATGGGGCAACCCATGACCCGACCGAGAATCCTTGGTCGGAGCCCGAGTTTTTGGTTGTGGAGGCAGGGGTTTCACCACAATGGGTGGTACAGCTGGTGTTGGCCAAACAACCGGTGCCGGCTTTGGCTCCTCGATGACCACGAGGGGTTGTTTCGGCCGCTCAGGTGACAACCACTTAATGGCCAGGGAAGGTGATGGAGTCGGCTTGCTCCCGGTCAAAAGGAGCTGCTGCCACATCAGATCCTCATAGCGCCGATGCAACTTGCGCCGGAGTCTATCCTCTGAGGAGGACGAGGATCAGTGGCACTGCCACTTCCCTCGGTGCCGAGACCGCCAATGTCAGCAGGATCGGCTTGACTGAGAGGAGGTCCGAGACAGAGACCCTCGGTGTTTCTGAGGGTGGGTCTGTGAGGAAGCGAGGGAAACCCATTCCTCCCTCGGCTCAGGAACCTTAACCGGGGACACAGGAGGCATGGGCAAGTCCTCGGTTTCCACCGGGGGAACCGGTGATGAAGGGTTGTCGGCTTCTCCAGTCGACAGCCCGTCCAACGGTTGAGAAAAATCTCGACTGCATCGACTGGTGTCTCGGCAGGCTGACCTGACAGGGACACCGTGAAGCCAGTGGCCTTAGCCGCCACCTTGACTGAAGTAGAGTGTCGACTATCCGGGGAATGGGACCTTTCCCACTCCCACGAACGTCGACGATGGGACTTACATTTTGAGTCCTTTTTCTTGGACCGAGAGGAGTGTACCGATGGCCCCTCTCCTTTAGTAGAGAGGGACTGACAAAGCTCCTTAAAAGAAGCCAAGTAGGAGGAGCCCAAGGAGAGCAGGATAAATGCTGCGACCGAGGAAGAAGAACATGCGACCTGGGCCACCTCCTCCTCAAGGGCGATCATTTGCTCAAGTTGCTCAGCTGACCTCGCCGTCGGACATCACCCAATGGGCCTCCTTCGACTTTACCGAAGGAATACTTCTCTCGGGGTGCCCAAGTTGAAGTCTGGCAGCACGGTCTTCGAGAACGTTGACCAAGAAGGACTTGCACAATTCGCAGGCCTGCGGATCGTGATCGAGCCCGAGGCAGTAAATGCATGTGGAGTGCGGATCGGTCCGAGACATCTTCTGCCCACAAGGGCACCGCCGAAATCCGGGAGTCGATTTGTCCATGGCAGCCGCGAAGGAAGAAAAAAGACCAAAGTCTAGAAAATGTAAGTATGAGTTTCGGATTAACCGACGAGTTAGGATCCAGGCTTAAAACGCAGAGCGCTAAGGAGGGAACCTGAGCTTCCAAGCGGTAAAGAAGGTGTGGAGTCATGGGGCAGTAGCCGAGAGTTTTACCACCCGGGTGGGTGGGTGGAGCCAGCTTGAAGACCTTCCAGCAAGATTTAAAGCGGCAAGGAACCTGCCAGTAAGTGTGGATAGAACAACATATCCATGTCCCTAGAAATGGTAATTTTCCTTAGGAGTGTGTTTGCCCATATGCATAAATGTGTATTTGTCTGGGTTTAATGGACATTTGAAGCTGTTACACCATGCTTCTATATGGTCGAGGGCTTCCTGCTTCTCTGTATGTTTCATGTGGTGCCTACTGCCCCCAGTCATCCGCAAACTTTATCATTCACACCCCTTTCTGTTCGCACTTGAGTTGTGCCGAATATATACTAAAGAGACAAGGCCCCAAAAATGACCCCTGCGGCACACCAGTTATTGTATCGAACCAGTCAGAGTACACACCTTTGATACTGGCGCTCTGTTTTCTGTCAATGAGCCATGAGTGGATCCATGAAATAACATTTTCTTGGAATGCCATAGTTATTAATACATCAATCAATTCATGTTGGGGTAATTTATCAAAAGGCTTTACTAAAATCAAGGAATACCACATCCACTGGTGTACCCTCACCCAAGCATCTGTTGGCCCTGTTGTAAAACTCCAGCATATTCATCTGCCATAATCTTCCCTTGCTAAATCCGTGCTGTGTATCATCACCCAGCTGATTATCCTGAATGTGTTCGAGTATATATTCTTGATAATTCCCTCTAACATTTTGCACAGGGTACTTGTCAGGCTCACTGGCCTGTAATTTGATGGGCATTTCTTATCATCGCCTTTTTTATATAGGGGAATAAGAAAAATTACTCACCTTAGTAATGTTGTTTCTTCTAATGGAATCTTGCTGTATTCTGACATATGCAGTTAGGTCCTGCCTTTCAACTGCTTCAGAGAACAAAGAGTTAAATTTGCTATGCCTAGCATAGAATGTTCATCACGAGCTTGGTTGAAGCCCCTGTCTGCTGCTGTTTAAACTGCAACAGTCAGATCTTTACGAGCAAAGACTCACTAGGTGTTCTGTGTGGAAACTGTAAAATTCTTACTAGCCAACGGGCAAATGTATAAAAAGTTTTTTGGTTTCAAAGGAAGACTGAAGTCAGGAAACCCAAAAACAAAAACACATCCAAAACACAACCTCTCACCCAAACAAAAAAGAGGGTGTAAAAAGGACACCCTTAGGGTGCCAACACTGCTCCTGTCCACCCACATCCCAAAAACTAGGTTCTGAGAGGGGAGGCGGGGGGTGGGTCAGAAAATTACAAGAAACAACATTACTAAGGTGAGTAATTTTTTCTTCAAACAATATGAAGTCTTGCTGTATTCTGACATATGCAGACTACCAAGCAGTACCTCCACGGAGGAGGGACAGAACCTACTTTGGGAACAGGCTCTGAGGTACTGCTGTGCCAAACCGAGCATCACTCCTAGCCTGGATATCCAGAAAGTAATGGTGAAAGTATGGACTGTTTTCCAGGTGGCTGCTTGACAAATTTCTGAGAGAGGAATATCCTGGCAGCAGCCAGGAAAGCAGCTGTACCTCTCTGGAATGAGCCCTCAGGCCTGAGGGTGGAGTTCTACCCAGTTTTTCATAGCAGAATTGTATACAAGAAACAATCCACCTGGCAATAGATCTCTTAGTGGCAGGTTTGCCTTTACCAACTTCTCCATAAGTAAGGAACAACTGGAGGGATTCAAACCTGTGACCCTTGGTATGCTCTAAGTAGTAGCTAAGGGCTCTTTTAACATCCAAGCTGTGTAGCCTCCTCTCCTCCCCCAAGGAGGAATGGTCAGTGAAGAAAACAGGGAGAGAAATAGACTGGTTGAGGTAGAAATCTGAAACCACTTTAGGTAAGAACTTTCTGTTAGTCCCAAGGACCACTTTATCTCTGTGAAAAGAGATGAAATCAGATTCCACTGACAGGGCTTGCAATTCACTGATACGTCTGGCAGAAGTAATGGCTACCAAAAACACAGTTTTCCAAGTCAAGTACTTAAGCTCTGCTGAGGACAAAGGCTCAAAGGGGGGTTGCATAAGCTGAACAATGCAAACATTAAGGTCCCAAGCAGGAGCAGGATCCCTAAAGGGAGTTGGTGTGAAGCAATCCCTCGAAAAACCTACAGAATACAAGATGGGATGACAGAGAGGAAGACTTGCCTACTGACAGGAAAGCAGAAACAGCTGCCAGGTGTACTTTAAGGGTAGATGGTCTGAGGCCTAGGCCATTAAGATGGACCATATAATCCAGAACCATAAGCAATTCAGCAGAGTCAGGAGAAATATTCTTCTTAGAACACCAAATGCTGAATCTTTTCCATTTGGAGTTGTAAGTCTTCCTGGTGGAAGGCTTTCGAGAAGCCTTAAGGATATCCAGAACCCCTTGGGAAAGATGCAGATCTGCAAACTAACTCTTCAAGAGAGCCAAGCCTTGAGACTGAAGATTCGGGTACCAAATCCTCCCCTGAGACTATGTCAACAGGTTGTAATTCCTGGGAACAGACAGGGGAAGGTGAACTGTTAGGGACAGCAAAAAGGGATACCATGGCTGTCTGGCCCAGTCTGGAGCAATCAGAATCACCTTGCATGGTTGTGACCTTATCTTGACTAGCACCCTGAACAGGAGAGGGAAAGGGGAAAAAGCATACAGAAATTTCGCTTCCCAGTTCAGAATCAGAGCATCCAGGGGGACTGAGCCCAAGACTGGGGGTCTGCAACAAAAGAGAGGAAGTTGGTGATTGTCTGGGGCTGCAAAAAGATCCATCTCTGGAGTGCCCCATCTCGAGAAAATCACTTTCAAAACTAGAGGATCCAGGGCCCATTCGTGATGGCCCTGGGATATTCTGCTCAGTGCATCCGCTAGGACATTATCCTTCCCTGGGAGGTGAACTACTATCAGATAGGTTTGCAGGGAATAGGCCAGGGACCATAACGTCATTGCTTCTGTGCACAAGGCCATAGCCCGAGTGCCTTCTTGCTTGTTGATGTACCACATGGTGGTGGTGTTGTCTGTTCTGACTTGAACCACCTTGTTCTGTACAGATTTGGAAAAAGCTTGCAGTGCCAGAAACACTGCTCTGAGTTCCAAGAGACTGATGTGAAGCAGAGATTCCTAAGGTGACCACAGTCCTTGGGTGGTAAGATCCCCCAGATGGGCTCCCCAGCCCAGCAGAGACGCATCTGTGGTGAGCATCACTGAATGAGACTGAGTGACAAATGGAACTCCTTTTCTCAAATTGTCCTGATCCTGCCACCACTGCAAGGCTTGGACCAGGGTTCGAGTCACTGGGATTAGTTTGGTAAGGGAATCCTTTATTTGGGACCAAAAGGCTCTTAAATGGAACTGAATGTCCCTCATTTGGAATCTTGCTCTCTGGACCACTGCTGTGGAAACTGCCATGTGGCCCAGTAGCTGAAGGAAATGCCTTGCTGGTCGAGACACCTGAAGGGTGAATGAAGAGGCCAGTTCCATAAGGGTCCTTGCCCTTTCCAGGGGAAGGAAGGCTCTTGCCTTTACTGTATCCAGTTCTGCACCTATGAAGGTGAGGAGCTGTACTGGCTCGAGAACTGACTTTGGTAGGTTGAGAAGGAATCCTAAGGAAGTGATCACTTGCTGGGTCACTTGCAGATGTGACTTGACTTGCTCTGGAGACTGACCGACTATGAGCCAGTTGTCCAAGTATGGGAAGATGGAGATCTTTTGTCTTCTTAGGAAGGCAACAACTACTGCCAGGCACTTTGTGAAAACCCTTTGGACTGATGTTAGGCCAAAGAGCATTGCTCTGAATTGATAGTGGCCTGAGGGCAACTCGAACCTGAGGTACTTTCTGTGGGAGCACCTGATGGGAATGTGAAAGTAGGTATCTTTGAGGTCCAGGGAGGCTAGCCAGTCCACTGGCCTTAGAGAGGGAAGGATAATTCCCAGAGTTACCATTTTGAACGTTGGCTTCAAAAGATGTTTGTTCAGGTATCTTAGGTCCAGGATGGGCCACCATTCTCCTGTCTTTTTGGGGGTTAGGAAGTACTGGGAGTACAATCCTTTGCCCCTGTGCAGGGTGGAAACTCTCTCTATAGCTCAGAGCTAGGAGAGAAGAAACCTCTGCCTCTAGGCTAAGGGTCTCTGAGAGATTAGCAGGCGGAAAAGATATGGCTCTCATCTAGGGAAATTTTTTGAAGCTGAGAACCAGTCCCTTGCGTACTACTTCCAGGACCCACTTGTCTGATGTAAGAGACTTCCAGTCCTGGACAAAGTAAGCCAGCCTGCCCCCTACTAGTATGGGAGAATCGACCCAGGCAGACCCATTAGGGTGTCTGCTTGGCAGGGACTTTAGGCTGAGGGGTGGATGCAGACCTGCTCATCCCCCATCTGCCACTCCCTCTAAAGAACCCCCTCTGCGAAAAGGAAGAACAGGAGGCCTGAGCTTGGTAAAAAGGCCTCTGGAAAGGCCTGCCCCTGCTCCTGGACTGCTGCCTTTGAAGAGTTGCTTGCCTTTCTTTGGCCTGAGCACTCCTGTAAGTGGTCCTGTACGCGTCCATCTTCTTCATGTAATTCTCTGTCTGCTCCCCAAACAGAGAATTACCAATTACAGGAAAATCCATGGCCTTAGCCTGGGTGTCCTGTGAGAGGCTAGTACATCTGAGCAAACCCATCCTCCGAAGAGCCACAGACGTAGCCATGACTCTTGATGATACATCATTGGAGTCTACAGCAGCATGAAACTGTACATTCGATGCCTCAATCCCAACTGCAGCCACCTGCTCCAGCTCCTTAGCAAGCTGGTCGGGGGCCTGTTTAGCCAGAGCCAACACAGTGTCCCACCTGGACTTCTGGTACCTGGCTGTACAGGCCATATAGTTAGCCTGCCTGAGTCCCAAAGATGCTGCCATGTATTTTTTCTTTGCCATGGCATCAGTCTTCCTGGAGTCCTTGTCTGGGGGGTGTAATGCCAAGGGAATGTTTGCCTGATCACAGGCAGCAGCCTGTACAACCCCAACGTGGCTGCACTGCTGAAAAAGGAACTCCATGTCTGAGCCTGAGAGAATGTACCTCTTGTCCATTCGTCTGTCCACAGGAGGTATAGAATTAGGAGACTTAAGAATTTTTTGTGTCTTTTTTCCAAAGGATTTGTGGAGGGGAATAGACAGTCTCCTGGACTCTGGGATGTCCATCATCTCAACATAATCAGGCTCTTCCTGATCCTCTACTGCTTCCTCCACAGGAAGCTGGAGGGTATCAGCCACTTTTTTGTAGAACATGTAGTGTGAAGGGGACTCAGAAATCCTGGGAGGAGAAACACCTGAAGGTCTGTCTGGGGAGATGTCCGGGTCAATAGGCACATCCAGATTTTCACCATCACCATAATCATCCTCATGCTCTCCCTTCTCCTCCTCCGGTTCATAAAATTCTTCCAAAGTATAATATGGAACCGGGGGAACCGACCAAACCAAGCCCCTGCCAGATGGTGCCGGTTCGGTCTGAACCGAACTAAGGGATTGCACAGTCCTTATCACCGTGGCTATCTCATCGGTGGTCGGAGTATGAAATTCTGGGTCCGAACCAGTAGATTTGTCTTTTCTTTTTATCGGAACCGATTCCTCGGAATCGGCTCTCCTTTTGCCCGAAGAAGTATAGCCCTGGTCAGAGGGCACTCCTTCTGGTTCGGTCGGAACCGAACCGGGCTGGCCATCCGGGTCAGCGGACTTCTTGGCCTCCCTTTCCCTCAGTCTACCCAATCTCTTTTCCAGGGTAGATTTGGGAAAATTCTTGCAAATTTGGCAGTCTGAATCGAGGTGGTCAAACCCCAGACAATAAACACAGGTGGTGTGGGGATCAGCCTTGGCAAAGACCTCCCCACACACACTGCAGTGTTGAAACCCAGTGGGCCCAGTTTTTCTTGGGTTTCTCAGACATGGCCAGTCCTAACCAAAAACTTACTCTTTTGTCGGCAATCCGCCAGGCAACACTCCCCTATCGGTTCCTGACCATGTCATGGGTCTTGGAAAAAAATGTAACTAAATCCGGTTTTTTTAGAACCGATACGGACCGCTTACCACACTCTAAAGTAAACACAAGGTTTTTTTTACCTCAAACTGATCGGTTCAGCCGAACCGATCCATAGTTTACAAGTTCCACACAGAAACAGAACAAAAACCTTTCTAGTACTCACAGTACCACAGACAGAGACTTGAACCGACTAAGCGGAAACAGCAATTCAGTAGAAACAGACCGAAAACTGACACTTCAACCGACTTTTTGAACCGAGCAGCAGGAGAAATCTCCGGAGCGACTGTTCAGTGAGGCAGAGTAAAGAATCTGACGGTTGCAGTTTAAACAACAACAGAAAGGGCTTCAACTGAGCTTGTGATGAACATTCTATGCTAGGTATAGAAAATTTACCTCTCTATTCTCCGGGGCAGTTGAAAGGCAGGACCTAACTGCATATGTCAGAATACATCAAGACTTCATGTTGTTTGAACAGTGACCTCCCTCCATGCACCTGGGACCTCGCCTATGTCCAGAGAGTGTTGAAATATGTAACTGATTGGGTTTGCTAATACTTCTGCCAACTCTGAGTATTCTTGGATGGAATCCATCTAGTCCTGGAGATTTATTCTGGTTTAAAGTGCCTAATCTTTTCCTTATATCCCTTGAGTCAATTTGTAAGGGACTATGAGATGCATTTAGTTTGCACCCTCTATACTCCTGGTTGTGTACTGCACTGAATACTGCAGAAAAGTTTTGGACATCGGCCATTTCCTTGTTGGATACTGCTAATACCCCGTTTGGGCCTATTAAGGGACCTACATTATTTGCTGTTCTTTTATTCTCACTAATATAAGAGAAATAATTTGTAATTATCTTTGGTCTTTGCAGCTAGTTTGATTTCATACGCAGATTTAGCTTTCTTTATTTCCTTTTTTATCGGTTTTTGAAGTTTTTGGAATTCTGACTCCTGGCAGGTGAGCGTCATCGTTACTGATGCGCACTTGACAGCAGGGGAAAAAAAAAAAAAAGGGAACAGAGGCAGTTGAGGGATGGTGCCAAAGTAAGCCTGTGCTCACAAGTTAGTCTCATGGAGTTGCACATGTGCACAGCTTACCTCAGCGCCAGCCCTCCTGAGAAGTTACGGATTCCACAGGGTCCTAGCACCTCCAGCTCAGACCCACTAGTGTAAATCAATGGTGAAAACGGATTCCTGGAACATCAATAAATATAAAAAATAAACAACCTGTTAACCAGAAGGTTGGATTTGCCATGGGGCGACTGCTCTCATCAGCACAGACACAAATCTGATGTTACAACAGCAGAAGCGTGATCACAGTGCAGAATTTGAACTTGTATTCTAAATTGTACTCGTTAATATAAAGTTTTATCTCCAGAGCATCACAATCTGGCAGGATGATGCTTGTTGTAAGGCATCACTTATGGATTCCTGTTCTTTAAATGCCGACTCTTTGTGAATGTCAGTCCTAACATGCTTAGAAAACGTGCTTCTGTTTTAACAACAGAAATACTGAAGATTTCTGCCATGCTTCTGAGAATGCAGAAATATGAGGTAAAATCCTGTAATGGACAAGATAGAAAGCCTATTTCCTCATCACCTGTAATGTTGGGAGATAAAATGGCTCCTTGCCTTTTTCGTCATTGCAATATTCCTCCTCTGTAACACTCTGGGGTGCAGATGGGAGGAACTTTCACTGTCTGCTGTTTCATGGTTTTGAAGAATTCCCATATTTGTTTGACTTCATCCACAGAAGGCATACGTGACTGTTGGTAGACTGATAATGGGTTCTGGGACCTTGTCCCTTTCACTTTGTATAAGTTTTTCTTTTCAAGTTTTGTTAAGGCTTGAGTGAGAGGATGACTCCCCGGCATGCCTTTTCACACCCACTTTTTCTGAGTGTTCCTCAGGTTTGGGCTTGCACTTTTTCGATGACTTTCTGCATTGACTCTGTTTTATTAGTCAGTTCTTTATGGAAGCTGATTCAATTAAGATATTTATTTGGTCTGTTCAGCGTCCATCTCAGTAACGGCGCTGAAAGAATGGTGATGTCTTTGCTCCCAGTAAAACTCAGCTGGCAGAATTTTCAGCCAATCAGGTTTTACTAGGAGCAAATACATTGCCACTCTCTATTCATCATGCACCACTGCGCCAGCATCATTAATTACCAAGGACACTGAACCGAGCAGATGCTCTTGCACCAGGGGACTGTTTTCCCTATTACAGCAGATTTTTCGTGGGTGATTTGTGGGAAGTAGGGTGGTTGGTACCAGCACAAGGATGTTTGGTGTGTGTGTGTGTGGGGGGGGGTTGAGATTTAAGAGTGCTTGGGAGGAGGATGGAATTACACCATAGTGGGTGGGGGGGGGAGTGGTTTTATTTATTTATTTTATTTATTTAGTTTTTGTTGACCAGGTAAGTGCACTAGACAAATCCTGCCTATTTTCAGGCACGACCCGGGGGAAGGGGTTACAGATGAATGCCAACTGATCTTGAACTAGATTAAGCTGTTGGCGGTATTTTTAGTGAATGAGGGAAATTTGGCCAGGACACCGGGGAAGTTCCCCTACTCTTTTCGATAAGTGCCAAGGGATCTTTAACATCCACCTGAACTACCACCAATCCAGGTAGATGGGACCTCGGTTTAACGTCTCATCCAAAAGACGGCACCTCAGAAGTGCAGCACCCCTCTCATGCTGCACTACAGTGTCAGTACTGGATATACCCAAGTGCCAGATGTGGGAACTGAACCCACAGCCCTCTGATCTCCCGGCTTCAGAGGCGAGTGTGCTACCTGCTGAGCCACTGACACTGCTAAATGCTATGGAATATAGTAACCGCAATTTATGATTTTTTCATTTGCAAACTGTCTAAATCCCCATGGCAGAACTGTGTAATTTGTTGATTCACCCACATAATTGATTTTTATAGTTCTGCCACAAAAATGTAGTCAATTCACAGGGTGAATAAATAAGCAAATTGCAGTCATCGACTAAGCGAATTTCCTAAAATGTGTATTTTTTTGACAACTCTGCAGATCTCTAGTTACTGTGGAGTTTAAGCTGACACTAGAACATTAGGTGTCAGCTGTTGTCTGCAGTGGCATTTTCCACCTTCGAAATGTTACCCAGATGAAACCGTTTATCGCACCTACTGACCTGGTGACCCTGGTGAGTGCCTTCATCACATCTACATGGACTACTGCAGCGCCTCTCTACTTAGGGCTCTCCGAGAGACTGGTGTGTTGCTTGCAACTTGTGCAGAATGCGGCAGCCTGGCTGACTGCTGGGATCTCCTCATCTAAGCACATCTCACCAGTGCTCCGTAAGCTGCGCTGTTTGCCAATTAGGTGATGAATCAGCATCAAGCTGTGTTTGCTGACCTACAAAACCTTGCATGGTCTGGGCCCAGGCTATCTAAAAAAATGTCCTGGTCCAATATGCTCCCAACCATTGTCTCTAGTCTTCTGAGGTGGGTCTCTCCTCTGTATCCAGAAGTTGGGGCTTAAATCTTCAGGGGGCGTGCATTCAGGATCGCGGCCCTGCTTTTGTGGAATGCACCTGCAGAGGTTAGAATAGTCCCTCGAGGCATAGAGACCCATTTTTCCAGGAAGGAAGCACCTTAATCGAGCTCCTCAAGGTAGTGGCAAATAAAGCATAAAACAATGGGAAAATACTAATTAACCCACAAGTTGATAACAGATTTCGACTTCTGAAATCACTGAGTCGAAACGATACTAAATATAAGATAGTTTGTGAAAAGGACCAATATCAGGGCTCCAAAGGAATCCAACAGCAGGCTCAAGTAAGGCCGCAGCTTCGGCATGCAGTGGGGAGGTGCGTGCCTCGACTTCATTGGAACCCCAATGGAAAGCAATGCTTGAATCAGTGAAGGCAATGGACACTAAAATAGAAAAAAAAAATTGTCTAAACTTGAGTCACTCAATGCTGCAATAAAATTACTAATGGGATCAGTAGCTGATGCAGAGAAAAGGCCTACAGCTAATATGGCAACAGTGGCCAATCTAACCCAGGAGAACTCCCAATTAAGAAGCAGAATGGAAGCTATAGAAAACGAGGTCCGATCGGGGAATGTACGCATAGTTGGGATACCAGAGGGCATGGAGGGCACAGACCTTCTGCTTTTTCTAATAAACTGGCTATCAGAACATCTACATGTCCCCGAAGATTTCGACTGGAAGGCTTTGAGGAAAGCTTACCAGGTCAGTCCGAGAGCGAGGCCAGCCGGATCACCACAGCCACGCACTATACTTTTGTGCACCACAGGCTCTGAAGTCTGGGATGCTCTTATTTCTGCAGCGAGGGCCAATTACCCACTACAAGTAAACGCTTCAGATACTAAAATGCATCCAGACCTCTCATATCAGACGAGAGGCCATCGAAAGTGCTTTGATGCGTTCCGACACCGACTTAGGGCCCTTGGCATTAATCTTTTTTTTCTGCTTCCTGCCAGGTTGTGAATTGTTTATGGGGGGAAATCCTTGGGTTTCAACAATCCCACCAACACTGGGCCCTGGGTGAAGAAGGCAGAACTTCAGTTCGCAGGCTGCAAAACTGCACCAGATCCTCATCCTTTGGATTATGAATCGGAGGACTGAACCAAGCCTAGATGGAGGCGAACAGTAAGAGACTTGCACAGAGACTCCCAGAAAAGAAAGACGTTATGTTTTATATATGCTGAATTCACAAGTTTTGTTTTTGTTTTTTGTGGGGATAAAACTAATACTGGGAGCAGTACAGAGCCTAACTGATTCCAGATATTGTTTGTGAGTCATAGCTCACAATGATTAGAGGGTAATTACAAAGGGATTTTAGTGCATAATTTGAGATCTGTCCGAGTGTGGGAAGTGTTTCAAAAGGCCTAATTACTAACTGTGCATCCCTCATTACATTTTAGGTGAAATATGTGGAGAAATATCCTTTGGCATTATATTTTAAAGTTCAATTTCAACTCACTGTTACTGCTCGAGTCTAAGGTTGGACTGGGCACTATAGTTGTTTGGACATTTGTCTACTATGGGGGAAGCTTTATAGGGGTTTATATCTGTTAATACCAGGTTAAATAGCAGTCTTTTGATTGTGTTGTACTTCCTAATATACTCCCTTTAAGATGTACCTTTTTCCTTTGAAGAGGTTGGCAATTTATTGGTAAGATTTGTATTAAGGAACTCCCATTTCCTACTATATAAAGAATACAGGGTCTCTGCAATACTGTTCATTAACTATTACTAATATGCTTAAAATGTAATACTTTGTATGAGGAATATATTTGTCAAATGTTCATCGATGAAAATCTAATAAACAAAATGGAAAAAAAAAAATAGAACAGCCCCCTCAGTGCACACGTTTAAAAGAAACCTTAAAATAAATTCAGCTGTTTGCTATTTGTTAGGGATCTGGTGGTTGATATTAACTCTGTAAATACTTGTGTTTTGATTCTTTTATTTTGCTTTTATGTCTATAAGGTGCCCAGAGTCCCTGTGATTGGATGCCATATAAAATAAAATTGCCTTCTCTTTCCCTCAAACATCTGGACGATTCTGACACCCTAACCGAGTATTGGCAAGGGGATATCAGAACAGCCTGGGTCCTCTTTTCTCTGACTTCTGGGTTAGTCTGACACCCCCAAGCCAACGCTCAATCTGGGATGGTTTCTAATATTAGTGACTTTGCATTTCTTAGCACTTAATCTAATTCCCATCCACTACATATCCCATGATGTCGCACAACCCAAGGACAAAGACCATTCGCCTATCGGGCATCCAACTGGCTCAACTCTCTTGGCAGCGACATAGCGACCGCTCCAACACTCAGCCTCTTCAAGTCCAAGCTGCATCTCTCACTGCTTGTATCCTGTGATTGCCCATCTTAACATTTCCACTGTTCCAGCTGCACATGCCCCAGCACTTACAATCAGTCTTTGCACCCCTAGCACCTTATCTGTCATATTCCCTCGACAAAGGCCCCCTGGCTGCACTGTCTCCCGCCCTCGCCCACCCCTCCACTCCTTCCCCTACCACCAACCACCTCCCATACTCCCCTTACCCCTGCACCTCCTATGCCCCTCGATCTCCTACCCTCACTCCCCCGCCTTGCTCATAGCTCAAGTCTTTGTACTGGTTATTACATGTCTGTAAGTCAGTGACTATATATGTTTGTAACTAAAATGTTGACTGTTGCTACGCTGACGTGGAACCTTTATAAAAGAGCCTCGGCTCAGAGGTATTGTAATCCTAGATTGAAATAAATAAATAAATCTGAGCTGCCTGACCAATGATGTAGCCTACAGCTAGATCCCTTTTCATGTCACTGACACCCTCATCGCTGTCAACCCACACAACAGAGTGTCACCTGTAGAGTCAACATGGCAATTTTTTTTTTTTTTTGATGACTATGTATTCTCCTTTCACACATTGGACTCTCTCCAGTGAGGTCATGGGACTTAGTTGGCTGATCCTGTCTGCCTGAAGCCGGAGTACTCCTCCTGGTTTCGGGCACTCCCCATGTTCTGCCTCCGTACCCCCCCCCCCCAGATCTACATCCCCCGGGAGCAAGGACCGCTGACTCCAACTGGCGCTCTATCTGAAAGTGTCTGGTGGAGATGAACGCGGACAGACCAGGAGGGCACACCAGCCTGACATTGGACATGGTGCCTGGTGCCGCTAGACCCGCCTTCACTTACCAATGGGAAGGGGATATTTTGAGCTTTCTCCCCCCCCCCCACTGGCTTGGTGGTGCAATGCACTTCAGCATGGTGCATGTACACTCCCAAACACGCCCGCAGAAGTGCCACCATAGCTAATCCTCTGCAAGTCGGTTCCCGATTGCTGAGAGCCCCAGTCTCCACTAGAAACTGCTAGACAGCAACAACAGAGACCCCCTTCCTCCCAGGAAAGGAGAGCTGTCCTCCGGATGCTTGATCTTTCCTCCCCTGTCAATCCCCGAGGATCTGGATCTGTTCTCCAACCTGGGTCGCCGGCATGGCGCAAGGTGTGGCATCCAGTGCCTCAACACCACCGGACCGGCTTAACATGCCGATCTTGCCTTGCTTCCCTCAAGTATGTCACAGATGAACAAGTTATTTTTTTTTTTAACCAACATAGTGTTTGTGCTGCAGACTACTGGATGGCCCCCCGACACCCCCCGCCATTACTAGGTTCTTACCCTGACCCTCTGAATTC
Source organism: Neoceratodus forsteri (assembly GCA_016271365.2). Taxonomy (NCBI): domain Eukaryota; kingdom Metazoa; phylum Chordata; order Ceratodontiformes; family Ceratodontidae; genus Neoceratodus; species Neoceratodus forsteri. Next base: position 911,062,723 of record CM028136.1, read on the forward strand.
TCCCGTGGCTGGACCCCCATAGCAGGGCCATCTGGGGATCACATTATCCTTGGCTGGAGCAGGATCCAGGAGCTGAGTTCCTGATCAACAGTGTGGGGTCTGTAAGAGTTTGATCACTATCTTGCCACTGCGGTAAATTTTCAATCATTTTTATCCAAGGGGACTGCCAGCACACAATGTTACTACGCACAAATGGCCACTTGTTCCCAAACATGCATTGCATCTGCAGCAGTAAGTGACCCACAGGCGGCCTCCTTATGCAATGCCACCCAGATTCAATGGCAGTCAAAGAGCAAACGATGGAATCCCCACTTACCGAAGAAGAGCTGTCCAGTGAGACGCTCATCATTCCTTCCTCTGGCACTGGACCCATGCAATCCAAACCTGTTTCAGAGCTCTAGTCACCAGAGCAGGAACAGGCACATCCTGCTGCTGTGTTACCTGGCCAGTTCACTGATGAACTACTTAAACCAAACTAAACCCAAGACTGATCCCTGGGGTACTCCACTAGTGATTTCCATTCCCCTCCACGCCTGAGTGCTGCCCTGTTTATTTTTATTTATTTATTTAGTTTTTGTTTACTGGGTAGATGCACTAGCCATAGAAATTACTATTTTCAGGCACGACCCGGGAGGTTACAGAGTGGAATTACATAAAACACAGAAACAAAAATGGAAATTACGTACCTACCGTAATTCTTAATCTTCTTGGATGAAGTCTCCACCACTCATTCACACTAATGGGAGTACATTGGAGGCACTAGGACCCAGCGGGAGCCGAACTTTTTCAGCAGGGCTGGCGTTGAGGTAGAGTCGCGAGGCAGCGGCACAGTGAGCTAGCCTCATGCGGTATAGACTACCTTGGTATCAACCCTCCAACTGCCTCAGTACCTTTTTTTCCCGAGGAGGTGCAGCGTAACTAACCTAGAGAGGACTAACCTAAATATTGGACATAAGGCGGGAATGGCTGCTTAGTTCCCCACTCCGGTTGTCAACGTTATTTTTTCGGAGAGAATCCAGTGCCTATCGATAGAATCCTGCATCTACAGAGCTTTACAAAGGTGCAAGAAAGGACTTGGGATGGTCCGCACGAAAAAAAGGGGTTCCCAAGTGGCAAACATGTCATTGAAGAGCACCTCGAGCAGACAGCCAGTAGGCCTTAGCCCAGCACCTCGCTACATCGGTGTTTCTGCATCAGGCGCCAAGACTCGTGCTCGGACTCTGGCTCCAGAATACAAGAGCTGAGTCTAGGAAGATCATCAAGCTTTACATAAAATTGACGCCAAAGTATCTGATATTCAAAAGGACTTTAAAAGTTAGAATCCAGAACTACGGCGGTTGAACAGCATGTAGAAGGGCTGCAGACAGAACATATGGCATTCGGCAGATCTTTGGCATTCCTATATGGAAGGGAGAAAGCACTGACAGCCAAAGCTGAAGATGCTGAGGCTCACTCTAGACGTAATAATATTCGGGTCGTGGGAATCCCAGAAGGAGCTGAGCAGGCAGACATGATCGCCTTCATGGATTGCTGGTTGAAAACGGAGTTACAGATCGAGGAAGATACTCCATTGGAGATCGAAAGGGCGCATAGAACCCTCACCCCTAAGCCCAAACAAGGAGCTCCCCTGAGAGCAATCTTAGTTAAATTTCTCAGGTATACCACGAAGGAAAAGGTTTTACGTCTGGTGTGGGGAAAGAAAGACCTTACCTTCGACGGAATGAAGGTGTATGTGGACCAAGATTTCCCCCCCTCCCTGGCCCAGTGCTGGAGAAAAGTGCTCGGGGTCGTGAAACAGCTTAAGGAGAGAGGCTTCAGGGCCCAACTACGTTATCCGGCCAGACTTTGGGTAGACCTACCAGAGGGGCAGAAAACGTTCGACACACTTCTCGTGGCTAAAGAATTTTTGAGTTCAAACGATATCCAGATCCCAGATATAAAAGAAGAAATAGCAGAAAAGGAAACTGAGAAGCTTTTATGGGCAACAGCGCCAGGATCTAAGAACAGTACTCGGTTACACCTGAGAGTTGATTCTGTTGTGCCTTTACACGCGGACCTTGCCAGATGGATTTCAAGAGAGAAGTTTGCAAAGTAAAGGGGGTGAACTTGCACTAGCTGACAATGTTGGTACTTCCACTTGGTGTCGATGGGGGACATATTGTTTTAAGATCCTAACTGCTTCCAGAAGTGAGACTTTGCGTGCCTACAGTTTCTTAAGATTACTCACATGCCCACCCGGATTGCCAAAGGACTGACTACAGATAAAAGTCACCAGTTATAATTTAAAAAAATCTTCTACAGCAGAGGAATGGGTTGCTCACAGGTCCTACCTGGTTGTGTTCGGGGAAGGGATCCCCTCCGCTTCTGTCTCTCTCGGCCTGGCTTCCTGTGGGTTTCCCCGCTTCCCCCCCAGGCGAACCCGGAGCAGAGATAGGCGCTCCGGAGGACAGATGGGGCGGCCCTTTTGTCTTATGTCCTTAGGTGAGATGGGTATTTTTTTTTTTATGGTGGCACCTTCCCCGAGTCCGGTAAAGTTTACGGTCCCCCTGTCAGAATTGGGCCTTCTCGATCTCTCGTTTCTGCTCCCATTCCCCTCAGTAGGAACAGTGTAGAACGAGAGAGAGCTAACCTTCATTTCTGGTGAGAAATTTGCAAGCAGGGTTTGCGGTATCTTTGGCTGAACTGGGGAGGGAGCGGATGGGGCTTTTCTTGACATCACTGATCTCACCCGGCCCGTATTAAAGAACTGAAGGGGGACTTTGGCACTGATGGGTCCTTTAGTGTTGGGGCAATTAATACTACAGTCATCCAACTGTAAGGTGACCGCCCATCGTGGCGGTTGGAGTCCCCCCCCCCTTAATTTTTTAGTACATTGGATTCTCTTATTATGGATAGGGTTAATTTTTGGCAAATATGTTGGTACCACGAGGGGTAATCTAGGTATTTCAGCCCCTCCCGGAAAGTTCTACATTCAAGAGACTTACAGAGGACACAGGCGGGTACTACCTCAGGCTCCTGGGGTTATTTCCAGCCCTTTCACTCTCGATAGAGTGTTTTTCCCTCAAGGGGGTTTGGTACATTTCTCCCCCTTATTCCATGCTGGTGCACCTGCCAAGCTGTTGAAGGACGGTTAGGAAGAGTGCTTCGGCTGATAGTTCTAGTTTCGGCATCGACCTGTTGTCGTTGCCCTCCCACATGGGAGGCATGTTTTTGGTCTCCTTTATGGGAAACTTTAGATTGTCAGACCAAACTTTGGTCTTAAAAGTTGTGTTCATCTTTGTTCTATCTTTCGTCTACTTTACTTTCTCTCTCTCATTTTCTGCACTGGGGAGGATGCCTCATGGCGCTTATTTACGTCATGGTTACACAAAGGAATGTAGGATGTATAACAAGCTGCTGTAACAACTGTAGATTAATAATATGTGTGACATGATAATTGGTTCATTGAATGTCAAGGGCATTAATAATGTCATTAAGAGAGCTAAGATATTATTTAAAAGAGAGAAGTGCGACATTGCCTGCCTGCAGGAGACAAGGTTAACCCAGGGAGAATATATGAAATTGCGAGGGGCTGGGTGGGTACGGTGTGTTCTGATGAGCACCCTCAATCCAAAAAAGGGAGAGTGGCCATTTTATTTCGCAGGGGTCTCCCATTTCAGATTCAATCAATAAACTATTCAAGTACAGGACACCAGCTGATAGTCACGGGGAATTACAAGGGTCAAATTATACATCTAGTTGGGGTGTATGCCCCTACCCCACCCTCTGGTGAGTTTTTACGCTCCCTATTTAATTCAATTGCGAAGTTACCACTGGGACAAACTATTTTAATGGGGGACTGGAATTGTGTGGAGGATGTCAGTCTGGACAGGAGCTCAACCAAAGCCCCTAATTCTAAATCTTGCTCCAAACTGCTTCGCAGTTTGTTGGTAGAAGCTGGATTAACGGACCCCTGGAGACAATTCAACCCCTTGGTAAAAAACTTTACCTTTTATTCGTCGGCCTCAAAAATGTATTCCAGGCTGGACAGATTTTATACGCACAGAAGTGACCTGCATACATTTAAAGATGTTTCCATTCTCCCGATCACGATTTCAGATCATGCCATGGTTAAGGCAAAACTACACTGGGGCATAAGGAAGGGGAAGGGTCTCTGGAGATTTGATTCTGGACTTCTCAATGACAAACACTATATAGACTCCACTAAAAAAATTATTCAACGTTATTTAGAGGAAAATACGGAGGTACTCTCTAAACCCAAATATATATGGGATGCTCTGAAAGCGGTGGTGAGGGGTCATACAATTTCCTACTCTTCCTACAAGTATAAACAGCATCAAGCCCGTATTAGTGAAGTCCTTACTGAAATTGCTACCCTTGAAACATTACATAAACGCACAGGGTCCAAATCTACTCTTAAAAAGTTGATAGAGACCAGGAATATTTATAATGCTTTGCTGCAGAGACGGGTGGAAAATTCCCTTAGATATACCGGGCAATGCTACTACGAGGGGGGGAGAGGGCAGGCAAACTTCTTGCTTTGAGGCTTCGTAAGCAAGCAGCTGACAGATATGTAGCTAAGGTTAGTAAAGACCCTTCTATATCCTATTATAAGAGCCTTCCGGGGGAGAGTGCACAAGAATTTGCAGAATTTTATAGACAACTTTACTCTAAAGATGAAACACACGAGCACAGGGAAAGAATTCAGAATTTTTTACAAGGTTTAGAGATGCCTGTCCTGTCAGAGGTCCAGAGGGAATTATTAGAGACTCTCTTTACCGCGGAAGAGACTGGGGTGGTAAGGCTCCCGGCCCAGGTGGGTTTACTTCGGAATTCTATAAAGGATTCTCTGATATTTTATCCCCACTTTTCACCAGAGTTTGTAATGTGGCACAGGAGCCGGGTGCCCTGCCGGATACATGGGGGGAGGCCCTTATTTCAGTATTACCCAAGCCTGGAAAAGACCACTCATCTTGTGCTGGATACCGTCCCATCTCATTGCTTAACCAGGATGCTAAAATCTTCGCTAAGATAATTAGCTAACGATCACAAAAAGTGGTCCCCATCTTGTTCATCGGACCAAACGGGTTTATACCCGGAGACACATACAAGATAACATAAGGTTATTACTGAATGTGATTGCCTCAGCCCAACACCCTTAAATTCACCACTCTCAGCAATACTAACGCTAGACCAAAAAGCCTTTGATCGCTTAAACTGGCAATATCTTGACTTAGTAATGGGGGCTTTGGGTTTGGGGACAAATTTCAAAATGGATTTCTAACTTATATTCCAGGCCCAGAGCCAGGGTCCGGGTTAATGGGATGGTTTCTTCCCAGTTTGAGATTGAGAGGGGTACCAGGCAGGGTTGCCCCCTTTCTCCCCTTTTATTTGCCCTGAGTTTAGAACCCCTGGCTATGTACATTAGACAATCAGATCTTTTTACAGGTCTCCAAGTTAGGGATGTGGAGGTCAAAATTTCGTTATATGAGGATGATACTTTGCTATATGTTTCAGATCCATTAAACACGGTCCCGAGAATTCTCACCTTTCTTAAGGAATTTGGATCCTTTTCCGGCTATAAAGTTAATCCGGATAAATCGGAATTATTCCCATTAGGGGGTGTCCGGGGCCACCCTTTGCCTAGGGTACAGCAAGTTAAATGGTGCAGGTCAGGGTTCAGATATTTGGGGGTGTGGATTCCTAGAGACTTTCAAACCTTATACTCCACAAATCATTTAAAAGTGCTTCAGGAGATTAGAGAGGATTGTAACAGATGGAAGGAGCTTCCCCTCTCTATCTCTGGCAGGGGAGAGACAATACGTATGAATATTCTTCCTTGTTTACTGTTCATAATGGGTGCTATCCCGTACAAACCCCCGAGAAATTTTTGGCAGGACTTGAGAACCACCCTCTCTAAATTTCTTTGGCTGGGGAAAAGACCACGGGTGAGGTGGAAGACTATGGTGGCTCCTAAGGAGAGGGGGGTGGCTTTGGGATACCTGATATCCAGAAATATTTTTGGGCCTCTCTAGGTGCAGACTCTGGTGGCTTGGCTCGGATCCCCACCAAAATGGGTCCAGATTGAGGAGGCTGATCTTCCCTTACGGAAGGCTGTGGACTTAATACATCTGGACTCCCCTAGAATGAGATGACTGGAGTTCAGGAACCCTTTTACGAGGGTCTTTCCCCAAATTTGGAGGGACATGAACCTTAAGTTGGGCATTACTTTAAAGCTTAACCCAAACACAACTATACTGAGTTGTTCGGATTTCGAACCAATTAGATGGGACTTGGGTTTCCACCAGTGGGCAAGAGTGGGCCTTACTAGTTTAGGTCAACTTTTTGAGTAAAATTTGATTAAATCCTTCCAGCAATTAAAAACTGAATTCAGTCTACAACAAAATGACTTCTTTCAGTACCTCCAGTTAAGACACTTTATCCAAGCAAATGTTAAAGCCATTGAACTTAGCTCGGAGTCCTTATCAAACCCGGTGCGTTCACTTTTATCCTCCATGATCTGTTCCCCACATCAGAAACATCTGACTTCTAAACCAGTTAAAGCAATTCACAATGTAGAGACAGATCCAGTACCGAGTATTAAAGAGGCATGGCACAGAGATTGCAATTATTGCCTATCTGAGATGGACTGGTCACAAATTTGGAAAGCTGTGCAGACCACTACTTCATCCCTTTACTGGCAGGAATTCCGCTGGAAAATTATTATGAGATTTTTTAGGGTCCCGGTGGTGACTAAGCATTATGGATTACATCAATCCGACCTCTGTTGGACGAACTGCCAGCTGGTTGGTACATATTTCCACATATATTGGGAATGCAACATTGTGCAGGAATACTGGAGGGAAATAAAGGGTGTCTTTGAGTTGATTTTTGAGACTGTTATGCCAGATCCCCCACAACACTGGTTGTTGGGATTGCATCCTCCCTCCTTACCCTCAAGATCATCCCGCCTCTTATTTGGAATTTTGGTAAAGGCAGCACATAAGGCCATCAATTTGCTGTGGTTGACACCTAACAAGCCTACCATCTCCTCCTGGTTTAGAATCTTTATTAGGATTTTAGATATGGAGTATTTAACGGCCAAACTGAGACTTTCCATGGAAAAGTTCAAGGAAAGATGGTTTCCCTTTATGCAATTCATGGCCTCCCGGGAAAAGAGACCTGTATTAGAAATACTAGCTAGATACACATGATGTGGCCTCCCAGTTCCGGTTCAGCAGGGCTGAATGGTGGGCTTGGATGGGAGACTCCAGTATGTTAAAGTTGTATCTTATTTACAGTAATAACTTCTGAGCCTTGCTCCTCCTCTGGGATGCTGGTTATGTCATTGTATAACTAAGTACATGGTGTTTGTAATGGTCCACTTTTTAGATGTGGATTCCATTATTAATTGTGTAAAGCAATGGTAGTAGATAGACAGGTACGACTTGTAAATGTTTAATTTTCTGGTTATCCTTTTCGATTTTCTTATCTCTCTTTTTTACTCCTTGGTAGAACTCAAGGCTTCCTCCTCCCCAGGACTTCTTTCTTTCATCTTCTCTTTTCCTCTTTACTCCTTTTTGAACTCTTTCTTCTTTCCTTGGTTTTTCCCTTCTGACTTAAAATATAAATCTGTGTATATGAGTAGGAATGGACTTTATGTCTGTTTGTTAATGTATGGATTTAATTGTAAGGGATGAAAATAAGCTCTTCAATAAATGTTAATTTCCAAAAAAAAAATATCGGACATAAGATAGTCTGAATGACCCATGTAAGGGTCCAAGAACGAGGTCTTCACAACCCAACAACTGAAGGAGAGAAGACCATAAACAGAGAAGTGATCTCGGGGTATGGTGGGTGGGCATGTGAATGAGTGGTGGAGACTTCGTCCAAGAAGATCAAGAATTACGGTAGGTACGTAATTTCCATATCTTTCTGGACTTAAAGTCTCCACCACTCATTCACACTAATGGGAAGAGTACCGAGCTAAAATAACACCCCCCCCCCCCGAGATGGGCGGCAGGAGAGAGGATTTCAGTTAGGAGAGAAGTCCATTAAGGATTGTCCTCCCAAAGGACTGACGTTGTCTGGCATGGACATCCAAGGCGTAGTGCTTTACAAACTTATGCACAGAGCTCCAAGTGGCCGCATAGCAGATGACCGCAATGGGCATGTTGCAGATTTCGGCCAGAGATGCCACAACTGCACTGGTAGAGTGAGTGTACACTCTGCCTTTCAGCTTGACCTGTGCCATGGAGTAGCAGTGGGTCATTACATATAGGACTGGAGCCACCTGGTGCGGGCCACATGGTAGACTTTTCTAGCAATCCCTGACGGGGACCACCCACCCGACGTCAGGTGACAGGACGTCAGCGTGGCTGTATATAGTGGGAGGTCCCCATGCCCGCACTACAGTTCTCCTGCCAGAGTCAGAAAGAGGCCCGACAGCAGGAGTGAACAGGATTTGGAGTCCCTGTAAGAAATAAAATGAGTGGAAGGAGGGAGGAAAAAATATGACCTACTGAAGGAACCTCTCTAAGATCTACCGTTACAGTAAGTTCCTAAGTAACTGTACTATCTTACTTTGAGAGGGTTCCTTCAGTAGGTCATTACATATAGGACAGAGTCCCACACAGGAGGAGAAAATGGCTCCAACAGAAACTAGGAACCACAACGGACCCAGCCTAGGACAGAAGGCCCTGCAAGACAGCTACGCCGAAGCCAGCCCTCCACCTAGAAGCAATGTCCAGACTGTAGTGTTTGGTAAAGGTATGGACAGAACTCCAAGTGGCTGCAGCACAGATATCAGCTGCAGAGACGTTCTGCAAAAAGGTACTGGAAGCAGCCATGCCCCTAGTAGAATGACCTCTGATGGGACCCGGCAGAGGTTTTTCGTACTTTTGGTAACAATACCGAATACAGTTGCCTAACCATTTGGAAAGGCACTGCTTGGAAACCGGTATGCCCTTAAACCTGGGGGCAAAAGAAACAAAGAGCTGATTGCAGCTATGGAAATCCTTGCTCCAGTGTGTGTAGCACAGAAGGATCCAATGGACGTCCATGGTGTGCAGGAGTGCCTCACCTCTATTGAAAGGGGATGGAAAGTAAACAGGACGCTCTACTGACTGGTTCAGTGTGGCTTCTGACACCACCTTGGGAAGAAACTTAGGACTTGTCCTAAGGACCGCCCAGTCCTTGTGGAAATTTAGATAAGGCTCTTTACAAACCAGAGCGTGAGGCTCGAAATAATTCGGTCTGATGTAATGGCAACTAAAAATAATGTCTCCCAGGAAAGGAAGCGCAAATCACAGCTCATGGGTGGCTCAAAGGGGGAAGAGAGAGCTTCTCCAACACAAAGTTCAAATCCCAAAGTGGAGATGGGCTGCGGATGGGGGGTTTCAGATAGAGGATCCCTTTCAGAAAGGTTTTTGAGACTTCCAACTGAGCCACGGGTTTATCATCCACCAGCTCGTAGTACGCCGAAATTGCGGAAAGATGGACCTTTAAGGAAGAATATGACAGACCAGAGTCTGACAGATGAAGGAGGTATTCCATGATTTGAGGGGCAGAACAAGAAAAGGGGTTCCTATTCTTGGAAATCACCCAGATGGAAAAACTTTTCCACTTCATAACGTAAGTGGAACGAGTAGAGGGTTTTCTAGCCTCTATAAGGACTTCAGCGACCGTGAGGAGATCCCGTAGCAAGAAATCGCTATGTCTGCAGGAGCCATGCATGAAGATGTAGTGTCCTGAGCCCTGGATGTACAAGACAACCTCAATACAGGGTCAAGAGGTCGTGGGTCACTGGAAGTGGAACTGGTAGTTCCTTGGATAGCTGTTTTAACAGCGGAAACCAAATTTGTCTCAGCCAGAGAGGAGCAATGAGAATCATCCTCGCCTTCTCTGCCTGAAGCTCGAGAAGGACCCACTGGAGAATGGGAAACAGAGGGAAGGCGTACAAAAATTCCCGTCTAGGAGAAAGACATCACTTTGTACCAGAATGCACCATGCCCTGGAAAAAGCGAGCAAAAACTGGGAAGTTTTGCATTGTATTGGGAGGCAAAAAGGTCAATTTCCAGATGCCCCCAATTTAGGAACAGAGATTCTGCCACTTCCTGATGTAATTCCCACTTGTGAGCTAGGGTCTGAGACCTGCTGAGATTGTCCGCCAGGACATTTAAAACGCCTGGAACATGCATGGCCATAAGAGCCAGATTGTGCTATACCGCCCAGTTCCACACCCGCATCACCTCCCTGCACAGGGGGTACAATCGGGTTCCTCCTCGTTTGTTGCGGTACCAGACTACCGACATACTGTCCGTTTGGACCAGCAGTGATCCCTTGGGAAGGGGGTCTGGAAGGCTTGCAAGGCATACAAGAAGGCTCTCATCTCCAGAATGTTGATATGCAAAGGTGCTTTCCAGTTGGACCCAGTCCTTGAGCTTGATGCTCCCCCAAATGCGCTCCCCATCCCATGTTCGAAGCGTCCATAGTTAGGGATGCCAGAGGAGCAGGGCTCCTAAAAGGGAGAACTAAGGAAAGGTTGCAGGGGTCCCTCCACCAAAGCAATTCTTTCTGAAGCGCTGCAGAGACCAGTACCAGATGGTCCAGGTCATCCAGGAGTTGGTCCCGCTGCACGTGTAAGGACCACTGAGTAACTCTCATGTGAAGCCTCGCTAGGGGAACAGTAGTGATGGAGGCTGCCATAAGGCCAAGAAGGCGGAGGATCTCCCGGGCCAGGATGGTCCTGGATGAAGCCACCTGCAAAGCCTGACAGATCGGGGTCTCCACACTGGACCATATCCAAGGCTGCCCCAATGAACTGTAGTCTCTGGGATGGGATCATGGATGACTTGGGAATACTGATAGTGATCCCTAGTCTGCCAAAGAGGTCCAAGGTGAAAGAGAGAACCTCCAGTAAAGAGTCCCTGGACAGGGCTGAGATCAGCCAGTAGTCCAGGTAAGTGAAAACTGCAATACCCTGGTGGCGTAAGGAAGCCGCCACCACCGCCAGGTACTTGGTAAAGATCCGGGCTACCGAGGACAGACCAAAAGGGAGCGCCCAAAATTGGAAGTGCTCCCTTTGGAATTGGAACCGTAGGAAATGGCGGTGGCTGGGGAAGATTGTGATGTGCAGGTAAGCATCCTGCATGTCCAGAGCACAAAGCCAATGCTCCTCCAGAAGGAGTGGGAGAAGACTCTGGAGTGTCAACATCCGAAACTTTTTGTACTCTACAAACTGATTGAGGTTGCTTAAGTCAAGAATGGGTCTGAAGTCTACCATGTTTTTTTCAACCAGGAAAAAATGGGAGTAAAACCCCCTGTCCCTTTGCCAGAGGAGAATGCGCTCTATTGCTTCCTTGAGCAAGAGACTTTGAACTTCTTCTTGGATGAGAAGAGCCTGTTCTCTAGAGTAAGAAAACTTTTTTGGCGGAGATTCTGGAGGAAGTTCCAGAAACTCTACGGTGTGTCCGACGGACACTAGTTGCAGGACCCATGCATCAGAGATTATTGCCTTCCATTCCTGCGCATGGCGGGCGAACCCCCCCCTCGCCTGCTCCTCATCATGAGACTGAGGAAGTAGTGGGGATACTGAGTCAGGACATGGCAGGACGTTCAGGGGGAGGGCCCCCTGCGCGTCTCTGATTCTTGGAGGCTAGAGGAGTGGTGAAACCCGTGGACTTGTGTTTACCATGGTGCTGAGCTAGGGCCTGCTTCCTCTGCCTCCAGATACTTTTCCGAAAGGGCTGCTGCTGCTGTTTGAGTGCCCGATCAGTACATGGACCTCACTGATCTGAGGGCAAGGCCTCTGTTCTGGAGATCAGTGATGATACCTTTGGTGTCCCCACCAAAAAGCACCGAGCCCCGGAAGGGGGCATCCTGAACCGCAGACTGTACCTCGTTGGCAAGGCCAGAGACGCAAAGCCAGTAATGCCGTCTTAGGGCAACGGCCATTGCCGAGGAGTGAGCTACAGAGTCGAAGGAGTCATATGTAGCCCACAAGGCATGCCTACATGAAAGCGAGAGAGGCAAAGGTCCTTGGCAAGCTCCTCTTTGAGGCTCGGGGTTCCACAGACTGGACATGAGCCTCTAACCTGGCCAGGGTAGCCTTTTGGTGGGACACCATGTTGGCCACATAGTTGAGGGATCTAGGTGAATGTGGTTGAATCGTAAACTTTTCCACTGAACTGGTCCATCTGCCGCGACTCTGTCTGGAGGAGAGGTGCTCATGTGCTTGGGTGCAAAGCAGCAGTCATGAGCAGCTGAGATGACAGAGTCCACCTTAGGATGCGTCTTTAGGAACAGAGCATCCTTTGGCACCCGGTAAATCCTGTCCACCCTCTTGGGGACAGCCGGGAGGGAATGAGGCATCTGCTAGACCATAGAGGTGAGGTCTGATCCAGGGAGGAATGGGGACCAGAGACAGAGACTCTAAGTCCAGGTGTTTGGCTAGCCTCTGTCTCATTGGGTCTTGTTCCTCGGACTCCCAATCGAAGAAATCCTTCATAGACCTTAGAAGATCCCAGAAGGCAGGGTTCTCTGGGGGGTGGGTGGGGGGGACTTGAGGGAAACCTTGCTCGGACCATCAGGCCCCTCCAAGGCATCCTCCGCCAACTCATCGGCGTCATCATCGTCGTCTGCCCCCTCGTTAGGTCATCAGGAAGATTACGGATGTCAGGAAGGGTAATGTCCTGATGAGCCGCCCCTGACACATGTACCATGGATGGAGAAGAGCTTCTCAGGGATGCAGACCTAGGAGACTGCGGAAGAGGGAGTCTTGTCTCCAGGTCTGAAACCAACTCAGAGCACGCCCCCTGCAACCAAGACTGGATGAGGGTCTTAAAACCCGGGTAGCCAAAGGAGGTGAAGGGGATGGAGGAAGAGGCTGTGGTTGAGGGGAAGGAGGAGGCATAACCGGTGGAGGCAGGTAATGGTAATCCTGGTATCCTTGGTAATGGTGGTAGGGGTTATAACCAGGGTAGTACTGCCCACAAGAGCTCCATTCAGGAGGAGGACCAGCTGGGAAGTGGTCCCCAAGATACCAGAAAGGGTAATGTTGGACAGTCTGTGGTCTTGTATAAATCCCCGTCATCAGATCTGACAGAGGGGGTACCCACGTTGGACCCGTTGTAGTATAAAATCAGCAGGAGGTGCAGCGTCGGGATAGCCAATGTCAGGAGGACCGACGTCGGGACTGGCGCCAGAAGGGGATCCGGTGTCGGAGGGGCTGGCATTGGGGCCAGACAAAGGGAGCCCGACGGCAGGACCGGGTCTTGCGCTGGAACCGAAGGCTGGGGCAGACCACAGGGCCCTGACTGTGGAAGAGTCATCTGAATATACGACATCTGAATGGGATTCACTGGATCAGACGGTGGGATTGGGGTAGGGATAACAGTCAGCTCCGGAGCGATTCCACCTGAAGGAGGAGGGGCCTCCACTGGAAGGCCAGATGGCCGAGGAGGAGCCTCCTTCTCCGTGACCCCATCAGAAGAGCACAGGACAGACCCCAAGGAATCTACCACATCGAGGGGTTCCACGCTGTCTTCGCCTGAAGTACCTGCCTGAGATGGGGAGGGTAAATGCGAAGGAAGAGTGGGGGAGAGGGGCCTTCTCCCCCTGGTTCTGCCGGTCGTCAGGTGAGGCGCAGCTAGGCCCTGATGGGAGAACCACACCTGAGCGGCCGGAGATGGGCGTCTTATCAGGCAGAGATGGGCGGACAGGAGAAGAGCCCCCGGCCAACTTACCGACTGGTGCCGGGTTGGTCCCCGAAGGCTGGGAAGCCGTCTTACCGGCGGCCATACGGTTCCAGGAGGAGCTGGGGGCCAGCTTAACGGCTGTAGCAGTGCGGTCAGAAGAGCAGCTGACCGTCAACTGACCCGCTGAAGATTTGACAGACTTACCATCCGAGATCTTCTTAGGTGGTGGCTGGGCCTTGCTTGTCGAGGGTTGCGAGGTCTCATCTGAGGAGTGTTCCTCCCACTCCCGAGATTTCTCCTTATGGTGCTTCTTTGAGGGAGAAGATTTCTCAGAAGAGAGAACTCTCGAATGCGGTCCATCTGCTTTTCTAAAGAAGCTAAGCGGACCTTTAAAAGGTGTGCCTCCAAAACCTGTTGTATCCGCTTTTTGGTGGCCTGATTAAAAGTTTGGCACTCCGAGCAGGAGACAGGGTGGTCTGGGCCCAAACAGATCACACGCTTTAGGTAACCGTCCTTATGAGGGATCTGCGTGACACTGAACAAGCACCACTTCTTGGGTGAAGACATCAAGCAGAGGAATATCAAAAATAAAGATTTGGCGAAGGAAAAATCCGACACAAGAACTAACATGACGATTGTTGTATGGAAGTCTGCAATGCGACTGACACAAGGCGACAGCGGGAAAGAACTAGACGGCGGGTGTGGGGACCACCCACTATATACAGCCATGCTGACGTCGGTCACGTGGCATCGGGTGGGCTGTCCCCCGTAACAGATTGCTAGGAAAGTCTGCTGTGCAGCCTGACGCAAGGTGGCACCAGTCCTATATGTAATGACCTACTGAAGGAACCCTCTCGAAGTAAGATCACTTGTGCGGATCTGTCTCTGTTCTGCTGAGACGGTCTGCCAGTTCATCTGTACTCCTGGCAGGTTGACTGCCTGAATCAGAGCCTTGTGCTCCAGGCACCATTCCCACACTCTCACTGCTTCCCTGCATAATGGGTAAGAGTGTGCACTGCCCTGCTTGTTGATGTAATACATCACTGCCTTGTTGTCCATTTAAAGGAGAATGGTCTTGTGACAGAGTATGTCCTTCAAAGCTCGGACTGCACAGAAGATGGCCCTCATTTTCAGAACGCTTATGTTGAGTTGGGACGCATCCTGGGTCCATGTGACCTGGGCGTGGAGATCCTGGCACTGAGCTCCCCAGCCCAGTAAGGATGCATCTGTGGTAATGGAGATCTGGGGATCTAGAGGGGTGAAGGGATATCCTTCCAGAAGGTTGTCCTCCTGAGACCACCAGGTGAGTGAGCATTTCAATGGTTCTGTCACCTTGATGTGAAAGGACTGACGGTGAGTGGTTGGTGACCACTGAGTACTGAGCATCCACTCAGAGGTTCTCATGTGAAGACGAGCTAGAGGCACAGTGAACACTGAGAATACCATGAGACCCAGCACCCGCTGCATTGAAAGAGCTTGAACTGAGCTGTTCTCTCTGATGAAGCAGGCCACCTGTAAGATATTGCTCCTTCTGTCTTCCGGAAGGAAGGCTTTTGTGCAGGAGGTGTCCAGAAGAGCTCCTATGAAGAGAAGCTTCTGGGAGGGCTGCAGCTGCGACTGTTTCAGGTTGAGCAGAACTCCCATGGACCTGAGGAAATCTGAGACCGTAGCCATGGCCTCCAAAGTCTCTTGTCTGAAGGGGCTTGTGAGAAGCCAATCTTCCAGATATTGGAATACTTGAATTCCCATTTTCCTTAGATGCGCCGCGAGAACTGCACAGCATTTTGTAAAGACTCAAGGCACCAAGGATAGGCCAAATGGCAGGACTCTGAATTGGTAGCGCTGACCCAATGCCACAAACCTTAGGTACCTGTGGTGCTTCGGGTGTATGGGAATGTGTTGGTAGGCATCCTGCATGTCCAGGGAGGCTAGCCAATCGTGTTGATGAATCAAAGGTAACAGGGTACCAAGTGTTATCATCTTGAACTTTTCGTTATAGAGGAACTTGTATAACTTTCTGAGGTCGAGAATAGGGCGCATACCACCTTTTTTCTTTGGAACCAGAAAGTAGTGGGAGTAGAAACCTGTGTTTCACTGATCCAGAGTGACTACTTGTACTGCTCTGTTGTTCAGAAGGCCTTGCACCTCGGAAGCAAAAAGGTCCGACTGCGCTGCAGACAGCTTGGGCTGCCGTTTGGGAGGATGATCCGGCCGGGTTTCTGACAGGCTGAGAGAGTACCTAATTGTTTAACAAGGAGTAGCACACTAAGCTGAAAGCTTCTTTACAGGTGTGACCTGGGAGCACAGGGAAGTTAAGTGACTTGCTCAGGGTCACACAGTATGCAAGTGGGGGCTGTGGGATTCAAACCCAGGTCTCCAGATTTGCAGCTCAGAGCCTTAAACCACTAAGCTATACTGCCTCCCCTTGTGGATTATCCTGAGGACCCATTTGTCCAATGTTATTGACTTCCACTGGTCGTAGCAATGAGTCAGACGTCCTCCTACTGCCCAAGAAGAGTCCCCCTCGGACAGCTGAGGTAGGATCTGGGCCAGAAACTCAGAGAGTGGCACTGGGCGCTTTTGGGCCCTGTGCCTTTTGCTGCATTTTCTTTTGCAGCTGAAGGGTTTGGTTTCTGTTGAAACCTCCTCTGCTTTTGCCACCAAAGGACTGACGGTTATGAAACTGACGCTTATTCCTGCCTCCTCAAGAGGCAGCGGGAGGGGGTCTAGCTGTCCTAATAACAGACCTAGTTTTCTGAGTGGCCTCTAGTGCTTGCTCCACTTGAGGTCCAGACAGATACATACCATCAAAAGGTAAGGCCATGACCTTTTGTTGGGCATCATTCATGAAGCCCTGAGTGCACAACCAAGAATGGCGATGGGTGCAAATATCAGCCGCTGCCGCTTTGGAGGCAGTATCGAAAGCGTCCATGGCAGCTTTGATCTGTTGATTTCTGGACTCGATACCTCTAGTAATGGTCTGTAGTAGCTCTGAATTAACTTCTGATTCAGGCAGAGGTTCTACTGTTGCTTTCAGTAAATGCCAGAGTACATATTCATATTGAGAAAAATAACCCTGGTAGCTAGCAATGCGTATGCCCAGGGTTGAAGCAGCAAAGACTTGCTTACCCAAGGTGTCGATCGTGCAAGATTCTTTGTTTCTAAGACGAGGTGTGGATTCCTGAGGAAGGATAGCCTTGTCATTCTCTGCCAGGACCACTATGGCATCAGCAAAGGCTTGAGAGGCCAGGATGGGACAATCCTTGAGAGGGGCATATTTCCTATCTGTGGACTTTGCCACAGAGGGAATAGGAGCAAGGTTGCTCCACACAATCTAGGAAAAGGTCTCAAAAGAGGGCTGCACCAAAAGGGTTAAATTCGTAGGGATTTCTAGAACATGCAGATACTGGAGACGTAAAAGCTTCCCAGGATCTATTTCCGTGGTCTGAAGAGAAAGGGTACAATTTAAATTCTTGAGCAGAGACTTAAAGGAAAGGTCTTTGACCACAGGCTCTGCAGGAGGATTGATCCCCGCCCCTAAGGTGGACTCGGCGTCAAAATCATCACCCAGCCAAAGATCAGGATCAGGCTCAATGTCATCTCCTGACAGTCCAGAAGGGACTGTATAGACAGGAAAGGGGTGAAAACCAGGAGGAAGTGGAGGAGAAAACAGAATAGGAATCAAAAACCTCTGAAATGCAAGTGGCGCCGTTGATGCCCCCAGCACCACCAAAGAGGACGGCGCCAAGTACGAAGGTGGCATGGACACAGAGAATGGCACCAAACGCTGTGTCGGCAGGTGCTGTGGCACCGAGCACAGCGCTGACATCACACCCGGCACCAAAAATGATGTCGGCAGTGGATGCAGCACTGCACAAGGTGCAGACACCACACACAGCGATGCGAGCAAACTCGACGTCTGAGAAGCTGGCTCCATTGCGGCGCCGGGAAGGTCAGCACTGTAGACTGTGGCACCACAACATAAGTCTGCAAACTGCAATTTGAAGGTAAAGGAGGAAAAAATAGCAGGAGATACAGGCATCGGTGTGGACCCCTATGCCACAGCCATGTGAAGGGGATAGACACCAGAACGCGGAGCTGACGGCACTGAAGGAGAAGCAGCGACTCGGCAGTCTCAACCTCCCCGCCTCCCGATCTGAAACCAACAGACCTGGAGGCCCTGGTGAAGGACTAGCCAGTTCGAGCAGTCGGGACAACCTCCGTGCCCACTGCTTCATAAGAGCGGCCCAATGGTGAAACTGCTCACTGGAAAACCCTCCGGGCGGATGGGGAGGGATTCCAGTGTCGAAGATGCTGGTCATCAGAGACAGAAGCCGGAGAAGACTCCAAAAAAGGTGAAGACTGGCTCAGAGCCCCAACAACTGACCATCTACGTGCAGATGTACCAGAGGGTGACCTCGAGGGATGCTGTCTCTTTTTCGACCTGAGGGCTGAAGAAGAGCTTGAGGACAAACGGTGCTGAGAATGGGACTGTTTCTTTTTGTGTTTCTGGGGAGACCCCCCCCTCACCCCAATCACTGGACTGTCTGTTGTCAGACCCCTCCCCCCAGCTGACTGAACAGCTTTCATGCGAAGTCTCGATACCGTCACCTGCCCCACTCATGGTCGACTCAGTCAATGGAGGGCTGAAGACTTCTTATAGGATAATAAAAGTATATTTTTAAAATGTAATTGGTACTTTTGTGAAATCTTACAAAACTAAAAACTAGCTGCTAGTTGAAGTTTTGACTCCTGGCAAGCAGGCGACGTCATCACTGAAGCGCACTCGACGGCGGGGGAAAAAAGAAACTGAGGCAGTTGGAGGGCCGACGCCGAGGTAGTCTATATCACGCGAGCCTAGTTCCCTCTCGGCTCCATCTCGGTGCCAGCCCTCCTGAAAAAGTTTGGATCCTAGCGCCTCTGGCGTACTCCCACTAGTGTGAATGAGTGGTGGAGGCTTTATGTCCAGGAAGACCAATGTTTTACAGTAAAAATACAAGCAAGGTCATGAGAGCAAGGTACAAAGCAGTGTGATTCATGACAAAACACGCGATAAGGCAATTTGTTGGCAGGTGCAGGACATAGCTCACATATTTGCAAGGAATTATCATGATGCAAAGTTCAGCAAGAGGTTCACTGAAAACAACCACATAATTGCAAGGAACGGTCAGATATAATAAGTAGGGAAAACTACAAAATAGCATAGAGTAGACAGATCCTTAGGGGAGAAACATTCACACGGTTTGGAAGATAGGGCACAGAGTATTACAAGTAGGAGCTTTTCGGCAATGATTACAAAGATATAAGGAGATGAGAATTAGTTATAGTAGTACAGGGCAAGGGGTTTGAGAGAAGCACATCAAGTTGGGGAGGGAGACAAGTAGACAGGCAGGTGAGGATTAAGTGCAAGGCATTAGGCAGAAAGCAGATCAAGTGCACAGTGGTGAGAGAAGGAGTGGTGCTAAGGGGGGGTTGAAGCAAGGGCATCGATTAGAGGAGATGAGGTAGATACGGAGCTCCTTTTTAAAGGCGTTATGGGAGGGTGCTTGGCCGATCGCTAAAGGAAGGGAGTTCCATAGCTGAGGAGTATGGTGGGCGAAAGCACTGGTGCCTTTGGTGCTGTTACTTTTCGGGACACATAGAAGGGCTTTTCCAGCCAACCGCAGGCCATAGCTGGGCACCTGAGGAACAAGTAGATCAGCTAAGGTTTTTAGAGTTTGAGACCGCAAAATACTGTCAACAGTAAAGTATAGCAGCATTTGGTGACAGCCAGTTTAGATCTGAGTAGAGGAGGCAGTGGTGTTTTCGCCGATGGGAGAAGGAATAATAGCGACAGATATTATTATAGGTGATGTCCCATCTATGGAGACTGGATTTAGGTAAGGCGGTATAGGTCACAACTCCGTATGTAAGGGAGCATAGAAGAATACCATGGGCAATGGCAAGCCTCACTGCAGGGGTTAGTGCATATCTGGTCCAGTACGCTGTACCTAATTTAGAGCTGACAGATTTACACGAGTTCTGGGTGTGAACATCAAAGTTTAGGGACTGGTCCAGTGTTACACCTAGGTACTTAAATGAGGTCACTGAATCACGAGGGGAGCCATCCAGACAAGAGACCATTAAATTATTTTGGCAGGTTTTGCTTTTAGAATTTGTCCTAAATAGCATGGATTGGGTTTTGGCCTCATTAAGGACTAAATTGGGATGTGAGAACCAGGCTAGAGTAAACCAAAAGTCAGTGGAGAGCCGCAGATTGATGTCAGAGATGTTTCTTGCACTGGTGTATAGGACTATATCATTAGCGTAGAGCAGGGAGGAGGTGGAAGTAAGATTGGAGGTGATATTATTGATAAATATAGAATATAGCAGTGGCCCCAAAATTGAGCCTTGTGATACACCAATATTCACTGTTGCCAGGTCAGAATAGGTTGAACTGTATTTTATAACTTGGACCCTGTTTAACAGGTAACTATTGAACCAGTTGACAACATTATGCATGAAGCCCAAAGACTTCAGGGTGGCAAGGAGAATGGAGTGGTTCACCAAGTCGAAGGCCTTTGTCATATCTATGAAAACCGCTCCAGCTAGAAGGCCCGAGTCCACAGCAGTGAGTGTCAGTAGTAAACTTAAGCAGGGCTGTGGAGGTGCTATGGACCTTGCAGAAACCATGCTGATCAGTTGTGAGAAGGTCATTTTTGAGAAGGAATTTGATGGTTTGCGTAGCAACTAATTTTTTCAGGATTTTGCTTAGAACAGAGAGGATGGCAATGGGTCTGTAGTTAGATGGATCCTTTGGGTCACCCTTTTTGAAGACAGGAGTGACCCTGGCTATCTTCCATATGTTAGGGACACTACTTTGGCATAGACACAGCATGAACATTTTGGCTAAGGGAGCAGTAATAAGCACAGCTGCTATTTTTAGTAATCTGAGTTCAAGACTGTCTGAGCCTGTGGCTGTGCTGTCTGAGATTGAGCCAAGTAGTTTAGAGACCTCCTGTCAAGTGATCCTTTAGGTGCTCTACCCTAGCCAAAACCTCAATCCATCTGGTTATGCCTTTACCTAACCTTAGACCACCTAACCTTTTCACCAACCTTCTGCGTTGCACCGACTCAAAAGCCTTGTTAAAGTCCAGATACAAGATGTCAACAGCCTGCCCTTCTCCGCTGAGGCCTTTAAATCTGCCCTGAAGTCATATTTATTTAATTTTGCTTTCCTGAATATCTAAATCCTGCTGACTGACTTATGATTCTTAAATATATGTATTTGTTTTGCTGATGTTTTATATTTGTACAATGCCATGATCGATTCAGAATACCGTTTCATAAATAAAGTTTTGCTTCTTTGCTTGCTCAACTGCCTGCTTCAGTACATCGAAGAAATGAATGGGGTTCATCAATGGAAGTTAGACTCACTGGTCTGCAATTCCCTGTGTTCCACTTAAACCCCCCCCAACATATCACATCCTCTCCTACAGTCTCCTGGGACCATTCAAACTACATCTCAACAGCCAAACATCTCAGCTCAATCACTGATTATGTCAACCAGGAAATACTGGTGCTCCACCTTAACTCACTCAGCTCTAGAATGGAACATTGAGCGAGTGCTGTATACCCGAGTAAAAATGGCTGTTTTCCTGAGCAGTTAGAATGTTTGGAACTAAACTGGTAACACTCCGATTTGGAGTACAAATAACTAAAACAGTATAACTCCTATCACAAAACTTACAGCACAAAGTTTTCTCAATAAAACAATCTTTAAAATGAGGGGTCACACATGTTAGTAGCATTATATATATATATATATATATATATATATTTTTTTTTTTTTTTACAGAGCATGTAACTATGAAAATTTACATTTTTTCTTTAAAAAAAAAACCCACAAAAACATGTTAGAAGTGGCAAATGTCTGTTGTATGATGGTTTTCCATCACACCAACATCTGTGCATTACACTGCCACAGTTTAGAGTATTTCTGAGCTGTTTTACATAATAAAACAGACTATAAACTAAGGCATGTGCCAACATATAATGCCAGTAAACCAAATGAATTCGGAAAAATGCTCTGCACAACTGCCCACATGACTCACAAACCACGATAAATGAAAAAGTATACCTCCTAGCCCCTAGACACCTGCACGGAAAATGTTCACAATAACAAGAGTTTTAAAATGATGGGCCACTCATGTTAGTGTCATGGGCTGTTGGGGAAGGGGGGGGGAGAGCGACCTGGGAGGACAGCAGTCTCTATGCCAAGGACAGACTACACTTGAGCGAGGAGCGAAAGAAAGTGTTGAAACAGAGGATGGAGGATTACATAGAGGAAGTTGAGAATTTAAACTAGGAGTGGGGGTGGCAGTTGGGGAAGAGATATGCAGAGACCACAGGTTGGGAAACCATATGAGCTTACCCCCCATAACAGTGACAAAGGACAAATGGCAAGTACTGTTGGTGATGCTAGGAAAGGAGGGCAGGATGGGAGGGTGGGAAAAGGGTGGAAGGTGGTTTCCCTTAATGCTAGGAGCCTTGGGAGGAAAACTGCAGAGTTACAGGTTCTCATGGCAGAGGGAGAAGTGGACATTGCGGTCATCACGGAAACATGGGCCACCCAATACAATGACTAGGACCTGTCTGTACCAGGGTACAGATTATTTCGTAGGGACAGAGTGATTGGGAAAGGGGAGGTGGCACTATATGTGAAGGAAGAACTGAAGTGTGTAAGGGAGGAAGGGGAGGAGGGTAGTACAGAGTCACTTTGGATGCAAATCCAGGATTCCAAGAATAGGATTCTTAGAATGGGAGTGGTGTACAGGCCACCATCTCAGACGGAGGAGTTAGACAGGGAACTAGCGGACAGATCAGGAGGACCTCAGGAAAGGTAGTGTGATGATTGTGGGGACTTCAACATGCCAGGAGTGGACTGGAGCACCCCAACAACCAGGAACAGAAGGAGCAGGTACTGCTGGATGCCTTCCAGGACAGCTTCCTGCTGCAAATGGTCAGTGAACCAACCAGGTTAGGAAATACCCTTGACCTTGTGCTGGCAAATGGGGACTTGTGAGAGAACTTACAGTGGAGGAACCACTGTCAGGGAGTGACCACCACTCAGTATGGCTCACACTGGATATGGGCAAGGAAGGAGTGGAATCTGGCACAATAGTGCTGGACTTCAGGAGGGCTGACTTTGGGAGGATGGGGGAAGTGGTAAAATGGTACCTGGCCAGAATTCAGTCTAGTATGGACACTAACCAGAGGTGGGAGCTCATAAAGCTGGGGATAGTGGAGGCAACCAAAACCTGCTGCAAAGCCCAGAGAAAAAAGGCTAGGGCTAAGAAACCGATCTGGTTGAGCAAGGAGGTCATGGAAAAGGTAAGGAGGAAAACAGCTGCCTTTAGGAAGTACAAGAAAACAGGGAGGGGGGAGAAGAACTTGACAGAATCGAAGGAGGTGACAAGGACAGTAAGGGAGCCAAAGCATCTATGGAACTCAGGCTGGCACAAGGCATTAAGAAGGGGAGAAGGACTTCTTTAAGTACATCAGGAGAAAAAGGAGCTGTAAGGACCACATAGCAAGGATTAGGAAGGAGGGGGTTGGGTGGAAGCAGGGTGAGTAAGGAAGCACTAAATGAGTACTTCTGCTCAGCATTTACTAAAGAGAAGAGGGGGGTGACACCCAAGGTGGGAGAAATGGCAGAAGCAGGGGGGGAAGTGGTGACAGATGGGGAAATCATGGAGAGCAGAGTTCGAGAGGGTTTGAAGGCACTGAGGGTGGACAAGGCACCAGGCCCAGACGGCATCCACCCCAGGGTACTGAAAGAGCTGGCAGAGGTCCTTGCAGGACCTTTGGCAGACCTATTTAATGCCTCACTACATTCGGGGTGTGTACCTCAGGACTGGAGGATGGCTCATGTGGTGCCCCTCCACAAGAGTGGCCCCAAGGATGAACCGGGAAACTACACACCAGTGAGCCTCACATCCATCGTGGGTAAGCTAATGGAGACTATCCTGAAGGAGAGGCTGGTGGCCCTCCTAGAGGCCAAAGGACTACAGGACAGCAGACAGCATGGCTTCATACGTGGCAGATCCTGCCAAACCAACCTGGTCGAGTTCTATGACTGGGTAACTAGGCAACTGGACAGGGGCCATGCAGTGAATGTCCTGTATCTGGATTTCAGTAAGGCATTGACTCAGTGCCACATGGAAGGCTGGGAAGGAAGTTAGTAGGCACAGGGGCGGGTGCAAAGCTGGTGAGATGGGTAGGAAACTGGCTGCAGGGAAGGCAACAGAGGGTGGTGGTGGGTGGGGAGCTCTCACACCCAAGGGCAGTGACGAGCGGTGTTCCACAGGGCTCAGTGTTGGGACCAGTGTTGTTTGGGATATTCATTGCAGACATATCATGGGACATCAAGAGCAAGATCAGTCTGTTTGCTGATGATACCAAGGTAGGCGCGGTGGTGGATGACCTAGGGGGATGGCAGGGGTTGCAGGATGATCTGACAAAGCTTGAAACCTGGTCAGACACCTGGCAACTGGGCTTTAATGCCAAAAAGTGCAAGGTGCTGCATTTTGGGATGAAGAACCCAAGGAGGAGTTACCAGCTAGGGGGAGTGCAGCTAGCCCAGACAGAGGAGGAGAAGGATCTGGGTGTGCTCATTACAGGGTCAATGAACAACTCTGCACAATGTAGGAAGGCAGCTGCAAAGGCCAACAAAATGCTGGGTTGTATTGCAAGAGGTATATCCTCGAGGAGGGAGGAGGTGATTCTGCCACTGTATAGGTCGTTAGTTAGACCACACCTGGAGTACTGCGTGCAGTACTGGCGTCCATATCTGAAGAGGGACATTAAGTTACTGGAGGGGGTGCAGCGCAGAGCGACAAAGATGATCAAGGGGCTGGGGGACTTACCATACGAGAGGAGGTTGAAGGAGTTGAACATGTACTCACTGGAGGAGAGGAGAGACAGGGGTGACATGATTGAAACCTTTAAATACATGAAAGGAATAAACAAGACGGGTACAAAGGGGTGTTCAAAGTAAGGGAGGGTAGGCCACCAGGGGCCATGATATGAGACTGGAGCGAGAAGGTTCAGGAGGGAGGATGAGGAGACACTTTACAGAGAGGGTGGTGGCTGGGTGGAATGCGTTACCTGCTGAAGTGGTATGCAGTAGAACAGTGGACTGCTTCAAACGAGGATGGGACAGGACAAGGGGAGGGTTAATGAAGGGAAGGGTGGGAGGAGGGCAGCTGCAGAATAAAGGTGCTAGCTGCACATTCGAGCAGACTTGATAGACCTCTAGGCCTTTATCTGCTGGCAAATTTCAGATGTTCAGATTTGCAGATATTTTTACAGTTCCTGAAATGATAAAAAAGAGCATTTTTTTACATTTTGTTCCCAAATAAAATCTACATCATAAAAAGTACACCTCCTAGACCCCAGACACCAGCATGATAATTGTTCACATTAAAGAGACCTTTCAAATGATGGGTCACACACGTTTCTAGCATTTATATATATATATATATATATTTTTTTTTACAGTACCTGAAACGGAGGAAAATCATATTTTTACACCTTTTTTATCCCCAAAAAATTAAAAACAAAAAAGTACACCTCCTAGCTCCCAGACACCAGCATACTCATTTTTTATAGTGAAAAGAGCTTTCAAATCGGGGATCACACGTTTCTAGTAATGGAGAACAAAATAGCATTTTCTTCACTTTTTAACCCAAATTAAAACCTAAAAAAAGTAATTTAACTAAGTGGTGACCCCTATCTTAAAGTCAGTATTCTGGTAGGTAGGAATGCTTCCTACCAACCTGCAGTTTCCAGTAACATTATCCCTGATTGGTTGATCCAAAAGGTGCATAAAAAGTGCAGGACGCACATATGTGCTCTGGGGATGAGATGAAGTGAATACCTGACGCACATATGCGCTATGGGGACAAGAGGAATTTTCCTGATGATGCACATATGCACTATGGGGCTGAGTGATTAAGGGCATACAGAAAATCAATTAAGTGATATCTGTAAACCAATAGAAGGTAGTGGGCACAGAGCAAGGCTAATAGTCAAAAAATAGTTCCAACAGCAGTTCAATTCACACCTACTTATACTTACCTCCAAAGGAGAAAAAAAAGGACAGACCATTCAGAAACTCTGCAGTTAAGTTCACTATCACCAGATCAAACACTGTGCTGTTACGCCATGAAAATGAGTCAGTCTCACAGGAAACAATGGCACACTGAGGCAGCCTTAAACTATCAACTAGTGGCAAGCAGTAAATTTCTAGATTACTTTTCCATTTTTCCAGAATAGATGTCCATGGATCTATATCACCAATGAGACTAAGCATCTTTCCTAATGAAGTACAGTCTACAAGTAAATGCTTTGGTACGGCAACTGCTTCAGCACGCATTCAGCAAGTTCATATACCACTTACCAGGCTATAAATTAATCTAGCTGCTTGGTGGCCAAAAGCCAATATGTTTAGGGTGCATTTTCTGTAAAACTGCCCTAAATGTACAAAAAAATGTCAGGGGCCTTTACAAGTAAAAGGTTTACGAACGTGTACGATTTTTTTAGTTTGTTTTCTTAACACCTTTCCACCTACCCTTCTCATCAGGCAGTGATGGCGTGCTGTCACTGTGCAGGGAAGAATCTACTGCTGTAGGAGCTTCCTCTTCAATGGAGCTGTCTGCCTTTTCCCGCCAAGGTGATCTCTTCTCCTTTTTATCCAAGGAAGGAAGAGAGGGGCTTTCCTGTCGGCTACTGCTACTACTGGAAAAATAGAAAAAGAGGGATGGGTAGATGTACACAATTACCTGCTATTTAAGCCTTGGTGTTCTGTGACTTCACCATACTATGCAGACAAGCATCCAATGGTTTTAACTTTAAAAAAGTTTCACTATAAGATGAACATCAGTCAAATATTCAGACTCCTCTCTCCCGGCTCTCTAGGCCCTTGCATATATCAAACACAAAGAAGATTATGCATGTGTGCCCATGAAAAACAAGGTAGTCATTTCATGGTGTGAAGCTGGGGCAACATAAGGCTCACTGGCTTTTACTGCCTCCAGCCACACAAGGTGAAAGTAGCACCAAGTTCTTCACAAACACATGTCTAATAATTTATAAAGCATAGTTAGGAAGAAATACATTAAGAAAATGGAATACAGGAAATCAGCAAAATGAACCAGATATCATGACTGCAGATTAGTAAAATGAACCAAATATCAGAATAAGTCAGTCCAGGTTTTACCTAGAGTTATGTATAGGTATTGCAGCATAAGACTACCTTGCCCTGGGCACAATATGGCCAATTACTGCCAGATGTCTTCACAGCTCCTCCTCCTCAGCTGACACCATTGAAAATCTACTGAGGAAAAGGACAAACTTAATGGATGTTGATACTGGTTTCGAGCAGAGCAGGACTGACACTGTTACCATGATCTGGAGGTTGACGAGGATCTAGTGGTAGCAGACAGACAGACCACATGTTGAGGTAGCTTCACCACAATGTGTGTTACCATGTAAGGTACTTGTGGGGTGACAACCAGAGGAGGCTGCAACAGGGACAGCACAGCGGGGTTCACGGGTGGAATACCTTCCCAGACCAGGAGGGCCTGGACAAAACTGGGGTACTGGAGAACAAGGCTTCATCTGTCTCCAACTCCTGATCGATCAGCATGAGAAAAATCTCAGCTGAGCCTGTGTCGACTGCTCCATCAAAAGCACTGTGGAAACATCCACTGATTCCCTGATCAGTGGAAACCTGTCCATGGTTGACCGGTCATGGGAACGGAATGGCTGGGAAGTGTGGAAACATTCCCTCTCCCATGATTGACTGCGGTGGTGCTTTTTGTGCTTCCTTTGATAAATGGGTGTCTCCCATCAAAGGATCAAAGAACAAGGTACTTACCCCTGAACTCTGGGCAATCCTTAAATGGAGTGCCAAAGGCCTGCCCCACCGAGACCAAAGTCAGAGTTGCCAAAAGCCCTGTCTCTGCCACATCCTCTACTATCGCTGCAAGCTAGTTCTCTGAACCCACAGCCACTGAGGCCTGTTTATCTTCTCTGTTTATGATCACCTTTGGGAGGAACTTCGCACTGGCGTGAAGAACAACTTTGTCCCTTTGGAAAACCATGCAAGGAGATTTTACCGAATGTGCTTGGAGCTCCCCAATCCTTATGGTTGACATAACAGCCACCAGGAAGGCCATCTACCATGACAGGTGAGACATCTCACACCTGTGCACTGGCTCAAAAGGCTTGCCCATAAGCAATGCCAAAACCAGCACCAAGTCCCACGATGGAGGTGGTACTCACACTGGAGGAGACAAGTAGTCAAGACCCTTGAAAAAGCACAGAACCACCTTCTCCTGGGTCACTGTCAGCTTATTAGCCTGTGCACGGTAAGCAAAGATGGCTGCCAGGTGCACCTTAAGGGTCACTGCCCACAGTCCCAGCTGGGAAAGGGACCAAAGCTAGTCCAAAATGCTAATCGCAGGACAGGTAAGGGGGATCTAGCCCCTTGTTCTGACACCAAATAGAGAATCTTTACCATTTGAAGGCATAGCATCTGCGAGCCAGCTCTTTCCTGGAGGCCTGCACAATGTGGAGAACATTCTCCAAAAGAACCAAGGCCTGGAACTCTAGCCGCAAGGTGCAGGGACTACAAGTCCTAGTATAGAACTGTCCACTGTAATCTAGTCAGCAGATCTGGGCAGACAGGCAGTCACTGCAGGGGCTTGCTGCTGAGGCTGAGGAGATCTGGGTACTAGAACGGTTGTGGCCAGTCTGGAGATATCAGGATCACAGCACCTTGTCCTTCCAGGCCTTGACCACCACCTTGCAGATCAGGGGAAAGGGAGGAAAAGTGTATATGAGGCATAGGATCCAGGGCTTCATGAAGGCATCTCCCAGGTGTGTCCTGGACTGTGGAAGGTGGGCACAAAAAGCCTCAGTTTGACATTTTCCCAGGAGGCAAACAGGTCCACCAAGAGTGTGACCCGCAGAGAGAATAGGTGACTTACCACCTCGTGATTCAGGGACCACTTGTGAGATGTCTCTCCTACCTGGATAACAGCGTCAGCCAGCTGACTGTTCTCTCCGGCAACATGCATCTCCAGATCATCTGCACCCAAGCTGCGCACAAGGGACCAGGTGTGAAGTGCCTCCAGACACCACGGAAGGGGAGTAAGTTTCACCCTGCCGATTCAGGTAGAACATGGTTGAGGTGTTGTCGGTTTTGATCTGCACGACCTGACCCCCCCACCCCCGACTAGTGGAGTGAATTCCGTCAGAGCCTACAATATGACACAAAGCTCCAACAGGTTTATACAGTAATGGGACTCCTCGGGTGACCAGAACCCATAGGCTCTGTGGTCTTCCAGGTGCGCTCCCCATCACACCAGAGGTGGGTCCTTCATGAATGTAACAGTTGGTTCAAGGTGGACAAATGGGATTCCCTCCTCCAGGTGTTCTGGGACTAGCCACCACAGGATGACATCACACACTGGCTGGGTCACTGTGACTGGCTGGTTCAAGTGGTCTAGGTGCTAGGACTAATGATGGCCCAGCTTCCACTGAAGGTGATGCATCTGCCAGCGAGTCCAACAGACAATGCTGGTACAGGACGTCATGCACCACAGCAGCCTCAAGAAATCCTGGGCAGGGCAGGAGAGCCCAAACTGAAATAACTGGGTAAAAGGAAGGAAGATCCAGTGCCCAGTCTGCAAGGAAGTGGGCCTTGGTCTGCAGGGAGTCTGGTTCTACCCGATGAACCTGATCACCCGCTTCTGTACCAGTTCGAACTTGTCTGGGTTATCAGTAAGCCCAAGTCTCCACAACTCTAAAAAGCCAGATCTGTGGATCTCTCCACAGTCCTTTTGAATGGACCAGCCAACAGCGAGCCATCCAGGCAGGGGTACTCTCTGATCCCAAGGTGCCGTAAGTCACTAGTCCCATGCATTTGGTGAAGATCCTTGGTGCAAAGAGGCTTAACAGCATGACCTGGAACTGGTACAGAACCCATTCCACAAGGAACGTGAGGTACCAGTAGCAGGATCAACGGACAGGAATGTGGAAAAACACATCCTGGAGGTACAGGGAGCAGATCCACATGTTCTGCTCCAGGAATGGTATAATCTGGTTCAGAATGACCATCCGAAACTTGTACTTCTGCATAAACTGGTTGAGATCATGCAACTCCAGTATGGGATGCCAGCTTCCTGTCCATTTCAGGACCAGGAAGTACCTGGACACATAATCCTGACTGGCCAGGACTTCACAAGAAGCTGAGTGATGTTCTCCCTTTAGGGCAGACAGTGTGTCCTGAGGCACCCGGGACTCTAGAGACGCATGGAAGTGGTAGGGCAGGAGATCCTCTAAGTCAAGAGACAATCCTCTGCCCATGATGTCCAACACCCATTTGTCCATTGTGATGGTGGACCAAAGTGTTAAGAAGTGATGTAACCAGCCTCCGACAGGGACAGGACAGGTGGAGTGACAACGTCCCGCAACACGTCACTAAGCAGCTTTTGCGGGGGCATGATGTAGTTAAGGCGCAGGTCAGAAAGAACAGGCAAACCAGGAGAAGTCATAAAATTCACGAGTAGCATTCTATTATCATCAATAACAACAGAACAAAAAAATTGTTCAGGATAGCTCTATACAAAAGTAGTGCAAACAAAGAAAACAAAGTCCTTCATCTGAGGGTATCTCTAATTTTAAATTACAATCTCTGTCTAACAAAAGATTGCTCTCTTTATATATAATGTCTTTTCCTGGAAATTAACTTCTGCATCCTGAGGTTGTAAAGATACATGTTCTGTTTTCACACAATGTCCCAAAACTTTGTCAGTTCCTTTCCTTGCAGGTGCAACAAAATAGAACACTGTGTCCCAGAACTGATCTCCTGTTGACAACTCTACAGATAAGCTTGTGGAGGTCAAACTGCATCTCATGGTTAACCCTAAGTTCCCAATAGCTTTTTGCTATCATTTCAACAATATAACTATACACACTTTCAAACCAGAGAACCCAATTTCACATAAATGTAACCCCTAGATGGCGCTATCCCAGGGGCTACTACCCCTGCCTGATTTGCCACTAACAGGTTGAGGGCCTGGATCCAATGGCAGGTGCCTCCACCCAGAGGTCAGGGTTTGCAATAGTTAAACTAACCTGGTCACAGCCCTCTGGGACACTGCAACCCCTTTCTTCCCACTAGTGGCCCACACAATATATCAGAATTACCTTCACAGTATACACTTACCCCAGGTCTGGTTCCAGCACTGGGACCTCCTGTGAAATGAGATACAGTGCAACAATCACAGTACAGTACTTTAACATAGACAAATACCTCAGGCAGTATAACTTTGCTGAAACAAGCAGCTCTGATTTATTTAGGGGATATAACAAGGACAGGGGAAAGCAGGTTAATTAGCTTATCACTCTAATAATCTACCTATGGCTCTGTGCACAGCCTATCCCTATCAGTTACTGTCCCTGGGTACCCAAGCCCTAGTGGCTAGTCCAAACCGTGGCAGCTGGTAGGGGCCCTTTCACACAGAGAAAAGGAGAATTAAACAGTCAGCAGTACAGTAATTCCATTTGGATTTAATGTGGCAATTCAACAGGAGCAACCCTGAATTAGTACTCACGACCTCCAAATAAGATAGGGTCCTTCAATGTCAGCAGGGCTCACTTGAGGTACACAAACCTCTGCACACATCCATATAAAGAAAGCACTATACCAGGCAGGCTGCATCTGTATCCCGATCGCAATTACTGCACAATACCGGGAGAACACACAGCAGATTCAGTTCCTGACAGACCGAGTGCAATTTTCAGCCATTCCTCCAGTCTTCTACAGGTGAGCCTGGTTTCTACTCTTCAGAGATCCTTTGATTCTTTTCACAGGACAGATTCAGTCCTAACAAGCTGTTACACAAGCTGCAGACCGAACTCTGGGCCTTACACACGTTTTTGACTAAAATTGCACACTGAAAAGCACAGGGCTCCTTCCTTCTCCACTGCAAAGCTCAACTCAAACTCCAACCGACAAAACGGGCACTTCCTTTGAGTTCCTCCCAGTTCTTGACTGGATTGGCTGTCACTCACAATAGACTGCTGCTGTTGGTCCAAAAAGGCACTGAAGTCTAAACTACATCTCCCAGAGTCACTGCCCATACAATCCTCTTGTGGCTGGCTCAGATTATGAGTCCAAGTTCTGATTCGTCCAAGGCACCATTTTAGAGCTAGCTTACCCCACACTGATTGGTCCAGTTCAGCAGTTCAAAACTAGAATGGGGAACTAGCAGACACTGTTCTGACTGCAAAGAAAGCAGGTTAGACAAACTGTAATTTCATTATTACTGTAAATGATTTCTGGCAAACAGTTACATCTTTCAGATAGGTTCCTTTGCACCCTAGTGACTGCAAAAATGGAGTGAATTGGCAGCAGCTTGAGTGGTACTCAATCAAAGAAACACACAGTCCCCATACAAACTAATTATGTCTGCAAGCAGACAGCTCTTAAAGAGACAGTACCAGAGGCTCTAAAAACACTCATTGATAAATGGCTTAAATGCCAAACACCATTCAGGCTTGGAGCATTCAAGCAAGCTCCTGGAAGTCTTTTGGGGAACCCCCATTTGCAGGGGGGTTACATAAAGATCCACATAGAGTTTTACAACCACTAATAAGCAAGGAGGAAGAAAAGACAGAAACAGCAAGTGAAGGCAGAGAGATAATGGGAGGTGGAGAATTTGACTGTGCAATCAGATGGACGAGACAGAAAAAGGAAAGGATAAAACAGATCCTTGCTTTTAAAGGCGATAGGAAACAATTTTAACATCTCTATATGCCCTCCTGTTGTCACTTTAGTGTCTATCCAATATTCTGATGTTTTTACCTTTTTGTTAAATTAATAATCTAATTTTAATGCCTTTGAAACTACCCTGAATCCCTCTCTCCTCAGCAGTTGCTGCTCTCTCTTTTCATACTGCCTGAACATTCTAGGACATCAGTAACGCCATTCAGATGAACAGTATGGAATGATGTTACTGATGTCGTAGAATGTCTCAGAAATATGGAAAGAAAGATTGGTAGCTGGTGAGGACAGTAGTTCTGAGGGCACCTCAAAGCTTGGTTACTGATCAAAAATTGGTCAAAGCATATCAGAATACATAACTAGCATGGAAAGAAAGATGAAAGGACAGTTAACTACGTAAAAATCATTTCCTTTTTCCTTTAACTCTTTCTGCATAACAAATGGGACAGGGTGTTATTCAACCCTGTCACACACAGGCAGCTGCTGCTCAAGGGGAACCACTATCCCTGCCCTCCCCACCCCACTTTTTTGGTCTCTGGCCTCCGGAATTCTGCCCAAGGTGACAGGCCTGGAACTGCCCCTGCTAGGGCTGCTGCTGCCACGAAAGCTGTGACTGAAAGGACCAGTATTAAAAAGACCATTTCTCAGGCTTCTTTTTCTGCTCCTTCTGGGATGAAGTCACAGAATCCAGGGTGACCCTGGACATCTTGATTCATGTGAGATGTCCGTCCACCCCAGGGCCACAAAGTTGGTGCCCGGAAAAGGGACATCAGCCAGCTTATGCTGGGTGTCTACCATGAAGGTGGATAAACACAGCTAGGCCCTGCAATGCACAGAGTCAGTTGCTGCCACAGTGTGGGTGCATGACTCGCCCTTATCAAAGGCTGTCTGGAGTTGGTGATTAGTAAGCAACTGACCCTGGCCTCTGATAAGCTTCACTGCCAACTCTTGATCAATAGGGAGGTGAAGGAGGACAACATCACAGACTCCCATCGGGGAGTGACCAAAGTTAACAATTATCATGACATAGCTAGTCTGCTGGAAACTAAGAGACATTGCAGTGTGCACCTTTCTAGCAGCATGGTCAGTCTTATGAGACTTGTGACCACAGGCTTGTCTGCCTCCTCCTGGTGTCCAGATTTATGGAACACCACATCTGTGACCAGACTCTCCAAAGCGGGATGGTCCGAAAACCATGAAAGGGAGCCTGTGTGGACAGCATAAGTATGGACCATAAGAAAAAATTCCTCACCTTAGTAATTGTGTTTCTTCTAATGGGAGTCTTGCTGTATTCTGACAATCTGCAGTTAGCTCCAGCTCTTGAACTGCCCCGGAGAGTGAAGGGTTAAATTCTATGCCAGGCATAGAATGTTGGGCTTGAGCTTGGTTGAAAACTCTGTCTGTGTCCTTCTGAAACCAAACCATCAGATTCTTACGAGCTAAAACTCACTGACTATATAATGTGGAAACTGTAAAAACTCCTAGTAGCCAACTGGCAACAAAGGCTTTGGATTCCCTAAAAGATTCAAGTCAGGAAACCCAAAGAACCAAAACCAGGTAATAAGAACTAAAAACTCTTAATTAAACCAATACAAAGCACCAAACACAACAGCAGTGGGGTAAAGACACACCTGGGGTGCAACACTGCACCTGCCCACCCACTTCCCAAAACAGGTTCTAAGCGGGGAGGCAGGGAGGGAGGTCAGAATACAGCAAGACTCCGTTAGAAGAAACACAATTACTAAGGCGAGTAATTTTTTTTTCAAACAACATGAAGTCTTGCTGTATTCTGACAATTTGCAGACTACCAAGCAGTACCTCCAAGGAGGAGGGACAGAACCTACTTTGGGAATAGGCTCTGAAGTACCGCTGTGCCAAACCTAGCATCACTCCTAGCCTGCATATCCAGAGAGTAATGCTTGGTGAAGGTATGAACTGTTTTCCAGGTAGCTGCTCGACAGATTTCTAACAAGAGGATATCCCTAGCTGCAGCCAGAGATGCAGCTGTACCTCTAGTGGAATGAGCCCTCAGGCCTAAGGGTGCAGTTTTTCCAGTTTTTCATAGCAGAACTGAATACAGGACACAATCCACCTGGCAATGGTTCTCTTGGTGGCAGGTTTTCCCTTACCTACTTCCCCATAAGTGAGCAACAACTGGAGGGAGTCAAACCTATGACCCTTTGTACGTTCTATGTAGTAACTAAGGGCCCTTTTAACATCTAAACTGTGTAGCCTCCGTTCCCCTGAGGAGGTGTGATCAGTGAAGAACACAGGAAGAGACAGATTGGTTTAAGTGGAAATCAGAAACCACTTTAGGTAAGAATCTTCTATTGGTTCTAAGGACCACCTTATCTCTATGGAAAGAAATGAAATCAGGCTCCACTGACAGGAATAGCAATTCACTGATACGTCTGGCAGAAGTAACAGCAACCAAAAACACAGTTTTCCAAGTCAAGTACTTGAGCTCTGCTGAGGACATAGGCTCGAAGGGGGGTTGCATCAGCTGAGCAATACAAATATTCAAATCCCAGGCAGGAGCAGGATCCCTAAAAGGGGGATTGGTATGAAGCTATCATTTGAAAAATTTACAGAATACAGGGTGAGATGACAGAGAGGAAGATTTCCCTACTGACAGGAAAGCAGAAATAGCTGACAAATGAACTTTGAGAGTAGCTGGTTTGAGGCCTAGGCCATTAAGGTAAACCATGTAATCCAGAACTGTAGACAACTGAGCAGTGTCTGGGGAAATGTGCTTCTTGGAACACCAAATACTGAACCTTTTCAATTTGGAATTGTAGGTTTTTCTTGTGGTAGGCTTTCGAGAAGCCTTGAGGATATCCAGAACCCCTTGGGACAGATGTAAATCTGCATACTCTAAGTCTTCATGAGCTATGCCTTAAGATTGAGTGACTGGAGATTGGGGTAACAAATCCTCCCCTGAGAGGAGGTTAGCAGATTGTAATTCCTGGGAACAGACAGGGAAAGATGGACTGCTAAGGACAGCAACAGGGGGTACCAAGGCTGCCTGGCCCAGTCTGAAGCAATCTGAATCACTTTGCATGGTTGTGACCTTACCTTGACTAGAACCTTGAACAACAGAGGAAAAGGAGGGAAGGCATAAAGAAACTTCCCATCCCAGTTAAAAATCAGAACATCCAGAGGGACTGAACCCAAGACTGGGGGTCTGCAACAAAAGAGAGGAAGTTGGTGATTGTCTGGGGCTGCAAAGAGATCTATCTATGGAGCGCCCCACCTTGAGAAGATCACCTTCAACACCAAAGGATCCAAAGACCATTCGTGATGACCCTGGGAAATCCTGCTCAATGCATCCGCTATCACATTGTCCTTTCCTGGGAGGTGGACTGCTACTAGAGAGGTCTGCAGGGAATAAGCCAGGGACCATACTTTCATGGCCTCTGTGCACAAGGCCGTGGACCGAGTGCCTCCCTGCTTGTTGATATACCACATGGTGGTAGTGTTGCCCATCCTGACCTGAACCACCTTGTTCTGTATCGACTGAGAGAAAGCTTGTAGGGCGAGAAGTACTGCCCTGAGCTCCAGAAGGTTGATGTGAAGAAGGAATTCCTGAGGGGACCACAGTCCCTGGGCCATGAGAGCCCCCAGATGGGCTCCCCACCCCAAAAGGGAAGCATCTGTGGTAAGAACCACAGAGTGAGTCTGAGAGACAAATGGAACACCTTGCCTCAGATTGTCCAGGTCCTGCCACCACTGAAGGGCCTGTATTAAGGTCTGAGCAACAGGAAGTAGCTTGGTAAGAGGATCTTTCCTTTGGGACCAAAAGGTTCTCAGATGGAACTGAATGTCCCTCATCTGAAACCTGGCCCCTTGGACCACTGCTGTGGAAGCTGCCATGTGGCCCAGAAGCTGCAGAAAATGCCTGGTTGAGAAACCAGAGGAGAAAGGAAGAGGCCAGCTGAGAGATGGCTTTTGCCCTTTCCAAAGGAAGGAAGGCTATTGCTTTGAGGGTGTCCAGCTCTGCTCCTATAAAAGTGAGGAGCTGTACTGGTTCGAGAACTGACTTGGGGAGATTGAGAAGTAACCCCAAGGAAGTGAGAACTTTCTGGGTAACTTGAAGACTTGACTTGGTCTGAAGACTGGCCCACCAGTAGCCAATCGTCCAGATATGGAAAAATAGAAATCCTTTTCCTTCTTAAAAAAGCCACCACTACTGCTAGGCACTCTGTAAACACCCTTGGAGCTGAAGTTAGACCAAAGGGCATTGCTCTGAATTGATAATGGCCTGAGGGCAATTCGAACCAGAGGTACTTTCTGTGGGAGTACCTGATGGGAATGTGAAAATAGGCCTCCTTGAGGTCCAGGGGAGCTAGCCAGTCTCCTGGCCTTAGAGAGGGAAGAATTGTTCCCAGAGTCACCATCTTGAATTATGGCTTTATTAGGTGCTTGTTTAGGTATCTTAGATCTAGGATGGGTCGCCACTCCCCTGTCTTTTTCCGGGTAAGGAAGTACTTGGAGTACCTTTGCCCCTGTATGGAGTAGGAACTCTCTCTATGGCCTTTAAAGCCAGTAAAGACAAAACCTCTGCCTCTGGAGCAAGAGTTTCTGAAGTATTTGCAGGTGGAAAGGATCTGGGTCTCAGTTTCGGAAAACTTTTGAAACTGAGAGCCAGCCCCTGGCTTACAACCTCCAGGACCCACTTGTCTGAGGTAACAGACATCCAGTCCTGGAGAAAGTAAGCCAGCTTGCCTCCTACTGGAATGGGGAGTCGACCTGGGATGACACATCAGGGTGTCTGCTTGGCAGGAGCCTTAGGCTGAGGGATGGATGCAGCTCATCCCCCTTCTGCCACCCCCTCTGAGAAAAGGAAGAGGAGGCCTGTGAAAAGGCCTGCACCTGCCCCTAGATTGCTGCCTCTGAGGAGTTGTCTGCCTCTCCTTGGCCTGGGCACTCCTATAAGTGGTCCTGTACTCATCCATTTTCTTCATGTAATTCTCTGTCTGCTCTCCAAACAGAGAATTACCCAAATAAAGGGAAATCCATGGCCATAGCCAGGGTGTCCTGCGAAAAGCTAGTACATCTGAGCCAAGCCATTGTCCAAAGAGCCACAGATGTAGCCATGACTCTTGATGACACATCACTGGAGTCCACAGCAGCATGAAATTGCACCTTTGGTGCCTAAATACCATCAGCAGCGACCCCCTCCAGCTCCTTCGCTAGCTGGAGGGAGGCCTGTTTAGCCAGTGCCAGTACAGTGTCCCACCTGGACTTCTGGTAAATGGCTGTATAGACCATATAATTAACCTGCATGAGTACCAAAGATGATGCCAAGTACTGTTTCTTTGCCATGGCATCTATCTTTCTGGAGTCTTTGTCTGGGGGGGGGTGAAGCCAAAGGAATGTTTGCCTTGTCACAGGCAGCAGCCTACACTACCCCAACATGGCTGCATTGTTGGTAAAGAAATTCCGTATCCGAGCCTGACAAGGTGTACTTCTTATCCATTCTCTTTGTCAACAGGAGGTACAGAGTTGGGAGACTTAAGAATTTCTTGTGTCTGTTTCCCAAATGACCTATGAAGGGGAATAGACAGTCTCTTAGACTCTGGGATGTCCATCATCTCTATGAAGTCAGTTTCCTCTTGATTCTCTACAGCCTCCTCAATAGGAAGCTGGAGGGTTTGAGCCACATTTCTGTAGAACAGAAAGTGGGGAAGGGACTCAGTAAGCCTAGGAGGAGAAACACCAGAAGGTCTGTCTGGGGAGATGTCCGGTTCCACAGGCACATCCAGACTTTCACTGTCATAATCATCCTCTTCAAAATCCCCCTCCTCATCAAACTCCGGTTCGTAAAAATCTTCAGGGGAATAATCCTGAACTGGGGGAACCGACCGAACCGAACCCCTGCCAGAAGGTGCTGGATCGGTCAGAACCGGGCAAAGTGATTCCTCAATCCGAATCGCTTTGGCTATTTCTTCGGTGGTTGGAACATGCATCTCTGGATCCGAACCGGCCGATTTATCCTTTCGTTTTCTTTTAGTAGGAACCGATCCCTCAGGATCAGCTCTCCTCTTGCCCAAAGAAGTATTGCCCTGGTCAGAGGGCACTCCTTCTGGTTCAGTAGGAACCGAACCAGGCTGGCCTTCCGGGTCAGCGGATTTCTCAGCCTCCTTATCCCTAAGTCTACCTAACCTTTTCTCCAGAGTAGACTTAGGGAAATTCTTACAAATTTGGCAGTCTGAATCGAGGTGGTCAAACCCCAGACAGTAAACACAGGTGGTGTGGGGATCAGCCTTAGCAAAGACCTCCCCACACACACACACACTGCAGTGTTGAAACCCAGTGGGCCCAGTTTTTTTCTTGAGTTTCTCAGACATGGCCAACCTAACCAACTTACCCTTTATATGGCAATCACCAGGCAAGACTCCCCTATCGGTTTCTCACCGTGTCACGGGTGATGGAAAAATTTCTAAAATTAAATTTTTTTTTTAAACCGATACGGACCTGTAACCACACACTAACTTTTTCTTTTTCAAGACCTTACTACAAGATCAGTTCAGCCGAACCGATCAGAAAAATTTCACAATTTCCACACAACAGCTACTAATCTAAGTACTTACGGTACCACAGACAGAGTCTTGAACCGAAAAACGGAACGAAAATCGGACCAAAACCGAAACT
The DNA here is from genome assembly GCA_016271365.2 of Neoceratodus forsteri. Classification (NCBI taxonomy): domain Eukaryota; kingdom Metazoa; phylum Chordata; order Ceratodontiformes; family Ceratodontidae; genus Neoceratodus; species Neoceratodus forsteri. Next base: position 911,101,912 of record CM028136.1, read on the forward strand.
TTAACCACGATAGAACCGAGCAGAAGGAGAAATCTCCGGAGAGAATGTTCAGTGAGGCGGAGTAAAGAATCTGACGGTTTGGTTTCAAAAGGACACAGACAGAGTTTTCAACCAAGCTCGAGACCAACGTTCTATGCCTGGCATAGAATTTAACCCTTCACTCTCCGGGGCAGTTCAAGAGCTAGAGCTAACTGCAAATTGTCAGAATACAAAAAGACTTCATGTTATTTGAAGGGTTGAGGGTGCCAGGCAGGATGCTAGATGCTGCCAGAGCTCCTGGGCCAGTCCCAAAATGGGCTTAGTCATAAGGAAGGTAACCCCCAAGGATTCATCCCATACAAATGTTAGAGGGTACTTAGCTTTCTTCTGGACTTGCTCAAGTGGGACTTACATGAACTCCGAGATGAGTCGTAGAAGTACCTCAAAGGACACGGGCCACGATTGGTGGAAAGTTCCTTGACTGGTTGAATTTGCTAAACCAAAACACTGTTATTGATATACCTGGTTTATTTAAGTATTTTGTGCAATCTTACTGTGTAATAGACTTACAATAGTTGTGTATTTGTAATTTGGAAATTATAATTGTGCAATGTGTGAACTGCGTGAATGTTGGACCCTGTTGTAAATGAGTTTGCTCAACTGGGTTATCCATTTCTTGAAAGTCAAGAATAAACTTTTACAAACAAACAAAAACTATGGTCGAAGAGTGGTGTCTCAGAGGAGACCATGGACTCATGATCAGAGCTGTCCAATAACTTCTCAAAAATGGCCCTTGCCCACTTCTTGCCATGGACCTCCCAGGAATCACTATCTAAGCTGCACATATGTGCAAAGGGCTGCAGCCCTTAATGATTACTTCTGCTCTGTCTTCACCAAGAAGGATGTCTGTCCCTTGTCATAGTGGCACAAAAGCAGCCACAAGGGGGGTCCCAGAGATGAGGCAGCCAGTATTTACAAGTGGAAAGGGCTAGTAGCCCTAAAGGTAGATAAGGCCCCAAGACTGGATGTAATGTATCCGAGGGTGCTCAGGGAAACAGAAGAACTGGCTGAACTTCTGGTAAGAACTATTCAATATTTCACTACAGATGAGGGTAGTTCTGAAGGACTGGAGGGTAGCAGATGTAGTTCAGCTCCACTGGGGGGGACAATTAAAGATCTGTCAGTGTTACCTCTGCTATAGGGAAGCTCATGGAGTCACAGGTCAAAGAAGACCTCATGGACTGCCGGAGAGTAATGGTCTCCAGAATAGTAAACAGCATGGGTTTTTGGTAGGGGAGAGCTTTGTCAGACTATCCTGATAGCTTTCTTTGACTGTGTGAAGGCACTGGATGGGAACATGTAATGGATTTACTAAACTTCAACTTCAGCAAGGCTTCAGACTCTGTGCCTCACAGATGCTTGCTGAAGAAGATGGAGGGCATGGGTGTGGCTAGGGACATAATAAGATGGGTAGGTAACTGGATAAAGGGGAGGCAGCAGAACGTTGTGTTTAACAGGTCCAATCAGAGGAGGAGGTGGTCAGAAGTGGGGTACAACAGAGGTCTGTCCTGGGCCCAGTCCTCTTCAATATGTTTATCAGTGGCACTGGATAAGGAATCCAGGGCAGGCTGCATTTTTTGCAGATGACACTAAGCTCTGTAGGAGGATGGATAGCGACAAGGGAATCAGGGAAATGCAGAGTGACCTGCAAAGGTTTGGCAGTTGAAATTCAAGGCCAAAAAGTGCAAGGTGATGCACCCGGGGAACAAGAACCACAGGACAGAGTAATGGATGTGTGGGGTAAGACTTAGCATTAAGGCTGAGAACAGGACCAAGGAGTTACCATCAATGACACCCTCAAACAATCAAACAAGTGCAGCAAGGCCTACAGTAAAGCAAATATGATGCTGGGGTGCATCGGGAGGGGTACTGACAGCAGAAGGAAAGAGATAATACTACTCTTTTATAGATCTTTGGCGAGACCATACCTGGAGTACTTCACCCGATTCTGGAGAACTCACCTCAGGAAAGATCAGGACTGGCTGGAGACAGTGCAGTGAAGGGTGACAAAAATGATTCAGGGCAAACAGAGCAGGTCTTACAAGGAGCACTTCAAGGTGCTGAACAAATAATTGCTGAGACCAAAAGGAGGAGTGGAAATATGACAGACACCTTCAAGTTTCTGAACAGAATAAACAAGGTGAACTGTGTGGCATTATTTAGCATGACTAACAGTTCGAGGTCATGAGTGGAAACTGACAGGAGGGAGCTTCAGGAGGGACATGAGGAAGTATTATTTTACAGAAAGGGTCGTGCACAAGCCTACCAGTTGAGGTGGTGGGTGCTAAAACCATTAACGGTTTTAAGCACGGTTCAGAAAGAGTGAAGGGTATAGTCGTTACTCAGGGGGGCAGTAACAGGGAAGGGAATGGTGGGGATGGGGAGGGCTAGGACCCTTGATGGAGAACAGGTCACAGGGTTAGATAGGAAACCACGGGCAGAATGGATGGACCATTGCTCCTTTTCCGTCATCACTGTCTATATTTCTATCATACTAGGAACTGGTGTACAGTAACTCTTACAGTAACTTTTTTTGCCACTGCCACTAACCTTGCCAGATGTACCCTCCACCACAACACCCGAAGTCTGGGTGTTGAGGCCGAAAATGCTATAATTGTTTTTTTTTTTGTTTTTTTTTTTTACTTTAATAGTTTGCAATTATTACAACTACAATATTGTAACCTTACTCGAGACAGACCAAGTTGAACAAACAGTATTCACATTGTAAACTATGGAGAGCTATCTCCCCTTAATCTTAGGATATATGCATCCAGAGTAATGTAATACCACATAAGGGGGGTAATCTTCATGTGGAAGTCCCACCTAAAAGAAAAATATCTGGCTTCAATCAAGGAGCCCATGAGCAGTATGACCAGCTTCGTTTGCTCAAGTCCCAACAGTAAAAGAACTACATTGAATGCCCTTATTTAAGAAGTTCTGCTGTCATACTTTCTGCCTAAATTATATTATTTGTAGAATTGAAAAGTAGCAACAAACTAGGGAGTTATAACTCTTATAAAATTCAAACTTCAAAGGAATATCTCTGAACCAAACAGCTTCAGCAACCTACTGCAGTCCTCCCAAAAAAGCCCAGAACAGAACGCTCCATAAATGATTCAGAGATATTACGATTAACACTTCCTCTTAAAATTATTAGGGGCTAAAGAGACTACAGCACTTTTAAGGCGACTGTCAGGATTTTAAACAGTACTTATGGCCCAGAGTTCAATCATCATCCGAAAGTTCAGGATCACAGCCTGTAGCGTAGAAAGATCGTCGATGGTTTCGAGGGTTAAATGGAAGTCGCATGGACCATTTTCCAGCTTCACTCGGGTCCAAAAAAATCCAGATCTTCCCCGGTACACAATTCACAGGCGAGCAGGAAACACTATCACATGTGAGATGGAGGCCTCTTTAAGCTTCTTTCCGACTGCGTCGAACTTGTTGCACCTCATCCTTGTTGCATAACTGACATCAGGAAACAGGTAAATAATTCAATCATCTTGTTTTATAGGGCCTGCTTGTCTAGCCAACTTCAAGATTCTATCTCTGCTTCCCACGCCTTCTGTTCCCATCAGCAGGGTACGTAGAAGATCTGCACCATTTCTCGATAACCCCTGTGGGTGATGTGGTAAGCTTTTTGGAAATTAGAAGTCATTTGTTTACCAGTCGGAACAATTGTTTCTTGTAGCCAGTCTTGCAGGAACATAAGGGGATGGTCCCCCTCTATGCCCTCCGGCAAACCTAGGATCCACACATGTGAAGATCGTGCCCAATTTTCTAATGTCTCTAGCCTGGCTCTTAATTGGTGTCCTCTTATCACCATCAAGGTAGCGGCTGCAGCATTGTCCAACTGCCTTTTCACATCGGCCATCTCAGTTTGTAAGGTTCCAACCATTGTTTCTATCACTGTAACTCTGGTGCCAAATGTGTCTAGCTTAGCATTCATGTCTGCTACCGAGGGAATCAAGTGTTGTAGTTATACGACAATGGTGGACAAAGTTTCCTCAGAGTCTGAAGTGGCTGCGGCCTGCATTTCTGACCCAGACCTCTGAGGCTGAGAACTTGCAGACGTTTTTCCTCCTGTTCCAGCTCCCCTATCTTTGCGAGGGTTCCCCATCTTGAACTTTGACTGATCTTCTTTCCAACTGTACTGTTCGTTTCCTTGAACTTTGGTTCTAACTAAATATTTTAGCTAAGAAGTTTATAATCTCCTCGGAGCTATGAAGTTTTGCTGCTTTCTGACTCGGGCTCAACAGCGACTCCTGCTATAATTGTTTGATTATCATAAAAAAACAAAATAAGCCATAGGAAGAATGATGCAGTGTTCCCTGGGCAGGATTTGCTTTAACAAAACAATAAATAAATGGTCTGCAGAATGTCATGGTGCCCGGAAAAAATCCCAGATTGTCAGAGTTAAAAACAGACGGACAGTCTCTACCTTGCCAAAAATAAATTCAGAAGCCAGCTATGAGGACAGATAGGTGCTGTGCACGAGCACTGTGCCAGGGTGACCCCCACAAGTCCTTCAGATGCAAAACTGGTCCTAAAAACTGAGATAAAAAGGAAAAACAAGCTGAGCTTAATCTTTTAAAACTGTTGAAAACTGAATTGTAAGGACAACACGTCTGCGCAGTTGCGTGAAAGGCATCACGCAACCAGTACTGAGTTTGTGCCAAGTGACATGTATGCAATACAGGAATGTGGGTGTGTGAACTCAAAAACATGTGAAAAGCACAGCGCATATGCTGAGAGCTCACACTTAGTCGTCAGAGGGAGGACTAACTCAGGGCTCACGCAGTCAGTGACTGAGCTGATAAAAACTGCCAAAAACAATAGAGGCTTAATAAAAGGGTGTTATCAAAAACACTTTAAAAATGACAAAACTGCTCACCAATATGCTAAAACAGAAGCAAATACTGCAGCGAGGAGGAGGGGGCACAATGAAGCTGTCTGATTCTAAATTGAGAGCCCAAACTTACCTGCAGCACCAGGCAGTAAAAATGGCATGCCAAGCGTAAGAAAGGCACTACACCCTTATTATCTAAAGCAGAGTATTAGCATAAGTGCATAGTGTAATACATTGTCTGCATGACTGTGGCATAGCTGACCAAATGTTTTAATGTTCCTGCGGGGTCATGGTGCCACTATCACCATCCAAAGAGTGTTGATCTATGGAGACTACACCTTCAAAGACAGAAGGGTCTCATAAATTCTGATGTGTGGATTAAGCCCATCTCTCCACATCTCTGTATGCCTAAAACAACCCAGGCTCTTTTTATCTACACATAAGTGAAACAGCCTTAGCTCTTGGAATCTTTGAATGTGTGGAAAGCCACAGCTCCTGGAGTCTATGCATGTCTGAATAGCCCAGCTCTTGAAATCTTTGCATGTGCTGAAATGCCCTGCTTCTGGCAATCTATATATGTGAAGGACAGCCCTGTCACTTGGAATTTGTGCATGTGTTTAACAGACCTAGCTCTTGGAATTGTTGCATGTGTGGAACAGTCACCATGATCGCTGGGTTCCTACACCTTTTTGAATAGCCATGTCTCCCCAGGTATCTACATATGTGTCACAGCCCTGACTCTCCAGACAGTACATGTGTGATCTGGCAGCTTTTACAGTAATATATATGTTCACTGTACCTTCTGTCATAATTCTTAGACCTGGAAGATTCTGAGTAGCTGTCGAATGATGGGGCATACTGAAGTTTCACATCTAATTTCTCTTCTTTACTATCAGAATGTTGGGAGGCTTCACTTTTCCTACAGAACAAAAAGAAAAGGTTAGATACCTTGTAAAGTGCTGTTAGTTACCATAATCAGAGATCATCCAAGATAATCTCCGCCATTTGGGGCACACATTTGGAAATGTAAGCCATCGGCGTCAGGACCACTTGGAAACTTTTGCTAGGTGGGGCTGCTCATGTTGACGTACACTGCCGACTACATAATGTTGTCAGCCCTTCTCTCTTCAGTTCCCTGCTGAAGACAAGCTCGGAGGATATGCAACTGGCAAGGACCAAGAGACCAGAACCAGGCACACTGGAGAGGTGACAGACTGGAGCACAAAGCCTATAATGGTCAGAAAGAAAAAATTACTCACCTTAGTAATGTTGTTTCTTCTAATGGAGTCTTGCTGTATTCTGACAGTAGCAGTGAGTCTCAACCTTCGAACTGCCCCGGAGATGAAAGAGTTAACTTTCCATGCCAGGCACGGAACGCTGAGCTCGAGCTTGGTTGAGACTCTGTCTGTTGCTGTTTAAACTCAAACCGTCAGATCTTTATGAGCAAACTCACTAAGGCCCTGTGAGGAAGCTGTAAACCTACACTAGTCAACTGGCTACTAAACATAAAAACACATTTTTTGGTCCCAAAACAAAGACTCAAGTCAGGAGACCCAAAAAATGAAAAACACAACACCAATTCACCCAAGAAAAGGGGGTGAAAACAACAAGGTGGGCATCTACTGAGTGCCAACACTGCCACTGCCCACCCACATCCCAAAACAGAGGTTCTGAATGGGGCAGGCAGGGGGGGAGGTCAGAATACAGCAAGACTCCATTAGAAGAAACAACATTACTAAGGTGAGTAATTTTTTCTTCAAACAACATGAAATCTTGCTGTATTCTGCCAGTAGCAGACTACCAAGCAGTACCTCCATGGAGGAGGCACAGAACCTACTCAGGAAATAGGCTCTGAAGCACAGCTGTGCCAAACCGAGCATCACTCCTAGCCTGGATATCCAGGGAGTAATGCTTGGTAAAAGTGTGAACTGTTTTCCAGGTAGCTGCTTGACATATCTCTAAGATAGGAATATCACTGTCAGCAGCCAGGGAAGCAGCTGTACCTCTGGTAGAGTGAGCCCTCAGGCCTGAGGGTGGAACCTTACCCAGTTTTCCATAACAAAATTGGATACAAGAGACAATCCACCTCGTAATGGATCTTTTAGTGGCAGGTTTCCCTTTACCAACCTCACCATAAGTGAGGAACAGTTGGAGGGAGTCAAACCTGTGACCCTTGGTACGTTCTATGTAGTAGCTAAGGGCTCTTTTCACATCTAAACTGCGGAGCCTCCTCTCGCCAGAGGAGGAATGGTCAGTGAAGTACACAGGAAGAGACATAAGATTGATTAAGGTGGAAATCTGAAACCACCTTAGGCAAAAATTTCCTGTTAGTCCTGAGGACCACCTTATCTCTATGAAAGGAGATAAAATCAGGCTCCACTGACAAAGATTGTAACTCACTTATGCGTCTGGCAGAGGTGATAGCTACCAGAAACACAGTTTTCCAAGTCAAGTACTTAAGCTCTGCTGAAGACAAAGGCTCAAAAGGGGGTTGCATAAGCTGAGCAATGCAAACATTAAGGTCCCAAGCAGGGCAGGGTCCCTGAAAGGAGGGTTGGTGTGAAGCAATCCCTTGAAAAACTTGGAGAATACAGGGTGAGCTGAAAGAGAAGAGGGCTTACCTGCTGAGATAAACGCAGAAACGGCTGCCAGATGCACCTTCAGTGTAGCTGGTCTAAGCCCTAAGCTATTTAAATGGACCATATAATCAAGGACTGTGGCCAGATCAGCAGACTCTGGGGAAGTATGCTTTCCAGAGCACCATATGGAAAATCTTTTCCACTTGGAATTATAAGTAGCCCTGGTGGAAGGTTTCCTAGAAGCCTTCAGAATGTCCATTACGCCTTGGGAGAGGTGTAAATCAGCAAACTCTAACTCTTCAAGAGTCAGGCCTTGAGATTGAGAGATTTGAGATTCGGGTACCAAACCCTCCCCTGAGCACAGGTTAACAGGTTATGATTCCTGGGAAGACACAGGGGAAGATGGACTGCTAAGGACAGTAGGAGTGGATACCAAGGCTGTCTGGCCCAGTCTGGAGCAATCAGGATCATCTTGCAGGGTTGAGATCTGATTTTGACTAGCACTTTGAACAGGAGAGGGAAGGCATACAGGAACTTCCCTTCCCAACTGAGAACTAAGGCATCCAGGGGGACTGAGCCCAACACTGGGGGCCTGCAGCAAAAAAGGGGAGGCTGGTGACTGTCTGGGGCTACAAAAAGATCTATTTGTGGGGTGCCCCATCTGGAAAATATTACCTCCAAGACCAGGGGATCCAGTGACCATTTGTGATGGCCCTGGGATATCCTGCTGAGAGCATCTGCCAGGACATTGTCCTTGCCTGGAAGGTGAACTGCTGTGAGGGAGGTGTTCAGGGAATAAGCCAGGACCACAACTTCATTGCTTCTGTGCACAAGGCCGTAGACTGAGTGCCCCCTTGCTTGATTTTGTACCACATTGTGGTGGTATTGTCTGTTCTGACCTGGATAACTTTGTTCTGAACAGATTTGGAAAAAGCTTGAAGTGTTAGAAACACTGCTCTGAGTTCTAACAGATTGATGTGAAGCAGAGATTCCTGAGGGGACCACAACCCCTGGGTGGTCAGGTCACCCAAGTGAGCCCCCCACTCCAAGAGGGAGGCATCTGTAGTAAGGATTAAAGAGTGGAACTGAGAGACAAAGGGGACTCCTTGTCTCAGATTGCTCTGATCCTGCCACCACTGTAGGGCATGGATCAGGGTTCGAGTCACTGGGATCAATTTGGTCAGAGGGTCCTTCCTTTGAGACCAAAAGGCTCTCAAATGGAACTGAATGTCCCTCATCTGAAATCTTGCTCCCTGCACCACTGCTGTGGAAGCAGCCATGTACCCCAGGAGCTGTAGAAAATGCCTTGCTGGTCGAGATACCTGCAGGGTGAATGAGGAGGCCAGAGAGATAAGGGTCCTTGTCCTGTCCAGGGGAAGGAAAGCTCTGGCCTTTTCTGTGTCTAGCTCTGCGCCTATGAAGGTGAGGAGCTGGACAGGCTCTAGAACTGACTTTGAAAGATTCAGGAGGAAACCTAACGAGGTGAGCAGTTGCTGAGTTATCTGTAAGTGTAACTTGACTTGGTCTGGGGACTGGCCTACTATAAGCCAGTCGTCCAGGTAAGGGAAGATGGCAAGCCTTTGCCTTCTTAGAGAAACAACTACTACTGCCAGGCATTTTGTGAATACCCTTGGAGCAGAGGTCAAACCAAAGGGCATTGCTCTGAACTGGTAATGGTCTGAGGGCAGCTCGAACCCGAGGTACTTTCAATGGGAGCTGCTGATGAGAATATGGAAGTAGGCATCCTTGAGGTCCAGGGAAACTAGCCAGTCCCCTGGCCTTAGAGAGGGTATAATTATTCCCAGAGTCACCATTTTGAATTTTGATTTTAACAGGTGCTTGTTTAAGTATCTGAGATCCAGGATGGGCCGCCATTCTCCTGTCTTCTTTGGGGTAAGGAAGTACCTGGAGTACAACCCTTTGCCCTGGTGTAGGGGTGGAACCCTTTCCACAGCTCTGACAGCTAGGAGGAAGAGACCTTTGCCTCTCAGCAGAGTGCCTCTGAGGGTTTGCAGGTGGAAAGGATCTGGTTCTCAGCTTTGGAAATCTTTGAAGCTGAGAACCAGTCCCTGGCTTACTACTTCCAGGACCCACTTGTCTGATGTTAGAGACTTCCAGTCCTGGACAAAGTAAGCCAGCCTGCCCCCTACAGGTGGTGGAGAATCGGCCCTGGCAAACCCATCAGGGTGCCTGTTTGGCAGGGGGTTTTGGCTGAGGGGTGGAAGCAGGTCTGCTGGTACCCCTTCTGCCTCTCCCTCTAAAGAACCCCCTCTGAGCATAGGCAGAAGAGGAGGCCTGGGCTTGGTAGAAAGGCCTATGAAAAGGCCTGCCCCTGCCCCTGGGATGCTGCCTTTGAGGAGTGGCCTGCCTTTCCTTGGCCTGGGCGCTCCTGTAGGTGGTCCTATACTCGTCCATTTTCTTCATGTAATTCTCTGTTTGCTCCCCAAACAAAGAGTTACCAACAACAGGAAAATCCATGGCCTTAGTCTGGGTATCCTGTGACAGGCTAGTACATCTGAGCCAAACCATTCTGCGAAGTGCCACAGATGTAGCCATGACTCTTGACACATCATTTGAGTCCACTGCAGCATGGAATTGCACCTTAGATGCCTCAATACCATCAGCAGCCACCTGCTCCAGCTCCTTGGCAAGCTGGCCAGGGACCTGTTTTGCTAAAGCCATGACATGCCATGATTTCTGATACCTAGCAACATAAGCCATATCATTGGCCTGCCTGAGTCCCAAGGATGCTGCCATGTACTGTTTCTTTGCCATGGCATCAATCCTCCTGGAGTCCTTGTCTGGGGGGTGTGAAGCCAAGGGAATATTTGCCTTGTCACAGGCTGCAGGCTGCACTACCCCAACATGGCTGCATTGTTGTGTAAGGAACTCCGTATCTGAGCCTGACAATGCATACCTCTTGTCCATTCTCTTATCCACAGGAGGGATAGTATTAGGAGTCTTTAAAATTTTAAATGTCTGTTTCCCAAAAGATTTATGCAAGGGAATAGACAGCCTCCTAGACTCTGGGATATCCATCATTTCCACAAAGTCAGGCTCCTCTTGGTCATCCACAGCTTCTTCCATAGGAAGTTGGAGGGTTTCAGCCACTTTTTTATAAAACATGAAATGAGAAGGGGACTCAGAAAGCCTAGGAGGAGACACTCCTGAATGTCTGTCTGGGGAGATGTCCGGGTCAATGGGCACATCCAGACTTTCAAATCCACATTCACTTTACTCATACTCCTCTTCCTCCTCCTCCGGTTCATAATACTCCTCTAAATCATAATCTTGAACCGGTGGAACCGACCGAACCAAGTGCCTCCCTGATGGTGCCAGTTCGGTCGGAACCGGGGAAAGCGACTGAACAATTTTTATCGCTTTGGCTATTTCTTCAGCGGTTGGAGAGGAAAGTTTTGGCTCCACACCAGCTGATTTTTCTTTTCTAGTTCTCTTTGCTGGAACTGACTCCTCAGAGTCAGATCTCCTTTTGGCCGAAGAAGTCTTGCCCTGGTCAGAGGGCACTCCTTCTGGTTCAGTTTGAACCGAACCGGGCTGGCCATCCGGTTCAGCGGACTTTTTGGCCTCCCTTTCCCTGAGCCTAGCAACTCTCTTTTCCAGGGTAGCTGCACAAAATTTTTACAAATCTGGCAGTCTGCATTGAGGTGGTCAAACCCCAGACAATAAACACAGGTGGTGTGGGGGTCAGCCTTGGCAAAGACTTCCCCACACACACTACAGTGTTGAAACCCAGTGGGCCCGGTTTTTCTTTTGGGTTTCTCAGACATTGTGCCAGTCCTAACCAAATTTACCCTTTTAATGGCAATCCGCCAGGCAAGACCCTCTTATCGGTTCCTGACCGTGTCACGGCTTGTGGAAAAAAACGTAATAAAATCTGTTCCACACTCTAAAAGTACAATTTAAGATTTTTGAACAACTTGATCGGTTCAAACCGAACCGATAAACCGTTTACAAGTTCCACACAGAATAGAATTAATATATAACCTATCTAGTACTCATGAATACCACAGAAAGAAACTGAACCGACAGGTTGCGTTTTAAATTCGGTCGAAAACCGAGAAAAATGGTACTTTAACCGACAAATTGAACCGAGCAGAAGAAGAAACCTCCGGAGCGACTGTTCAGTGAGGCGGAGTAAAGAATCTGATGGTTTGAGTTTATGCAGCAACAGACAGAGTCTCAACCAAGCTTGAGCTCAGCGTTCCATACCTGGCATGGAAAGTTAACTCTCATCTCCGGGGCAGTTCGAAGGTTGGGACTCACTGCTACTGTCAGAATACAGCAAGACTTCATGTTGTTTCAAAGAATGTCTCTCAGAAAACAGCAGGCCAGACTGCCAGCACCCGTGTCATTCAGGAATGAGACTGAGGGGGAAGACGAAGGGTGCACTGTGGCCCACTGGAGATTACAGTGTTGTTACAGTAAATACTGCACTGCCTTCATCTGGGATATCTCCTTCATTAGGTCACAACTTCGGAATGCTTCCCAAGCAGTACAAAAGGTACCTAGGGATAAGAACAGCACCATGTAATTATGACATCAGGATAGGAAGCCTTAAAGGCCAGCAAAGGCAAATTGGCTCATCTGTAACAGACAACGGCCAGACTTTAGTATTTTATTGAAAGTATGAACAGTGCTTCATGTAGCACCAGCACAAATGTAATCTGTGGGGAAACTGCAAAAGCAAGCCACAAAAATGACCACGAGACGTGTGAAATGTCCACGAACAGCACCAGGGAGCTTCTTACAATGCTTCTGGTAACAAAAATACAATGTGCCAACCATTTAAACAAGCATTGTTTAGAGACAAGAGAGCCCTCCCTACAGAGGAAATGAAAAGTTGAGCGGACTTTCTACAGTTCTCAGTAAAGTCAAGTTAACAGGTACAATAACATTAAATGAGGCTGATAAGATGTTAATATGTCAGATTAAGGGTGATGTGATTAGCATTTATTTAGAATTCCACCATTATAGTATGTTCATAGAGTCTCTCTTCTATCCCTTCTTTATTCTTTGAGTGTTTTTATATTGTGAAAGCCTTTTTTATATCTTACTCACTTATCAACCCTTTGCAGATTCTTGCCTTTTTTCATATCCTATCCTACCCATATCTTTCACAGCTTTTCACTTCTTATAGCACTCACTGCACAAAGGTTTACTGGTAACACTGGTTATAGTTAGTTTTTTGGACAGAGTTTGAGATTATTGTGTGTCCTGATATGTATATGAATATTATATGCATTACATGAAACTGAAGCATGTGTGTCTAATATACCCTTAAGAGGGGACACCAACTGATGACATTTGCCTTAATAAACCGCACGTGTTTTTGGTGTGAATCATTGGCAGGGAAGGGAATACACCACTAATGGTATCTTATTAATAAAATATTTGTATTAATGTCCACTATTATCTAGTGGTCTCAGTTTTTACAAGTTAGCCCTGCTTTGTCCAATTTTTGAGATGATGCAGAACGTAGCTACCAGACTACTGACTGGCTTTTTCAAGGCTGAGTCACGTATCCCAGGTTCTGTGTGAACTGCAATGGCTACTGGTTAAGCGGTATATCTCTTTTAAAGTTGGTTTACTAACTTACAAGGCCCTACACAGGTTGGGTCCTGGCTATCGGTTAAATCGCCTACATCCTCACGGGCCATCAAGCTGTCTGTACTCCACCAAGGTGGGCCTCTTAGCTGCACCAAGGGCTAGGTTAAAAACCTCATGTAACTAGGCCATCGAGGTGGCTGGCCCAGTCCTCCTGAATTCACTTCCAAGGGCACTCAGAGAGGCCACCATGATGAATACCTTTAAGAGGGGTTTGAAGACTTATCTTTTTAATCAAGCCTTTGGGAACTGATCCATCTTCCCCATTAGTCTCCTAACCAACAGAATTTTTATAAATCTTAACTGCCTTATTTCTGTTATGGAGAAGTATGATTTATTTATGGACTATCATTCCTGCACTTCACTGTAAGGCACCTTTGGCTTCTGTGGAAGGGTGCCAGTATAAATAAAAACTACAACTACTACTTGGGAGTTGACTACGCCCTGCACAATGATTGGAGTGACCGTCATCGATTGGCAATGCCAATGACAGACGTTGCAAACCGCTAGAAGCATGACAGTCAGAGCAAGACCCTGGCCTTGGTGTCACTTGGACAGCCAGGGGGCTGCATCAGTGGAGGCTGCAGCCCCAGCATTTGGGACTTACTGTCTGACAACCCCGGTCAATGCAAGGATCTGAAGTGGATTGGGGAACAATGCACCTTCTGCTTATGTTTGGAACAGTGGCATTACGACGACAAAGATGTTGATGTCTTGACCCTGGATTTTGATTAATGTTGCGTCAACACCCTCGCCAACCACCGAGGAGACTAGGTGGTTACATCAGTCAATCTGGAAGGAGATACTAGAGGACTAGGCCTAAACAGCACACACAGATGGTATAGGCATCACCTTGTAGATCTTCATATCCTAGCCCAGTACCTAAATAAGGGTTGCTTTGATGCCGGCAAACAATGATGAAAAACAGGTTACATACGATAAACTGGAAGAAGTGTTGAGTAAACAGCATAATTTCTCAGCGTGATCTCTGACTAGTGAAAGTTTCCGAGTGGTCCAGACGTTGATGACTTACAATTCCCAAGGTGTGGCCCAATGGAAGAGATTCCTCAATGAAGATGTACAGTTCTAATCAATGTTTTCATCTAATTACCACTTTAAGCAGATAGCCTGCATGTGCATTCCACCGAGGAATGTCCAAGAAGTTTGAACCACTCCAAGCACTGTTTGAACAACCCCTGAGCCTCAACTGACAAATCATTTTGCAGTAAAGACCAGAAGACCTGTAATAAAAATCTAACACAAGTATATTTTGCTAAAATATATTATCATTTGAAATCAATCAAGAATAAAAGTATTTAGAAAATTTAGGCACTATATAAAACACAAGAAAACACACACACACACACACACACACATATATCTATCTATCTAGCCACATAAGGCAGAAGGTGCATGGTTCTCCAGTCCACTCCAAATCCTTGCATCGATAGGGATTGTCAGACAGTAAGTCCCAGTTACTATTAAAGTAAATTTCAAAGGTTTTTTCCAGGTATTTGGGCTTCACATTTTGCAAAGAATTTCATTAATGCACCAGTTACAGTTCAGATTAAAGTGACAAAAGTAGGGAAATGCAGCGTTAGGATTTCCAACCCTAACTCCCCACCTCCGTGCCCCCAAGCAGCAAAAGGAAAAAATATTATGGTTTTCATTGTTCTGACGCTTGGCAAATCAGGTAGGGTCTTCCTTGAGGTTCTCAACCCTAACGCTCACACCATTCCATGAGCAAATAAGGTGAGATGCGATCTATCTTCTTCAGTCAGGGAATACAGGTTATTGGCAACATGTGGGGAGATACAGCTCTGTACATCTGAAGACTATATCAGAATGAAATGAGAGCTAGGGTTGAAAACCCCAAGGAAGACCCCACCCGATTTGTCAAGAGTGAGAACAAAAAAAAAATGTTTTTTCCTTCTGCTGGTTTGGGATTGGGGGTTGGGAGTTAGGGTTGGAAACTAGCAGCCACATTCCCTACTTTTATCAATTTAATCTGAACCATAACTGGAGCATTAATGCAGATTTTGCAAAGAATTCCTACTTTTGAGATAGCACAAGCCATCTGACTGTGGAAGCACAGTGCCCAGAGGGCTATATGCATCAGCGCCTCCATGGATGCACAGGTCCATCTGGGTGTGGAAGTGCAGGGCCCTTTGGGTCCTGCACTTCCATTCCTCCACGAAAGTAATTTATCTGCTTCATTGTAATTGTTTTTCGTGGTGCTCGCTTCAAAGAAAAAATACATTAGGTGTGCCTCTTAACTCCCAGCTGTTGATTGTATATGTGGGAAAAATGTGTTTTTGAGGTTTTTAGCTATAACTTAGTAAATATCTGTTGGTTTGGTCTCAAAGTTGCCATGGCTGTAGTCCAAGAGAAGATACATCCTCGGTACATTTTTTGCGATGATCAGATTTTTAATTGCGTATTTCACACCATGGTGAAGTTTGGAGGTAATTTTGAGGTGCTGTGCATATCCCATGAATTGTTGGGGGGTATTATGCATTAGGGGGGTATTATGCATTACTGCTGTAGTACTCATTAAGACCTTTGTTTGATTTATCGATTGTCCCTTAACTCCAAATATGCATAGAGTTCTGGCTTGCTCAAGTTGCTCAATGTCATCTTCAGGAAATTTAAATTTTTTTAATTTTTATGTTTTTATATGTTTGTTTTCAGGCAGTATTTTGTATGGACTGTCTTGTAGTGGCACAATAATAGGGGGCTGAAGGTCGCAGGATCAACCAGATAAACTTAAGATTTCAGCAGTCTCAGGCATTTAAAACAATGACAGCTAGTGCGTTTTAGAAAATCAGAACTTGTATGCCCCATGTTCTTAATTGGGGAATGCGGACAGTTCCCCTTTAACTCCAAATAATGTTGGTGTTGCAGCTTTTTACAGTTGCAGTGTTATCCTAAGGGAATTTTATTTTCTTAACATGGAAACATAGAAGCTGTTGGCAGATAAGGACCTCTTGGCCCACCTAGTCTGTCCTTTTTTCCTGCCTGCAGTGCCACTGCAAACCCTACTCTATCTCCAGTCTCCTCCCTTACCTTATTTCTAAGGTCCCTTTGTGTCTATCCCATGCATGCTTGAATCCTGCTACCATTTTACCACACACCAACTCCACTGGGAGGCTGTTCCAGGCATCCACCTCGCTTTCCAAGAAGAAGTATTTCCTCACATCTCCAGAGTTTCCTCCCCTCCAGCATCTTTTCTTCGTAAAATGCAACCCTCATGTACCTTGTTAATACCTGTGACGCAGCTGAATGGTTCAATGATGCCCCTCCCCTTTTCCCTTCTTTCCTCTACAGATTACATGTTTAATTCCTTAAGTCTTACCTCATAGGGTTTTTGATGCAGGATATGCACCATTTTGGTTGCCCTCTTCTCTACCGCCTCCACCCTATGTCCTTCTGGAGATGGAGACTCAAGAACTGGACACAGTACTCGAGGTGAAGGCTCACCATCTATCTATACAGGGGTAACACTACCTCCCTCTTTCTGCTGGTGATACTCCTCCCTATGCACTCGAGCATCCTGCTACCTTATTTGTTTTTTTATATGACTCCTGAATTTTATTGCAGGGTACTATGTGTTAGTCCTGTAGTTCTATTTTCTTTTGGGGTATCTCAGCCATCAGGTCACACTGCAGGAACGAGTCCCAATGAAAGGCACCATTCTAGGGCAAGCCCTTTCTACCCTGAAAATTTCGGACCAAAATACCAAGCCATCTGGGCAGTAGGTGATGACAAAAAAAAAAACCCAGCAAAATACAAAATTTCTTCCACATTTTACATTATATGGATCTCAGAACCCCATACATGCGACTGTAACAAAACTTGGCACATCAAGAGATCTTACCCCTCTCCTCCCACGTAAAATGTTAGGCAAATCTGTTGAACGGAAGCAAACTATTATAGTAAATAAAAAAAAATTTTTCAGGCATTTGGGCTTTATAGCCCATTACCATAGGACAGCAGTAGCTGATTTCTATAAAAAGTTCAATTTTTAACCAAGTCATTTTTGAGAAGAAGGGGATCAAATAGAATTGCAGCCATGGCAAACTGATCCCTTTCAGCTTCCCGGTCCTCCAGCTCCGCCCCTGCGTTCATACATTTTGTGACATCTAAGCAGGGATAGCGTGGGGGCATACCCCATATAAGTCTATGGGGTTATTTTATGCTGATTTTTATATGTTTATGCAGCCTTAGCAAAAAATGAAAACTACTGCTCAACTAATAGGGACCCTATTAGTTGAGCAGTGGCTGTCATTTTTATCAAACGTTAGTTTCAAGTGTAATTAAATAGTTTTAAAAGTCAGCCCCATAGACCTGCATTAGACTGTGCTCTCTCTGGTAGCACATCACAAAACGGGGGAGCGTGGAGGCAAAGCAGGCAGACTCAGAAGTGGGAAGGGATTGTATGGCTCCCAGTTCGAACAAAATTACGATCCCTTCCCAAACGTTATACAGTGAGTAAGAAAAAATTACTTAGTAATTATATTTCTTCTAATGGAGTCTTGCTGTATTCTGACAATTGCAGTGATTCCCAACCTTTGAACTGCCCCGGAGAACTAAGGGTTACCTTTCCATACAGGGCATGGAACGCTGAGCTCAAGCTCGGTTGAAGTCTCTGCCTGGAGTGATTTGAACTCAAACCGTCAGATTCTTATGAGCCCAACTAAACTAAAAATTCTACGTGGAAATTGTAAAAATTCTACTAGCCAACTGGCTGAAAAGTTTTGGATTCCCAAGGAAAACTCAAGTCAGGAAACCCAAAAATAACAATAATAAATAAGCACCCAAACTAAAAGGGAGGAGAGTGCCAGCAAGTACACCCCTGGGGTGCAACACTGCACCTGCCCACCCACTTCCCAAAAACAGGTTCTGAGAGGGGAGGCAGGGAGGGAGGTCAGAATACAGCAAGACTCCATTAGAAGAAATATAATTACTAAGGTGAGTAATTTTTTCTTCAAACAACATGAATTCTTGCTGTATTCTGACAATTAGAGACTACCAAGCAGTACCTCAAAGGAGGAGGGACAGAACCTACTTTGGGAATAGGCTCTGAAGTACTGCTGTGCCAAACCGAGCATCACTCCTAGCCTGCATATCCAGAGAGTAATGCTTGGTAAAAGTGTGTACTGTTTTCCAGGTGGCTGCTTGACATATTTCTAGGAGAGGGGTAACCCTGGCCACAGCCAGGGAAGCAGCTGTACCTCTTGTGGAATGAGCCCTCAGGCCTGAGGGTGGAGTTTTTCCCAGTTTTTCATAGCAGAATTGTATACAAGACACAATCCACTTGGCAATAGATCTTTTGGTGAGAGGGTTGCCCTTTTCCACTTCTCCATAAGTGAGGAACAACTGGAGGGAGTCAAACCTGTCACCCTTGGTATGATCTATGTAGTAACTAAGGGCTCTTC
The DNA here is from genome assembly GCA_016271365.2 of Neoceratodus forsteri. NCBI lineage: Eukaryota > Metazoa > Chordata > Ceratodontiformes > Ceratodontidae > Neoceratodus > Neoceratodus forsteri. Next base: position 911,120,442 of record CM028136.1, read on the forward strand.
TGACATCTAAACTGTGTAGCCTCCTCTCTTCTGAGGAAGAATGATCAGTGAAGAAAACAGGGAGAGACACAGACTGGTTTAAATGGAAGTCTGAAACCACTTTGGGCAAGAACCTTCTATTGGTTCAAAGGACCACTTTAACCCCATGAAAGGAGATAAAATCAGGTTCCACTGGCAGGGCTTGCAATTTACTGATACACCTGGCAGAGGTAATGGCTACCAAGAACACAGTTTTCCAAGTCAAGTACTTAAGCTCTGCTGTAGACATAGGCTCAAAGGGGGGTTGCATAAGCTGAGCAATGCAAACATTCAAATCCCAGGCAGGGGCAGGGTCTCTAAAAGGGGGATTGGTGTGATGCAATCCTTTTAAGAATTTACAGAACCACAGGATGGGAAGAGAGTGAGGAAGGCTTCCCCACAGACAAAAATGCAGAAACAGCTGACAAGTGTACCTTGAGAGTAGCTGGTCTGAGGTCTAGGCCATTAAGATGGACCATATAATCCAGAACCGTAGGCAGTTCAGCAGTGTCTGGAGAAATATTCTTCTTAGAACACCAAATGCTGAATCTTTTCCATTTGGAGTTGTAAGTCTTTCTGGTGGAGGGCTTTCAATAAGTCTTGAGGATGTCCAGAGCCCCTTGGGAAAGATGCAGATCTGCAAACTCTAACTCTTCAAAAGCCACGCCTTGAGATTGAGAGACTGAAGATTGGGGTACCAATTCCTCCGCTGAGAGGATGTTTACAGGTTGTAATTCCTGGGAAGAGACAGGGGAAGATGGACTGCTAGGGACAGCAACAGGGGGTACCAGGGCTGTCTGGCCCAATCTGGAGCAACCAGAATCACCTCGCAAGGTTGAGACCTTATTTTGACTAAAACTTTAAACAGGAGTGGGAAGGGGGGAAAGGCATACAGACACTTCCCTTCCCAATTCATAATCAGGGTGTCCAGGGTGACTGAGCCCAAGACTGGAGGTCTGCAACAAAAGAGAGGGAGTTGGTGATTGTCTGGGGCTGCAAAGAGATCTATCTCTGGAGTGCCCCACCTTGAAAAAATCACTTTCAACACCTGAGGGCCCAGGGACCATTCGTGATAGCCCTGAGAAATCCTGCTCAGTGCATCTGCTAGCAGTCTGTCCTTGCCTGAAAGGTGAACTGCTACAAGAGAGGCTTACAGAGAATAAGCCAGGGACCACAACTTCATGGCTTCAGTACGCAAGGCCGTGGACCAAGTGCCTCCCTGCTTGTTGATATACCACATGGTGGTAGTGTTGCCTGTTCTGACTTGAACCACCTTGTTCTGGACTGACTGTGAGAATGCTTTTAGAGCTAGAAAAACTGCCCTGAGCTCTAGAAGACTGATGTGGAGAAGGGATTCTTGGGGGGACCACAGGCCCTGAGCAGTAAGGGACCCCAGGTGGGCTACCCAGCCCAGAACAGAAGCATCCGTGGTAAGGACCACTGAACAAGGCTGAGCAACAAAAGGAACACCTTGCCTTAAATTGTCCTGATCCTGCCACCACTGGAGGGCCTGGATCAAGGTCGGAGTCACTGGAATCAGTTTGGTAAGGGAGTACTTTCTCTGAGACCAGAAGGCTCTCAGGTGGAACTGAATATCCCTCATCTGGAATCTCACCCTTTGGACCACTGCTGTTGAAGCTGCCATGTGGCACAAGAACTGGAGAAAATATCTTGCTGGTCGAGATACCTGAAGGCTGAAGGAAGAAGCTAGTTCCATGACAGCCCTTGCCCTTTCTACAGGAAGAAAGGCTCTTGCTCTGAGTGTGTCCAGTTCTGCCCCTATAAAGGTAAGGAGCTGGACTGGTTTGAGAACTGACTTGGGAAGGTTGAGAAGAAATCCTAGAGAAGTGAGCACTTGCTGGGTCATTTGCAGGTGACACTTGACTTGGTCTGGAGACTGACCCACTAATAGCCAATCGTCCAGATAAGGAAATATGGAAATCTTTTGCCTTCTCAGAAAGGCAACTACTACTGCCAGGCACTTTGTGAAAACCTTTGGAGCTGAGGTTAGGCCAAAGGGCATTGCTCCGAACTGGTAGTGGCCTGAGGGCAACTCGAACCCGAGGTACTTTCTGTGGGAGCACCTGATGGGAATGTGAAAGTAGGCATCTTTGAGGTCCAGGGAGGCTAGCCAGTCCCCTGGCCTTAGAGAGGGAAGGATTATTCCCAGAGTTATCATATTGAACTTTTGTTTTAAAAGATGTTTGTTCAGGTATCTTAGGTCCAGGATGGGTCGCCACTCCCCTGACTTTTTGGGGGTCAGGAAGTACCTGGAGTACAGTCCTTTGCCTCAGTGTGGGGTAGGTACTCTCTCTGTAGCTCTTAAAGCTAAGAGAGAAGAAACCACTGCCTCTAGGGCAAGGGTTTCCAAAAGATTTGCAGGTGGAAAAGACATGGCTCTCACCTTTGGAAGTTTTCTGAAGCTAAGAACCAGTCCCTGGCTTACTACTTCCAGGACCCACTTATCTGATGTAACAGACTTCCAGTCCTGGACAAATCCAGAAACAAATGATTTGATACCTTTTATTGGACCAACATGGATGTTACAGAAAAGAACAAAGTGCTTTAGCTTTCGAACCAACCAGGTCCTTCTTCAGAAGCTTTGTGGCAGTTTTTTTCAAATATCCCATATTATTAACACCAGATTATATAGAAAAAGCAGAAATAATTCTCATTGGTTTAACATATACATTTAAAACATAATAGAAGATTACGTCAGAGAAGCTAATTAACACCAGTATGCCTTTAACTGAGGAGCCTCAGAAGGGCAAAGGTTATCAAAATTCTCTACAGCCAGAGAGTTCTTGTCCATAAATTTAAAATGTCTCAGTATGCCAAGAAAGCATTCTAGTGATAAAAAACCTAGGAGTGGCATTCTCTCTAATACATGTAAGATGAGCTTACAACTTACATTCCAATTGTCCTGGTATATTAAAGGACAGATAATGAGAGACAAAATCCTGAAATTAGGTATAACTGCAAGTTGAAAGCAAGCCTCAAATTAACCTACACATATAAACATGATGCATGAAAGTATCACTTGTAAGTGTAAGTGCAAAAAAAAAAAAAAAAATACTTGTCAAGGACCCCCAGGAAAACGAGACCATGAGCCTGATAAATGCAGATTTCAACACAGAGTCTGTGTATAACAAACATGCACAGAATCAGTCTAAGCAAAGATTACTAAGGATCTCCACCCAATAATTAGTGAGGATGAAACCCTTAACTGTATTTTTCAAGAACTACCACTACTATCTTTTAAACAACCACCTAATTTAGCCAACCTGATTATTAGGAGTCAACTTGAACCAGAACAGAATACCATGACATCATATGGTACACGACCCTGTCATCAACGCACATGTAAGACAGGTAACCTCATTTCCACTTCAGACTGTGTGGTTACATCACAAAACAGACTATTCAGGATACAGGGGAATTATACCTGTACATCAAGTAATGTGGTCTATTTTATCCAATGCAAGAAATGTCCTCGCACAGGTTATGTGGGGGAGACAAGCCAACAACTCCGCACTAGAATGAATTCACACAGACATTCTATTAATCACAAGATGATTGAGAAACCAGTAGCCCAGCACTTCTCCCAGGATGACCACTCAATCTCAGATATGTCTGTGATGGTCTTAAAAGGACATTTCAACAGTACACAACAGAGACGGGCTTCTGAAATTAGACTTATTTTACTTCTCAATATGGTGGCGGATGGATTGAACATTGATGTTGGGTACATGACACATTATTCTACTTAAACTTACACAGACCTTTACTTTAAAAGATGGACATAAACAGTTTAGTTCTTCAGCGGGCCTTTGATTTTGTAAGTTTATGGTTATCTACATTGTTGACTTTTCACCTTAACACTGTGGTGAGTGCGTTTAAGTGTGTGTGTGTGTGTATACTGATGGATGGATGGATGTATGTATGTATGTGTGTGTTTTGTGTGTGTTGTGTTTTTGTGTGTTGTGGGTATGGTGTGTATGTGTATTTTGTTTGTTGTGCATGGTGTGGTGTGTGTGGAATGTGTTTGCTATATTTGTTGTGTGTTGTGGTTGTGTGGGGTGTGCAGGTGTGTGTGTGTGGGGTTGTGGTGTGGTGTATGTACACACATATGTGTGGGTGGAGCGTGGCATGGGGCAGTTGTTATGTGGCTAGAACACTTAGTTTTCACATATAGTGTGCATTTATTTCCTTCTATTAGTTGTCAGTGGATGGATTTCACACTGTCACATTTTAACTGCTCATATTAAGACGCATATCTCATTTACTTGGGGGTTCATTAAAGGTGTAATTCCTTTGGGTTTTCATTTAGATTGCTTAGACTGATTCTGTGCATGTTTGTTATACACAGACTCTGTGTTGAAATCTGCATTTATCAGGCTCATGGTCTCGTTTTCTTGGGGGTCCTTGACAAGTATTTTTTTTTTGCACTTACACTTACAAGTGATACTTTCATGCATCATGTTTATATGTGTAGGTTAATTTGAGGCTTGCTTTCAACTTGCAGTTATACCTAATTTCAGGATTTTGTCTCTCATTATCTGTCCTTTAATATACCAGGACAATTGGAATGTAAGTTGTAAGCTCATCTTACATGTATTAGAGAGAATGCCACTCCTAGGTTTTTATCACTAGAATGCTTTCTTGGCATACTGAGACATTTAAAATTTATGTGACAAGAACTCTCTGGCTGTGAGAATTCTTGATAACCTTTTGCCCTTCTGAGGCTCCTCAGTTAAAGGCATACTGGTGTTAATTAGCTTCTCTGACGTAATCTTCTATTATGTTTTAAATGTATATGTTAAACCAATGAGAATTATTTCTGCTTTTCTATATAATCTGGTGTTAATAATATGGGATATTTGAAAAAAACTGCCACAAAGCTTCTGAAGAAGGACCTGGTTGGTTCTAAAGCTAAAGCACTTTGTTCTTTTCTGTAACATCCATGTTGGTCCAATAAAAGGTATCAAATCATTTGTTTCTGGATCTGTTTTTAAAGGACCAATACGGCACCTACAACATTTTTTTGCAGTCCTGGACAAAGTAAGCCAGCCTGCCCCCTACTGGTATGGGAGAATCGACCCAGGCAGACTCATTAGGGTGTCTGCTTGGCAGGGGCTTTAGGCCGAGGGGTGGATGCAGGCCTGCTCATCCCCCTTCTGCCTCTCCCTCTGAAGAACCCCCCTCTGCGAAAAGAAAGAAGAAGAGGCCTGTGCTTGGTAAAAAGGCCTTTGAAAAGGCCTGCCCCTGCCCCTGGACTGCTGCCTTTGAGGAGCTGCCTGCCTTTCCTTGGCTTGAGCACTCCTGTAAGTGGTCCTGTACGCGTCCATTTTCTTCTTGTAATTCTCTGTCTGCTCCACAAACAGAGAATTACCCACTACAGAAAAATCCACAGCCTTAGCCTGGGTGTCCTGCGAGAGGCTAGTACATCTGAGCCAAGCCATCCTCTGAAGAGCAACAGATGTAGCCATGACTCTTAATGAGACATCATTAAAGTCCACAGCAGCATGAAACTGAACCTTAGATGCCTCAATCCCATCTGCAGCCACCGCCTCCAGCTCCTTGGCTAGCTGGGGGAGGCCTGTTTAGCCAGTGCCAGAACAGTGTCCCACCTGGACTTCTGCTACCAGGCTGTATATGTCATGTAATTCGCCTGCCTGAGTCCCAAAGAAGATGCCATGTACTGCTTCTTTGCCATGGCATCAATCGTCCTGGAGTCCTTGTCAGGGGGGTGTAAAGCCAAGGGAATATTTGTCTTGTCACAGGCAGCAGCCTGCACTACCCCAACATGGCTGCATTGTTGATATAAGAACTCCATGTCCGAGCCTGACAGTGTATACCTCCTGTCCATTCTTCTATCCACAGGAAGTACAGTGTTAAGAGACTAAGATTTTTTGTGTCCATTTCCCAAAAGATTTATGGAGGTGAACAGACAGTCTCCTGGACTCTGGGATCTCCATCATCTCTACATAATCAGGTTCTTCTTGATCTTCCACAGCCTCCTCCATAGGAAGCTGGAGGGTTTCAGCCACTTTTCTGTAAAACAAAGTGGGAAGGGGACTCAGAAAGCCTAGGAGGGGAAACACCTGATGGTCTGTCTGGGGAGATGTCCGGTTCCACAGACACATGCAGAACTTCACTTACTTCATCATCCTCAAATTCTCCTTCCACTTCAAACTCCGGTTCATAAAAATCTTCAAGGGTATACTCTTCAACCGAGGGAACCAACCGAACCGAGCCCCTGCCAGAAGGAGCAGGATCGGCTGGAACCAGATGGAGCGATTCCACAATCTGAGTCGCCCTGGCTATCTCTTCGGCGGTGGGAACATGAACCTCTGGATCCGAACCGGTCGATTTATCTTTGCACTTTCTTTTTGTCAGAACTGATTCCTCAGAATTGGCTCTCCTTTTGCCCGAAGAAGTATCGCCCTGGTCAGAGGGCACTCCTTCTGGTTCAGTTGAAACCGAACCGGGTTGGCCATCCGGGTCAGCGGACTTCTCGGCCTCCTTTTCCCTCAGTCTACCTAATCTCATTTCCAGGGTAGATTTGGGAAAATGTTTACATGTTTGGCAGTCTGAATCGAGGTGGTCAAACCCCAGACAATAAACACAGGTGGTGTGGGGATCGGCCTTGGCAAAGACCTCCCCACACTCATTGCAGTGTTGAAACCCAGTGGACCCGTGTTTTTTCTTGGGTTTCTCAGACATGGACAACCTAACCAAACTTACCCTTTTTCGGCAACTGCCAGGCAAGATTCCCTTATCGGTTCCTAACCGTGTCATGGGTATTGGGGAAAAAAAACGGTTAAAACACGTTTTTTTTTTTTTAGAACCGATAAGAACCGATAACCACACACTAAATATAGCAAAATTCACAATCAAATGGTTGGTTCAGAAGAACCAACCGCACTTTTACAAGTTCCACACAGAAATAAAGAACAATTCCTATCTAGTACTCACGGCACCATAGACAGAGACTGAACCAACTATGCGGAAACTTTTTAGGTTTAAACCGATGAAAAACTGAAAACTTTAACCGACTTTGAACCAAGCTGAAGGAGAAATCTCCGGAGTGACCTTCAGTGAGGCGGAGTAAAGAATCTGATGGTTTGAGTTCAAATCACCCCAGACAGAGACTTCAACAGAACTCGAGCTCAGCGTTCCATGCCCTGCATGGAAAGTTAACCCTTAGTTCTCTGGGGCAGTTCAAAGGTTCTGAATCACTGCAATTGTCAGAATACAGCAAGACTTGATGTTGTTTGGAAAAAAATTATTTTCAAACAGAGTGGCTATCGCTGCCCCCAGAGCAGCGGGCTATGAAGCCCAAACTGTGATTTTTTTAAAATCACACATTTACTTTGAGGTAATGGGCTATGAAGCTCATATAATAATCCTTAAAATTTACTTTAAAGTGCAAAGTTAGGGATTTAACATTAAATAGCCTACTCAACCCTAATTACAGTGGTGCTACCATGCCACCTTATTTATGCAATAAGTGTGGAGATAAAGGCACTGTGATAAATGCACTTACTTACAGCAACTATATGTATAAATCGGATCGATACATATAGTAAGTCATCACTGGTTTATACATACAGGTTACTCACCTGTAACAGTAGTTCTAGGAGTGGTATATGTTGTTCATTCACACTGTCTGGCAGGTTCCTTGACACTTTAAGATAGTCTGAAAAGTTTTCAAGCTGGCTCCTCCCACCCATCCAGGTGGTAAAACCCTTGGCTCCAACCCATGACGCCAGATCTAGCCTGCTGAAAGCCAGGTTGCGAGCTGAAGCCAGGGAAGTCGGGTGTGTCGTGTGGATGAACAACATATACTGTACCACTCTTAGAAAGTAGTTACGTAAGAACTTACCATAACAGTAGATCTTCGAGAGAGGCTCTTGCGGTAGGTAATTACATAAAGGACTGAAGCCGGCAGCCGTCAGGACCCCACGGAAACATTTCTAGCTAGCAGTCTCTGGCGAGGGACTGCCCCCCCCAAGTCAGGTGACCGCGCCAGGAGATGTCGGGTATAAGGGCGGTCCTCACACCCGCCTTTCCAGTTCTTTTCACCACGGCCAAAGAGGCCGGATGAGAGAGAAGTAATATTTCCTCACTGGAAAGGGCTGAAAAGCTTAGGGGATGGAGGCAGGAAGGTATTACCTACTGCAAGAGCCTCTCTAAGAATCTACTGAGGGTAGCATCTTTCAGAAGAAGAGACGGTAAGAACAAGGGACACAATTTAAAGATAGAGGGGAGTGTCTAGGGCAATGTGAGGAAGTATTATTTCACAGAGGGAGTAGTGGATGCATGGAACAGCCTTCCTGAGGAGGTTGTGGGGTCTAAAACTGTGGGAGAATTCAAGAATGCATGGGACAGACATAAGGCAATTCTTGTGGGGGGTAGGAAGAAATAGGCTGTTGGTTAACTAGGATCTGCGGCCTATAATGTAGGTAGGGAAATGGGCAGACTAGATGGGCCAAGCGATCCTTATCTGCCGTCAAAGTCTATGTTTCTATGTTACTGTTACGGTAAGTTCTTACGTAACTGTACTATCTTACTTCGAGAGGGCTCTTGCAGTAGGTAATTACATATAGGACTGAGTCCCAAGCAGTCTGGAACAAGAAGCAGCACATGGGAGGAGGAAAGCTAGTCAAAGCAGATCCTCTAGCTGTGAAGGCCTTAAGAAAGGAGGCCTTGCAGAACAGCAAGCCCGAAGCCTGCTCTACGGCGAGAGGCAATATCCAGACTGTAATGTCTTGTAAAGGTATGGACAGAAGTCCAAGTGGTGGCAGCACAGATGTCTGCCGCTGACACATTCTTGAAACAAGCCACAGAGGCAATGACTCCTCTGGTGGAGTGTCCTCTCACTTAACCCGGAAGGGTCTTCTTGTACTTGTCATAACAGAAGGTGATGCAATGAGCCAACCATTTGGACAGGCATTGTTTATAAACAGCACTGCCTTCTCTTTTGTGGGCAAAAGAGAAACAGTTGATCAGTCTTTATGAAATCTATTGTTCTGTTAGTATAGTATCTCAGAATTCGGTGAACGTCCATAGTGTGTAATAGATACTCCCCCTGATTGAAGTATTGCGTAAAGAAAGCGGGTAGCTCTATGGACTGGTTCAATGTAGATTCCGCTACCACCTTGGGAAGAAACTTAGGATTGGTGCACAGAGCCACACGTCCCTTGTGAAAAATCAAGTACGGGATTTTACACATCAGGGCCTGGAGCTGGAAACTCTGAGCAGAAGTAATGGCCACTAGGAACAGCGCCTTCCATGAAAGGAACTTCAGTCTGCTGAGGCCACGTTCAAAAGGAGGCAAAGTAAGCTTCTCAAGAAGCAAATTGCATCCCAAGGAGGACAGGGACTCGGATAGGGGTCTCAAGTGAAGAACCCCTCTGAGGAAAGTCTTAGAGACTTCCAGCTGAGCAAACGTCATGTCTGCAAAGGGAACATGGTAGGCCGAAATGGCCGCCGTGTGTACTTTCAGAGATGAGTAACTAAGACCCAGATCAAAGAGATGGCGCAGGTACTCCAGCAGCCGCCCAACAGACCACGAGAAAGGCTCGAAGTCTTTTGAAGCGGCCCAGATTGTGAACCGTTTCCACATTTTGGCATAGGCAGACCTAGTGGAGGGTTTTCTAGCCTCCACCAAAATCTCAGCCACCTGGGGAGAAACCCCAAATCGGGCTTGAGCTACGTCTGCAGGAGCCATGCATGCAGTTGAAGGGACTTGAGACCTGGATGGACCAGGGTCCCCTGATCCTGGGTCAGTAAAAGTCACGAGAGAGGAAGAGGAAGAGGAAGAGGAGGCTCCTCTGAGTATTGTTGCAGAACAGAGAACCAAACTTGCCTGAGCCAGAAAGGAGCGATCAGAAAAATCATTGTGCTCCTTCCGAACTGAGTTTCTGCAAGACTCACGGATCAGAGGAATCGGGGGGCATAGACGAATCTGTCCTTCCAATCTAGAGACAGAGTGTCTCTCCCAAAATGCCTCACTCTTCAATGAGCAAGCAGAAGTCGGGAAGCTTTGCGTTTAGAGGTGAAGCGAACAGGTCCACCTGTGGTGTTCCCCAACATAGGAAGATATTGTCTAGGACCCCCTGATCCAGTTCCCACTCATGAGCTTGAGCACATGAGCGACTTAGTTTGTCTGCTAGGGTGTTCTCGACCCCCGGGATATGAATTGCCGTGAGGTGAAGGCTGTGTTGTGCTGCCCAATCCCAAACTCTCATTGCTTCCCTGCAAAGAGGGTAGGAATGAGTCCCTTCCTATTTGTTGATGTACCATACCACACACATATTGTCCGTCTGGATGGCTAAGTGGCTGGGAAGGAGATGCAGATGTAGAACCTGGAGAGCACAAAGCACTGCCCGAAGCTCAAGCACACTGATGTGAAGTGTTTTTTCGAGCTTGGACCAAGAGCCCTGGGTCCTGTGATGACCGAGATGGACTCCCCAACCTTCACCAGAGGCGTCCGTGGTCAGAGTCTGGGAGAGGGGAGGAAGGAAGAATGGAACTCCCCGAAGAAGGTTCTCTCGAACCATCCACCACTGCAAGTCTCGAACCATGGGGGAGGAGACTAGGACCAAATAGTCCAAGTCGTCCACCAACTGATCCCATTGAGAGCGAAGCATCCACTGAGAGACCCTCATGTGGAGCTGAGCGCGAGGGGCCGTTGAGATAGCAGCAGCCATAAGCCCGAGGAGGCAAAGAAGCGACCTTGCAATGACCCGCTTGTGGCCGGACAATAGGCTTACCTGAGTCTGGAGTGTGGCCACCCTGTGCAGTGGCTGGAAGGCAGGGATCGCCCCGATTAACTGGAGCCTCTGGGATGGAATCAAGTCAGACTTGGAATGGTTGATAGCAATACCCAGACAGGTAAAGACCTGCTGGGTAAGGGAGAGGAAGCGCAGGAGAACCTCCCTAGACGAGGCCGCCAGGAGCCAATCGTCAAGGTAAGGGAAAACCTGCACCCCCCTTGGTACGCAGGTAGGCCGCTACCACCGCAAGGCATCTGATGAATACTCGGGGAGCCGAGAGAAGGCCAAATGGGAGTGCCTTGAACTGGCAGTGGTCCCCCTGAAAAGCAAAATGAAGATATTTGCGGTGAGACAGGCGGATAGATATGTGCAGGTAAGCATCCTGCATATCCAGGGCGCACAGCCACTGTCCTGAGCGGAGGGGTAGGAGGCTCTGCAGCGAGAGCATACTGAACCTCTTGTATTCCATGAATAAGTTCAGGGAACTGAGATCTAGAATAGGCATTACATCTCCTGTCTTCTTCGGGACCAGAAAGCAGTGGGAATAGTAACCCGTTCCCTGTAGAGGAAGGGGGACGGGCTCTTCCGCCTCTTTCAGCAAAAGTGCTGAAATCTCTTCCTGGACCAGAAGATGATGTTCCCGAGAGTATGACGACCTTGGGGGAGGGTGACGAGGTGGTTTCTGTAGAAACTCTATTGAGTGTCCTTCTGCAATTAGCTGGAGCACCCATGAATCTGATGTTATCCTCTCCCAGCCCAGGAGGTGGAGGGAAAACCTCTATCCTGTTGGTTCCTCTGGGAAGCCCGGATGCTGTGGGAGAGGGAAGGAGTCAGGTGGTGTGGGGCAGCGCCACAGCTAAAGCACCCGCTGCTTTTTTGGGGTGCGGGGGCTTGGCAGCTGGGGGGGCCAGACGTTTAGTGGCCCACTTTCCCTGGGGTTTCGCTTTGGGCCGATTCAGTCTGCGGAAGGGATGGCGCTGCGTTTGATGGTGATGATACATACAGTCAACAGACTTTAGTGCCGTCCCCTTCTCCTGCAGGTCAGTGAAGATGTCCTCAACATCACCTCCAAACAGCACCGAACCCCGGAAGGGTGCTTCTTGATTGGCGGACTGCACGTCCGGGACCAATTCTGACACACGGAGCCAAGCATGACGTCGTAAGCCTACAGCGAAAGCTGAGCTCCTACCAGCAGTGTCCACGAAGCATGTGCCGACTGGCCGAACGTGCAGAGCGGACAAGGTCAGCCACTTCCTGCTCGATTTGAGAGTCCGAAAGGGAGTCCAATTTGGATTCCTCCTCACTAAGAATCGCCTTCTGGTAATCCCCCATGAGACTGACATAATTCAGGGCCCTAATACCCAGAGTGGAAGAAGCGAAAATCTTCTTGCCATACTGGTCCAGAAAACGGAATTCTTTGTCAGGTGGAGATAAGCTAAGATGTTTGGGGTGAGCTGTCCGGCCATGAGCGGCGCTAATCACGACTGAGTCAGCTCGAGGGTGAGAATATAAATAGTCAACACCCTCGGGAGCCTGATATAGCCTGTTCAACTTCCTAGGAAGTGGGGCTAAAGCCGACAGCTGTTTTCATATGGTGGTAATAAGGTCGGCATGAGGCTCAATCCAGGGTGGCACCAAGGTGGGAGCTGTCACAGGCAGAGCCAGATGCTCAGCAAGTTTTTTACACTGGGGGTCTGGCTACAAGGATTGCCACTTATGGACTTCCTGGATTTTACGTAGCAACTCCATAAAGGAAGGATCCTCCAGAGGAGTCCTTGGCCTGGGCTTAGACTGAGAGCATGGCTCGTCGTCTTGCTCGGAACAACCATCAAAAGCGTCCGAGGTGTCCAAGGAAGAAGATGAAGATGAAGAAGACTCCCTCTCCCGGCAAGGGGGAGGAACGGACCCCTTGGAAACCCTCGGGGAAGCATGTCTTGCCCCTCTCTGGACCCAGAGGGTTTAGCCCTGGTGTCCGGAAGTGGAGAGGGAGTTTGTCGTCGTGGACGTACAGGAACCGGGATTGGCACCGTCGTCAGAAGATGACTCTCCACCTCCCTGGTGAGTTGAGCCTTGGCCTCAGCCCACCAGGAGGCCAGAGTCTCCTGCAGGTCCACCGGCGATTGGCGGGGGGGGGGCGGTGGAAGAGGAGGAAGGGGATACGGGTATGGATTATACCCAAAGGCGTATCGTAACCTGGCATGGAAGCCCGCGTCGGGTATTGAGGCGCCGGGTACTGCGGCGTAGGATAATGCTGCCCTGGGTAAGACGGCGTTGGATACGATGGGGTCGGATACCCAGAAATCAGGGGGGCTACCGGAGCAGACGGCCCAGCTGGAGGCTCCATGGGCAGGTCTGGAGCAGAAGGCCAGAAGGGCAGAGGGCCTGGCATTGGGGTGGCGTCCGGGAGCAGGATGTCGCTCCAAGTCGGCAATACTGGCATCGGAGCCGGTGGTGGAGGAGCCGGCGTCAGTGCTGGCGTACAGGCAGCAGACATCAGATCAGTTGGACCAACAGGTGGACAGTCTTATGGAGGTGGAACAGGAACCTCAGCGTCGCCCGGGGATGGGGGAGAGAAATCCTCCGGGTGAGGCTGAGGAGACCCAGGGTCCCCGGAGGGCAGCGAAGGCTGCAGAGAGCCAGGGACGACAGACGTGGGAGGGTCTGGTGTCAGCTCCTCTGCTGTGTGATGTCGGGCGAACTGACGTTCGGCTTATCAGCGGGATCCGGGCGGGCGCAACCCATCGCCGGAGGCAAGCTGTGATAGAGGGGTGGCCTGGTCGGGCGAAATAGGGGCCGTGCGCCACCCTGAAGGGTCGGGTGACTTATCGACCTTCTCCGTGCGGGCAACGGAGGAACCAACATCCGCTTATCGGAGCCGCTCACACCAGTAGGGCGCAATTATGGCTACTTTACCGAAGCAGATGCCTCCAAAAGCCGGAGGCACCGAGGGCCTGGCGCCAAGCCAGATGGGCGGGCCGCCGCCTTGGAAGCCTCTAAGGCAGCCGCTACGGAGCGGTCCCCCGAGACGCTATTCGCAACACAGCGATCAAGAAGTCGTGGGTGGATGAGGAGCCCTGTCCCGGTGCTTCTCATCATCTTTTTTCTTGCGATGACCTTCAGAGGAAGTGGACGCCGGCCAGAGCTTTTTCAATTCCTTCTCCATGAAGCTAATTTTCTTTTTCAAAATATGGGCCTCCAGGGACTGCTGCTGCTTTCTTCGGGTGGCCACGTTGAAGCCGAGGCAGTGCTGGCACTTCTCCACCGGATGGTTGGGGCCTAGGCAAAAGAGGCACAGGGAATGGCCGTCCTTGTGCAGGAGTTGGGTGCCACACGAGTCGCACTTGTTTTTGTGCTCGGAGGGTGTAGGGAACGACAAACACTGATGAATACCTGACAAATGATGGAAAAAAAAAAAAAAAAAAGGAAAATACTCGGTCAAAATACCGACGATAGAGGCAGACGAGCAAGGCAATTTACCACGAGGCACTGGCATAAGCTAACGGCGGGAAAGAACTGGAAGACGGTGTGAGGGACCGCCCCATTATACCGATGTCTCCTGATGCTGGTCACCTGACATGGGGGCGATCCCTCGCCAGAGACTGCTAGCTAGAAATTTTTCCGTGGGGTCCTGATGCCTGCCGGCTTCAGTCCTATATGTAATTACCTACTGCAAGAGCCCTCTCGAAGTAAGATCTCCCGTTACAGGTGAGTAACCTGTGTTTCTAGGGATGTGGATATGTTGTTCAATCCACACTGTCTGGCAGACTCCTAGCAGTTCTCCGGGAGGAGGGAGGCAAGGTGCGCACCCCCGATACTTACTTGGGGAATAAGGACTGGAGAACTGAGGTCCCAAAACCAGCATCCTGGCGAGACTCTAGGTCAATGTGGTAATGGTAAATAAAGGTGTGTGCTGACTTCCAGGTAGCAGCCCTGCAGACTTCCTGGATAGGGACGTCCCTAGAAGCAGCCACCGAAGCAGCAGTATGGCAGGTAGAATGAGCTCTTATCCCTTTGGGTGGCTCCATGCCCACCAACCTATAGCAGAGATCTATGCAGGAGGTGTCCCACCTGCTAATCATCCACTTGACTGCAGGTCTGCCAGGTGCGGCTTCAGCGTAGGTGACAAGTAGCTGGCAAACCTCTCCCCGAACTTCAGCCGTCCGCTCCTTGCAATAAGCGAGCACTCCCACATCTTCAGGGTCATGGTTACTGGCTGGTCCAAAGGACCAGAGCGCTGAGACCACTGGCGGGCCAGCCCCCATTGCATGGGATGCATATGCCAGTGGGCCCAATGGACCACGCTGGTGCAAGCCGCCATGAGACCCAGAAGACACAGGAAGTCCTGGGCAGGGCGCAATTGCCCAACCTGAAATGACTGGGCAAAGGAGGAAAGGACCTCGGCCCTGTCCGCCGGGAGCCGGGCTCTGGCTCAAAGAGTCTCGAGCTCTGCCACGAAGAACTGAATCACCTGCGATGGCACAAGTTCCAATTTGGCTTCGATGATCAGGAGACCAAATTGAGAGCAGACCTGGAGTGCCAGATCTCTGGACCGCTCCACCTCCAACCTGGAGGGGGCTGCTATCAACCAGTCGTCCAGGTAAGGGTACACCCGGACCCCTTGGCATGGCAGGAATGCTGTCACCACTGCCATGCATTTGGTGAAGACCCTGGGAGCTGGAGAAAGACTGAAGGGCATGGCCCGGAACTCGTAGAGGGATCCCTCTGCTCTGAAGCAGAGGAACTGCTGATGTGACGGATGTATTGGGACTTGAAAGAATGCGTCCTGGAGATCCAGAGAGCAAAATCACATGCCTAGTTCCAAGGATGGAATGATCTGAGCCAGAATGACCATCCTGAAGGTGCGCAGCTTTAGGAACTTGTTCAGGTCATGCAGATCGAGAATGGGTCGCCAGCGCCCGTACGGTTTGGGACCAGGAAGTACCTGGACACAAACCCTGGGCTTGAAGGAGGATCCGCCACCTTGCTGATCACCTCCTTTTGGAGGAGCAGAGCCATGTCGGCTTGACAAGCTGACAGAGAGGCTGTGGAACCAGTAGCCCCCTGAGGGGCGATGGCTCGATAGGGAGGGGTCCGCTCAAATTCCAAAGGGAAACCCCTGTTGACCACTTCCAGCACCCAATGGGCCGTGGTAATAGCGGACCAGGCAGAAAAGAAGTGGCTGAGCCGTCTCCCCATTGGGGGGGGGGGAGAGACCCAGGGGAGGTGTGACGAGGTTGGGGTGGGGGGGCGGCAGCCCTCAACCCGTCACTGGGCAGGCTTGGAGAAAGGGCTGGCCGAGGAGCCGCTTGGACCTTTCCCTCCAGGCTTCTTGTTGGAGGAAGCAGCAGGCTTGGTCTTGGGGTGCCAAGCGTGAGCCTGCTGGCCCTGTTGCTGGTGCTGCTGGGTCAGACATGCCGTAGGTGCGAAAGGGTGAAAGGGCTTACGCTGTTGCTGGCAGCCTTTGTCCTTCTGGGCAGACGTGACCGAGTCCAAGGTGGCATTGGACTTCTCGATCCTCTGGAGATGGCCCTCCACCCCGGGCCTGAACAAGTCTGTGCCCAAGAACAGGATGTCTGCCAGCTTGTGCTGGGTATCTGCTGTGAAGGTTGAGATCCGCAGCCAAGCTCTATGGCGCATGGCTACTACGGCCACTACTGATCGGGCACAAGAGTCTCCGATGTCGAAAGCAGTCTGGAGCTGTTGCTTGGCCACTGCCCCTTCCTTGATCCCACACCTGCTTGACCATCGTTTGAAGGTCAGTCGGGAGATGAGGAAGCACCTCATCCAGGGAGCCCATAAGGGCATGTGAAAAGTGTGCCATCAGTAGAGCCGAGCTAGCCTGTCGAAGACCTAGGGAGGAGGCAGCATAAACTTTGCGTCCAGAGTAGTCCAGCTTTTTGGACTCCTTGTCTGGGGCCTTCTCTATGTCCTTGGCATTTCTGGAGCGCCAGAAAACGCTATTGGTTATGAGCACTTTAGCCGAGGGGCGCTCCGAAAAACGGAGAGGGAAGCGGTTGGGACTGCGTACTTGCGAGCCACCCTGGTCGAAGGTACAGGACAGGATGCAGGCCGCTGCCACAACTCCAAGGCCAGACCAACAATGGTCTCTGCCACAGGGAAGGCCTCCATGGGGGAATCCCCTTGGTCCAAAATCTCTGTGAGGGAATATCTGGCCCATTTCTGCACAGGTTCGAGCTGCATCCCAGTAGACTCTGAGATGAACCGAAAAATATCCAGGAACGAGGATGGGCTCTCATCCACAGACAGAGCCCCGGAGGATTCCAGGTCGAGGGGCCTGGAATACATGGAGGAGTCATCAGACTCCGAGGAGTCCGCGAATAGCTGCCGAGCGCCTGAGCCACCCTTTACTCACCGAGGCCAATCGGGGGTGAGGGTGACCGGTAACCTGTGGGGCAAGCCCTGACCCGACTGAGAATCCCTGGTCGGGCCCAGTCTTCGGTTGCGGAGGCGGTGGTTCCACCACAATGGGTGGAGCAGCCGGTTTCAGCCGAGCAATCAGTGCCGGAGCCTGCTCCCCGACCAAGGAGCCGATAGTGAGAGGTTGCTTCAGCCGTTTGGGTGACAGCCACTTAATTGCCAGCAAAGGCGATGAGTCGGCCTGTTGCTGGCCAATAAGAGCTGCTGCCACATCATATCCTTAGAGCGCCGACGCAACTTGCACTGGAGCCTATCCTCCAAAGAGGATGATGAGGAAGAGTGGCGGTGCATCTTTCCATGATATCGGGGCTGAGACTGCCGATGTCGGTGAGACTTTCCCAACACGGAGGAGGACCGAGATTGTCGCGGGTCGCCGACGGTGGGTAGAAAGTCCTCTGTAACCATTGGGGGTACTGGTGAAAGAGAGTTATCGGCTTCTCCAGCCAAAAAACCCATCCAACTGGTCGAGAAAAATCTCTACCGCATCGATGGGTGTCTCAGCTGGCCGACCTGACGAGGACACTGAACAGCCAGTGGCCTTAGCCGCAACCTCGACCGAAGTCGATAAAAGACGCTCCGGGGAGCGAGATATCTCCTGCTCCCACGAACGTTGACAGTGGGACTTACCTTTCCGTTCCTTTTTCTTCGACCGACTGAAATGAGTCCCTGAGGGCCCCTCTCCCTTGGTGGAAAGGGACTGAGAAAGCTCCATAAAAGAAAGCAGTAGAGGAGGAGCCCAAGGAGAGCGGGATAAACGCAGATGCCAAGGAAGAAGATGATGCGGCCTGGGCCTCCTCTTCCTCGAGGGCGATTAACTGCTCCAGCTGCTCTGCGAAGCCTGCAGCCACGGACACCGTCCAGCGGGCCTCCTTCCTTCAACTTCACCAGCGGAAACCATTTTTGGGGGCACCCCAGTTATAGTCTGGCAGTGCAGTCTTCCAGAACTGAAGCCGAAAAGGACTTGCAGAGATTGCAGGCCTGCGGATCATGGGCAAGCCCCAGGCAGTAGACGCACGTGGCGTGCGGGTCGGTCCAAGACATCATCTGCCCATAAGGGCACCGACGGAAGCCGGG
The DNA here is from genome assembly GCA_016271365.2 of Neoceratodus forsteri. Lineage (NCBI taxonomy): Eukaryota > Metazoa > Chordata > Ceratodontiformes > Ceratodontidae > Neoceratodus > Neoceratodus forsteri. Next base: position 911,138,756 of record CM028136.1, read on the forward strand.
AGTAGATTTAGAATACATTGCAGCCGCGAAGGAAGGAGAAGACTTAAGTCTTGTAAATTTTAAGACGATTTTCAGAAAAACCGAAGGTTTAGGATCCAGGCCTAAAGTCACAAGAGTGCTAAGGAGGGAACCTGAGCTTCCAAGCGGTAAGGAAGATCTGGCATCATGGGGCCGAACCGAGGGTTTTACCACCCAGGTGGGTGGGAGGAGCCAGCTGGAAGACTTTCTGGCCCATCTTAAAGCGGCAAGGAACCTGCCAGACACTGTGGATAGAACAACATATCCACGTCCGTAGAAATATAGTTTCTACGTCACCACTGATTTATACACCTACTAAGTTTGTCATCAGACGAACACCCCCGCTGACCAGTACTACTTCCACAGTTACTACTTCCGTTTTCAAGCAGCTCAAACTGATGCCTTCCAACAAAGCACACACTTCCAGTTTTAGGTCCAGGTCACGTTCCAGTGAAAGTCTGAATTCCCAACAGTTTACCTTTTCGGTTTTCTTTTTTATTAATGCTTTGTTGTCTCTGTTACAGAATCACCGACTGCCCCCTCTCCTCAACTCCCAGTCACCCAACAGTCCATTTTTGCCCACTCTAGTTGACCGCTGAGAAAGCAGAAAACACTCATCTGAAGCAAAATAAAACTACCAGCAAAATTCCTCTTTCTAACATCAACACCACAATACTTTTCTCTGTGGCCATCTCCATCCCACTTTGTTTGCTTAAACCCCCCGCCATGTTCTGCTTCAAATCTCTGCAGAGCGCTCGCTCTACTAATAATGATCCACGTCAGGAGCGTCACGGCCATCAGGATGGCCAAGCATCTGTAACAACAGCCCAACAACTGGCAGAGCAGAAGCAGCTACACATGGAAAAATGCAAAAAAATCCAGCACAACAAACTGAAAATATCAAAAAAGAATAATTGTTTAAAAAAATCAACTACACAGCTACTGCATAAATTGAACATGCAATGGGGGACGCTGTGAGACAAGTGATTTGTTTTTACTTGTTCACAGTGAACCCCGGTAAACCACTCATGGCTCTGCTACGCTCCAATGAGGTTACCCACGTTCACTGTGAACTCGTAAAAATGAATCATTTCTCAGACAGCCCCCATCGCATATCCCTTATATAAAAATAGTGGATATGTAATGGAAAGAGCCCCGAGTGAGTTATGAAAGTCCTGCCCACTCACAAGTGATGAGAAATTGTAGATTTCGAGTCAAGCTATTGTATATTCGATACATACAATAGAAGTTTACAAGTTATAACTTTTAGATCAGCAGTTTGTTTAGAGTTTGTGGTTTTTCTTTGATTTTAACAGCTGACTTTAGTGCTGCACCAGGCGTCGTGATGCCATCAGCACTGTGAAAGCTGCTGTCTGACTGGTTCAGTGTTCCACTGTGAAGACCATAACCTTAAAAATATCCATTGCGGCAACATATATTTTTGTACTTGCTTTACTGAAATATGCCAAAAAAGAACAGTTATGTAAGAACTTACTGTTAACAGTAGATCTTCAAGGGGCTCTCAGTCATCAGGTCACACCGCAGGAACTTCACCATCGGTAAAGAAGGATCCACATGGAAGATTTTCAGCTGTGCAACTGGGACCGCCCACGCCACTTATGTCACCAACCCTATAAAGGCATGAGCAGCCTTGCTCCCTCCTTAGTTGTTTCCCTTGGAGACACAGAGAGCACAGCTCTAGCCATGGGGAACTGAGGAGAAAGAGAGAGAGGTGCCCAGACCTAAATGAAAGGCTGGATACACCAGACAGCTAGTTCCTAGACAAGAGTCCCAAGTAGGGGGATGGTGGGAGCAGAAAGCAGATCTGATGACTGAGATCCCCTCAAAGATCTATTGTTACAGTAAGTTCTTACCTACCTGTTCTATCTTCCTTTGTGGGTATATCAGTCATCAGGTCACACTGTACGAATGAGTCCCAAGCAGTAACAAGTGCAAACAGACAGTTTGGGAGGAGGGCTCACTATAAACTTAAGACAGGAGGCCTTGCAGCACAGCCCTGCCAAAACCTACATGGGCTCTTAAGGCAATGTCTAGACTGTAGTGCTTGGTGAAAGTATGGCTGGTACTGCAGGTGGCAGCTGCACAGATATCAGCGGCTGAGACCCCTTGGAAACGAGCCACAGAGGTAGCCATGCCTCTTGTGGAATGAGCTTTGACAGTTCCAGGCAATTCTTTGCCGTACTTATTGTAGCAGAACACAATGTGATTTACCAATCATTTGGATAAATATTGCTTAGAAACTGGAATGCCCTCTCTACCTGGGGTGAAGGAAACAAACAACTGCTTTGACTTTCTGCATTCCTTGGTCCACAGGTAGTACTTCAAAGTTCTGCGCACATCTAACTTATGTAGCAGTGCTTTCCCTGGATTGGCATGCTCAGGAAAGTAAACAGGAAGGTGGATAGATTGGTTGAGTGTAAACTCAGACTACCTTAGGGAGAAACTTAAGATTTGTGCGCAGAGACACCCTGTCTTTGTGAAAAATTAAATAAGCCTCCTCACACCAGAGGGCCTGAAGCTCCGAAATTCTTTGAGCAGAAGTATTGGCAACTACAAATAATGCTTTCCAAGAGAGAAAACATAGATCGCAAGTTGCAATTGGCTCAAAAGAAGACAGGGTCAACTTCGCTAAAACAAAATTCAAATCCCAAGCCTGGACAGAGAACAGACTGGGGGTTTCAGGAGTAGGATGACCCTTAGAAAGGTATGGGGAGACATCCAGCTGAGCAATCATGCGGTCAGCCATGGGCTCATGAAAGGCAGAAATAGCCAAAAGGTGTACCTTGAGACGGGGAGTACTGGAGACCCGAGTCAGACAGAGAGATCAGGTAGTCCAGTATGTGGTTCAATGGACAGGTGAAAGGGTCTAAACTAGGTTTGGCAGCCCAGATGGCAAACCGCTTCCACTTCACGGCATACGTGACGCGAGTGGAAGGCTTCCAGGTGGCCACTAGGATGTCTGCCACTCTGTTAGAGACCATGAACCTGGCGATGGCTATGTCCTCAGGAGGCAAGCATACAGATGGAAGGACCGGAGGTTGGCATGGACCAAGGTTCACTGATCCTGGGGTCAGCAGGTTCCTACAGAGGGAGATAGGGACCGCAGCTTCTTCTGCACGCTGCTGAAGTAGGGGAAACCATATCTGCTGAGGCCAGAATGACGCTACCAAAATCATGCTGGTCCCTTCCATCTGCAGTTTGATTAGCACCCTCTAAATTAGAGGAAATGGGGGAAGACACAGAGGAACTTCCTGTTCCAAGAGAGGGACAATGCGTCTCGCCAGAAAACTCCAGGCCCTGGATCTAGCTAGCAGAAATTGAGCAGTTTTGCATTGAGTGAGGATGCAAAAAGGTCCCACTCTGGAGGACCCCATCTGTCGAACAAGTCTTCTGCAATGGATGAGAAAAGCTCCCATTTGTGCATGCTGGACTGAGTGTGGCTGAGACTATCAGCCAGAGTGTTTCGCATGTCTGGCACATGGACTGCCTAGAGTGTCAGACCATGATCTAGTGCCTCACTCTCATGGCTTCCCTGCACATGGGTTATGAATGAGTTCCCCCATGCTTCTTGATGTAATATACTACAATTAGACTGTCTCACTGCACCAGCAGCTGACCACAAGCAAAGTGTTCCTGAAAGGCCTGCATGGCGTACAGTATCGCCCTCATCTCCAAGACACTGATAAGCAGGGAGGCTTCCAACTGGGACCAAGTAGTCCTGGGTCTGGAAGGGACCTGGGTTCGCTCCCCAGACCAGATGCATCCGTGGTCAGGATCTGCTGCAGGATGGGGAGATCTGGAATGGGACGCCTTAAAGCAGAGGTTCAAGGGGTCCATCCACCACTGCAGCACCTTGCGGACTGGAGAAGAGAACAGGACTGGGCAATCTAACTCATCTGTGTACTGGTCCCACTGAACCTGGAGGGTCCACTGGAGAATGTGTATATGAAGCTTGACCAGTGGAAAAGTGGGTATGGCAGCTGTCATCAGGCCCAGCAATCTCAGGTACATCCTGGCAGGAATGTAGCAGCTATGAGCGACTTCCTAAGCTTGGGATATAAAGCACTCTTCCCTGTTTTGGGGCAGAAAGTCCTCTCCCTGCACGGAGTCCAGAATCACCCCTATATACTGCAGCCTTTAGGACGGTACCAGAACTGACTTGGGCAGACTGACAGTGATGCCCAAAGAGTGGAAAAGCTGGAGAGTTTATTCCAGAGTCAGAAAAAGTGGTTCCCTGTATGGGGCCTTTATACAATGGTTCTTACAATAGTGTGAGGAGCGGGGGAAAAAAAAAGGCGGTGAGCCCATATATGCTCCTATCCAATCACCCATAATTGCTTGGTATGTTTCCACCAGTCATATGTGCCTCTAGCCTGTTTTTAAACTGCTGTTTATTCTCACTAACAATATTATTTAACGGGAGCTTGTTCCAGGGATTTATCACTCTCTGGGTGTAAAAGCCCTTTCTACTAGTCATATTAAACCCTTGAGGCCTAAGCTGTAGGGGGTGACCTCTAGTACCCAGTCTATCATTTCTGAATTCAAAGCCCATCTCGCTTAATAGATGTTTGTCCTGCATAACATCATAACATAATAGTAGGTCTCCTCTAAACCTTCTTGTCTCAAGCAACATTAATCTCAAATGTTTTAGACACTCTTGGGGTGTCAAGTCAATTCAGCCCGGAAAATTAAGCCCAGTGAATTCAGCCCCATGGCAATTCAGCCCCAGCCAATTCAGCCCCACATCAGTTCAACCCCTATGTCAACTCAGCCCCATGTCAATTAATTTATGTGCAGTGCCTTGGTTTGGAAAGGCACTATAAAAATAAAGTTTGACTTGACTTTTGACTTACGTAAATGTTGGTTCTGCACTAGAATAAACATAACTAATAACATATGTAAACATATTTAAGCTTTACTGAAAGCTTTAAAACATCTTTTTCACAATTAAGTACACTTTATGGAAAATGTTAACCCAGACAGAAAAACAAAAGAACAGAAAACAAATAAGCATAAACATAACCTTCTAACTCACACAACACCCAAACCACCCCCGACTAACCCACTCCAACCCACACGTGCACATTCCAACAGCTCCAGGTGTGAATACTAGAATGGACAGTGACTAAGGATATAACTGCCATTTGGGTTTTTTGCTTAACGGTGGGAAGGGCAGAGTACTTTCCCAACAAACAAATGTCCTCTGTAAAAAATCTGCATAAATCATTGGTGAATACCGTGTCCCCCTCTGGAGACCACATCTCTGGAAGGACAGAAACACAGTAGAGGCAGTCCAGAGGACAGCAACAAAAATGGTGCAGGGTCTGCACCAGAGACCGTATGAGGAGAGTAAACTAAAGGACTTCAACAGATACACTGTGGAGGAGAGGGGGGTTATGATAGCGATTTTATATTATCTCACAGGTATAAATAAGGTACAAGAGGAAAGCATTTTTCAGAAAAAAAGAAGCTCAAGAACAAGGAGGCATTCCATGAAGCTTTAAGGGCGTAGACTCAGGGGAAATGAGAGGAAGTACTTCTACACAGAAAGAGGTGGATACTTGAAGCAGCCTTCCAGCACAGGTTTTCTGAAGTCCACTGCGGCCACAACACACACCATCATTTATGGGGCCACTCAGGGACTTTCAAATGCAGTTCTAGCATGGCTGCCTGAGAAGCAGAGAATGAAAAGGATGGTACAGAGAGAAAGAGCAGCCATATCCGGTGCATCACGTAATCCAGCAAGTCTGCAGGAGCTAGAAATCCCTACTACATACTGTGCGACAAGTGCAGGTGATGCCTTACTCTTGTTTGACAGTGGACCTGGAAATGAGAAAATCCTGTTATTTAGCACCAGTGCCAATCTACGCTTCCTCAGCATGTCATCCCACTGTTATGCTGACGGCATCTTCAATGCTTCCCCACCACTCTTCGAGCAGCTGTATACCATCCATGGGGCTCATCACAACAAAGTGCTTCCTGCTATATGTGCACTGCTACTGCAAAATAAGACCAAGCAAACATACTTGCGATGGTTGCAAAAGTTGAATAAGCTGCAACCGAACCTTAGCCCACGAGAAAAAAATTACTCACCACAGTAATGTTGTTTCTTAATGGAGTCTTGCTGTATTCTGACTATATGCAGTTAGCCCCAGCACTTGAACTGCTCCGGAGATGAAAGAGTTAACTCTCTGCAGCAGCATAGAACGTTGAGCTCGAGCTCGGTTTTCAAACCTCTGTCACTGGTACTCTGCAGTGTAACTGTCAGATTCTTACGAGTACTAAACTAACAAAATCAAAAGGTAGAAATTGTTTCTAAAACGTTTGTGCCAAATGGCAATAACAGAGTTTTAGGGTCAAAAGGCTCAAGTCGAGAACCCCATAAAGAATATAAGCAGGTAGTGAAACAACAAAATACATTTATAATAAAAAAACAGAAAAACCCTTAATAAGATAAAGGCATGCCAAGTACACCTCTGGAGAGCAGCACTGTGCCTGCCAAACCACATCCCAAAACTACTAGGTTCCAGGAGGGGAGGCAGGAACAGAGGTCAGAATGCAGCAAGACTCCATTAGAAGAAACATTACTATGGTGAGTAATTTCTTCTTCAAACAACATGAAGTCTTGCTGTATTCTGACTATATCTAACTACTAAGCAGTACCTCCTTGGAAGGGGAGTCACAGAACCTATTTTGGGAACAGGCTCCTAACAGCCTGTAATTACCTGATTCTCCTGGCAGACGAATGGCTACCAGGAAAACAGTTTTCAAGTCAAGTATTTCAGCTCAGCTGAGGATAAGGCTTAAAAGAGGGCTGCATAAGCTGTGCTATACAGATATTCAGATCCCAAGAAGCAGCAGGTTCCCTAAAGGGAGGATTAACATCTACTAAACCCTTGAAAAATTTCTTGAAAACTGGATGAGAAGCTACGGAAGAGCCCTTACCAGCAGAAAGGGAGGCACACACAGCTGCCAAATGCACCTTGAGAGTAGTAGGCCAGAGCCCTAAACTATTAAGGTGCACCAAATAGTCCAGTACAGTGGCAATATCAGCCAGCTCTGGCTGAACATGTTCCTGGGAACACCAAAACCCAAATCCTGCTAACCTTTAAAATGTCCAAGACTGACTGAAAAAAGTGTAGGCTTGCATATTCTAGCTCTTCAAGAGCCAGGCCTTGAGTTTGAGAGTCTGAAGATTGGGGTAAAGGATCCTTCCTGTGAGGAGGTAAGAAGATTGAACAGTCTGTGAAGACACAGAGGCAGTGTTACTGACAGTGACAAGAGTAGAGGGTACCAAAGCTGTCTGGCCCAGTGTGGAGCAACTAGAATCACCCTGCAAGGCTGAGACCTGATCTTGATCAGGACCCTGAATATCAAATGAAAAGGAGGGAAACTTGCTTGTCCAATTCAACAAGAGAGCATCCTGATGGACAGAGCCCAGAAGAAGCGGTCTTTAGCAAAAGAGAGGAAGTTGGTGATTGTCCAGGGCTGCAAAGAGATCCATCTCTGGAGTGCCCCACCTCTTAAAAATGACCTGAAGAATTAGAGGATTCAGGGTCCATTCGTGATGACCCTGAGAAATCCTGCTGAGAGCATCTGCTAAAATGTTGTCCTTCCCTGAGAGGTGCACAGCCATCAGAGAAGCCTGAAGGGAATAAGCCAGAGACCATATCTTCATGGCCTCTGTGCACAAGGCCAAGGACCGAGTGCCTCCCTGCTCATTGATGTACCACATGGTTGTGGTATTGTCTGTCCTGATCTGCATCACTTTCCCTTGAACAACAGTTGAGAACGTCTAAAGTGCTAGAAAGACAGTTCTCAATTCGAGAAGGTTTATGTGTAGAAGGGACTCCTGTTGTGACCAGGTTCCTTGAGCTGTAAGCTGATTTAGGTGAGCCTCCCAACCTAGTATGGAGGCATTTGTGGTGAGAATCACTGAAGGAGCCTGACTGATAAATGGGACACCTTGTCGAAGATTGTCCTCCTCCTCCAGCCACCACTGGAGGGCCTTAACTAGAGTTTGAGACACTGGAACCAATTTGGAGAGAGGGTCTCTCCTCTGAGACCAGTAAGATCTTAGATGAAACTGAATATCTCATCTGAAACCTTGCTCCGGACCACAGCTGTGGATGCTGCCATGTGGCCCAGCAACTGTAGGAAGTGTCTGGCTGGACAAGAAACTAGAGGATGAAAAAAAGCCAGAGTGACCAGGGACTGAACCCTTGAGAGAGGGAGAAATGCTTTGCCTGAATAGTGTCTATTTCCACCCCAATGAAAGTGAGAAGCTGGGCTAGTTCCAGAACAGACATTTCTAGGTTCAGAATGAAGCCCAATGATTCTAGAAGTCTTTGAGTGATCTACACAGGCGTGAGCCAGCTTCGCAGTGCTGTGCATGCGCAGTCCTACAAGCCAGTCCTCCTGAAAACTTTTTAATCTCGCAGGATCCCAGCGCCTCTGGCTTGTAACCCATCAGTATGAATAAATGTGAAGACTAAGTCGAGGAAGATCTCTCAATGCAGACACAGGCTTGTTATGTATGGCTGCCCATACATTATCCTCTGTATTATACATTTTTTGCAAAAACCAAAAAAACTCTGTTAGTACACCATTTAAGGTTAAGACTAACATGACAAAAGTAGGGAAATGTGATTTTAGGGTTTTAAACCCTAACCTTCCATCATCCACACAACTGAAGCAAATCAGGGGTGGAGTCTTTCTTGGGGTTGTCAACTCTAAAGCTCACTCCACTACATACACACTCCTGAAGAATACACACCTGTGTCCATCACACCTGAGCTTTCTTGCTACCGCTATGGTGTGAGCTTTAGGGATGACAACTCCAAGGGAGACTGCATCCCTGCTTTGCCTGAGGGGTGTGTATGTGTGTGGGTGTTATGGTTGGAAACCCTAAAATTACATTTCCCTACTTTTGTCACTGTAGTCTTAATGCTAAATGGTGCATTAATGAAGTTTTTTGCAAAGAATTTCATAACTTTTTGAGATAGTATAATCGTATCCCTATTTGCCTGTGGGGCCCTCTGGGTCCCACACTCCCATCCCTTCATAGATACGTAGACATGTATGTTGCTATGGAAGTGCAGGGCCCTCTGGGCTCTGTGTTTCCATTTGAAGGGCAAGAGCAACCAAACTGTCAACACAGCCTTCTTATCACCCCACATCATGCACTCGGTAGTGAAAACTTTCAAATCCCCGCCAAAATGTGATTCCACACCATCGTAACATCATCCTGTGCCACATCCATGAAAAGACATTTTGGCTAAGACTTGAAAAATGACAGCTGTCACTTTCATGAGTTGGTGTAAAGAAATGACAATGTTGAAAATTTGGGGTTAAAATATTTAAAATGAACAAAGTTACCAGCAAGTGTAGTAAAATTTCAATATACGCGCATAACTTTGCCATTTTTACATTTTCTGACCCCAAATTTTCAACATAGCTTTCTTATGACCCCACCTCATTAATAAGGGCAGTGCAATTTTTCATCCATACAGAGGTTTTGAATATTCTTATTTTCCTGTGGGAGCACAGGGTGCTCTGGACCCTGCGCTCCCATCAATACATAACGTTTAAGTACTCTTATTTTCCTGTGTGAAGATCCACTCTCCAATCAAGCACATGCCTTGCTGCTGGAACCAGTGACTGCTGTATGAGAAGTAAGGAAACTGCAGTCCCACTGAAATACACTGAACCACAGTTACCTTACATATCATATAGCAGTTGCCGGTTCTAGCAGCAAGACGTGTCCTTGATCAGAGAGTGGATCTTCGCACTGGGATCAATGCAGGTGAGTGGTAGTGGTGGGGGTCTATGGGGGTGGTGCGTACATAGTGGGAGGTCAGTTGGGGGTGCAGGTACGATCATCGATGGACTTTTGTTTTGTACAGGTTAAAAAAAAACATTGAGGGACTATTTTCTAATTTTCAGGATACAGTACCAGGGACATGGGGGGTGGTGTTCCACTGGACACCAATGAGATACAGGGACCTTTTATGAATTTAACATACAGGGATGTGTTTGGGGGGGAATTATCACTGGACACCAATATAAGTATTAAAAAAAACACAATATATGGAAATCAGAGAATGGGGGGATGACACTAGACATCAGGGCTATGAAATATCAACTGAAGGGGACTGAAGCCACAATTGGAGGGTGGGAGGTACCACTGGACACCAGGGAAAATAATTCAATTCATTATTAAAGGGGGAAAAATCCTCTTCCGTGGAAAAAAAAAATCCTTTTTCACCACCATTTTCCATTCTGGCTATAAAGGATTTATTGTCATGGAAAAGGATTTCGGACTTAGCAGATTTTAGAAATCTTTTTAGAGTGATGGGAACCCTTTTCATGAATCCTTTGCAGTGGTCACAGAAAAGGATTCCTCTCCTAAAAAGGATTTCTGACTTGGTTTTATTTTAACTCTTTTGTGAGAAGATTCCTTTTCAAGAATCCTTTTGATAGAAACTTTCAAGTAGCTCAAGGGAATTAAAGTCCAAGAAGATAGCATCTTTCAGAGAAAGAGATGTGCAAGAACAAGGGGATACAATTTGAAGATTGAGGGGGGATGGCTCAGAGGCAATGTGAGGAAGTATTTTTTTCACAGGAGGGTGGTGGACGTGATGGAACAGCCTTCCTGAGGAGGCTGTGGGGTCTAAAACTGTAGAAGAATTCAAGAATGCATCACAACAGACATAAGGCAATTTTGTGGGTGGTAGGAAGAAACAGGTTGTTGGTTAAATAGGATCTGCAGCTTATCCTGTAGGTAGGGAAATGGGCAGACTAGGTGGGCCAAGTGGTCCTTATCTGCCGTCAAAGTCTGTGTTTCTATGAAGTTCCAATGAGCACGATACATGTTTTGGTGTCTGTACAAGGCATCAAGTATTATATTTGACAAAATGCAAAACAAGATGGCGTCTCATGAAAAAGGAATTTTTTTCTTACGACAAAGGACTGACCTCCTTCAAGAAAAATAACTATTTTTTGTGAGACCAAGTTCCTTTGTCGTACCAAGAAAGCTATCCAAAAGAGTGAAGTGAGCATGCCCAGAACCCGAAACTTTCAAATGAAATAACTTACGGATTAATAATTTTTCACCAAACCAGCGAAGGGCAGTTCTGTGGGGGTAAGCCATTTGTACCCTGAAAATTTCAAACAAAAATTTCTAAACCGTCTGGGCACAGCGCAATGACAACAACAAAAAAATGCTAAAAAGATTAATTTTAACATTTTGGCACTATGCACAGCTTGAACTCTGCCAATCCAACTTGAAACAAAACTTGGCACATCAACAGATCCACCACACAACACTGAACATGCAAACTTTTATGCAAATCTGTTGAACAGTTGCAGTTATTAAAGTGCAAAATCTGAGGTTTAACAAAGTGCCTACTCAATTCAAACTACAGGAATTAAGTATATTTTTTATATAAGGGCACAGTCACGCCCTTATAGTTAGGAGTTGAGTAGGCAGTTTAATATTGATCACAACTTTGCTTTAACTTACTTGTACTTCAACGGATACTATAAATTGGAATACACTGTCTCGGGTGGCAGATCTTGATTTGCTGGTTGCATTCGAATGGATTTGCAGGTTTTGCACAGTGAAGCATCAAAAAGCGTGTTTTAACTTTTTGGCAAATGTCAGGTCATTTTTCAACATCGCTTACTTGCGCTTACCGTTTGGAATTCTGGCCTGAAAATTTCTGGGTAGAAAGAGGATATCCTACGGAACAATCCAGCATTAGTTTGGTGAAAAAATAATAATCTGTTCCAAAGTTATTAAATTTTGAAACTATGGGTTCTGAGCATGCTCAGTTCAGTCTTTGGGATAGATGCAGTTTCCAGCAAGGATTCCTGGTCATGAATGACTGGCGAACAAGGATTGCGAAAAGGGAGTCTGAAATCTCGCAAAATCCCTTTACGTGAGGTAAATCCATGTTCGTCGACCGCCATTTTGTTTCCTCACTTAGCGAGGGGAGAAAACAAAATGTTGTAACTTGCCCTAGGGAGGTCTGCTGTCATCGAGGTGCCCAATCCCCATGTAAGCATTTATCCACCACCCCCTTCACTCCTGTTGCACACTGGGGAGGCCACCCCCAGTGTACAAAAATAGTTAAATTTTTCCGACACTGGGATGCCCAACCCGGTGTCTCATAACCCACCCGCTGTTTTAGAATCTGCTGACATTGGGTGCCCAATCTTCATGTCGGCATTCATCCCTCCCCTTCACTCCTGTGGCACACTGAGAGCCCACCCCAGTGTGCCAAAATAAATACATTTTCCGACACCAAGATGCAATATCACATATAATATGTAATGTGTGTGTGTGTGTGTGTGTGTATATATATATATATACACACACACTATATATATCTATATATTTATATATACACACACACACACACACATATTATATGTATACATATATTTCTACATATCTCTAATGCATGATTGGGTCTTCCTTCCTATAGGAAAGTCTGTCATGTATTTCCATATCTATACATACAGATTATACAATGGGCTCATATTTTCTAGGAATGTCATTGGCTAGTAGGGGTCTTTACTTGTGGGTAAATCCTACGATAACCCATGATAAACATCCAGTAGCCTAAAGAGCCTGATAAAGAAAATGAACACTAAAATCCCTGTGAACTGTGCTGTCATCTTGCTACTGAATAGCAGGAAAATGAAAACCTCTCCTGAAACTACCCGCTTGCAAAAGCAAGTCTCACCTTTATTTTCTTTACAAAATTCAGCCTCTGAAAACACTCCTACTGGTGTTGTGTCTCACAGCACTGTTCTGTTAATACCACTATAGTAAATTCTGCTCTCGGTCTCACACACTGCTCTCCCTACTGATCGGCACTTGGTGCCTGGAAGCACCAGGAGCATGTGGTGCGGTTATCACCTGCAATAAATTGTTTTGTACACGCATATACAACTGAGTGAGGGCTGTTTTCTTACCATTTGTTCCTGTCCTTTGACACCAACAGTGGCTTCCTTTAGCTCGGCAGTACATGCCTTTACTCAAATGCAGGCACTGTGACTTGACGACACTCCTGTGCCACCACTGGCATACTATCCCACACCCAGTATGCAGAAATGGCTGCCAGGTGCATCTTAAGGGTCGACAACTGCAGTCCCAGCTGGGATAGGGACCACAGGTACTCCAATATACTAGCCAAGGGGCAGGCAGGGGGGGAATCAAGCTCCTTACCCTGACACCAAATTAAAAACTGTTTCCATTTAAAGGCACAGTACTGGTAAGTTGACTCTCAAGAGGCCTACACAGAGTGCCGGTCCAGTGGCACCAAGGGTTGAGGCGCTGGACGCCACACCTCACGCCACGCCGGTAACTGGGATTTGGGGACAGATTCTGGTTGCCATGGGTCAGCAGGGGGAGGAGAGGATTGAGCGAATGGAGGATTGCTCTCCTCTCTCTTGGGGTGGGTTTGTGGGGATGCCTTGCTCTGCGGTGACACCCAGTGGAGACTGAGAAGTACAGCAAGGAACATGCAGTTTCGGGGGAGGCGCCAGCAGACGTCAGTGAGGGCAAGTCCCTCATGCAAGACATCACTGCATGTCCAGCGTCTTCGGGGCAACACGTATAAGGTGAAAAACCCTGGTTGGTGGGGAGGTGATGGCGGACACTCTAGGGCCACTCCCACATGCTCAAGTGCCGACTCCAACCCCCGACTTGACTCTCTGTGGTCCCCTGCCTCCCCATATGGGTTCTGTGGGGGGGGAGGGGGAAGGACCCAGAACCAGATTCCTCGGTTGGGGAAGGAGTTCAGGTGGGGCGTACAGGTGTGACTGAGTGGCCCAGTCAGAGAGATGCCCACCGCCAGCCACTCAGAGCAAAAAGAATGTTTAAAAAAAAAAAGAGTCCTCCACAATGTGGAACACATTCTCTGAAAAAAACAATGCTTGGAACTCTAGCGCTCAGAAGCCAGGCTTTGAGATGCAGGGACTGAAGGTCTGGCTGCAGGATCTTCACTTGTTATCAGGACGAAGAGGCAACTGCCAGGGGGATCTGCTGCTGAAGCTGAGGAAATCCAGGTACTAGAACTGGCGGGGCAGGTCCGGAGCCATCAGGGTCATCCGTGCCTTTTCCTTTTGTACCCTGACCAATACCTTGTGGATCAGGGAAAAGGGAGGAAAAGTGTACAGAAGGCCTGAGATCCAGGGACTTATAATGGTTCCCCCATCATGGTCCTGGACTGTGGGGGGTGGGCACAGAACAGCCTCAGTTTTGTGTTCTCCCAGGGGGCAAAAAGGTACACCAGAGGTGTGCCCCCAAAGGGAGAACAGGTGGCTCACCTCCTCCTGATGCAGGGACCACTCATGCAACATCTCACTCACCCAGCTGAGAGCATCTGCCAGCTGACTGCTCCTGCAACATGGATTGCCAGAAGATTTGTATCCCAGGCTGTGCATGAGCATCTAGGTGCAGAGTACCTACCAAAACAAAGGAAGGTTATGCGTGCTGCCCAGCATCAAGTAGAATATGGTCACGTTGTTCTCCATCTGGACTTGTATGACCAGACTAGAGGAGCAAATTCCATCACAGCTAGCTGCACTGCATTAAACTCCAGCAGGCTGATGTGGTAATGGGACTCCCTGGGTGACCAGAAACTGAGAGTCTTGTGCAGGTGCGGCACAGGGTCATAATGTCGAAAGACATTATGCCACAGCAATATACCATGTTGCCAATACAGCACAATATATTGCATGTGGCATAAGTCTTGTTTTTTTTTTTTTTTTTTTGGGAGGGGCCAACTAATATAACTAATGCCAAGGGGGGCTAACAGTAACTACCGCACTAACCCTGTCCCAAACACACTGCCTGCTTCCCTTCCTGCCAGTGGCTCATCCCATCAAGCCATGGCATCTGCTCGGCGGAACCTCGGCCCAGCAGAGGTCTTATCCTCTGCCTCGGACAGTGAAAGGGTGCAGTACCGCATACAGACCCATTCGCAGTACTGCACCCTCTCACTGTCCTACTGACGTATGCTATTAAGCGTACGACATATTGACCGGTAGGTGCAGGTGCATGCCACACACCACTAGAGAGGTGTCCCGTTGTGAGACTGAGTCAATTCTGGGTGGAAACATGGGACTCCTTCCTCTACATGTTCTGGGAATCAGCCACCACTGAATGGCATATCATGCTGACTGGGTCACTGTAACTGGCTAGTCCAGATGTCCTAGGCGTGGTACCAGTGATGGCCCAACCTCTACTGCATACAAACATATGAATTTGCCAGCAGATAAAGGTCTATCGAGTCTGTTCGGGTGTGCAGCTAGCAACCCTTATACAGCAGCTCCCCCTCCCTCTTACCCTATCCTACAGGATACCACTTCCACAGGCAACACGTTCCACCCAGATACAACTCTCTCCACAAAAAGTGTCTTCTCATTTCCCTCCTGAACCTCCCCCCCCTCTAATGTGAGACCATGACCACTAGTGTCCCTACCCCTGAATAGTCCCTCCGTGCCTGTCTTGTTTATTCCCTTCATGTGCTTGAAGGTTTCAATCATGTGCCCTGTCTCTCCTCCAGTGAGTACATGTTCAACTCCTCAGCCCTGCTCATGTGGGGTATGTCCCTAGTCCCTGGATCATCTTTGTTGCCTGCGCTTGCACCCCTTCCAATAACTTAATGTCTCTCTTCAGGTATGGGTGCCAGTACTGCACATGGTACTCCAGGTGTGGCCTAACCAGTGACCTATACAACAGCAGGATCACCTCCCCTCTCCTTGAAGATATACCCCTGGCAATACAACCCATCATTTTGCTGGCCTTTGCAGCTGCCTTCCTGCATTGTGCTGAGTTGTTCATTGAGTCCGCTAAAATCACCCCCAGATCCTTCTCCTCCTCCTCTGTCATGGCTAGCTGAACAACCCCTCCCCCCCCCGGTAGCTCCTTCTTGGGTTTTCTGCCCCAAAATGTAGCACCTTGCACTTTAGCCTGGATAAAAAATTAGCTAGACAACAGGACTCAAAGGGTAGTAGTAAACTGAGTCCACAGTGAAGAAAGGAGGGTTACTAGCAGGGTACCCTGAGGGTTCAGTACTAGGACCGTTCTTTTTAATGTCTTTACAAGTAACACTGCAGAGGAACTGGAAGGAAAAGTATGTCTCTTTGCAGGCGACACAAAGATCTGCAACAGGGTTGATACACAAAATGGAGTAGAAAGGATGAGAAGGAACTTGGCAAGGTTGGATGAATGGTCAGATGTCGGCAGCTCAGATTCAATGCAAAGAAGTGCAAGGTAATGCACCTGGGAAACAAAAACCCAAGGGAAGAGTACACAATGGGGAATGAGATACTGACAACAGTATAAATGGAAAGGGACCTGGGGGTAGTCATATCAGATGACCTAAAGGTGGGTAAGCAATGTGAGAAGGCAGTAAGGAAGGCTGGGGGGATACTGGGATGCATAGGGAGAGGCATCAATAGTAAAAAACAGGAAGTTGTTATCCCCCTGTACAGACAGTTGGTGAGACCCCATTTGGAGTACTGTGTGCAGTTCTGGAGACCCTATCTCCACAAAGACATAGACAGAGTGGAGGCTGTCCAGAGGAGGGCAACCAAAATGGTGCTGGGTCTGCACCAGAAGACATGCGAAGAAAGACTAAAGGAGCTTAACATGTATACCCTTGAGGAAAGAAGGGAGAGAGGGGATATGATAGAAACTTTCAAGTACCTCAAGGGAATCAACAAAGTCCAAGAGGGTAGCATCTTTCAGAAAAAGAGATGTGCAAGAACAAGG
The DNA here is from genome assembly GCA_016271365.2 of Neoceratodus forsteri. Classification (NCBI taxonomy): domain Eukaryota; kingdom Metazoa; phylum Chordata; order Ceratodontiformes; family Ceratodontidae; genus Neoceratodus; species Neoceratodus forsteri. The sequence continues at coordinate 911,155,587 of CM028136.1, forward strand.
GGGCACAATTTGAAGATAGAGGGGGGACGGCTCAGAGGTAATGTGAGGAAGTATTTTTTCACGGAGAGGGTTGTGGATGCATGGAACAGCCTCCCTGAGGAGGTCGTGGAGTCAAGAACAGTGGGGGAATTCAATAATGCATGGGACAGACATAAGGCAGTCCTAGTGGAGAGTAGGAGGAAGTAGGCTGTTGGTTAACTAGGATCTGCATTTTATCTGTTAGGTAGGAAAATGGGCAGACTAGGTGGGCCAGCGGTCCTTATCTGCCGTCACATTCTGTTTCTATGTTTTTGGCACTGATCCCCAACTACCAGGTGCCAACCAGGTCTCAATTTTGACAGATCATCCTGCAACCCATGCCACCCTCCTAGGTCATCCACTACTGCTCCCATCTTGGTCTCATCTGCAAACAAACTGATCTTGCTCTTGATGCCCACTGAGATGTCTGTTATGAATAACCCTAACACCACCGGTCCAAGCACTGAGCCCAGTGGTACTCCGCTTGCCATTGGCCTAGGAGATGACAGCTCTCCTCCCACCATCACCTTCTGCTGCCTTCCCTCTAACCAGTTTACTACCCATCCCACCATTTTAGCCCCTGCACCTGCCAGCTTACTACCCAGCCTCTCATGCGGCACAGAGTCGAATGCTTTACTGAAGTCCAGAAACAGGACATTCACTGCATGGCCCTTGCCCAACTGTCTAGTTACCCAGTCACAGTAATCCACCAGGTTGGTCTGACAGGATCTGCCCATGACAAACCCATGCTGCCTAACATCCTGCAGCCCACTGCTCTCCAGAAGGGACACCAGCCTCTCCTTCAGGATTGTCTCCATCAGTTTTCCCACCATGGATGTGAGGCTTACCGGCCTGTAGTTTCCCGGTTTGTCTTTGGGGCCACTCTTTTGGAGGGGTACGACGTGAACCATCCTCCAGTCCTGAAGTACACTTCCTGAGACCAGGGAGGCATTGAACAGGTCTGCCAAGGGCCCCACCAGGATTTCTGCCAGCTCTCTCAGTACCCTGGGGTGAATGCCATCCAGCCCTGGTGCCCTGTCCACCCTCAGTGCCCTCAGGCCCTCCAGTACCCTGCGCTCTGTGATTCTCCCATCTGTCACCTCCCCCCCCCCCGGTAGCGCCCCTCCTTTCTCTGTAGTAAACACCAAGCAGGAAGTATACATTAAGTGCGCTGTTTCCACCACCCCATCCCTCTTAATCCTTACCATTTGTCCCTACAACTCCTTTTCTCCTGATGTACCTGAAGAATTCCTTCTCACCCCTCTTGATGCCTTCCTGCCCTTACTGCCTTCTCCCTCCTTGATTTCTTCAGGTAATCCTCTCTGTCCTCCCCTCCCTGTTTTTTGAACATCCTAAAGAGCGGCTCTTATTTTCTCCATGACTCCTTGCCCAACACAGCTGGGTTTCTTGGCCTTAGCTCCTTGCTCTGGAACCTGATGCAGGTTTTGGTTGCCTCCTCAATCCCCAGTTTTATGACCTCCCACCTCTGGTTAGTGTCCATATTAGTTTGGATTCTGGCTAGATACACTTTAACTACCTCCCCATCCTCCCGAAGTTGGTTTTCCTGAAGTTCAACGATCTTGCACCTGTTTCTACTCTCTCCTTACCCATTTTCAATGTGAACCACACTGAGTGGTGGTCGCTTCCTGCCGGTGGTTCTTCTAACTGCAGCTCCCTCACAAACTCCCCACTTGCTAGCACGAGGTCTAGGGTGTTACCTAACCTAGTTGGCTCACTGACCATTTGCATTAGGAAGCTATCCTGGAAGTGCCACATCTGCCAGTGAGCTCCATCGGGACCACAATGGTACAAGATGTCATGTACCACAGCAGCCTCAAAGTTCCAGGCAGAGAATGAGTGCCCAACTTGGAATGATCGGGCAAATACATACACTCAGAAGCTAGTGAAGACATGAATAGAATCCTAATAATAAGGGATAAAATAAATCAGATCATAGAAACCAAAGCAAGGGCAACTATGTTGAGAGCCAGATCTAAGTATTATTTCTTGGGAGAAAAAAAGTACAGTTACGTAAGAACTTACTGTAACAGTAGATCTTCGAGAACAGCTCTTGCAGCAGGTAACACCATTAGGACTGAAGCCGGCAGGCGTCAGGACCCCACGGAAATCTTCTAGCTAGCAGTCTTCAGCGGGGACCGCCTCCGACGTCGGTCCCGCCCCTAGCGTCAGTTCTCCGCTGGAGACTCCGGCTGCTGGATGACATCAGAAGTGGAGACAGAGGATCCGCCATCAGAAGAAGAAGAAGCGTTAGCTCCTGCCAAAAGCCTGGTTAGGCCCTACCTCCTCAAGGGGAATGGTGGGCGGGAAGGTACCTGCTGCAAGAGCTGTTCTCGAAGATCTACTGTTACGGTAGAGTTCTTATGTAACTGTACTATCTTACTGAGATACAGCTCTTGCAGCAGGTAACCATATGGGACCGATTCCCAAGCAATAAGCGCTTCTAAGCATTCTGGGAGGAGGCATAACGGAAAGACCTTGAACAAATCCTGACTCTAGGACAGGAGACCCTGTAGAACGGCAAAGCCGAAACCGTCTCTCTGCCGTGAGGTAATGTCCAGGCTATAGTGCCTAATGAAGGTGTGCACTGAGCTCCATGTAGCTGCGGCACAAATGGCCGAGGTGGAGACGTTGCGCAGCGCTGCAAAGGAGGTAGCCACCCCCCTAGTCGAGTGGCCCCGGACTGTGCCCAGAAGGGGCTTCTGTTTGTTGTTGTAGGAAAAGGAAATGCACTGGACAAGCCAGCGAGAAAGGGTCTGCTTTGAGACTGGTTGGCCCAACATCCTCTCAGCGAAGGATACAAACAGCTGCTCAGACGTATGAAGCTGTTTAGTCCTGTTCACGTAGTACCTTAAGGAGCGGTGAACATCCAGGGTGTGAAGCAATGCCTCTCCTCTGTTAGTGTACTTGGGAAAGTACACAGGCAGATCGATGTCCTGGTTAAGAGTAAGGGCAGAGACCACCTTAGGCAGGAATTTGGATTGGTCCTCAAAGACACTCTGTCCTGGTGGAAAATTAAATAAGGTTCCTTACATGAGAGCATGTAGCTCGGAAATTCTCCTTGCTGGCGTGACAGCAACTAAAATAACGTTTTCCACGACAGAAGCGCGGCTTACCAATCTGCGGCAGGTTCAAAGGGGTGGCGTGAGCTGTTGAGGGACAAAGTAGGTCCCAGGAGGGACGGGATCCTTGATGGGTGGCCTAAGGTGTAACACCCCCTCAGGAAGTCCCGAGAGGCATTGAGTTGTGCCACTGTGCGCTGACCTATCGGGAAGTGGTAGGCGAAATCGCTGAGGTGAACTTTAATAGAGGAGTAAGCGAGACCTGAGTGGAAGAGAAGCAGGTATTCAGAACTGATTTCTCTGGGCATTCTAAAGGGAGGCAGCGTGCCTGAGACCACAGGCAAAATCGGCGCCATTTCATGGCGTACGTTGCATGCATTGCCGGCTTTCTGGCAGCGGAGAGAACTTCCGCCACCTCTTGCAAGACCCCATGTCGCATAATGGCTATGTCTCGAGGAGCTAGGCATGCAGGTTCAGTGAGCGTAAGTCCGGGTGGACTAGTGAACCCTTCTCTTGAGACAGTAGATGGGAGCTGAAAGGCAACGGGACTGGAGGTTCCCGGGACAATTGCGTCAGCATGGGGAACCAGATCTGCCTGGGCCAGAAAGGCGCTACCAGGATTATTGTTGTGTGCTCCCTGCGTAGTTTGAGAAGAACTCTCTGGATCAACGGGAAGGGAGGGAAAGTGTAGAGGAATCTGTCCGCCCAGGAGAGGGACAACGCGTCTCGCCAGAAAACACCAGGCCCTGGATCTAGCGAGCAAAAATTGGGCAGTTTTGCGTTGGATGGGGAAGCGAATAAGTCCAACTCTGGAGTGCCCCATCGAAGAAACAGATCCTCTGCTACTTCCTGAAGGAGTTCCCATTCGTGGACTCTGGCCTGGGAACGACTCAGGCCGTCTGCGATTATGTTGTCCACACCGGGAACATGAACTGCAATCAGGCTCGCGCCGTGTCGGATTACCCAATCCCACACTCTCATAGCTTCCCTGCAAAGGGGGTAAGAGTGTGCGTCTTCTTGTTTGTTGAGGTAATTCATCACCGCCATATTGTCTGTCTGAAGCAGAAGAGTACTCAACAGAATTTCTGACTGAAAAGCCTGCAGGGCATAAAGGACCGCCCTCATCTCCAGAATGTTGATGTGGAGGTGAGCTTCTTGAGGGGTCCACGTTCCCTGGGACCTCACCCTGTTCAGGTGTGCTCCCCACCCCAGCCCTGAGGCATCTGTGGAGAGGATTACCTCCGGGGACCGGCACTGTAAACTGAACACCCGCAGAGAGTGTCCCTGGGTCTAGCCTACCATTGCTAGTCCCGAATCACTGCGTTCGTGATTCTGACCGGCTGCTGCATGTGGTCTCACCTTTGGTCCCACTGCACTTTGAGCATCCACTGAGTTACCCGCATGTGGAGCCTTGCCATAGGGACGGTTGGAATGGCCGCAGCCATGTGTCCGAGCAGGCGAAGGACCAGCCTGGCAGGGACAGTCTTCTTCGCTGAGAGATCCCTGATGAGGGATCTGATGCGTTCTGCTCTTTCCTCAGGAAGAAAAGCTTTCCCTTGGACGGTGTCCAGAACTGCCCCTGTGAACTGCAGCTTCTGGGATGGTACCAGGAGAGACTTCTCGTAGTTGATAAGAATGCCCAAAGACTGGAAGAGAGCTTGGGTGTTCTGGATAGCCAACAGCATCGCCTCTCTGGAGGTGGCCATGAGAAGCCAGTCGTCCAAGTACGGGAACACGTAGTGGCCCTGTCTCCTTAGAGACGCTGCCACGACTGCCATGCACTTGGTAAAGACCCTGGGGCCAAATGACAGTCCGGAAAGGAAGAGCCCGGAACTGAAAGTGGTGGCGAGAAACTCGAAGCGCAGGGAACCTCCTGTGCGTCAAGACTCTGAGGAGATGTGCAGGTAGGCATCCTGCATGTCCAGGGACGCTAGGAAAGCGTCCTTTCTCAGCATGGGAATGAGTCCATGGAGGGTCACCATGCGAAAACGTTTGTAGGTGACTGACATGTTGAGGCCACTGAGGTCCAATACTGGACGGAGGTCCCGTTTTCTTTGGAACCAGAAAGAAGTGGGAATAGTAGCCGGATCCTTTCTGGTTCTCCGGGATGTACTCCACTGCTCCCTTCTGGAGGAGCGCAAGTACTTCTTGCCTGATGAGCGATCTGTGCTGACCCAAGTAACGGGAGAGCAGAGGAGGCCTTGTGGGTGGCTTGTCTACGAATTCTATAAAGTGGCCTTGTTTGACCAACTGAAACCACCTGTCGGGTGGTTATAGACTGCCACCCTGGCAGGTGGTCCCTGTCGACCCCGACCTTGGTGTCCCACTGATCCTGAGCGCGGGGCCGGAAGGAGTCATGCTGTGGCGGCTGAGGGTCCTGCAGGCTGGGCCGACTTGGCAGGCGTTGGCCTCAGCCTGCGGACGAGTTCCCCTGGGCTCTGCAGAGAAAGAGCCCCTCTGTTCTTGGACCAGTTGGGACTGCAGTCTCTCATCCGGCCTCAGCAGCTCTGGTTCCTGTGAGGAACTGAGTTTGGAGTCTGTACATGGCTTGGACAGACCGCCACGTCTCCAGCCTCTTGAGTTTGGTGAGAACCTTCTCCGAGACTCACCAAAAGAACTTCTCCATGGGCAGAAGCAGAACGTCTCTCAGGGACGTTCTCGTGTGAACTGAGACACTGGAGCCAGGAGCCGCCTCCGGAGGCATATGCCTGAGGCTGCCGCTTCAGCCGAGGAGTCCGCGGAATCGTGACGCTTCGCAGCACCTGGGTTCCCATGTCCAAACCCGTGCGGAGGAGTTGCAGCAACTCCTCCTTCTGCCTTACCTCCTGGCATCTTTCACTGCGATCCAGTCCCTGCTCCCACAAGGCATTCTGAAACTGGACCATGTGGGTTAGATAGTTGAAGGACCTAATGGCAGGTAAGCGGCTGCATATGTACGCCTGCCCATAGCGTCCAGTTCTTGGACTCTGGGTCCGTGGCAGGTGCTCAAATGTTGCGGCCTCTGGGACCCGGTCATGTGAGGCTGTAATGACCAGAAGAAATCAGCCAGAGGATGTGATGCAAGTACTGGTCCTCCCTAGGGCCTTGTACAGGCGGTCAGCCTTCTTGACGCTCGCCAGGAGGCAGTGTGGGCGTTCCACGCTGCCTTGGTGAAGTCCATGAATGCGTCCACCAAGGAAGCACCACCACAGGCTTTGGATCTTTTTGCCAAAGATACCGGGCAAGGCGTAGCCTCTCGGGGTCAAGTTCCTCTGCGTCCCAGCCCATGTTCTCCTGGATATGCCTCATAATCTCTGAGAACGATGGGTCATCCGGAGGAGATCTTGGGAGCTCACGTGGGTCCGGAGAGGGGACGCTGATGGGAGAAGGGGATCTGGATCCGTCTGAGAAGTCCGATCCTGTGTCCTCCGTTGAAAGCGAATGGCGGCGTCTTCTGGGTCTCTTGGGGCTGGGTGACCCTGAAGAAGATCTGGACGGAGGTCTCCTCTTGTCTGGTCTGCCCCTAGAAGGTTCCTCAGGCTCCTGGGGGGAAGGTACTCGGCCTGCTGCCCCAGATGGGGTGGGGGGCGCTGGGGCCAGTGGAGTCACGGGTGGAGGAGAAGGAGGAGGAAGAGGAGGAGGTGTGGGAACCACGTCCTTCTTTATGGTATCCCACCAATAGGTGAATAGCTCCTTAACCTCTGAAATACTGAGGCCCGACGACGGACCGGGCGCCGGTGGTCGGACGTCGGGTTCCGGCGTCGGCTCCCCAGGGATCTCTGGTTCTGGAGAGGGTTCCCTGGGGGGGTCGGACAGGACCGGGTTCGCCCGTCTGGTCCTCGGGCTGGGTCAGCTCCTCCTCAGTAAGCGCCTCCTGGCCGACGTCGGTAGGTGGCGTAGGTGTTCTCCTCTATACAGGAACGGGCGTCGGTCCCCCGGCCGACGTGGAGAAGGCCTGACTGGCGACGGGCGTCTGGCAGTCGTCGGGTCTCGGGACCGGTGATGCTTAGCCGACGTTGGATCCGACGTCCTTTTGAGCGAAGTCAGCTCCTTGGTCTTCCGCTGGGGTGGAGGGGGCAAGGAGACCGACTGGGCGTCGGGGTCTGGGGTGCGGGAGCCGGACTTGTGGTGGTGGTGGCGGTCCCCTGACCTCGGCGAGGCCTTGGAAGCAGAAGAAGGCCTGGAGGTCTTGGCTGGAAGTAGAGAAGAAGAACCCGAAGAAGACTTCACCGCAGCTGGGGGAGGCTGAGAGCGGGCCCGGGAAGGGGGGCGGTCGGACCAGGAGCCGGATCTACGGGAGTCGGAAGCCCTAGAAGGGGATTTTGATCTCACCCTCTCCCTGTGCTTTTTGAGGTGTCGCCGGGCTTTCTCAGACGATTCCCCCTTGGAGGCAGAATCCATGGCCTTTACTTTTTCTTTGAGAAAGTGCGGCTGAAAGGGCCTTCTGGCGGCGGATCGGGTCTGGCTATTGAATCCCTGACAGAAGGTACAGGCCCAGGTATGTCGTGGTTCGGGCTAGTGACTGCACGCAGGCCAAATATGGTCTTTAAAGGGATTTGCTTCACAGGCACACTTCGATGGATGGCCTTCGCGGAGGTTGGAGGGACATCAGATGGCAGACTTCATGAAAAAAGGGTTTCCAAGTTGGAAAGAACTTTTCTAAGCGTACTGGCTAGAAACAGACCGAAGGTCGAGACATGCAAGTTGACGGCGGGGAAGAACTGGGGATTCTGAAGTGGGACCCCTCCTTATTACTCACGCCTGATGTCGGGCGGGACCACGTCGGAGGTGGTCCTCGCTGAAGACTGCTAGCAGTTAGAAAGATTTTGGGGTCCTGACGCCTGGCGGCTTCAGTCCTAATGGTGTTACCTGCTGCAAGAGCTGTATCTCAAAGTAAGATCAGATTATTAGCATAACAAATTAAAAGCGAAAAGGCAAGCAACATAATAAACTCCATTCAGGACTTTATAAATGATACTTTCTTAGAATTTTATAAAAATCTATATGTGACGCTTGGCCAGCTGGTTATGATTGTTCTATGATATTTGTAATATAAAAAAATAGTGTGTGATTGTCACAGTGTACCATGGGTGCCCCCCCCCCCCAGATTTCAGTTACAGTCAAGTGACTTGAAACCAGGAGGCAATTAAAAAACTAGGGAGACTCAATTAAGGGTCTCCTGTTTTCCTATCTCAATTAGAAGTAACCCAGCTGCCAGGATATAGGGCTTGTAAACTTTTATGATGCCTTAGAGGAAAACATTTTATCTTACCATGGTGCTAAAGGGTTATAAAATCTTTTGATTCCTTGGGAAAACAGGAACTGCTCAAGATCAAAGTAAAGGCTTAATTAAAGACAGTCATAATTTAGGAAATCAGTTTTTGCTGAAGTCACAGTATTTAAGTATCTCCTGACAGGAAGATCATTGTTTGTAATTATATTGTTTTATATTCTAAAAGGAAGAGCTAGATGACATCATAGAAGGGGTGTGTGAGAGAGACACGGTTAAACTAAGACTTGTGTCTGATCTGTGTGACATTTCTTTTTGGGCTCTTAAGAAACAAGTTCTAACTATAAGCACTATAGAGGAAATACATTAGATAGAGAAAGTCTAATTGTATTGTGGTAGGAGTTTATGTTTTGTACTCTAACCTTTCTTCTTTTAAAGTGAATGTAATTTTATACTGATAGTAGTGTCTTGAAGTTTTTACATATTGTATTCATGTTAGTAAGACGTAAACACTGTTCAGAACTTGATGCTGTTACTAAACTGGGAAAAGGTAAGAATATACGAAGTCTTTTATAGAGTTTAAGGGTTCATTTTGGATACTTAGTTAGGTGCCCTTAGGCAAAAGATATCTGGCATCCCCTCAAAGAGCAGATTATCTGAGCCTGTACATTTGGGTACGTTAGCATAAGGGTCACAGTTTGAGTACCCCCAGAACTTGAGACTAAAGGTGATTCGGACCCACAAGCAGACTGGAGGGTTACCCTGTCACCTGTTCACAATACTGCGCTAGGAGGTTGGCACTGTGGGAGCAGACGGCCTGACCTGCTGAGTGCGTTTGTGACAGACTGGTTGGCAGCGGTGCTGATAAAATTGGTAACACAAGCTTTAACTGTTCAGTGTGTCAGCTTAATAATGTACAGCTCACTTGCAAAAAAAAAAAAAAAAGGCAGTGATTTATTTTTAAAAGGAAACAGAACTATATCATTTTGCTTACAGTCAAGTTCCTACTGTTTAATTGTTTTCTAAAGTACAAGTTAGAGTAGCCATAGTTACGGAAGAGACGTCTTCCAACTACAGTGGGCACACTGTAGACTACTTGAGCAGTTGTGCCAGGACAGAGAGTCCTGTGAGGGAGAGCCACCAAGCAGGACCTCCATGGATGCCCTGATGGCAGCAGATGCCCAGAGCATGGAGTCACTGACTGTGACTGTAAGGACCAAACCTTGAGTGTGGAAGGGCCAGCGTGAGTGCAGTGTCCAGATCCAGTGAGGATGACAGCAGGGCTAGTGCCAGCGAAGAGCCACAGCACGGGGGAAGGTCACCAGCATTCTGGAGCCAAAGCAATCAGGCTGCAGATTGAGTTCGCGCAGAATGGGGTGGAGTTCCATAGAGACACTGAACAAGACAAACAAGATGCAGAGGAAGAGGGCGAGAATGGCGAGGCTGACAGGAAACAGCGGAGGCGCCAGCGAGTTGCAGAAGAGGAGAGGGTAGAACAGCGAGAAGCTGAGCGTGAACAGCGAGGAGGCGGACCATGAGGAGCCTGAGGCGAGAAAGTGACAAGAACTGGAGAGATTACGACTCAACCACCAGCACCAGGGCAGGTAAGTGGCTTGGGTTTAATTGGAACTACAGGACTGGGTTACAAATTAATTCAAATTGATGGTTGAATTTAAAGAGGGAGATATGGATGCCTTTTAAATTCCTTTGAAAGTTGTATTCAGGCAAAAATTCCTAGAGGGTACTGGAGATTTCAGCTATCCCCGCTACTTACCGGGAAAGCTCGGGATGCATTGGGTCAAATGGACAAGGAGGACAGTAATGATTCCAGCAAACTTTATTTATTTAGTTTTTGTTGACTGGGTAAGTGCACTAGACAAATCCTGCCTATTTTCAGGCACGACCCGGGGGAAGGGGGATACAGATGAATGTCAACTGACCTTGAAGCAGATTAAGCTGTTGGTGGTATTTTTTACTGAATGAGGGAAATTTGGCCGGACACCAGGGAATTCCTCTGCTTCCTGTGAGCAGGGGGACCCATTTTATGGTGGGACCAAGATGGCGGAGGAGGAGGAGGACAGTGGAGGAGCTGCACATGGGGCTGCGATAGCCCAGAGTAATTCCTCACCTGTTGATTTCACCGAGTCTGGAAACGCTGAAATGGTGGCTGGGATGCACCTGCGAGGTGGCCAGCAAAACGCCAACTCAAGTGGTCCTTCAGTTTCTATTGCTACGCTGGGGCTTAGTTTGTTGGAGAAACAACGCTGTTTGGAAGAGGAACTTCTTAGTGTGAGTGATTATTGGTACAGGAGCGTGGAACCTCGCTGTGGAGGGCGACAAAGTGGAAGAGATTGGAGGTTCCCCGAGCACTGCAACAACAGGGGGCCCAGCAAGTTGCATCCGGCTACTGAAAGGCCAAAAGTCAGCGATTTCGACTTCTAAAGATTGGGGATCTGGTAGATGAATCCTGGTCTCCGGAGGCGTGCGCTACGTGGGGCTGGCTGGATTCGATTTTGGGTGATTCATGGAAGCTGGCTGATGGATCTTCAGCACTACCGGAGTCTGCAGAGATAAGTACTGTGGCTTTATCAGTCCCTTCTCCTGTTGTTTTCGTCTCTGAACTTCCAGCCTCCCCTTTTCCTAAATCTACTACTGATTCTGTCCTACCCTTGGACAGCCTGTCAGTGGAAATGGCTGCAGATGTGGCTACTTCCTCTGTCATACAGGGGCCAGCTTTGGAACCTGTGGAAAAACCTTCCTATGCCAGTCATTTTAGGCAACCTCTAGAAATTAGCCAAGCGGTGAAATGCCATTCGTTTTACGATATGTTGACCCCAGGATAATCCCCTGATAGGTTTATGTTGGAAAAAACTTTATTGAAGAAAAGTATGGGTTTTCCTTCTGAAGTCTCGCTTGATCCATGTTCCTGGAGAGTTTACATTTGATGTCAGTTTGCTTCCCAGCTCTTGTGGAACTATTCTGGAGTCACTATTTAAATCTAAAAACTAATCTCCTATGGTGGACTTTATTGTACTGCCTCTTTCAAAACAGGGCTTTAGGGTAATTACAATCATGTTTCCAGAAATGAAGGGTTAATGTTGTAGATATTGTTAACTGGTTATCTAAGAGATGTGAAATACAAAGGGAATCCTGTTCCTATCCTGGATGCAGAGGATTTTGGAATGGGGTTAGAAATTTAGGATTAAACTCCACTCTACTGATTCTGATTTGGTGCATCTCCCAACTGTTTTTGGGGAGGGATAAGGGTTGCTTTTTATCCAGGTCAGCCAAGGGTTTGCTTCAAGAGTGTGGGTCTCGGACTCACAGAAGCACCTCTTGTGATGTGCTAAAATGTTCTTATTGTGGAGTCTGGTCATCCTAGTGCTCACTGTTTCCAAACCTCTAAATGCAATCTTTGTGATGTGGTGGGTCACACATTTGAACTTTGCCCTTTGGCAGCTAAAACACACGGAGAGCTGATTTTGGGGTACAGGACCATTATACTAGGGAGGCAGTTCGACTTGGCATTCCTACTGGAGGAAGGTTGGATCCCAGTACCTCTGGGGCTAGTCTCCCTTTGCCCGTGTCAGGTTTGATTGATAACTCCACCTCAAGCACAGACTCTATAGATATACCTGAAGTGGTGACTCATGAGGTACCAGAGATAGGACAAGGGGGTTATTTGCCAGGATTGGTATTGTCTAGTTTGGATCCCTTGGTGACGGTTTTACTATGGTTAGTGGCAAAAAGGAAATCTGTTAAAGGAAAGGGAAGGTGGGTAGGAAAACAGCTTTACCTTCCATGCATGGTTCTATTGCTGACCTAATACCTTTGCAGTATAGGAGCTCCAGAGGCAGTTTCGACATGTCTCTGCCTTCTACCCCCAAGGCCTGAGCCTTTGGAACCTGCTGAAGGACAGATTGGCCCTAAGCCATCAGATGGGAAAAGTGGAAGGGTAACAAGAGCATCTAGCAAAGTAAGTGACTTTACCCTTTCATTAACTCATGGTTCCTTTTACTTTAGAGTGGCAACTTTAAATGCAAATAGCATTAAATCTCCTGTTAAGCGTCAGGCACCTATTCTCATTTTTATATGAAAATCTGGACTGTGTTTTCCTGCAGGATGTTCGTTTACATTCTCCCTCTGGAGATAGAGGCTGCCACTACTGGTTGGGTGTGGGAGATTGTTTTGGTCTTTGGGAAGTGATTTGTGTAGTGGGGTGGGGATTTGTTTTTTCATTCACATATAAAGTAATTCATCAGATGGAGACTTTGTAGTAGGGCCTTGGTTTTGGATGTTAAGTGGGGTTCCTTACCCTTACGGTTACTAATGTTTATGCACCTCAATCTAAATTTGATCGAGTAACCCTTTTTAATTCATTATACCCTTTTCTATGCACTTCTTATGTTACTATCCTTGGCGGGGGGGGGGACTTTAACTGCTCCTTGCCTTCCAATGTTTCTTCTGGAACGAGGAAGAAAGTGTATAGTGATATGGCAAGCTTGTCAAAACTTCTTGCAGATACTGGTTTTAATGATGCTTTTGGGCCTACCCTAATGGGTTTGGAAATACTTATTTTTGCGGAACTAGAGCTTCCAGAATTGACTATTTTTTTCTTTCACCAGGGGTTGTAGTGCAATCACAGTCCTTGCAGGAGGTGGCCACATCAGATCATAAAATGCTTAGATTAGTGTTATGTGACATGCCTGAAGTTCGGAGGGGGCCAGGTTTTTGGAAATTAAATGTTATCTTATTAGATATCCCTGGTGTGGCTGATGGTCTACATTCCCTTTTTTTAGCACGTCAGTCTGTTTTCTTTCTATATGAAGATTTAAATACTTGGTGGGAGGACACGAAATGTGAAGTCAGACTCTATTTTAAAACCATAGGTCGTTTAAATGGGAGATTCTGGCATGATGGACTTCAATATCTTGAAACGACTTCATTTTTTGTCTACCTTCCGCCAGTCTTTGGGATCTGCAGGTCTGGATCAAATTAAAAAGGTAAAGGAAGAGTTGGCTAATTTACAGTCTCAGGTTTTACAGGATGTGGAGAAAGCATAAATATGGGATTAGGGTACAAAGAAGGATACTTTACCTTTTGAAAATCTGAAACTTCTAAAGAACTCCGAGTATGATGCATTTAAACACCTCAACTGTGGGGCGTGTTACAACAAATACTGGTATTTTAGATATGATACATGACTATGTTACTGCATCCTTTAAGAGTAGATTGCTCCCTGAGACCCCATTAATGATTGGTTTCTTAGAAGACCAGTCCCTGTTTTGTCTATAGATGAGCAGTCTACTTGGTCCAACCATTACGGTAGATGAACTAAAGACTGCAATTTGGTCTCTGAAGTGAGAATTACTCCAGGTGCTGATGGATTGTCCCATGAAATCTATAAAAGTTTGTGGGAAGTTTTGGGTACTGACCTATATCGGGTATTGAATGCTGGGTTACAGGTAGGTCTCTACCTAAAAGCATGTTACAGGGTGTGTTGCTTTTACTGTATAAAATAAAGGGGCGTGAGGGATTTAGATAATTGGAAGCCTTTGTCTCTTTGAGCACTGACTATAAGATCTTGATGAAAATCTTTTGTATTAGATTACGGGTGTATTGGGTTCCTTATTACATCCATCACAATTTAGTGGGGTGCCATATCGAAGGGTTCAGAATGCACTGATCCTACTCAGGGAGCTTATAGCTAAAGGAGCATCTGGAGACATGTTTGGGCATCTGGTTTGTCTTGACCAGGCTAAAGCTTTTGATCAAGTAGAATATAGTTATCTGTGGGAGAGTTTGAGATGGTATGGGTTTCCCTCACAATTTATAAACTGGCTACGTACCTGCTATACAGACATCACTCTGATACCTAGCATAAATGGATGGTTGGGAAGAGATATTGAGGTACATAGGGGAGTATGGCAGGGGTGTCCACTAAGTCCCCTACTCTATGTCTTATCCTTGGACCCCCTTTTGCATGCTTTAAATAATACAGATGATATTGTTGGATTATCAGTTGGTTATATGGACCCACAGATAGTGACAATAGCATATGCAGATGATTTGGTTTTAGTTCTGTCAGATAAAAATTCTGCTGTTGCTGCGGACATTATTGTACACTTTTCAGCTATGTCTGGTTCCTCTATTAATAGGTTTAAAAGTGGGATATTGCCTTTGGGGTATGGGGCCACCGATGTGCACTGATTTAGGACATGCCTATTAAAACTGGCTATAGGAAGATTCTTGGTGTTTATTTTAGAGGTGTGGACGATCATAGGGCTAAACTGGGAGAGCCAATTATTGGAGGCATGTAATAGGGTGTTACTCTGGAATAAGGGCCGAATGTCTAAAAGCGAAGCAAATTTATTTGATTAAAACTTTTTGTTGCCATATTTTTGTTTATAGCTGCAGTTTTCCCCCTCCCCTTCTTTGAAACCTCTCTTTATGATGTATTTTTTCTTTGTTTATGGGGTAATAGATTAAATCCGGTGAAGAGGGTATCCTTATTTACCTATCAATGAAGGAAGTTTGGGTATAGTGAATCCGGTTGCATTCTTGCATAGTATATTTATCTTTATAATTTAGTTCCTTTGCTCAAGGGGTTGTCAAGATCTGGTCCCAGTGGGTGGCTGATAGTATAGATCCTTCTTGGCATTGACTTCAGGATTCCTTTTTGGCCCGGTAGAGTAGGCTATGTGCACTGACTAGTCACTTTCATACGATGTTTCAAAGTTGAAATCCTGGCATGTTGTCAGAAAATCCTTTCTTCTTCAAACATGTCAGCAATTCTATAGTACTATATTGCAGGATTACTTTTTTGTGGATCCTTGGTTTCATGATTTACCAGTTTCTGAGCAACATTCCAAATTATAATTATTAGTAAGCAAGAGGGTACCCCGCTATATATGGGATTTCTTATGGCTATGTCTCCACAAGAGATTAGGGGTAAAAGGCAATATGAGGCATAAAGAACTCTTGGAGAGGTTTTGTCCCAGTAAGGAAACCTGCTTAGGGGTGGTTGAAACTATGGAACATTTTTTTGTGGATTGTCCCTTTGTAGTTTCCTTTTGGCCCAATTTCAGGATGTGTGGCCTTTAAATCCTTTGGGATCCTACATCACAGATCTGGGTGGAAGGGGTTCTGCGGGCTCCTGGGTGACTTATGATGTAATCACTATGCGCCTGTTAATGGGTCATATAGGCTTTCAGCTGTGGCAAGCACGGTGTAATTTGACAATTCGGCAGAAATTACTCTCTGCATCCCAGATTATAACATTAAGAAGGTAATACTTAGCTGGAGACTTCAGGAAAAGGAAAAAGTGCATCCTGAACTGTTTCGATTGTGGTGGAGGAAAATGAACTGACTTGACACAGGGTAAAGGTTATGGTGCTATGTCCAGGCTTTCTTGAAAAGTGCTGGGTATCCCTGCTTGCAAGGCTAGAACCTCCTTTTGGGGTAATTTTGGTGGGGACTGCTATTTTCTGCATATGTGTAAGTTTTGTTTTAGACCCACTTCCTCTCTCTAAGGGGGGGGGCATTTGTATCTTCTGGTACTATTTGTTTTTTTTTTAATTTTCCAATCATTTTATGATGCTGTTTTGTTGTGCATACTTGGTTTCTATGCTTTCTGTACATCTCATTTGTATGCTAGTATACTTGTTTTGTTTCCATTTGTTGTGCATTATGACTTCTACTGTATATATTATTGTTTGATTGTTGCTTTTAGTTGCAAAACTCCCCTAAACCGTTTTAGTGGGGGGGGGGTGTTTTCATATTATTTCTTTTACATTGCTCTGACATGGTATGTTGACAATACTCATTTGTTTTGTTTTCTATATGATTTATTATTTTATGTGACATATCACAGTTTATATTTCATTTTTGGTCTACTGTTATGATAATAAACAATTCCCTACTATTTTAGTGTGTGGGGGGGAGTTGGCACTGGTTAGTTTTTTGGGTCGCTAAACTGCTGCTTTTTGAATGTATGATGTAATACTTATTTCTGTTAATCCTTGTTTTATATTATGATTGTGTGTGCTGTAAACACTATTTTGTATATGTTTTGCTTTCTGGTTGTAATAAAAAATTCTCCTACTCTTTTCGATAAGTGCCATGGGAACTTTAACATCCACCTGAACTACCACCAATCTAGGCAGATAGGACCTCGGTTTAACGTCTCATCCGAAAGGCGGCACCTCAGACATGCAGCTCCTCTCTCATGCTGCACTACAGTGTCAGTACTGGGATATTAACCTAAGTGCCAGATGTGGGAACTGAACTCACAGCCCTCTGATCTCCCGGCCTCAGAGGCGAGTGTGCTACCTACTGAGCCACTAACACTGAAACTTAAAGCTGCACTTTTAAAAATTTAACTGCAGAAGCATACAGAGCTAAATTCTGTAAGCTCAGGAGAAGCCCTGATATGAAGTACAAGGAGCTAGCCACGAAACGTTGTCAGGTTTTAAAATGATGGTGGAAGGGAATTGAAGCAAACCCTTTAGATAAAATTAAAAATGCTATTTTGTTGGAACAGTTTTTTTGGGCATGCCCAGCACAGCTGAAAACCTGACTGGAGGACCAAGATTCCAAAACAGTGCAAGAGGCTGCTGAACTCTTGGACTGCTATGCCAAGAGCAGACCTGCTCTGAGAGTGAATGGGGTGGGCGTGGCAGCGCACAAAGGGAAAAGTGCACCTTCAGGGCAGCTAAAACCCTCACTGCCTCCACCAAAACCAGTTAGCCCCAGGTTTCAGAGAAAAGCTTTCTCTGAGAAAAGAAACGAATGTTGGGTCTATAAAGAAAAGTACAGTTACATAAGAACTTACCGTAAAAGTAGATCTTCGAGAGAGGCTCTTGCAGTAGGTAGGTGGGCCAGCAATTTGAGAACGCAGTAAGGAGGGCTGGGAGGATACTGGGATGCATAGGGAGAGGCATCACCAGTAGAAAACAAGAAGTTGTTGGCCCTCTGTACAGACAGTTGGCAAGACCACATCTGGAGTACTGTGTGTACAGTTCTGGAGACCCCATCTCTGCAAAGACATAGACAGGGTGGAGGCTGTCCAGAGGAGGGCAACCAAAATGGTGCAGGGTCTGCACCAGAAGACATATGAAGAAAGACTAAAGGAACTTAAGATGTATAGCCTCGAGGAAGGGGAGGAACATGACAGAAACTTTCAAATACCTCAAGGGAATCAACAAAGTCCAAGAGGGATCATCTTTCAAAAAAAAGATGTGCAAGAACAAGGGGCACAATTTGAAGATTGGAGGGACAGCTCAGACGTAATGTGAGGAAGTATTTCTTCACAGAGAGGGTTGTAGATGCATGGAACAGCCTTCCTGAGGTCATACAGTCAATAACAGTGGGGGATTTCAAGAATGCATGGGACAGACATAAGGCAATTCTAGTGGGGGGGTAGGAGGAAGTAGGCTGTTGGTTAACTAGGATCTGCAGCTTATCCGTTAGGTAGGGAAATGGGCAGACTAGGTGGCCTAAGCGGTCCTTATCTGCCATCAAATTCTATGTTTCTATGCTCTGAGAAACCAGAGAGTGAACTGGTGGGGACAGCATACTTCCGAGCCATTCTGGCCGAAGGTGCTGGACAAGAAGCTAGCCGTTGCCATAGCTCCAGGGCCGGGCCAACAATGGCTTCGGCCACCGGGAAGGCCTCCGTGGGGGAATCCCCTCGGTCCAGTATCTCCGTGAGGGGATAATTGGCCCGCTTTGAAACGGGTTCGAGTTTCATCCCAGAGGATTCTGAAATGAGCCGAAGCATTTCCAAAAACGAGGATGGGCTCCCGTCCACTGACTGACCCCCAGTGGACTCCAAGTCAAGCGGCCTGGAGAACAAGGAGTCATCATCATCAGTCTGCGAACAGCTGCCAAGCGCCTGAGTCACTCTCCACCTGCCGAGGCTGATCAGGAGTGAGGGTGACTGACAACTGATGGGGCAAGCCCTGACCCAACAGAGAATCCTTGGTCAGAGGCCCCAAATTTAGGTTGTGGAGGTGGGGGTTCACCGATTATTAGCGAGCCGTTTGAGCCTAACAACCCGGTGCTGGCTTTGGCTCCTCAACCGCTGCGAGGGGTTGTTTCGGCCGATCTGGTGACAGCCACTTAATGGCTGGGGAAGACGACGAAGTCTGCCTATTCCTGGTCAAAAGGAGCTGCTGCCACACTAACTCCTCGAAGCGATGACGCAATTTGCGATGGAGCCTATCCTCTGAAGAGAACGAAGACGAGGATGAGTGGTGCTGCCGCTTCCACAGTGCCGAGACCGAGACCACAGATGTTGGCGGGATTGGCTGGACTGAGAAGAGGTCCGAGACCGAGACCAAGACCTTTGGTGTTTCCGAGGGTGGGTCTGAGAAGGGGCGGGGGAAACCCGCTCCTCCCTCGGTTCAGGGACCTTAACCGGGGACTCCAGCACAGGAGGGACAGGAAAGTCCTCAGTTTCCACTGGGGGAACCGGTGAAGAAGGGTTGTCGGCTTCTCCAGTCAACAGACCATCCGACGGGTCGAGAAAAATCTCGACTGCATCAACAGGTGTCTTGGACGGCTGACCTGACAGGGACACCGTGAAGCCATCGGCCTTAGCTGCAACCTCAACCGAAGTAGAGTGTCGACTCTCCGGGGAAGGGGATCTCTCCCGCTCCCACGAACGTAGACAGTGGGACTTACCCTTGGGGTCCTTCTTTTTGGACCGAGAGGAATGTCCCGAAGGGCCCTCTCCCTTGGTGGAGAGGGAATGGCAAAGCTCTTTGAAAGAAGCCGTGTAGGAGGATTCCAAGGAGAGTGGGATAAATGCTGCGACTGAAGAAGATGAAGATGCGGCCTGGGCCACCGCCTTCTTGAGGGCGATCATCTGCTCTAGCTGTTCCGTCTAGCCCGCCGGACACTGCCCAACGGGCCTCCTTTGACTTGACCGGATGATAACGTTTCTCGGGTCACCCCAACAGCAATCGGGCGCGTGGTCCTCCAAGACCCGAGCTTGAAAAGGATTTTGCATAACTCACAAGCCTGTGAGTCACGCCAGCGTCCAAGGCAATATGCGCACATGAGCGTTTGGATCAGTCAGGACATCTTCTGCTACAAAGGGCACCGGCGAAATCCCAAGTCGATTTGTCCGCTCGCAGCCGCAAGAGGAAAATACAGACCGAAGTCTTGTAAAATGTGAAATAAGTTTCAGATTAACAAGCGAGAATCCAGCCTAAAACGCAGAGCTAAGGAGGGAACCTGAGCTTCCAAGCGGTAAGGAAGATCTGGAGTCATGGGGTGGAGCCGAGTTTTACCACCCAGGTGGGTGGGAGGAGCCAACTTGAAGACCTTCCGCAAAATTTAAAGCAGCAAGGAACCCGCCAATAAGTGTGGACTGAACAACATATCCCGTCCTAAAAATTATATTTATATATTTTTTTTTTTTTTTTAGTCCAAGCCTAACAAGGATTGTCTTGACACAAAAAGATGAAGGTGTTCTCCATCTGAGTGCAGAAGGAGCCTGAGCGTCCATAATGAAATCATGACCGGACTAATAATCACAGCAGGAGAGATGTTAACCACCTGTGCAGAAGAAGCCACCTAAGAGGGAATATCACAAGTGGGCTATATACCCCTATCAAAGGAGCGGAAGAGTCAGAGCGGCTCCCAACCATTAAATTAGAATGTTCCACAGAGTGTAACTGTCTTGATGATTGAAAAAGTCTAGGCGCAGAAGTGTATGGTCCACGGATGCATTGTGAAATACTATAGTGGACCCCATTACTGAGGAACTACTTTTTATCAAAGAAATCTTTATTGATTTTTAGGCATACATACATACCAAAGGCCATACAAGTGGCCTGACTTATACAAAAAGAGAGAAGAAGAAAAAAACAAGCTCTAAATATGCACATACGTTATACAAATAGTGCAGCATACATCTGAACCTCTAAGGTCAGCTAACGACCTCTAATATTAAAAATTCTAATGTCGGAATTATTTACCATAAACATATATTAACACAGGTTATAAAGAGGATTACAATCAGAAATTGGCATTCTGCAGAGAAAAGAATGAAGATAAGCTTCCCATCTGGCATTGTATTTATCCATACAACCCCCTTGAATACAGGACAGACTATCTAATATAGCTAAACTAGCAAGTGCAGCATGCCAGCTACTACGGGATGGTGGAGCTGGTTGGCGCCAGTGTCTAAGTACCAGTCACTTGGCTTCTAATAAAGCCAATGCAATCCATTGCCTCTTAGGCCGAGATAAGGCAATGAGAGATGAGGTATCCCCCAATAGCGAGGATAGTCTGGTGCTCCTTAGACTCTGGTGAATATCCCAGCTCCCTGAACGAGGCTGTGGTGACACCTGTGTTGAAGAAGGCTTCTTTGGACCCCAACTCCCTCGCTAACTACAGACCTATCTCAAACCTTCCCTTTGTTGGGAAGGTAATTGAGAAAGTAGTGGCTACTCAGTTGGACAACCATTTGTCCATCCATAGCATCTACGATCCTCTCCAATCCGGTTTTAGAAAGAGGCATAGCACCGAGACTGCGCTGGTTTGGGTGCTCAATGAGCTCCTGATGGCGAGAGACCAGAAAAAATAGTCCATTTTGGTCCTGTTGGACTTGTCATCAGCATCTGACACTGTAGACCATGGGGTACTGCTTGAACATCTGAAAAACATCTGTGGGCTTTCAGGTTTGGTCCACAGATGGTTTACGTCTTTCCTCACTGGTAGAACACAGAGAGTGGTGTCGGGGGTATTTTCCTCTGACCCTATCTCTGTGTCCTGTGGGGTTCCCCAGGGCTCGGTGCTGACCCCCATGTTGTTTGCGGTGTACATGCTTCCCCTCGGAGACATTGTAAGATGGTATGGGCTGGAGTTTCATTGTTATGCCGATGATACTCAGCTCTACCTGTCTTTTGCACTCGACCAGAATGGAGCACTCTCGGTGTTTAATAACTGTCTTGAGGAAATCCAAGGATGGATGAGGTCCAGCTGGCTGAAGCTGAATTCTGGAAAGACGGAGGTGATGGCCGTGAATCTGGGTCGCCGGATAGGGGGTGGTGGACAGACCATCCCTCAGGGTTATTCCTGGGGGTGGTTGAGCTTCCTATCTCTGAACAGGTATGCAACCTAGGGGCAATTCTTGACGAACTGCTGACACTGCATGCTCAAGTGTCGGTAGTCATTAAGCTATCCTTTTACCATCTCAGGAAGATCGCTAGGATCAAGCACCTTGTTCCGTCCAGAGACCTACCTATGTTGATCCACGCCTTTGTGACCTCGGCGCTTGGACTACTGCAATTCCCTTTACTTTGGGCTTCCAGGGGTTGATATCTGCCACATGCAGCTGGTGCAGAACTCTGCAGCCGGTTGTTACTGGGATGCCTCATTCCTCCATATTACCCGGTGTTGCGGGGTCTGCACTACCTCGGTTCAGTGTGGATCTCTCCTTTAAAGTCGGCTTGCTGACTTATAAAGCCCTGACGGTCTGAGCCCTGACTACCTGAAAGAGCTTCTGGTGCCTTACATCCGGGCGACTGCTCCACTCAACCTAACGAGGGGTTGCTAGAGATTCAAGGGTAGTTTGAAATCTTCTGGTGCTCGGGCTTTTGTATTTGCAGCACCGACCTTTGAAATTCTCTACCCGTTGGATTAGAGAGTGCATGACGGTGGGGGGCTTTAAAAAAGCTTTGAAATCTTTTTTGTGGAGAAAAGCGTTTGGGGAGGATATTGAGTTGATCTGATTTTATTATTTATTATGTGGATGTCATTTTTTTTATTGAATTTTATGATATGTTATTTGGATGTATTTTAAAGCCTGTTCTGCGCCTTGATTTTTTGAAAGGCGCAATAAAAATAAATATTATTATTATAAAAGCTTGGGGTCAGAAAAATGTATCTGAGTTCCAAATATTGTAGAGCAATCCTGTGCTATGGCAGACCAGAAAGGTAAAAGCAGCGGGCATTCCCAAAGAATGTGAAGCAAGTGACCTCCAGGATGCTGGCATCGCCAACAGAGTCTTGCAGTAGGCCATGAGAATGCAAGGATGCAGGCGTTCGATACAAAACAACAATATTTTGAGCTGTAAAGCGACTTCGGTATCTGCGTCGGCGTAATGCGATCCGAGATACCGATTCAGACTTCCTGAGAGATATAGATGTTCAGTATAGAAGCCCATTTCAGCCTGCATGGCGTGGATAGATTTGCTCTGCATCTCACCAGGTCTTATAAACGCCCAATGGGGCCTCCACTAGAGGATGTTTCATGCCTATGGGCCAGCCATTCCCACCGGATCAATGACCACACAGGGCTTTTGAGCCTGTATAGCACTGCGTATTTGAAGAAATCTCCAAAAATCCCTACCTGGGATCTGAAATTTCTGCTGCAATTGTGCAAAGGACATCAGAGTTGAAGAGCCAGGCAGGCATAAATCCTGTATATACTGGATTCCCTGAGCCTCCCACGTAGGCCAATGAAAAGGGGTATCCTCAATCGTTAAGGCCTTATTGTGCCACAGCGGAGTATACAGCCATGGAGGGGGGCTTGCGCTTCCCTGGATGTATGGGAGCGAGACAGAAGCAGATGCCAGGCTCGCTTGGTCTACCGGTGCAAAAGTATGCTGGGATCGGGACGTCAGATGTAAGAACCGGTACAAATGATTAGTTGCCACTAAGTCCGCCTCCAACTGGACCCAAAGGGGAGAGGATATCGAACTAGGGACAAACCACTTAGCAGCAGCTGCCACTGTACAAGCTAAATTATATCCTTGGAGCCAGGTGGATCCTACCCCCTCTGGACCAATGTGCTCTTAATTTATGCTTACTCCATCTGAGCTTTACCCTGCCATAGAAAATGAGATATCAGATTATCCATGGAGACAAAGAACTTAGGGAGACGTATTGGGAGATTCTTAAATAAATACATAACTCACGGCACCAGAAGCATGCGATAGTCGCAACCTTCCCAGGTAAAGAAAGCTGGAGTCTTTTCTATCTGTCTATCTCTGCTGCAAGCTGAGAAAGCAATGGTGCAAAATTAACCCTTTCGAGAATTCGGCCCACTTAGCTGGTACTAAAATGCCCAGGTACAAAAGTCCTGACTCAACACCAAATCAGTCCCCTGTAAATATTGTTTGCTAGAACTTGCATTGAGCAGAGCCAGAAGAGTTTTTTCTGGTAGGCACAGAGACCGAAAAGGATGAGAATGCCTGCAACAGGGGTAAGACATGCTGTTGACTCTCCAGAACAGGAGTCAGGAGCAGGTCATCAGCATGAAGCAGTTACGAGATCACGATTTCCCAGCAACCGTGATGCCTGATATCTCAGGCGATGCACTAAAGCCCTTATAAGAGGGTCTAAGGCAATCAAAAATAACAAAGGGACAGGGCACACTTGCCTGGTTCCCTGTGCAGCTGAAATGGAGCCGAAATCGTGGTGTTGGTCAACACTCTAGTCATCGGGGATCCATATAACGTAGCCACCCACTGACAAAAATTAGGACCGAAGCCATACTTCGGCAAGACCCGATGCAGGTAATGCTATTCAACAGAGTTGAAGGCTTTAGTAAAATCTATTGCCAAAGCAGCCATGGCTTCAGGGGAGAAAGAGGCTATCCACTTTAAATTAAGGAGAAGCCTGGTGTTGTCAGAGCCAGATTTACCCTACATAAAGCCCACCTGCACCAGATGAATAATTGAGGGTAGCACCTCCTGCATCCACGTGGCTAGAATCTTGGCCAAAACTTTAGTATCAACAGGAAGTAAGGCGATCGGACGATAGTTAGCATAGTCTGTAGGGTCATTAGACTTTTTTGGTAATAGGATGATCAGGGCCTCTCTCATAGATGGAGGGAATGCTCCAGCTGTGAGAGCTTCCTGTAAAGCAAGGAGTAAAGGTTGTGAGATATCCTCCACCATTGCTTGGTATAACTTGGCCGTAATCCCGTCTGGGCCAGGAGATTTGCCTTCGCCATACAGAATAGAGCTTGCCGTAGTTCCACTGGGGTTGTCGAGGCGTCAAGTTTTGAAGAATACCTTCATGGTATCATTAATATCTTGGGCTTTGTGGGCAATCTTACCCCCTACTGAATGAAGGACTCGAATATGAGATGGCTTCGTTGCTTCCATAACCTAAATGCAAGTAGCCTACCACTTTTTCACTTCCTCCCAGTATCGTGCTTGGATCTCATTAAGACCCTCCGCCTTTTGGTGTAAGGTGGCATTTATTTGATATATAAGGCCCACTATGCTCGAACTAGAGACCTATCTCTCCTATGAGTAGGGAGGCCTTGAAGCTGGACTCCAAAGTCACCAGATCAGCCTGCCATGAGCCAGGTTGGCCTTTTGCTCTTTGCTTTAGCAGCCGAGAAAGCAATGATGTGACCTGTAATCACCGGCTGAAGGCCTCCAATACTGTGCCAGGAGAGACCCCAAAATGAGCATTAAAAGCACAGTATTCTTTCACTGCCTGGAGAGCATCCTACAAAATTCCGGATCTTTAAGCAATAACGGATTACACCTCCAGCGAGTGCCGTTTAGACTACCCCATTATAGGAACACAGGGGCATGGTCTGAAATAAGAATATTCCCAATTTTAGCATTAGGAATATTCTGAGCTGCTCAGCGTTAGCTAAAAGTAATCTATATGACTGTAAGTAGAGTGTACAGGAGAATAAAATGTATAGTCCGTCCCATCCGAGTTGTCCCTCATACATCTATTAAGCCCCATTCCTGCTGCATTTCCTGGAGGTCTAAACTGGCCTTGACTCTGGCCTGAGGGGAAGGATTAGACTTATCCACAAATATGTCTGCCACCATGTTGAAATCTCCACCTATTATAATAGGGATTGCCCTATCATCCTGAGTGAGGGAGGAGATGGCCTGACTGATTGCGGGAAAAAAACTCCATATGATCTACATTGGGGGCATACAGGTTACCCAAAATCAACTTCCCTTCTGGGAAGGATAGCCTGGCAACCACCCACCTGCCCTGCAAGTAACGTTTGGAATCCTCCAAAGTCCACAAGGAGGAGCGGCGGATCAGAATGGCTACCCCCCTGGACTTGGATGTAGTTGAACTAGCGCACACCACCCCCACCCATGCCTTCTCCATCCAAGTGACTGCCTTTTTCAGAAGGTGCGTTTCCTGAAGTAGGGCAATGTCTGAACCTAGGGAGCACAAATACTGCAGCACTTTAGTCCGTTTAACAGGATGGTTCAACCCATTGACATTCCAGGATACCAGGACTGTGGGAGAACTAATCGGGCTAGCTAAAGCTGTAGGTGAACACAAACTGACTTGAGACGTCCGCAGCCGCTATCAGCCCCAGAACTGTACCCAGGTGACAAGCTAGTATATCACCCTCAGAGCTAAACTCAAAATCTGCAAATAGATACGAAATCCAAATTCAACCCTGCCTATACTGCCAGATTGGAAGAAATCAAAGTCCAAAATGCAAAGCGTATTCACGCCTTAACCTGTAAGCTGCAATAAAGAGAGATATCACAGAGCTTAAAACCTACTATAGCCGATAACTACACTATAACTTATATGTCTAAATATCTAAAGTATATGTAGGTTAACTCGGGGTTGGAAGCAACCTTATGCAACCCTAACCCTAAGAACTCAACATTGTATATTACACCGTAACTTAACCAATACACGCATGTGTATAGGATCGAGGTTCTGTGAAAGGCCCTTACAAATTAGCGGCCTCAGCTACACTAGCCACAAATCCTTGTAGGAAGTGATTGGTTAGAACCGATAACGATCCAGCACTCTGGCAATGAACCAAAGGTCAGGCGCCGGACCATCAGGGGGGGACAACGAAATGGGAAAGGGGGCTCGCCCAAGAACCTCCTAGGGAGCACCCCTAAGGAGAGGCCCTCGGACAGAGGGAGGAGGAAGTGGGGTTAAGTGACCTTACCTATCGGTAAAGACCCCAGGTACGAACCATAAGTGGCAATGCAGGAAGAGAGAGGGCGTCCCATTATGAGAGACACCTACTCAATCCCATATGCAAAAAAAAAAAAAAATATATATATATACCGGGTCCCTGGGCGATTAACACCCCTGATATAATGTCACTGTAACTATACAGTACCATACACAGTTTAGCGGAATGGGGGAACAGCAATGACCATGCCCTTAGTGACCCCGGGAAACCGCCACCCTGAATCCCTTCAGGGTATAGGCGAAGAAAGCAACAAAACAGAATTAGCTATGAGATCAGTATACAGCCATATTTATGGTGCCGCAGTTATACAAGTCCAGACTGTCATCCAGGGAGTTCATCCGAACCTTCACCAGCCAGTGGGGTTACATCTGCACGCCCTGCACCGTTCTTGGTCACTGCAGCGCTGAGGAGATCAACCCAGGTCTGATGGGAGTCGCTGCATCAACCACCTCTATCAACGTAGATTGGCTATATCACCCAGTCTTCTGACAGACTAGTGTCCATGTTCACAGCTTCCAGGGCAGAAGGCTGGCCATTACGAAGAGGAAAGGTTTTATCGTCCTGAGACACTTTTGCTGGAGGGCAGTCATTACAGCATCATGTGGGTATTGTTTACTTCTAGATCTCTGCCAATGCAGTCGTTCCGTGAACTGCTCCTAGGTGCCAAGGCGGTATTCATCTTATGTGAAGATTATGGGGGTGATCCGGATCTACGAACCGCAGAAAAGGGATCAGGAGGGCCAGTGTTGGGTGTCAGACTTTAATGTTGGCAAGAACTTCGGCTTGCCCCTCCCTTGATGTTGATGCCTGTCCAATCGCCTTTCAAGGTATTAGGGTTCCCAAAGCTGCTTATCGGGCGAGGAGGGAATAGGACAATTCAGGCCACTCCTTTGTGACCAGAGGCTTCGTAAGGCCCCTAAATTTGAAGTGAAAGTTATTTTGATATAAGATTTTCTTGAGGGAACCGAAAGCATGCCTCTTACTGGCAGTTTCGTAGATGAAATCACGATAGAACAGCACAATGGACCCTTGCCAGCGCACCTCTCCCAAATCTCTGGCCGCCCTAAGGATTCTCTCCTTCGTGGAGTATCGCAGGAAGTATGCTATTATTGGCTGTACGGGAGACCTGTCCCTCCTAGATGCAAGCCGATGCGCATGTTCAACGTCCATATTTCCCCATCTGTCCCCTAACATAGCAGGTAGCGTTTCATTCAAGAACCTCTCCATATTCTGGCCCTCCGCTCCTTCTGTTATGCATATAATGCGTGAGTTATTCCTTCTGGCTCTATTCTCCTGATCCTTAATTCTTTCCTGAAGCACTGTGATTTTTTCCTCCTGTGCCTGCAGCCTATACATTAGCTTAGACTGGTTCTGCTCACATGCCTCCACCCGTTGTTCTGACACATTCATGCGGTCCTGTAAATCTCGGACATCAGCCGCTGTACCTGATAATTGGTTATTTACAGTTTCCACCCTGTTTGGAACCATTTCCAACATTTGTGTAATATGCTGTAATGAATCTGCTACCGATGGCATGGCTGCAGCAGATACAATATTCGGAATTGCAGGTCCCCCCTCATTAAGTTGAGCCATCTGCATAAAAAGCACAAGCAGGAACCAGGGGATGTTAATTTTGCCTCCGGTGTGACAGCGTGAGTAAAGATGAGCTAACGGGGTTGCACTGCCGACTGGACCGCTAGCCGTTGTTCGGGACACTCCCTAATGCTGCTCTGCCTCGGCCCACCGCACGTCTATAGTCTCCAGCCAGCCCAGTCACTGCTAACTCGCTCTCACTGCACTGGGGCCTGCGCAACTTGTTGCTCTTCTCCCCACTCCGGTTCCGACGCACTACCGACACACGAGAGGGTGCACCTACACTTCTTCACCGCATTGCTCGGTAAGGGACACTTACCCCATCTGTTGGTTGTGTTAGGGGTTATTAACTCCCAAGAGTCACGGCGCTCGAACTGTTTCACTGTCCGGTCCCAGAGGAACTCTTGGATTAGGCACCCACCATGTTGCAGTCCTAGCCACTCCCCACTGAGGAACTACTGAAAAGATTTTCC
Source organism: Neoceratodus forsteri (assembly GCA_016271365.2). Classification (NCBI taxonomy): domain Eukaryota; kingdom Metazoa; phylum Chordata; order Ceratodontiformes; family Ceratodontidae; genus Neoceratodus; species Neoceratodus forsteri. The sequence goes on from CM028136.1 coordinate 911,183,916, forward strand.
ATCATGGACTCCGATAATAGAGAGGACGTACCCTTTAGTATATAAAATGAGTCATCTGCTGTATTACTGATCAGAAGGACAGGGAAAGACCCATCTAGATGCACTTCTACCCCAGAAGGACCTCCAAAAAAGGTCTAGGTCAGACCCACTAGAGACTCTGCCATCAGGAAGGATGTCGAGGAGCTTGGTACCACGTGGGGAGCAGAGAAACTGCTGAGCAGAATGAGATTCTGCTGGCAGAGCAGTACAGCAGAGTTTCATCAGCAGAAAACTGCTGGATGACACAAGATCCCACGTAGACCACCACTCACTAAGATGTGTGGAAAAAATAATCTGCAGAACAGGAGTTCATTCTGTGATAAACATCCCACCACAAGTTCTGTGGAAAAGAAGCCTGAAAAGGAAAAATGTGTCACTAATTCTGCCATACAGCACCCACTAGCACCCGTGTGGCACCAGCACCACTCGTGGCACAGGAGGGCGCCAAGCAGTGCCTATGCCAATCTGGGTGATGCCAGAGGGCAGCCGCGGCAATATCTGCAGGCACCCCAGCACCCGAGGGCACCCCGACACCAATGGTACTCATGACACCCATGGCAAGAATGGCACCCGAGGGTACCAGTGACAACCATGGCACCCATGGGCACCAGTGGCACCCATGGGCAACTGTGGCGCCACCTTCGACACCCAGGGGTGCCCCCGGTGCCACCCATGGCACCCATGGGCACTCACAGTGCCACCCACAGGAGCCCGCGGCGCACCCCCTGGCACCTGCGGGTGCTCGGTGCTGCCAGCGGGGAGCTGCGTTGCCTGTGGTTGCGGTGCCACCCACCTGTCAGCACCACTGATGGCATGGCAAGCCAGGCAGCAACAAGGGCACCCACGGCACACAAGCGATGGTGCCGACCCACAGTGTCGACTAAGGCATGGTGCCAACACAAGAGAGAGACACGCCTCGAAGGCACCGAGCCACAGCATCAAGGAAATGCCAATGGAAATCCTGAGAAGGAGAAGGAAAAGGTGGTGCCCATGCTGACCCCTGCATGGAAAAGGGAGAGGGGGGTCGACATGATGGCAAAGGCACCAAGAGGGCACCTCGCCATTCGTGATCCAATCGACCTGGCTCCGGTCCAACGGCTCCGAGGCCTGGAGGTCCCAAAATCAGGAAAAGAGCCAGGAAAACTGGAAAGTCAAACCCTCTGCTCCATAAGTGGCCCAGAGGTGAAACTGCCCACTGGAGCTCCAATGAGGACAGAGATGGAGCTCGGAGTCGAGAATGCAGCCGTTAGGAGTGGTGCCAAGAGGAACCTATGAAAGTCGGTTCAGGCCCATCGCCCCTCCTGATGAACACTCCTCGTGCAGACATACCAACAGGCAACCTTGAGCGGCACAGATTCTTCTTCCCCAAATGAGGAAGAGGAGCTCGAGGTTAAGCGGAGCTGGATCCCTGTAACCGCCAGATTTGTGCTTCCGAGGACTGTCCTCCCCCCAAGCACAGGACTGTCCATAGTGGGACCCCCCCCCGTTAATTAAGGGCAGTGGACCGGACACAGTCCATCTGCCATAAAAACTTTCAAACGAAGGCCTCCTACCGTCACCGCTACTGTCTAAGGACAACTCCGTTGATGGCAGGAAAGAATTTCTTAATCTTCTTCTTGTTCGTAAAGTAAGAAATTACTACTTAAAGTATCAAAATCTGCTGTCATATAGACGAAAACTTCGACTCCAGCAGACGAGCAACGTCTACATCCAAGCGCACTCGATGGCCGGAGAAAATGAACTGAGGCGGTTGGAGGGTCGACGCCAAGATAGCCTACACAGGCGCGAGCTACTCTCGCAGTGCCACGCATGCGTGGTCCTCTCTCGGCGCCGACCCTTCAGAAAATTTTAGGCTCCCACTTGTTCCTAGCGCCTCCGGCGCTATCCCCACTAGTGTGAATGAGTGATGGAGACTTAGTTCAGGAAGATACCTGCTCATGCATATATCTAACATATGACAGGAAGGCCTCCACAGTGTCTCGGAATGTCTCCCAGGATAACGGGCCCGTAGGACTGGCACGGCCTGGGGGGGGGGGTGGCTGCAGAGGAATGGGAGAGGGGCACCTAGAAGGAGACAACTGTGCTCTGCTAAGGCTCTGAAATCCAGGAAATGGAGCCCGAGCTGGTGAGGTCCGGATATTAAACCAGGTCGCCAGGAATGAAACCCTGGGGATGCAAACTCTGGAAAGAGCCTGGTGGGACTCTCCTGTGGCACCCTGGGGTTGCATGAATCCAGAAGGGCAACCGACAAGCATACCAGAGAGTCCCTCAAGCCTAAGAGGGAGAGGTGGGGCTCGGCCTCATCCTCCCACACCCGAAGGTGGCAGGTGGAACTCATCGCCCTCACCTCAGCCCCTCAGACTCTGAGGATGCCCTCCTTCTCGACCCCAGCGACAGGTTCCGCGATCCTGTGGCCTCCCAAGGGGTCTCCAAAGACAGAACTGTTAGTCCACCGGAGAAGGCGCAGTAGCACCGGAAAGCGGCAGCTGCCACAGTCCCTCTGTAATCTCAAGCCGCCCCCCATGGACCCCAGGCCACCCCAGCCTGGGAGTCGCAGAGAAGACTGCTCTGGAGACTCAGGAATGAGGGCTGGGCCACCTGACACTGCGTTCCATAGAAGACTCTGATTCTTAAGAATCGGGGAGCCAGGCCGGGTTCACCTCTGAGTTCGACTAGAAGGACCTCAATGCTAGCCACCCCAAGAGTCCCCTGAGAAACGGCGCCGGTGTCACCTGCGATGTGGTCCACTCCCGGTGCACCACTCATGGCTCCAGAGCCCGGCCCGACCTGCCCACAGCGCCAGTCAAGTCCCCGGTGCTGCCCACGGCACCGGAACCCAACACAGCACCACTAACGGAGTCGACTGGACCCACAGTGCCACAAGCAGTGCCAAAAACCAAACTGGCGCCGCAAACTGTGCCGGGATCCGAGATGGCGCTGGAGGGTGGCTTCAAGGTCCACCAATGCAACTGAGGCCGCGACACTGGGGAGCCTGCACCTCCAAGGCGACTGCCGGGCGGGAGTCCCACGGCCCAGGAGGACAATGGCGTTCCTCGGCCTTGCAGAGAAAGCCTCCTCCTCAGCAAGGCTTGAAGATGAGAGTCCTCCTCCTCACCAGACCATATAGGCCTGGGAGGAGACCCGGAGGAAGGGCCTAGAGACATGGCCTGGGAGGCCGAGAACTCATATCCTCCAAAAGTCAGCGGGGCCTTGCCGACTTTGAGCGTGCAGACTTAGAGAACACAGTGGTCCATGAGAAACAGGCATCACATCTGTCCATATCATGGTTAGGTCCCAGCACGGAAGACAGACATCATGTCGGTCCGTAACAGAAAAATGCTGGCCACAGGAGCTTCGACTTACGCTAGCTCCAACCAGACATGATGCGAAATTAACTTATAAACAGTAAAGCTCCGGTGGCATCAGAAAATTAAAGAAAGGCAGTCTTACGCCAAACTGAGTAGGGGAAATCAAACTGGGATGGAATCGCTGAAGAGAAGGCCTAATGGCGCAGCACTGTAAAACTCGCGCAGCAGGTGTTGCCTTGACAGCGGGAGAAAAAGAACTGGGATGGAGGAGGAGTCTGTGGCGCCTAACAGCCACCCCTCGCGCACCATGTAGTGCGTCGCCCTCAGGGGCGGTGCCATTGGTGTAGACTCCTCTCCAAAAAAAAAAAACTCTCCTGTGGCAGATGCGTGCCTCCAGCTTACACCCAAGCAGTAATGAATGGTGAAGATTGACAAGGGAAGATACGTTGATACTCAGTGAAATCAGCATCAGAGGACAGGTGGACAGAGTGTTCATCTCCCTCGGAAGAGGGAGACGACGAGGAAGAGAAGCTTGTGTCCAGAGGACTCCTGTGACAGGGAGACAGGCGAAAAACCCATTAGTCCATGGCCCTGACACAAGTGGGAAAGGCCACCGCAGTAGCTCTGAACATCTCCCAGGTTAAGGGCCCCGTAGGGACCACATGGCGTGGGAGAGAAGGCACTGTCTGCAGAGGGATGTGCAAAGGGCACAGAACTGAGAGTGCCTGACCTCTGCCAGGGCTCTGAGACCCAGATATTGATCCCACCAAATGGGGGTTCCTGAGGCCATACCAGGCTGTGAAGGCTGAGCTTGAGATGGCAAACTCAGGAAGAGCTCTGAGGGGAAGTCTCCCCTGTGACGCGCCTGAGGTTGCATGTGTCCAGAACGGCAACCCTCCGCACTGCCAATGAAGGGTGCCCCCCAGACCTTGAGGGAAAGGCAGTGTTCAGCACTGTGACTTTTCCCCGGCCCCCACAGGGTACTGGAAGGGGTCAGCTATACCTCACCCTGGCCCCTCAACTCCTCAGACTCAGAGGCAGACCTCTTTCTTGACCCCAACACAGTGGGGTTCCCAGATCCTAAGGTCCCCGAAGAAGACCACAGAGGGGTCCCCATCTCCTTTGAAGGGCCACAGCAGCAGCACACAATGGCAGCTGTCTGAGCCTCCCCAGAGGAGGACACCCCACCCTTGGTTCCTGAGCTGCCGTCCCAAAGGGATCCACAGCTGCCCCAGCCAAAGGATCCTTGAGAACAACAGGCTCCAGGGACTCGGGATAGGGCCACTGGGCCACTTGGTGCTGCATCCCAAGGGCTCTCCGGCTCCAAAGAGTCAGGTCACTAGTCGGGTCCACCTCGAGTCATCCTCCTTCGGGAGCCCCTGGCAGTGGTGCCGTGAGACACGGCACTGCCCACGGCATCATCCCGATCACTGGTGCAGCGAACAGCTCCGGGATCCCAGATGGTGCTGGAAGGCAGTGCCGAGGGTTCACGAGGGCTGGGCCCAGCAGCCGTGGGCCACGACACTGGGGAGCCTGCACCTCCATGGAGGTGACTGCTGGGGAGGCCCCAGCAACGTGGTTCCGCGTTGCTCCTCCAGCGCCACAAAGAGACCTCCTCCTCAGCAAGGCTAGAACTGGAGGGCCTCCTCCTCACCAGGCCGTATAGACCTGGGAGGGACCCCGGAGAAAGGGTCAGGAGTCCTGAACTTGGTGACCCCGACGGCGTTGTCCTCCGAAGTCGGCAGGGTCCTGCTGACTTTGAATGCACTGATTTACAGAACACTGTGGTCCATGGAGAAGCAGGCATCGCAGTGGTCCATATCGTGGCTGGGTCCCAGGCATTGCAGACAAACATCATGCTGGTCTGAAATGGAAAGGTGCAGCCACATGGGCACAAAGCATGGGGCATGGCCCACTTTGGATTCTGGTTTGCCCAGAACTAGACATGATGTGAAATAAAACATAACTTTATAAAAGATCCTGGCGCCGCTGACAAAAAAAGAGAGAACGGTCTTATCAGACTCCAACGGCATCGAGATGAAGGAAAGGCATCAACCAAAGGCGAAGGCCGAATGGCATACTTAAAGTTCTGACTCATGCAGCAAGTGCGACCTCGACGGCGGGAGAAACAGAACTGGGATGGAGGAGGAGTCTGTGGCGCTTAACGGCCAACCTGTTTGCTCTGCGCAGCGCCACTGGCGTCGACTCCTCCCTCCGGGAAAAAACCTCCCGTGGCATGTGCGCGCCTCCAGCTTACGCCCCGCAGTAATGAATGGTGAAGACGGACAAGGGAAGATCAATTATTACCATTAATTAAATAATATATGGGTGGGTGGGTGGGTGTAAAAACCAGAATTTTGCACATACCCTCGGACTTTGCCATCGAGGTTAATGTAGCATCCCACTTCAGGTGTGTGTACAATTCTGGTTACACACACACACACACATATACAGATATATATATATATACATACATATATATATATATATATATATATATTTAATTCTATATTTTAATAATGCAGTTTAGATTATGCTTTAAAACAATGTTGTCCATCTATGTGTTTTTACAATTAACAATTAATGGTGTCCTATTTTTTTCTTTCCAAGTGAAATCTGGCTAGAAAGAGCATAATATTTTCAGAATCATAACACATGCTTAGATTATTTTTACTGTCTTTGTCCAGGAAATGCACACAGCTGCAGCTTGTTTCTGGGTGTGTTTGAGAGCACAGGGAGGTTAAGTGACTTACTCTGATCACACAATATACAAGTAGAGCATGTTGGAATCAAACCCCATTCTGCTGGATGAATGAAGCTTGTTCACAGCTCTTGCTTTAACCTCTAGGTTGTACTGCCAGCTGTTAATCAAAAACTACACATTTCAAGGTTGGCCCCGTGATGCCAGGTCAGTAGGTACGTCGCCACATTTGCATCTTGTAAACCTGAATTCACACCCGAAATTTTAAGAGAAAAGGCTGTAAGAGAGGGAATGGAATAAGACAGAAGTCAGTGCTATGGCAGCCCCAGCCCCAGAAATCTGCACTGACATGAAAACAGACATAGTTTAGAAATCTTGATACAGTATGGGGCCTCAACAACTGTTGGCACTACAGAGCCAGCCTTGAGATGTGTAGTTTTTACTGATCAGCTGGCAGCATAGCCTAGAGGTTAAACAATCCTAAAGATGGATTATTTTATTAACAGTCTGAAATGTAAGGATGATAACTCACTAGTTTCAATGCACATACAAAACAATTATAAATGTAGAAACTGTTGTAATAACACCTTAAAACACACTTAACAAAACAGGCAATCTCCTATTTAATCTATAGTCAATGGAGGGTCAAGATCCTCAGTAACAATTTCCTGTCAGAAGTCTAAAACATACGGCTGCCCCCAGCCCTTAATTACAGACTGATTTACATATGAATAACTCCGGACTGCAAAGACTCACAGATAAACACAATGGCTCACTAAAATTAGCTGTTTATGGTCTTTCAGACATTAAGAAACCCTGCTGATGACAGTTCCCCTTTAATCTTATGTTTTTCAGGAGTCCTTTAGTGTGTCCGTGTTAGAAGTAGTTCACACAGTTCAAGGAAGTTAATGCAGTTCATGCTCAGTGTGGACAAAATGAGTGTAATACATATCTGAGCATGCTCAGTGTGGCTAAAATGAGTGTGATACATTTCTGAGCACGCTCAGTGTGGCCAAAATGAGTGACAAATTTCTGAACATGCTCAGCGACTAACTGCATTTATTTTGCTCAAACTGTGTCAAGACGCTTTTTTTTGTAAAATGTATCTGCACTCCCATGGTGTATAGAGACAGAGAGACATACATACACACCTGCACACACGGGAATATGCAAGGAGTTGACTCAAAATATGCAAGTTATCTTTGAGTGTGAGTGGGGCAGGACTATAAATCACAAGTGACAGAGCCACGCGTCAGCAATAAAAGTCCTGCCCACTCACAAGTTATGATAAATTGTCCACTTTGAGTCAGGCTGTTGTATGTTCCATACATACGACATTAGTATACAATGCATAGCTTTTAAATCTGCAGCTTACTGGAAGATTGTGCTGTTCTTCTTTAGCACCTGCCTTCAGTGCTACACACTGTAATGTCATCAGCATTTTGAAAGATGCTCTGTGCTTTAGACAGTATTTCACTTTGATGACATTAATGTTAAATACATCCATTCTGACAATAGTAACTGCAATAGATGTACACTATGTGAGGTTACTGATGTCTACCAAAAATATTTTTCATCTTGTCATTTTACCCTCACACTCATGTTGTGTGTATGCGTGTCTGTCTGTCTCTCTCTCCCTGCACAGGTCTGAAGGACCTATACATATCCCAAGAAGGAGCCATGGATAGTAGTGGTTAACAGATGAAAACTTTGATGAGAAGAACAGTTACAAGGTAGCTAACTTTTTCTTCTAACATCATCAATGTTTTCACCTGCTTACCACTTTAAAGGGACATTGTCAACCTGCTTTGGCCTCAAATTGTCCCCAGATTAAAAGACACATTATGACTGCTCAAATTTCATACTGGAAAATAGGAAAGTCAAGAAGGCAGAGCCATATAAGCTTTCCCCACAATTCAGTAAGCGGTAACACAAGTCACCAACTTCAATAAAATACGTATCAATCTATCCTTAAACATTCCCACATTCTCTGCATCCACCACTACCTGAGGTAGTCTGTTCCACATCCTGATTGCCCTACATTTAAATCCATTTCTTCTTATTTCTGTCCTACATACCGTTTCCTTCAATTGCCTATCATGTCCCCTCAACTGGTACAATTGATCTTTAAATTCCAGTCCCATCTCCATCCTCATATTCTCATCTTTTAAACCTTTGTACAGAAACAATAGACCCCCCCAGCTCTACCATTTCTCAAGGACCACAAACCCAATCTCTCTAATCTATCCTCATAATTTAAACCCTCACACCCTGATATTAATCTTGTGTAGAACCGTTGTGGCCTTTCCAACATCTTAACATCTTTCTCTAGGAAGGGACTCCATACAGTGGAACAATAATCCAATAAGGGCCTAACCAGAGTCTTGTACAACAGCATCAGCACCTCCCTACTTCTGGAATGAAATCCACGTCTTATACTGTTTACTAAATACATGGCTTTGTTTGATATATTTTTACTATGAATGCTATTTTTTTAAGTCATTCTGGATGCAGATTCCCAGATCTCTCTCACACGTAGATACTTTCAGTTTTATATCCTTCATATAATAATTCTGCTGCACATTTTTCCTTCCCAAATGCATTATGATGCATTTATCATTATAAAGTTCATTCCATTTACTTCTGCCCATTCAAACTTTGTATTAAATCTCTTCCAAAAGTTAACCTATCATCAAATGTATCTACTACCCCTCCTATTTTCACATCAGCAAATTTCACCATCTTATTCCCACTATCTATATCCAAATCACTTATAAATATGCTAAATAGCAGTGGTCCTAGTACTGACCCTAGGGCACACCCTCCCCACCCCTGAAGTTCTGACAGGCAACCCGGATCCTAACCTGTTGCTTCCTATTTTTCAGCCAATGATCTACCCATTTTACAACACAGAAATCAATTTCCAATCTAATCAGTTTCTCAACAATCTTACAATGGGGACATATCGAAAGCCGACTAAAATCCAGCAATACCATCCACACTCTTCCCTCATCCACCCATTTATTTATTTGTTCATAGAGGTGATCAGATTTGTCTCACAAAGACAAATCCATGTTGATACTTATCTACTTGCCCTTACTTACCATGATGCCCTTTACAGCTTTGCCAAGGATACCTTCAAATATTTTCCCCACCACTGACGTCAGGCTCACTGGTCAATAATTCACCGCCTGATCCCTTTTCCCCTTTTTATATATCGGCACCACATATGCTCTCCTCGAACATACGAAATTTGCCAGCAGATAATGGCCTAGAGGTCCATCAAGTCTGCTTGAATGTATAGCTAGCCCCCCTTATTCTGCAGCTGCCCCTCCCTTCCACCCTTCCCCTTCATCCTGTCCCATCCTCGTTTGAAGCAGTCCACTGTTCTACTGCATACCACTTCAGCAGGTAACGCATTCCACCCAGCTACCACCCTCTCTGTAAAAAAGTGTTTCCTCATCTCCCTCCTGAACCTTCCTCGCTCCAGTCTCATATCATGGCCCCTGGTGGCCCTCCCCTTCCTTACTTTGAACAGCCCCTCTGTACCAGTCTTGTTTATTCCTTTCATGTATTTAAAGTTTTCAATCATGTCACCCCTGTCTCTCCTCTCCTCCAGTGAGTACATGTTCAACTCCTTCAACCTCCTCTCGTATAAGTCCCCCAGCCCCTTGATCATCTTTGTCGCTCTGCGCTGCACCCCCTCCAGTAACTTGATGTCCTTCTTCAGATACGGATGCCAGTACTGCACACAGTACTCCAGGTGTGGTCTAACTAATCACCTATACAGTGGCAGAATCACGTCCTCCCTCCTCGAGGATATACCCCTTGCAATACAACCCAGCATTTTGTTGGCCTTTGCAGCTGCCTTCCTACATTGTGCAGAGTTGTTCATTGACCCTGTAATGAGCACACCCAGATCCTTCTCCTCCTCTGTCTGGGCTAGCTGCACTCCCCCTAGCTGGTAATTCCTCCTTGGGTTCTTCATCCCAAAATGCAGCACCTTGCACTTTTTGGCATTAAAGCCCAGTTGCCAAGTGTCTGACCAGGTTTCAAGCTTTGCCAGATCATCCTGCAACCCCTGCCTTCCCCCTAGGTCATCCACCACCACGCCTACCTTGGTATCATCAGCAAACAGACTGATCTTGCTCTTGATGTCCCATGATATGTCTGCAATAAATATCCCAAACAACACTGGTCCCAACACTGAGCCCTGTGGAACACCACTAAGTCACTGCCCTTGGGTGTGAGCTCCCCACCCACCACCACCCTCTGTTGCCTTCCCTGCAGCCAGTTTCCTACCCATCTCACCAGCTTTGCACCGCCCCTGTGCCTACTAACTTCCTTCCCAGCCTTCCATGTGGCACTGAGTGAATGCCTTCGAAGTCCAGATACAGGACATCCACTGCATGGCCCCTGTCCAGTTGCCTAGTTACCCAGTCATAGAACTCGACCAGGTTGGTTTGGCAGGATCTGCCATGTATGAAGCCATGCTGTCTGCTGTCCTGTAGTCCTTTGGCCTCTGGGAGGGCCACCAGCCTCTCCTTCAGGATAGTTTCCATTAGCTTACCCGATGGATGTGAGGCTCACTGGTCTGTAGTTTCCAGTTCATCCTTGGGGCCACTCTTGTGGAGGGCACCACATGAGCCATCCTCCAGTCCTGAGGTACACACCCCGAATGTAGTGAGGCATTAAATAGGTCTGCCAAAGGTCCTGCAAGGACCTCTGCCAACTCCTTCAGTACCCTGGGTGGATGCCATCTGGGCCTGGCGCTGTCCACCCTCAGTGCCTTCAAACCCTCTCAAACTCTGCTCTCCATGATTTCCCATCTGTCACCACTTCCCCCCCTGCCTCTGCCATTTCTCCCACCTTGGGTGTCACCCCCCTCTTCTCTTTAGTAAATACTGAGCAGAAGTACTCATTTAGTGCTTCCGCCTTATCGCACCCTGCTTCCACCCAACCCCCCTCCTTCCTAATCCTTACTATGTGGTCCTTACAGCTCCTTTTCTCCCTGATGTACTTAAAGAAGTCCTTCTCCCCCTTCTTAATGCCTTGTGCCAGCCTGAGTTCCATAGATGCTTTGGCTCCCCTTACTGCCCTTGTCACCTCCTTCGATTCTGTCAAGTACTCCTCCCTGTCCTCCCACTTCCCTGTTTTCTTGTACTTCCTAAAGGCAGCTCTTTTCCTCCTTACCTTTTCCATGACCTCCTCGCTCAACCAGATTGGTTTCTTAGCCCTAACCTTCTTGCTCTGGGCTTTGCAGCAGGTTTTGGTTGCCTCCACTATCCCCAGCTTTATGAGCTCCCACCTCTGGTTAGTGTCCATACTAGATTGAATTCTGGCCAGGTACCCTTTTACCACTTCCCCCATCCTCCCAAAGTCAGCCTCCTGAAGTCCAGCACTATTGTGCCAGATTCCCTCCTTCCTTGCCCATATCCAGTGTGAGCCATACTGAGGTGGTCACTCCCTGACAGTGGTTCCTCCACTGTAAGTTCTCTCACAAAGTCCCCATTTGCCAGCACAAGGTCAAGGGTATTTCCTAACCTGGTTGGTTCACTGACCATTTGCAGCAGGAAGCTGTCCTGGAAGGCATCCAGCAGTACATGCTCCCTTTTGTTCCTGGTTGTTGGGGTGCTCCAGTCCACTCCTGGCATGTTGAAGTCCCCCACAATCACCACACTACCCTTCTCGCAGGTCCTCCTGATCTGTCCCGCTAGTTCCCTGTCTAACTCCTCCGTCTGAGATGGTGGCCTGTACACACTCCCATTCTAGAATCCTATTCTTGGAATCCTGGATTTGCATCAAAGTGACTCCGTGATACCCTCCTCCCTTCCTCCCTTACACACTTCAGTCCTTCCTTCACATATAGTGCCACCACCCCTCCTTTCCCAATCGCCCTGTCCCTGCAAATAACCTGTACCTGGTACAGACAGGTCCCAGTCATTGTATTGGGTGGCCCATGTTTCTGTGATGGCTGCAGTGTCCACCTCTCCCTCTGCCATGAGCACCTGTAACTCTCCAGTTTTCCTCCCAAGGCTCCTAGCACAGGTAACCACCTTCCACCCTCCCATCCTGCCTCCTTTCCTAGCATCCCAACAGTACTTGCCATTTGTCCTTTGTCACTGTTATGGGGTAAGCTCATATGGTTTCCCAACCTGTGGTCTCTGCATATCTCTTCCCCAACTGCCACCCCCACTCTAGTTTAAATTCCCAACTTCCTCTATGTACTCCTCCATCCTCTGTTTCAACACTTTCTTTCCTCCTTACTCAAGTGTAGTCTGTCCTTGGCATAGAGACTACACTCCTCAGGCAACACACCCTAGGCAAGTGACCTCTGTCCCAACAATGTAATAACTGTTACCAACTCATTTTTCAATTCCTACAACATATAAGGGTGGATCTCATCGGTCCCACTGCCTGATCCACCTTCAACCCCATAATCTTTTTATTGCCTTCTCTTCTATTATTTCCTTTGGATCAAATTTACCGCAACTCTCCACCCTGATTCCTATCCTATCTCTACGATCTATATATATACAGAACTAAAACATTTGGCAAATTCATTTGCCATTTCCAGTGGATCTGGCAACACCTCTCCATTAACTGTTAATAGGTCTACCGTACTACTTCCTCCCCTCTGCCTATTTACATAGGCATAGGTGCTTTTATTGTTCTTACTCACTGCCAATCTCATTTCGAGCAGTTTTTTTAGATTGTTTAATTTTCTTTTTAAGTTTCCTTAGTATCTTTCTATACCTATCCCTATGATCTGATGTCTTATCCTTTTTCATCTTCTAGAAAAGCACTTTCTTTTTTCTACAGAGTTTGACTATGTTCCTAGTTAGCCATGGAGGCTTTTTCCCTTTATTATTGTAACCTTTTCTGTGTGGGATATAATTTCCTCTAACCTCATTTATTTTTTGAAGGAACATTTCCCGTGATTTCTCTATATCCTGATTGCTTATCATATCCTCCCAATTTATTCTCTTTAGTACTTACCTCATAGCTCCATACTCACCCTTTTTATACAGGTATTGAATTGTACTACCTTTCACCAGCTCAGTTGTCCAATCTAACTCAAATAATATAGAATCATGATCGCTTGTCCCCACTTGTGGTTGAATAGTAAATCTGTTTGATGATATCATTTGTTTTGTTTGTTTTGCTGAATTTTGTTGACCCAGTAAGCCATTGGGTCTAGAAGTCCCTTTTCAGGGCGACTGGGAGAGGGATACAGATGGTAAGCAACTGAATTTGAACCAGATTAAGCGTTGGTGGTATTTTTAGTAAATGAGGGAAATTTGGACAGGACACGGAAATTCCCTACTCTTTTCGATAAGTGCCATGGGATCTTTAACATCCACCTGAACTACCACCAATCCAGGCAGATGGGACCTCGGTTTAATGTCTCATCCGAAAGGCGGCACCTCAGAAGTGCAGCACCCCTCTCATGCTGCACTACAGTGTCAGTATTGGGATATTAACCCAAGCGCCAGATGTGGGAACTGAACCCACAGCCCTCTGATCTCCCAGCCTCAGAGGCGAGTGTGCTACCTACTGAGCCACTGACACTGCCTTTTTCTATTTGCCTCCTGGATACATTGCTGGATACCTGCTGCCATTAGTTCTTCCTGAAATCTGCAGAATATGTTGTTACCTGTCTGTTTCCTTCCCCATTCAATTTCTGGCATATTTAAATCCCCATCATTACTACATCAGTATCTTCTGCCAGATTACCAATGTAATCCAGAAATGCTTCTGTCTCTTTTAAATCCATGTCTGGTGTTCTATAGAACACTGATACCCTACATTTTTTCCTTTTATTCCCAAATGTTCAACTGTTATAATTTCTACTGTACCTAACTCAACTGTTTCCTCTACTCTCCTAATTTCTAAATCTTTCCGAACAAAAGGGCAACTCCCACCCCTTCTCTATTCCTATTGATCAGTTTATAGCCAGGTATATGTTGAGATCAACCACTTTCATTCCTCCACCAGGTTTCGCTACCCCTATCATGCCCAAATCACCATGTTGAACCAGAATTTCCAATTCTGATCTGCATCTTCATTCAAACTCCTCGCATTACAGAACACAACCTTTAAGGATGCTACCCCTTTAACTTTACTTTTATTAGAAATCTTTTCCTCTATATTACCCTTATTCATCCCCTCCCTTTTAGTTTAAACTATTCTCAATCTCATTTTTCAACCTCATTCCCAATATCCTACTACCCCTAAAATTTAAATGGAGTCCATCCTTACAAAACAGCTCATTCCTATTGTTAAATGTCCCCCAATGCCTGATAAATCTGTAACCACATGATTCAGCCCACTTCAACAGCCACTTGTTTGTTAAGGCTATACTTTTCTGCTTGTAAACCGATGCCCTGGTCTCAGGTAATATTTCTGAGATTAATATCTCACTCCCTTTATCCACTAATTTTTCCACCAACCTCTTGTAGTCCTTCTGCATTTCAGGCAAGGTCTTTTTTGCAATGTCATTTATTCCCCACATAAATCAAAGCAACAGGGTGCTCCCCTGCTGTCTTAAATAGATCATCAACCATACTATGTAACTCCAGGATCCCTGCCCCAGTAAAACTACTAACCATTCTGTTCCTTTAGTCATTTTACAAATGTACTGATTTGTGAATTTATAATCGAATCTCCAATAACCACTACCTGTCTCTACTTGATCCCCCTTTCATCTTGAATTCCATCACAGTCTCCTTCCACCCCATTCCGTTGGCTAACTTCCCCAATATATTAAAACTGTTCCTCATCTGTATTCCCTCATATACAACTTCTCCCCCCTCTCTTCCATTCCCAAGGGCTGCATTTTCCACACCCTCCACATTCTCAGTTAACACATTCAAGTCCTGTTCCATCTCTTAAATATCCTGGGACTGGATGTAAAGGGCTACCTCCTCTTCTTTTCCTTCTTGTTTTACTTTTCACCCTCCAATCTCCCTGATTACTGCTCCCCTCCTCCTCGTTTGTTCTTTTTCCCCTAAACTAATCTCTAACCCATGTCCCCCCCCCCAAGCTCTCTCACTTCTGTTTAAACTAGATATAATCCTTAATCTCTCAGTGAGCTCCATCTAGCTCTTTGCAATTATTTCCAGTCTTTCAGTAACGGTTTTCAAATTTTAACATAATTCTTTATCTTGCATTTATTACACTCAAATGAGACATAGTTTACCCCTATTTCGGCCACTGTAAACATTAGACAGTTACTACAACATATCTAATCAGATCCCCCGTCGATGTTAACAACGATGGTATGCCTTCATGCCCATTTCCTTCCATCGACCCCATTTCATCTCCTCCATTCAATTCCTACCTTGTTTTCAAACTTTAGCTGCTTGTCCCTTCTCCTTCTCCCTCTCCCATAAGCTACTAACTGTGCGTGTCTCCATGCAATTCTCCGCCTACATGCTGCTGCTTGAGCGCCTGTATTTGTTGCCAGTCAGACACGAAAGTTCTGCAGGTCTCTGCTCACTCCCTAATCAGCTTCACCTGCCTTTATAGCCCAGTAAACTGCTTGTGCACTATCTCCTTTAATTCCACCCTTTAAAACAAACCAAGATACGTCAAGTAGCAGGAATATCAGCACCCTCTGCTTAGCACATAGAGGGCTTCCAGCTACTATTAGCAGCACTCAGATAAAAGTTCAGTAGCAACACTCCTCAGTACACACCGAACAGCACACTTGTCAGCCACACAACCCCTGTCTCACAGTACGTGCAATGACCTCTAAGGTGCCACTCATGTGAGCGCCTGTATTTATTGCCAGACGGACCCGGAAGTTCTGTGGGTCTCTGCTCTCACTCCCTAATCAGCTTCACCTGCCTTTATAGCCCAGTAAAGTGCCTGTGCACTAACTCCTTTAATTCCACCCCTTTAAAACAAATTCTGTACAGACTGCTGATGTAGATGGTAGTTTGATCCGATTCATTTTTTGTTTGTTTTAAACGTAAAAAAAAGACTGCCCACCATACTGACATTACCAAACAAAAATGTGTTTACATTGTTTGATCAACTTCCACTGCATCTTTCCTAGATCTGGGATTGTGCCTAACACACCACTCATGATGCTGTGGTAGGACAGGAGACTACTGCATCAGGCGAGATTCATTTTGGAGGTATTCCTAATTTTATGTTTGGGATGTTTGCAATAAGAGTAAATCAAGGATTTGAAGCAAAACAAG
This sequence comes from Neoceratodus forsteri, assembly GCA_016271365.2. Taxonomy (NCBI): domain Eukaryota; kingdom Metazoa; phylum Chordata; order Ceratodontiformes; family Ceratodontidae; genus Neoceratodus; species Neoceratodus forsteri. The sequence goes on from CM028136.1 coordinate 911,200,175, forward strand.
GTTGGGTATAATTGCACAATCCCCTACGCTTCATTTCTAATAAGAAAGGAAACAGATGAAACAAGCACCAGCTTCAATGAGTTTAGAGAAGGCAAGCAATCATAAAATGTAGGGTTTTAACTATAACTAATATGATGCAAAAGGGCTGACAGTGTCCCTTTAAGCAGGCCCTAATAGTGCCACAATGAAGTGGGTGCTAACACTACTTAAGCAATAGGTTCCAAAGTACAGATACCCAAAACCTAGCATAACTTCTTGAGTACAAATCAATACAGTATTGAGTCGACAGGGTAGAATAGGACCCTGTCCCATTTGTTTTGGAGAAAGTATTTAAATGCAAGGATCTGTATTCTTTTCCTTTTCTCTTCTTCTGTCTGGCTACGCACAAATTTTCCTGTGAGACCTTGGACCTGATCAACCCACCCAGTCTCACAATCCTTTGCCTCTCACTGTGTCTGTTTTCTTTTGCTGTCCGTTTTCCTCCTTGCATATCTATAGCTGCTGATATAAAATATATGAAAATCAATGTATGGAAATGTAGCTGATATTCGCTTCTTTTGTGTAGAAAATATTTAGTATTACTATTGAAACGTGTATATGTATTTATAATTTGAGATAACTGTAAAAAGCCAGAGGTTATCTTAGTGCAAATGCCTGAGCCTTTTGCAGTTGCTGTGGGGACCTCAGGAAGTACTCAGTGTTCTAGCAGCTCCTGAAATTTACAAAGGACAGGATGCTTGCAAAAGATGGGGTTGAAAGAGTTATAAAACAGCTAAGCTGAGCTGCAAGGTAGATTTTTTACAAGAGATTTTATTTTGCTTGTATATAGTTATTCTGAACAATTTTTTTATTTTATGTTACTGCAACTACAAATAAACAGTTTTGTGGAATTTTACAACTGCTCCTGGGGTTCTCTATGCTTCCTGACCTGTGCCTCAATGACAGCGCGCCAGCCTAAGTGGGATTTAAGCTATGCATACCCTAAAACAGAGATTTGTGCGGGTACTGGACCTAGTACCAGGGAAGCACAGATGAAGGTATGGATTCTGCAGCTGAAGTCCAGTCTGAGATTGTGCAACCAGAACAAGTCATGGAAAAAGAACAGGCAGTGACATAACCTGAAAGCCTGATGGGCTTTTTGAAATGGTGGGCTATACAACAAAAAGGCTGAGACGCAGAGAAAAAAGAAATTCAATGGTTAGAAGCATTGAGGAGAGAAGAGATGCAGCGGCGGAAGCAATAGATGAGAGAAGTGCAGCGACAGAAGCAGCGATGGCTTGATGCCTACAAGCTATCAAAGGCAGAGGATCCGGCACAGATCCAGATGAGCAACAAAATGCAAGCAACCTAAAGGCCATTAAACTTGCAAAGTTGTGTCCCTCAGCTGATATTGAGGCATACCTGACAACCTTTGAAAGAGTTGCCAAAGCCTAACAGTGGCCAAAGCAGTAATGGACAATCAGACTGGTACCCTGCCTGACAGGGAAAGCCCAGCTTGCCTACAGCAGTATGGACATAGCCCAGTCAGAAAACTATGACCTGGTGAAAAGCGAAATCTTGAAAAGGTACAACATCTCCAGAGAGACCTACAGGCAGAGATTTTGATCTCTGGGGTACAACTTGGTTGACAATCCTCAAGAAGCCTTCACCTGACTCTGAGAACTCCTGATGAAGTGGATCCAACCAAAGAGCAAAAGAGTCCCACAGATAGACACATTTGCCATGGAGCAATTCATCAACATCTTGCCTACAAATGCACAGCTGGGGTAAAGGAACACCGACCAGAGAATTGGGAAAAGGCTGTTTCTTTGGCTGAGGACTACCAAATGGCCAGACAGCTGCCACAGCAGCAAGGTAACAGCTAAGACACTCTTTTACCCATTTAAATTCCAAGCCTAATAAGAACTCTGGAGGGTGTAACAAATCTGTGCCAAAAGACGTTATCTGCTATAACTATAATAAGCCAAGCCATTTTGCAAGAAACTGCCATAATAAAGAGAGTTGCACTGGAGCAGATGTGTCCTTGGAAAACTGGGTCAAGTACCTAACAGATGTGAAGGTGGGGGATAAGACTGTAAAGGGACTCACTGATTTGGGAAGCAGACAGACCCTAGTGCATGTTAAAGTGCTGGGAAAACACTGTGTAAAGGGAGCAGGTACTGGTGTCATCTACATCCACGGGGACACTGGATACTATCCCACCACCCAAGTGACTCTGACCGTTAAGGTGTGTCGCACCAAATGAAAGTGGGGTAATACTAAAGTTACCTGTACCTGTGATAATTGGAAATGACTTTCCAGGATTTACTGAGTTGATAAAGAGGAATAAATCCTGATGTTTCAGCAGCAGTGGTGACAACAGCTCAGGCAAGAAAATTTCAGAGTGCGGGCATTTTTCCTTTCAGTGATTTTAATTCGGACTTGTTTGAACATAGCTCCAAGATCCGGAAATTCAAGAAAGAAAGACAAAGCCTGAAGAAACTGTGGCAACAAATGACTGATGGACATGAAGGGTTAAAATATGAAAATGCTGAAACTAAATTGATAACTGATTGTGATTTTCTTTCAGAGCAAGCTAACAATGTTTCTCTCCAGGATTATTTCAGGCAGTTAGGGGTTAAACCAAAACAGGGTGGACTAATGTTTAAAAAATGTAATGGGTTACTGTACAGAGCTTGGGTTAAACCTCGGACACAGGAACAGACAGAACAATTGGTTATACCACAGAAGTAAAGAACAGAGTTGTTACAGATAGCACATGATATTCCTATGGCTGGTCACTCAGGGAGGGATCGCACCCTTGCCAGATTGCTGCACAGATTTTACTGGCCGGGAATTCATGAAGATGTTGCTACCTATTGTAATTCCTCTGCTGAGTGTCAGAAAGTAGCCCCAATCATTAGAAAAGACGAGGAGCCCACTAAAGAAATTATTACTGATCAGGGTAGTAATTTTGGTGCTGCACCGCTTAAGGAGTTGTACAGACTGCTAGGTATCACTGCCAAAAGAACCTCCCCCTATCACCCTCAGACAGACCATCTTGTTGAACGTTTTAACCAAACCCTAAAATGCATGTTAAAAAGATTTGTGAAAGGGAAAGATTGGGACCAATACTTGCCTTACCTACCTTTTGCTTACAGAGAAGTGCCACAGGCATCAACAGGGTTTTTGCCGTTTGAAATGTTGTATGGTAGGCAGCCAAGAGGACAAGAGCCAGGGCCACTGGATGTGATAAAAGAAACGTGGGACGATAACCCCACTCAGAAACAATCTATATCTTCTTATATGTGTGCCCTAAGAAAGAAACTGGCAAAATATGTTGAAATTGCCCATAGTAATCAGGAAGAGGCTCAAAACCAGAAGAAGGTATATTAGGACCACAGGGGAAAAATGTTTTCGAGCCAGGTGAAAAGGTTTTGCTACTGTTACCCACAACAGAAAACAAGTTGTTAATGAAGTGGCAAGGACCTTATAAAGTTCTTAGATGTACTGGCACTTTTAACTACGAGACTGAAACCCCTGTCAGAAAAAATCCTACTAAGATATACCATGCTAACCTCCTCAAGAAATGGGTTGAAAAAAATGCTGAAAGCTGCTTTGCTAATCTAATTTTACCAGAAACTGATAAGGAAGATATTGATGTAGCTTATGACAGACTGGAACAAACTGTACATGCTGATGCTGTAAAGGTGAATGTTTCCCTAACCTCAGAACAAACTGCAGACATTTGTAATGTGCTAAAGACATTTAACAGTACTTTTACCACAGTACCAGGCTAAGCAAAAGGGGTTGAGCTCATAACAGTGACAAAAGCTCATCCTATTAGGCAAAAGTCTATAAGTTGCCAGAGAGGTTAAAAGCTGATGTGTTAAGAAAATACAAAAATGAAAGACTTTGGTATCATTGAGGAGTCAAGGAGTACTTGGTCATCTCCCATGGTAACTGTAAACAAAAAAGAAGGGGGTGTCAGAATCTGCCTTGATTTCAGGAAACTTAATCAAATGTAAGAATTTGACAGTTACCCTATGCCAAGGATAGATGATTTGGTGGACAGACTGGGGAGTGCAAAGTATATCAGTACCCTCGATCTCACCAAGTGTTACTGACAAATACGTTTAGCTAAAGAATCCAGAGATAAAACTGCATTTGCCACTCCTATAGGATTCTATCAGTTCACCACCATTCCCTTTGGTTTACACAGTGCGCAGCTACATTTCAGCAGTACATGGATGTAATTTTATCCTCTCACACTGATTATTGTGCTGCGTACCTGGATGATGTTGTTGTGTACGGTCCAGACTGGAAAAGTCACGTGGAACACCAACGAGCAGTTATCCAAGCTATCAAAAAGGCAGGTCTGACAATTACTCCTACTAAATGTGCATTGGGCATGCAGGAAACTAGATATTTGGGCTACGTGTTGAGAAATGGAGAAGTCAAACCAGAGATTTCTAAAATAGAAGCTGTAGCTAACAGCCCTGTACCTAAAACAAAGAAACATGTCAGGTCATTTTAGGGCTGGCTGGTTATTATCGGAGATTTGTTCCCAACTTTGCTGAGTTAGCTACTCCCTCACTGAACTCACAAAAACAGTACCCAAATAATGTGAATTGTAACATGGCATAAAAAAGAAAAACGAGATGAAGCACTCAGATAGGTGCTAACACACCATGTGGTACAGTAGAAACCATGGTCTAATACCATAGTAGATCATGGTTTGTATTGTAATACCTTGGCAATCCACTACAGATAAGAAGCAGTATACAAGTGAAAGCAATATGCAAATAGCTTGCAGTGTGTAGTTGTCCCAAGTTGTATTTACTAAGAATTTTCTTGGCACAGGGTTTTTGACTTTTTCAAGACTGTTCTATATTGTAACTACAACAGAAGTTCATGAGTCACTAAAGATTGTACATTTAAACTCCACATATACTGTTAATTATGCTGCAGCAATATTTCTGTAGAAGTGAACAGTTACATACTGTTACCATCCCTTCTAATCTACTGCTTTCTAAGCAACTGTGGGTGCAATGCATTGTGGATGGCTGAATAATATTATGTGGCCTACCCTTGTCTTGGTGAATACACAATGGTAAAGATAAGCATGCAGCTTCTATAACCAAAAGCAAAAATAACAGACACTGAGATAAACAAAGCAAAATTAAAGAGAGAGGATACTTCTGTGGGTGAAAAGAAAAATAAATTAAGAGAAACAAAAAGAAATCAAAGAAACAGACTAACAATAGTAGTCAAAACAAGTATTTGGAAGATGAAAGCAGTAAGCGTTATGTTGTTCTATGTCCTGCTGAGTTAGGTAGTTTAGAGCGAAAAAGTGAAAATAATATTCCATAAAATAGTAGTTGTTCAATAAAGTGTTTTGCAGATTGGCTTAGTTCAGTACATTTGGAGAAAAGGTGCTTGTGCTACTAGGATTGTGTGACAGCCACCTATTGGTCTGCAAAGGAACTGGAGAAAGAAAACTAAAATGTACCATAGCACACTCCCATCATGCAGCGCAGCCCATATCTTCTAATACATAGAGAGGAAAATCAAAGCACCTAAAATAGAAAGTGAATTGCAAGTTTTTGAAAGGTTGTGAAATATGTTTTGATGTTAGAAAGCTTAAAGCTTGTAATGAAAGTTATTTTAACAAAAGTGAAATAGTAGCCACGATATTTCCAATAGGTGTGTTCCAATTGTTTTTAAGTATATGTACATCATGTTTAATAGCTCAATTTATAGTATTCTGAAAGTAAATCAGTGTGATTGTACTCATTTATTCAAACACTATTAGTCATACACTCATTACCATGTTACAAGCGGATTAAGCCACTCAAAAGGGTGGGTCTTCAGTGGAATTAATCCATGGTTGGTTGGTTGGAACCACTCGGCCTTCGGCCTCGTGGTCCAACCACCCCAACCATGGATTAATACCACAGTAGACACATGCTTTCTCGTGGCTTAATCCTTACATGGACTCCAGAGTATGATGAAGCTTTTCAAGCCATAAAGGCTGCATTATGTTCAGCCTGTTTTAGGGAGCCAGACTTTAAGAAACCATTTCTGCTACAAACAGATGCATCTGAGGTGGCCTAGGTGCAGTTCTAAGCCCAAATATAGAGGGGAAAGAACATCCTATTCTGTATTTTAGGAGGAAATTGCATGACAAAGAAAAAAGGTAGTCCGCTATCGAAAATGAGTGTTTAGCAGCAAAGTGGTCCATGGAGTCCCTCAAATTTTATTTGCTAGGAACTGTCAGAATCACACAGTGGTACCTGACACTGCAGCCAGTTAAATTCTCTGTGATTCACAAATCTGGTAAAGAGAATAGTAATGCTGATTTTCTGTCAAGACATGGATCAAGAATTGGGGGTTCTGATGGTTAAAAAAAGAAAAGAAAAATTATGGTTTGAACTGTACTTTTTGCTGTACTGTTAAAAAAATGGATGCATGTGTGCTTAATGTCTGAATGCAACAAGTATTATTAGAAAATAGAAAGTTTTGGAAACCTGTTTAATAAAACAGGTTCCCTCTTAAAGAGGGGGATATATGTGACAGGGCAGAATAGGACCCTGTACCATTTGTTTTGGAGAAAGTATTTAAATGCAAGGATCTGCATTCTTTCCTTTTCTCTCTTCTCTGTCTGACCGCACAACCAAATTTTCCTGTGAGACCTCAGACTTTATCAACCCGACCAGTCTTGCAATCCTTTTCCTCTCACTGTCTCTCTGTTTTCTCTTGCTGTCTGTTTTTCCACCCTTGCATATCTATATCTGCTAATATAAAATATATGAGAATCAATGTATGGAAATGAAGCTGATATAGGGATCCATTTTGTACAGAAAATATTTAGTATTACTACTGAAATGTGTATATGTATTTATAATTTGAGATAACTGGGAAAAGCCAGAGGTTATTTGAGTGCAAATGTCTGAGCCTTTTGCAGTTGCTGTGGGGACCTCAGGAAGGTCTCAATGTTCTAGCAGCTCCTGAAATTTACAAAGGACAGGATGTTTGCAAAATATGGGGGTAGAAAAGAGTTATAAAAACAGCTGAGCTGCAAGGTAGATTTTTACACGAGATTTTATTTTGCTTCTGTATATAGTTATTCTGAACAGGTTTATTGTATTTTTTATGTTACTGCAACTACAAATAAACAGTTTTGTGGAATTTCACAACTGCTCCTGGGTTTTCTATGCTTCCTGACCTGTGCCTTGACGACACGGAGATTTTTTTTTTTTTGTACAATCTATTTTTGCACCCTGGATCCATGGAACTCTCTCCAGCAACCACCATACCAACCTCTACCTCCCAGTCTGAAACTCACCTCTCGGCCTCCCCGCTCCGGGGGATCCCTCGGCTCTGAGCCCCACAAGGTGGGGCCGCCCACCCTGGTGCTCTATCTTATAATCTAATGCTCCGGAGTTAGGAGAGAGACATGTCCGGAGAAGAGTCCGATGGCGGGAGTGTGAGTCAGGCATGGAGGCACCTTCGCCTATCACAATCAGAGTTTTTACTCTTTAGGCCCCAGAGCTCGGGGCGTGCAATGACATCCTGCTCACCGTCGCTTCGTTCTGAGCAGCACCTGAACGGCGTCTGCTGCAGCTTAATCCCTTATGTTTTCCTGCCAAGTGCTGCAGTACCCCGTTACCACAGGGGCTGCTGATGCACCAACTGGGGCGAACCCCCTTCCCGAAAGGAGAGCAGTTCATGGGGCCTTTCGATCCTTCCTCGCCACCTACCGACTGACGACCCGTGCTCATTCTTGACACGGGTCGCGCGTGTCAGTGCCTCAACCCTCAGCACCATCGGGCTGGCAGTACTGAGATGTTAAAGTGTAGGTTAAATCTGAACACTGTGTCAGTGTTCATGTGAGCAAATGGGTGGTCTCCACTTCCTGCTGCCTAGTATAGACTATGGGGACATCATATACCACTATACAAACAAAATCATTCTGCTGCCCTGGATCGTGTACACATTGTGCAGGTCATTCTTTCCTATAGTCTACACATCACTGTATGATGTATGACCAGCTTGACTAGCCAAGTCCCTTTGGCAGGTGTGACTACCACTGGCTTTTTTGTTGTACAACTGCGCACACAGAAAAGCCCCAGATTATCTCCTAGCCTGCTCACCCCATTTAACAGCAGCACTTACCTTCTCAGTTCCCTGGATAAAGCATGAATTTGGTAGAAAGGCTTTTGCATTTGCAGCACCAGACAACTGGAACAAACACACTCTCCAGGTGACGAATGCTTGCAAGTGTTCAAGTCCAGTCTTTTCCAGCCACCATTAGAACTCCCAATTTGTTCTGGTTTAGTACCCCTTCCTGACCACGATCATGTTGCGTAACAGTGCTCATGCTCTTTGTCTGCTGCAACCCACACTGTTAGCTTGCTTTGATTAGTTTCAATGTACTTACCGTTACAGTTCCTTTTTTGCTTTCTATATTTTAGCCTGTACATAGCTATTCCTGCTGGACTATACTAACCTGTTGACCACTGCTTTCCTCCCTGGGACCCTCATCAAAACATGCTGCAACTTATGGGGTTATCCCATGGAGTTATTTCACATAAATGTTGCCTGTTCTGACTTTTACCACTTTGCTATGAAACTGATTGACAAATGCTTTGAGGGACAACTATGCTGCCCTCAGTTCCAACAGGCTGCTCTGACCACACCTGTGAGGAACATATCGGATTCACCGAGCTTCCCCGTAGAGGTCCACCCCACCCAAGTTGTGAAGCATCTAGAGTGAGACTAACACTACTTTCTACAAAAGAGAAGGGAACGCCTTCTCTGAAAACAGCATAATCTTTCCACTGTTTTGAGGGCTGTTACCAAACCTCAGCAGAACTGGAACCAACTGTGTCACGGAAGCACATTTCTGATACTAAAGTTCCTTCAGATTCAACTGAATGTTCCCCACTGTCATTCTGGGAAACGAACTACTGCTGTTGTCAGGCACATGTAATACAGGAGAGCTTGAGGACATCCTGTGCTGTCCTGTGTGAGACTAGAACAAGTGTGACAGCAAAACTCACCATGTGTGATGTCATGTGAAGGGGCAAGAACAGTTTGCCTTTTACAGAGCCCAGTTCGGCACTTATGAACCCCAGACTTTTCCGGGATTCCAGGACTGATTTCTCACAGTTTATGAAAAATACTAGGGACTGAAAGAGGTCCATTTTTTCCCCCCTAAAGACTCGTGCAAGTTTTACCACAGGCTACCCAGCCATCTAGATATGGTAAAACTGTGTCATGTTGCCTTCTTAGTGCTGCTGCTACTACAGAGGCACTTTATGAATACTTTTGGAGCAGAAGCAAGACCAAAAGGCAAAGGATTTTAAGTACCACATCCAGAAGTCTAGTCTTTATTGCAGCTGAAAATTAACTTATAGCTGAGGTTCAGAGTCACGCGATCAATGGTTGGATTGCTTCAAATTACTCTAATGTTTCAGATCCAGAAGCAAATGGTTTGATACCTTTTACTGGACCAACACACAGCAGATGTCACAAAAATAACAAAGTGCCTAAGCTTTCGGACCAACCAAGTTCTTCAGAAGCTTATGGTAGTTATTTAAAAGATTACATACTATTTACACCAAGATCATACATAAAAAAAAACAAAAAGAATTCTCACTGGCTTAAAATACTCATTTAAATCATAACTGCAGTTTAAATCAAAGGAATCACATTCCACCAGTTTGTTGTTGGCTGAGGAGCCTTCCAACAAACTAACTCACTATCGACAAACTGGTGAAATGGGATTCCTCTGAGTTAAAGTGCAGTTAATGGTTTAAATGAGTATTTAAATGAATGATGCTTCTTTCTGGGTTTATTATGTGTGATCTGGTGTACCCGTAAATGGTATGTAATTTCTAAATAACTATCGAAGCTTCTGAAGAAGGACTTAGTTTGTTCAAAAGCTTGAGCACTTTGTTCTTTTGTAACATCTATGTTTGCCCAATAATAGGTATCAAACCATTTGCTTCTGGATCTGTTCTTCTGCAAGGACCAATAAGGCAACTAAACTAAATCTGATGTTCAGGGCAGAAAACACATGCAGGCTATTTGCTTAAAGTGGCAAGCAGATGAAAACACTGATATTGTTAGAAAAAAACCAAAAATTACTGAAAGAGCACTCAAAAAGCACAGCCAGCATTACCAACAGTACTGGTAGTGTGACTACACAAGGGCATGGGAGTATGGGATCCCAAAACAGAACACCAAGGGTCACCTCTGGCACTGGCACTAGAAGATCCTATTCACTGTCCTACCTAGCCAAAAAGAAAGGCATGCCCTTGGGGTGTATTTCACCCCACAACACTGAATATTTCCTGTTACCATTAGAATACCTTCCTCCCTCCCTTCCTCTTTCTTTCCTTCTTTTTGTCGGTCTCTCTCTCTGGGTAAAACTCCCCTGGGATAAAAGACCCTTTTACAGATATGACCCAGGTCTTGCAGCATATCAAGGCAATATAAAATGTATATACACTACACATACATGAAGTCAAAACAAATAGCTTATTACAATAAGTGCAGAGTACAGCGTTACTTATGTAACATATTATTGTCCCTCATAGCAAACATTTTTACATTTCATTTTTAAGTAGTTAAATAAACTTGTTCTCTCCCCTTAAAAAGAATCAATATTGATAATTTTAGAGGCTGAGCTGGCTTAGTAGGGAGCTCCTTTACCTGAATTGGAGCTTCTACGGGGAGTTAAATAATTTCTTAGTTCAACCCCTAAAGGAAGGGAAGGGATAGTAATTTGCTCCTGAGGGGCTTGCGGCACGAGCCCTTTCCACTTCCTCATTGTCTGCTCTGCTCCCGAGCTTTGACGTTTTGTGACGGTATAGAGAGAGCACAGGGGCATGCTCAATTCACTTGAATAAGCATCTTTTAAAAAGTTCATTTCCTAATTTTAAATCGGGTTTTGGCACAGATCAATGCAAGGGTTCAGCTAACAACGGCCATGTTAGCTGAACCACGCATTATCTGTGCCAAACAATTTAAAAATCTGGAAATTAACTTACAAAAAGATGCTCCATTCAAGTGGATGGAGCGCATCCCCATGGTTTCCCTATACCGATGTCACAAAACGTTGGAGCACGGGGTCAGAGCAGACTATGAGGAAGTGGAAAGGGATTGTGTTGCAAGTCCCTCGGGAGCAAATTATTATCTCTTCCCTTCCTTTAGGGGGTGAATTAAGAAATTATTTAACTGCCCAGGGGGAGCTCCAACTCAGGTAAGGGAGTTCCCTACTTAACCTTATAAGCACAAGGAAAGGTGCTCTTTAAATTTTGCAGTATATCATTCCACAAATCCTAGGTTCAGCTGAACAAAAGACTTTCTGACCAATTACTGATTTCACGTTGGGTACATTTAGCGACATTTTAAGAGACCCAACACTCTTTTTGCTTGGTCAGTCTGAAGAAAGATATATCCTACTGGCAATGGCTTGGCTCAACCTCACTAAACTGCACACATTCACATAGGAAATGGCAAATACTTCAGAATTACAACCAGCACTATTCAGCAGCTTCAACAGCCCACAAAACCTGAGGACCAGTGGAGATCTGCTAGTGGAATACAAACTTCAGGATGGTATGTTTTTTCTTTTCTGCCTGAAAATGGAAGGAGAAACTCAAAAGCAGACATTAGTGTCCCATAAGGTTTAGGCAGTGTTAAACAGTACTTGTGGCATTTTTCTTGCCTTTTAATCAGACCCTGAGAAGTGATAACTACCTGTCTGATTCAGTTCTAGTCCTCAGCTGTTTCATGAAGTCAGAGTGCTGCTGGCGTTGCTGATCAAAAAGAGTTGTAATGGGTGCAGCTGGTGCATTGACAGTGTTTGTTATCTGTGATCTTGCCAACTCAGCCATCTAGAGAGAGAAAGTCACAGGAGGAAATAGTCAAAAACAGTATAGTCGAAGACTGAAAATTTCCCATTGGGTTAATAAGAAAAAAAGATAGTTACCTAACTAGTTCTTGAGAATATCTTTTCCATAAAGCACCACTCTTTTGTCTTTGGGCGGAGGTGCTAGGACTAACAAGACAAATATTTTTAGTCAGAATGTCAGCACCAGCCATTGGTGACAACACATGCATGACACCACATGGTGTTATCACGGTAACTAATGACAGTTACCACTGCCTAACTATCTCAGTTCTGCTAGCCAAGAGAGTAAGGCGTAGCAGACAAACATGCACTTGTTCTATAGCATAGAAAGAAAAGAAAATGATTTATGAAATGAAATGATTGACTGAATATAAACTAACTACCAAACTAAAAGAAGGACCATCCCTTCCTCAGTAATGTCCCTTAAAGGAAAGCAGTCCACATTTTCAGCTCCCTCTCCCCAAAGGCTTCTCTCTCCCCCAATTAATCGTTTAACAAGGAAAAGCATAGGTTTATGTGCTGGAACTTACTTTATTTTGTAAACTCGGAGTCGGAACATGGTGGGCGCTGCACAGTTCCATTTTTAATTTTTTTTTTTTTTTTTTGTCTTTGGACCAGGTTAAGGCCCACTAGGCACAAGTGCCTGTTTTCAGAAGCGACCTGGCAGCACTAGGTGAAGTGACTTGCTCAGAGTCGCACAGTATGCAAGTGGAGATTGTGAAATCAAACTCAGGTCTGGTCTGCTGGATGTATCAAGCTCGTTCACACCTCGTTCCTCTAAACCCTAGGCTATGCTGCCAGTATATAATAATTAGTAGAGCAGTGGCTTTCATTTTCCCTCTCAGATTGCTTAAAGTTTCACAAAACTGCACTGAAAAACTGCCCCACAGACTTCTATGGGGTGTGCCCCCGCACTCTTCCTGCTGAAACTCACAAAACCTTGGAGCACGGGAGTGGAGAAGATGATCTAGGAAGCTGGAAGGGATCGGCTGGCAGTGGCAATGGAGCCAGGTATGATCCCTTCTAAACCTCCATAGACTTGGTTAAAAAAATGACTTAAAAATCATCTCATGCTGGCATACCAATACCTTATAACATCTGGCTGGAAATTCACTTTAAGATAATGTCTAGTCCACCTCCTTTGCCCATCTAAAATCATTTCATCCATCTGTGCTTTGCCCCACCTTACAACCTTGCTCGCTTCCTTCAGTTCCTGAAGGTAAACATCCCAGTCTTCATCCCTCTAACTTGTCTCATATTTTTGAAGGCCACCATCTTTTCTCTTACCGTATCCGACCTCCTTTAAAAACCATAGAGGTTTCCTTCTTTGCTTGCTCTTGCTCACCACTCTGATGCACAGACTAGACATTGTACTGCATATACACAGAAAAACATGGCAGGAGCATCATATCACATGTCTTCAGAAGATATTAGAATCATCCCTGGCAAAGAAAATAGTCTGTCCCAAGCTTAGGATGACAATGAGATGTTTTCTGGTGCAGTATTAGACATTGCTAAGCAATTTAAATCACAAATTTTAGTGAGAAACAAATAATGTGATCTACTGGAAATTAACTCAGGCCCCTGGAATACCATCCCAGTGCTCTAACCACTGAGCAACAGGCTCACATGGTTGAGCCTGGGGTTTCAAACACTTCATTTCTCTGATATTTCTCACTAAAATTTTTGATTTAAATTGCTAGCAATGTCTACCACCAACCCATGTCATTGTCATCTCAATTATTCTAGCTACAGGATATGCAACAGCACAATGAGGAAGTGTGTCCGGCACCCTAGATCTGACCATGCCAGCCTGTAGCTCAGTGGTTAGTGCACTGGGACAGTATTCTGGGGGCCTGGGTTCAATTCCCAGTAGGCCACATTATTTATTTCTTACCACAATTTGAAGTTTAGGATTTCTCTATAGTGCAGTAAATTTAGAAACAGAAAACTGCTGTGGCACTGACTGCGGACAGTGATACTATCAGGTGATGTGTGCTGCCAGGCCAGGACTACAGCTTGGGCTAGACTACGTGCTGCATATAGCAACTAATAGAAACATACCCTGAAGGAAAGGGAAGATGCAACCTGGGCAGGAAGGCCAACTTTATTTTATTTTTGCCAATTATTTGTGTTTTGTTAGGAGAAAAGCACCCTATCAACTTTTATTTCCCAAACATGCTCCCACAAAAATGAGAATCTTTCTGCAACAGCAGAATAAGAGTGGGGAAATGAGGGTTGCTCACCTGTAATCGTAGTTCTAGAAGTGGTATATTGTGCACATCCACACATCTGGAAGTTCTTCCTTCCCCTTTAAATATCGCTGGAAGGTATTCAAGTTAAGCTCTTCCCTCCCACCCAGGTGGTATTCTCCTTGGCACCACCCCATGACGTCAGATCTTGCACGCTGGAAGCAAGGATCTGTGTGCCACTTTACATGGGAGGTTGGGTGGGTTGTGTGATCTTCTGCAAGAAGCAGAGTTCTGACTTAGAAGGACTGATAAGATGGCCCAAGGCCAAGCAAATCTGGAGGGCCAGATCCCTGGACCCACTCCACCTCCTCCGGGATGGACTGGTGATCAGTCAGTCATCCAGGTAAGGTATAACCAGACTCCTTGGCACCACAGGAATGCTGCCACCATTGCAATGCACTTGGTGAAGACCCTGGGGACGAGGTGAGGTCAACAGCATGGCGCGGAACTTGTACAGCACCCCTTCAGAATGGAACCGAAGGAACCATCAGTGGGATGGATGGATCGGGATGTGGAAGAAGGCGTCATGGAAGTCAGAAGCAGAACCACATGTCCCACTCTAGGGATGGTTATGATTTGGTTCAGAGTGACCATCCGGAAGAAAAAATTACTCACCACAGTAATCTTGTTTCTTCCAAGGGAATCTTACTGTATTCTGACTTATGCAGTATGGTCTCACAACAGGACTGCCCCGGAGGCAAAATGGTTAATAGAACCTATGCAAATGATGGAATGCTAAGCTCCAACTCGGTTTTCAGACCACTGTCCCTGGTAAACAGTTCTAAACTGTCAGATTCTTACGAAGCATGCACCAACACTTATCTAACTAAGCACAACTGTAACTATTAATAACTAATAACCTATGTTAATAAATAAACCTTTCCCTAACCCCTTAAAGGTTTGAACTGGCACCACTAAGACTCAAGTCACAGATGCCCAAGAGAAAGACACCCACAGGTTTGCAACACATTAGTACTGCTGGAGTGCAGTGACCCTAGGTTCATAAAAGGGGAGGAAGGGTGCTCAGAATACAGTAAGATTCCCTTGGGAGAAACAAGATTACTGTGGTGAGTAATTTTTCCTTCAAACCCCAGAAAATTCTGACTTATGCAGACTACCCAAGCAGTACCTTCTGAGATGGGTAAGAACCTACCTAAGAAACAAGGTCTGCAGGACTGCTGTGCCAAATCTGGCATCCCCTCTGGCCTGAACATCCAAGCAATAATGCTTGGTGAAGGTATGGACCGTTTTCCAAGTAACTGCTTTACATATATTAGTTAAGGGAATATCCCTAGCAGCAGCTAAAGAGGCTGCTATGCACCTAGTGGAGTGGGCATTGAGGCCTGCAGGTGGCTGCTTGCCCACTTTGCTGTAGC
This sequence comes from Neoceratodus forsteri, assembly GCA_016271365.2. Classification (NCBI taxonomy): domain Eukaryota; kingdom Metazoa; phylum Chordata; order Ceratodontiformes; family Ceratodontidae; genus Neoceratodus; species Neoceratodus forsteri. Next base: position 911,215,708 of record CM028136.1, read on the forward strand.
AGAACTGAATACAGGCTATAATCCATCTTGCAATGGATCTTTTTGTGGCTGGTTTCCCTTTTCCCACATCTCCATAGGTGAGGAAGAGCTGAGATTGATCTTGTCTATAAGGCTTTGTGTGGTCAAGATAGTAGCTAATTGCCCTTTTTACATCCAGGCTATGTAATTTGAGTTCACCTGGAGTAGAGTGATCAGTGAAAAAGGTAGTGTGATGGACTGCTTAAGGTGGAACTCTGATACCAATTTTCTATTAGTCCTCAGGACAACTTTGCCTCTATGAATGGCAATGTAACCAGGCTCTGTAGACGAGGCTTGAAGCTCACTGATCCTTCTAGCAGAAGTCATGGCAACCAGAAATACTGTCTTCCAAGTAGCATACTTGAGGTCTGCTGAAAACATGGGTTTGAAAGGGGGCTGCATGAGCTATGCAATGCAAATGTAAAGGTCCCACATGAGGGTTGGTTCCCTATGTGAGGGGTGCAAATGCAGCAATCCCTTAAACATGTCTTAAATACTGGGTTAGAGGCTAGAGAAAGCCTCTTACCTGCAGACAAATAAGCTGAGACAGCTACCAAGTGCACTCTCAAAGTAGAGACCCTTAAGCCAAATGAATGGAGATGTGCTAAATAATCCAGAACTATAGGAAACTGGCTTAGTTGTAATCTAAACTCTTGCCTTGCACCAAATGAAGAATATTTCTCATTTGGAAGAATAAGTCTTTCTTGTGGAAGGTTTTCTGGAAACTCTGAGTGATTCCATGACCCCTGCTGACAAATGCAAATCTGCATATTCTAAGTCTTCAAGAGCCAGGCTTTAAGTCTGAGGGATTGCAGGCTGGGATACATGATCCTGCCCTGAGAGGATGACAGCAGACTGTCTCACCTGGGGAGGCTCAATGGTTTGACTACTGACACTGATAGTACCATGGGGTACCAGAGCTGCCTGTCCCAATCTGGTGCAATGAGAATCATTGTTGCTGGTTGGGCTCTGAGCTTGTTCAAGACCCTTAGCATTAGGGGAAAGGGAAGGAATGCGTACAGAAACCTCCCTGACCAGTCCAGTAACAGTGCATCCAGGGGAACTGTGCCCTTGATAGGGGGTCTGCAGCAGAACTGCGGTAACTGGTGATTGCTCGGGGCTGCGAACAAATCCACTTCTGGGGTACCCCACCTCCTGAAGATGGTCTCCAGAACCTGCCTGTTCAGTGACCACTTGTGGTGGTTCTGATTTATTCTGCTGAGAGCATCCGGCAGGAGATTGTCCTTCCCTGGAAGATGGACAGCTGAGATGGAGACTTCTAGGAAATATGCCAAGGTCCAGATTTTAATGGCCTCTGTGCACAGAGTCGATGACCTTGCTCCCCCTTGCTTGTTTATGTAATATATGGTGGTTGTGTTATCTGTTCTAACTTGAACCACCTTGCCTTTCATTCACTTAATTTGAGAATGACTGGAGACCCAAAAGAACAGCCCTGAGCTCCAATAAGTTGATGTGCAGGAGTGATTCCTGCTTTGTCCATGTGCCATGTGCAGTGTGATCCCCCAGATGTGTCCCCCAGCCCAGGAGGGATGCATCTGTGGTTAGTACCAGTGAGGGGGCTAGCTGCAAGAAAGGAACGCCTTGCCTGAGGTTGGTCTGGTCTTGCCACCACTGCAGAGCTTGGAGAACTGTTACTGTGACTGGCACTAGCTTTGACAGAGAATCTCTTTTTTGAAGCCAGTGAGATCTCAGATGGAACTGAATGTCCCTCATTTTGGAACTTGGCCCCTGACACTGTTGCTGTGGATGTTGCCATGTGACATAGCAGTTGCAGAAAGTGCCTTGCCGGCCTTGGGACGTGCAGCTTGAAGGAATTCAGTATCTGAATCAGGTTGCCCACTCTGTCTTGAGGGAGGAAAGCCCTTCCTTTGAGTGTGTCCAGCTCTGCTCCTATAAATTTTAGCAGTGGAACTGGTTCCAGCACAGACTTTTAGGTTCAGAAACCCCAATGAATGCAGGAGTACCCTGTGAGTGCCAGTGCCTCGTATCTGCTGATGTGACTGGTCCCTCTGAGCCAGTCGTCCAGGTAGGAAAATATTGTTGTTCCTTGCCTCCTTAGGTATGCCACAACCACAGCTAGGCATTTTGTAAACACCCTTGGGGCAGAGGTTAGGCCGAAGGGTACTGTCTTGAACTGGTAATGGCCTGATGGCAGTCTGAACCAGAGGTACTTTCACATCCCTATAAGGCAGTTTCATAGAAAGTAAGCATCCTTTAGGTCTAGGGATGCTAGCCAGTCTACTTGACTTAGGATTGGTAGAATGGTGGTCAGAGTTACCATCTTGAATTTTGGTTTGACAAATGTTTGTTTAGGTTTCTTAGATCCAAAATGGGTTGCCACTCCCCTGTTTTTTTTATTGTGAGGAAGTATCTCGAGTATAGGCCCTTTCCCCTCTGGTTTGGAGGGACTGGCTCTATTGCCTCCTGCAACAGTAGACTTGAAATTTCCTCTTTCAGGAAGATTGTTTCTGATGGGGAGGATGCTTTGAAGGTTCTTGACCACAGCCTTGGCATGAGCTTGATGCTGAGTAGAAGGCCCTTGCCTACTACCTCCAGGACCCACCTGTCTGTGGTAATGTTTTCCCTCCTGGAAATAGTGGGCCAGCCTGCCCCTACTGGTATTGGGAGGCGACCTAGCAGGTACCTCAGGGTGTCTGCTTGGTTTGTACTGCTGGCTGGACACTGGGGCTAGTGTGGCCACTGCCCCTTCTGCCTCTGCCTCTAAAGTATCCCCATTGTTGCCGGAACTGGGGGAAAGCCTGAGATTGGAAGAAAGGCCTATAATGAGCTCTGAACCTGCCACCTCTGGTCTGGTGTTTCCGGGGGGTAAATGCTCGCTCTCTGGCTGCAGCACTCTTACAGGCAGACTTATATTTGTCCATTTTCTTCATATATGTCTCTGTTTGTTCACCAAATAAAGACATGGGAAAACAAGGGAAGTCCGTCGCTTTTGTGTATCCTGGGTCAGGCTGGTAGTTCTTAGCCAGGCGAACCTTCTTAGGGACACTGATGCTGCCATCTGTCTGGATGCAGTGTCAGAGTCCACTGCCATCCTGAGCTCTGTTTTGCAGCTTCAATCCCTCTCTCTGCAGCCTCCTCTAGGTCTGCTGCCATGGGAGGTGGAAGTGATTTGGTTATTTCCATCACTGTGGATCAAAGGTTCTTCTGATACCTGGCCACATATGACATATAGCTGGCTTGTCTAATAGTCAGGAAGATGCCAGGTACACTTTTTGCAACAGAGTCCATCCTCCTAGAATCTTGTCCGAGGCTGAGAGGCCAGGGGATGCCAGCTTTGTCTGAGCTGCAACCTGCACTACCCCTCATGACTAGGGTGCCCAAAAGAAACTCGGCACACATTTGGCAACCCAGTATTTCTTGTCCGCCTTCTCTTCTATAGGGGCACAAAAATGGGTGTCTGCAAGACTTTCAAGTGTCTGTTTCTTAAGGGATTTATAGAGTGGCAACAGTAATCTCTTTGATGCTGGCACATCCATCATTTACCTATAATCCTCTTCCTCAGAGGATTCTTGAGCAGGAAGGTCAAGGGTCTGAGCAATTTGCTTCATAAAAGTAAAATATGAAGTGAAATCTTCAGTTCCCTTATCAGGGGAATCTGGTCTATGAGGATCTGGGGAAACCTCTGGATCAAGAGAGACGTTACACATTCCTAGAGAGGGTCCAAGGAGGGCAACCAAAATGATCCGAGGCCTGAGGGAGAGGACCTATAAGGAGGCGCTCAGGGAGCTTGACATGTACACCCTGGAGGAGAGGAGGGACTGGGGGACATGATAGAGATCTTTAAGTACATAAAAGGGATCAATAAGGGGGCCCAGTCAGTGTGATTCAAAGGAAGGAGGAGGGGACAACAAGAGGGAATGGGTGTAAGCTGGAAGGGGGCAGGTTCAGAGGGAAGAGGAGGTGTTATTTCACTGAAAGGGTGGTGGCGCCATGGAATGCGCTGCCCAGAAAGCTGGTAGAGGAGGAGCCTGCGGCTGGGTTTAAGAGGGGATGGGACAGGTACAGGGAGAGGGTCAATCTGACCAGGTCCATTGCAGGTGGCACACCTGCTACTGGGGGCAGTATAACCCAAAGGGGAGGGGAGGACACAAAAGTCGGCCCTGAATGCGGGTACTGAAAATCGAGCAGACTTGAAAGACTGTTAGGCCTATTCTGCTGGCATTTTAGTATGTAAGTGGCTCCCAAATTCCTCCTCATCATCATCATCTTCCTCCTCCTCTTCTGCAAAATTCCACCCCCCCCGGTCTGTTAAACTAGGGGCCTGGTTTGAACTGTTACCGAACCAGGACTTGCAGAGACTGTATTATGCAAATTGCGTCAGCGATGTCTTCTGCAGAAGGAGCTGCTGATTTCTTATTTTGCGGTTCCTGGTGTTTTTCTTTTAGTTTTTTCTTACCCACAATGGCAAGTTCAACAGCCATGTCTGTGGCTCTTTTTTTTTGTTCTATTTTTCTGCCCCGTGCTCGCTGGTCCACCACTCCTTCAGGCTCTACAAGTTCCCCCCCAGTCCCTACTGTCCTTACCCAGCCCTCCTCTGATCCTCGTGTTGCAGCCAACCCCCGAGATATCCCAGCGTATCCCTTTGCTGGGCGGGTCCCCCTCCTCTGAGGGGGGAAGGCACCAGAGGAGAGGGATGACCCCAGCACATACTCCTAGGGTCTGGGAATGCTGCAGAGGAACAAGAGGCCCTGGGAGGGCACTGGAGGCCCTCAAGGAACAGAGAGCCGTCATCCGACAGCCAGCGGCGATTTCCTGATTTTCCTTGAGGTGTGATGTCCATACGTCAAGGCAAACCAACATCTGTTGCGCACCACCCAACAATGACCCCGACATGTTGCCCTACCCTGGTCTCCACCAGCGGTCGCTCAACACTGAGTCGCAGCCCCTCCCTCCCCAAAGACAGCGAGCAGTCATGAGGCGCTCAAGCTGCCCCCGGCCGGCCCTCCAGCGACCTGAGGCTCGCTCCCGAATCCGCTACGCCGCAAGTGGAAATCCAACCGCTGCGCTGATGGCGGGCTGTGGCTCTTTCTCAGTAGAAGAGCTATCGTCCCTTTCAGAGGGCAGCTTCTCCGGTTCGCTCTGAGGAGGAAACAATTTTCCAACGGCTGGGTCAGCAGCCTTTTCAGACATTTTTTCCTGCAGTTTCTTCAACCATCCTTCAACTGTAGACTGAGGAACTGTTTGCAGATCTCACAGTGTCTTGAGGTGTTCAAACCGAGACAAAAAGACAGATTAAATGCGGATCTGCCTTAGCAAAAAATTCCCTGCACTCGGTACAGTGCTGGAAATCTGTAGGTCCCATTCTCTTCTTGGCTTTCTGTGACACAACCTAGAAGAAAACCCACTCTAAAGAAACACATTAAATTAAAACTTTTTTTTTTTTTGTCGGTTACGTTAACCGCTAGAACCAGGAGTTACCCCGATTAAATGTTAATCAAAAAACCGACTATACTCAAGTCGGTATAATACAATTTAAATAAAGTAACAAAATAGAGTACTAGAAGGGGAAAACCCCAAAGGAGATGCCAGTTTCCTCTCGGTTAATTACAGAGAGGAAGAAACCGGTTACTTACCCCTCCAACACTAAAGTCTAAACAAATTCTACCTGACAACCAAGGACACTGCTCCAAATACTGAATAAAACAACTTTTTACTAAGTAAAACTGAGAAAAATAAAGAATTTCAAACGATGAAAGGAGAGCTCTCCGGAGACGTCTTACTGAGACAAGCGGAGTAAAGAATTTGATGGTTTAGAACTGTTTACCAGGGACAGTGGTTTGAAAACCGAGCACGAGCCTAGCATTCCATCATTTGCATAGGTTCTAGAAACCATTTTGGCTCCGGGGCAGTCCTATGGTGAGACCATACTGCAGAAGTCAGACTACAGTAAGATTTCCTGGGGTTTGAAATGAAATTACACACCGACCGTAATTCTTGATCTTTCTGTAGGTAACTACTCTTACTCTGCCCTCCCTTGCTTGCCCAGAGGTTGGCGGGGGCTCCTGTCCCAGACCCCTAGGGTTCACCCTTCTGTCCTCTTGAGCGACATTGTCTCTTCTGTTTATATCCTTTCCTTTTCCTATCTCTCAGGCTCCCTTGCCCCACCCTCTTTCTTTTCTCTTTTCCTGACTTCACTCTCTGGCATGCAGAACTGGGATGGAGGAGTTGGTGTCGGTTACTGGCCAACTCGTGAGCGCCAGACAGTGCATCGGCCTCGAGGGCGGTGCCGTCCATGACACTGGCTCCTCCGCTTTTGGGGGGGGGGGAATGCTCCTGCAGAGTCCTGCTCCTCCAGCCAGAACCCACCAATGATGAGTGGTGAAGACATGGCACAGATAGGATCTTGCACTTCCTCAAGTACTAGTTGAAACTGTGAAGATCCACTATGGGGAGTCAACCCCCCATCCATTTTGGAACCGGAAATTATCTGGAGGTAAACCCCGAACCGGCTGTGGAGCCCAGGACATGGGCCACAGTGCCTTTCTGAAGAAGCTGACCGATATCCTCCCATAGGGTGGACAACATGTTCAGGGACACCATGTCTTTCTGTGGGGCATGGGCTCAATTGGGCGGGAGTGCCTTGAAGTCTAGGGCAAACCCCCAACACTTGAGCACCCATTTGTCTGATGTGATGATAGACCAGGCATATGCGAAATGCGAGCTGACCCCACATGGGAGTCAAGGTTGGGACACAATGGGGGGAGGGGAAGAGAGTGACACCCCGACCTGTCACTGGGCAGGTTTGCTGGAGGCTCTGGCACTAGCTGCTGGGGGCCAGACTTCTTGGAGCCAGAGGCAGCCCGGCTTAGGTTTGGGCCCACCAGGCCTGGGGTTGCCCTGCTTGGGGCTGCAGCGGTCTGGATGGAGGTGCCGGTAGGGCCAAAACTGAAAGGGCTTCTTCCTTTGCTTCTGGCCCTTAGGGTCCTTCTGTGAGGTTGTAACGGAGTCTAGGGTGGCACTGGACTTCTTGATGCGGGTAAGGTGACCAATCACACTCAGACCAAACAGGTCGGTACCCAAGAAGGGGATGTCCACCAACTTGTGCTGGGTGTCCGCCATAAAGGTCAAGACCCTTAACCATGCCCGGCACCGCATGGCAACTGCAGAAGCCATGGACCTGGCACAGGAGTCGCCAATGTCCAAGGCCATCTGGGGCTGTTGCTTGGTCATGGAGTATTCCTGGTCCCAGATCATCTTAACTGCCAGCTGCAAGTTCACAGGAATGTGGGTCATAATCTGGTCCAGGACTCCCATTAGCACATGGGAAGCTGGCCATCATGATGGCGAACAGGCCTGCCAAAGGCCCAGGGAGGAAGCGGCATAGACTTTCTTTGCTGCGTGGTCCAATTTCTTACATTCCTTTTTTGGGGGGAGACTGTCGATACCCGGCGATGATCCATACCCCAGAACATCTAGTCTGCTACCAGATCTTCGGCTGAAGGATGATTGGTGAACCAAGACAGAAACCCAGTAAGTACCACATATTTGCGAACCATACAGGCAGACAGCACCAGACAGGAGGCTGGATGCTGCCACAGCTCAAGGGTGAGACAAAAATGTCTTCTGCCACCAGGAAGGCAACTCCCAGGAGTCATCCTTGTCCAGGATCTTGGTCAGAGGATACTTGGCCCGCCTGGGGATCCCATTGGAGCTGATCCATTGATTCTTAGATCATGCAGAGCCCTGAAAGTGGCCAATCCATGTTCTGTGGTAAGCTCCTCCAAGGACTACTGGTTGAAGGCCGGAGTCCGAAGGAGTGCATGGAAGAATCTTCAGAGTCGGAGGACTCCTCAAACACCGCCCTTGGCCCAGGTTCCCCATGGACAACCCGTGGCTCATCTAACTGGGTGATCTTCACCGAGAGCCTGCCATGATGTCTGGATGCAGGGTGAGCAGCCTTGGACCAGGTCCCGTGCAAGGGCTGTGGAGGCAGGCTCTACCAGAATGAGCTGTGAAGTCGGTGTCGGCTCGACCGGGGGGGACCAGAGCGGGCCGTGGCACGGGTGACCAGGGAAGCACTGGGAGCTGAGATGAGGCGTGGCCATGGCCGAGAATCCACTGTTGCTAAACGAGTTCCTTGTAATGGTGCCACAAATTATGTTGGAGCCTGTTCTCGTCCAAAAACGAGATAGAAAAAGAAGCGCGCGCAGTTCTTGGTCGAGGGCAGAACACAGAGAGTCCCTAGATCTTAACCAAGAGCGTCTCGATTGGGACCGTCAGGTTGCTGGGCAGGAGACACAAGGGGAAGCTCCATGCAACTGAGCAACGATGGACCCCCAGGAACCCGAGGGGAGACAGCCAAATTGGCTGGTCTATCCGGCCCCTCCTGTGAGAAGGCCATAAGGACCGGAGTCCTGGAAAGTGAGTCGTCCCCACCATCCTCAAACAGTGGGTTGAGAGAGTTGAGAAATAGCTCGACAGGTTGGTCGACTGCGGCTTGACCAGTAGCCCCAACAGGGATATCGATGGGCCAGTGGCCTGGACTGGGACCACAGAAGCTTTGGCCAAAGTCAACAGCCATCATGCCAGATGCAGAATCGCAGGAATGGAAACAGTGAACCTGCTCTTGATCCAAAGACCTCTTGGGATCCATGGGCCCTCTTGGACCTGGAGGGCTGCGAAGAATCAGACCCTTGGAAGGGCCCTCCCAGAAAGTAGAAAGGACTGACATAAGTCGGAAAGCTCCAGTAAATAGAAGTGCACAAGCCCTCTGGGAAGTAGCATGGAGGCCGAAGCCGCGCGTACCGCAGCCTCTTGAGCGACAAGTTGCGCCCATCCCCGCCTCCGTAAACCACCTTACGAGCATCCTTGTACCAAACAGTAGGGTCCCATCTGTCCAGGCAGTGTAAGAGAAGGCGAGCATAATGGCCCTCCAATGTGGAGCACTGAAGAGACCATCACAGGCTGCAAGCCTGTGGATTGTGCTGGACCTTTAGGCAGTAGACGCATGAGGTGTGAGGATCGGTGTGCAACATCTTCTGGTTATAAGCGGTACACCACTTGAACCTGGACCCATTTTCTGGTCGTCACGCTCCAGTCAGTGCTCTTTTGTTTTTTTTCTTTGTATGCACACAGTCTACGTCAAAGGCTCAAAGACCTAAGTTTGGGCCGACACCACATGCAGGAGCTACGGAGGAGATCTGATACTTCCAGCAAAAAGGAAGATCTGATGCCCTGGGATGGTGCCAAGGAGGACAACACTCACGTGGGTGGAAGGAGCTTAGCTTGAAGACCTTCCAGTGAGATTTAAAGGGGAAGGAAGAACTGCCAGAAGTGTGAATAGTGCACCATATCCACATCCCTAGAATAGCTGCTGCACCACTTCTTCTAGGTTGAGCTCCCAGAAGCATAGCCCTGGTTCAGGCAGAAGAGAGGGATGGTAGGCAGGTAAGTGCTGCTCTATGAAGAAGATATTTGCAGAGAGTAGAGCTACAGTAACAGTAACCTACTTCTATATCTTCTAAGAATTAGTCCTCTATAGAGCTCTACTCTGTGCGTCAGTTAGCAAGCTGACCCTATGGAAGGAGGAGCAAGCTCATTCATGATGCCCCAAGGGCCTCAGCCCCTCAGTGAGTGTGTGTGTGTGTGTGGGGAGACCACCTTAATAGGGCTCGACAAAGGTCTAGTGGGCCAGCAGCAGCTTCAGAGGGCAATAAGCTTGGTGAGTCCGAGAAAATTCCAGTCAGTGGCTCAATGGGTAGCATGTTCACCTCTGGGGCCAGAAGATCAGGTCATGGGTTTTAATCCACACCTGGTACCTGAAATAATACCTGTAACTAGCCAGCCCAGTGGCGCTGAGGGCTGAGGCGCTAGATGCCTTACCTCGCGTTACGCCGGCAACCCATGTTCGGGAACATGCACGGGCTGCCGGAGGTTGGCAGAGCTGGAGAAGGATTGAGCATTCGAGGGACTGCTCTCTTTCTCCGGGGAGAAGGATGCCAGTGCTCAGCACTCGACTAGCCCCTAGGCTGGGGGGCAGTGCGCCGATGTTGCAGATGAGGGGCGGAGATGGGTCAGATGCCTGGAGGAGCATGTGAGGACACATGCGCGCTCCCTCCACCGGTGTCACTGCATGCCCCTCTCTGCAGGGGAGAAAATGGAAAACAGGAGTTCTCGCCATAGATGACTACTGTCCCCCTTGCAGCGCCGACGGGAGGGCACCTCCCCCGAACTGGATCCGGTCTGGTGGGTTGAGGGTCTCCCCGCCTCCTGCCACGAAGGGTAAGTTGGGGAGGCTGAAAAGGAGGGGGCCTCATACCCAGTTGGTGCAAGGGGGGATGTCAGATGGCAGGACGGGGACTCCAGAAGAACAATACGAACAAAACAAAAAAAAATACCCATAACTGACACTATAGTACATGTGCCATCCTTCAGATGAGACATTAAACTGATGTTCCTTCTGCCCATCTCTGGTCACAGACCAGGTGGAAGTAAAAAGATCCACTGGCATTTATGAAAGAAGAGTAGGGAATCTTTTATTGAAATAAACATTCAAAAAATTAATAAAACAACCTCAAATACTGAAACAAAAAGCAAATAACATTCCTGTTATGTCAAACATGAGAAAAAAATTAAGGGAAAAAAAAAACATTCAGAATCATAAGAAAAACAAAACTGCAGTAATTTCAAACCAAAAACAGCCAGATTAAATCTCCTCACCCAGGGAAAGATCCAAGACATATTTTGCATAATTGTGTCCTAGTGCCCACAGGCAATCGGCAACCTTCCAAGGAAAATACCTTTCTGACAGGCCCAGTTATAATATCTAGAAGTATCCTAACTGTAACTTGCTTTTGATGCAAAACTAGCTCGCATCTACAGTAATTTGCCAGATAGCAAACCATCAATTCAGTGAACTCAGATACACCTATTTACTGTATTTGTTTATGGGTAAGTGCACTGATCCAATGGACCGTTTTCAGGCACGACCTAGACCTAGCTTAAAATACAATGGGGACAGGCACAGTAGGAGTTTCAAGTACAATACAGAGTACTAGAACACATTTAAGTATTACTATACAGTTTTGTACAGGATAAACAAAAAGCAATTACAGTACAAGTAATTAACGTGCACATCAACACAACTGGACATGAAACATTGTACAGATACGCAAGAATAAGGGCTGAGACAATAATGCCAGACAGGGACCCAGGAGCATGTCATTCATCCAGGGGAACAGGAACAGTTTACAGTTGCCATCAGAAGTGACTTATAGTGGGACTTAAATAGGGGTGTGAGTCTAGGGTCCACAGTGAAGCAGATAAGACTGTTCCACAGGGTTGGGGCAGCTGACAAGAAGGCTTTCCGGCTCATGCATGTAGTGACCTGTGGGCACTCTTAACAAGAGACTAGAGGAGTTCTAGATGTAATGGTGGTATGTCTTAGGTCTGAGCAGAGGGGGATGCATCTTTATCCCTAAATGGCATTATCAACCATGCAATCTCGGGGGATGCTGTTGAGCCCAAGCAAAATGGACGCCTAGGAGCAGTGCTCTGCAAATATATCACATGTTTTACATAACTGCTTTTTGAGTGACTAGAAAGAAATTAAAATATTATCTAGCGATCGGAAGATTTGCTTATAAGGCATGGGGAATCCAAAACAGGATAAGACTTCGAAGGAGGGAGCCAGAAGCAAAAATGCTCCTGGACCACCAGCCACACGGTCGACAATCAGCCAGGCAGTGCTGGAACCCACACCAACCAGAGAAGAGACTTTACAAACCCTGGGTACAAATATCTCCCAACTCATTGCTTCAGTCAAAGGCCTGGCTACTATATTTGACTCTAACAGAGTTACAACTTTGGAAAATCACGGCAACTGTTATTAAAACAAACTACAGAGGCATGTAAACGCTCTGAAGCTGCCCTGGGTGCTCCTGCAAATTTAATAAAGAAAATACACATCTACAATCTTGCCTGGAAAAGCTAGAAAATCAAGTGCGGGCAGCAAATTTGTGAGTGATTGATATGCGGAGAGAAGTGAGAGGCGACCACTTGGGGTTATTCATGGCTGTATGGCTGGAACAACAATTGGCCAACACCTCATGGGCCATCACGTCAACAGAAAGCCTACAAGTGGCCTGGAGGGCAGACAAGACAATCCTGAGGCCCCTTGGGCGTGTTGGTACTGGATGGCATGGGGACAAAGAGACTTCGTGCTGGCGTTAGCCAGACAAAAACAGACATTGCTACATGATGGACAACAAGTCTGCTTGTACCTGGACCCGAGTTTTGCTACTCGGCAAAAGGAAAAGAAATCTGACGGTGTACATGCCATCCTAAGGGAAGCTGAGATACTGCATGGTATGCTCTCGCCGGCCCAATTACGATTAGTGCATCGGGGAAAGTGTATAATTTTTTTGATCCAACGGAGGCTCTAAAATGGGCCCAGCGAGGCACCGAAGACAGCAGCAAACACAGTCCGATGACGAGGAGGTTAAGCAGGGAACTTGAGCACCCTGTGAAGTAAGCCTGTCTAGGTTTGCCCAAAAAACAAAGTTCTGAATGTTGTTGAATATTTTTCAGTGAAACATTTCTGGACATATTAGCCAGGGATTGCTATAAGTTGTCTACTATTAAAAGGGGTGGGTCGATTGACCGATTATGTGGATGTAGAACCTTGGTTTCTATTTTCATTTATATGCAACAGGTTCAGATAACAACTACAGGACGATGATGCTGAGCTCTTTTGACTTCATTTTTAGTCTTAATGGTTATTCAGGTGATTTTAAAAATGTTCTAGTTATGCCTAATTCAATATGTTATTATTAGGAGTGAGGGTCTGTTTGAATATACAACCTTTGGGTATAAAACATTGGTAAACACATGAACCTCATTCCCTATAGAAGGGAATAGAGGCCCGATTCATATTATATTATGTTTCAAATGTATTCATGCGGCTCATGGTCTCAGTTAAACAGCAATTTAAAAAATATTAACATTAGCTTTAAAGGCTATTACAGCCTACACGAATCACCCTCCAAAGATGTATCTTACTGATGAATACGACCACTTTAAAATGCATGTATTAAGAGGGGTGACACCCTCATTGCTGATGAACATCATTCTCGTGTCTCAACCAGATTGAATTTTTTATGTCTTATTGCTAAAACAATAAATACAAAGTTTAAAAAAAAAAAAATGAAAATTACATACCTACTGTAATTCTTGATCTTCTTGGACCAATTCTCCACCACTCATTCACACTAGTGGGACTATGCAGAGGCACTGGGAGCCAGAAATCTTCAGGAGGCTGGCACCAAGGTAGGACCGATGCATGAGCAGCGCCACAAGGCTGGCTTGCGCCGTATAGGCCATCTCAGTGTCGACCCTCCAACTGCCTCAGTACATTTTTTACCAAGGAGGTGCAGTGTAACCTAACCTAGGAAAACTAACCTAATCTGGACATAAGATAGCCCGTATGACCCGTGTAAGAAGTGTCAGCTCAAGATAATCTTCACAGCCCAGGTGTGTGAATGAGTGGCGTAGACATCATCCAAGAAGATCAAGAATTACGGTAGGTACGTAATTTTCATATCTTCCTGGACAAAGTCTACACCACTCAATCACACTAGTGGGAGAGTACCGAGCTGAAAATAATCCCCTGAGAAGGGCGGCAGGAGAAGGAGCTCACTTAAGACAGAAGTCCATTAAGGACTGTCCTGCCAAAGGAAGGATGCTGTCTGGCATGGATGTCCAGGGCGTAGTGCTTCACGAAAGTGTGCACAGAGCTCCAAGTGACCACATTGCAGATGTCTGCAATGGGCACGTTTTGAATCTCCGCCAGGGATGCCGTGAATGCTCTGGTTGAGTGGGCATATACCCTGCCTTCCAGCTTGACCTGTGCCATCGAGCAGCAATGGCTAAGACATGCCACTAGCCAGGCTGAAATGCATCTGATGGCAACAAGCTAACCCAGCCGGGCCATGCTGAATGAGATAAAGAGTTGTTTGGATCTGCAAATCGCTTTCGTTCTGTTGATGTAGAATCGCAAAACCCTTTTCACATCCAGAGAGTGAAGGGTACGCTCCCCTTCATTCTGGAAATTTGCAAAGTAGGTCGGAAGGACCAAGGGCTGTTTAGGTGGAATTCCGAGACTACTTTGGGAAGGAATTTAGGGTGAGTTCTGAGAACCACCTTGTCCTTGTGAAATACTGTGTACAGGGGTCTGTGAACAGGGCATGTATTTCAGATACCCTGTGAGCGGAGGTAATGGCCACAAGGAAGGCTGCCTTCCAGGTCAGAAACTTCAAGTTGCAGGTTGCTAGAGGCTCAAATGGTTAATGGGTGAGCATGTCTAGCACAATATTGATATCTCATGTGGCCACCAGCCTCCAGACAGGTGGTCTAGTGTGTAGGATACCTTTAAGGAATCTCTTGACTAAGGGTAACTGAGCCACTGACATATTGTGTACTGGCTTGTGATAGGCAGAAATTGCGCAAATGTGCACCTTTACTGTCGAGTATTACAGTCATGTATTCAACAGGTCTAAGAGTTACTCCAACACCTTGCTTGGTGAGCAAGCACAGGGGTCCAGGGCGGACTTTGCACACCAAATGGAACATTTTTCCACTCTGCCATGTAAGTCTTGCTAGTGGATGGCTTCATACGACCAAGAGGATTTCTAAGATTCTCAAGAGGCGTTAAAGGGACACTGTTGACCTGTTTTGCATCATATAATTTTAGGTAAAATCCACATTTTATGATTGCTTACTTTCTTTAAAATTCATTGAGGTTGCTGGTTGTTTTATCTGCCTCCTTGCTTATTAGAACCAAAATGCATGGTAATGTATAGCTATGCCCAGCTTTGTTTTGCTTTAAATCACTAAACTACTCATAATACATACTTCCTGAACATTAGAAACACCCTCAAACAGTGCAGCCACTCATGATGCAATAATATCCTCTGCTCCCACTGCATAATACGTGACTAGACTGTGTTGGGGGTGTTCCTGAATCAGAAAAGATGCATGGGAGCTGGTCAACAAATGTAAACAAACACGTTTCGGTGTGGTAACACCAGTATGGTGGGCAGTCAGTTTTTCACTTTTTAAAAGAAAAAAGGGATCTGAATCACAATACCAGATGCATTAACAGCCTCTGTAGAATGTGAAGTGTCATAAAATGTGTTTTTTTAAACTATGGCCACTTTGAGGCCTAAGGGGGTTGACAGTGTCCCTTTAAACCTACCCACTTCTATCTTCTCAGGAGCCAGGCATGGAGATGAAGGGATCGTAGGTTGGGATGGATCACCGGACCCTGAGTCAGGTCGTCTGACTGAAGGAGAAGTTGTTCCAGAGGGACCTCTGAAAACTCGATGATTAACGGAAACCATATCTGGCGAGGCCAGTATGGGGTGATGAGAATCATGCTGCACCCCTGCGCCACTAGCTTGAGCAGCACCCTCCGAATTAAGGAAAGAGGAGGAAACTCATGCAGAAAGCATCTAGTCCATTGCAGTCTGAATGCATCCTGACAGAAAGTGCCAGGTTCTGGATTTCTGGAGTAAAACAGAGGCAGTTTTGCACTGAGTGGGGATGCAAAAAGGTCCAGGTCCAGAGTGCCCCACTCATCAAATAGCGACTCTATGACGTTTGAGTCAAGAGACCACTTCAAGTTCAAGTTTACTGCAGGAAAACTCCATTGAGCAAGCTCATATACAAGGAGGTCCTGTGACATAAGCACTTAAAGTACAAACATAGATAGGTAATAACAGTATATACATGAAATGCACGTTACATGATACAGGCTGGATATACATACAAGGGTACCACATAGGGTGACCGCAGGTGGTAAACATTAATATGAGACAGGGAAGCGACTTACAGGTTGCATACTGATAAATGAAACATGATGACTGGTGTGTGCAATACATATATTTTGGCAGCTAGAACAAACAACAGACTACCACTGATATGGAGGGGAGGAGTGATTTGATAGAGTAGCAGTGTGGATCCACCTCCATTCTGCTGAGGCGGTCTGCCAGATCATTCCGGATTGCTGGCAGGTAAGACTGCCTGGATCAGGGGCTTCGTGCTCCAGACACCACTCCCACACTCTCTATAGCTAAGAGTGTGCTCCACCCCGCTTGTTGATGTAGTACATCACTGCTTGTTGTCTATCTGAAGAAGTATTACTTTGTGACAGAGGACATCCTTCAGGTCTCTGACAGTGTACAGGACAGCTCTCATCTCCAGGACATTTATGTGCAGATGGGACCCGTCCTGGCTCCACAGGCCCTGGGTGTGGAGGTCCCGACAGTGAGCTCCCCAACTGGTCACAGATGCATCTGTGGTGATGGTGATCTGAGTCTCCAGTGGGGCAAAGGGGAAACCCTGGAGAAGGTTGTCCTCCTGGGTCCACCAGGTCAGTGACCTCTGTCACCTTGATGTGGAAGGACTGCGGATGCGTGGTCAAGGACCACTAAGTGCTGAGCATCCACTGTGTGGTTCTCATGTTAAGTGGGCTAGGGTACCATGAAAATGGACGCTGCCATGACACCTAGCATCCGCTGCATCGAGAGGCTTGGATTAAGTCGCTCTCCTTGATTAACTCATTGTCTCCTCAGGAGCTCTCTGAAGTTGCAGCAGTCCTGTATACTGATAACAGTGAATCCTAGGGCTTTGTAAGCAAAATCAAGCCATAATCATCATGTCGCAAATAAATGCTTACAGCTCAAGAACCGTGTGTGCTAGGCACAAAGTATGAGTGGCAAACTTGTTCAGCATAAAATTACCTTTCCAATGATGGTATGCAATTAATAATACGTAATTAAATTTTTTTTCTATGCTGGTCGAAAGAGTAAAAAAAAATATTTTTACACAAAAAAATGCACTTAAAGCCATTTTTTGTTTGAAAGTATGTGACATAACACCAAATTCAGCATGCAGAAACCAGATGCAGTTTTAATAATTTGTTTGTTAAAAAGACAGCTATTTCTATAGTATAAAATATGTTTTTTCCATTTTTCTCAAGGTGCTTTGGCGAGGTTTTAGACATGAATCAGAATCATATACCCCATACCATAAACAAATGTGTATAACTCCTAAAGTATACATGATACACACAACAGATCAGTGGCAAACTTGTTCATCACAAAATTTCCTTTCCAGTGGTGCTATGCAATCAATTGTGCTCTATGTGGTTTTTGTTTTATGCTGGCCGAGATACCCAGAATGTGTGTTTTATTCAACATGCTTCGATGGTTCTTGATGGACAAAATGACAGCCATAACACACCATGTCATAAACAAATGCAACTAACTCCTGAACTATACATGATACACGCAATATGTCAGCACACAATCTGATCATAACTAAATTACCTTTCCAATGGTGCTATGCAATCAATTTTAATCAATTCGGTTTTTGTTTTATGCTGCCTAAGATACCCAGAATCAGTTTTATTCATAGTGCTTAGGTGGTTCTTGACGGACAAAATGTCAGCCATCCACACCATGCCATAAACAAATGCAAAAAACTCATGCACAATACATGCTACACACAATATGTCAGCACACAATCTGTTCATAACTAAATTACCTTTCCAACGGTGCTATGCAATCAATTGTAATTAATTTGTTTTTTGTTTTATACTGGCTAACATATAGTTCTTATGGTTCTTGGTGGACATAATATCAACCATACACACCATGCTATAAACAAATGCAAAATAGAGAATAAAATATGGGTCTGGGTGTGTAACAAGAATTTACACACCCGAGGGGTCTGATGCTACATAAACCCCGAGGGCGAATACTTTATTCCCAGACCCATACTTTATTCTCTATTTTGCATTTGTTTATGGCATGGTGTAAAAACAGTTTCTGTTTTATTTTTCTGTCAGATTCCACAGTTTATTCCTCCAGTTGCTGCTGTACAGTGTGCAAAAACACATACAAACTTACACCCGAGTTCTTCTGGCATTGCTGGTTCGAGCGACATGGAATCGGTGAGCAGCTATCTGCTGCGTGCGCATACGCCTGTGACTCACTCATGGCGTGTTTGCCGTTATAAACTCCTTTATAACGGCAAATTATGCCACGGTTTCCCTATGGGAAAAAGGGGAAACCAGTTATTTTTAAGTCCTAAAGTATACATGATACACAAACTGTCAGCGGCCTAGCTGTTCAGTAAATTAACATTGATTGTATAGCACCATTAAAGGGAATCGAAACATTTTTTTTTCATACTTGCTGCAATTACAAAAAACTGCATTTTATTCAAGTTGCTTAGGTGACTCTGAGCTCATGATAGACAAGTGTCAGCCATACACACCATACCATAAACAAGTGCGCATACCTCCTAAAGTGCGCAGTGTGAAAATGCACAATATCACACCGTGATGTCATCATCAAACCAAAGAAACACACAAAACAGTCCGATTGTATAAAAGGACTAAGTTATTGACAGGTATTTGATATAGAATAGATCTGAACTTGTATCAAGTGAGCGCAGGGAACCATTACTCAGTGCAACGCTAAGCTCCACCACTCATTTTATTCCCCAAGCTCACTTGCCACTCATTCAGATATATGCATATATATATATATATATATATATACACACACACACACACACACACACACACACACAGACACACACATATACACATTTATATACACATATAGACACACATTTATACACATCTACATATATATCTATATATTTAGTCTATCATTTTGATCCAACCATATACACAGGCAATGCATGATCAACATATGCAAAGACATTCAACAACACAGCATCACCACAAATCATGAGGTGCACAGCGGCACCATCTCTCACACAACACGCACGTATAATAATGAGCAGTGTTGTGCACTTTGTGGGCATAACATCACAACACATACAAATATGTGCACGGCGACACCCATGGTATTTGGCACGGCGGCTACAAGTCACATCACATAGACTACAAAATGTCAACAACAAAATGACAATCCCACAATCACATTTTCTTACCTTTTCAGATGGCATCAGATGGTGTCCCACTATGATGTGCACGGAAGACATTTCTACATTCTTACATTCTTTCCTGATGTAGTCCCAACCTCTGTTCTGCTGTGTCCACACACTCTCACAAACGCACGGGTGAACAAACAAAACACACACATACCAGGAGCTTGAGTAAATGGCCTCCGCCATGCATTTATTCAATATAAATTTACTTTCAATCATCCGCGTGTAGCCGCACCACACCATGCTTCAAGTCCTTCAGAAAGTCATCCAATCCCTCATCCGTCAAGTACACCATCTGGCGGTACACTCCATGCCTGTGAAACCGAGGCCAGGTGCGGACCACTGACCTGCCCATGGTATCCATCATAGACAACATGAACCCACTGTGTAGTCTTCTGATTTTCTCGATGGCCCGCACATCTCGTGCTCCACTCCACTTCAACCGCTGCACAATGTCGGACCATACAATATGGACTCTGGGCCACCAGCACTTGATTTGATGCAGCATCTGCCTTATGGTTCCCTTCAGTTCCCGCAGCGGGCAGGTTGCCAGATCGTTGCCTCCCAAATGAATAATCAGAATGTCGGGATGAGGCCCACCATGCTTCTCCTGGAGCACTGGAATCAGTCCATCCCATCGCATTCCTCTTCCAATCCAATGAACTCCCACTCTGTCTTTTCCTAACCACAAGTTTTGCCCTCCTGTGCTCTGCTGTGCTCTTTCTGCGCCCAGTAAACAAAGGAATGACCACAGATCCAGATGCTGAGACGCTTGCTCCTTTCACCTGCAACCAAATGCGAGATATTATTACCATCGATATATCCGTGACACTCCACCCATGTCCCTCACTACCCCTGCTTTTCCCCTATCATGGATTTTACACCCCACATACCTTGTGTTTGCTTGCCTGCTGCCATATCCTGACTTGGGTTTGACCTGCAATTTGGCTTCTGTGCAGTTGACAACTCCATGGCTTACAGCGTCCCACGGCTTTTGCCTCAGTGTACTCAAGATTTGAAATCACTTGTTGATGCACGTGTCTGGGAGCTGCCTCCTACTGACCCCCCCCCTGTTGAGGTAAACCAAAACATGGAATTAATTAAATGCAGCACACCTATTCCCAAGGCTTGTGATCACGTAGGGCTCCTATTGGTTGATGTTTCCAATTGTGATCCTAATAAACTCTATTTCCATTTCCAGTGTCTGTTGTTTTCCATAATAAAGACCACTACACCCTATATTGTGTTGTCAGTTTCTTCTATGCAACGTTGCAGGTGACACAGTATGATTTTAGAAATAACACAAACACCACATTTCGTTGAATGCAAAACTGCATTGAAGTTGCTTGTGGCTGTGGGCGCTCACGTAGCCATGCAATCAAAAGTCGGGTTCCTTATGACTGATGCTGAGTGTGTCCAGCTGTCAGAGAATGAACTGCTATGTGCCCATAGTGATGGAAGCAATCCACAAGGGCAGCAATGCACAAGCCTGCTACATAACACATATTTGCACAGCTTGTCGGCGGAATGCGTGTCGTGGGGCTCTGCATCCAAATGAAAATAAAAAATGCGGAGCTAAATCCGCCACTCTACAACAGTGCTGGAAGAGTTAGTGGAGCATGGTTCGTCGCATGTGACAATGCACCAACTGGTGTGCTCAGGACAGTTTGTGCTCTCCAGTACCTCTGTCAGCTTGCCACATTGGTCTGGTGAGTGAGATATGGACCACCACTTGTTATTGCAGTCACCAGTCCACATTAGCTCCACATTTTTTTCTCCATTTGGCACAGTGCCAAAGCCTGCATTAGCTGCTGTGTCTTTCGCTAACCACAGATGTTCCACTCAACTCTTAGGACAATCCACTCGCATAGCATAACCACTTGTCCGCCACGCCAGATCCGTCAGCAAAAACCCTATCTGCCCGAAACAGACATCCAGAGTGTCTGACTCATCACTCTGTTCCAAGCAATCTCGGCCTGCAGCTGCGAACAACCATGCACACTGCACATCAGCCTTCCTCCAACCACCAAAGCCATCAAAGAACAGTCAGCCAACATACTGTAAGTCCAGCAATGATCAGACATTCATCCAGAAGCGGTCCGTGCATTTTCCTCACCAAAACAACCTCCATGTCGCATCAGCCTTTGTCCGAATCATGCAAACCTGCAGCTGTCAACAGGCCTTGCTGCACATGACCCTTGGTGTCTTCACAGTGGTACATCCCATTGTATCCCATTTCGTTGATCCTTCAAACAGTTCTTCATTTGCGGGTAGTTACGTTTGTCAATGTGTCGTTGCATGTTCACGTTACAATAAACTTTCCTATTGTCACCTTCGCCATCACACTT
Source organism: Neoceratodus forsteri (assembly GCA_016271365.2). Taxonomy (NCBI): domain Eukaryota; kingdom Metazoa; phylum Chordata; order Ceratodontiformes; family Ceratodontidae; genus Neoceratodus; species Neoceratodus forsteri. The sequence continues at coordinate 911,237,079 of CM028136.1, forward strand.
TGTGCCCTTAGTGACGATTTTCATCAGGGGACCTGGCTGTAGAAGACACATGATCCCTGAAACAACACTGGTGACCCTTACAAGTCATCATGCGTCGTTGTTTTCCTTGTCGTCCAATGTAACATGAAGCCTTCCTTCCTTCCTTCCTTCCTAGCAAGACACTGAAGCATTGCTGTTGGAGTCACACTGGTGATACATAAGGCATTCAATGCAGAGGCCTTGCATGCTACTGATGGTTCTGCTCCTTCTGCTTCAGAGCACAATTCGCGGCACCCACCCACCGCCCAGTATTTTTAATTTTCATTTGACACAGCCCATTCAATGACTGGCATGTTACTGCATTACCTCCGATACACCAATGGGCCAAGCAGGCGGTTCCACCAATGCAAGACAATCTGATCCACGCCCATGACACTGTTTCTGAAGTACCTGCCACCAAACCATTTCATCCAGTTCTCGCTTGCACCATTCTTCACGTCAGCTGCTGCTCTCCTCAGCCATTTCCTTGTCCTGCTCAATGATGCATCTCCTAAACCTCTCGCATCTCAGCACCCGGTCTCTCTCTCTCTCTCTCTCTCTCGCAGCACCCTGATCTCTCTCTCTCGCAGCACCCCAGTACTCGAACTCACGCAATCTGGTATGTCTGTTCCCTTCTCATGCAGCTCCCCATCATGTAGTCAGAGAAGCTGCAGAGGAAGTACTGGGGTTAAGTATTTTTGTGTGGACAGTTTGAGCCTCTATCTGTACTGGTGATACTCAGGAAAACAATCAACGCAGAGGTGTAGTTTGCATGTGCTGCATGTATATGACGGTTTGGCATGTATTTTCTTCTGCAAACAATTTTTGCACCTCCCCTTCTTCCCTTTCACGGGGTGGTGTAGTCCATCACAAGTTGGATTCTGCGCGATTACTGGAAGTGGGGCACTACGTCTTCTGTGTGAATATCCTTCCAACAGATTCTCAGAAAGGAGCATGCGGAAATTCAGTTGTCTGTGCTTGTTCACCCGTCCAGTCTTTGATCGCTGAACATGATTCACGCTCTTTGGAACAGAGTAAATGCATTTGCCAATGCCATGTCCCACAAAACCAGAAAAGGTAGAGCCACCACTTCTTTGATTTTCTTGCGCATGAGTACTGCCCCGAGCTGGTCAGCGACGTCCACACCGTTCATGTACGTGTTATACTGCAGCAGTACCCTAAACATGCAATTGATACATCTCTTTGTCTCCTTGGCACAGACATTGCTGGTGAGGTAGGGTCATGGTTTGTTGACAACAAGAAAATGGGATGGTTGTCTTTCCACGCTGTGGCAACAAGTGAACCATTCGGTCGTTGTTCATAGTAGCCACGAGCTTTCTTTTTCATTGATAATTTGTTAAGTTCGGAAGGCCATCCAATCCCGTTGGTCCACATCATTCCACATGAGTACAAGCCAACGTTCAATAGTTCTTTTGCCAGGTGAACTGAAGTAATTGTCAAAATATACATGGTGCCTTTTGCCATGCAGATCCTGAGTCAGGTCTTTCACAACCCTCTCTGCAAGGCCCACTTCCACAGCACCAGCAACTTTTCCTGTGTACACTTGGAAGTCAGACACATAACCATTATGAGGATCTGCAAGGATCCATACTTTTATCCCATACCGTTGTGGCTTGCATCGCATGTATTGCTTGAAGGACAGTTGTCCTCTAAAGCCCGCCATTGCCTCATCAATTGACACTTCTCAGTGCAGGTTGTACTCCGTCTTGCATGCCTTGACAACATGCTTGATAATTGGTCGAACTTGATGTAGCTTATCATGCTCTTGCGATCCTCTTGGTGGATTTAGCATGTTGTCACTTGCGTGCAAATACTGCATAATCTTCTCATAACACTCACGGGTCATTAACTTTGAAATTGGTAAACGTCCATAGAGATGGTGCTTCCCCCAGTACATGCGGCGTCTTTATAACTGACATGTATAGTCGCATTCCAAATAAGGCTTTTATGTCACACGCAGTTACTGGACTCCATCGGTGGTCAACTTTGTTTGCTTCTGCCTGCTCGGGCACTGTACCGTTTGTCTCCTTGGCTATCAGGTCATAGAGAATTGGTGGGAATGTTAGGTTCATAAAATCCATGGGAGTCTTCTTTGCACTTATCAGTGTGGTTGGACCCACAGGCTCCTTGAAATCCTCAACATGGACCTGCTGTAAGCAACCTGTCCGTTCATCATTGTGACCAGCATCCAGATGTGGCGTAGGTTGCTCAGGTTGTTCTGCATCAACATCATGTAGTTCATAATGGTCATCAATCTCAATTTGGGTACTCCCATGCTGCAGTGTAGCCAAAGGAAGATCATCTTTGCTGTCGGAGTCATTCCTCTGCTGACGTAGCTTGGCCAGTGGCATATCATCCTCTTCACTCTCCGTGGAGTGTCTCTTCCGCCGCAGCGTAGGCAGGGGCAGATCATCATCGTCACTGAAATCGCTGTCGCTGTCCTGTGTAACCAAAGGCTTCATACGCACCAAGTCCACCTCGATGTCGGAATCATCAAAACCTTGAAAGTCATCTGCCTCATTGTAACTGGCACTATCGAAAAGGTCTAGCAAGTCATTTTTGTACACATTCGCCATATTTCCGGTGGTGATCTGTGGGGTTGCGGTTTCTCACAGGAAAACAGCCGTCTCTCTCTCTCGATCTCGGAGCGGTCTCTACAGCCGTCTCTCTCTCTCTCTCTCGATCTCGGAGCGGTCTCTACAGCCATCTCTCTCTCTCGATCTTGGAGCGGTCTCTCGATTGTCTGCAATCCAAAAAAAAAAAAAAAAAAAACATCTTTGCACTGCAGACACGACTCACCTAGGCCACCACCTTCAAAACCTAAACAAGCAGTATAACCTGTATGCACATACATCTCCACGACATATGAGTAAGCCTGCCAAATATCAGACACCCTACGCTATCCACCGACAACCATCACAGCATACCCCACAGTGTTCAATGGTCCCCCAAAAGCTGGCAACAACACAAAATGGCATTCTCTTCATATCACATTGCTTTCTTAGACGACCAGCTGCAGGTGGGAGACCATGAGACTCAGGGAATCCATTTTATGGGATGGCACCTGGTGTTTGAAGGTGGGAGGAGGCCCCGGACAGCATGGCAACCATTTTGTGTGATGAAGTCAGGTCTCGGGGTCACCGAAAGCAGGTACTGCTGTTTGTGGAGGATGCGGGCCTTGCGTCACCCGCCACCATGCCAGAAACAGCACTGCCTGTTGTCCGGTGCCCCCCACGAGACCCGGACGCCATCACACAAAATGGTTGCCATGCTGTGAGGACCTGACCCCCCCTCAAACACACACCACAATCCCACAAAATGAATTCCTGGTGGCCAGTGTTCTCCACATGCTATGGTATCCACCGACAAACATCACAGCATACCCCACAGTGTTCAGTGGTCGCCCCCCCAAAGCTGGCAACAACACAAAATGGCATTCTCTTCATAGCACATTGCTTTTTTAGATGACCAGCTGCAGGTGGGAGACCATGAGACTCCAGGGAATCCATTTTGTGGGATGGCACCTGGTGTTTGAAGGTGGGAGGGAGGTCCCGGACAGCATAGCAACCATTTTGTGTGATGGCGTCGGGTCTTTGGGGGGTCACCCAGAAAGCAGGTACTGCTGTTTGTAGGAGGATGCCGGGCCTTGCGTCACCCGCCACCATGCCAGAAACTGCACTGCCTGTTGTCCAGGTGCCCCCCCCAAGACACGACGCCATCATACAAAATGGCTGCCATGCTGTAAGGGACCTGACCCCCACCGTGAAACACACACCGCAATCCCACAAAATGGATTCCTGGTGGCCAGTGTTCTCCACATCCTCGGTATCACCGACAAACATCACAGCATACTCCACAGTGTTCAGTGTGGCTCCCCCTCCAAAGCTGGCAACAACACAAAATGGCATTCTCTTCATAGCACATTGCTTTTTAGACGACCAGCTGCAGGTGGGAGACCACAGACTCAAGGAATCCATTTTGTGGGATGGCACCTGGTGTTTGAAGGTGGGAGGAGGCCCGGACAGCATAGCAACCATTTTGTGTGATGGCGTCTGGTCTTTGGGGGTGGGGGTCACCAGAAAGCAGGTACTGTTTGTAGGAGGATGCCGGGCTTTGCGCCACCCGCCACCATGCCAGAAACAGCAATGCCTGTTGTCCGTGTGCCCCGAGACCTGGCGCCATCACACAAAATGGTTGCCATGCTCTAAGGGACCTGACCCCACTGTCAAACACACACCACCATCCCACAAAATGGATTCCCTGGTGGCCAGTGTTCTCCACACAACAAACATCACAGCCTACCCCACAGTGTTCAGTGGTCCCTTCCCCCCCCAAAGCCAGCAACAACACAAATCAGCGCCATCAGATTCCCTTGTGTCCCGACTGTTCCCCCACCAGCACAAAACACACAGCACCATGCTCTCAGCATTGCCTTGACCCACAGCATTCCCTCCCATGCCTCACCACCCTCATGGCACCAATGTATTACATGATCACCCAGCACCATGCATTCCCTTGACCCACCACCATGCCACCAACAAACAGCATTCCCTCATCCCCCGTGGCACCCACCTGCACATACAACAACCCCTGAACCCCATACAAATGCATGCTTCAGAAACAGAAAACAGATCCTTACCTGGAAACATCACGGTCCAGTCCACAGGCGGGAATGCTGACTCCATCGCACCCAAAATCCAAAACGCAACCACAGCGCCCGACAGAACTGGGCACCCTGTACGGAACAAGGGAGGCGGCGGGCCTGTAGGTGCTTCCCCTGGTGACCGGAACACTTTGTGACGGAAAAAGTTACAAATAATGGGAACATGCTACTAATAATACACACCCACCGCAAACACACCTACCCACGGCCTTGTCTCCCAAAGGAAGCCCTTACCTCCAAGCACAAAGAAGCAAAACGCAATGGATGGCAAACAGAAAATATAAAGCACACCAACCACACAGTGCTTTTGTGCAAAATGAAATGTTGTTGGGGTCTTTCTGTGAGCCCGCTCATCGAGGAGTCAAAAACAGGAGGTAAAGCGTCTCAATGACGATGGCTCACAGAAAGACCCCCCAAAACACTTAAATTAGCACAAAAGCACAGGAAAGCCCACGAAAGTTTGCTAAAGTAGAATACCTGAAGTATAAAGCTGAGATCTCCGGCAGATCAGGGATCCGGACAAACAGCAACAGCCTGCTAAACGTAGCTCTGCTCCAGTTCCACCTGCATGCAGCAGCAAAGTGAGGAGCCGACTTTGTAAATGGGCTTTTATAGGATTTTTTCTATGGGACCCCCTATACTTGCCAGCCAATGAAATGATACTTACGATGTTTTGTATCACCGAAACAGATTTAATAAGCCATAGTTACATTGACTGGCAAGTAATGACACACAAAGTGAGTGACGACTCCAGGCGTAGTACGGAGACACTAGGACACAGCAGCTCACGTCTGGAGTCAAGTGTCACAACAAGCACAGTGAAGTCTGCGAATGCAGGCGTTTCTCGAGACAAAGAGTTAAGTGAGCCATCTGGAAAATGTTGTTTCTCCTGTCTTCTGGAAGGAAGGCTCTTGCCCTGGAGGTGTCCAGGAGAGCCCCTATGAAGAGAAGTTGCTGGGAGGGCTGAAGCTTGATTTTCCAGGTTCAGTAGAACTCCCATGGATGTGAGGAACTTGGAGGCTGTTGAAACTGTATCCTGTGTCCCTGTCTGGAGGGCTTGCCAGGAGACAATCATCCAGGCACAGGTACACCTGAATTCAGAGTTTTCTGAGATATGCCGAGTACACAAAGCACTTACGTAAAGACTCAAGGCGCCAAGGAAAGCCCAAAGTGCAGGACTCTGAATTGGTAGTGCTGACCCAGAGCCACAAAGCGTAGGTACTTGTGGTGGCCTGGATATACCGGGACATGCTGCTAGGCATCCTGCATGTCTAGAGATGCCAACCAGTCAGTTTGATGAATGAGAGGCAGTAATGTTCCCAGCGAGATCTTTAACCTTTCCTTGAACAAATATTTGTTTAGCTTCCTTAGGTCTAGAATAGGGTGCATACAGCCTGTTTTCTTTGGAACTAGAAAGTAATGGGAGTAGAAACCTGTGTTCCGCTCTGCCTGCGGAACCACTTCTAGTGCCCTGTTGTTCAGAAAGCCCTGAATCTCGGCAGCAAGGAGGTCTGACTGACAGGCAGACAGCTTGGGCTGTCGCTTGGGTGGGCGATCCGGGACAGGGGGGTGTGTCTCAATTTAGAGAGTGCCCTCTCTCGAATTATCCTGAGGACCAATTTGTCCATTGTGATGGACTTCCACTGTTTGTAAAACTAAGTCAGATGACACCCTACCGCTGGAGAGGAATCCCCCTCGGGCAGCTGAGTTGGGACATGGGCCGGGTCTTCACAGGGTGGCACTGGGCACTTTCGGGGCCTGTGCCTTCTGTGGAGTTTTCTTCTGTGGCTGAGGGGTTTGGCTCTTGTTAAAAGCCCCTCAGCCCTTACCTCAAAAAGACTGCCAGTTATGAAACTGCTGGTGGTTGCCGCCCTGCTGAAGGGCGGCAGGAGCCAATCTGGCAGTCTTAATGGCAGTCCTGATTTTCTGAGTGGCCTCCAATGCCTGCTCCACTTGTGGGCCAAACAGATAAACACCATCAAAGGGGAAATTCATGACTCTCAGCTGAGCATCATTAGTGAAGCCTGAAGTTCTTAGCCATGAGTCACGCCGGGTACATAACCCGGCTGCTGCTGCTCAAGAGGCAGTGTCAAGGGCGTCCATAGCAGCCTTAAGTTTGATGAATGAGAGGCAGTAGCATTCCCAGTGAGATCATCTTGAATTTTTCCTTGAACAGATATTTGCTTAGCTTTCTTAGGTCTAGAATAGGGTGCATGTCACCTGTTTTCCAGTCTGGGCGCTTTCGGAGGCTGTGCCTTCTGCTGCTCCAGCCCCCTAACTGATTTATTTATCTTTCCTCACTACAACTATCCCTAAAGCCTGGAAGCATGCCATTGTTCTTCCTCTACCTAAAGGTGATGACCCCGCTACTCCAGGGAACTATCGCCCCATCTCACTTCTACCTACCCTGGTTAAACTTCAGGAACACCTGGTTCTCTCTCAGCTATCCTCTTTCCTGGATGTCTTCTTTTTCACTCCATTCCAATCTGGATTTCGGTAGAACCACTCTACCACTACCTCCCTACTTAGGCTTACTGGCTATCCATTCTGTCTTGGATAGTGGTCATATCACATCTGCCATCTTTGTCAACCTTGTCAAGGCATTTGACACAGTTTCCCACACCCTCTTCTTGAGACCCTCTCCTCAACATGCCTATCTCAGTCGATCTGTAACTGGATTAAAGCCTACCTGGTAGGAAGAACTCACTCAGTTAAAACAGCTGACTCCTCGACCCCACCACTGCCCATCTCAACTGGTGTGCCTCAAGGTTCTGTACTTGGCCCACTTTCATTCTCTGTTTTCCTTAATGACCTGCTGTCAATATGTTCCTCCTCCTCTATCCACATGTACACTGACGACATGGTCTTGTTCACCTTTGGCCACTCACCCTCTGTTGTATCCGCCAGCCTCCAGCTTGACTTCAGTAATGTTCAGCGCTGGTTTAAGTCACATCAGCTTTCTTGAACACCAAGAAAACAGTCTCCATGATCTGTGGCATGAGGCAGAGACTCTCTAGGCCTCCCTTCCTACCTACCTTCCACACTCTGGACAGGACCACACTTGAGGATACCACCTCTTTTAAATATTTAGGTGTTTGTCTTGACCGACACCTAAACTTTTCTGAACATGTCGATGCCATCCTGAAGAAACTGCGCCCCAAGCTCAGTGCCCTCTACAGGAACCACAGTTGCTTACCTCTGTCAGCTAGGCGCGACCTTGTTTAGAAAATGATTCTCCCCATTTTCGACTATTGCAGCATAGTCTATTGTACTGCTCCTAAGTCTTTCCTATCCAAATTGGATTCCCTTTTCAGTGCTTTTTGTCACTTTGCTCTCGACTCTCCCCTCCCCCCCCCGTACCCACCACTGCTCTCTCTACCACTGCCTTGCTTTCCCCTCCCTGGAGTGCAGACGACTCTTGCACTGCGTGAAATTTACCTCTAAAGTCTGGTTTGGTTCTCTTCCCATCTCAGCTATCCTCCTCCCTTTCCATTCCACCTCCCTCACACCATTCTCTCAGATCCACCGACTCTCGCTCTCAGGCTATTCCATGACATACTACTACAAGTGGCCAAGGTGCTTTCTCTCATCACTTCCCTATACTCTGGAACTCACTACCTATGCCCATCTGACACTCTTCATCCTCCTCTTCCATCTCCCAGGCCCTACACAACTTTTACTCTTCAAACTGCAACTGTCAATGAAGATTCTGCTGTATTTCCCAATGTTTATTGCTGTTCAAGCTAATTTTGCTTTGCTGCACTATATCATAACGTTGGAAATGTATTTAGTTCCATTCTACCTTTGTACATGTCTTATCCAACCACTTTTGTATATGTGCATTCGCTTTATCTGCACTGTTTTGCTATGTATATGCCATACCAAACTGTTATTGAAAATGTACATTCGATTTATCTATACTGTACTGCCTATGATACCCCTCCCCCCAAAGGACGCACCGTAAGACGAACAACTTGTTGCTCAGTAAGTTTTTCTGGTGACACTGTTCAATAAATAAATAAATAAGTTGCTGATTGTCTGACTCAATGACCCTGGTGATGGTTTGAAAATGCTCGAGTTAACATCCGACTCCGGAAGAGACTCAACCATTTGTTTGAGTGAATGCCAGAGGGTATACTCATACTGAGAGAAACAGCCCTGATAATTATTTATTTTATTTTATTTATTTATTTAAACATCAGTTTAACAACCTTTGAGCCAGAGGCTCATTTACAAAAGTACCTCGTCACATAGAGGACAAACAGACATTAGAACAATAAACAACAGTTAATACAGAATAAGGCAAGTTCAAGATACATATGTTTAAGGTGAGGACAGAGGGTAAGGTTAGATGGAGAGGGATGGGGAGGAAAAGAAGAAGTAGGGAGGAAGTTGAGGGAGAAGAGAAGCAGGAGAGGGGTGGGAGTGCTGCTCAGCGCATTGTCAAGTCTATTTTTTTTTTTTTAAAGTCTTATCTTTTACGGTCTAATCACTCCTACTTCTCAGCAGCAACACCTGCGTGAATTGAGCAGGTGGTTTCTGAGGCTGAGTTTAAAGCTTGCTAGTGTGGGAGAGTCAGAGATACTGGTAGGAGTGAATTATAGCAGGTGGGGCTCTGTAGGGAATGCCCTTTGGCCTTGTGAGTCCTAGCCCTTGGTATGAACAGGGATGTTTTGGACGTGCTTAGGGTGTTCACTGCTGGGCAGAATGGCGAACAGAGCGAAGTTAGACCAGTTGGAGATAGGCCATGCAGTGCTTTAAAGGTGGCAGGCAGGTTTGATACATGAGCCGCCATCCAGGTTGAGTAGGGTAGACAAGGCATACAGCTGACATGTATGCGTTTGTCTAGGTGCACCAGTGATAAGTCTGCAGGCTTTGTTAAGTGTAAGGTGGACCTTTCTGAGCGCTGTCTGATCAGCTGATCCATAGACCGGGAGGCCATAGTCGATGAGGGATAAAACAGAGGAGGTGACAGCCAGGCGGAGGGCATCCACAGGGAGACATTTTTTGTGCCGGAAGAGAATGCCCAGCCGCCGGTTTGCGGCAGTGTTCAAGGCGGAGATATGGTCATGAAAGGAGAGGGCTGGGTCAAAGACAATTCCCAGGTATTTATAGGACTGCACAGGTTCAATGGGCATTTTGAGGGTGGAAAGAACAGTGAGGGAAAATTTGCTGTGCTTGTTTTGGGGGTGGGAGAAAAGCATCGTTTTTGTTTTCTTTATGTTGATTATGAGTCGATGCTCAGAGAACCAGGTTTCGAGGAATCAAAAGCAAGTTGGAGAGCGCTTTGGGCAGCGTGGAGGCTACTATCAGTGGCAAGGAGTACAGCATCGTCAGCATAAAGCAGGATCTTGCCCTTGCAGGCACTAGGTAGCGAGTTGAGGAAAAGGGAGAAGAGTAAAGGTCCAAGAATAGACCCCTGAGGGACTCCAGAGCGAATAGGGCAGGCACTGGAGAGGTTGCCACTAACTTTTACACATTGGGAGCGAGTTGAGAGATAGCTGGCGCACCAGGAGACTGGTCCAGTGGCAAAGCCTAAGTGGTCCAGGGTAGTTAACAAGAGTGAGTGCGATACAGTATCAAACGCTTTAGACAGGTCAATGAATACCCCTCCAGCCAGGGCACCAGTGTCCAAGGAGGTGTGGAGGAAGTTGGTAAACTCCAGGAGAGCCGTATTGGTACTATGACCAGCTCTGAACCCATGTTGCTCAGGGCAAAGAACACTGTACTTTGAAAGGCAGTCGGAGACTTGGGTGGCAACAATTTTCTCAAGAGCTTTAGAGGGGGAGGATTGAGATGGGTCTGTAATTACCAGGCAGAGTCCTGTCGCCACCTTTGTAGACAGGAGTAACCGTAGCAACCCTCCAGACAGTAGGGAATTGCCCAAGGCAGAGGGATTTGTTAAAGATGCTTGTGATAGGGGTGAGGACCTGATCCAGGACCTGACGCAGGAGGCAGGGGTCAAGGGAATCATTACCTATGGCGTTACCTTTAAGGGCCTTAAGGAGATAAGGTCTAGTTTCTTGTAAGGTTACACAACGCAGGTGGAACAAGGGGCGTGTGATGGGAGGGGCGGAACTAGGGGGCGGAGGACTGAAGAAATTACTAGGGAGTATTGAGCTAAGGTCGGTAAAGGAGTTATTGAGGTGGGTGGCAATGAGGGTAGGGTCAGTGGAGACAGTACCATTGATGTTAAGAAGCTGGGAGATGGGGACTGGGAGTGGCCATTCAGTTGCTTGACATTCTCCCAGAAAGACCTAGGTTCCCAAGAGGAGGCGAGGAGGCTTGGTAATAATCCGCTTAGCTTTACGGATAGCCCAGGTGCATTGGTTTCTAGCCGCAGCATAGGTCTGCCTGTCAGATGGTCGGCCAGAGGCAACGGCAAGGTGCCACAGATTATCCCGCAGCTTAAAGAGCCGCCTCAGTGCAGGGGTGAGCCAAGGAGCATATCTTACTTTGGACCTATGGGCAGTTAAAGGAGCGAAGATGTCACAGGCAAAGTTGAAAGTGTTGATAAAGAAGGACAGGGCCATGTCAACATTAGTTGCGTTTATTAGTGGGGACCAGTCTGTGTGAGCAAGGTAATTCTTTAGGTCATTCAAACCCCTGGGTCTAAGCCGCCTTCGATAGGTGGTTTTGACTGAGGGAGTGGGCAGAGAGATTACCCAGTTGAAGAGAATAGGAGAGTGGTCACTAAGAGAGTCAGGGAGGATTTAGATATTGTGGACCCGTCTTGGTCTGTTTGTAAGGACCACATCCAGGAGAGTGCTAGTGCTCTGTTTGGGGTTGATTCTAGTGGGCTGGGAGACTAGTTGGGTTATATCAATTGCAGCAAAGGCTTCACGGGTGGAGGAGGCTGAAGGGCAAAGCTAGTTAACATTCAGGTCACCCACCAGAATTTGGTCCGAGGGGTTGGGTAGGGAGGTAATGTAGTCAATCAGTGTGTCCAGTGCCTGAGACTGGTTTTTGGGAGGTATGTAGGCTGTAGTAAGGAAGATAGGTCCTCTAGAGGGGTCAGGAGATAGTTTGATTGTTAGTGCCTGGGCATGGTGGTCAAGGTCAGGGGGAGGGAGGGCTAGTCCAGTGAGTGGGTCCTTTAGGTAGATGGCACAGCCTCCCCCCCTCCTACCTGCCCGGTCCAGCCGGTAGAGAGTGTAGCCAGGGAGAGAGACCAGGGAGTTAGGGGTGGAGTCAGACAGCCAGGTTTCCACCAAGGCAACCACATCAGGTTTATGGACCAACATCCAGCAGTGTAGTGAGTCCAGTTTTTCAGGAGGCTACAGATGTTCATGGATTGTCTGAAGTCCAGTGGATTTGAGGAAGGTCTAGTGTTACGGGCCCAGGATTGGGATGAATGTTGCCAGACAGAAGTAGGAGAAGGAGGAGGGCTATTCTTCAAGAAAGCTGCAGTATGAGGTTTACACGGCTGAGGTAGGGGATGTGAGGATGTAGGGTGCAGGGATAGGAAGCGTGAGTGTAGACAGGATAAGCAAACACAATGAGATGCAGAAGGGGCAAGGGAGTGGAGGAGGGGTGACCACACAATCGGTGGTAGGTAGGTGGCCAGGAAGGGTGCGTGAAAGATGCAGGGGTGGTGAGGCAGGGTGGGATGTGGGGTGGGTTGCAGCAGAGTCTCTGGGGCAAAGTAACCGCTCAACAAGGGGTGTAACACCACTAGGTGAGTTAACTAAGATTAGGAGTAGAAGAAGGTGGGAGGGGAGGCGGGCGTGGTGACAGACATGCCTGACGGTAGTAGTGTCATGTTGTCTAAAACTTTTTTTTTATTAGAACACAGCTAACACTGTCAGGGATGGTAGCTGAGGGGAAGATGAGGGATGTACCCTATATAGGACTGGGGGGGTGGCACAGCAGTAGGATTGCAAGGAGGGAGACAGTGCCCACTAGTGGCCAGCAGGTATAACCTGCAAATGGGAAAGAGGGGACTTAGGTTCACGCGCAAACCGGATGTGACATCACAGGAAGTGACATGCCAACCCCGAGCCAATAAAGGTACGGCCGTCCCTGGGTGGGAGAGTGGCTGGGGCAGGCGGGGTAGACGACGCGCAGCATCGTCGGGCTAGCACCCCACAGCAGACAGCCCTCCGGAACAATCAGTTGACTGTGGGCAAGAGTCCTTTGTTGTACAGCCGAAAAACGCCCACAGTCGACTATGGCAGGAGTACAAGGTGGAGATGCCGATAACTGCAGAATCAGCGAGGCTCCAGGTAGGAGCTACAATCCTCCGTCCCTGCCGCGGTCGGCAGCGTTATGTGCGTGGGGGGGGGGCCGTCTGAAAAGGTAGCAAGCAGGGAGATAATTAGTATGCAGCGGGAAGATTTAACAAAAGATGAACCTTTGGCTACACACTGCCCATGCGAAGATACAGAGTTACACCACTTATTCTACACTATTAGCACCACAAATAAAATCAGCCTAATATTAATCTGCATACTGGTTTCCTTTAGTTTACATTCAGAACAACACAGGCGGGTGAAAAGCGCTACTCTGCACTAGCAATGCAAACCTATTCTATTGCTTTCTGTCCTTTATGCACCCAGATTATTTCCTCACCAACAGAGATTTTCAACAAGCAGTTGAAAAACAATAGTCCGCTTCCACATATGGGCATATTACATTCAATAGTCCACCATGATGATTAGCCCGAGTACCCGACCACCCTCTCAGGTAGCACCCCACAGCAGACAGCCCTCCGGAACAATCAGTTGACTGTGGGCAAGAGTCCTTTGTTGTACAGCCGACAGCCTACAGTCGACTACGGCAGGGGTACAGGGTGGAGATGCGGGTACCTGCAGAATCAGCGAGGCTCCAGGTGGGAGCTCTGATCCTCCGTCCCTACCGCGGTCGGCAGCAGCGTTATGTGCGTTGGGGGTCGTCCGTCTGCAGAATCAGTGAGGCTCCAGGTGGGAGCTACGATCCTCCGTCCCTGCCGCGGTCGGCAGCGTTATGTGCGTGGGGGGGTCCGTCTGCAGAATCAGCGAGGCTCCAGGTGGGAGCAATACGCATGCCCAGGGTAGCAGCAGCGAACACTCGCTTCCCCAGAGTGTCTATTTTACATGATTCTTTATTCACCGGGCATGCCATGGATTCCTGGTGAGCACGGCTTTGTCATTTTCTGCCAGAACCACTAGAGCATCTGCAAAGGCTTGAGAAGCAATGATTGGTCTGTCCTTAGGGGGAGCATACTTCCAGTCTATGGAATTTAGCCACGGAAGGAATGAGCGCCTGTCTGACCCACACCATTTGTGAAAGAGTCTCAAAACAGGGTTGCACTGGTGGTGTCAGTTCCACAGGAATTTCAGGAACATGCAGATACTGAGGGCGCAATAGCGTCCCAGGGTCCACCTCAGAAGTCTGAAGAGCGAGGGTGGAATTCATATTCTTTTGCAGAGACTTAAAAGAGAAGTCTTCAACCACAGGATCCACTGAAGTGGAGAGCTTACCCTCTACTCCAAAAAATGAGTCCTCATACACATCGTCCACTAGGTGTAAATCAGGATCAGACTCAACAGGTGTCAGCGTGGCTCAGTTGGTAGCACATCTGCCTCTGGACCAGAAGGTCGTGGGTTCTCGTCCCACATCAGGATGGACTTGCACCTAAAAATCGCTGGCATCCGAGTGCAGTATTGGGGGGTGCTGTACTGCTGGCGTGTGCCGTCCTTCGGATGAGACGTTAAACCGAGGTCCCTTCTGCCCATCCTGGTGTTGTCCTGGTGGGTGTCCAGGTGGAAGTAAAAGAACCCAGGGTACTCTTCGTAAAGAGCAGGGAACATTCCCGGTCTCCTGGCCAACATTCCCCTTCCCATAAACCAGTTCATGCAATTATCCAGGCTGTGTGTGGGTAAGGATGTGTGATATGGCCGCCACCACACATTCAGTCACTTCACTACCAATCTAGCATTGCTTGTAAAGCGCTTTGGGATACTGTGTATAAAAAGCGCTATATAAATGCTGATTCTTCTTCTTCAATACAGTCTCCCACTACCCTAGAATGGATAGTATAGATAGGAAAGGGAGTAAGAAGGGCTGGAGGCGCCACCCCCTGAATCGGAGTTGAAAACCCTGGCACCCGAGATGGGGCCAGCGCCAAAAATGGCACCACACACAGCAACGGTACCACCAAGGCTGGAGGTGGGAGCAGCGCCACAACTGATGCTGATCGAGCACCTAGGGTCCCAAAACCCAACACCGGGACAACTGAAGCTGGAGACCTGAAAGTATGAAGAAGAGCAGGAGGAGAAAGCAGTACTGTGCCGTCCCCTGTGCCACAGCCATGTGAAGGGGAAAGGCACGAGGGAGCGGCATCGACAGCACCAAAGGCGTCATGCAACTAGGCTGACCCAACTGCTCCGCCCAAAGGCCAACAGCCTGAAGGCCCTGGGGTCCACAGGCAAGGACAGTCAGGACAACTGCCGGACCAACTGCTCCACATGAGCGGCCCAATGATGAAACTGCTCATCAGAAGACCCCCCCCAAGGGACAGAGAGGGACTCCCAAGCAGAGTACCACAGCCGTTAGGGACTATTGCAGGCGCACCCAATCAAGCTGGTCGGCCTCCTGTCACCCGCTACCGAACTCTGTGCAGACATCCCAGAGAGCAACCTCGAGCAGTACCGCTTCTTCTTCGACCAGTGGGAGGAAGAAGAGCTTGAGGCCAAGCGGTGCCAAGCCCCCGACTGCGATTGGGAAAGGGCCCACTTCCTTTTGTGCTTTTGGGAGGACCACTCTTCCTCCTGAGCACCGGACTGCCTGTGGTCAGACCCCCCCTCCCCCGAAGAGGGTGGCAGACCAGATCCAGCCTTGCTGCTAAAACAGCCTTCAAGTAAAGTCTCCCTACCATCACTGGCACCGTTCTTGGTTGACTCAGTCAATGGTGGACTGAAGATTTCCTTTCGTTACTTCACTTCAAACGAAATTTAAAAAATGCCTTTAAAAAAAAAATATTACAGAAGAACTAAACAATCAAATACTAAACGACTGTGTGCTGCTGTCGTACAGACGTGAACATCTGACTCCTGGCAGGCGAGCGACATCATCACTGAAGCACACTCGATGGCGCGAAGAAAGGAACTGAGGTGGTTGGAGGGTCGACGCCAAGATAGCCTACACGGCGCAAGCCAGCCGCACATGTGTGGCCCTACCTCGGCAATGGCCCTCCTGAAGATCTTTGGCTCCCGCTGGGTCCTAGTGCCTCAGATGTAGTCTCAATAGTGTAATGAGTGGTGGAGACTAAGTCCAGGAAGATAAGTGCAACCTAGGAGGCAGTCACGGTGGGCTTGTGGGGGGAGCCATCCTAGTGCCTGGTAAAAGGAGCAGTAATGGGTGGGGTAAGGAGCCAGAAGGGCAAATCTACAAATATTATTATAGGCTGTATTAAGTCTGGAGAGTCCTGAGGAAGAAGTTTGTGCATAGATGGGAGAGCAGTGTTCCATTAGGGGGAGTAGGCTGCCCTGGTCAATGGCGAGTTTGACTTCATCTCAATCAGCTCCATAACACCCCCCACGCACAATTACATCATGCATGGGCTGCCGCAAAGCAGCCATCTTTAGAGTATTTGACGCGCTAAATCCCACAATTCTGTAATAAAGAGGCAATTTAAATACAGATGCTCTTGTGCTTCACAAATGTTTATGCAACTATCCCTGGGACAAAAGCACTCATCCAAACTTTCATGTTTATTATCCTTCACTAAGTTTCCCATGATTAGCAAGCCATAACACATCCCACATTCCTAACAGAATAAGCTTGCCATTTAACATAATTAAGGTGTCTGTCCTACTAACATTCATATGTTGGTCAAACATAGCCTGTGCTGGAAATGCACCACTTAAAATAATGGCATACAACTTCCTATTTAAAGGGCCTTGCATCACTTACTGAAATCCCCACCTTTTTAATTTAACAATCGCAGCTTGAGTGTAAGTGGGAGCTGAATATCCCCTACTACCCTTGCTTATAGTTTTAATCCTACCAGCCTCCCATTCCCGTTTAAAGGGTTCAAACCAAGAACAAGCCCACCCCTTCCAGGGCTTATCATCAGCCTGTAAAAGTGACTCCAAATTACTACAAAGATACTAAATAAAAAAGCTATGGGGTTGAGCATTCCGATATTCCCTTCTTTAATTACCAAATAAGTTGTATTCCATTTACTGGGATTTTAACAGCTACCCAAACTAGCCAAAATAATTAATTGTATAACAGTCCCCATGTTCAAGGGAGGGGAGTACGTGGAACTAAGAAAAAGAAAAACAGGCAGCAAAAAAGCCTCACACATATATACTCATTTCGTTTTTGTAAGCTGCCACTTTCTGCATTGGTCTACCCTTTGTAAACCTTCTTCAACCTTTTTTACCCAGTTGTAAGTTGCTTCATCCATACAACCAAGCCAACCTCCCAATATCCAAACAGTACCCGAGACAATAGGGATCCCAGCTATATCCTTATGCTCAGACCCATTCAGTTTCAGTTTCTCAGTTTCAGCAAGTGCTTTTTGCAGTGCAGGCTGGACCTGGAGATCTATGTCCTCTTGTGCATCAACCCTGGTTTCTACCTCGGTAAGTCTGCTTGCGTGTTGCTCCACTTTTTCCCCAGGGCGTGGATGTTAGTTTGCAGATGGGATAGTTGGGCTAACATATTTTCAAATCCCGAGTTCATCCTGAATATCAGGTCATATGTCAGGTAACTGAATAGTTTTTCTAGAGTTAGGTACAGAGTGTTCACCATGCGATCTTCTGGTGAGCTGCTAGGCCTTTGTTCCTCCGGGCCTGACCTAACAGCTGCTCGAGTAAGTGGAGCCTCAGGCCCAGACAGCTTCTAGCCGTTTGTGGCTTGCTTAAAGTTGATTTGAACTTGTTTCTTCAACATCGTTCGTGCTGCAGATTGTCTTCCTTATAACCTTGGGTATTATGGTTGTTTCGTGTACCAGAGAGTGGGATGGCTAGGATGTCAGGTGGATTCCATGCAGAGCGCCAGGATTAAGTTGCCATCCTGGCTGCTGGCTTGGCCACGCCCCCCCAATAAAAAAAAATTTGATTATAAAAAAAGGAAAATGCAGAAAATCACTTTTTTTGCACTAAAACACAGTTTGGAGAATACAGCAAACATACAGTATCTCAAAATAACTGAATACTTTATAAAACAATAACTCTATAGTACTTAACCATCAAATTAAATGGGAGTACCATCCACATTCTGCAGCATAAACTAAAGATTTACCATTAGAATGCTGGGAGGCTTGGGACCAGCACAGTGAGAGCATCCTCACTGTGCTGATCCCAAACCGAGTACTACCCGGTTACCAAAGACTAAAATAAATAAATAAAATTAAAAATCCTTGAAAAAACATTCTAATTTCCAGAGCATTTCCATGAACTTTGTGGAGATGATGCACAAGTTTGACTAGGCCGTTTTACTTCAAATAGTTAGAATGAGTCCTACAGCTTCAGCAGAAACTAGTCATAATTAGCATAAATAATTCCTACTGTTCAAAAATGAAAATTACATACCTACTGTAATTCTTGATCTTCTCTTTTATCTTCACCATTCATTACTGCTGGGCATAAGCCAGAGGAGTGCACCCACCACCTTTTTGGAGTGAGGGAAGGTCGGCTGCCCGCGTGGCAGAAGCCACTGCGTGGGGCACGTGGGCTGGCTGTTATGTGCTGCAGACTCCTCCTCCATCCCAGTTCTGTGTAGCTGGAGAGGTAGCAAATAGGCTATAGAAAAAGAGTGAGGCAAGGGAGCTGAGAGATAGAGAAAGGAAAATGATACAAACTGAAAAAGGAATAAGCCAAAAAGGAGACAGGAAGAAAGAACTCTACCCTAAGAGGCAATAGGACCTCAATCCTCGGGTGGTTTAAGGAAGAAGTTGTTAAAGGACAGGAGGAAAGACAGGAAGAAGCAAAAAGGGATAAAGGGAAGGAAGGACAATCTGCCAAGGTGAATTGGAAGACCACTAGCTTAAAGTTTTCAAATTCCCAATGGGAGTTGAAGACAAGGGAGCAAGGATCCCACCAGCTAAGGATGAATTACAAGTCTTGACCGACTTAAGAAGGCAGATTTCTGCTCCCTCACCTTTATCCGTAACTTGAGCAACCTAAAGCCTAGGTCTCACCAACTCCCCCTTCGGAGGGAGCAAGTCCAGTCAGAAAAGGAGAGAGTCCTGACTTAGGTATAGGGGAGAAATCTGGTGCCGTTTTCTCACGGAGTACTGGCGAAGTCCCCACTTCAAAAGAAGAGAACCATGGGACAACCATGGAAGGAAAAAAAGAGGAAGGAAACTCCCACGGACTCTCTATGACTGCACTGAAGTAATGAAAGCTACAGGGTGACAAGCCAGAGGATTATACAGACCCACAGTGGGGGACACCCCAGTAGAAAAGAGAATCAGAGGGAGTTCTCTCAGAGGGTTTAGGGCAAAGACCCTACTCGCCATCCTCCGAGGTGAAGGCTCTGTCACTTTGGAGAAGGGACCGAGAACTCTGAGGTACCAGGGGACTCAGCCCCCAATGGCCTCCCGGGGGCAAAAGGCGAACAGGGCAGAGGAGACACCCAGAATTGAGGCCCATGAGGGAAGGTGGGTGGAAATCAGTAATGAATGGTGAAGATACAAGAGAAGATCAAGAATCACGGTAGGTATGTAACTTTCATATCTTCCCCTTGTCAATATACACCATTCATTACTGCTGGATGAGTACCAAGCCCCCCAGAGGAGACCTGGCAAGCCCTGAGGGAACAGATCCCTCAGCCTCCTGCTGGTGAGAAGCAGGAGGGGGAGACCCTAGCCATACTAGACCGAGCAAGGTCTAAGGCTCCTGAGTGCGAAGAGGTGTCACCCGTGGTCGGAGATATGGAGGTTGACCCTGAAGAACCCTCCTTGCCCTGTAGGAAAAAAGACGGGTCCCCCAAAAAGCGAAGGAGAGCACCCTACGCTGGGTACGGGTGACAGTCTGGATAGGCGAAGCAATGCCGTCCGCCTAATGCAGATCACTGTCAATACCAGTCTGGAAGCCACCTCACTGGTGTCATAAGATGCCCTTGCTTGGTGCTTTGCGAGCTCCAGACCCTACGCAGAGAGGGCAATGGCCTGCCTACACTGCTCCATATTAGGTAAGGATGCTAGCATCGACCACAAGTGCCTGTTGTAGGCAGCGTGATTTGCCTGATGAGAACCAATACAGAGTAACGCACGACCTGAAGAGAACACTCTTTATCCCCACCAATCAATCTGCTGAATCCGGATCCGGGGGTTGGTTGTGCGCTGGGTGCTGAAGCCCAAGGAGGGTTATCTAGGGAAGTCAAGCCAGAAGGAGGGTGAGGTAGAGCACCTAAAGACCCATGGGGGGCACAATACCATCTCCTGCAGTCTTCCAGGGCTGGAGGGAGGGCAGCTGGAGACTGCCAGGTGCGGACAAATGCCTCCTGAAAAGGGATGGGCCAGGAGGGCACCACTAGGTGGTGAGCACTAAACTTACTGAGGAATGAACGCGTCTCACGCTCGGTATTTGACTTCAGAACGTGAGAAGTACACAGCTCCTGTACCATCCTCGCAAGGAACTGCTGATATTCCGTGAAATCAATGTTGGAGGACAAATGGACAGAATGTTCTCTCCCTCTGAAGAGGAAGGCGAGGAGCTTGATTGTCAAAGGACTCCCTACTTGAGGCGGGGGGGGGGGGAGATAGGTGCAAGACCCATTCGTCCATGGCCCCAACGTAAGAAAGTAAGGCGTCACAGAGGCTCTGAACATCTCCCAAGTTAGGGGTCCCGTAGGACTGACATGGCCTGGGAGAACAGGGGGTGTCTGCTGAGGGATGGGCGATGGGCACCGTACTGAAAGTGCCTGACCTATGCCAGGGCTCAGAGACCCAGGAACTGATCCCACTGTGGGAGGGGGCACTGAAGGAAAATGAGGTCGCAAAGACAGAGTCTGGAAAGGCAAACCCTGGGAGAGCCCTAAAGGGGAGTCTCTCCTGTGACGCGCCTGAGGTTGCATGTGTGCAGAATGGCAACCCTCTGCGCTACCACCTAAGGATGTCCCTGAGACCTGGAAGGAGGGGTGGGGTTCAGCACTTCAACTCCTTCCCACTCCCCGCAGGGCAGTGGAAGTAGACAGCCACGCCTCACCCCATCACTCAACCCCTCGGACTCAGAGACAAACCTCTTCCTCAGACCCAGTGAGACAGGTTCCCCCGGACCCGCAGGCCCCTGAAGGAAGCCGCAGAAGCGGGGGGTCCTCCTCCCCCCCTGGAGGGCCCCAGCAGCACTAGAAATGGCAGCTGCAAGGTCCTCCCCATGAAGGAACATCCTACCCTGTGCCCCTGAGTCGTCACCCTGAGCAAATCCACACCTACCCCAGGCCAACTGATCATCAGGAACAACCACTGGGCACACAGGGATAGGGATGCTGGGCCGCCTCACACCGCGTCCCACAGGACTCTCCGACTCCCAGGAGCTAGGGCGCCAGTCCGGGTCTACATCTGAATCATCCTTCTCCAAAGAGGAGATGCTCAGGCAGGCTTCAATACTAGCATCCCCAGGAGAATCCTGGGTAACAACACCACAAGCGGCGCCACCATAGGACACAGCACTGACCGCAGCGCTGCCCCGGTCATCGGCGCCATGAACGACATCAAGACCTGGGGTGGTGCCAATCATCGGCATCAGACCTGGGGCGGCATGGAGGGTCCACCAGCGCCGGGCCCAGCAGCTGTGGGCCACGACACTGGGGGAGCCTGCACTCAGGAGGTGACTGCCAGGTAGCACACAGGCAGCGACTCAGGGAGCGCCACAAAAGAGGCCTCCTACTCTGCAAGACTGGAACAGGAGGAGACCTCCTCCTTGCCGGGCCATATAGACCCAGGAGGGGATACGGAGGAAGGGTCTTAAAGTAGTGGCCTGGGAAACCCAAGAGCGACGTCGTCCTCCAAAAGTCAGCAGGGCCCTGCGCGGATTTCTAAGACAAGGTGGTCCATAGAGAAGCAGGTGTTGCAGTGGTCCATATCGTGGTTGTGTCGCAGACACCGAAGACAGACATCGTGCCAGTCCGAAACGGAAGAATACCGGCCACATGGGCACCGATGCACGGGAGTACGACCCGCTCTGGATTTTCTTTTTGCCCCCGAACCAGACATGATGAGAAACAAACGGAAAGACTATAGCAACAGAACCTGGCACCGCTGGAAAATAATGAAATGGTCTTACTGGTCTTCCAACGGAGCCGGGCGAACTCTGAATGGGGACAGAGGATGAGAAATCAGCACCGGCAGGTGAAGGCCTAATGATGCAGATGAAAATTCTTACTCGTGCAGTAGGTGCAACCTCGATAGCGGAAGAAACAGAACTGGCATGGAGGAGGAGTCTGCAGTGCCTAATGGCCAACCCGTGTGGCTCCACACAATACATCTGCCACGTGGACTGACTCTCCCCCCCCCCAAAAAAAAAAAAGGCAAAGCTCCCACAGCAGGTGTGTGCCTCCAGCTTACACCCAGCAGTAATGAATGGTGAAGATTGACAAGGGGAAGACCCACACTACTGTGGGTCTTATGCTGTTCAACACTGACTGGAAAAAGCTTGTTCTTTTGTAATACCAAGGTTTGAACTACCATAGACAATCAGCATGTACAGAAAGTCCCATCAAGCCTTTAACAGACTAACAATAAATATAGCGTAAGTCTCCCTTTCTACTTTAACAACACAGAATCACCACAAGGTTACTGGCTGTGGACAGCATTGATATGGTGGGCTCAAACACCACTTTAAAAAAAAAAAAAAAAGATGCTCTTTTATGTAAAGCATGACCCCCAACCACCACCACACAACACACACACACACACACACACACTAAAACTGACCTCCTTAATCTGCCGTGCTGCATCTGCAGTGAGTGTGGCAGCCTGGGCTTGCTGGGCTACCATCTTACTGGCTGTGTCTTGCAGCTTTTCTGCAGCCTCTTGACGTGTCTGAGCCAGCTGCTGAAGACATTCTGCATGTGCCTGCAGCAGAAGTAAAAGAAAGTACAGTTACATAAGAACTTACTGTAACAGTAGATCTTCAAGAGGAGCTCTTGCATCAGGCCAACACCAGTAACACTTGGCCACCAGGTGCCAGGACCACATGGAAACTTTCTACCTAGCAGTCTACTACAGAGGACCACCCACCACCGATGTCACCCTCGGACATCGACTTATCCTATAAAGGCGGTGGGTCCCCCACACCCTCCTTAGTTCTCCCCCCAGAGACCTGGAGTGGGTAGCGAAAGAAGAAGCAAAGAGGTTCCCAAGAGCCAAAAAGGAAGAGGGAAGCAGAAAACCTATGCAAAAGGTGTGGACAGAACTCCAGGTGGCAGCTGCACAAATGTCCACAGCAGACACATTTCTGAAACAAGGCATGGAGGCAGCCATACTCCTAGTAGAATGGCCCTTGACCATTCCCGGAAGGTCCTTATTGTGCTTATGGTAGCAACAAACAATGCAATTGGCTAACCACTTAGACGAACACTGTTTAGAAACCAGAGCGCCCTCTCTCTTGGGGGCAAACAAAACAAACAACTGATCGCACTTCCTGGAAGTCTTGGTCTGGTGCACACAGTATTGCAAGATTCTGTGCACATCCAAAGTATGGAACAAAGGCTCCCCCTGATTAGAATACTCAGGATAATAAACCGGTAGGTGGATGGATTGGTTCAAAGTAAACTCGGACACCACCTTGTGAAGAAATTTAGGATTAGTTAAAAAAAAAAAAAAAACACACTGTAGTAGAAAACTAAAAAAGACTCTCTACACATAACAGCCTGAAGCATGGAAATCCTTTGAGCAGAACTAACAGCAAAACAATAGCGCTTTCCACAACAGAAAGTGCAGCTTGCAACTCGCAGACAATTCAGTGGGAGTAACATGAATTTCTCCAACATAAAATTGAGGTCCCATGGAAAGACCGGGTCCCAAATGGTAGGTTTCAGATGCAAAATGCCCCACAGAAAGGTGCAAGGCACCTCAAACTGAGCCACAGCCTTGCCCTCGATAGGTGCACAGTACACAGAGAAGGCAGAAAGATGCACCTTGAGTGAGGATTACCCCAAGACAGAGTCTGAGGAGGAGAGAAGGTACTCCAACACCTGATTCACCGAGCAGGCGAAGGGGTACAGTTGGCATAAAGCAGCCCAAAGGGAGAAACGCTTCCACTTCATGGAGTAAGTGGCCCTGGTGGAGGGCCTTCTAGCAGCCACCAGGACATTCATAACCCTAGAAGACATTCCAAAGCAGACGACAGCTAATTCTGTAGGAGCCACTCATGGAGTTGCAGAGACTTGAGGTCCGAATGGACCAGGGTACCCTGGTCCTGGGAGAGCAAGCTGGTGCACAGAGGCAAGGGCACTGGAAGTTCCACAGCCAGCTGTTGCAGCAATGTGAATCCAATCTGAGACAGCTAGAAGGGGGCAAGGAGCATCATCTCCACCCCCTCCAACTGGAGTTTGTGCAGCACCCTCTGGAGGAGCAGGAAGGGAGGGGAAAGCATATAGAAAATACAGGTTCCTCACCTGTAACAGGAGTTCTAGGAATGGTATATGTTGTTCATCCACACTGTCTGGCAGGTATCCTTGCCGCTTTAATTCTTGCCGGAAGGTCTTCAAGCTGGCTCCTCCCACCCAACCGGGTGGTAAAACTCTCGGCTCCGCTCTATGACGCCAGATCTGGCCCGCTGGAAGCTCAGGTTGTGCGTCGAAGCCGGGGAGGTCGGGTGGGTCGTGTGGATGAACAACATATACCATTCCTAGAACTTCTGTTACAGGTGAGTAACCTGTATTTCTAGGGACATGGATATGTTGTTCATCCACACTGTCTGGCAGACTCCTAGCAGTTCTCTGGGAGGAGGGAGGCAAGGCGCACACCCCCAATACTTACTTGAGAACCGAGGCCCCAAAACCAGCATCCCGGCGTGACTCGAGGTCGATGTGGTAGTGGGTAATAAAGGTATGTGCCGACTTCCAGGTAGCAGCCCTGCAGATATCCTGGATAGGGACATCCCTGGAAGCAGCTACCAATGCAGCGGTATGGTGGGTAGAATGAGCTCTTATCCCTCTAGGAGGCTCCATGCCCGCCAACCTGTAGCACAGCTCTATGCAGGAGGTGATCCACCTGCCTATCGTCCGCTTTGCTGCAGGTCTGCCAGGTGCGGCTTCAGCGTAGGTGACAAACAGCTGGCGAACCTCTCCCCGAACTTCAGCCGTCCGCTCCTTATAGTAAGCAAGCGCTCATCTAGGGTCCAAAGTATGGAGCCTATACTCTGCCTCCGAAGTGTGATTGGGGTAGAACACCGGCAGGGTCAACACTTGGTTAAGGTGAAACTCCACCACCTTGGAAGGAATTCGGGTGTGGACTGGGACAACCTTGTCCCTGTGGAAGACCAGGTAGGGAGGCTCGATGGAAACCTGGCTCTCCCATCCTTCTGGCTGACGTGATAGCCACCAAGAAGGGCGGTCTTCCACGACAGGTGAAAGATCACACCTGTGCATTGGTTCGAATGGCTTGTCAATGAGCTTGGCCAATACCACCAGTAGATCCCACGGAGGTGGAGGTTCTCGCACCGGAGGGGAAATGTGGTCAAGGCCTTTGAAAAAGCGCCCGACCACCTTCTCCTGTGCCACTGACTGCTTGCCGGCCCGCGCCCGGTAAGCAGAGATGGCTGCCAGGTGCACCTCGAGGGTCGTCGACTGAAGCCCTTGCTGAGAAAGGGACCACAGGTAGTCCAGAATGCTTGCCAAGGGGCAGTCGGAAGGGTCCAAGCCCTTCCCCTGACACCAAATGGAAAACCTCTTCCATTTGAAGGCATAGCATTTCCTGGTCGACTCCTTACGGGATGCCGCAACGACGTTGAGGACCTCGTCAGAAAGACCCAAAGCCTGGAACTCTAGCCGCTCAGGAACCAGGCCGTCAGGTGCAGGGATTGAAGGTCCGGATGGAATACCTTCCTCTGATTGACTGAGATCAGGTCCGGGTGGGCTGGAAGCCACCTCGGGAGCCTGGAGCAGAGGCTGAGGAGATCTGGATACCAGAACTGGCAGGGCCAGTCTGGGGCTACCAGAATCACCTGCGCCTTGTCCCTCCTCATCTTGAGAAGCACCTTGTGGATCAAGGGAAATAGGGGAAAGGCGTAGAAGAGGCCTGGGGTCCACGGCCTCGAGAAGGCATCCCCCTGCAGCGAGCCCTGCTGAGGGGGGCGGGCATGGAACAGACTCAGCTTCGCATTCTCCCTGGAGGCAAACAGGTCCACCTAAGGAGTGCCCCAGTGGGAGAAGAGATCTTGTACTACCTCCGGCAGGAGAGACCACTCGTGAGACGCAGCCCCTATCCAGCTTAGGGCATCAGCCAGGGTGTTGGAGGCTCCTGCCACGTGAATGGCTAGGAGATCAGCCTCCAGGCTGTGCACTAGGGACCAAATGCGGAGAGCTTCCTTGCATAACAGCATGGAGCGTGTCCCACCCTGGCGGTTCAGATAGTACATGGTCGTGGTGTTGTCCGTCTGGACCTGAACCACTTGACCCCGTAGAAACGGAGTGAAGGTGGTGAGAGCTAGATGGACCGCTCGGAGCTCCAGCAGGTTGATGTGGCATTGGGACTCCCGAGGGGACCAGAAGCCGTGCGCTCGGTGTTCTCCCAGATGGGCACCCCAACCCATCAGAGATGCGTCAGTCGAGAGAGAGACCGTCGGCTCGGGGCGGACGAACAGGATACCCTCCTGCAGATGTGCTGGAATGATCCACCATTGGAGAGCGTTCCACATCTCCTGGGTCACTGTCACGGGCCGGTCCAACGGATCGCGGCGTTGTGACCATTGGCTGGCCAGTCCCCACTGAAGGGGACGCATGTACCAACGGGCTCAATGGACCATGCTGGTGCAGGCCGCCATGAGGCCCAGGAGGCGCAGTCAGTCCCGGGTAGGGTGCAGTTGCCCAACCAGAAATGATTGGGCAAAGGAGGAAAGAACCTCGGCCCTCTCCGCCGGAAGCCGTGCTCTGGCTCGCAGAGTGTCGAGCTCTGCCCCAATGAACAGAATCACCTGCTTTGGCATGAGTTCCGACTTGGCCTCGTTGATGAGGAGGCCAACCTGAGAGCAAACCTGGAGGGCCAGATCTCTGGACCGCTCCACCTCCAGTCTGGAGGGGGTTGCTATCAGCTAATCGTCCAGGTAAGGGTACACCCAGACCCCTCAGTGCCGCAGGAATGCTGTCACCACTGCCATGCATTTGGTGAAGACCCTGGGAGCTAGGGAGGCTGAAGGGCATGGCTCGGAACTCGTATAGGGATCCCTCCGCTCTGAAGCGGAGGAACCTCTGATGGGACGGACGGATTGGGACGTGAAAGAACGCGTCCTGGAGGTCCAGGAGCAGAACCACATGCCTCGTTCCAAGGATGGGATTATCTGAGCCAGAGTGACCATCCTGAAGGTCCGAGACCTTAGGAACTTGTTCAGGTCGTGCAGGTCGAGAATGGGGCACCAGCCCCCCATCTGTTTTGGGACCAGGAAGTACCTGGACACAAGCCCGGGTCTGGAGGAGGAGGATCCGCACCTTCCTGATTACCTCTTTTAGGGGAGCAGGCAATATCAGCCCAGCGGGACGACAGCAAGGCTGCGGGACCCCGTGGCCCCGAGGCGGCAGGCCCGAAAAGGCGGAACCTGCCTCGACTCCAGAGGCAGACCTTTTCCTACCACCTCCAACACCCAGCGGTCTGTGGTGATAGCGGACCAGGCGGAAAGGAAGTGGTGGAGCCGTCCCCCCATGGGGAACCCAGGGGCGAGTGACGAGGTTGGGGGCAGCACCCCTCAACCAGTCACTGGGCAGGCTTGGAGGAAGAACCAGCCGAGGGACCTCCCGGGCCTTTACCTCCTTGCTTCCTGTTGGAGGAAGCCGTCGGCTTGGGCTTGGGATGCCAAGCGCGAGCCTGCTGGCCCTGTTGCTGGTGCTGCTGGGCCGGTCAAGGAGCAGGGACCGAAGGACGAAAGGACTTCTGCTGCTGACAGCGGCCTTTGTCCCTCTGGGCGGAGGTGACCGAGTCCAGAGTGGAATTGGACTTCTCGATCCGCTGGAGGTGTCCCTCCACTCCAGGGCCGAAGAGGTCAGTCCCCAAGAAGGGGACGTCGGCCAACTTGCGCTGGGTATCCGCCGTGAAGGTGGATATCCTCAGCCACGCCCTGCATTGCATGGCCACCGCGATCGCTACTGACCTGGCACAGGAATCACCTATGTCCAGAGCAGTCTGGAGCTGCTGCTTCGCCACCGCCCTACCCTGGTCCCGCACCTGGCGGGCCGTGGTCTGCAGGTCAGGTGGGAGATGAGGAACAACCTCATCCAGGGAGCCCATGAGGGCGTGGGAGAAGTATGCTGGCCTGTCGGAGGTCAAGGGAGGACGCAGCGTACACCTTGCTCCCGGCAAAGTCCAGCTTTTTGGACTCTTTGTCAGGGGGCTTGTCCACATCCCGAGCGTTACCGGAACGCCGGAAAACGCTGTCGGTGACTAACCCCTCGGCAGAGGGGTGTTCCGAGAAACCGGGCAAAGAGCCGGTAGGGACCGCATACTTCCTGGCCATCCTGGCCAAGGGTGCAGGACAGGAAGCAGGCCGCTGCCAAAGCTCCAAGGCTGGGCCGACAATGGCCTCAGCCACCAGAAAGGCCTCCATGGGAGAATCCCCTCGGTCCAGAATCTCCGTCAGGGTATACTTGGCCTGTTTGGACACGGGCTCGAGCTGCATCCCGGTGGACTCCGAGATGAGTCGAAGCAGACCAAAGAAGGACGATGGGCTATCATCCACTGACTGGCCCCCGGAGAACTCCAGATTGCACTGTCTGGAGAACAGAGAGGAATCGTCGTCAGATTCCAAAGAGTCTGCGAAGAGCTGCCTCGGCCCTGAGCCACCCTCCACCTGCCGTGGACGGTCGGGAGTGAGGGTGACCAACAACCTGTGGGGCAGGCCATGACCCGACCGAGAATTCTTGGTCGGTGCCCCCGACTTCGGTTGTGGAGGCGGAGGTTCCACCAAAATCGGTGGACCATAGAAACACAGAAGTTGACAGCAGATAAGGACCGCAAGTCCCATCCAGTCTGCCCAGCTGGTTTCAGCTTAGCAACCGGCCCTGGAGTGGGCAACTCGACTGGAAAGAGTGGTTGCTTCGGGCGTTCAGGCGACAGCCACTTGATGGCCGGGGTAGACTTAGGCCTGGATAACAGCAACTGCTGCCACATAAGATCCTCGTAGCGCCGGCGCAACTTGCGCCGCAGCCTCTCCTCACCTGAGGAGGAGGACGAGGAAGAACGGCATCGCCGCTTACTTCGGTAACGAGACCAGACCGCCGATGTCGGGAACAGTTGACCGAGAAGAGGCCAGAGACCGAGACCCTTGGGGACCGAGGGTGGGTCTGGGAAGGGCGGGGATACCCGCTTCTTCCCTCAGCTTGGGAACTTTAACTGACCGCGTCCCGGGCGAGCAGGCAGATCCTCGGTATCTACCAGGGAACCGTGAAGTAGGGTTGTTGGCTTCTCCAGTCGACAGCCTGTCTACGGATCCGAGAAAATCTCGATTCGTTGTGGGAGTCTCGGCAGGCTGGTCTGCCAGGGGCTACCGTGAAGCCAGTGGCCTCAGCCGCAACCACGACCGAAGTCACAGTTGGCTGCCGGGGAAGGGACCTCTCTACCGCTCCCACTGACATGACAGTGGGACTTACCTTCGACTCCTTTTCTTGGGCCGAGAAGAATGTCCCAAAGGCCCCTATCCTTTCGTGGAAAGGGACTGGCAAAGCTCCTTGAATGAAGCTGTATACCAGGAACTCAGAGAGAGCGGGATAAATGCCGCAGCCGAGGAGGAAGAAGATGCGGCCTGGGCCGCCTCCTCCTCGAGGGCGATCATCTGCTCGAGCTGCTCAGCCGAGCCAGCCGCCGCGGACACCGCCCAATGAGCCTCTTGGATTTTACCGGCGGAAAACGTTCTTTGGGGCGCCCGAGCTTCAAACGGGCAGCGCCGATCATCCAGAACGTTGGCCGAGAAAGAACGCACAACCGCAACGCGTGGTCGTGATCTAGGCCTACAGTAGACGACGCGGAGTGCGGATCCGCTACGGACATCTTCTGCCCGCAAGAGCACCTCCAAAAGCCGGGAACAGATTTGTCCATCGCAGCCGTGAGGGAAGATGAAGACCGAAGTTTAGAAAACTTCAAAACCAATTTCAGACGAACCGAAGAATTAGGATCCAGCTCCAAACGCAGAGCGCCATGAGGGAAACATGAGCTCAAGCCGTAAGGAAGATCTGGCGTCATGGGGCGGAGTCGAGAGTTTTACCACCCGGGTGGGTGGGAGGAGCCAGCTTGAAGACCTTCCGGCAAGAATTAAAGCGGCAAGGATACCTGCCAGACAGTGTGGATGAACAACATATCCATGTCCCTAGAACCTCCCCTTCCAAGAGAGGGACAATGTGTCTCACCAGAAAACTCCAGGCCTGGGATTGAGTGAACAGAAAAGTGGCAGTTTTTTGTTGAGTGGGGACACAAAAAGGTCCAACTCTGGACAACCCCATCTGTCGAAAAGATCTTCAACCACTGGGGTCAGAAATTCCCACTCGTGAGCCCCTTAACCAGGAGTGGCTGAGGCTGTCCACCAGAACGTTTTGGGTGCCTGGAATATGGATGGCCGAGAGCTCCAGACCATGCTTGATAGCCCAATACCAAACCCTTATCACCTCCCAACATGGGGAAAACAGTAAGTGCCCCCCTTTGTTTTTGTTTTTTTTCAGTTAATCTTTTTTTTGAGTGATTTCAGAGTTACACATGTATAGCATTTTAGGATTACATGACTAAAAGGAATGGTTTACATCACCACCACACGGTTGCATAAAATTGTGCTGCATTACACCTTATGGAAACTGTTATGAACTGAACAACAAGGGTAAGGAAAGAAAACAATATACAATCCTGTTTGTTGATGTAATATACCACGCACATATTTGTCTGTCTGCACTAACAGTGGACCGGGGAGGAAATGAGTCTGGAAGGCCTGCAGAGCATACAGGACCACTCACATCTCCAGAAAATTGATGTGGAGGCACTGTTCCACTTCTGTCCAAATGCCCAGAGTCTGGTGACCATCCAAATGACCTCCCCAGCCCAGACCCGAGGCGTCAGTCTTGAGAATCTGACGAGGGGTCAAGATTTGAAAGGAAACCCCCTGAAGCACGTTGGCCAGCTCTAGCCACCACAACAGAACTCTTTTGACCAGATCGGATACCTGGACCATCTGGGTCCAGGTCATCCGTGTGCTGATCCCACTGAACCCTCAATGTCCACTGAGGAATCCGCATGTGAAGGCGGGCAAGAGGAACTATGGATATGACTGCTGCCATGTGATCCAGGAGTTGCAGGAAAACCCTGGCAGGGATCTAGCGACTGGAAGAGACCAAGTGAACCTGGACCATCAGGCATTCCGCACTGTTCAGTGACAGGAAGGCCACATCCTGGGCAGTATCCAGAACTGCCCCTATGTACTAGAGGTGCTGACAAGAAGACAGGCAGGACTATGGCTGATTGACAGTGCTACTCAAGGCCTGAAACAGATGGTCCCTGGAGGGAGCCACTAACAGCCAATCATCCAGGTAGGGAAACACATAGAGGCCCTGCCGCCTCAGAGCAGCCGCTACCACCACCAGGCACTTAGTAAAGATCCTGGGGCTGAAGAGAGGCCAAAAGGGAGGGCCCCGAATTACAAATGGGCTCCCTGAAACTGGAAACGGAGGAAGCGTCGATTGGAAGGAAAAATCTTGATATGCAGGTTCGCATCCTACATGTCCAGAGAAGAGAGCCAATCTCGCCAAGTGCAGGAGGGACAACAATCCCCGATGGGTGACCATCCTGAAGCATCTATCATCTACGTACAAGCTCAGAAGACTCAGATCCAGGATGGGTCAGAGATCCCCAGCCTTTCAGCTGTCCACCCTTTTCTGAGGAAGGAATGTCTTCTCTTGAGTGTTCAACTCCACTCATATGAAGTCCAGGAGCTGGACTGGCTGCAAGACTGACTTTTCATGGTTCACCAGGAACCCCCAGAGATTGCAGGGTAGCCTATGTGAGGACTAGGGAATCCCTTACCTGCTGAGGGGACTGCCCATGACTAACCAGTCATCCAGGTAAGGGAATACCGTTACGACCTGCCTTCTCAAATACGCCACTATCACAGCTAGGCACTTTGTGAACACTTTTGGGGCAGAGATGAGGCCGAAAGGCAAAGCTCTGAAGTAGTAATGGCCTGATGGCAATGTGAACCTGAGGTACTTTCTGTGAGACTGTCTGATGGGAATGTGGAAATAGGCATCCTTGAGGTCTAAGGATGCCAGTCAGCCTCCCTGCCTGAGGGTGAAGAGAATCATTGCCAATTGACCGTCTGGAACTTTGGCTTGGTCAGATAACTATTTAGGGCTCTGAGGTCCAGTATGGGACGCCACTCCCCATTCTTCTTTAGGGTTAGGAAATACCTTGAGCAAAACCCCTTTCCCCTCTGTGAGGTTGGAAAGGGTTCCACTTCCTTTGCCAGTAGAAGGCTAGCTACCTCTGATCCCAGCAAGGCCTTTTCTATTGGGGTTACAGGTTTGAACAGCCTTGCCCTCAATTTTGGGATGCCCTTGAAACTGAGAGCAAGACCCTGGCTCACTACTTCCAGGACCCACTAGTCTATGGTAATGCCTTGCCATGCCTCGAAGTAGTGAGCCAATCTGCCACCTACTGGTACTGGGGAGGCGACCTCTGCCTGTCTCCTAGGCTGAGGGCTGGGGTCAAGAGTGCCTGTTGCCCCTTCTACCCCTGCCTCTAAAGTAGCCATGTTGCTGTTGGTAGTCTGGGAGAGCCTCAGCCTGATAAAAAGGCCTGGTAAAGGATATGCCCCACCTCCCCTACTTTGGTGCCTCTGGGAGGTGGATGACTTCTCTTTAGCAGAGGCACTATTGTAAGCTGCCTTGTATTCATCCATCTTTTTCATGTACTATAGCTTCTGTTTGTTCACCAAACAGAGAATTCTGCTCACAAGGGAAATCTAATGCCTTAGTCTGAGTATCTTGAAAAAAGTTAGTGGCCCTGAGCCAAGCAAACCTAGTGCAGTTGCCATAAACCTGGCAGCAGTGTCGTTGGCATCCATTACCATGTGGAATTGGTACTTAGAAGCCTCAATGCCACACCTGGCAGGCTCCTCTAGATCAGCTGCTAGTGCAGGAGGAGCTTTGTTGGCCAGCTCCAAGACTGAGTTCCAGAGACTTTTCTGGTCTCTGGAGACATAAGTCATATAAGTGGCTTGTCTGATTACCAAAGAGGCCACCAAGTAGCCTTTCTTTGCCATAGATTCAATTTTTCGAGAGTCCTTGTCAGGCGGATGGGATGACAATAGGACATTTGCTGTGTCACGGGCTGCTGCCTGTACCACTCCCTCATGGCTAGGATGACTGAAGAGAAATTCAGCCCCTCTTCTAGTCAAATGGTATTTTCTTTCCATTTCTTGTCCACTGGAGGGACGGAAGTAGGGTTTTTTAAGATTTTCAGGACATGCTTCTTCAGTGACTTGTGGATGGGGAGCAGTAAACATTTAGTAGCTGCCAAATCCGTCATCTCCATATAATCTGGCTCCTCCTCCTCAGATGTCTCCTGGGTGTGGAGGTCCAGAGTCTCTGCCACTTGTTAATCATGTACCCGTAAAACTGTTCAATGTTTTAGTATCTGTTACCCAGTAACCAGCCTGACGTGGAACCTTTGTACAAGAGCCTTGGCTCAAAGGAATTTTGTAATCCTAGACACAAATAAATAAATAAATAAAAGTGGGAAGAGAAATGCTCAAGATGCCAAATAAGGGACTCAAATGTCTGCTGTTCGGGTGAGACCTCAGGTTCAGTTGGCTCCCCAAGGTCATTATCCTCCTCCTCATAATAGGGATCTGGTTCAGCTGAACCGGGAGCAGAGGATGCAACTGTTGGTAGAAACGGTGGTTGAACTGGAGCTTGAACCAGTGGTTCCTGAGGTGCTTGCTGAGGAGCCAGAACCAATCCATTGGGGATATTCTGCAGCAACTGTATAATCTTAATAGCATTTGCTGTTTCTTCAGCGGTTGGAACTGCTGCCACCTTCAGTTGCAGTTCCTTTCCTGTATGTTTTTCCTTTTTATTTTTCTTGGTAGGGGCTGGTTCAGCAGCCGTTTCTGCCATTCTCTTAGGCTTCGAAGATGTTTTGCCCTTTCACCTCAAAATAAGTAGAAAGCAATATCTGTTCCTCAGCAGTTCAACGAACTGTGGAGAAACCACAAACTTACCCCACTGAAGTTAAATCTAGACAAAACTACCTATATTTTACCAAGGATACTACTTTTAAACAGAAAATAAATGAAAAGGTAACTTGAAAAATATGAGAAAATAAAATGTTCAAGCTGAAGGAGCAATCTCTGAGGCGTCTAACTTTGGCAGACTGAGTAAAGAATCTGACGGTTACATAGATTGCACCAGGGACAGTAGTTTGAAAACCGAGCTCGAGCCTAGCAATGTTCTATTTGCATAGGTTCTTTAACTCTTTCCTCTCTGGAGCACTTGAATGGTGAAGGCTAACTGCATATGTCAGAATACAGTAAAGATTTCCTGAGGCTTGAAGAATAGTTTTCAGGAGGATTTTCTGGGGGCCACTCTAGAAACCCTAGAGTGTGGCCGTGTTCTATGATCTGTAGATCTGTAGCACCCAGTTGTCCAAGGTTATGTTCCACCACTCGCTGAGGTGAAGGGAGAACCGACCCCTGACAGCCTCCCCCATAACATTCCTGGGGGGGGGGTCAGCTAATGAGTTAGGAGGTAGGAGTGGGTGCTCAAGGGGCCCTGGTGGCAGCTGCAGATGGGGCTGATGCTGCTCTGTGTTTGCTTTGACCTTTAGCAGGTAGGCAGCCCTGTCTGCGGGAGAAGCAGCAAAACAGAGGTCACTGACCAGTATTAGACTGGGTATAGTACAGCGAGTGAATGGACTGGAGGGCGTGACCAGACTTCTGGAGGGAGATCCTGAACATCCCCTCAAAAAAGGATGGAGCCACTAAAGGGGGCATCCAAAATGCAGAACTGCACATCCGAGGTAAAACCAGAGACCCAGAGCCAAGAAAGGCGCTGAAGGCAGACACCTGCAGCTGCTCCCCTGCCTGAGGTGTCCACAGCACTGTAGGTGGCCCGAAGAACATGGCTGCCTACATCAGAACCAGCCTTGAGGAGCTGGGCGAGCTGTGTTTTGGAGGGATTGTCCAGAAAAAGCCTGGACTAGTTCTCTGGCCTGGCCCCAGAGGACATTCTGATACTAGACCATGTGGGCCAGGTAGTGAAAGGCCCAGATAGCAAAGGTAGTGGTCATGAAGATATGCTTACCCAGGTGGTCCAGCTGCTTGGATTCCCTGTCCGGAGGAACAGCACTAAGGTGCTTGGGCTTCTTGGTGCAGTCATGTGCTAAACTGATGACCGCAGCGCACTAATGACCATGGAGTCAGCTTTAGGATGGCCCCCCAAAAGGTTTACCAGCTGGAGCATGGTACAGCCTGTACGCTTTCTTAGGCACCAAAGGACTGGTCGAGGGGTGATTCCAAGCAGCCCTTGTGACATCATCATAAGATTCAATTAGGGGTGGCACCATCATGGGAAGGGAATCCACTGTATCAAATAAATGGCGATGCAACGCCTCTCCAGCTCCTGCTCCTCCATTTCCCAGCCCATGGTGGCCTGGATGTGCCTCATGACGTCCAAAACTGTCATCTCTGATCACCCTAACGTTGTCGCATCTTTCAACTTGCATTTTACCTCATGCGCTTCTGCCCTGTTAGGCTCCCTGCCAACCATTAACCAGTCGACCTCCGCATCTACTAGAAGTTCACCAGCACCCCCCCCCCACCCCAACTGGTTTTCTTTCTCTAAAATCCTGACAACTGACATGCTGATGGCCTTGGAAGCCCTTAACCCGAGCAAAGGTAGCTCCCCCGATGGCTTGGACCCGAAGTTACTAAACCTGTTTGCCTCGGCCATTGCTCCCCCACGGACTACCCTTCTCAATCTCTCGTTTCAATTGGCGGAAGTTCCCCTCGATTTGAAACATGCAATCGAACTCCCTCTCCCAAAGGGTGGCGGCGACTCCTCCCCCATGAACTACCGCCCTATATCACTCCTCTCGACGTTAGCCAAACTACAAGAACATCTAGTCCTTGACCAACTATCCTTGTACCTCTCTGACATTAATTTCTTCACCCAATATCAATCTGGGTTCCGTAAACACCACTCCACTACTACTTCGCTTCTCCGAATCACCGATGCCATCCTGACAGGCATGGACAGCGGTCACATCACCACTGCCATTTTTATTGATCTTGCTAAAGCTTTTGACACCGTATCCCATACCCTCTTGCTCTGCTCCCTCTCATGTGCCGGGATGTCTGAACACACCATAAAATGGTTCAGCGCGAACCTTAACGACCGCTCACAGTCTATAAAAATATCTAACTACATCTCCCCTCCTCTACCCATACGCTCCAGTGTCCCTCAAGGGTCCATACTTGGCCCAATTCTCTTCTCCAAATTTCTAAATGACCTGTCATCTGTCTGTACCTCATCTTCTATACATATGTATGCTGATGACAGATTTTTTTTCTCCACAGGGTCCTCACCTGTGGATGTCGCCTCCAGGCTCCAAAGTGATTTCAATAATGTCCAGAGCTGGTTTCAATCTCACCAACTCTTCCTAAATGCCAAGAAAACTGTGTCCATGACATTTGGCACGTGTCAGAAACCGTCAAGGCTCCAATGTGCCCCCTTTCTCTCTACCCTCGACGGGGCAACTATAATTGCCACCAAGTCGTTCAGGTATCTGGGCATTTGGCTAGATCAACATCTCACTTTCTCGGCCCACATAGATGCCATAATAAAAAAGCTTTGCCCCAAACTCGGTGCCTTATATAAAAACCGCTGCTGCCTCCCGCCCCAGGTCAGACATTAACTGATCCAAAAAATGATCCTCCTGAGTTTTGACTATTGCGATACAGTCTGTTGCTCTGCTCCTGCCACCTCCCTAGCTAACTTGGATTTTCTTTTCAACTCCTTCTGTCGGTTTGCTCTGGATGCACCTTCCCTTACCCACCACTGCCACCTGTACCAAGCTTTAGCCTTTCCTTCCCTAACAAACAGGCGACTGCACCACTGCGCAAATTTCATCTCCAAGTCCTGGTTTGGTACACTCCCTCCCTATCTGAATTCCCTAATCTCCCCCCAACCCACTCCCTCTTGACTTCTAAGATCCCACGACAACAGAACTCTGACTATTCCGTGGAGATCCACCTCTAGTGGGAAGGTCTCCTCCTCCTATTGTCTCCCTAAACTGTGGAATGAGCTTCCTACACAAATCCGATCCTCTTCCTTGCCTGGTTCATTAACCAAGCTCTACATAACTTCCTCTCTGTAAACTGCACTTGCCCTTAGCTATCCCACCCCTTTTTCTTGTCTCACACCCTGTCTGATGCCCTGTTTGCCTAACTACAATCCATATCAATGCACTTATAGTCTCAGAGCCTATCTTGGCTCCAGCTGTGTATGGCTGCTTCTTATCTCGCTCTCTCTATAGTGGTCTACCTCCTTAGCCTGCTGAGCTAGCCCTGAGTCGCTTCTCTACCACTGTGCTACCTCTCCATCACTTGTTTGCTCTGTGCCTTTTTAATTCTGAAGTGTACAAGGCCATAGGTCCGATCTGCCATTACGTTACCCGTGATTCTGTCACACCACTAGTTCATAGCTACTAGATTTTAATCTACTCTACCCTGCACTTATTTGCTCTTCTTGCTAATGTGTTTATTCACAACCTATGTTTTTTATGCTATTGTATAATGTGTGCGTGCTCACTGATACTATGCAACTCCCATCACCCTTTCCCCCAGGTCGTAGCGGGAGACGAGCAACCTGTTGTTCAGTGTACCTTACCTGGTGAAACTTTTCAATAAATAAAAATAAACGATGGGTCATCATAACGGGACTTGGGAACCACCTTAGAAAGTGCCTCACCTTCGGAAGAGTCCCCCGGGGTGGAGGAAGACTCAGAATAATCAGAGTTATCCTCATCCGGCTCGCTCTCGGCCAGCAGGCACCCATCTTGGCGAGAGCCAGAACCGACATTGGGCCTGGATCAGGAGCACCCCAGTGTTCGGGGGGGGGGGGCACTGGCATCAGACTGCACCATGTCATGGGGGATACCAGAGGTGGGCCCTGTGGAGCAGGGGTCTGCTTTTGTATGAAGAACCACCACGTGGCAAATAGGGTGTTACAGTCCACCGGGGTAGGATATATATTAGGCCGGTGCTGAGTGGGGGAAAGGCGGTGTTGGGGTTGGCGTAGGGTATCCTGGTAGTGGTTCGGTAGGTGCCAACAAGAGCAAAACTGGCACCAGACCTGCGGGTGAGCCAACAGAGGCTGGGGCAGTGGCAGAACTGGCAGCAGCCCAGTGGGTGTCAATTTAGGATGCCTGGGAGGAGAATCTGCTGGCAACGGGAGAGGAGAAACAGGTGCCTGGGGGGATGAAGATTTCCCAGGAGAAGGCAGAGGTGACGCCAGACTGGAGGAGATGTTAGTAGCCTGCTGCGGGCGCTGTCTCAAAAGGCTGGCATCAGGACCCGTACAGAGGACTGACAAAGGCAGTGCCTTGACTGGGGGGTGCAACGGCAGAGGAGCCGATGCTACAGTAGTAGTACCCACACCATCCGAGCCTTCTGCCTGAGAACCCAGAGAGGTAATGGGCCTGAGCATCAGGGGCTGAGGAGCAGGAGACAGTCTCCTGCCTGAAGGAGCCACCGCCTGTGACAGAGATAAAGGTGGGCAGTGGGACCACCAGCAGCCCTGCAGGAGTTGGGGAAGGCAGGACTGTAGGGGCTGAACCCCCCACGGGAGGATGACCCCAACGTGGTTGAGGGCTTATCCAGAGACTGCAAGCGGGAAACAGACCGGCCCCATGTTTGTCCCAGTGCTTGTGC
The DNA here is from genome assembly GCA_016271365.2 of Neoceratodus forsteri. Classification (NCBI taxonomy): domain Eukaryota; kingdom Metazoa; phylum Chordata; order Ceratodontiformes; family Ceratodontidae; genus Neoceratodus; species Neoceratodus forsteri. Next base: position 911,275,833 of record CM028136.1, read on the forward strand.
TTCCCACAAGATTTCTCCCGTGATTGAGAAGAGGAGGAAGCCCTGGGAGCCGTAGAGTTCTTGGCCTGTAGCTCTTTTTCCATCGTGACAGGATTCTGCTTGATGAGATTGCTCTCCAGGATTTTAAGACGACATCTCAGAGTGGCCTGACTGAACTTCTGGCAGATATGGCAGGCTTCAGTGTCGTGACTGGAGTCCAGTCACAGGATACAAGCAGAGTGTCCGTCATTCTAAGGAATCTGTTTGCCGCAGGCATACTTTGTGGAGCGGATGGAAGACGAAGCAGGTGGAGAAGACAAACTCAATGACAGGAACATTGAAAAATCAATGTTAATACTTGAGAAAATAAAGAAAAGAAAAAGCAATGGTAAATGGCAGCTGACTGTAGCTGCAGCGTCTGTTAAGGTCCGACGTCGGGGAAAGAGCTGAGGAGGGTGTGGGGGACCACTCACCTTTATACGATAGGCCGACGTCCAAGGGTGACATCGAAGGTGGGTGGTTCCCCATGGTAGAATGTTAGCTAGAGTTTCTGTGTGGTCCTGATGCCTGGAGGCTGAGTACTACTGGTGTTGGCCTGTTGGAAGAGCCTCCCTTGAAATAAGATCAGTATTTTCTGATACAATAATTCATATTTTTATTGAGCTTTTCAAAATATACGAACACAGTTACATCAAGTGTCTATTCAGCATACAGTAGAATATCAATCTTTCAGACCTCAGTCTTATTCAACGTACATCATACTCGACTGTCCTTTGTGTGGCCAGAGACCTGTGGCTTCAGAATGACTTAATATCCCACAAACTGTGAAGCTCATTGTTAAAAAGCAAACAATTAGAGCAGAGCAATAAACTTCCCATTCTGACAAGTTAAAAATGTGGGACTTCTTGTTCCAGGTCACTAACCAAGAAACTCTTATTAACCTGTGGGCCATGGTGGAAGAAGATTCTGTTTCCTGAGTGTTCTATGCACTGTCTTCTCTTGGGGTTGCACCTCCTCCTTTCCTTTGTTGAGGTTCTTATCACACCTCAGGCTGAACAATGACCCCCTGCCTTTGGCTTTAACAGTGACCCCAACCCCTCTGGCTATACAAGAGAGGCAATCCATACCCATTAACAATGGTATATTCTGCTCCCATTCTTTGACTGTAGGAACCCTCTGAGGGCCACCTTCTCAGCATAAGCCTCTTGGCCTCATCCAAATGCCACCACTAGCCATCAAATAAGATGAGGTGGCATAACAGTCAAAGCATAGTGTTCTCCAGCACAATTAAGGCCTCGTCGCAAGGGATTCCATAATCCAACATACCCCCTTCAAAACTGACAGAATCCAGTTCCACCACCCTGTCAGCTTGGGGCATTACCATAATATATGCAGTAAATTGTACCCTCCTTGCCCACATCTCCACCAAGTGTCTGATAAAATCGCATTCTCATCAATGCTATAGTTCTGTGCTACAGGTACAGATTTTGAGTTGCATAAGCATTGCCCTGGCATCCCTGTAGTTGTGGTAGATACGAGACAAACAAAGCTTCCTGTTGTCGGGTGTGAAAGTAGAGTTTCATAATGTTTTTTTCCTTTTGGCATGGATGGTACACAGTATTTCATAATCTTTTGTAAATACTCCCTAAGGGTTAGGATTTATTTTACCCACTCCCACCAATGCTTGGCCCACCAAATTCCTTCTACTAGCCACTTGCCAGTAAGCAGAGCTGAGGTCCTATTACTTGGATGGTGCCAAACAGTACAGTTACGCAATAACTTACCGTAACAGTAGATCTTTGAGAGAGGCTCTTGCAGTAGGTACTACCAGTTGGACTAAGCCGGTAGGTGCCAGGACCCCATGGAAAATCTTCTAGCTAGCAGTCTCTGGCGGGGACCTCCCCCGTCAGCTGACAGATGTCAGCGTGCATCAGTATAAAAGGGGCGGTCCCCCACTCGCCCTCCAGTTCTCCCACCGGAGGCCCATTGGGCATGACAGGAGAAGAGGAAATGCCCCATAGTAACAGAGAAAAGAAGAAACTCAGGGGGATGGAGGGAGGGAAAGCAGTACCTACTGCAAGAGCCTCTCTCGAAGATCTACTGTTATGGTAAGTTATTACGTAACTGTACTATCATACTTCGAGATGGCTCTTGCAGTAGGTACTAACCAGTAGGACCGAGTCCCAAGCAGTACTGAGCAAAAAGAAACCAGGGAGGAGGAAAAAAGTACAGTTACGTAAGAACTTACTGTAACAGCAGATCTTCGAGAGAGGTTCCTTCAGTAGGTCATAATATGTAGGACTAGCGCCATCTGGTGTCAGAACCCAATGGCAGACACTTCCAGCAATACCTGATGGGGACTGCCCACAGACATGACGTGACTGACATCAGCATGAGCCTATATAGTGGGCGGTCCTCAGGCCCACCCTCCAGTTCTCTTCCGCTGGAGCCCCAGGAGGAGAAGAAGCAGGTCTGGAGACCGAAACAAAATTTTCTGAGGAGAAGGAGGGCGGAAAAAACATGACCTACTGAAGGAACCACTCTCGAAGATCTACTGTTACGGTAAGTTATTACGTGACTATACTATCTTAGTTCGAAAGGGTTCCTTCAATAGGTCATAACATGTATGACAGAATCTCAAGCAGTCCCTCGAAAGAGAGACCAAGAGAAACATGGGAGGAGGAACAACAGAACACAGAAAGGAGCGTGCCTTAGGACAAAAGGCCCTGTAGGACAGCTACCCCCAAACCGGCCCTTTGCCTAGAAGCAATGTACAGACTGTAATGTTTGGTAAAGGTGTGGACGGAACTCCAGGTGGCTGCCACACAGATCTCCACTGCAAACACATGATGGAGGAAAGCTGCAGAAGCAGCTACGTCCCTAGTGGAATGAACCTTGACAGGCCCCAGCAATGGCTTCTCGTACTTCTGGTAATAGAAGGGGATGCAGTTTGCTAGCTATATAGGGAAGAAACCTAGGATGAGTATGGAGGACCGCCCGGTCCTTGTGAAAAATAAGGTAAGGCTCTTTACAAACTAGAGCCTGGAGCTCGGAAATCCTTCGAGCAGAAGTAATGGCAACTAAGAAAAGCACCTTCCAGGAAAGGTATCGCATATCACAGCTCATCGCTGGTTCAAAGGGAAAGACAGTAAGTTTCTCCAACACAAAATTAAAATCCCAAGGTGGAGTAGGGCTGCAGCTAGCATATGTATTAATAATTACCTCAGTTTTAGAATGCCGTGCAGTCAAACCGTCAATAAGGCAAGCAGCATAATGTACTGCATTCAGAAGCATATAAAATGTAGGGATAGACAGGTCTTGATTCCCTTGTACACAGCACTGGTGCGCCCCCATGTGGAGTATTGTGTGCAGTTCTGGGCTCCATATAAGAAGGGAGATATTAAAGCCTTGGAGAGAGAGTCCAGAGGAGGGTAACAAAGAGAATTAAGGGCACCTTAGGTCAGAGCTATGAACAAAGGTTGCAATTTTTGGATATGTATTCCTTGGAGTTCCGTAGATTAAGGGGGGGATATGTGTTTGATCTACAGGGCTTGACTGACACACATCTGTGGGATCTACTGGGGTTGATGTTAAGGGATCAACCGTATAGTACCAGAGCTCATCCATTTCAGCTGGTCAAAGTTAGATTTAAAACCAATACAAGAAAATATTGGTTTAATGTTAGATTGACTGAGATTTGGAACACCCTGCCTTGCAAGGTTGTGGAAAGCAAGAATATGACAGAATTTAAGACCATGCTTGATAACTACCTTATAAGCAAGGATATCCAGGGATATTCCTAATGTATTAATAGCAAGCAAATGGACAAACGTCTTTAAATGCTCAGTAACACCTATGTAACCTATGTATGTAGTTGGGAGGTTTCAGATGGAGAATGCCCTTCAGAAAGGTTTTGGCGGGCCGGCCCAGTGGCACTGAGGGTTGATGCACTGGACGCCACACCTTGCTCCACACCAGCGACCTGGGTTCGGGAACAAGCTCGGGGCACCAGGGGTCGGCAGGGGGAGAGAGGGATTGAGCGCCCAACGGCAGCTCTTCCACTCTGGGGAGGGTTCTATACAGTACATGACTCACTGCTCTACTGCCACCTTTCAGGTGAACCCGGGGTTCACAGTGCAGTCTAGAGTCACGCAAGGGAATGGGGCAGCGTCAGCCGGGAGCCCTGGGAGGAGATGCGTCTCTACGCACACCTCCCAATTGGCTCCCCTAGAGTGCCGACGGCTGCCGGGAATAGAACACGGAAAATGGTGGCCCGTCACTCCTAGGTGACGACCCTTCGAGCGCCAAACATATCGGCGACCACCAGGACAGGAGCAGACTCCGCTATGCTACACCCGCTCCACCGTTGTTCGGGGAGAAGGTAGGAGAGGGCCTCTCCTCGCTCCACCTGGGGGGATATCTGGACTACCTTAGGCTACTGAGGGGGAAAGCACTCTAGGGGCAGACTCCGGTGGCGAAGAGGCTGGAAGAAGGCAAAAAGAGGAAGGTTAAAAAAAAAAAAAAAAGGTTTTGGCAAGATCCAACTGAGCCATGGGTTTACCATCCACCAGCACATGGTAGGCTGAGATGGCCTACAAGTGGACTTTCAGAGAGGAATAAAAAAGGCCAGAGTCCGATAAAAAGAGCAGGTATTCCATTAGCTGCCGGGCCGAACAAGTGAAGGGGTCCAAACCCTTGGAGGCTGCCCAAATGGAAAAACGTTTCCACTTCATAGCATAAGTGGATCTCGTGGATGGTTTCCGGGCCTCCAAGAGGGCTTGAGCAACTCTTGAAGAGACTCCAAAGCGGGAAATCGCTATGTCTGTAGGAGCCAAGCATGAAGATGCAAGGTCCTGAGCCCTGGATGCACCAGCCAGCCTTTGTCCTTGGTTAGCAGGCTGTGCTGTAGTGGAAGTGGAAAGTACAGTTACGTAAGAACTTACCGTAACAGTAGATCTTCGAGAACAGCTCTTGCAGCAGGTAACACTATTAGGACTGAAGCCGGTAGGCGTCAGGACCCCACAGAATTCTTCTAGCTAGCTATCTTCAGTGGGGACCGCCCCCGACGTCGGTCCCGCCTCCGACGTCAGGCGTAGTACATAAGGGGGCGGTCCTGCCAGATTCCCCAGTTCTCCCGCCGGAGACTTCCGGCCGCAGGATGACATCAGAATGGGAGACCGAGGATCCACTGTCAGAAGACAAAGAGGCACAAGTCCCCTTAAAGGCTCGAGAAGCCATGCCTCCTCCAAGGGGGAAGGTGGGCGGGAAGGGACCTGCTGCAAGAGCTGTTCTCAAAGACCTACTGTTACGGTAAGTTCTTACGTAACTGTACTATCTTACTTCGAGATACAGCTCTTGCAGCAGGTAACACCATTAGGACTGATTTCCAAGCAGTAGCGCTTGCAAACACTCTGGGAGGAGGAAACTAGAAGGCTCATTCCAAGTCCTGGATCTAGGACAGGAGACCCTGTAGCATGGCCAGGCCGAAGCCGGCTCTTCGCCGTGAAGCAATGTCTAGGCTATAATGCCTGATAAAGGTATGGACAGAGCTCCAAGTGGCTGCAGCACAAATGGCTGAGGCGGAGACGTGCAAAGTGCTGCTAGGGAATGGCCACCATCTGAGTGAGCCCGACTGATGCGGGGCTTCTTTGATGATATAGCAGTATGATATGCACTGGACAAGCCAGGTAGAAAGGACTGTTTCGATACTAGCTGGCCCATCATCCTTTCAGTAAAGGAAACAAAAGCTGCTCCAACTTCGAAGCTGCTTGGTCCTGCTTAGGTAGTACCTAAGCTGCGGTGAACATCCAGGGTGTGGAGCAGCGCCTCTCCTCTATTAGAATAATTAGGGAAGTAGACGGCAGGTCAATGTCCTGATTTAGAGTGAGTGTGAGACCACCTTAGGCAGGAACTTAGGGTTAGTCCTCAGGAAACTCTGTCCTGGTGAAAATCCAAATAAGGTTCCTTACACATGAGAGCCTGAAGCTCAAAACTCTTCTCGCGTAACAACAACTAAAATTAACGTTTTCCGACAGAAGCGCAGCTTCGCCAATCGCGGCAGGTTCAAAAGGGAGCGTAGCGCTGTTCCAGGACGGAGTATCATAATGGAGGCACAGGGTCCTAATGGGAGGCCTAAGATGCAACACCCTCTCAGGAATTCCCGACAGGCATCTAATTGCGTCACAGTGCGCTGTCCTACCAGAAGGTGATAGGCGGAGATAGCACAGAGGTGCACCTTAATAGAGGTGGGCGAGACCCGAGGCGGAAGGGAGAGCAGGTACTCTGCTTCCGCCTTCACGGACAACCTAGGGGAAAGGCTGCATGCTTGCGACCATAAACAAAAAGCAGACCATTTCATGGCGTATGTTGCATCCGTTGCTGTCTTTCTGGCTGCGGAAAGGACTTCCGCCACCTCTTGCGAGACCCCGTGTATAAAATGGCTATGTCTCTAGGAGCCATGCATGCAGGTTCAGAAGGCGTAAGTCGGGTGGACCAGTGAACCCTCCTCCTGAGACAAGAGATGGAGCTGAGCAGCAGCAGGAGGCGGAGGTTCCCAGGATAGCTGCATTAGCAAAGGAACCAGATCTGTCTGGGCCAAAGGGGGCCACCAGGATCATTTTGCATACTCCCTACGCAGTTTGAGAAGAACTCTCTGGATCAACGGGAAGGGAGGGAAAGCGTAGAGGAATCTGTCCGCCCAGGAGAGAGCCAATGCGTCTCTCCAGAAAACACCAGGCCCTGGATCTAGCGAGCAAAAATTGGGCAGTTTTGCATTGGATGGGGAAGTGAACAAGTCCAATTCTGGAGTTCCCCATCGAAGAAACAGATCCTCTGCTACCTCCTGGAGATGTTCCCACTCGTGGACTCTGGCCTGGGAGCGACTCAGGCCGTCTGCAATTGTGTTGTCCACCCTGGGAACATGTACTGTGATCAGGTTCGTGCCGTGTCGGATTACCCAATCCCACACCCTCATGGCCTCCCTGCAAAGGGTAAGAGTGTGCGCCTCCTTGTTTGTTGAGGTAATACATCACCGCCGTGTTGTCTGTCTGAAGCAGGAGAGTACTCGGCGGCATCTCTGACTGAAATGCCTGCAGGGCATAAAGGACCGCCCTCATCTCTAGGACGTTGATATGGAGGTGAGCCTTCTGAGGGGTCCACGTTCCCTGGGACTTCACCCCATCCAGGTGTGCTCCCCAACCTAGTCCTGAGGCGTCTGTGGTGAGGATTACCTCCGGGGACGGCGCTATAAACGGGACGCCCGTAGAGAGTGTCCCTGGGTCTAGCCACCATTGCCAGTCTCGAATCACGGCGTTCGTGATTCTGACCAGATGCTGCATGTGGTCTTGCCTTTGGTCCCACTGTACTTTGAGCATCCACTGAGTTACCCGCATGTGGAGCCTTGCAAAAGAGACGCTGCCACGACTGCCATGCATTTGGTAAAGACCCTGGGTGCCGATGACAGCCCGAATGGAAGGGCTCGGAACTGAAGATGGTGGTCGAGAAACTCGAAGCGCAGGAACCTCCTGTGCGCTTCAGCTACAGGGATGTGCAGGTATGCGTCCTGCATGTCTAGAGACGCTAAGAAGGCATCCTGCTTTAGCATGGGAATAAGACCCGGAAGAGTCACCATGCGGAATCTTTTGTAGGCGACCGACATGTTGAGGTCGCTGAGGTCCAGAATCGGACGGAGGTCTCCTGTTTTCTTTGGAACCAGGAAGTGGTGGGAATAGTATCCGTGTCCTCTCTGGTTCTCTAAGACGTACTCTATCGCTCCCTTTTGCAGGAGCGCGAGTACTTCTTGTCTGATCAATGACTTGTGCTGACCCGAGTACCGGGAGAGCAAAGGAGGCCTCGAGGGTGGCTTTTCTGCGAATTCTATAAAGTGGCCTCTTCTGACCATCTAGAGAACCCACCTGTCGGTGGTTATAGACTGCCATCCTGGCAGGAAATTCGCAATGCGACCCCCGACCATGAAATCCCGTTGATCCTGAGGGGCGGGGGCCGGAAAGGAGTCAGGCTGTGGCGGCTGAGGGGCCCGCTGGCTGGGCCGACTTAGGAGAGCGCTGGCCTTGACCTGCAGGTTGTTTTCCCTGGGCTCTGCAGAAACCGGAGCCCCTCTGTTGTGGAACGAGGCGGGACTGTTGTCTCTGCGTCCGTCCACGAAATCGGCTTTGGTTCCTACGAAAGGAACTAAGCTTTGGTCGGTACATGGCCTGAACCGACCTCACCGCCTTCCCGGCCTCTTGGAGTTTGGTGATTACCTTCTTGGAGGGTTGACCAAATAAAACTTCTCCCTCGAATGGGGGTCCATGATGTTTTCTGGGCGTCCGGGGTAAACCGGAGACGGGCAAGAGTGCCTCGGAGGCATCGCCTGAAGCTGCTGCTCGGGCCGAGGTCGACCGGAGTCGTGCGCGGCGTGGCACTTAAGGTTCCCACGTCGAACCCGTGTGGGAGGCAGCAACATCTCCTCCTTCTGCTCACCTTCTGGCAATTTCTCAGACGCATCAGACCCTGCTCCCACAGGGCATTTGGAACACTGCACCATGTGGGTCCAACTAATTCAGGGATCTGATGGGCGCAGGTAGCGGAAACATACGTGCGCCTACCCATGGCGATCAGCTGCTTGGACTCTGGGTCTGGTGGCAGGTGCTCAAATGTGCGGTCTCTGGGACCGGTCATGAGGCTGTTATGACCAGACAGTCGGCCTGAGGATGCTGAGCCAAGTACTGGTCTTCCCTTGGAGCCTTGTACAGGCGGTCAGCTTTCTTCGGCATCGCGGAGTGAATGTGGGCCTTCCACGCTGCCTTGGTGGCGTCCACGAAGTGTCTACCAAGGGTGGCACCACCACAGGCTTGGGGTCCTTCTGCCAAGATATTTCGTAGCGTAGCCTTTCGGGGTCTAACTCTTCCGCATCCCATCCCATGTTCTCTTGGATGTGTCTCATGATATCCGAGAATGAAGGGTCATCCGGAGGAGACTTTGGAAGCTCACGTGGGTCCGGAGAAGGGATGGAGAGGGGAGATGGGGATCTGGATTCTGTTGAAAGCTCTGATCCCATGTCCTCCGTCGAAGGCGAACGGCTGCGTCTTCTGGGTCTCTTAGGGCTGGGTGACCCAGAAGAGGATCTGGACGGAGGTCTCCTTTTATCTGGTCTCCCCCTTGGAAGGATCCTGGGCTCCCGGGGAGGAGGTAACCGGCCTGCAGACCCAGATGGAGAAGGGGGTGCAGGAACCGGAGGAGTAACCGGTGTAGGAGGAGGAGAAGGAGGAGGTGGGAGAGGAGGTGGAGTGGGGACCATGTCCTTTTTGATGGTATCCCACCAGTAAGTGAAAAGCTCCTTCACCTCTGAAAAAGAAAGGCCCGACGATGGACCGGGCACCGGTGGTCGGTCGTCGGGTCCCGGCGTCGGCTCGCGGGGAGGGTTCCCTGGGAGTCTCAACAGGACCGGGGTCGCCCGTCTGGTCCTCGGACTGTGTCAACTCCTCCTCAGTGATGGTCTCCTGACCGACGTCAGTCGGAGGCATCGGGGTCCTCTTCTCGATTGGTGCGGGCGCCGGTCCCCCTACCGGCGTCCGGGGATGAGTAGGCTTGGCCGGCGACGGTCTTCTGACGGACGACGGCTCTGGGGACCTGTGGCGAGAGGCCGACGTCGGGCGAACTGGCGTCGGGTCCAATGGCTTCTTAAGTGAGGTGAGCTCCTTGGTCTTCCGCTGGGGAGGAGGAGGCAAGGAGGCAGACCTAACGCCGGGTTCAGAATGGCGGGAACCCGACTTGTGGTGATGGTGACGATCCCCTGACTTAGCCAGGGCCTTGGAGGAAGAGGAAGGCCTGGGAGTCTTGGCCTGAGAAGAGAAGCCTGAAGATTTTCTCACCGCAGCGGGGGGAGGCTGAGAGCTGGCCCGGGAAGGATAGCAGTCGGACCTGGAGCCGGAGCTGCATGAGTCGGAGGCCCTAGACGGGGACCTGGAAGGGGCCTTCTCTCTATGCTTCTCAGAATGCTTACAGGCCTTCTCTGAAGAATCCCCCTTGGAAGCCATGGTCTTGAGTTGCTCCTCGAGCAGGAACGCCTGTAGGGCCTTCTGGCGACGGATCCGGGTTCTGCTGTTGAAACCCTGGCAAAAGGTGCAGGACCGGGTGTCGTGGTCTGGGCCTAGGCACCGGACACAGGCCGAGTGCGGATCCTTGAATGCGATCTGCTTCCCACAGGCGCACTTCGAGGAGTGACCGGAGGTTGGAGAGGACATCAGACAAAAAGCTGAGCAAGAGAGCAGATTTCCCGTGGAAAACACTTTACCAGCGTGCTTGCGCTAGAAACTGAACTGAAGGGCAGAGACATGCAAGTGAAGCGGCCGGGAAAAAGGCATTAAGAATCTGGCGGGACCGCCCCTTTATGTACTACGCCTGACGTCGGAGGCGGGACCGACGTCGGGGGCGGTCCCCACTGAAGATACCTAGCTAGAAGAATTCCGTGGGGTCCTGACGCCTGCCGGCTTCAGTCCTAATGGTGTTACCTGCTGCAAGAGCTGTATCTCGAAGTAAGATCTGGGGGTTCCCTTGACAACTGCAGTAGCAGTGGGAACCAGATTTGTCTGGGTCAGAGGGGAGCAATTAGAATCATCTTTGCTCCCTCTAATTGGAGCCTGAGGAGCACCCTCTGGAGAATGGGAAACAGAGGGAAGGCAAATAAAAATTTCCCTGTCCAGAAGAGAGACAACACATCGTGCCAAAAAGCACCATGCTCTGGAACAAGCGAACAAAAGCTGGGAAGCTTTGTGCTGAATAGGAAGGTGAATAGGTCGAGTTCTGGTCGCCCCCATTTCCGGAATAGAGATTCTGCCACTGCCTGATCTAGTTACCATTCATGTACGAGGGTGAATGTTCTGCTGAGGTTGTCTGCTAGAACGTTTTCCTCTCCTGGAACATGTATGGCTGTGAGGGACAGACCGTGCTTAAGTGCCCAGTCCCACACTCTCATCGCTTCCCTGCAAAGTGGGTATGAGCAAGTGCTGCCCTGTTTGTCGAGATACCAGACAACGGAGGTGTTGTCCATCTGGATAAGTAACAGTCCCTTAGGAAGAATGGTCTGAAATGCCTGCAGGGCATACAGCACAGTTTTCATCTCCAAGACATTGACGTGTAAGGACATCTCTTTTCTGGACCAAAGTCCCTGTGTCTGATGGTCCCCCCAAGTGAGCTCCCCAGCCCGCTGGAGGCATCTGTAGTGAGGACTGCTGAGGGAGCAGGGTTGCAAAAGGGGGCGACCTAGAGATAGGTTTGCAGAGTCTCTCCACCATAGAAGTTCCTTCTGCAAGGCTGTGGAGATGAGGACTGGTTTATCCAGCTGATCCTGTAGCTGAGCCCACTGAACTCTGAGTGGCCACTGAGAAATTCTCATGTGAAGCCTCATCATGGGGACTGTGGTGATGGAGGCTGCCATCAGGCCGAGAAGACTAAAGACTTCTCGGGCTGGTAGGTACCTGGAAGAGGCCACCATGGTGGCCTGCTCCATCAGAGTATCCCTCCGGTCTGGAGGGAGGAAGGTTCTGCCCTGAACAGTATCCAGAATGGCTCCTATAAACTGAAGACGTTGAGAAGGAGTCAGGGAAGATTTTGGGACACTGACCATAATCCCCAACCTGGAAAACAGTTGCAAGGTAATCCGAAGGGCCTCCGTAAGGAACTCCCTGGAGGGGGCCGAGATCAGCCAGTCATCCAGGTATGGAAAAACCACAATACCCTGGCATCTCAAGGTTGCAGCCACCACCGCTAGGCTCTTGGCAAAAACCCTGGGTGCCGAAGAAAGTCAAAAGGGAGTGCTTTGAATTGGAAGTGATCCCCCTGGAAGACAAACCGCAGGAAGCGACGGTGGTTCTGTAATATTGGGATGTGCAGGTAAGCATCCTTCATGTCCAGAGAGCACAACCAGTGGTTGTCCTTACAACAGCGGTAGCAGGCTCTGGAGCACGAGCATTCTGAACTTTTTGTACTTGATGAACAGGTTTAGCCTGCTGAGGTCGAGTATGGGTCTTAGGTCTCCCGTCTTTTTTGGAACTAGGAAAAAAAAATGGGAATAGAACCCCTGCCCCCTCTGACGAAGAGGGACCGGCTCCCTCTGCCTGTTTTTACAAGAGAGCCTCGACTTCCCCCCCTTACCAGAAGAACCTGGTTTCTGGAGTAGGCAGACCTTCATGGAGGAGATTTGGGTGGAACCTTCAAGAACTCTATGCTGTGCCCGACGGACACTAACTGCAGGACCCATTTGTCGGAGGTGATACGCTGCCACTCCTGCAGGTGGCGAGCGAACCTCCCCCCCACCTGTTCCTCTTCCAGAGATGGAGGAGGAGGTGCGGCCAAGAAGTCAGGAAGCGGCGGGTTGGGCTGGAGGAGGTCCTCCAGAATGACACTGGGTTTTGGAGGCGGGGGGTGGAAATGTTACCCATGACCTTACGCTTTCCCTGCCCGGGCTGGGAGCATCTAGTCTTTGCCTCCAGGTCTGTCTCCGAAAGGGCTGCTGCATTTGACCCTGCTGGCTGCCCTGACGGTACAAGGACTTCACAGACCTAAGAGCCTGGCCTCGTTCTTGCAGGTCTCTGATGATGTCCTTGACGTCCCCACCAAAGAGCATCAAGCTCTGAAAGGGGGCATCCAATATGGCCAACCAGACCTCATTGGCAAGGCCCGCGATGCGGAGCCAGGCATGCCACCGAAGGGAGACAGCGGTCACCAAGGTTCGAGCCACTGAGTTGACCAAGTCGTAGGTGGCCCGAAGAGCATACCGACAAGAAATCTTAGAGAGCCGGATGTCCCGGGCAAGTTCCTTCTTGAGGTCCAAATTCGGCATATCTTGAATTCGGTCCTCCAGCCTAGCAAGGGTGACCTTTTGGTGGGACACCATGTGGGCTATGTAGTTCAGGGACCTTAACGCTCACGTAGTAGATGAGTGAACTTTTTTCCTGAACTGGTCAAACTGCTTAGACTCTCTGTCGGGAGGAACAGAACTCAGGTGCTTAGGAGCCGATCGATCCTGAGCGGCCAAGATAACCACAGAGTCTGCCCTAGGATGCGCAGCCAGAAACGGGACATCCTTAGGCACCCGGTATGTCCTGTCAGCTCTCCTTGGGACAGCCGAGATAGAATTAGGCAATTGCCAGAAGGTTGACGTGAGGTCTTAATGAGGTGCTATCCATGGGGGAACTGGGACCATAGCTAGGTTCTCCAGATCCAGATGCTCTGCAAGCCTGTGCCGCATCGGATCTTGTTCCTCCGTCTTACACTCACAAAAGGTTTGGATAGACCTCAGGAGATCCACGAAGGAAGGGTCTTCTGGAGGAGATTTTGGAGATACCTTCCCCGGGGTTAAGAGAATCAGCAAGCGACAATTTCCCCAATGAGGCCCTCCCGAACCCGGATCATCTCCCATTTGAAAATCTGGTAAAGTGATATCCGCCTAGCGGCTCCCTGGATGCAGACAGTGTCAGAGTCCACATGGGAGTTAGACCTGGGAGAAGGAGGAGGATATGGGAGCCTATTCTCCAGGTCCATAACTAACTCAGCCCTCGCATCCTTCCGCCATGATTGGATGAACTCCCTAACTTCCGGCTGTGGGGCCGAAGAAGTTATAGGTGGAAGGGGAGGTGGGGAGGGTAGCCACGAGGAGGATGAGAATATTCAGGGTACCCTGAAAAGTAACCCGGGAAATGTGAATAACCCAGGTAGACATGTCCCTGGAAGTGCCAATCATGCACCAGGCCAGCCGGTGTACCCTGAAGGGTATTGAGGGACATAGTGGGGTCTACCAAAAAGACCTGACATCGGGGGCATCCATGTTGGGCCCGGCGCTATATAGATGCGCGTAGGATAGGTCGATGTCAGGACCCCAGTCAACGGAACACGTGGGGAGTCCAATGTTGCATAGACCGGCGTCAGAGCCAACGTCAGGACCACATCTGGAATCCGATGAGGGACCCGCTCCAGTCGAAAGATCCAACTGCGGCAAGGGAGACTGGCGTTGGAGGAGCCGAAGTCAGAGGGAACTGTTCAGACGAGGGAGGGTGGGCAGGTTGAACAACCAGCCGGAGGATACTCCCTAAGTCAGGGACAGGAGGAATCTCCATGGGCAGCCCAGCAGTAGGAGGAGGATCCGCTTGACCAGAAACCCCAAAAGGGGAAAGCGGGTGCAACCCTGCAAAGACCACCTCTGGGGGGCCAGCGCCATCTCCAGCCGAAGGAGCGGGGTTAGGAGAAGCCGCAACTGACGGAGAAGGAAGAGGGGTTGTCTTCCCTGGGCTGCTCCGGATGTTGGGTGGGCTGACGTGTTTTATTTATTTCAGAAGAATCAGAAATACCTTTGAATCACAGACTCCTTTACAAAGGTTCCACGTCACATAATAAATCAGATTACACAAAAACAGTTTGTACAGATATAGCTACAGATACAAATACAGTGATTGTTACATAGTAAAGTTATGTACAACGGGAATGCAAGGCTAAACATTCAAGAACTAGTTCAGTTCGAGACAGTTAAAAACAGACTGAAAGATTAACATCCCTGAGTTAGTGGGGCTAGAAGCAGTATGCAGAGGCAAGCTAGAGGCCATTGTCAGTAACAGAGGAATAGGGCACCAGTTTACATACAGTCACAGTCACTTGAGGACTGAATATGGGCCCTAAGGAGCATTTTTGAAGTGACCAATTCTTTGATCAAGACGCAAGGAAGGGGGTAGGTTATTCATCCACAAGGGTGCCCTGTAGCGAAAGGATATTTGGAATTGAGTTGTGCAACAGGAAGGGATGGAGAAACGATGAGTATCTGAGCTACGGGTGTGCTTAGCTTTAGAGTCCAAGGTGATTAAGGAGGTGAGTGATGCAGGGGAGTGGCCAATGGTGATTTTTTTAGCTAAGACACAAGTGTGGAATTTTATTTGGTTTTCAAGGTTAAGCCAATTAGTGTCCTTATATAGCACACAGGTATGGGTGAGTCTGTCACACCCTAAAATGAGATGACAGGCCTTGTTTAGCACAAGTCTAAGACTATCAAGGGCTGAGGGACTTGCCCCTCCAAAGGTCAGAAGGCCATAGTCAAGTAGGGAGAGTACAGAGGAGGAGATAGCAAGTTTAAGGGCCTCAGGGGTAAGGCAATGTTTATAACGGTGCAAAAAGACCAAGCCTAATATTTAGGGCCTTGGACAACTGATGTATATGCTCATGATAGGTGAAGCCAGAGTCCAAAGTGATGCCCAGGTATTTAAAGGTATGCACAAATTCCAGGGGGGTCAAGGCCGCTGATAGTAATTGAGGAAAAAGCCCTTTCCTGGAATTCTGCGGGTGTGAGAAGAGCATAGCTTTGTTTTTTTATAGTTAATAAGGCGTTGTGAGGCAAACCAGCTTTCCACAGCGTTGAAGGAGGACTGGAGGGAGTGGTGGAGTTGAGAGGGGTCTGGGCTGGAGGAGACGATGACAGCATCATCTGCATAGAGTAACAGGTTGGAGGTGCAGGATGCGGGGAAGGAATTTGGGAAGAGGCTGAAAAGGAGAGGACCCAAAATGGACCCTTGTGGGACCCCAGAGAGGACAGGAAATTTGGAGGATAGTGTATTGCCAATTTTAACTTGAAGGGTCTGGTTGGTAAGAGTCCCCGACAGGAGAGCCACACCCGAGCAATTCCCAGAAGGGAGCATCTGATCAGGCAAAAGTGCAGCAGAAGTTAAGGCGGGCCCCCTCCCAGGCGACAACAGCTGTGTGGGAGCCCGTGGAGCAGGGAACCGACTTGTCGGCAGCCGTACGGTCCCCAGAGGAGCTGGGGAGTGACTTAGCGGCAGCCACGGGCTTATCTTGCACCGTCACTGGGAGAAGAGTCTTGGAGGAAAAGTCCCTGGACGCGGCCTGGATCCTTACCACAGGCGGCAGGGGAGTGGCCTTGCTAGCAGCGGTCCTCGAAGCCTCGGGCCTACTCTCAGTGGTGTGTTCCTTCTCCCTGTGTTTCTCCCTTTTATGTTTTGAAGGGGAAGAGGAACAAGTGGAGGCCGAATACCAGATTTTATCCATCTGCTTTTCTAATGAGGCTAATCTAGATTTTAGGAGATGGGCCTCTAAGGCCTGCTGCCTTCGCTTCCACCTGGCCTGGTTAAAAGGCTGGCAGTCGGCACAGGAGGCAACCGGATAGTCTAGGCCTAGGTAGATCACACACCGTTTGTGACCGTCCTTGTTTGGGATCTGCGTGCCACAAGCTTCACACTTCTTTTTTGGAGACGACATAGATTGAGTAATAAAAAAAAAATAACAGTGATTTTCTGAGGAAAAAAAGGCAGAAAAAATGGAACGTTCAACCGACTATCGCTGAGGTGAGTCTACCGAAAGGCACTGCACGAGGCAACGGCAGGAAAGAACTGGGCATGGGGACTGCCCACTATATAGGCTAATGCTAACGTCAGTCACGTGACATCGACGAGTGGTCCCCCAACGGGTATTGCTGGAAAAGTCTGCCGCTGGGTCATGATGTCAGATGGCTCTAGTCCTACATGTTATGACCTACTGAAGGAACCCTCTCGAAGTAAGATCAGTCTGTCCACTAAAGACCCGACAAAGGGCTGACTCAAGAGAGAAGTTTCTACAAAACAGCCAGGCCAAAGCCCGCTCTGCGGCGAGAGGCGACATCCAAGCTATAATGCTTGCTGAAAGTATGGACAGAAGTCCAGGTAGCCGCGGCACAGATTTCTGCGGCTGAGACATTCCTAAAGCATGCATCAGAAGCCGCCATGCCCCCTGGTAGAATGCCCCTTCACCTGACCTGGAAGGGGCCTGCTGTATTATTTGTAACAAAAGGTAATAAAATTGGACAACCATTTGGAGAGACACTGCTTAGAAACAGTGAGGCACTCCTTCTTTGGAGCAAAGGAAATGAAAAGCTGATCCATTTTCCTAAAATATTTGGTTCTATTAGTATAGTACCATAAGACCCGATGCACTTCCAGAGTGTGGATGAGGTACTCCCCTTGGTTGGAGTACTCTGGAAAGAAAACCAGAAGCTCAACTGACTGACTGAGAGTGGATTCAGCCACCTCTTTAGGGAGAAATTTGGCGTGGTTCTCATGGCCACCCAGTCCCAGTGAAAAATCAGGTAAGGGATGCAACACATAAGTGCCTGATGGTCAGATATTCTCCGAGTTGAAGTGATAGACACAAGGAACAGACCTTTTCAAAACAGAAAATGCATATCCGCCTCCGCTGCCGGCTCGAAAGGAGGCAGTGTGAGCTTTTCCAAAATGAAATTAAGGTCCCACGGGGGAGCCAGACTGCAGATGGGGGGCTTCAAGTGAAGAACCCCTCTGAGGAGGGTCTTGGAGACCTCTAGTTGAGCCACTGATTTATCTTCCACTGGGAGATGATAGGCTGAGATGGCTGACAAGTGAACTTTTAAGGAAGAATAGCTGAGACCCAAGTCGAAGAGATATGCGGTAATCCAGGATCCTGGCCACTGGGCAGGAAAATGGCTCCAGAAACTGGGAGTCAGCCCAAATTGAAAACCGCTTCCACTTCATGGCGTAGGTGGGCCTGGCAGAAGGTTTTCTGGCCTCCACCAGGATATGAGCCAGCTCTGGAGACACGTCAAAGCGAGCAGCAGCTACGTCTGCAGGAGCCAAGTATGAAGGTGGAAGGATCGGAGGCCAGGATGGGCCAAGGTCCCCCGATCCTGGGTCAACAGGTCTTGGGAAAGGGGAAGAGGAAGTGGAGGTTCTTCCGTAAACTGATGCAGAAGACAGTACCAGACTTGCCTCGACCAGAAGGGAGCAATGAGAATTATTCGCACCCCTTCTGTATGAAGCTTGTGTAGCACTCTCTGGAGCAGTGGGATTGGAAGGAAGGCGTAAACTAATCTGCCCCTCCAAGACAGAGACAGTGTGTCCTGCCAAAAAGTGTCTCGCCCTGAAACAAGCAGAAGGCGGGAAGCTTGGCGTTGCTTGGAGACGCGAACAGATCTATCTGTGGGGTGCCCCAGTACACAAACACATAGTTTACGATGTCCAGTTTTAGTTCCCATTCAAGAGCCCTCGGCAACGAGTGACTGAGGGCGTCTGCCAGTGAGTTCTGGACTCCTGGCACATGGAGTGCAGTCAAGTGGATACCGTGCAGTATGGCCCAGTTCCACACCCTCATGGCCTCCCGGCACAGAGTGTGGGAATGAGGCCCCCCCCCCGGTTGCCGAGGTCCCAGTCAACCGCCGTGTTATCTTAATGTACCATCAGGGAGCCAGGAGGAATGAGAGAGTGATACCCCCAAAGAGCGTGAACGACCACCCTCAACTCGAGCACACTGATGTGCAGCTGCGACTTGACTGGAGAGCAGCTCCCCTGAGTCTTGTGAGACCCGAAATTAGACCCCCAGCCCAGCCCTGAGGTATCCGTCATCAGGGTCTAGGAGGGGTGGTCGTGGCAGAAGAACATTCCCCGAGAGAGGTTCTCCGGGATCAACCACCATTGGAGGTCCCGGATCATCGGATCCGAGATGAGAATCTCGCAGTCCAGCTTGTCCACTGACTGGTCCCACTAGACCTTGAGGGTTCACCGAGAGACCCTCATGTGCAGCCTGGCCAATGGCACTATAGGTATGGCAGCTGCCATAACGCCGAGAAGTTGAAGAACCTTCCTGGCTGGTGCACGCTTCTGAGAAACCAGAAGATGTACCTGCTGATGCAAGGGCTCTATCCTGTCTGGTGAAAGGAAGGCCTTGCCCAAAGGGGTGTCCAACATTGCCCCAATAAACTGCAGTCATTGGCAAGGAACCAAATGAGATTTGGCATGATTGACAGTAATGCCCAATTTGGAGAAGGTCTCCTAAGTAAGGGCTAGGTAGCAGAGCAGGTCCTCTCTGGAAGGAGCTGCGAGCAGCCAGTCATCCAGATGGGGAAGATCTGGACCCTCCTGAGTGCGCAGGGAGGCTGCCACCACTGCTAAACACTTGGTGAACACTCTGGGGGCCGAGGAAAGGCAAAACGGGAGGGCCTTGAACTGAAAATGTTTCCCCCTGAAAAATAAATCTGAGGAACCCGCAATGAGACAGGCGGATAGGGATATGCAGGTAAGCGTCCTGCATGGCCAGTGCACAAAGCCACTGACCCATCCTCAGAAGGGGGAGAAGGCTCCTAAGAGAGAGCATTCTGAACCTCCTGTAAACCACCAGCAAATTGAGGGAGCCAAGATCCAGAATGGGTCTCAGTTCGCCTGTTTTCTTGGGCACCAGAACAAAATGAGAGTAGTAACCTGTCCCCTGATACTGAGGAGGAACCAGTTCTATTGCTACCTTCGAAAGAAGGGAGTCCATCTCTTCCTGAATCAGAGAAAGGTGGTTTGGGGGGATAAGATGATGAAGGAGGAGGTCTGTGGGGGCGGGGTGTCTGACAGAACTCTACTGAGTGCCCCTCAGACACGAGTTGGACCACCCAAGAGTTGGACGTTATCCTCTCCCATTCTGGTAGGTGGAGAGAGAATCTGCCACCCACCAGCTCCACTGGACTTGGGTCCAGTAGTAGAGGAGAGGCAACGAGTCAGGAGGCTGAATGCAGCGCAGTGGCCACAGCTCCCACAGCCCTGCGGGTTTTGGCTGGGGGAGCTCTGGTTGCTGGAGCAGCTCCTCGCTTAGGCTGGTGGCAGGTTTGCATCTGTTTCAGCTGCCGATGATTTTGCCATTGAAAGGGGCGTTTCTGCCCTTAAGGCTTGCTGTACATAGAGTGGACATACCGAAGAGCCTGTCCCTTATCTTGAAGGTCAGTCAGGATATTGTTAATGTCACTTCCAAAAAGGACCGAGCCCCTGAAAGGGGCATCAAGAATAGCAAACTGCACTTCTGGGGCCAGGCCTGAAATTTTGAGCCAAGCGTGTTGGCGTAGACCAATGGCAAACGCCAAACTTCGGCCCGCCGAGTACACCGCATTGTAGGTGGCTCAGAGCATATGCCTGCAAGTGGACTTGGCCAATCGGACCACTTCGTCCAGCTCTTGCTTGGTAGAGGAATCTGGCAAGAAGTCTATTTTGGAGGACAACTGACCTAAGACAGACTTCTGGTAATCCCCCATATGGGCAACATAATTGAGGGCTCTCACACCCAAGGTAGAGGAAGAAAAAAGCTTCCTCCCGTATAGATCCATAACCTTAGAATCCCAGTCTGGGGGGTTAGGGCTAAGGTGTCTGGGATTTGTGGTCTGGTCGTGGGTGGCACTAATGACCACTGAATCCGCCTTAGGCTGGAGGCTAAGAAAGTCCTTGCCTGTCTGCCTTGCATGCCAGGGTGGCCAAGGAGGACAGCTGTTTCCATATGGTGGTTACCAAGTCCTCATGCAGCCCGATCCAAGGGGGAATGAGCGTAGGGTAAGCTTCAGCTAAATCCAAGTGCTCTGCCAGCCTCTGACGTTGGACATCTTGTTCCATCATCTTCCACTCGTTCATCTCCTGGATCTTTTTCAATAACTCCAAGAAAGAAGGCAAATGAGCGAATACTCATCCAAAATGGTGATGCTAGGACTGTTGATCTTCCGTGAGGCAACTGGTTTGGAGCCGACGGCAGGAAAGAACCAGAGAGCGGATGGGGGGCTGCTAGCTAGAAGATTTTCCATGGAGTCCTGGCACCTGCCGGCTTATTCCTGCTGGTTAGTACCTACTGCAAGAGCCCTCTCGAAGTAATATCTATAAGTACTTCCAGAAAAAGGCCACTAGTAGTGTCCTGTTTTGCAGCTGCTGAAATGAATGCATTTTGTCTGTGAATGGATCAACCAGGTCTCCCATCACAGTGAGGCCCATGACTTCCTAGTCTTGCCAGATTATAACCTTATTACCCAGGAGAAGTTCCCAATTCCGGCGAAGGGGCCAAACTATTATGGGAACCCCCATGTTTCAGTCCATCGCTGGTCAAGCCTCTTTAAAAAAACATTTTTATATACTGAAACATTAAGTGGCTCAAGGACCCCTCCTCCCCAAAGCAAAAGTACTGGCCGTATATTCCTCTTGCAAGAGGTCTGGCACCAGTGCCAACTACCTGGTTTGGGCCCCGTATTACCTGTGATAGAACTCTATAAAATCTGCCTCAACCCAGCTGCCATGTAGCTGCCCCTAAACCATAAGGAGCAGAAACTCCTTTGACTACACAGTACCATAGTTTTCAAAGCTGAGAAAGTACAGTTTTGTACTTACCCTAACAGTAGATCTTTGAGAGGCTCTCTTGCAGTAAGTCATACTCTTGGGATGTCTGACAGAGGGCACTCTCGCACGGCAGCTTTCACTAGCAGTGTGACCATGGGCCACCAATGGTGACATCAAGCACAGGTATAACCATAAATATTTGGCCGGCCCCAGAATTCCTCAGTTCCCGGCCGGTGACCAGCTCATGGAGTAGAACACCTAGGGGAACCAGGAAGGCAATGCCTAGAGGACTGATGAGAGAAGGTAGCAGATGATGTCTGTCCCAGAGAAGGAGGGGGACAGAGGGTGGGACGGTGACCTGCTGCAAGAGATCCTCTTGAAGATCTACTGTTACATAAAAGTACGAAATTGTACTATCTTCTTCGAGGGTATCTCTTGCAGCAGGTCATACTCTTGGGATTATTCCCAAGCAGTGAGAAAGGAAGGGCGGTTAGGAAAGGAGGCCCTGCAGAACAGCTCAGCCAAAAGCAACCCTCCTCTTGGAGGCTACATCAAGACTGTAGTGCCTGGTGAACGTATGGACTGTAGACCAGGTAGCGGCGTCGCAGATATCAGAGACAGATACTCCTCTGAAGCATGTCGCCGAGGTGGAGACAGCTCTGGTAAAGTGGGCCTTCACTGGGCATGGAAACGTCTTATTAGAAGTCTCGTAACAATAGGTGATATAATTTGCCAGCCAGTTAGATACGATCTGTTTGCTGACTGAGTTGCCTTCCTTGCCAGCAGCAAGAAATAAACGGTTGATTTTGCGACAATCCTTGGTACAGGCGATGTAATACCGCAAAATGCAGTGGACATCTAAGGTGTGGAACAGGGTCTCTCCAGGATTGTGGTGTTCTGAATAGAGAACCGGCAAATGGATAGATTGGTTCCAAGTGAACTCCGAATCCACCTTAGATGGAAATGTGGGGTTGGTACAGAGAGAGACCTGGTCCTTGTGGAAAACCAGGTAGGGCTCGTGAGATATCAAGAGCCTGAAGCACAGATATTCTACAAGTGGATGTAATCATGACTAGGAATAGTGCCTTCCAGGAAAGGAAGCATAACTCTCAGGTAGCGGCCAGTTCGAAGGGAGGCAAGGTAAATATTTCAAGAACAAAACTAAGACCCCAGGGCAGTACTTGGTTACGGATGGGTGGTTTTAGGTGCAAGAAACCACAGACGTACATCTTGGCATGATCCAGTTGAGCAACCTGGCGGTTCTCAACAGGTTCATGGAAAGCCAATATGGTGGCCAGATGGACTTTAATGGATGAGTAGCCCAAGTCCTGGTTGGACAGGGTGCAAAGGTAGTCCAGGATCTGAGACAGTGGGCAAGAATACGGGTTGATGCTCTTATCTGCAGCCCATAGCACAAAATGTTTCCAATTAGCGGTGTGGGTTTTGCAGGTGGACAGTTTCCTGGAGGACAGGAGAATTGTGGCGACTGAGGGGGTGACCCCGTTGCCTGGCTATGAAGACGTCCTCAGGAGTCAAGCATGCAGGTGTGGGGACCAGAGGTTGGGATGTACAAGGGTCCCATTGTTCTGGGTGAGATCATCTGGACAAAGCAAGAGGAGAAGGGGGGTCCACCACTGACAGTTGCTGGAGGAGAGAAAACCATATCTGGCGAGGCCAGAAGGGCGTGATGAGGATCATTGTGGTTCTCTCCAGTTGGAGTTTGATTAACACCTATTGGATCATAAGAAAAGGTGGAAAGGCATATAGAAAGCAGCTGTGCCAGGAGAGGGATAAGGCATCGTGGCAAGATCTGGCCCGATCGGTCGTAATGGAGCAATATTGAGGGAGTTTGGCATTCTCGGGAGAGGCGAAGAGGTCAATCTTTAGAGTGCCCCTCAGCAAGAAGACGTCTTGGAGAACATCCAACACCAATGCCCACTTGTGTGTCTGCTCAGGTGATCTGCCACAGTACTGTGGGCTCCTGGCACATGAACCATGACCAAGTGAATGTGAGGAACCAGGGCTTGTTGCCAGACTTTCAGTGCTTCATGTCACAGACTTTGAAACTTCATGCCCTCATTTGTTGATGCAGTACACAATGGAGGTGTTGTTGGATTGGATGAATAGCGGGGCTGGGACAGGAAGGGCTGGAAGGCCTCTAGTGCCAGACAAATGGCTCGCATTTCCAACAGGATGATGTGCAGGGCCGATTCCCCGAGTGTTCAACGGCCCCGAGTTTGGTGGGGGCCCAGGTGGGCAACCCAGCTGAACTCAGACGCACCTGTGGTCAAGGTCTGGGGGGGGGTTCGAGTGAAAAGGAATCCCCTCCTGGAGGTGAAGCAGTTGAGCCACCACATGAGGGCCTGGCAGGGGTCACGCGGATGGAGTCGCCTACGTCACCTGTGCATTGATGCCATTGGCTGTGGAGGGCCCACTGCTCCGGCTACATGTGGAGGCAGGCGTAGGACACCATAGAAATGGCAGGCACGACGTGGCCCAGCATGCTTAAAACCGGCAAGCCGTGATGTGAGTGGCGGCGAGGCAGCGGTGGGTGAGTGCAATAAGCTACTGCACCCAGTCGTCCAGAAGGAAGACCTGGCCTTGAGCGGTGTCCAGGACTGCCCCAATGTATCTGAGACATTGGGTAGGCTCCATGTCAGATTTGGTGATATTTACTGTAATGCTAAGCTCCACGAAGAGGTTCAGTGTGCACTCCAGTGAGTCGAGCAGGTCATCTCGAGAGGATTTCTTGATATGCCAGTCGCTGAGATATGGGAAAGTGTATAGTCTGCGGCAGCGGAGAGCCATGGCAACCACTGCAAGACACTTGGTGAAAACCCTGGGGGCCGATGAGAGGCCGAAGGGTAAGGCTGGAACTGGTAATGGTGTCCCAGAAGGTCGAATCGAAGATAGTGACAGTGGGCCCTGTGAATTTTGATATGCAGGTAAGCACCCTTCATGTCCAGGGTGCAAAGCCAATCTTCCTGACGGAGTAAGGGAAGGATTGTGGGCAAAGTGCCTATACAGAACTTCTTGTACTGTATGTACAAGTTGAGGCCATGCAGATCCAGGATGGGCCAAAGGTCTCCCATGTGTTTGGGGACCAGGAAGAAGTGAAAATAATAACTGGTGCCCAAGGCGGTCTGGGGCACCAGTTCAATGGCCCTTTTGAGTATCAGAGAATTCAACTCCTCTAGTAAGGCCTGAATACGTTCCAGAGGACAGGAAGTGGGGCGAGGAGGAGTGAGGGGAGGAGAGGCTAAAAGCTCCAGGGTGTGACCCGTGTGTATAAGCTGTAGGACCTACTCGTCTGTTGTCACATGTTGCCAAGCCTCTAGGTAAAGGGAGAAGTGGTCTCCCACGGCCTCCAAGGCTAGAGGAAGAGGGCATGGGAGGCTGGGAAAGGAGTCAGAGAGAGGAAGGGGTGGCTGCAGCTGCCATGGCATTGACCTTGCAGATCTTTGTAGTGGGGGCAGAGGCACTCGGGAGGGCTTGTGTTGGTTTTCTTTTGGCTGGTTGCTTAGCCGAGCCTTTTTGTCTGGTGGCGTGGTGAAACTGAAAGGGACACCGCAGAGATGGCGGAGTCTGGGAATGGTATGAGGTGTGGACCGAATACAGAGTGCGGCCAGCAGCTTACAGGTCATTGAGGATGTCCCAAGTGTCAGTCCCAAACAGTTTGTGCCCTTGAAAGGGGGCATTTAAAATAGATTGCTGGACATCGAGAGTAAAGCTCAAAATCTGGAGCCAGGCATGGCAGCAAAGGGATACTCCAGTAGTGGAGGCATATGTGGATATGTCCACAGCATCATACCCAGCTTGGAGGAGGTGGCAACTGAGGCTGGCGCCAGCCCAAATGGTAACCAGAAGTTGTTCTGCATCAGGGCTCTGGGGCAGCTTGCCTGCAGTTTCCAGGGCACCAGTCAAAAGAGTTTTTTGATACTTGAGCATGTGCCCCATGTAATTTAAAATGTACATTGTTAACGTTGATGAGGCACACACTCTTTTGCCCATGAGGTCCAGTTTTCTTGACTCCTTGTCTGGAGGAAGAGTGCTCAGATGTTGTGGACGTCGTGTCCTGTCATGGACAGCATTAATTACAACAGAGCCAGCCTGGGGTGCTTCTGCAATATAAGGATGATCTGAAGGGGCCCAGCAGAGGTGGTCTGATTTTTTTAGAGACCGAAGACACTGTAAAAGGTGGATGCTAGGTCACCATGATGGCATCATGATATGCCTAAATAAGGGGAGGCACGACTGTGGCTGGGTTCCCTGGAAGATCCAAATAGTCTGCAAGATTTCATCTTTGTTGGTCTTGCTCAGTGGTAGTAAATCCATAATTTGATGAATCTGAGCCATGATCTTGAGGAAGGAGGGATCATCTGGAGGGGACCAAGGGGTGTATACTCCAGGATCTTCCCCCACAGAGGAGACAGTAGATGTGCTGGAAGGAGTGTGGACCCCATCATCAGCAGCCTGATCCTCTTCCTCCTCTTCAACATAGGGGACATCCTCCTCTTCCATGGCAAGGAAAGAGGGGGGGAAGAGAAGACAAGTGATGGGACCATTTATTTGCCCCAGGAAAAAGGATAGGAGGGTGGCTGAAGAGGAAGCTGTTGCATAGCCTGCATGATCTCTAGAACCGCCTTGACAACAGTCGGCACGTCGATGGACAGTACGATTGACGGAGGCTGAGAGGCAGTTTGGCTGGTTCCTGTAAGCCCCATGCAAGAAGGGGACAGTACAGAAGTAATGAGAGCCCAGTGCCAGAGGAGCAGCGCCGTATGTATGAACCAATAGACCATGATACACAGGAGGCCTGGAGGGCAGCGACAGTGACAGCAAGTCTGTCGATAAAAAAGGCGTACCCATGCTGGAGGGCCCAGTAGTCAATAAGTGAGGCATTGACGGGGCAATAGCTGTGGAGACAACACCGCCGATGAAAGGCCTGAACCCAAGCTGGAGGGTGTAAGGGCAGAAAAGACTGCAGTCAACAGTGGATGAGGAACTGTCGACCCAGGATGGTGGCCAGTAGCCAAGGCTGTGGTGAGCTCTGGTGAAGAAGGATGGGGAGTGCACCCATTGATGATGAGGGTGCTTGATCCTGTCGAGCAGCCTGCATGCTCTGAGAAAGAGCCATGAGCACCATGTGAGTTTTTTCAATGGGTGTTGGAGAAGAGTGGGCCGTCAATGGCCGGCCAGGGACCAAAGCCATCGATGGAGGAAGGCAAATACCTTTTTCTTTCAAAGTCTTCTCCTTGTCTCGGTGTTTGTGTTTCGTTGATGAATGGTGATGTGACCGGGAAGCCTGGGAGCTCATCGACGGTGATGGAGAGGCTGAACAGAAGTGGAGCTCCTTCTCTAGAAGAGCCACTCTGCTCAATAATGAAGGCTTCGAGTTCTTTAAGTCTTTGTTGACATGTAGCTAAGTCCTGGCAACAGGCGCAGGAATGGATGTTGTGAGCAGCCCCAAGACACTCGACACACAGAGTATGCTGATCAAAGTGATACATTTTTTGATCACAATGGCACTTGAAAAAAAATGGATCTGAGGTGGACATAGAGCGACAGCGAACACACACGAAAAATAAAGTACAGTTACGTAAGAACTTACCGTAACAGTAGATCTTCGAGAACAGCTCTTGCAGCAGGTTACACCATTAGGACTGAAGCCGTCAGGCGCCAGGACCCCACGGAAAAATTCTAGCTAGCTAACTACAGCGGGGACCACCACCGACGTCGGTCCCGCCTCCGACGTCAGGCGTGGTACAAAAGGGGGTGGTCCCGCCAGATTCCCCAGTTCTCTCGCC
Source organism: Neoceratodus forsteri (assembly GCA_016271365.2). Classification (NCBI taxonomy): domain Eukaryota; kingdom Metazoa; phylum Chordata; order Ceratodontiformes; family Ceratodontidae; genus Neoceratodus; species Neoceratodus forsteri. The sequence goes on from CM028136.1 coordinate 911,302,747, forward strand.
GGAGACTTCTTGCCGCAGGCTGACATCAAAATGGGAGACCTAGGATTCACCGTCAGAAGACAGAAAGACAACACTTCCTGCTCAGAAAGACTGAGCCATGCCTCCTCCAAAGGGGAAGGTGGGCGGGAAGGTACCTGCTGCAAGAGCTGTTCTCGAAGATCTACTGTTACGGTAAGTTCTTACGTAACTGTACTATCTTACTTCGAGACACAGCTCTTGCAGCAGGTTACACCATTAGGACTGATTCCCAAGCAGTAACGCTGTCAGAAAATCCGGGAGGAGGAAAATAAAGGATAAATACCAGGTCCTGAACCTAGGACAGGAGACCCTGAAGCACGGCCAAGCCAAAACCAGCCCTTCGCCGAGAGGCGATGTCCAGGCTATAATGCCTGATAAAGGTATGCACAGAACTCCAAGTGGCTGCAGCGCATATAGCAGAAGTGGAAACATTTTTGGGCGCTGCAAAGGAAGTAGCCACCCCTCTAGTGGAATGACCCCGGACTGTACCCGGGAGGGGCTTTTGTTTGATACCATAACAGTGAGAAATACACTGGACAAGCCAGCGAGAAAGGGACTGTTTGGATACGGGTTGGCCCATCATTCTCTCAGAGAAGGAAATGAAAAGTTGCTCAGAACTACGAAAGGACTGAGTTCTGTTGAGGTAAAACCTCAGGCTGCGGTGAACATCCAGGGTATGGAGCAGAGCCTCTCCTCTATTTGAGTAGCTCGGGAAGTAGACCGGAAGGTCGATATCCTGGTTCAGAGTGAGTGAAGAAACCACCTTAGGCAAAAATTTAGGGTTCGTCCTCAGGGATACTCTGTCCCGGTGGAAAACTAAATAAGGCTCTTTGCACATGAGAGCGTGAAGTTCAGAAATTCTTCTTGCCGAGGTAACAGCAACTAAAAACAACATTTTCCACGACAGAAAGCGTGGCTACTTAATCACGGCAGGTTCAAGGGGGCGTGAGCTGTTCCAGGACAAAGAGCAAATCCCATGGAGGCACAGGGTCTCTAATAGGAGGCCTAAGGTGTAACACTCCCCTAAGAAATTCCCGAGAGGCGTCCACCTGAGCCACTGTACGATTTCCCACCGGGAGGTGGTAAGCCGAAATGGCACAGAGGTGCACTTTAATAGAGGAGTAGGCTAGACCCGAATGAAAGAGGGAGAGCAAATATTCTAATATTACTCCCACAGGACAACCTAAAGGGGAAAGGTCGCGTGCTCGCGACCATACACAAAAACGGCGCCATTTCATGGCGTACGTCGCATGCGTTGCCGGCTTTCTGGCTGCAGAAAGGACTTCTGCAACCTCTTGCGAGACCCGTGTGCACAAAATGCTATGTCTCTAGGAGCCAAGCATGCAGGTTCAAGGAACGTAGGTCCGGTGGACAAGTGAACCCTTCTCCTGAGACAGTAAGTGGGAGCTGAGCGGCAAGCGAGCGGGTTCCGAGATAGTTGAATCAACAAAGGGAACCAAATCTGTCTGGGCCAAAATGGGGCCACCAGGATCTCGTGAGTCGTGCTCCTGTGCAGTTTGAGAAGAACTCTCTGGATCAGCGGGAAAGGAGGAAGCGTAGAGGAATCTGTTAAGCCCAGGAGAGGGATCAGCGTCTCGCCAGAAAACACCAGGCCCTGGATCTAGCGAGCAAAAATTGGGCAGTTTTGCATTGGATGGGAGGCGAACAAGTTAGATCTGGAGTTCCCCATCGAAGAAACAGATCCTCTGCTACCTCTTGAAGAAGTTCCCATTAAGTGGACTCTGGCCTGAGAGCGACTCAGGCCATCTGCATCGTGTTGTCCACTCCGGGAGCGTGCACAGTGATCAGATTCACGCCGTGTCTGATTACCAATCCCACACTCTCATGGCCTCCTGCAAGGGGTAAGAGTGCGCCTCCTTGTTTGTTGAGGTATAGACATCACCCGTGTTGTCTGTCTGAGTAGAAGAAAGTGCGGTGGGATAACTGACTGAAAGGCCTGCAGGGCATAGAGGACCGCTCTCATTTCCAGCACGTTGATGTGAAGGTGAGCTTCCATCTGGGTCCACGTACCCTGGGACTTTACCCGTCCAGGTGTGCCCCCACCCAAGACGGAGCGTCCGTGTGAAAAGAGGTGACCTCCGGGGCGGGCGCAATGAGCAGGATGCCTGATGAGGCGACCCTGGGGCTAGCCACCACTGCCAGTCTTGAATCACTGGATTGTGAGTCTGACCGGATGCTGCAAGTGGTCTTGCCTTTGGTCCCATTGCACTTTGAGCATCCACTGAGTAGTCGCGTATGGGTCTTGCGAAAGGGACAGTAGGAATGGCCGCAGCTGTGTCCGAGCAAGCAAAGGACCGACCTGGCAGGTACAACCTTGCTTAATGATAGGTCCCTTATGAGGATCTGATGCGCTCCGCTCTGTCGGCCGGAAGAAAAGCTCTTCCCGAGACAGTGTCCAGAACTGCTCCTATGAACTGCAGTTTCTGCGACGGTACCAGGAGAGACTTCTCGTAATTTATGAGAATGCCCAGGGATCGGAACAGATCCTGGGTGCTCTGGATTGCAAGAAGCAACGCCTCTCTGGAGGCGGCCATGAGAAGCCAGTCGTCCAGGTACGGGAACACGTAGTGGCCCTGTCTCCTCAGAGATGCTGCCACAACTGCCATGCACTTGGTAAAGACCCTTGGTGCAGAAGACAGTCCGAAAGGAAGGGCTCGGAACTGAAGGTGGTGGTCGAGAAACTCGAAGCGCAGGAACCTCATGCGCCTGAGCCATAGGGATGTGCAGGTAGGCATCCTGCATGTCTAGAGATGCTAAAAGGCGTCCTGTTTGAGCATGGGATAAGACCGGAAGGGTCACCATCGGAATCTCTGTAAGTGACCGACACATTGAGGTCGCTGAGGTCCAGGATTGGACGGAGGTCCCTGTTTTCTTGGGAACCAGGAAGAAGTGGGAATAGTATCCTAGTCCTCTCTGGTTCTCTGGGACGTACTCTATCGCTCCCTTTAGTAGCATGTAGTACTTCTTGCCAGATCAAGGCTTTGTGCTGACCCTGATACCGGGAGAGCAAGGAGGCCTCGAGGGTGGCTTTCCTGCGAATTCTATAAAGTGGCCTAGACTGACCAACTGAAGAACCCACCTGTCGGTGTGTGCCTGCCATCCCGGCAGGAGATTCATAATCAGCCCCGACTAAAACTCCGTTGTGATCCTGAGGCGGGGGCCGAGAAAGGAGTCAGGCTGTGGCGGCAGATGGACCCGCTGGCTGGGCCTGCCTAGGAGAACAGCTGGCCTCGGCTGGTGGGGTGTTTGCCCTGGACTCTCCGAAACCAGAGCCCCTCTGAGGTGCAGCAGGCGCGGTCTGTTGCCTCTGCGTCCGCGCACGGAAACGGCTTTGGTTCCTACGAAAGGAACCAAGCTTAGGTCGGTACATGGCCTGAACCGACCTTACCGCCTTCCCGGCCTCTTGGGAGTTTGGTAAGGATCTTTTCTGTAGGATTACCAAACAATACCTCTCCCTCAAAAGGGGTGTCCAAGATGTTCTTTTGGACGTCGAGGGTAAAACGGAGCCGCAACCAAGAGTGTCTCCGGAGGCATACGCCAAGCTGCTGCTCGGGGCCGATGAGTCAGCGAGTCATCTGACGGCTCTCAGCACTTGGGTCCCCGTCTGAACCCGTGACGGAGGCTGAAGCATCTCCTCCTTCTGCTCACCTCCGGGCATCTTTTCAGCCGCTTCCAGACCCTGTTCCCACAAAGCGTTCTGGAACTGAACCATGTGGGTTAAATAGTTCAAGGATCTGATGGCGCAGGTAGCGGAAGCATCGTGCGCCTACCATGCGTCCAGTTGTTTGGACTCTGGGTCGGTGGCAGTGCTCAAATGTTGTGGCCTCTGTGACCCGGTCATGTGAGACTGTGATGACCAGAGAATCGGCCTGAGGATGCTGCGTCAAGTACTGAGTGATCCTTGGAGCCTTGTACAAGCGATCAGCTTTCTTCGGTCTCGCCCGGGAGGCGGTGTGGGCGCTTCCAGTGACCTTGGTGGCGTCCACGAAAGTGTCAACCAAGGTGGTACCACCACAGGCTTGGGGTCCTTTGCGAAGATATTTGGCGGGCGTACCCTTCGGGGTCTAAGTCTTCAGCATCCCATCCCATGTTCTCTTGTATATGTCTCATAATATCAAGGAGCGAGGGATCATCCGGAGGAGATCTAGGCATCTCCGTGGGTCCGGAGAAGGATGAGAGTGGAGATGGGGATCTAGAGGTGGAGTAGTCGATCCGTGTCCTCCATTGAAGGCGATCGTCACGGCGTCTCCTGGATCTCTTTGAGGCTGGGTGATCCAGAAGAGGATTTCGACGGAGGTCTCCGTTTATCAGGTCTCCCCCTGGGAAGGGTTCTAGGCTCCCGGGGAGGAGGAACACGGCCTGCCGACCCCGATGGCGAGGGGGGGGGGGCAGGAACCGATAGGAGGAGAGGAGGAGAAGGTGGGGGACCATGTCCTTCCTAATGGTATCCCACCAGGAGGTGAACAGATCTTTCACCTCCGCTAGAGAAGAGCCCGGCAGCGGCCGGAGCGGTGGGCGGTCGTCGGGTCAGCGTCGGCTCCACAGGGGCTCTGGTAATGCGAGGGTTCCCTGGGAGTACAGCGGGACCGGGGTCGCCCGTCTGGTCCTCGGGCTGCTCTAGGTCCTCCTCCGATAGAGGCTCCTGACCCGGCGTCGGTCAGAGGCAACAGGGCCTTCTTCTTCTCAGGAGGGCGGGTGTCGGTCCCCTACCGGCGTCGCTGGGATGCAATGGCGGCGTCGGTCGTCGGGCCGACAGGCTCCAGGGAAGCAGGGCGCACGGCTGGACGGCCGTCGGAGCCGGGCGCCTGGGCTACAGGCCTTTTAGGCGTGAGCTCCAGCGTCTTGCGTGGAGGCACCGGCGAGACCTGACGTCGGGTACCGAGGAGCGGGAACCCGACTTGCGGTGGTGATGGTGTCGTTCCCCGGACTTCGCCAAGGCCCTGGAAGGGGAGGAAGGCCTGGCGGATCTTTCCTGAGAGGAAGGCTTCCCTGCAGCCGGGGAGATTTGAGGGACTACGGGACTCGAACCCCTGGATGGGGACCTGGAAGGGCCTTCTCCTTCTCTTCTCCGCGTGCTTGTGGACCTTGGAGCTTTCCCCTTGGAGGACATGGTCTTCAGTTGTTCCTCCAGAAGAAGTGCCTGCAAAGCCTTCTGGCGCGGATCCAGATACGGCTGTTGAACCCTTGGCAAGAAGACAGGCCGGGTATTGTGGTCTGGGCCCAGGCACAGGCGCAGGCGTGTGGGGGTCCATGAGCAGGGATCTGCTTTCCACAAGCACACTTGATGGATGGCAGAAGTTGGTGATGACATCAAGATCTTGCTTGAAGATTTTGAAAAAAAAAGGAATTTGTCAAAAAGCACTATTCTAAGTCGCGCTAGACTAGGTAACCGAAGGGTCAGGTAGCTAAGTCGGGCGGGAAAAAGAACTAGAATCTGGGCGGGACCGCCCCTTTTGTACCACGCCTGACGCCGGAGGCGGACCGACGTCAGAGGTCCCGCTAGTAGATTAGCTAGCTAGAATTTTCCGGGGTCCTGGCGCCTGACGGCTTCAGTCCTAATGGTGTAACCTGCCGCAAGAGCTGTGTCTCGAGGTAAGATCTCTCGTTATCAAAAAGAATGCGTCGAGACACTACAGTGAGAAGTGGCAGGTGAAGTGAACTGGTTGACGGTGGGAAAAGAACTGAGGAATACTGGGGCCCAGGGAAAATGCTAGACAGAGTAAAAAGGGAAAAAGTTGCAGCTTGCCCAGAAATGATCCACCTTCTACATGACAATGGGTCCAAAGTGGTGCACCTGTCTGTAGCAATAGTCGAAAGATGGAAAAGTAAACAGAAAAGTATTTTCACTTGACAAATTTATGCTTCTGTCCTGGTAAAATTTGTACTTATGATTAGGTTGTGACCAAGCTGTTTCTCATTTTCACCCACATTTTGTATACCAGTGGGGGTCTAATCTGACCCATGTTTTAAACCCACTAGCGCTGTCACTAGGGGTCGCCCACATATTTACAGGTATACATGCGCTGACGTCACCAAGGGCGGCCCCAGTCACACTACTAGTGAAAGCAGCCGTGCGAGAGCACCATCTCGTGGACATCCCAACAGTATAACCTGCTGCAAGAGATGCCCTCGATGAAGATCTGTGGGTTGCCCCTTCTCACAAAAACAGCAGAATCAGGCCTGAGATTTTCCCAAAGATTTCCTCTGGAAACACCACCAGCAGATATTCAGTACAGAATCCTAAGTAGGATCACTTATTTGTTGAAATGTTTCACCAGGAGGGCATCACTGTCCTCTGGGTCTTCACTTTTCCCCAGAGGAACAGCCTGAGTGTTTTCCATTTGTATTTAGTTGTTTGCACTTCTGCATATAAAGGGTCCAGATTCCCACTTACCCTCAATTTCTGATTTGGGGGAGACACTGATACCAAGGTATTTTATGCCCTCTGGGGTCCATCTTAGGGAGTCATCCGGGATTTGGTCTGAAGAGCACAAAGGGTTGAGAGGTATGACCTCCATCTTGCCCCAGTTATTCCAGAATCCTAAGTGTGCCAAGAACTCCTTCAGCAGGATGATCACTTGAACAGATCAGGAGGGGAACATGATTGTCAGGAGGATGCAGCCTGTGAACAACACAGTTTTCTGTAAGTGGTCCCTGATATTGCTATCCCCTGTATAACCTCTGGTGCCTGAAGCTTCTGCAACAAGAATTCAATCGCAATCAGGAAGTGCCCGGGCCACAGAAGGTATCCTTGGCTCAGCCCCCTCTCCATGCATAAGGACTCCTTTAATCTCTCACTGGTGAGTACTGCAGCACTCGGTACAGTGTAAATAATCTCCACCCATCTAATAAAATCCTCCCCTATCCACAAATTCTTAAGGACTTCCAATAAATAAGACCATTCAACTAAGATGAATGCCCTCCCAATGTCTACTGCCATAGCTGCAGCAGACTCCTGAGAAGTGCCTGTTACTCACATGAGGTTGACCAATCTTCTAATATGGTCCACCCCCATCTCTTCTGGCCACATATGCCAAGTGGTCTGGGTGGATTAGTAAAGAGGGAACATGATTCAGCTCATTGGCTAGGACCTTTGCCAGGAGTTTGCAGTCTATATTTAAGAGCAAGATGGGGCAGTAGTTGGCACACTGGAGGGAGAGCCCCATCCTTTTTTACCCAAAGAAAGGAAAGTTAGTTACTGTAACTACAGATATATCCCGGGATATCTTCTCCACGTAGCACCCCTCTTTGGTCTGAAAGAAGGAGGCACTAGAACCCTGCACAAACTGAATTACTAGAGCCAGCATCACTATGCACATGTGCAGAGGACTGATCACAGTGCCACATGCGCCACAATGTATAAATAGTGGCACTGGCCCCAACTGCCTCAGTTTCTTTTTTTAACTAAGAAGAGAAAAGAGAACCCTTATGATAGAAATAACAAAAAAAAGGTGTTTTTTTGGGGGGGGTTTAAATTTAGAAAAACAAACCGGTGACATCATTATAGGAGGACATGAGAGGCTCCTCGGGGCCTCTTCAGTGAAGAAGATATATGAAACCAAAGGCTATAACAGTAGGTGAAACGGATTTCTAGATAGTGATAAATATTCAAACATTTGCTAAGTGTGGGCAAATCTCAGTCTGAGGCCAACAGTCAGGGACTTAGGACAGCTCAGAAGGGGATAGGCAAGAATATGGTGAACCTACTTTGCAAAATAAGGACACAAGAAGAAAAGAACCAGCAGACACCATTTCTTGTACATGCTTCTCCCCTTTTGTATCCCATGGACGGTTAAACATGAAATAAGGGTTGAAAATACCAGTCTTGGGTTGTAGAAAAACAGCCAAGGGACAAAGCCTTGATCAACCTAGCTGGAGAAAATAGGTGATGAGCAGCTGCAGTGAGTCATTCCCAAATCTGTGAACTAGATTTTAGGGACCAGAAAAGGTTGCAGTACAATGAGACTTGTTCTCCGAGTAACTGATGAAAGAGAGATGGGGATGGAGACTGGGGTGAGTGGTGCTCTGTAGAGAAGATATTCTTGAAGATCTGTACTTGAAGTATAGAACTTTCTATCTTTCAAGAATCAATCTTCTCCACAGAGCCTAACTCTTAGGTCTTGCTTTGTAAACTGTCCCTTAAGAGGTTGGAAAGAAAACCCCAATCACAATGAACTGAGTCCTTGGTGGAGAGAAGGAGAGGTACACCTAGAATTGTTAGTCCTCCCAGGCTAACCACATAGAGAGTCGGGCTAGAAACAAAAAGTGCAACCACCCTTTCCACAAGACCACCACTCGGGCTAAAAAGGAAAGCACCTCAGGTGGTGTACCACTGCTTGAAAACCGTAAGGGCAACACTGCGAAAGGAATATGGACAGGGGTTAACTTGAGTAGGAACACAAGGAACACAGTTCCAATGCATCCAGCAAAACTGTGCAAGATTTTCTGCACCTCAGTCATCTTTTCCCCACTGATTACTATAGAGATGACATCTCCGTCACCTACAAATCTAGATATAAAAGTACCACTGCCTAAAAAGTCCAAAAGTAAGCACTAGATAAGGTCCAGGGACTGTACAATAAAATAAAAGAAGAGGGCAGAAATATCTGTAGAGGATGGAGGGAATAGAATAATTCCTTAGCCTTAGAAATATCCAGGAATATTCCAGAAGGTAACGCAGAGATAGTGCAGCGTTAACAACACCAATAACATCAAACAACAATATGCTATCCAGCAAATCTCTGGGGAAGAGATTAGGGACTCCTGATGGCGCAGCTAAAAGAAAGACGTGAAGACAGCAGGAAAGGCATTCCACCCAACAGACGAATCTGAAGATAAGGACATCCTGAACAGTCGGCAGAGAAGAAAAAAAATTACTCACCTTAGTAAGGTTATTTGTTATTAAGGGATCCCACACAATGTTTATACTTTATGCAGTCATATCAGCAGAGAGTGATGCCCAGGAGATAGAACCAATGCAAATCTTACAATCTGGAATGTAGGAACTCATTGAGGCCCCAAGATGCCTGTAGGCGGCAGCAGAAAAGATGCTCTTGAGGTCTTTAATGTCTTCCCTGCTAGAGACCATGGTCAGAGGACCCCCCTCTAGAGAAATACAGGTTACGCACCTGTAACAGGAGTTCTAGGAATGGCATATGTTGTTCATCCACACTTCATGGCAGGTTCCTTGCCGCTTTAAATCTTGCTGGAAGGTCTTCAAGCTGGCTCCTCCCATCCACCCCGGTGGCAAAACTCTTGGCTCCGCCCCATGACGCCAGATCTAGCCCGCTGGAAACTAGGTTGTGTGTCGAAGCCAGGGAGGTCGGCTGGGTTGTGTGGATGAACAACATATACCACTCCTAGAACTCCTGTAACAGGTGAGTAACCTGTATTTCTAGGGACATGGATATGTTGTTCAATCCACACTTCATGGCAGACTCCTAGCAGTTCTCTGGGAGAAGGGAGGCAAGGTGCACACCCCCTATTTAGGAAACAAGGACTGGAGAACCGAGGTCCCAAAACCAGCATCCCGGCGTGACTCAAGGTCGATGTGGTAGTGGGTATTTAAGGTGGTGTGCTGACTTCCAGGTAGCAGCCCTACAGATTTCCTGGATAGGGACGTCCCTGGAAGCAGCGGTATGGCGGGTAGAATGATCTCTCATCCCTTTGGGAGGCTCCATGCCCGCCAACCTGTAGCAGAGATCTATGCAGGAGGTGACCCACCTGCCTATCATCCGCTTGGCTGCAGGTCTGCCAGGTGCGGCTTCAGCGTAGGTGATAAACAGCTGGTGAACCTCTCCCCGAACTTCAGCCGTCCGCTCTTTATAATAAGAGAGAGAGCTCTTCTAGGGTCCAGAGTATGGAGCCTATATTTGGCCTCCGAAGTGTGATTGGGGTAGAACTCCGGCAGAGTCAATACCTGGTTAAGGTGAAACTCTGACACCACCTTCGGAAGGAATTTCAGGTGGGGGTGCAGACAACCATGTCCCTGTGGAAGACCAGATAAGGAGACTCGATGGAAAGCACCTGGAGCTCTCCCATCCTTCTGGCTGACGTGATAGCCACCAAGAAGGTGGTCTTCCACGACAGGTGAGAGATGTCACACCTGTGCATTGGTTCGAATGGCTTGTCCATGAGGTTAGCCAGTACCAGCAGTAGATCCCACGGGAGGTGGAGGTTGTCGCACTGGAGAGGATATGTGATCAAAACCTTTGAAAAAGCGCCCGACCACCTTCTCCTGCGCCACCGACTGCTTCCTGGCCAGTGCCGGTAAGCAGAGATGGCTGCCAGGTGCACCTTAAGGGTCGTCAACCGAAGCCCTAGCTGAGAAAGGGACCACAGGTAGTCCAGAATGCTTGCCAAGGAACAGGAGAAAGGGTCCAACCCCTTGCCCTGACATCAAATGGAGAATCTCTTCTATTTGAAGGCATAGCATTTCCTGGTCAACTCCTTACGGGATGCCTCAACAATGCTGAGGACCTCGTCGGAAAGACCCAAGGCTTGGAACTCTAGCCGCTCAGGAAACAGGCCATCAGGTGCAGGGATTGAAGGTCTGGGTGGAGAACCTTCACCTGGTTGACTGAGATCAGGTCCAGGCGGGCTGGGAGCTGCCTCGGGAGCCTGGAGCTGAGGCTGAGGCTGAGGAGGTCTAGACACAAGAACTGGTGGGGCCAGTCTGGGACTACCAGAATCACCTGCGCCTTGTCCCTCCTCGTCTTGAGAAGCATCTTGTGGATCAAGGGAAATGGGGGAAAGGCACAGAAGAGGCCCGGAGTCCACGGCCTCGAGAAGGCATCCCCCTGCAGCGAGCCCTGCTGAGGGGGGTGGGCATGAAACAGCCTCAGCTTCACACTCTCCCTAGAGGCAAACAGGTCCACCACCTGAGGCATGCCCCAGTGGGAGAACAGATCTTGTACTACCTCTGGCAGGAGAGACCACTCGTCAGAAGTAGCCCCTATCCGGCTTAGGGCATCGGCCAGAGTGTTGGAGGCTCCTGCCACATGGATGGCTAGGAGATCCGCCTCCAGGCTGCGCACGAGGGACCAAGTGTGGAGAGCTTCCTTGCACAGGAGCATGGAGCGCGTCCCGCCCTGGCGGTTTAGGTAGTACATGGTCGTGGTATTGTCCGTCTGGACCTGGACCAGGACCACTTGACCCCGTACAAATGGAGCGAAGGTGGTGAGGGCTAGACGGACTGCTCAAAGCTCCAGCAGGTTGATGTGGCATCGGGACTCCCAAGGGGACCAGAGGCCATGCACTCTGTGCTCCCCCACTAGGCACAACAACCCATCAAAGAGGCATCGGTTGATAGAGAGACTGTCGGCTTGGGGCGGACAAACGGGATGCCCTCCTGCAGATGAGCTGGAACGATCCACCACTAGAGAGCGTTCCACATCTCTTGGGTCACTGCCATTGGCTGGTCCAAGGGACTGGAGCACTGTGACCATTGGCTGGCCAGTCCCCATTGTAGGGGATGTATGTGTCAACGGGCCTAACGGACCATGCTGGTGCAGGCTGCCATGAGGCCCAGGAGGTGCAGGAAGTCCCGGGCAGGGTGCAATTGCCCAACCTGAAATGATTTGGGCAAAGGAGAAAAGAACCTCAGCCCTGTCCGCCGGGAGCCATGCTCTGGCTTGAAGAGAGTCGAGCTCTGCCCGGATGAATTGGATCACCTGCTTTGGCACGAGTTCCGATTTGGCCTCATTGATGAAGAGGCCAACCTGAGAGCAAATCTGGAGGGCCAGATCCCTGGACTGCTCCACCTCAGGTCTGGAAGAGGCCGTAATCAGCCAGTCGTCCAGATAAGGGTACACCCGGACCCTTCGGCGCTGCCGGAATGCTGTCACCACTGCCATGCACTTGGTGAAGACCCTGGGAGCTGGAGAGAGCCCGAAGGGCATGGCCCGGAACTCATAAAGGGACCCCTCTGCTCTGAAGTGGAGGAATCGCTGGTGGGACGGATGGATTGGGACGTGAAAAAAGCGTCCCGCAGGTCCACAGAACAGAACCACACACCTCGTTCTAAGAATGGAATGATCTGAGCCAGAGTGACCATCCTGAAGGTTCGAGACCTTAGGAACCTGTTCAGGTCATGCAGATGTAGAATGGGGCCCCAGTCCCCCCCACCGTCCGTTTCGGGACCAGGAAATACCTGGACACAACCCCTGGGTCTGGTGGAGGATCCGACACCTCCCTGATCACCTCCTTCTGGAGGAGCAGGGCAATGTCGGCTCGACGGGCCGACAGAGAGGCTGCAGACCCCGTATCCTCCCATGGGGCGGCGGCTCAGAAGGGCGGGGCCTGCTCGACCTCCAGAGGCAGACCCTTTCCTACCACCTCCAGCACCTAGCGGTCCATGGTGATAGTGGACCAGGTGGAAAGAAAGTGGCGGAGCCGTCCCCCCACAGGGGAAACAACGAGGCTGGGGGAGACACCCCTCAACCCGTCACTGGGCAAGCTTGGAGGAGGGACTGGCCGAGGGGCCTCCCGGGCCTTTTCTTCCTGGCTTCCTGCTGGAGGAAGCTGCAGGCTTGGTTTTGGGGTGCCAAGTGTGAGCCTGCTGGCCCTGATGCTGGTGTTGCTGGGCCAGACGTGCTGTAGGGGCAGAAAGGTGAAAGGGCTTATGCTGCTGCTGGCGGCCTTTGTCCTTCTGGGCAGACGTGACAGAGTCCAAGGTGGAATTGGACTTCTTGATCCTCTGGAGATGGCCTTCGACCCCGGGCCCGAACAAGTCGATACCCAGGAAGGGGACGTTTGCCAGCTTGTGCTGGGTATCCACTGTGAAGGTGGAGATCCGCAGCCAAGCTCTGAGGCGCATGGCCACTGTGGCCGCTACTGACCGGGCACAAGAGTCTCCAATATCCAGAGCAGGTTGGAGCTGCTGCTTCACCACCGCCCTACCCTGATCCTGCACCTGCTTGACCGTAGTCTGGAGGTCAGCCGGGAGAAGAGGGATCACCTCATCCAGGGAGCCCATAAGGACGTGGAAGAAGTGTGCCATCAGTACGGCCGAACTGACCTGACACAGGCCTAGGGAGGACGCAGCGTACACCTTACGCCCGGCACAGTTCAGCTTTTTGGACTCTTTGTCGGGAGGCTTGTCCACGTCCCTGGTGTTCCCGGAACATCGGAAAACACTATCGGTGACAAGACCCTCCGCAGAGGGGTGCTCCGAAAAACCGGACAGTGAACCAGTGGGGACCGCATACTTCCTGGCCATCCTGGCCGAAGGAACAGGACAAAAAGCCAACTGCTGCCATAACTCCAAGGCTGGGCCAACAATGGCTTCAGCCACCGGAAAGACCTCCATGGGAGAATCCCCTCAGTCCAGTATCTCCATAAGGGGATACTTGGCCCACTTGGATACGGGTTCAAGCTGCATCCCAGTAGATTCTGAGATGAGCTGAAGCAGACCCATGAACGAGGATGGGCTCTCGTCCACCGACTGTCCCCCAGTGGACTCCAGGTCAAGGGGCCTGGAGAACAGGGAAGAGTCGTCAGACTCCGAGGAGTCTGTGAATAGCTGCCTAGGGCCTGAGCCACCCTCTACCTGCCGAGGACGGTCGGGAGTGAGGGTGACCGACAACCAATGGGGCAACCCCTGACCCGACCGAGAATCCTTGGTCGGAGCCCCAGATTTAGGTTGTGGGGGCCGGGGTTCCACCACAAGAGGTGGGGCAGCTGGTTTCGGCCGAACAACCAGCGCCAATTTGGAGGCTCCTCGACAGCCAGCGAGGGGTTGTTTGACCCGTTCAGATGACAGCCACTTAATGGCGGGGGAAGCGGGGTCGGCTTGTTCCGGTCAGAAGGCTGCTGCCATTAAGTCCACCGTGGCGTTGATGCAACTGGCGAAGCCTTTCTTCCGAGAAGGAAGACAAGGATGGCGCAGCGCTCCCTGATGCTGAGACCGAGACGCCCGGTGTTGGCGGGATCGGCTGGATGAGAGGAAGTCCGAGACCGAGACGCGGTGTTTCCGAGGGTGGGTCTGGGAGGAGCAGAAACCCATTCCTCCCTCGGCTCGGGAACCTTAACTGGGGACTCTCCAGCACAGGAGGCGCAGGCAAGTCCTCGGTTTCCAATGGAGGACCGGTGAAGAAGGGTTGTCGGCTTCCCTGAGATGCGACAGCCCGTCCGTGGTCGAGAAAAATCTCGACCAGCGTCGACGGGTGTCCGGCCGGCTGTCCTGGCCAGGGGACTTCATAGAACCAGTGGCCTTAGCCACCCTCGACAAGTCTAGTGTCGACTGTCCGGGAAGGGACCACTCCCGCTCCATGAGCATCCAGCGGTGGGACTTACCCTTGAGGAGTTCTTCTTGGACCGAGAGGAGTGTCCCGACGGACCCTCACCTTTCGTGGAGAGGGATTGACAAAGCTCCTTAAAAGAAGCCGTGTAGAAGGAGCTCAAGGAGAGCGGGATAAATGCTGCGACCGAGGAGGACTAAGATGCGGCCTGGGCCACCTCCTCCTCCTCGAGGGCGATCATCTGCTCAAGTTGCTCAGCCGAGCCTGCCGCCGCAGACACCGCCCAACGGGCCTCCTTTGACTTCACCGGTGGAATATGTCTCTCGGGGCGCCCAAGATGGAGTCTGGCAGCATGGTCTTCGAGGACATTGGCCGAGAAGGACTTGCACAAATCGCAGGCCTGCGGATCGTGGTCAAGCCCGGAGCAATAAACGTACATGGATGGCGTATCGGTCCGAGACATCTTCTGCTCGCATGGGCACTGCCGAAAACCGGGAATCAATTTATCCATCGCAGCTGCAAAGGAAGAAACAGAACGAAGTCTTGTAAACTTTAAAATTAATTTCAGACTATGCCTTCCCACCCTCCATCCCCCTAGGATTTAGAGTTCTGTAACTCCTGTCTGTCTCCAGGATGGTTTACCCGCTGTTTCCTGCCTCGCCTGGTAGGCGGAACCATAGGTTCTAGGGACATGGATATGTTGTTCAATCCACACTTCATGGCAGATTCCTTGCCACTTTAAATCTTGCCGGAAGGTCTTCAAGCTGGCTCCTCCCACCCACCCAGGTGGTAAAACTCTTGGCTCCGCCCCATGATGCCAGATCTTCCTTACCGCTTGGAAGCTCAGGTTTCCTCCTTACGCTATGCGTTTAGACTGGATCCAAACTCATCGGTTAACCCGAAAACAGAGATTCTCTCAAAGATCTACCGTTAATGTAAGCACGTAATTGTTACATCTTCTTAGAGGATACCTCTCATCAGGTCACACCTATGGAACGAGTACCAAGCAGTACATACGGTGAATTATCTGGATGGCTGGAGCCTACAGGAGGCCTAAGAAAGGAGGCCTTGAAACACAGCTAGGCCAAAGCCTGCCCTTTTCTAGGAGGCAATGTCCAGACTGTAGTGTTTAGTGATATTGTGGCTAGTACTCAAGGTGGCAGCTGCACAGATCTCTGCAGCCGACACGTTTTTGAAACAGGCAACAGAGGTGGCCATGCCTCTGGTGGAATGACCATTAACACCACCAGAAAGTTCGTTATCGTACTTCATATGACAAAAAAAAAAAAACAAGAAAACAGTTGGCCAACCATTTGGACAGGCACTGTCTAGAGAAAGGTACGCAAGCTTTCCCAGAGGAGAAGGAAACAAAAAGCTGTGAGGACTTCCTGCAGTCTTTCATGCAGTGCATACAGTACCTAAGTATTCTATGTACATTTGAAGTACAGAGCAATGCTTCCCCTGGATTGGCAAGCTCTGGAAAATAAACTGGCAGGTGGATGATTTGGTTTAAAGTAAACTAAAACACCACCTTCGGAAGAAACTTCAGATTGGTACACAATGACCCCGTCTTTGTGAAAAATCAAATAAGGAGGCTCACACTTTAAAGCCTGAAGCTCTGAAATTCTTTGCACAGAAGTACCAGCAGTGAAAAATAACACTTTCCAAGAAAGGAAGCATTGTCCCACAAGTCGCAGCCTGCTCAAAAGGAGCCAAAGTAAGATTTTCCAACACAAAATTCAGATCCCAAACTAGGACTGGATCGTGGATCAGAGGCTTCAAGTGCAGAATGCCTTTCAAAAACATACTGACAACCTCCAGCTGAGCAACTGTACGGCCATCAATAGGCACATGGAACGCTGAAATGGCATTCAAGTGCACTCTGAAAGAAGAGTATTGCAAGCCTACGTCGGACAAGGGCAGCAAATACTCCAGAAAGTACAGTTATGTAAAAACTTATCGTAAAAGTAGATCTTAGAAAAGAGCTCCTGCAGCAGGCTACACAATAAGGACTATGCCGCCAGGCATTAGGACCCCATGGAAAAATTCTAGCTAGCAGTATAAAACAGGGACCGCCCCCCCCCCCATGTCAGACCACCTCAGATGTTGGCCAGTGGTATAAAGGGGGTGGTCCCCAGCCCCATCTCAGTCCTCCCGCCAGAGACCCGGCTAAGCAAAAAGAATCTGAGAAACAAGGGGGTTCAACTGTTCCCAAATAAGGAAGCAAAGAGACCAGGAAGAAGGAGGGAGGGAAAGCAGCACCTGCTGCAAGAGCTCTTCTTGAAGACAGTACAGTTACATAAGAACTTACCGTAACAGTAGATCTTCGAGAGAGGCTCTTGCAGTAGGTAATTACATATAGGACTGACGCCGGCAGGTGGCAGGACCTCACGGAAAAACTTCTAGCTAGCAGTCCCTGGCGAAGGACCGCCCCATGTCAGGTGACCGGCGTCAAGCGACGTTGGTATAAAGGGGCGGTCCCAGACGCCCGCCTTCCAGTTCTTTCCCGCCACAGGCCAAAAGAGGCCGGACGAGAGAGGAGCGGATACTTCCCTCAATGGAAAAGGAGCTGAAAAAGCCTAGGGGGATGGAGGGCGGGAAGGTATTACCTACTGCAAGAGCCTCTCTCGAAGATCTACTGTTACGGTAAGTTCTTATGCAACTGTACTATCTTACTTCGAGAGGGCTCTTGCAGTAGGTAATTACATATAGGACTGAATCCCAAGCAGTCTGGAACAAAGAGAGGCACCGGGAGGAGGAAAACTACTTAAAAGGTAGTACTGGTTGTGCAAGTCTCAAGATAGGAGACCTTGCAAAACAGCCAGCCTGAAGCCTGCTCTACGGCGAGAGGCAACATCCAAACTGTAGTGTTTCGTGAAGGTATGGACTGAAGTCCAGGTTGCGGCAGCGCAGATGTCTGCCGCAGACACATTCTTGAAACAAGCCACAGAGGCAGCTACTCCTCTTGTGGAGTGGCCTCTGACTTGACCCGGGAGGGTCTTGTTGTATTTGTCATAACAGAAAGTGATGCAATGAGCCAACCACTTAGACAGGCATTGCTTGGAAACAGCACTGCCTTCCCTTTCATGAGCAAAAGAGATGAACAACTGATCAGTCTTTCTGAGATCCTTTGTCCTGTTGGTGTAGTATCTCAGAATCCGGTGAACATCCACAGTATGGAGTAAATATTCCCCTTGATTAGAGTACTGCGTAAAAACAGCAGGTAACTCTACTGACTGATTTAAGGTAGACTGCTATTACTTTAGGTAGAAACTTAGGATTCGTGAGAAGAGCAACTAGTTCCTTGTGAAAAATCAAGTAGGGGATTTTACACATCAGGGCCTGGAGCTCAGAGATTCTCCGAGTCGAAGTAATGGCCACCAAGAAGAGCGTTTTCCACGAAAGGAACTTCAAATCTGCAGAAGCTGCAGGTTCGAAGGGAGGAAGAGTAAGTTTTTCGAGAACGAAGTTCAAGTCCCAAGGGGGAGCAGGAGTACGGATGGGGGGCCTCAGATGGAGGACCCCCTGAAAAAGGTCTTGAGACCTCCAGTTGAGCAAAAGCCTTGTCTGCAAAGGAACATGATAGGCGAAATGGCGCCATGTATACCTTCGAGAGGAATGGCTGAGACCCAGGTCAAACAGATGACGTAGATACTCCAGCAGAAGCCCTGCTGAACAGCAGAAAGGTTCCATGTTCTTGGAAGCGGCCCAAATAGTGAATCTTTTCCACTTCATGGCATAAATGGATCTGGTGGAGGGTTTTCTGGCCTCCACTAAAATCTCTGCCACTTTGGGAGACACTCCAAAACGAGATTGAGCTAGGTCTGCAAGAGCCATGCATGCAGTTGAAGGGATTTGAGGCCTGGATGGACCAGGGTCCCCTGATCCTGGGTCAACAAACCTCGAGAGAGAGAGAGAGGAAGCGGAAGAGGAGGATCCTCTGAATATTGTTGTAGAAGAGAGAACCAGAATTGCCTGGGTCAGAAAGGAGCAATCAGAATCATTCGCGCTCCTTCTGAAGCTAGTTTCTGCAAGACTCGTGGGATAAGTAGAATTGGGGGAAAAGTCATAGACGAATCTGTCCTTCCAGTCTAGAGACAGAGCGTCACTCCAAAAAGCCCCTCGCTCTGGAATGAGCGAGCAAAAGACAGGAAGTTTTGCGTTTGGGGGGATGCGAACAGGTTGACCTGTGGTGTTCCCCAAAGTTGGAAGGTACTGTCTAGGACCCCTTGGTCCAGTTCCCACTCATGAGTCAGAGCAAAAGAGTGACTCAGCTTGTCTGCCAGGATGTCGACGACTCCCGGAATGTGAATCGCCGTGAGGTGAAGGTCGTATTGTGTTGCCGAATCCCAAACCCTCACTGCCTCCCTGCAGAGACGGTAGGACCGAGTCCCTCCCTGCTAGTTGATATACCACACCAGACACATGCTGTCCGTCTGGACGGCTAGGTGGCCGGGAAGGATGTATTGGTGAAGGGCTTGGAAGCGTACAACACTGCCCAAAGCTCGAGCACACTGATGTGGAGAGCTTGTTCTAGCTTGAACCAGGAGCCCTGGGTCCGATGAGGGCCTAGATGGGCTCCCCAACCTTCGCCAGAGGCGTTTGTGGTTAGAGTCTGGGAGGGGGAGGATGAAAGAAAGGAACTTCCTGAAAAAGGTTCTCTCGAACCATCCACCATTGCAAGTCTCGCATCATCGATGAGGAGATCAGAACTGAGTGATCTAGGTCATCAACTAGCTGATCCACTGAGAGCATAGAGTCCACTGAGAGATCCTCATGTGTGAGTCGGCCTGTGAGTACCATCGGGATAACGGCCGCCAATGGGCCGAGAGGTGAAGAACCAACCTGTGAGACCATCCCTCGGTCGGACAACAGACTTATTTGGGTCTGAAGGGTGGCCGCCCTGTCCTGAGGCAAGAAGGCCTTGCCCATGGTCATATCAAGGATCGCCCCAATAAACTGTAGCCTCTGGGATGGGCCCAGATGAGACTTGGAATGGTTGATGGTGATACCTAGGCAGGCAAAAACCTGCTGGGTAACGGAGAGGAAACGCAGGAGTTCCTCCCTGGATGAGGCCACCAGGAACCAGTCGTCCAGGTAAGGGGAAAACCTGCACTCCTTTGGTACGCAGGTGGGCCGCCACCACTGCCAGGCATTTGGTAAATATTCGGGGGGCCGAGGATAGACCAAAAGAGAGCGCCCTGAACTGGTAGTGGTCCCCCTGGAACACAAAACTAAGGTATTTGCGATGAGATGGGCGAATGGGAATGTGCAGATAAGCATCCTGCATATCCAGAGCACAAAGCCATTGACCCGGCCAGAGGAGGGGCAGAAGGCTCTGCAAAGAGAGCATCCTGAATCTTTTGTACTCTACATAAAGATTCAGGAAACTGAGATCTAAAATTGGCCTGAGATCTCCTGTCTTCTTTGGGACCAGGAAGAAATGGGAATAGTAACTCGTCACCTGAAGATAAAGGGGGACAGGCTCTATCGCTTGCTTCAGCAGAAGAGCAGAGATTTCCTCCTGGACCAAAGGAAGATGTTCCCGTGAATACGATGACTTCAGAGGGGGGTGGCGGGGGTGGTTTCTGAAGAAACTCTATGGAGTGTCCTTCTGCTATGAGCTGGAGCACCCAAGAATCTGTGGTTATCCTCTCCCATCACAGAAGGTGGGAGAGGAAAGGAGTCAGGTGGTGTGGGGCAGCGCCGCAGCTGATGCACCCGCTGCTTTTTTGGGGTGGGGGCTTGGCAGCTGCGGGGACCCAACGTTTTGTGACCCGCCTTCCCTGGGGTTTCGCCTTTGGCCGGTTCCGTCTGCGAAAGGGATGGCACTGCTGCTGATGGGGACAGTACATGGAATCAACTGACTTCAAAGCCGTCCCCTTCTGTTGCAAATTGGTAATGATGTCCTTGACATCACCCCGGAAAAGCACCGACCCCCGGAAGGGTGCTTCCTAGATAGCAGATTGCACCTCCGGGACCAAACCTGACACGTGGAGCCAAGCATGGCGTATGAACATGCTGAGCTCCATCAGCAGTGTCCACTGCATCGTATATCGCCATATACCATGTGTCGACTGGCTGAACTAGCAGAGCGAATGAGATCAGCCAACTCCTGCTTGACTTGGGAGTCAGGCAAGGAGTCCAGTTTGGCTTCTGCCTGAGTCAGGATGGCCTTCTGGTAGTCCCCCATGAGGTCGACATAGTTCAGGGCCCTGATCCCCAGTGTGGAGGAAGCATAACTCTTTCTCCCATACTGGTCCAGAAGGCGAGATTCCTTATCAGGAGGTGACGAGCTAAGATGTTTAGGGTTCGCTGACCGGCCTTGAGCGGCACTAATCATGACCAAGTCGGCATGAGGGTGAGAATCCAGGAAATCAACACCCTCTGGAGCCTGATATAGCCAGTTCGACTTCCTAGGAAGTGGGGCTAAGGCTGACGGCTGTTTCCATATTGTGGTAATAAGGTCGGCGTGAGGCTCTATCAGGGGTAGCACCAAGCTAGGAGCCGTCACGGGCAGATCCAGATGTTCAGCGAGTTTCAGACACTGAGGATCTGGTTCCAGGGAGTGCCACTGATGAACCTCCTGGATTTTCCTAAGCAACTCCGTAAAAGGATCCTCCGGAGGAGATTTCGGAGGAGTCCTTGGCGAGGGCTTGACGGAGGAGAGGGCTCGTCGCCCCTCTCAGCAGCCGCCGGAAGAGTCCAAGGAGGCCAAGAGCCAAGAGGAGGATGAAAGAGAAAGACTCTTCCTGACCTGGGAGGAACGACCCCTTGGAAGTCCCAGGGAAGCGTGTCCTGCCCTCTGTGGATCCAGATGGAAGAACCCTGGAGTCCAGTGGTGGTGAGGGAGTGTGCCGCCTCGCGCTTACGGGAACCTGGGATGGCACAGTCACCGGAAGGCGGCTCTCAACCTCTTTGGTGAGCTGAGCCTTAGCCTCAGGCCACCAGGAGGCCAGAGTCTCCTGCGGGTCCACTGGCGGCCGCGAGGGCGGTGAAGGAGGAGGAGGTGTGGGATAAGGTTAGGGGTTATAACCATATGGAGCAGATCCAAAACCCGGCTGCGGGTAGCCCGGCGTCGGGTATTGTGGCGTCGAGTACTGCAGCGTCGGGAAGCCCGGCATCTGGTACTGTGGCGCCGGATACTGCGTTCCCGGGTACACCAGCGTCGAATAAGACGGGGGATACCCGGGAGCCGGGGGGGCTGCAGGAGCAGACCGCCCGTCTGGAGACCTCACGGGCGGGTCCATAATGGAGAGCCCGGAGGGCCCCATGGGAGCAGAATATCTCCCGGAGTCGGTAAGGCCAACGGCGGAGGCCCTGGGGCCGGCGTTGGAGCCGGCATCTGGTGAGCCGACATCAGGTCCGGCGTTCCAGGTGGATGAAGGACTGACAGAGGCAAAAGATCCCCAGCTTTGTCCAGGGACGGAGGGGAAAAGTCCCCGGAGTCAGGTTGTGGAGACTCTAGTTCCCCAGATGGCAGTGAAGGCTGCGGGGAACCCGAAGGAGCAACCGGGCGTTGGGAGGTCCGTCATTGGGTCCCTCATACGGCGGACATCGGACGGCGAGCCGATGTGAGAGCTTAGTGGCGAGCTCTCAGCTGGCCAGAGGAGCTGATGTCCGACTTACGAGAACCGTCACCGGAGGCAGGCCGAGTAGAGTGATCGGCCTGGTCCGGTGGAGAGGAGGCCGCGCGTCGCCCCGAAGGGTCGGACGTCTTACTGGCCCTCTCCCGGCGGACGTCAGAGGAGCCGACGCCCCGCTTACCGGAGTCGCCCACAGTGGTAGGCCGCGAGTCTGCGGCTGAACCAGGGGCGAAGGCCTCCAACTGCCCGGAGGCGCCGCAAGGCCCGAGCGCGAGCCAGACGGGCAGGCCGACGCCCCCTCAGAAACCTCCGAGGCGGCCATCGAGCAGCGATCCCCCGGAGGGGATGTTACCTGCATCCCAGCGACTCCCGAGGGAGACGCAGTGGAGGAGCCCATGTCCCGGTGCCTCTCCTTCTCCTTCTTCTTCCGATGTCCTTCGGGGGAAGTGGACGCCTGCCTAAGTTTTTTGAGCTCCTTCTCCATAGAACTCATTTTCTACTTTAGAAGATGGGCTTCCGGGGATTGCTGCTGCCTTTTCCGGGTAGCCGCGTTAAAACTGAGGCAGTGCTGGCACTTCTTGACCAGGTGACCGAGGCCTAGGCAGAACAGGCACAGGGAGTGGCTGTCCTTGTGCGGTAGTTGGGCGCCGTACGAATCGCACTTATTCTTGTGCTCGGAGGGTGTAGGGGAAGATATACACTGACGCTAGTACTGCGTTAGTCGAAAAAAGAGTTTTCGGTAAAAACCAATGAAGTGTAGGGCTGACAAAGCACAAACTTTTCTGCGAGGTGCCGATGAGCTAGCGGGGAAAAGAACTGGAGCGGGCATCTGGGACCCGCCTTTATACCAGTCATTGTGGCCCGGTCACCTGGCGTGGGGGCGGTCCCTAGCCAGGGACTGCTAGCTAGAAATTTTTCCGTGGGGTCCTGCCGCCTGCCGGCGTCAGCCCTATATGTAATTACCTACTGCAAGAGCCCTCTCGAAGTAAGATCTACGGTTACGGTAAGTTGTTACATAACTGTACTATCTTACTTCAAGTTGGAGCTCTTGCAGCATGCTACACAATAAGGACCGAGTACCAAGTAGTACAGAAGAGACCCTGGTCGGAAAGGTGGAGGTGCCAAAGATGGTGACAGCCCTCATGAGTGGAGTACCTGAAGGACGGCAAGGCCAAAGCCCGTCTCCACCAAGAGGCAATGTCCAAGCTATAGTGCCTTACGATAGTATGCACTGAGCTCCAGGTAACAGCTGCGCAAATGTCCACTGCTGAGACATTCCTGAGGGAAACGAACGAGGCAGCAACCCCTCTGATGGAGTGCCCCTTAACTGAGCCTGGTAAAGGTTTGTCGTACTTCTTGTAACAAAAGGTGATACAGTTCACTAGCCACTTGGATAATGTCCGCTTAGCCACTGGTGTGCCCAAGGTCCTTGAGGCAAAAGAGACAAACAGCTGTTTGGATTGCCGAATGGATCTGGTGTGAACTATATAATAACAGAGTACCCTATTTACGTCAAGGGTGTGCAGAAGGGCTTCCCCCAGAGTAGCATACTCCGGGTAATACACAGGGAAGTGGATGTCCTCACTGAGGGTAAACTCGGACACCACTTTGGGAAGAAACTTAGGACTGGTTCTCAAAGACACCCTGTCTCTGTGAAAAAACATGTAGGGCTCTTTACACATAACAGCCTGAATCTCTGAAATCCTCCCAGCAGAGGTAATGACAACTAATAATAACGCTTTCCATGACAGAAAGTGAAGCTTGCAATCCATCACTGGCTGAAAAGGAGGCAGGGTGAGTTTCTCTTATGAAAATAAAAGATCCCATGGGGAATAAGGTCCCCGATGGGGGATTTTAGATGCAGTGCAGAAAGGTGCGGGGCAAGTCCAGCTGGGCAACGTATTTGCCCTCCACAGGTACATGATAGGCTGAAATCACCAAAAGGTGCACCTTAATGGAAGAAATGGAAATTACGTACCTACCATAATTGTTGATCTTTCTGTGCATCTTCAGCATTCATCACTGGTGGATTATGGCCAGAGGACCAGGACACCGCAGGAGCACATTTTTTTTTTTTTAGGGGGAGGAGCCGGCATTGGACCGACACCGCCCTCGAGGCGGATGCACAGTGTGCTGCTCGAGGGTTGGCCAATAAACAATGCCGACTTCTCCCTCACCTCAGTTCTGCATACACTGGGGAGAGAGAAAAAATTAGTTACAGAGAAAAGAAGAGGGCGGAGCGAGAGAGCGAGAGAGAAAGGAAAGGATATAAACAGAAAAAAAGAGATAATGCCAAGTGAGAGGACAGGTAGTAACCTAGGGGTCTGGAATTGGGGAAGGGGGCATCCTCTGGGCAAGTAAGAGAGGAAAGACAGAAGAGAAAAATGGAGAAAGAAAGGGGAAGGAGATGGGAGACCCCCCCCCCCCAACTCCCCAACGAAGGACTCACTAAGAGGCCAAGGGAAGGGGGACCTCATCTAGGCCAGATGCAAGGAGGATCTATTCCCTTAAAAACACATTTTTTTGGGGGCACCCACAGAGGAGCAGAGTGCAGCAACTCATGAAAAGAGCAAGAGTCAACTGAGAGTTGGAGCAAAGGATTGATGAGGCAGGGACCTAGCTCAACGCCCCCTCCCCTGGCACAGGATGGAGGAGAGGTGCAGGTCTCCCACTACTGCCTTTGAAAATGCTGCAAGGGTGGGAACAGAACCTACCCTGGGGCACAGCTCCTCCTTCTATCCTGAAGATACTTTCCTCACGAGACTGAGGAAAAACCCTACTTCCTCCCACATAGGTGGGAGGGGAGGGACCTGGAGGGAGGAGGGGCGCTGCCCAGAGAAAAGTACAGTTACATAGGAACTTACCGTAATAGTAGATCTTCGAGAGAGGTTCCTTCAGTAGGTCCTCACATGTAGGACTGGCGCCACCTTGGGGTGACCGGAATAGACGGCAGAGACTCCAAATCAAGAAGCTCGGCGAGTCTTTGCCGCATAGGATCCTGATCCTCCGACTCACAGTCGAAATGATCTCATAAGGTCCTCAAGAAGTCTGAAAATTAAGGATCTTCTGGAGGAGAATTAGGTGAGGTCCTTCCTTTCGTATATTCAGGGTCCTCTACTGGTTCCTCCTCCTCCTCGGAGTCCTCCCTCCTTTTGGAACTGTCTTCCACCTCCTTAACAGGGCGACGACGAAAGTCCCGTAGGGTGACAATCTGTTGAGACTTCCCCGAGACGTGGACAGTGGAAACATAATTACTCGGGGAAGGAGATCTAGGAAGCTGCGGCTGTGGGAATCTAGCTTCTAGATTCATGACCAGCTCAGACCTAGCCACCTGCCACCAAGACTGAATTACGGTCTTGAAATCCGGAACCACTGGAGGAAGGGGGGCCGGAGCCAGTTGAGGTTGGGGGAGGGGAGGAGGAGGGGCCAGAGGGGGATAATACCCCTGGAAACCCATATAAGGGGAATATGGGTTGTAACCATGGTGGAACTGCCCAAAATGGCTCCAATCAGGAGTGGAACCCACTGGGTAGGGATCCCCAGGATACCCAAAGGGGAAATGGGGGACAGTTCAGGGCCTGGAATAGATTCCCGATGATGGATCAGGCGTCTGGGGAATCCACGTCAGACCCGGCATCATATAAGTAGGAGGAGGGTCTGGTGTCGAGACAGCCCACGTCGAAGGAACAGACGTCGGTACCGGCACAACCCGATCCGGCACTGGAAGGGGGGCTGGCGTCGGGACCGGACTAGGGAGCTTCGGGGTTGGGTCCGGCGTCGGAGCCAGAGGTAAAGGCCTGTCAGTCAGTCACGGCAAAGGGACTGGCGTCGGATGAGGCGCTGGTGTCCCGCCGGAAGGCGGAGGAACCTCCACAGGAAGGCTGGACGGCCGTGAAAGAGCCTCCTGGTCCAGGGCCCACGTGGGAGAATGCGGTGAAGAACCCCCTAAATCGAGAGGCTCGATGGGGTCTCCAGGACTGTCGCCGGATGCGTCCGAGGACTGTGAGGATGCGGGCGCAGTAACAGGAGGGAGAGGGGCCTTCTCCCTCTGGTCACGCCGGACGTCGGGTTGGTTGCAGTTAGGCTCCGATGGAGGAACCAGGCCCGTGCGGTCGTCAGAGACGGCCGTCTTAGCGGGCAAGGTTGGGCGGTCAGGGGAGAGGCCCTTGGCTGACTTATCGACCGTGGCCGGGTGACTGCCCCCAGCCGGGGGAGCCGACTTAGCGGCCGCCACACGGTCTCTGGAGGAGCTGGGGACCGACTTACCAGTAGAAGCAGTGCGGTCGCCAGAGGAGCTGACAGCCAACTTAGCCGCTGGAGTTTTGTCCGACTTATCGTCTGTCTTCAGCGGTAAGGGGGCCTTGCTTGTGGATGGCCTGGCGTCATCCACGGAGCGAGACCGCTCCTTAGTCTTCTCTTTATGCTTTTTAGAAGGGGAAAACTTTTCAGACGAATCACTGAGATGTTCCATTCTTTTCTCCAGGGAGGCCAGACGCAATTTAAGAAGATGGGCCTCCAATGCCTGTTGCCTCCACTTTTTAGTGGCCTGGTTGAAAGACTGGCAGTCAGGGCACGAGGAGATAGGATGGTTAGGGCCTAGGCAAAGAACGCACTTCTAATGACCGTCTTTGTGCAGGATCTGCATTCCACAAGCAGAGCACTTTTTCTTCGTCGAAGACATCAAAGCTAAAGTAAAATTAGAGAGAACTGCGAGGAAAAAACCTGATGTGAACAAACTTTCTCAACAATCGCTACTGGAAGTCTGCGATGCCACTGACACGAGTCGACAGCGGGAAATAACTGGAGGGCAGGCGTGGGGACCACCCACTATATACAGTCACGCTAACATCAGTCACATGACGCCGGGTGGGTGATCCCCCGTTAGGTATTGATAGAAAAGTCTGCCATGCAGCCTGACGCCAAGTGGCGCCAGTCCTATATGTGATGACCTACTGAAGGAACCCTCTCCGAGTAAAATCAACCCCTGCTCGACAGGTGGTGGGAAAGGAGACACAGCTCTTGAAGGTGAAATAAAAGGTGAGAGGAGACCCCCAGAGTCCTCAGATTCCCTCACAACCCAGAAGAGGGCTCCCATCCCCCGCCAACGAGGCAGAGGAGATCCAGATTCTGGAAACCCCAACACCAGGGACTAGAGGAGACCCCCAAAAAGAATGGACCCCTGCCTCTAAGAAGAATCAGAGGGCCCAAAGATACCAGTAAGACAGCCTACAATTGGCTTCAATTGGTGGAAGGCAAG
The DNA here is from genome assembly GCA_016271365.2 of Neoceratodus forsteri. Classification (NCBI taxonomy): domain Eukaryota; kingdom Metazoa; phylum Chordata; order Ceratodontiformes; family Ceratodontidae; genus Neoceratodus; species Neoceratodus forsteri. The sequence continues at coordinate 911,329,869 of CM028136.1, forward strand.
CAGGGAGGAGGCACTGCCCAGAGTCTGAGGCCCATGAAGGGATGGAGGGTGGGAAGCAGTGATGAATGGTGAAGATACACAGAAAGATCAACAATTACGGTAGGTACGTAATTTCCACATCTTATCTGTGTCAATCTTCACCATTCACCACTGGTAGGTGATTACTAAGCCCCCCTGAACGGGATCTGGTACCTTCCTGAGGGAGAAACTTCCCTCAGCCCCCTCTGGGGAAGACACAGGAGGAGGAGACCATAACAGGCCAAGTTAGGCTGTGACTGGTCAGGGTGAGGTGGGCTCTCCCTATGCCTGGGAGATTGAAGTCGTCCCTGAAGTTCCCATCTCACCCTGCAGGAGAAAGGGTGGGTCCCCCGGAAAGAGGAGGCAATCACCCTACGCCGGGCCATGGGTGTTAACCGGGAAAGGTGATGCTACCCCATCCGCCTAATGCAGATCGCTGTCCCCGTAGCCTGGATGCCACCTCACTAGCGTTATACGATGCCCTTGCTTGGTGCCACACAAGCACCAGGCCATGTGCGGAGAGGGCGACTGCTTGCCTGGTTGCCTCCGTATCAAGCACGGATGCAAGAACCTGTCCAAACGTCAACCATAGGTGCCAGTTGTAGCAGCGTGATGGGCCTAATGCACTGCGATGGAAAGCGAAAGGTGCGCCAAGGAGAAGACTCTCCTCCCCCCATCGGTCGAACTCTGTAGAGTCCGTCTCTGGGGGCCGTTCGTGCCATGGGCTTCTATGCCCGGTATAAGTATCCAGGAGACTCATTCCCGAAAAGGGGTGAGGCAGAGCTCCTGGGGTGTGCAATACCTGCACTGGCAGTCCATTGGGGCTGGGGAAGGGACTGATGGATGCTGCCAGGTACGGTATGACGCTTGCCAGAACAGGGTAGGCCAGGTGGGCACCACCAGGTGATCAGTGCTGAATTCACTTAAAAAAGCATGCATCGCACATTCAGGATTGTGTCTTGCCTCCCTGAAGATGTGGAGCTCATCAACCAGCCTCGAGAGAAAACGCTGATAAAAGGTCTGATCAGCGTCTGAGGACAGGTGGATGGAAGATCTTCTTCTTCAGGGGAGGAAGACAAGGAGGCTGATAAATCCGAAGAGTCAGAGTCTGCTGCTGCTGGGGTGACGGGTAAAAAACCTACTCATCCATGGCTCTGATGTAACGGGGAAAATCAGCAGCCAAGACCATGAACTGTTCCCAGCTCAGAGACCCCACAGGACCAGAGTGACCTAGGAAGGGAGGAGGAGAAGGCAGAGGTAAAGGGGAAAAGCACCTCTGCGAAGAGGGCGCCCTTTGCCAGGGTTAGGAGACCGTGCAGGCGATCCAGCACCCTGGAAGGATCCGTCGGTCTGAACAGTAACTGGCCACTCAACCAGCTTGAAGTGGTCAGAACTGAGCCCTGAAGGGGAATCCCCCCTGCGAGGTGGCTGGGGCCGCATAGGTCCAGAAGTAAAGCCTCTAGTCCCACGCAACAAGGTATAACATGGGGATGAGGGAGAGAAGGAAGGCTCGGTGCTATGGCTCCTTCCTGAGCCCCAGAGAGCTGCCAAGGAAGACTGCGTCTCCTCACCCCGCCCCCTCACCCCAAGGACTCCGAGAGAGACCTCTTCCTCAGTCCCAACCACAAAGGTTCTACCTCACCTGCCAGCCCCAAGGAGTCAGCCAGTGTGGGAACCCTATTCCCAGATCCAGGTGACCGAGTGGCGTCGGAAATGGTGCCAGCCTGGTAACAGGGTCTGGAGACTCATTCCCCCCAGGCTGGGAGTCCACACCAATGCCAGTAATACCTCCAGTGCCACCATTGGCCCTGGAATAACTCCCGGCTCTGGTTAAGATAACCAGCTTCGAAGGGAGCGGGGGCTGGGAGGGCGCAGTGATGCTGGGTGGAGGAGAGCCCTGGGACTCCAAGATTTGGGCAGCCAGTCTGGATCCACCTCCGAATCACCCTCCTCCAAAGAGCAGCAGATCCAGAGGACCTCCAGTGGGGCCACCCCCAAGGCCGTCCTATCCCCGGCACCATAAGCGTCACCATGGGATGGCCCAGAACTGCCCGCGACGACACCCCAATCACTGGAGCTGCGAACAGCTCCAGGGTCAAGAGCAGCTCCGACGAGCGGCACTGAAGAGACCACCGGGCCAGGCCCGGCAAGCACAGGCCACTACACTGGGGGAGCCTGCACCTCCAAGGTGGTGATTGGCAAGCCTGTGCTCCCAGCCCGGCCCGGGGGGGGGAAGGCGCAGATGGACTTGTAAAAGGGACCTCTGGTGTGGCGAGACTTGAAGAGGTGGAGGTGACCTCCTCTGTGGCCCATATGGAACTGGAAGGGGACCCAGAGGAAGGGTCAAGGGACCTGCATCTGGCGTCCCCTGTAGGAGGCTGTGCTCTGAAAGTCAGCGGTGTACAGCCAATCTTCAGCATGCGGTTTTCGAGTACTCTGCGGTCCATGAAGAAACGGGCATTGCATCGGTCCATGTCATGGTCTGGACCCAGGCATTAAACAGTGGTCATGTCAGTCTGTTATGAAATATTGCTGGATGCAGGGACGACGACGCATAGGGGCCGGTCCACTTTAGAAGATTTCTTCTTGTGCCTAAGATCGGACATGACTGAATGCAGAAATGAAATGAAAACTAAAGAAACAGACTCAAGGCCAAGAAAAAAGGAAAGGTCTTACCAGCTTCCAAAGGATCCAGAGTCGAACAGCACCAAGAAATTGTTTAATGGCACGGCAGAACTAAGGCTTCAGCGTTGATGAAATGGTACTAGGCCGCAGTGTCACAGATGAAATTCTTGCTTGCCCTCAAGGCTGCTGTTCACTCGACAGCAGGAGAAGCAGAACTGAGGTGAGGGAGGAGTCCGCATCATCATCTTTTCTTTTCTGTTTGCTAATTAGAAGATTTTCCACCTGGCAGCACTACGATGATGTGTGGAGCAGCACTCTGGAGGAAAAAAAAAGTCAGTTCTGTTCCTCCCACTACATCAACACTGAAACCACACTGACTATGATATCACTAGTAACCAAGGAGATCCATTTATCACTGCCTGGTTTCACTTTCACATGAAGCAGCAAGGACGGGCTCTCCTTGGTTACTAGTAATGTCATAATTTCCTGCATTGTGACTGGTAGCTTGTGTAAGTCACTGCTCAGGCTGCAAGGATTGTGGTGCCTCAAGGTGTTTTGTCTCATTTCTGATGAAGTAGTGGGAAGAAGAGAACTGACTTTTTTCCTTCCAGAGTGCTGCTCCACACATCACCCCAGTACTGCCAGGTGGAAAATATTTTAATTAGCAAACAGAAAATAAAAAAATACTACAGATATTGGAAGTGATAGCTGAATGTATCTGAAAATTACTATTAATTCCAAGCAGTACTCTAGCTCTTTAAATAACAAATTACAATCACCAACAAGCTGTACTAAGACCGCATGAGATAGAACAGAAAAAGGAATATTTTTGGCTCAGAATGTAAGTTCATCAGCACTTTCCACAATGTGTAGGCTCTCAGTACCATTGCCCCCTTGCTCTAGGTCAGTGCCCCATTGTTGTACCCCCAGCTCCCCCCAATTCACAGTGACATATATTGCTTATACAGTTCTCCCTTCTCTCAACATCAATGCCTCTCCAGGGGTAAGAGCATTCAAAAACTTGTCCCAGTTGCTCATGAATTTCTCCTCCCTTCCCTAAGCAAATGATTCGATACCTTTTAATGGACCAACATAGATGTAACAACAAGAACAAAGTGCTCTAGCTTTCGGACCAACCAGTCCTTCTTCAGAAGCTCATGGCAGTTGTTTAGGGGTTGCCTTTCAGTAATCACATCCTTATACTGACTGTGACACTCATGGCTTGATTTGGGAGTTATCTGCTTCAGTAGTGTTATCTTATGTCAATTAAATTTATGTGCAGTAGGATTCTTTGTATGTGTGTTGCACCAAGCACATCTGAACCCAAGGTTCATTTCGGACTGAGGGCAGTATTGTACTGTTAAACTTCTCTGACATCATCTTCTGTTTTTTTTTAAATGAGTATTTTAAACCAATGGGGATTTTTTTTCTGTTTTTCTCTGCATTATCTAGCTGTTATAAGTATTGTATTTTCTAAACAACTGCCATGAGCTTCTGAAGAAGGACTGGTTGGTCCGAAAGCTAGAGCACTTTGTTCTTGTTGTTACATCTATGTTGGTCCATTAAAAGGTATCAAATCATTTGCTTCTGGATCTATTCTTGCAAGGACCAATACGGCAACTACTAAATCTAGATTTCCTCCCTTCCTTTTAACACATACGTTAACTTGTCCACTGCTAGTACTTTAAGGGCCAGCCCCCTCCACTGATCAACTGTCGGGACAGAGTTAGTAACCCAGAGATTTTGTATCCCCTGTCAAGCAACCAACAAAATTCTCAATCACCTGGGATAAAGGCCCCATTCACCCCCCCCAATTCCTCCACTCCTAGTAGAAGCGACTGGGAGATAATTCTATTGAGGGGCCTTCCATCCTAGTGAGCTCGTGTGCAATCCTCTTGCAGTACGACGTCAAGTGGCGACAGCCCCAGTAGTAGTGGAAGAATGTACCCCAGACCGCTCCACATTTGCCGCAGCGTGGAAACACCCCCAGGGTAAAACTTATGGAATACACTAGGCGGGTGTGACAGGGTAGAATAAGACCCTGTCCCATTTGTTATAGAGAATGTGTTTAAATGCAAGGATCTTTCCTTTCCTGTCTCTTCTCTGTCTGGTTGCAAAACCAAATTTTCCTGTGAGACCTTGGACTTGATCAACCCGAACAGTCTCGCAATTCTTTGCCTCTCTGTCTGTTTTCTCTTGCTGTCTGTTTTCCTCCCTTGCATATCTAGATCTGGTAATATAAGAATATGTGCAAATCAATATATGGAAATGAAACTGATAATGGGATCACTTTTGTTTAGGAAATATGGTGTCAGTGCTGAAATGTATATTTATGATTTCAGATGACTGTAGAAAAGTAGAGATTACTTGAGTACAAATGTCTCAGACTTTTGCAGCTGCTGTGGAGGGGCTTCAGGAAGCTCACTGTTCTAGCAGATCCTGCCCGAAATTTACGAGAACAAAATGTTTTGCAAAGACAGGATGCTTACTTGAGGATGGGGGTTGAAAAACAAACAAACATAAAAGAGCTGTGCTGCAACTGCAGAGAGAGATTTTTGTTGGAAGAACAAGGGAGACCACAAAAGATTTTATTTTGCTTCTGTACATAGTTATTCTGAACAGGTTTATTTTATATTATGTTACTGCAACTACAAATAAACAAACAGTTTTGTGGAAGTTTACAACTGCTCCTGCTTTTCCCTATGCTTCCTGACCTGTGCCTCAACGACAGCGGTTAATATAGTCGATGCAAAAATTTATATTGAATTTCTTTAAACTTACTGCAGAGAAGGAGGCCCATATCGGAGGCCAGTACTAACTCCCAACTGTCATCCAATATCGAGATACCGAGGTCTCATTCCCATCTTTGTTTTTACCCAGTGGGCATCTTCCTGGAGGAAATTCCCATCCAGTCTTACTGCCCGGCCCATCAATCCCTTCTCATTTTTGCTGGCCCCCAAAATTTCCCCCTCAACATCGGTCAGAGGAGTTTCTGCTAACAATGCTCCGTTTAACCTGTGACAGTAATCCGTAACCTGAAAGAACTTTAACAAATGCGAAGCAGGTATGCCCATTCCCAGCTGCATTTCCTCAAATGCGTACATAACCACTCGAGTAAGGAGGTCTCCCACAAATCAGAGCCCTCGCTCCTGCCACATCTGGACTCCATCATCCTTAAGCCCTGGTAAAAAGTCAGGGTTGCCCGCCAACAGAACCAAGTGGTGTTTACTTGGGCAGCTCCCCTCCGTTTCCTAATAGCCCCCCAACTCTTTAGAACAGATACAACCAGTGGGTTGGGATTTCCCAGGTGACAATATGCCTGTGCCCCTCCCTCCCCCAAATATACCAAGACCCTTACTGGACATCCTTCCACTTCCAAATTGAGCCAGGTGGCTGCCCTACTTCTATTGATTCAATTATGTAGATACCTGTGTTGCGTGGCTAAAAAGTATTCCTTGATATCCGGGAAGTTCATGCCTCCGTTTTCCCCTGAAGGTTTAAGTCTTTTTAAACTAATTCTTGATTTTTTGCCCTGCAAATGAATCTGTAAAGCCCTTCTCCACTTTTTTGATGATATTGTCTGTTGAGCAGTTGGGCACCATTTGCATTACATAGAGTATCCTGGGCAGGATGTTCATTTTAAAGAGGTTGATCCTACTCAGCTATGAGCGGCAATGCCCTCCACCTACTGAGGTCTTTCAAAATTGTCTCAAATAATGGGGAATAGTTTCAGGAATACAGGCTACCTAAATCCCTTCCCACCTTGATACTTAAATATGTGAATGTCCTATCTACTAGCTTTAGACCCCATGAGCCCCCCCCCTTCAGATACATTATTTCCAATTTACCAAGGTTCGACTTGTACCTCGAGAAGTGGAAATTACGTACTTACTGTAATTGTTGATCTTCTTGGACAGTCTCCATCACTCGTTCACACTAGTGGGATAGCGCCGGAAGTGTTAGGACTAAGCGGGAGCCAACATTTTTCAGAAGGGTAGGCACCGAGACAGGACCACGCATGCGCAGCACCGCGAGACTATCTTGCACCTGTGTAGGCTATCTCGGTGTCGACCCTCCAACCACCTCAGTACCTTTTCGACTGAGGAGGTGCAGCATAACTAATAAAAATAACTTATCCTGACTTTCTGGGCCTGAGAGGATCCTGATGGCCCTTGGAAGAAGGGTCAAAGAAGAAAAAATTATTCACCTTAGTAACTGTTTCTTCTAATCAAGTCTTGCTGTATTCTGACAATATGCAGTTAGCCCCAGCACTTGAACTGCTCCGGAGAGGAAAGAGTTAATTCTATATGCCAGAGCATAGAATGTTGAGCTCGAGCTCGGTTCAAACCTCTGTCTGCTGCACTTTGAAGTGTAACCGTCAGATTCTTATGAGCTAATACGAACTACCTACCCCCACTAAGTGGAAATTGTAAAAACTGTTACCAGCCAAAAGGCAGCTAAATATTTTGGAGCCCCAAAAGACTCAAGTTGAGAAACCCAAAACAAAAAACAGGTAGTGAACAAAACAATTATCAAATAACCATAACCCATTCCCCCTGATTAAAAAGGGAGCGTGCCAAGTACACCCCTGAGGTTTAACACTGTGCCTACCATCCAATTTCCCAAAAAACAGGTTCTAAGAGGGGAGGAAGGGAAGGAGGTCAGAACACAGCAAGGCTCCATTAGAAGAAACACAATTACTAAGGTGAGTAATTTCTTCTTTAAACAACATGAAGTCTTGCTGTATTCTGACATTATGCAGACTACCAAGCAGTACCTCCATAGAGGGAATAGGCTCTACAGTACTGCTGTACCAAACCGAGCATCACTCCTAGCCTGGATATCCAGAGAGTAATGCTTGGTGAATGTATGGACTGCTTTCCATATTTCTAATAGGGGTATATTCTGGCAGGAGCACCTCTAGTTGAATGTACCCTCAGGCCGGGGGGGGGGGTGTCGCTTAGCTTTTCATAGCAGAACTGTATACAAGAGACAATCCACCTGGCAATAGTTCTCTTAGTGGCAGGTTTGCCCTTTCCAACTTCCCCATAAGTAAGAAACAACTGGAGGGAGTCAAACCTGAGTGCCTTAGTACACTCCATGTAGTAGCTAAGAGTCCTTATAACATCCAAACTGTGTAATCTTCTCTCTCCTAAAGAAGAATGAAGATCAGTGAAGAACACAGGAAGAGACATGGATTGGTTCAGATGAAAATCTGAAACCACTCTGGGTAAGAACCTCCACCTCCTGTTGGTTCTGAGGACCACTTATCTCTATGGAATGAGATAAAATCAGGTTCCACTGACAGAGCTTGCAATTCACTAATACGTCTGGCAGAGGTAATAGCTACCAGAAACACAGTTTTCCAAGTCAAGTACTTAAGCCCTGCTGAAGAAAAATGCTCAAAGGGGGGTTGCATAAGCTGAGCAATGCAAACATTAAGGTCCCAAGCAGGAATCGGATCCCTAAAGGGGAAGGGATCAGTATGAAGCAATCCCTTGAAAAATTTACAGAAAACAGGATGAGATGTTAGTGAGGAGGGCTTTCCCACTGACAGAAAAGCAGACACAACTGACAAATGTACTTTGAGGGTAGCTGGTCTGAGGCCTAGGCCATTAAGATGAACCATGTAGTCCAGGACTGTAAACAAATCAGCAGTATCTGGGGATATATGTTTCTTGGAACACCAAATGCTGAATCTTTTCCATTTGTAGTTATAAGTTTTTCTGGTGGCAAGCTTTTGAGAAGTTTTGAGAATGTCCAAAACCCCTTGAGACAGATGCAAATTTGCATACTCTAACTCCTCAAGAGCCATGCCTTGAGATTGAGAGACCGAAGATTGGGATACCAAATTCTCCCCTGGGAGCAGGTTAACAAGTTGTGATTCCTGGGAAGAGATACAGGAATATGGATTGCTAGGGACAGCAACAGGGGATACCAAGGCTGCCTGGCCCAATCTGGAGCAATCAGGATCACTTTGCAAGATTGTGACCTTATCTTGACCAGGACCTTGAACAGTAGAGGAAAAGGAGGGAAGGCATACAGAAATTTCCCTTCCCAATCCAGAATCAGAGCATCCAGAGGGACTGAACCCAAGACTGCAGGGTCTACAACAGAACAGATGAAATTGGTGATTGTCTGGGGCTGCAAAGAGATCTATCTCTGGAGTGCCCCACCTTGAAAATATCACTTTTAACACTAGGGGGTCAAGGGACCATTCGTGATGTCCCTGGGAAATCCTGCTCAATTCATCAGCTAGCATATTGTCCTTCCCTGGAAGGTGGACTGCTACCAGAGAGGCCTGTAGAGAATAAGCCAGAGACCATAATTTCATGGCTTCCGTGCACAAGGCTGTAGACCGAGTGCCTCCCTGCTTCTTGAACCACATGGTGGTGGTGGTGGTGTCTGTCCTGACCTGAACCACCTTGTTCTGTACTGATTCCGAGAAGGTTTGCAGAGCCAGGTACACTGCCCTGAGCTCCAGAAGATTGATGTGGAGAAGAGACACCTGAGTGGACCACAATCCCTGAGTTGTGAGAGCTACCAAGTGAGCTCCCCACCCCAGGAGAGAAGCAACCGTGGTTAGAACCACAGAATGAGACTGAGTGATGAATGGAACCCCTTGCCTGAGGTTGTCCTGATCCAACCACCATTGGAGAGCTTGGATCAGGGTCTGAGTCACTGAAATAAGCTTGGTTAGGGGATCTTTCTTCTGAGACCAAAAAGCCCTCAAATGAAATTGGATGTCCCTCATCTGAAATCTGTCCCCTTGGACCACTGCAGTGGAGGCTGCCATGTGGCCCAGAAGCTGAAGAAAATGACTTGCTGGTCGAGACACCAGCAGGTGGAAAGAGGAGGTCAGCTCTAGAATGCCCCTTACCTTTGCCAAGGGGAGAAATGCTCTTGCTTTGACAGTAGCCAATTTTACCCCTATGAAGGTCAAAAGATGTACTGGCTCGAGAACTGACTTGGGAAGATTGAGGAGGAAATCCTAGAGAAGTGAGAACTTGCTGGGTCACTTGTAAATCTAACCTGACTTGGTGTGGAGACTGACCCACTATGAGACAGTCATCCAGGTATGGAAATATTCAGATGTTTTTTCTCCTTAAAAGGCCACTACTACTGCAAGGCATTTTGTGAATACCCTTGGAGCTGATGTTAAACCGAAGGGCATTGCTCTGAACTGGTAATGGCCTGAAGGCAGTTCAAACCGGAGGTACTTTCTGTGGGAGCACCTAATGGGAATGTGAAAGTAGGCATCCTTTAGGTCCTGGGAGGCTAGCCTTACAGAGGGAAGAATTATTCCCAGAGTCACCATTTTGAACTTTGGCTTTAGTAGATGCTTGTTTAGGTATCTTAAGTCTAGGATGGGCCCCCACTCCCCTTTTTTTTTTTTTCGGGGTAGGGAAGTATCTGGAATACAGACCTTTGCCCCTGTGAATTGTAGGAACTTTCTCTATGGCTCTGAAAGCCAGCAGAGATGAAACCTCTACCTCTTGGACAATGGTTTCGGAGATGTGTCTTTCATTGTTCACTTGGGAACATAAGCAGGAGGCTGGTAAGGACAGAGGTCTAGGTTTATATTCTGTTTTAACTGAAATATTTGAAAAGTTTTGTACATGAAATTAGTTCTGTGTGTTAAAAATTACTACTTTGAGTTAGAACTGTTACTTGGGCTGTGATATTGTAACTTTTGGGGCTTGGGAACACTTGGCAGTGATAATTAGAGTGAAATTTAAATGTGATGTTTGACTGGTGTTAGGGGGAAGGGAAATTAGCAAGAATCACCTTGTCTTTCATTGTTCACTTGGGAACATAAGCAGGAGGCAGGCAAGGACAGAGGTCTGGGTTTATATTCTGTTTTAACTGAAATATTTGAAAAGTTTTGTACGTGAAATTAGTTCTGTGTATTAAAAATTACTAATTTGAGTTAGAACTGTTACTTGGGCTGTGATATTGTAACTTTTGGGGCTTGGGAACAATTGTTTGGCAGTGATAATTAGAGTGAAATTTAAATGTGATGTTTGCCGTGTGTTGGTAAGAGCCCTCCCACCCAGCCTATTTTGTAGGCTTTCTCAAATACTGAAAAGCCACTGGGGTTGGGATTGAAGGGCTGTGTATTTCTGTTTGGGACTGAAATTTGAAGCAACAGGAACTGGTGGGCCTGTGACATCATACGGTACCTGATGTCTGCATACACACACTGTTAGTGGGAATGGACACACACTGGACTGTATGTGTTTGTGAGACTTGGGAACTTTATTGGTGGGGTTGAAATTGGGTTGTAAATAACTGCAGTCAGTATAGAGAGAAACTGTATTCCAGGGGAAGGGACTGAGAAAGGTGTGTGCCATTATAAACAGAGGGGACAAACAGGGTGGCCATATTCCACCATGGCAGGCATCTTGGAAGGGTTGTAGGCTGCACAGGCTGTGGGATGGCAATAATTCTCAATTGAGCCTGGAGAGAGGGAGGCTGCCCACTCTGTAGACAGCTATCTTGTATAAGGAGTGAAGTCTATTGGTTAAGGAGTAAGCTGGGGGAGTTGGGGGGGGTGTCCAAGGATAAGGGGTGTGGATAAGCAGAAGGAGGTGGGGCTGAGGGAGGCTGGGAGCAACTCCTGAAATTACAGGACGTTATGTTACAGAGCAGGAGGGCGGATATTAGGGACAGAGGACCCTTAGATAGGGGATACTGATGCTAAAGGGAAAAGCGTCTGAGGTGAACATTCGAATACAAAAGAGAGTGGAGGGAAAAGAGTCAGGAGGGTGTTGTGGGAAGCCTAGTAAAGCAGACATTGAGAAAGGGAGGGGGCTGTTGTGGGAAGCCTAAAACACAGACTATGGGAAGGGAGCTCCTAGGAAGAAGAGCAAGAGGGAGGAAGAGGGCAGTTTAAGAGGTGCAGTCAGGGAAACTCGGGTTTCCTTGATGGAGGCTGACAGAGTGTCACAATAAATTTGAGCTACTAAGCAATCTAGAGGAGGAAAGGGTTGGTGGAAATGAGGAAACTGATACAGAGGCCGGGAGGAGTCGGATACCCACATAGGAGGGCATCACAGACCGGCAATGAAGGACAGAAATAGTCCCAGAGGAGAAGGAAACATACATGTTAAGCAGATGGGGAGATGCAACATACTGCAGGAAATGAGGGAGAGAGCATGACTGGAGAGAAACTGAGACAAGGAGGGTGGGAGGAACCCCCTCTCCAGCAGGAGGTCAGTACCAGGATGGAGACCCTAGCTAAAGAAGGACCCACAGAGAAACAGAGGTAGGGAGTACTATTACAAGGGGGATGGCGGTGTGGGGGGAAGGGAAACCATCAGAGGCCAGGATAAATGGTTTGGATAAGAGAGAGGTTAAAGGGACACACCTATTCAGAGGGGTCTGAGTTAAGTGAGGCAAAATAACAAAGGAGGCAGAAAGGGAGGAGTGACAAGGGGTCTCTAATAAGGCAGGAAGACTCCCATGGGAATTGGGATCCACGAATAAAGAGAGGATAGGAGCTGAGAGTGCATAGTGGAGGTAACCATAAGGATGATAGCAGTGTTAAGGTTCTGTTATTGGGAGACTTCGATGATTAGGGTAACCAGTGGGAGGGAACGAGAGAGTGGATGCCATAGCCAGGTGAGAAGATGCTTGAAGCATCTCTGGAGCTACGACAGTATACAGAGCAAAGTTCATGAAGTATCTGAACTGAGTTAGAGATTGTGGAGGAAGCGAGTTTCCTGGATGCAGTGGGAACTAACAATCTAGAGGGAAATAAGCTTTTGGAAATCCAAGCAAAGGTTCCAAGAACTTGCCAGAGTGTCGGGATAATGGATGCAACATTTTCTTTTAGGAATATTGCCAGTACCAAGCGCCTCAGTGGAGAAAAAATGAAGATCACAGAGGGTTAATGACTGAAACAAGAAGTAGGGTGAAGAGAGGTGGGTTGGGACTGTTAGGGAACTGGAAAGGAGTTTGGGAGGATAGGGACTGTATGCCAAGGACAGGCTTCATCTTGCCCCATTAGGGAAGGAAGTCCTTAAACAGGGGATGGCTGACTACATTCAAGAAAGGTGGGGTTTAAACTTGTGAGGGGAAGGGATAAGGGAGGGGCTGACCAGAAGCCTCTCCTCAGATGAGGAGAGTGGCCACTTCAAACCCAAGGAGGGAGGGAAACAGACTGGGAGTGTCAGGTTTCAGGAGAGGAGCAGAGGAGAGATGGAAGTATAAACAACCTGTGTGGGGTTGGAGCAAAGAGATCAGGGATAAGGGGTGGGGTTGGTGTTAGTAAATGCAGGAGAGCTTGGGGAAACAAGTTGCCAGAGTTCCAGAGCCATGCTGTTTAGGGAGGGGTGGATGTGGCGGCAGTCACAGAGGCGTGGAGCCAACAAAACCATGACTGGGACCTAAGCGTATGTGAGGTACACTATGCTTAGGAAGGACAGAAAGGAGGTCAGAGGGTGGAGTAGCTATGTTCATTAGAGATGACATAGAAATTGCTAGAAATAGAAAGGAGCGCAGGAAACGTGGAGGCCTTATGGGTCACCTTACGATCCCCAGCAAGAGATGGATGGGTGATGTTCTGGAGGATGGTTTGCTGGACAACATCATTGCCCAGTGTGGACCAAAAGGGGAAGGTGTGCTGTTGATGGGGGACCTTAATATGCCAGGTACAAACTGGGGAGACCATGTCCCTCTAAGGTGGCCAAGGAGCAGAGGCTGCTGGATGGCTTCCAGGATGTGTTCTTAACACAGCATGTGATGGAGCCCACAAGGGAGGGGCATGTCCTGGGCGTGGTTCTGGCAGATGGGGATCTGGTAAGGGACCTGGTTGTGGAGGATCCCCTGACTGGGGCAGCCACCACAATACTATCTGGTTTCAAATAAGCATTGGGGGAGGGTGAGATCTAGGACACTGGCAGTGGACTTCAAGGGAACGAACTTTGTGGGCATGGGAAATATTCTCAAGGATCACTTGAAGGGGATTACATCAATGACAAATGTGGAAAGGAGATGGGAGGTCATAAAACGGGGACTTCATGAGGCAGTCAGGACCTGCGCTAAGGTGAAACGTAAGGGAGCAAGGTCACATAAACCATGCTGGTGGTCCAGTGAGGTTCAAATAGCGGTCATAGAAAAGAAGGAGGCCTACAAAAAATATAAAACAACAAGAGGGGATAGGGATAAGGAAATGTACCATCCTGCATCTAGAAAAGTCACCTGGATGGTAAGGGGGGGCAAAGTCCAGCAAAGAGCAGCGGCTGGCACAGTGGATACATGGAGGGGAAAAGGGGTTCTTCCAGTACATTGGGGAGTGGAAAAAACTAAGGGCCTTCTCAGCAGATTGAGATGAGAAGGAGGTGGATGGAAGAGGGAGGACCAGGCAGAGGTATTTAACGAGTACTTTGCCTCTGTGTTCACTAGGGAGGGGATGGGATATCTACAAAGCAAGGCACGCATGGGGATAGAAGCAGCAGGAGTGGATCAGGGAAGCAACAGAAATGGAGCAAGAGGGAGGGAGAGGTACCCCAGGGTGTCACATCAGGATAAGGATAAAAGGCCAGTAAGGTGGAGGGGACGGATGATATCTCTCACCAAAGGGTGTGGTTAGCCCTCAAGGCCCTAAAGAAAGACAAATCTCCTGGGCGGATGGCATTCATCCAGAAAGTACTATGGGAATTGATGGACATACTAGGCTGCACCCTGGCGGAGCTCTTCAACCGGTCACTTGAGACAGGGAGGGCACCCAGGGATTTCTGCGAGAGGCACGCAGGTGCCAATCCAAGGGGGTCGAGGGAAGTACCAGGTAACTATAGACCCATCAGTTTGACCTCGGTGGTGGGAAAATTAATGGAAGTATACTAAAGGAACGATTGGGGGTGTACTTGGAGGAGGTGGGAGGTCTGGATAGTCGGCAACATGGGTTTGTGACAGGTAGATCATGTCAAACCAATCTTGTGGAGTTCTACGAATGGGTAACATCAGAACTGGACAGGAGAAAGCCTGTGGATGTATTATTCTTGGACTTCAGCAAGGCATTTGACTCTGTCCCCCACAATGGTCTGGTGGAGAAACTGATGGGCTGGGAGTAGGCCTTTTGATGGTCAGATGGATTGAAAACTGGCTAGCTGGACGCATCCCAGAGAGTGGTCTGTGGGGAGCTCTCAACCCTAGAGAGGTTGGTAGGGGGCATCGCAGAGATCGGTCCTGGGTCCGATCCTGTTTAATGCATACATATTGGACATCAGGAAGGGTATAGGTGTGAAATGAGTATCTTAAGCTGATGACTCCAAGATGGGACAGTAGCTGAGGGAGAAAGGGAGGTTGGCCCTGCAAGGGACCTGGACACCCTGGAAACCTGGAACACACATGGAAATTAAATTAATATCACCAAGTGCAAGGTGTTGCATCTTGGGCGGGAAACCTAAACACAGGTACACCCTGGGAGGGAGGTGCTGGAGGCCTCAATGGGAAAAAGACCTAGGGGTCATGGTGGATGACATGTATGAATAACTCTAGGCAATTACAGAGAGAGCGGCTAGCAAGGCAAACAGGATGTTGGGATGCATCGTAAGGGGATCACCTCTAGAGAGCAAGGAAGGGATTCTGCCGCTGTACAATGGACTGGTTAGACCACACCTGAGTACTGTGTACAGTACTGGAGACCACACTTGAAGAAGGACATACAGCTCCTGGAGAGGGTACAGAGGAGGGCAACTAAGATGATACGAGGGCTAGGGATTTGAGCGTGATGAGGACAGACTGAGGAGCTCTGCCTGTTTTCATTGGAGGAGAGGAGAGACGGGGGACATGATTGAGGTCTTCAAGTACTCAAAGGGAATAAATAGAGGTAAAACATGGAGGATCTTTAGACTAAAGCAGAGAGGTATCACCAGAGAGTATGGTTTGAAGTTGGAAGGGTCAGAGGGGAAAAGAGGAGGAGGTTTTTCACTGAGAGGGTGGTGGACCCTTGGAATGCATTGCCTGGCAAGCTGGTTGAGAGATCCACAGTGGGGGACTTCAAGAGAGGGTGGGACAGACACAGAAAGTGGATGTATCAGATGATGGCCTGTCCCAGGGGGGTGGGAATGGATGATAAGGTTCTGGAACACAAGGAGCCGGGGAGGCCCCGGCACCCAACTAGATCTGAGGTTCTGAGCAGACTCGATAGGACTCAGAAGGCTTAATCTGAGCTGGCAAATAGTATTGTTAGTATGTTTGCAGGTGGAAAAGACCTGACCCTCAGCTTTGGAAATTTTCTGAAACTGAGGGCCAGTCCCTGGCTTACTACTTCCAGGACCCACTTGTCTGAGGTAACAGACTTCCAGTCCTGGGAGTAGTAAGCCAGCCTGCCTCCTACAGGGACTGGGGAGTCGACCCGGGCTGACACATCAGGGTGTCTGCTTGGCAGAAGCCTTAGGCTGAGAGGAGGATGCAGCCCTACTCATCCACCTTCTGCCTTTCCCTCTGAAGAACCCCCTCTGGGAAAAAGGAGAGGAGGCCTGTGCCTGGTAGAAAGGCCCGTGAAAAGGCCTGCTCCTAGCTTGCTGGCCTCTGAGGAGTTGCCTGCCTTTCCTCGGCCTGTACACTCCTATAGGTGGTCCTGTACTCATCCATCTTTTTCATATAATCCTCTGTCTGCTCCCCAAACAGAGAATTATTGACAACAGGGAAATCCATGGCCTTAGTCTGGGTATCCTGTGATAGGCTAGTACATCTGAGTCAAGCTAGTCTCCGAAGAACCACATATGTAGCCATGACTCTTGATGACACATCATTGAAGTCCACAGCAGCATGAAATTGGATTTCTGATGCTTCAATCCCATCAGCAGCCACCTCCTCCAGCTCCTTGGCAAGTTGGGGGGAGGCCTGTTTAGCCAGTTCCAGTACAGTGTCCCATCTGGAGTTCTGGTACCTGGCTGTGTAGGCCATGTAATTAGCCTGCCTGAGTCCCAAAGAAGATGCCATGTATTGTCTCTTTCCCATGGCATGCAGCTTCCTGGAGTCTTTATCTGGGGTGTGTGAAGCCAAGGGTATGTTAGCCTTATCACAGGCTGCAGACTGCACAACCCCAACATGGCTGCATTGCTGGTAAAAGTACTCCGTACCCGAGCCTGACAACATGTACCTCTTGTCCATTCTTCTGTCCACAGGTGGTAAAGAATTTGGAGTTTTAAGCAACTTAAGTGTCCGTTTCCCAAAAAAAATTGTGAAGCGGAATAGACAGCCTCTTTAACTCTGGGATGTCCATCATCTCCACGTAGTCAGGCTCCTCTTGCTCCTCGACAGTTTCTTCCAAAGGGAGCTGGAGGGTTTCAGCCACTTTCCTGTAAAACATAAAGTGGTAAGGGGACTCAGAAAGCCTACGAGGGGAAACACCACAAGGCCTGTCTGGGGAGATGTCCAGTTCTGTGGGCTCATCCAGACCTTCCACAACGTTGTCGTCGTCGTCGTCATCATCATCATCATCATCATCATCCCCCTCCAAATCCAGTAAAAATCTTGAGGGGAATAATCCTGAACCGGAGGAACTGACTGAATCGAACGCCTGCCCAAGGGTGTCAGATCAGTCGGAACCGGACGGAGGGATTCAACTATGCTAACCGCCCAGGCAATCTCTTCGGCTGTCAGATGATGCGGTTCTGTATCCGAACCAGACGATTTATCTTTTCTTTTTCTTTTTACTGGAACCGACCCCTCAGGATTGGCTCTCCATTTGCCCAAGGGAGTAACTCCCAGGTCACTGGGCACTCCCTCAGGTTCGGTCGAAACTGAACCAGGCTGGCCATCCGGGTCAGCAGACTTCTCAGCCTCCTTCTCCGTAAGCCTGTCCAATCTTTTATCCAGCGTGGCTTTAGGGAAATATCTACGAATTTGGCAGTCTGACTCCAGGTGGTCAAAACCCAGACAGTAAACACAGGTGGTGTGGGGATCAGCCTTAGCAAAGGCCTCCCCACACTCACTGCAGTGTTGAAACCCAGTGGGCCCGGTTTTTCTCTTGGGTTTCTCAGAAGAAGCCATGCTAACACTTACCCTTTTTGTGGCAACAGCCAGGCAAGACCCCCTTATCGGTTTCTAACTGTGTTACGGGTATTTGAAGAAAACGGTAAAACACATTTTTTTTTTAAACTGATAAGGACCAGTACCTCACACTAAATCCTGAAAGAAAAAGACAAATACACACACTAATACAGGAACCGGTTCAGCCGAACCAGTTGAAAAGCTATTTTACAATTTCCACAAAATATTTTCTAAGCAAGTCCACTACCTATGCACTTACTGTACCACAAGCAGGGCTCTGAACCACAAAACAAGCATCGGTAAAACCAGCGTTTTTAGACTGGACCGGACCGTGAGCAAAGGAGAAATCTGCGGAGCGACTGTTCAGTTAGGCGGAGTAAAGAATCTGACAGTAACACTTCTAAGTGCAGCAGACAGAGGTCTGAACCGAGCTCGAGCTCAACGTTCTATGCTCTGGTATAGAGTTAACTGTTTCCTCTCCAGAGCAGTTCAAGTGCTGGGGCTAACTGCATAATGTCAGAATACAGAAAGACTTCATTTTGTTTGAACAACGTCTTCACAGCCTGAACCACAGGACCATGAAGACCAGGAAAGAGAAAATGAGTGAACCCAGGGGATGGTGGGTGGGCATGTGAATGAGTGATGGAGACTGTCCAAGAAGATCAACAATTACGGTAAGTACGTAATTTCCATATCTTCCTGGACTAAGTTGCCATCACTCATTCACACTAGTGAGAGAGTACTGAGCTAAAATCAACAAACCTGAGTAGGGTGTTAGGAGATAGGATTCACTCAGAAAGGATGGCCAAGGACTGTCCTGCTAATTAAAAGAGCTGTCTTGGAAAGAGCATCTAGAACCTAGTGCTTACAAGATAAGCACTTGAGTTGTAACTCACCACTTTGCAGCCGACTGCAATGGACACAAAATGAAACTCTGCCAGGAAGCCGCAACCACTCTAGGACAGCTGCGAGACCCCAGCCTCACAGTTTGGTCTAGGACCAAAATTATTAGTGTCAAAGACATGTACTAATTTAACATAAAAGGACCTTGGGAACTGAAAGAGCCGCAGTAAAGTCTACTGGTCCAGGGTAGACCGAAAAGCACAGATGGAAACCCCCATCCTTTCTGAAGGAAAGAACTTCGAGTACCTAGAGGCCAGAGGGGCACAGGATCCAAGGCAGCATGGATTCACAGCGGGAAGGTCATGCCAAACAAATCTGATAGATTTCTTTGACTGGGTGACCAAAGTAGTAGATCAGGAAGGGTCTGTGGACATGGCCTACCTAGACTTTAGCAAGGCATTTGACACAGCCCCACACAAAAGATTAATATACAAGTTAGCCAGCCTGGGAGTGGGTCCCAAGATGACAGCCTGGGTAAAGAATTGGCTGGAGAATAGAACACAGAGGGTAATAGTAAATGGAGTCCACTCTGAAGAATGGAGGGTTACTAGTGGGGTACCGCAGGGTTCAGTATTAGGACCGGTCCTCTTCAATGTCTTTATAAACGACATTGCAGTGGGACTGGAAGGAAAAGTATGTTTCTTTGCAGATGACACAAAGATCTGCAACAGAGTTGATGCACAAGGTGGGTGGAACGGATGAGAAGGGACTTGGCAAGGTTAGAGGAATGGTCAAATGTATGGCAGCTTAGATTCAATGCTAAGTGCAAGGTAATGCACCTGAGAAACAAAATCCCAGGGGAAGAGTACACAATGGAGGTGAGATACTAACAACAACAAAAATGGAAAGAGACCTGGGGGTAGTCATATCAGATGACTTAAAGGTGGGCAAGCAATGCGAGAGGGCAGTAAGGAGGGCTGGGGGATACCGGGATGCATAGGGAGAGGCATCACCAGTAGAAAACAGGAAGTTGATATCCCTCTGTACAGACAGCTGGTGAGACCCCATCTGGAGTACTGTGTGCAGTTCTGGAGACCCAATCTGCAAGGACATAGACAGGATGGAAGCTGTCCAGAGGAGGGCAACTAAAATGGTGCAGGGTCTGCACCAGAAGACATATGAAGAGAGACTAAAGGAGCTTAATATGTATAGCCTTGAGGAAAGAAGGGAGAGGGGGGACATGACAGAAACTTTCAAGTACCTCAAGGGAATCAACAAAGTCCAAGAGGGTAGCATCTTTCAAAAAAAGGGGTGTGCAAGAACAAGGGGCTACAATTTGAAGATGGGGGGGTAGCTCAGAGATAATGTAAGGAAGTATTTTTTCACAGAGAGGGTTGTGGATGCATGGAACGGCCTCCCAGAGGAGGTTGAGGAGTCAAAAACAGTGGATGAATTCAAGCATGCATGGGACAGACATAAAGCAATTCTAGGGAGTGGGGTAGAAGGAAGTAGGCTGCTGGTTAACTAGGATCTGCAGCTTATCCATTAGGTAGGGAAATGGGCAGACTGGGTGGGCCAAGCGGTCCTTATCTGCCGTCAAATTCTATGTTTCTATGTATGTTTCCAAGTATGGCTGACCTGCGAACAACAGGTCTAGGAGCACTTGAACCCCTTACTTGGTGAGCAAAAAAAGGTCCAGGTAGAGTTAGCCCATTAAGGAGAATGGTTTCCACTTAGTCACTGACACCTTCCTGATGGAAGACCAAAGCATGACTTAGAAGCCTCTTGTGGTGGTCTAGTAGAACCAGATCCTACCCACTCATATTCCAAAAGAAATCATCCTGCCCCTGTGTGCCTACAACTGTAGTAGCAATCTCTGAACTCAGGGAAGAGAGGGAAAGTGTACAGGAGGATGTGTCCACTGCGGAAAAACATTCCAACAGAAAAAAAACAGGGGCTGGATTTCTAAGGCAAATAGAGGCAGATGTGCATCGAGGAGGGACGTAGCAGGACCAAGTTAGGGCTAACTCATTCATTGAAAGTGAGGCACCACTCACTCCGGCCTTCCTGAAGGGAATAGGAAAGTACTCTAGTTTGCTTGCTGATGAAAAACAAACATCACAGTTTCATCATGCACTCGGAGAGGATAATCTCGTGAGCGACTGGCACGGAACCAGTGCGCAGGAACCGAAGATGAAAGATTGAGAAGCTATCTCAGAAAAAAAGACGTACTTGACCTACGGTCAAGAAAGGAGCATGTCATCTGTTAAGCAAGAAGTAGTAACAGGAGTTCTGACTTGCCGGAGAGCCACTTCTGTTGCTGCGAGGCTCTGATCAAGAGAAGAAAGCCCGATAAAAAATGGGGACCAACAGACTGGGCAGTCACCTAGGTCTAGGAAATATCTCTGAAGAAGAGAAATCTCTCTTGGAGAGAAGAGAGCAAGCTGGATGTCCTCTATCACCATGCATTATGGTTCATTACCAACTCCCCCTACCGTACTCACCATTGTGATCCATACGCAGCTGTTGGCTGGACGTCTCTCACCACTAGACACCTGCTCCATATGCTGGTCTCTGGACACTTAAGTTACTTCTGCATAAACTTCCGAGTTACCCAGCATCTCTTACCTACATTTCCTGCAGTGCATATTCTCTCAGGAAATCAGACTTCATCCTGCTTGTCGTACGTAGGACTCGTACCTGCTCTGGCAAACGAGCTATCTCGCATGCTCTTCCTACTATATGGAACCAACTCCAATCCGTACTGAAATTAACTAGCATCGTCTCAGTTAACATCTATGAAGTGCTAGCTGCATCTAAAAGAACAGGTTACTCACCTATAACAGTAGTTCTAGGAGTGGTATATGTTGTTCATCCACACACTCTGGCAGACTCCAAGCAGTTCTCCGGGAGGAGGGAAGCAAGGCACACAACCCCTATTTAGGAAACAGAGATTGGAGAACAGAGGCCCCAAAACCAGCATCCCAGCGTGACTCAAGGTCGCTGTGGTGGTAGGTAATGAAGGTGTTTACTGACTTCCAGGTAGCAGCCCAACAGATCTCCTGGATAGGGATGTCCCTGGAAGCAGCCACCGATGCAGCCATATGGTTGGTAGAATGAGCTCTTATCCTTCTGGGAGGCTCCCTGCCCGCCAGCTCATAACACAGACCTATGCATGATGCAATCCATCTCGCAATGGTCCATTTAGCTGCAGGTCTGCCAGAAGCGGCTTCAGCATAGGTGACAAACAGCTGGCGAACCTCTCCCCGAATTTCCGCCGTCCTCTCCTTATGACAGGAGACAGCACATCTGAGGCCCAGAGTATGGAGCCCGTACTCGGCATCCAAGGTGTAGTCAGAGTAGTATACCAGCAGAGTCAACATCTGGTTAAGGTGAAACTCTGAAACCACCTTCGGAAGGAATTTCGGGTGGGGGTGCAGGGCAACTTTGTCCCTGTGGAAGACCAGATAAGGGGAGTCCATCGAAAGGCCTGGAGCTTCCCTGTCCTGGCAGATGTGATAGCCACCAGGAAGGCCGTCTTCCACGACATGTGAGTACGCTCACACTTGTGCATGGGTTCGAATGGCTTGCCCATGAGCTCTGCTAAAACCAGCAAGAGATCCCATGGAGGTGGAGGTTCACCCATCAGAAGGGATATGTGATCCAGGCCTTTGAAAAGCGCCCGACCACTGTCTTTTGTGCCAATATCTGCTGACCAGTCTGCGCCCGGTAAGCAGAGATGGCTGCCAGGTGCACCTGAAGGGTCAATGACCGTGGACCCCCTTTGGAGAGAGACCAAAAGTAGTCTAGAATGTTAGCCACAGAGCAGGATAAGGGGTCCAGACTCTTACCCTGACATCAAATGGAAAACCTTTTCCATCTGAAGGCATAACACTTCCTGGTTGATTTCTTACAATATACCTCCACCACGGTGTAGACATCCTCGGAAAGACCCAGAGCCTGGAACTCTAACCACTCAGGTACCAGGCTGTGAGGTGCAGGGGTTGAAGGCCCAGATGGAATACCTTCCCTTGGTTCAATGATATCAGGTCCGGGCATGTACAAAGCCGTTCCAGGGCCCTACAGCTGAGGCTGAGGAGATCTTGATACCAGAACTGGCAGGGCCAATCTGGGGCTATCAGGATCACCTTTGCCTTGTCCCTCCTCACCTTGAGTAACACCTTGTGGATCAAGGGAAATGGAGGAAAGGCGTAGAGGAGGCCTGGGGTCCATGGCCTCGAGAAGGCATCCCTGCAGCAGCCCCGCTGAGGGGGACGGGCATGGTACAGGCCTCGCTTGGTGCCTCTGCCTGAGGCAAACAGGTCCACCAACGGTTTGCCCCAATGGGAGAACAGATTGTAAGCTACCTCTGGATGGAGAGACCACTTATGGGATGTCTGGCCTAAGCGGCTGAGAGCATCTGCCAGTTGGTTCAAGACTCCTGCCACATGGATGGCAAGGAGAGCCACCTCCAACCGGCTGACGAGGGTCCGGATTCAGAGCACCTCCTTGCATAGCAGACGGGAGTGCGTGCCCGCCTGTTTGTTGAGGTAGTACATGGTCGTGGTATTGTCCGTCTAGACTTGAACCACTTGACCCCGGAGCTGAGGAGCGAAAGCTGACAGGGCCAGTCTGACTGCTCTGAGCTCCAACAGGTTGATGTGGCATCGGGACTCCATGGGGGTCCAGAACCCGTGGGTCCAGCTGTCCCCCAGGTGGGCTCCCCAGCCCATGAGAGAGGCATCGGTCATCAGGACAACCGTCGGCTCGGGGCGGACAAACGGGATTCCTTCCTGCAACCAGTCTGGGACAGTCCACCATTGGGGAACGTCCCATATCTTCTGGGTTACAGTGATCAGCTGGTTGAAGTGACCATAACACTGAGTCCACTGGGCGGCCAGCTCCCACTGGAGAGGGCGCATGTGCCACCTGGCCCAACGGATCACTGAGGTGCACGCCACCATGTAGCCCAGAAGGCGCAGAAAGTCCTGGGCAGGGCACAAGTGCCCAACCAGAAATGATTGGGCAAAGAAGGAGGGAACCTCCGCCCTGTCCATCGGGAGCCGAGCTCTGGCTTGACGAGAGTCGAGCTCTGCCCCAATGAAGCCCATCACCTGAGAGGGCACGAGTTCCGACTTGACCTCGTTGATAAGGAGGCTGAGATGGGAGCAGGTTTGGAGGGCCAGATCCCTTGACCTCTCCACCTTCTGAAGGGAGGAACCCGCCAACAGCCAGTCGTCGAGATAAGGGTATATCTGAACTCCTCGACACCAAAGATGGGTTGCCACCACTGCAAATCACTTGGTGAAGATCCGTGGGGCCGATGACAGGACGAACAGCATGGCTCAGAACTCGTACAGGGTCCCCTCGACCCTGAAGCAGAGGAACCGCTGGTGGGACGGACGGATTGGGACGTGAAAGAACACATCCTGCAGATCCAGTGAACAGAACCACATGTTTCGCACCAGAGATGGTATGATCTGGTTCAGAGTTACCATACGGAAGGTGTGAGACTGGAAATATTGATTCAGGTCATGGAGATCTAGGATGGGACACCAACCCCCTGTCTGCTTGGGCACCAGGAAGTACCTGAACACGAAGTCTGGGTCTGTAAGAGGATCCAGCACTGCAGCTACAGCCTCCTTGCGGAGAAGCTGAGCAATGTCGTCCCGAACGGCCGACTGAGTGCAAGCTGAGATCCTTTCCTCCCGAAGGGCGTGGGCTCGGCTGGGAGGGTACTGCTCAAATTCCAGAGGCAGTCCCTGGCCGACCACTTCCAGAACCCACCTGTCCCAAGTAATACCGGACCAGGCGAAAAGAAAGTGACGGAGCCGGCCCCCCATGGAAGGACCCAGAACTGGCGTGATGGGTGTAGGGGTGGCAACCCCCAACCCATCACTGAGCAGGCTTAGAGGAGGAGGAGGCTCCCGGACCAGCACCTCGGCCTCCTTTATGGGGCTGTTGGGGACCCTGCTTGGGCCTGGTGCACCAAGCTTGAGCCTGCTGCTGCTGCTGTTGCTGCTAGCCTCCTTGCAAGGAGGGCTGCCTGACTGCAGGGGAAGAGTGCCGAAAAGGCTTCTTCATGCGCGTCTACGGATTCTTGCCCAAAGAACCCTTCGCAGAGGTAGCATCCAAGGTGGCACTGGACTGCTCTATTCGCTGGAGGTGACCTGCCACTCCCAGACTGAAGAGGTTGGTGCCTAGGAAGGGCATGTCAGCTAACTTGTGCTGAGTATCTGCTGGAAAGGAGGATAACCTCAGCCAGGCCCTGTGGTGAGTGGCCACTGGAGCTACTAAGGAGCAGGCACAGGAATCTCCAATGTCCAGGGCCATCTAGAGCTGCTGTTTCACAACAGCACGGTCCTGGTCATGGACTTGCTTCACCATGGTCCGCATGTCCGCTGGGAGATGAAGGAGGACTTCATCTAATGATCCCAGGAGGGCATGAGAGAAGTGTGCCATGATGACAGCCAAGCTGGCCTGATGAAGGCTCAAGGATGAGGCTGCATACACCTTCTGGGCAGAATGGTCCATATTCTTGGACTCCTTGTCCGGAGGGCAGTCAGTGTCAGCTGAGCTACCTATGCATCTAAACACAGAAGCAGTCACAAGGCTTTCGGCTGAGGGATGCTCTGTGAACCCTGTCAGGGACCCCATGGGAACCGTATACTTGCAGGCGATGCAGGCAGACGGAGCTGGACAAGAGGCAGGGAGCTGCCATAGCTCAAGGGCCGGGCCAACAATAGCTTTGGCCACGGAAAGGCCTCCGTCGAGGTATTTCCCCCTCTTAAAGATATCCAAGAGGGGGTATTCCGACTTCTTTTGGATAGGCTCAAAGGGCATTCCGGTCGATTCAGAAATCAGGCGTAGGATGCCCTGAAAAGAAGAAGGACCTTCCTCCAAGCCTGCCACTGATGACTAGTCATCCCCCGGATGCGAGTGCAAACCAGTGGCATCAGAGTCCGAAGAGTCGGAATATAATGGTCTCCCACCTATGTCTCCCTCGATTCGCCAAGGGCGATTGGAGACAACAGTAGTGGACAAACAACAGGGCAGTCCAGTGTCTGTATGGTCCTCTTTCAAGGAAGCCCCTCCCTGAGGCTGCATAGGCCGTGGTTCCACCAATATAGGTGGTGTGGAGACCGAAACTGGCCGAGCTGGAATAAGTGCCGGCCCCACAGGTGGGGGAACAGAGGCATTCGGTTACGGAGGGGTCGGAATCAGCCTAAGAGGTGGGGGCCAAGTAATGGCCGGTACTGCCAGCGGAGCCAGCTTTTGACTGGTCAGAATCAGCTGTTGCCACATGAGATCCTCGTAACGTCGACGGAGCTTCCGTCGAAGTCTCTCCTCATCCTAGAAGGATGAGGATCCATGGCAACACCTCTTTCTGGAGTGCTTGTGACCTTTCTTCGTTTTTTTGACCGAAGGGGTCCTGGTCCTCGATCGAGACCGACTGGGTTGGCTTGTTTCGATCGGGAGATGCCGAAGTCAGAGAGAACCGAGGTTCTGGCACCTTTCCCTCGATTGGGACACCCAAGGGCAGGGTCTCCTCATCGGGGAAAGAAAGGGCAGGTGCCCCTTCTAAGGAGTCGGCGACCGGAGTCGGTGACAAAGGCTTGACTGAGTCGAGAGTGATCTCAGCCATTTCAGCAGTTTCCTTGGTCTTGGTGCCTATGGACGGTCCAAAAAGCTGGCGGCCGAGGAAGCGATCTCGACCGAGGTCGAGACCAAAAGTTCCTGTGAGTCGGACCTTTCTCAGTCCCAGGAACGTCTCCTTCTGGAGGAAGGAGACTTGGGGTCCTTGTCCCTCTTCTGAGGGCTGGAGGAGTGTGAGCCCAAGGGCGCCTCACCCCTGGTGGGGAGAGACTGGCACAACTCCCGAAAGGACCCAGTAAAGGTAAAGCCAAGGTTGAGAGGCATGAAAAAACTTTGGCTGGCCGAAGCTTGAGCAGCTTCCTCTTCGAAAGCCACCATCTGATCGAGCTGTTCGGTGGATCCCGCAGCCATGGAAACTGCCCACCTTGCCTCCTTCTATTTCACTGGTGGATTGCAAAGCTCTGTTCTCCCCAATTTTAGGCGCGCCTAGCGGTCATCCAGGATGTTGGGATGGAAGGCCAGACAGATGGTGCAAGTGGTGGTGTCATGTATGACACCTAGGCAATAGACACAGGAGAGGTGGGGATTGGTGCACAACATTTTCTGGCTGCAGGGACACTGGCGAAATACGGGGACGATTTGTCCTCCATGTCCGATGTGCTAGGATCGGAACTGTAAACTCTAATGAGTTTTAGAGAAAGCGTTTGCAGTGAAAACCGATGTTGAGAATCCAGAGCCTACGAACTGCTGAGGTAGCACGAGGGAACCCGAATCTTCCAGTGGAAAGGAAGATCTGGCATCATGGGGCGGAGCAGAGGTATTTACCATCCAGGTGGGTGGGAGGAGCCAACTTGAAGACTTTCCGGTGAGATTTAAAGGGGAAAGGGACATGCCTGAGAGTGTGGATAAACAACATATCCAAGCTCCTAGAATAAAAGATATCTGTAACTGTTATTAAGCCCCTTCCCTACCGTTATGTGTGTTCCATGCTTATCATCTCCTCTGGTATTAGTCCTAGACAGGACTGAAACCTCTTAGCTTGCAAAATGTAATCTGCAACTAAAACTACTTGATTTCTCTACCTGCTCCTTTACCCTTTTCCACCTTTGGCTTCCTATCTATATATTACTCCCTCTTACTCTTTCTAAACATCCCCTTTCCCTCAACCCTGCCCTCCTTATTTATTCTGTCTTTCCTGTCATTGTTCAATACATTGATCATATTTATTGCGTCTAACCAGTGATAAGTTTTTAAACCCTACCTCATATTGTTTGTACACTATGAACCAAATGTTCCTTAACTGTACATTTCTTTACAATGATGCATCTTTCTATGTAATACCCTTCTTGAACTATGTGAGCACTTTAAATACTTGTAATTAATGACGGTTTATTAAGTAATGTCTCTAACTGTGTACATTCTTCAAGACCTCCTTGTGAATGAGCTTGCTCAATGGAGTCTTCCTGCAATAAACTTGAACTTGAGATGACCCACAGCTCCGCTGATCGGACTCCCCCTAGGAGCAGAAGTCAGGTAGTCTTTACTGTAGTTAACCGACTACCGCCTCAGGGGTGAGACGGAACCTGACCAGATCCAAAAGGGTGGTATTGGGTAATTTCGGCTAGGCCTTGTGCTGTGATAATGTTCCTTTTTTTCACCATTAGTCCAAGCCTGACAAGGCTTTCAGGCTGCTATTTCGCAAGGACTGCCTGATATAAAAATGACGAAGATGTCGTCCATCTGAGGGGCAGGAGGAGCCTGAGCATCCGTAACTAAAATCATGACCGGACCAATAATCACAGCTGAAGAGATGTTAACCACCTGTGCCAATGAAGCCACCGAAGGACAGTATCACAAGGGGGCTATATACCCCATCAAAGGAGTGGAACAGCCGGTACGGCTCCAGATCATTGAATCAGAATGTTCCACAGACTGTAATTGTCCCGAAAACTGAAAAGAGTCTAGTCACAAAAGCGTTTGGTCCAAGGGTGCAGTCTGAAGTATTATAGTGGACCCCCTCACTGAGTACCAACTGAAAAGATCTTCCATCATGGAGTCTGGTGATAGAGAAGGCTTACCCTCCAGTCAATAAATGAGTCATCCACTGTAGCACCGAAAAGTAGGACAGGGAGAGACTCATCCAGATGCACTTCTATCCCCGGAAGACCCCTAAAGAGAGGCCTAGGACAAAGCCACTAGAGACTCCACTATCAGGAAGGGTGTCAAGGAGCTCGGCACCACTTAAGGAGCCGAGGAAGTGCTAAGCGGAATGAGGGATTCCGCTGGCAGAACAGCACAAAAGAGTTCCATCAGTGGAAACCGCTGGATGTCACAAGATCCCACGCAGACTGCCATTCAATAAGATCTGTGGAAAAATAATCCACATAACCGGACTTCATCCTGCGGAAAACGTCTTGCCACAAGCTCCATGAAGAGAAGGTCTGCAGAGCTAAAAATTGGCACTAGTTCTGCCCGACAGCACCAACTGGCACCGCCCGTGGTACCAGCATCGTGGCACACAATGGCACTCAGCAGTGCCTATGCCATCCCGGGCGACTTCCGGAGGCACCCGCGGAGGAACCAGCAGACACCCCCAGCACCCATGGCAGCCATGGCACCTGCGGCGGCCCCCATGGGCACCTCTGGCACCAATGGCATTCAAGGCACCCTTGACCCCATGAGTGCCCATGGCGCAACCTGCGGGTGCCCGGCACCACCCGTGGCACCAGTGGCTGCACAGCACCGACACTCGCAGCACTGCCAGCGGCACCAGGAACCAATGGCACCAATAAAAGCATGTGCAGCACCAATAGCACCATAGGGCAGTGACAGCACCAACACCCGCGGCGCTGACACCAACCCACAGTGCCAACACCAAGACCAGTGGCACCGACACCAGCAGTGCCACCAACGGCACTGATGCCAATCTCAGCTGCAACGCCATGGCACCGGACCACGGCGCTGGACCTGCGGTGCCACCATGGTGTCAGCCGGCTGCACCAGGCAAATGCCAATGGAGAAAATCTGGAGGAAAAAGAGGTGCTCGTGCCGGCCACTGCAAGTAAAGAGGGAGGGGGTGGGCACGAGGGGGTCAACGCGATGGCGTAGGCACCAGGAGGGCACCGCGCACATCCTGATCCAATCGACCCGGCCTCGGTCCAATGGGTCCAAGGCCCGGAGGCCCCAAAATCGGAAACACTGGCCAGGAAAACTGGACAGAGGTCAGACACCCTGCTCCACAGGAGCAGCCCAGAGGTGAAACTGCTCACAAGAACTCCATCGAGAACAGAGATGGAGTCCGGAGTCAAAGAAGGCAGCCGTTAAGGGCGGGACCAAGGGGAACCCACCAAAGTCAGTTCAGGCCTATCGTCCATCCCGACCAACAATCCCCATGCAGACATACCAAAGGGCAACCTCGAACGGCACAGATTCTTCTTCCCCAACCAAGAAGAAGAGCTCAAGGTTAAGCGGAGCCGGAACCCTGGAACTGCCAGATTTGTGCTTTGGAGGACTGTCCCACACCCCAAGCACAGGATTGTCCGTAGTTGGACCCCCCTTAGCAAAGGGCAGTGGACCGGACACAACCCCTCTGCCTTAACGACTTTTAAATGAAGTCTTCCTACTGTCATCGCTACTGTCTAAGGACGACTCCGTTGATGGCAGATGAGAATTTGTTTTTCTTCTTCTTCATAATCTTCTTTTTCTTCTTTGTAGAATAAGAAAATACTACTAAAAATGTTAAATAAAACAAATACTAAAATGGCTAAAAGCTGCTGTCGTATAGACGAAAACTTCGACTCCAGCAGACAAGCAAAGTTGACATCCAAGTGCACTCGCCAGTGGGAGAAAAGGAACTGAGGCAGCTGGAAGGTCGATGCTGAGATAGCCTACATAGGCATGAGCTAGTCTGGCAGTGCCGTGCATGCGTGGACCTGTCTCGGCGCCAACCGTTCTGAAAAATGTTGGCTCCCATTTAGTCCTAGCACCTCCGGCGCTATCCCACTAGTGCGAATGAGTGATGGAGACTTAGTCCAGGAAGATCTTCTCAAAGTAATCTATGTTACGAAGGAAGGCAGGTATGGACTGCTCTGGCTTTGTTATAAAGAGCAAGATATCGTCTGCACACAGGGTAACAGCGTGTTGGTTGCTGGTCCCATTCGGGATATCAGTTATCAGTGGGTTGTTTGTTACCCTGATGGCCAGCAGCTCTACTGCAATAGCAAAGCGGCTCTATTGCAATAGCAATGAACCACGTTCTGAAAGTGAAGGAAGTGAAGTACACTGCCTTAATTTCCAACACATTTATCTGGAGCATCTGCTCCTGTGGGTCAACCTCTTGACCTGGGATATGGTGCAGAAATGCACCCTAGCCTGATCGGCTGGCATCAGTCATGGGAATCATTTCAAGTGGCTCCCCAGGACAGTCCCCTTGCTGAGGTTTTCAAAGTTCTCCCACCATACAAGGCCTGCCATACCGATCATGGTTGTGGAATCATAGCATGGTAGTCCTCTGAGGCCAGGGACCAGACCTCCAGCACCATGTTTTGTAGAGGCTACATGTGGAGATGTGCCCACAACACTAGCTCTACTGCTATTGTCATCAGGCCCAGTATCTCAAGTAACCTGTGAGCAGAGACCACCGACTGGGCCCTCAGCCACTGGTCCTCTCAGACTAAGGTCTCCCCTCTGAACATGGAGAGAAATACTCTCTTCATCCATGTGAAACACTGCTCCCAGTTGCTCTAATCTTTGAGACGGCGTCAGGAAGCTTCTATCCTGGAAGATGATCCAATCATGTGTTTCCAGGACCTCTAAAGTCCTGGCCACCAATCTCTCCACCATCCTGGCTGTCGGAGCTCGGATGAGAAAATCGTCCAGGTTGGGGCAAGCGTGATGCCCCTCCTGTCTCAAATGTGTCACTAGCATAGCATAATGAGGATCTTCAAACACACCCTGAGGGCTGTTCCCAGACCAAAGGGCAGAGCCCTGCACTGGAAATGCTGTTCCTGAATTGAATCCTCAGGAATTTATGGTGCAACTTGAGACCAGAGATGTGGAACTAGGTATTCTTCAGATCTATGGACTCTAGAAAATTCCCTGGTTGGATCGCCCAAATGATGGACCATAAGAACTCCATCTTGAACGCCATGTGGTGAACAACCTTGTTTAAATGTTTCAGATCCAGAATGGGTTGAAATCCCCAGGAATTGGTGGGAACTGCAAAGGTAAACTAAATAGAAATCCAGGCCCTCCTCTTTTGAGGGAACTGGCACAGCTGCCTCTATTTGTCTCAAGTAATCAAAGGTCTGCCACACTTCCTACCTCTTCAATTGATTTTGAGGCACTGGAGATTGTTTGAAATGACGTCTTGTGATGACTCGAGAAAACTACAGCATAGCCCTGTGTTATAGCCCTCTAGCACCCAAGCATCTGATATTAACGGGTCCCATCACTGGCAACTGTTTTGCAGTCTTCCACCAAGGGAAGGGGATTCATAGGTTGATAGGAGAAGTTCAGATGCATAAGCTGTAAAGCCATATATGGACCTATTTCTAGGTATTAATTGATTTGACTCCAATTTTTAACCCCCATATGTCTATCCAAGTGGTACTTAAATGCTTCCAAACTGCCGGCTCTCACTACATCCACCGGCAGTCCATTCCAAACATTCACCACCCTCTCACTGAACCATCTTCCTCTTCTGTTTGTTCTGTATTTTTCACCTTTCAACTGTTTATCATGGTCCCGCGCACTTCGCCCGGGACCCTCTTTCCAGATTAGCCCTGCTGCTTCCCCTAACGTATCATCAGTCAGTGACCTGTAAACATAACACAGGTCTCCCCTTGTCCTTCTATAAGCCAGAGAGTATAATCCTAGGTACTCTAACCTGGTGCCATACTCCTGCCTTTTAACTAGACCCACTTTCTTAGTAAACGTTCTTTGAACTCGCTGTATTTTTCTACTCCCACCAACACTTTGTACTGAGCAGAACGGCACACCATATTCCAAAGTGGGTCTCACCAGGGATCTGTACAGGGGGACAAGAACCTCCTCCTTTCTACTTCTGATATTAAGTAACAAGTTACCAACAAGCCTGTTAGCTCTGTTGACACAGGTCATATCATGCTTATCAAAGCTCAACCTGTCTGAAATGACCACCCCCAGATCGTTTTCAGCATTTGTGGCCTCAATTATTTGGCAGTTCAGCATGTATAGTGCCCTTACAGTATTTTGCCTGAAGTGCATAACCTTGCATTTGGCAATGTTAAACTCCAATCTATGCTTGATTGCCCAGTTCTTAAGATAGTTTATTTGTTCCCGAAAAATCCTTATTGCTTCATTGTTAACTATTGCCCCAATCTTTGATTCGTCCGCATACTTACAAATCCAAACTCCCTCAGAGACCTTCATACCAGAAATTAAGACATTAAAGAGCCTTGGCCCGAGTACAGATCCCTGTGGGACCCCACTAGTCACCCTAGCCTTTGTTGAAAGGTACCCCTTCACCTGCACCTGTTGATACCTATTGTGCAGCCATGCTGCCACCCATTTGCAAAGGTAACCCTCAACACCCAGTTGCTGCAGGTTCCATCATACAATACATCATGTGTGAGAGAATCGAAGACCTTTCTATATATACACAACATCCACTGGAAACCCCACATCCAAAGCCTGACTCACCAGCTCAAAAAGTGCAGTAAGTCAGTGGTACATGATCTCCCCCCTGAAAAACCATGTTGAGAAACATCTACATGGTTCAATGCCCTTAAGTTATTACCGATAAATTCATCTATAAAACTTGCCATCATTTTACCTATGATGGAGGTTATACTTACCGGGTGATAGTTTTCAGGTGTGGTCCTATCACCAGATTTAAATATAGGTGTTACATGAGCCACCTTCCAGACATCCAGGACCTTTCTCTATCAGAGATTTATTAAAAAGGACCGACAGAGATACTGAGATCTCTTCTGCTGTCTCAATCAGGAAGAACAAGTGATAATTATCCGGTTTCCCTGACTTGTATCTTTTTAACTTTGTCAGCTTTGCGTTGACCTGTTCTGCAGTTATAGTGGGAACCCCTAATTCCACATTGACCCCATCTTATCTTCTTCAGAGAGGCAGCTACTCTCCCTAAGGCACACACTTTGAAAATATGTCCCACGCATATTAGCTATACCCTGCTCATCTTCAACTTGCTTTTCCTGATCCCTTAATATAGTAACCCGATTTTGATTTTTCCGTAGGCTACCTACATAATTGCAAAATTATTTTTGACCGGTTCCCTTAATTACTGCCAGATCTACTTCTGCCTTTGCCTTTCCTCTTCAGATACTCAGTTTAAATTTTTTTGACAAGAGATCTATATATAGACAACCGGGTATCAGATGGATCTTTTTTTAGTTTCTTATAAGCCCTATTCTTTTTATCAATCTTCGAATCGTTTCAGTCATCCATTTGGGTACCCTCCCCCTCTATTATATTTTTTTTGTAATGGAGACATGCTTTTGTATACATGTCTGCAAGACACCATCAATTATTTCCCAAGTATAGACCAGAGATTTCCCTTCCAATTGTAAGTTCCTATTATATACTTAATAGTAGTATAATCTGCCTCATTATAAATCCTAATGGTTGATATCCCCTGGATGCCACAGGACTCTTCATCCAAAACAATCCTGACCATATTATGGTCACTGTTTCCTAATGGTATAATCACATCTACTGTCCCTACAACACCCACTATATTACATAGTACCAGGTCCAAAAGACTCTGATTTCTTACATTCTCTCTCACCATCTGGGTTAAACAATTTGTCATGCATATTTCCAAACACCTTTCCTCAAGAGTCCCATCCACACCCAGGGGTTCCCAGCATATCTGGGGGAAATTAAAGTCTCCCATTACGACAATGTTATCTATTATCATTCCACTATCAAGTAGATCCAAAAAAAACTAATTCTCCTGTTCATTCAAGTTAAGGGATCTAGAACAGACCCCCAGCCTGATGATTTTCCTATCTATCCAAACTGAGAGCCACAGTTGTTCAACCTGGGTCCATGCATTATTATCAGGGGTAATGACTTTTGCATTCAGGTTTGGAGGGGGGAGGGGTGGGCCATGTACCTTCACTGAGAGGAACCTCCTCTCTGTCCAGTACCTCCATTGTGTCCGTGAGCAAAGGAACCTCTGTTGCTACTGCCTTTGGAGCTGGAGCAGACTCCTATTCCTATGGCCACTGAAGTTCCAAAAGGGATGAAAAACACCCCTAGCCTGCTGCTGCTGCTGGCAGAAGCCCTGTCCTCTCTGGGCTGGGATTACCTTCTGAGGCTGCCTAGACACCGGTAACTGTCCTCTCTTGTTACGAACATCCTTTGAAATGTTGTCTAGTTCTGGTCTGAATAACTCTCCCACCAAGGCAAATTACATATTGAACAACTCTGTCTTGAACATCTGGTCCGCAGATCAGTAGCGAAGTCACACTCTCCATATAGCTGCCACAATATAAACTGAGCGGGCAGATATCCACAAGCTATCCATTACTGCATACCCTAAAAAGACAGAAGCCATGAACACTAGCTGCAAAATATCATGTGACCCCGGAGGAGTCACATGATGCAGTGCGCAGGGTGAATCTCTTCTCCGTGAGCTCCAACCTCCCGCCCTCTAAAATACTCTTTAAACTACTTTTTTTATAAGGTTCACTGCTGAGCAAGCAATGCTAAGCTTTTTAGTAGCTGGTGCCCTTTTGACAAACGCGTGGATGGATGAGGAGATGAGAAAAGCCCCGTCCAAGCACACTCCTCTGACAACACCGGAGAAGGCCCCAAAGAAAGCCAGGGCCTCCTTCCTGCAGCAGTCGCAGCCCACAAGTGCTGGAAGTGCCGACTCGGACCCCCTTACTCTCTCCAGATTCCTGGAGGAATTCCAGCCTTTTAAGGCTGAAACACAGAGCATGGCAGGGGAGATAAAAAGTATTTCTAACGCCCTGGAGGATCTCTCTAAGAGAACAGCCGACAACGAAGCTCGCATACACTCCATCGAGAGGAAGCAGGGCAAAGCTGAGCTCGACCTGGTAGCTGTTAAACAACGTCTGGCGAAACTGGAAAGTAAGGTCGAGGACCTGGAGGGTCGCAGTCACCGCAACAATGCGGTGATTATAGGCTTACCTGAAAGAGAGGAGGGCTCTGACCCAGTCAAGTTCGCTAAGAAGTTTGTAGAAAAGGTGGCAGGCCCCTCTCCTTACGGTGCAGGATACATCATCGAGAGAGCCCACCGTGCACTGCGACCCCTCCCACCTGAAGGAGCTGCCCCCTGGTCCTTTATATTTAGATTCTTGAATTTTCAGGAATGGCAACATTTCCTGTACAAAGCCAGGGATACGCATGATTTGGAGTGGGAAGGTAAAAAGCTGCGGGTGGCGCAAGATTTGCCGCTTTCGGTGCGCCAGAAACGAGCCACGTTTCACAAGCTAGTTGTCTAGCTGATCGCCGCAGGTATTAAATTCAGAACGGGCTTTCCTGCTAGACTCCAAGTTTCCTTAGGTGGCTCCTGGGTGACTTATGAAGACGCGGAGTCAGCGGCAGCAGGGCTCAAAGAGGCGCTCCCTGAACTGTTTAAAACCACATAAAAAACGTGTTTGAACTGCCTAGTATATCGACCTGTTCCTTGGAGTAAGTGGTTCATTCATTTTAATTATGGTAGACTTCCGTATTCCTCATTATGGTTCTGAGAGAACTGTGCACTGTTCGGTTAC